>OV725081.1:67732345-69154845 GCA_928085145.1 Nezara viridula | reverse complement strand
AAATACGGTATAAACATGATATCGAAATGGGATAATAATTTACAAAACAATTTAATTAATGCTTCTGAAATGAATTGAAACCGAATATCAATTAAATTTTCTCTCTTAATATGCCGAATTCACTCTGGCCCGTTGGTTTCCTCAGTAATTGTTATGTAATCCGACTCTATATAGGTCTGGGAGAAAAATATAAATCCCAAATTAGATATTATTAAATTTTACAGATTTTTATTACATATGTGAGGGTCAAAAGCCAAAGTCACTGTTTTATTTATTTATTTTCAAAAATGGAGTTAAATAGTGTTTAGGATAGCTAATGCTCAAGCAATGATGAAGGCCAAAACGGTATAATAAATTAGCTTAATATTAGCCACTATTTCAAACCAATGAGAACTCTCGTTAAATCTATATCATTCTCCCATCATGCATTCGACGTATATGCAACATAAGGGAAATATTATTATTCTCATTCACAATTTAATATTATCAGGATAGTCTAATCAACACACATGATTATTGAATAATCATACTTTACGAGGTTGTGGGGTAGCTCAGCGGTACGATGCTTAGCTTCCAAAGCTGAAGGTCCCAGGTTCGTATCCCGGCTAATGGCAGATAAAATATTTATTCTGTTTCATCAGCCGTGGATCGACCATGGGGTCGAGAGAGCTTCCCGGGGCGAACCCAGCCTCTGTAAATTGGGTACCCTTAATTAATAATTAATTAAGGGAGAAAACCTAGCGGTAGAGCATGATCTTGTGATCTTGGTCAAATCAAGTCCTTGCACTACCGTTGACCAAGAAACAGTACCTTCCCTACATAGTGCTGAACCCAAGACCCTTCATGAGTTGTAGCAGTACAGGATTTTTTCCAATGTTAACTGTTAAAGTAACAATTTACTTAAGAAGTAAATGATGATTAGATTATTCATCTGGATAATTTCGCTCTAATAAGACATGATTATTCCAGAATACTAATTCATTATCACGAATCGCTCAAGACATATACGTCTCACTTACTGAAAATATACAAGCCTTTTTGTAATACCTAGATACTTTTTTTTATTTTTTTTTTATTTTAAGTCATTTTATTTTTTATTGTACATAGTTTTTGATTATTATTTATTTATTATTTTACTTATGTTAATTTTATATTTTCTGTATATATGGAATGAGAATGCGTTCATATATCAATATAATTATTGTCCACATGACAAATTATTATAATTTCCACATAGATAAATAAATAAATAAAAAAATTTAAATATAAAAAAATTTCTTTCTATTTCATCCGAAGAATCAAAAGAATCATCGATCTATTCTTCTCTATTTACACGAGCAATGAATTCTTAGTTCGCCGAAAACTGTCTTAAATAAGAAGATTTTCATTTTTTTTTTTTATTAATCATTTTTGTATTTTATTTACAATTTTAGTAAAAAAAAAAAAATGCATCTAATAAATTTGTGCAAATGGATTTATGACATGAAAACTTTAATTGTTTTTAATATATTTTTATTGTTGAGAAACTACCCACTAGTATCACTGTAATATTATGTCTACATTAGGATATCAGGAGGTCATCTTCTTTTCAGACGACTCGGAGGGTTATTATCAATCGAAGAGGAAGCAAGGTTAAAAATGATATGGTTGGGATTGTTCTAAAGTTTATTATGGAAAAATAGGTATCTGGATTGATCCAACTCTGAAACATGACGAACATTAAGCCCATTAACGTTGATTTTTTTTTTTAACTAATAAAACAAATAAAGTAAAATAAATTTTATTCTGGTACTTTCAGTCCCCTAAGAATAATCATAATGAACAATCTAGTGGCATTTGTCTGCCATAAGAAGTTGATCATCTTCTTGTTGTTAATTAAATTAAATTTCTATCGAGTATTGTTGACATTAAAATGAAAGAAGGAGCAGGTTAAAATATGAGTTATTAATAAATATATATGAGTGTGTTCACATATAAACAATAGAATAATAAATAGATATATGCAAGATAACATTAATTAATTCTAGCAACTACATTCAGCTACAATATTCAGATGTTTTGCCAATAAATGAAGAATTTTTAGTGTGAATATTCAGACTTTTTTAAATTATTCGTAATTCTTTAGTACAAAATATAAATAAAAAATATTTGTTTGATACAATTCACTTTTCAATTAAAATAATATTAATGAAATTCCCGGGTGTTTAGTTACTTTTCTCATGATCAATTTTTTTCTTAATTTTAAGAAGAAATTTAGAAAACGCGTCCTCCACGCCCCTTCCCTGGATTCCTAATGCTTTTGGATCTACGCTTCACAGATATATGGGCTATCAAAAATGCCCATATCCTTAAACTATAAACGTTTCATTCAAAACTATAACTAAAGCCTCATGGTACTTGACAAACAATAATTTATCTAAAATCATTCACATTTAATGACAACATTTGGACAAACTACCAACGATTTCACGATAACTTCCACAGACACGCTTACACATTCATGCAAGGTATGACCACAATCAACTAGCCCGATAACACCCACAGTAGTCTAAAAAGAAGCTGGATGAGAGATCTTCTCGCTTAGATATAAATTTAAGATAGAAATGGATACCGCTGGACACTCCTCTTCCTCACGCTTATCAGTGTTTTAAATAATTACTTCAAGTTTTATATTCAACAATATTGCTTATATATTGTACCTTTATGGTTTATGAACTCAAGAAGAAATTTATATTCATGTTGTTCTGTAAAATTAACAAATGAAACATAAGCAATCATAATTATTCAGTTGTTTAAAGGCTTCATCCATCCATAAGAGTGGATATTTCAATTTTTTTTTTTATATTTCACAGTTTTTTAACATCCTTTGAAGTTTATTCACTTGTAGAAAAAAAACAATGATCTCTTTATAATTACTCTTTAATTCGTCTTTTCAATGAAAACTAAATGATGAAATATATAAAGAGTTACGAGAAATAATCTCGCTGAAGTAGTTATAATACTGTTGAACTCCAACCCATTGGTTTGGCCTAGTTTGAAAATTTCAATAAAAGAAAATTTGTTACAATATTTTTGGACAAAATTTTTAAAAAATGCAGAAACAGGTGTTTGTTAACTTTATTATATTTTTTTTCTCTCTTCATACTTCTATCCACACTTGTCATAGTATTGACAGAAAGCAGATGTGATCTCATTGCAAAGAAAGTTGGCATTTAAGGCATGAGTAAGATTAGTACCTAGCAGTACCTCTTCCTGGTCTTGATCTACTTCATAATTTAGGAAAGGGGATCTCTCCTTTGTTATCTATGTTAACTTTATTAAAATAAAATTTTAATTTCGACTTGAAATAAATCAGTACTAAAGTATTTCATTTTTTCAAGTATTTTCATAAACCTGAATTTAATTTATGATATTCTAATTACGATTTTTTTTATATCATTATCTCTTTGAACCTTTGGATATACGCGAAATACGGTTCCAATTGCGTTAGACTAATTTTATTTTAAAGTTAACTAACACACGTTTCTGAATTTTTCAAAATTTTAATGAAAAAATTGTCTCAAATTTCATCTTATTTCAAATTCAATGATGATTTAGGAGATAAATTTCAATAGAATAGGAATTTCAGAATGATTTTAAATTTTGTTTACTTTAGCTAGGACAATTTCAACCCTTTTATTAGAATTAATTTATAACGTTTTCATTCATATAAACATTTGACAACGCTCCAGGCTGTATTCGTCCATTTTCAAATCCATAAATGCATATCTGTCAATTGGTTTGTGATAGTTAAAAGTTAGAGGAACAACTTTATTGGAGTTAGACATGAGTATTTTTATATGGCAAATACGTTTTGAAAATGAATAAATAGAGAATGAATATGTTATAAATTCACTGTAATAAAAAGTTTAAAATTGTTCTCGTTAAAGTTAATGAGATGTAAAATTAAGATATTATTTTATAATATAATAATAGGAAATTCATTAAAAAATTATTATTATTAACTGTATATAAATTTTAAATGTTTATTATTTATTATTTTCTAATAATATTAATTAAATATTCTTTTGAAAGTTTTAATTAATGTTAATAAATCATTAACGTTTTGTGTATCGATAATTTGTTTATTTTAAGTTTTAAAAAAGGCATTTTTCGTATGAATATGTATAATGATAACTAAGTATTATAATAATTTAAACGACATCAAAGGATACTATTGACAATATGAATCTTATATACACATGGCATAGGCTAGGTGTATTTTGAGACTGCCCGGGCGTGGGAGCATATGTTGGTCCGCGAACATATGTTTTAAGCCTAAACACAATCCATACAACATGAGAGATAGAGACTTAATTGTTGCTGAGGATAATATATTCCCTTGTTGACCAGGACTGAATTAATTACTCCTTGTTGAGAACTAGTCTTGAGATACCCGACCATTATAACCGCCGGGTCTTGCGTGCCTAGCGAGTACGTCATAAGGCGTATAATCTACCAGAAATTTGTTGTTACTAATAATAGCCTCGGCGTATATATTTTTGAATTGATTTATATGATTATTCATTTTATGTTTATTAGCACTATATTGATTATTAATATCAATTATTAATAGGATCATTCATTATTTATCGCTTGAAAATATGTAAAAAACGTATTGAAACATCCATTACCTAATTACTAACTGATATAAGTAGTTTTTTTATAATATTTTTTTTATGTTGGTATTCGATATATATATGAAACTCAATTTTTAGTTCAGTTTCAGAATTATTTAACTTCGCTATAATTACCTTCAATGGAAGCTTGATAGATAATGCCTTTTTCCGTTATCGCACTTTAATATCGTAATGAAGGATTAATTCGGAATCTATGGATTTCCGATTAGGCTGCGGTGTATCCCTCAAAATCGAATCAAACGTCCGCCATATTTACTCAACAAGTCGTTTCCAAATCTCATATAGGAATTTTCGATTACTCCTTTAGTTAATAAATTATAATTTGAATGATATTCGTAATTCTAGATTCCTCTATTTTCTATTATTTTATTTTTTTTTTTTTTACAATTTTTCTTGTCAACAATCCTACCAATAAAACTTTTCAGCCCTTAAGCAGTTTTGCAGGGGCAGTCCAACTTACAAAAAAAAACACAGCTTTGTTATAGATAGGATTATATGATTATAGAAGTAATCCTTCCTTTAACAAAAAAGAAAAAAAAAGATCTTTAGGTTTAATAAATAATAATACGAGTGTAAGCAGAATCAATTTTGTTTTGTTGTGTTTAATATATGCGAGTGTATTTTAAAACTTATTATTACTACGCTTATCTAAAAGAAAACAAATTAATCAATAAATGTGTAATAATATGACTAGGATTATATATTAATGAGGCCTTGGAGGGTTCCTTTATTTCTGATTCACTTCATTGATAAATAATGTTTTTGTTTAAATATTCTATTTTAACTGATATTTAACATTTCGAAGCTATGATTTAATATTTTATGAAATAATATCTCCATTTTTTTTTTAATTTAAGAAATTATTCTTTTCATTTTCAACATAGTTTGTTGTAGGTGTTCAAAAATAAGTTAATTTAGTTATAAGTTAGTTCAACCATAAAAAAAGGTTACTTACGACGTGTTTAAAATATAGGTTGAGTATGTGTTTCAATATTTTGGATACAAAAAATGTTACTGGTCTTTCTTTTTTGTGTCATATATCGATGAATATTTTTTCCTTCATTTAATCGTTTTTTTATATGTTTTTAGATGTATTTTTCTGGCACTTCCTGTTTGAATGGTAGCCGGTGATCCTATCACGCTAGCGCGCGGAAGGAGATTTCAGACAGACTCCGACATGTCTGAAAGACACGCAGAAACATACAGAGAGACAGAGACAGACAGACAAACAGTTAGAAGAGACAGAGACAGAGAGGCGAGTGATTTACCTGTTGCTGGGGAGCGAGACTTGACTAAGACTAGAGACTCTCGCGGGGCGGCCGCAGCCGGGCCTCCTCAGCCCTCACTGAAGCTGGCACGTCCGACCGCGCAGGCCTCCAACAAGTGTTCTCCTTCTCCCTCCACCTGTAGCCTCTCCGTCTTCATCAATCCTCCAATATTTTATTTTGATTCCTCTACATCTACCTCCGGAATCGTCTGCATTCTCCAGAACGATATGTTACTCAGAGTTTATATTACTTATTTTAGAAGATCAGTGATAGTACCAACTGAGCATGTTGTGAAAGAGGTAACAAATTACCAAATATGGTAGCAACATCCCTCGCTAACATGAGCCCGATTAGCGTGAAACTTATTATATAATCAAACCGAAGGAAACTCAAACATTCTTTAGGCAACGGCTGAATACATTTATTAAGTATAAAATAACATTCCGAAAAATTTGAAATTTGCAAGTATCGTTTTTTGTTTTTTTTTATTGTTTATTGAAAATATTACAATCTGTCTCATAGAACATTTATAATAGTGTTCAGAGATCACATTCACACTCTATGTACAATAATAATAATATATATATATATACAATAAATAAGTATAAAATAACCTAAAAATAAATAAATAAAAAAGAACACAAACATACCTACATACACTTTTTACAATCAGGCGAGAGAACTCCGAGCCAAACTTGTCCCTCCAACTTTGCAGGGAAAAGCATGACTCCAGGAGATCTCTGCACTTCTCTCTCAACCGTGTCACTGGGGCTAAACGCAGTGGAGATTGAGCTAGAATGCTTTAGCCAAATACCATCATGTCATGATTGGAGAATCTGGCCATTGCCAGAACACCAATATTTATAAACTATAAAAGGTTGCGGGGACACTGCCGTTTTAACCTTCTTGGAGGATTATAGGGATGGGTGGTGCTGGATAGGGATTGTGCAAAGAGATTCGGATGAAAGGTAAGCTTCCGGTGAAATGTGGAGAATTTTGCTGGGATAAGGTCTAGGAAAAATGGGATATTGAAGTCACGGTGTAAATTTTTGTTGGTTACATAGAAAGGAGCATCGACTATTGTTCGAAGGACTTTGGACTGGAAGGATTGGGTGCGTTTGATGTCAGAAAATTTTGCTGTTCCACACAGTTCAAGTACGTAAGTCCAAGTAGGTTTCAGGATTGTCTTGTAAATAAGTATTTTATTTTCAATAGAAATTTTAGATGATATCTTTAATATAAGTATCCTTGAAGAAAAAAAAATTGTTAACTGCTTAGGAATCCTCCTTTCACGCGTTATGAATTAGCTGAGGAGATCTCTTAGTCGCCGCCTACGTAGTCGTGATGTTTCTTGTACGTTTATGAAATTCCGTCGGTACATTGATCTTCTTGATGAAAGTTATTTGTTATTTTTATGGTTGTAATAATGTTTGAAGCATCTGTATTACGTTACAAATTGGAATTATATCATGATTACAGATGAGTCTCGTTTCTATATTTACATCGATAGTAGGTACCGTGAGTACCCTACCACAGATTTTATAATTTTATAATATTTTTATGTTAAAAAAGAAAATTATACATGCCTATATTAGGAATCCCTTTTTATTTATTTTCTTTAATGTTACATGGAATGTAATGTTAACTTTGATGTTAAATTGTTGATAAATAATAAACAATTGTGTAATAATTTGCGGCGTTTTTAACTTAATTATCTCATTAATAATAAGCAACATTGAATTTAGATTGACTACTATTACTTTTTATGTATTTAATTTTTTTAATAAAGTATTCGAGTTACTATCGACCCAGTTCTTGAGTAAATATGATCTTATTGTCTTTACTGACTAAACTATAATCATATCACGAGTTTAACGGCAAAGTTTTAAGAAAAACGAAACATATTTTTTTATTATTACATTCATGTAATTTTATTTTTATATTTTATTATTATATGTCGTTATTAAATTGGTAATAAATGATGCTATATCTCAACAATGTAATATTTACAATACAAACAATAAAACATGGATTTTAAACAATCTATTTGTATCTGGATTTTTTATGTCACAAACAATAGATTACATAAAGACTTAAACATCCCAACAATTTTAGACACTGCAAAAGAAAACTACAATAACTTTCACCAAAGACTAACTTACAACATAAATCCTCTGACAGAAAAACTTCAACGCATTAGAAACCCGTACAGCCCTCCTCGAGGATTACGTAGGCGGTGGCCAAGAGAATTTGATAATTAACTAAAGGAGAAATAAGAGATCGTAACTAAGAATAGTTGTAATTGAACCAAAGGATATGAGCGCATCCAATCGCGCCCGAAAGATTATAACACGCTTCCATACGTAATATGAGCTTAATATAATAAGGACTCTAACAATATTATGTAAATATACATATGCTTTTTTCATAAATCCTATTGTTGTTATTATTGAATATATAATTGTATAGATTACAGTGATATAAATATTAAAATTTGTGTATATAAGGGTACTAATACAAATAAAAATACCCACAATGAAATATAAATAAATACAGCGTCTATAATTTTTACTTTCACTTCCCCTTTGTCTGAAAATACTTATTTTTGCTAAGAAGAGGGTGTTAAGTGAAAGTTGTGTGAAACTCGCAGCGCACCAGTTCTTATTTCTTGAGTCTTAAAACAAAACATACCTTAAAACACTCAATATATCATAAAATTCAAGAAAGAAACGGAATTGCCTAATTGTTTCGATTATTATGACATTACGGTCATTATTTTAAAACTACGTTGAAATATCTTGGAAAGATAGAATTTATCCATTTTTTTTTTATTCTTTATTAGTATAGAACATATTAATACACAAGGTACATGGAATTCGAAATAAACAATTAAATTTAAAAAATGGAATCGATAAGGTTTAATAGGAACTTTCTCACTAATATAAAACGGACAGTCTAAAATAAATGGAACTGTCGAACTCTGAGAAGGTTGAACCTTCCATTCCTGGTATTGAAAAATATCGATTGGATTTTCACAAGCACTACCGAAATTAAATCTTTTGGTCTCTGCTGACTGGGAATATTGTTATAAATACTATTATGAAATACATATATATATATACACTTTTACCTCATAAGTGAAAAGTTGGTTGTAACACTTATAAAAGTGTATATCGGAAACGAAATATAATTTTTTCTCGAAAACATTCAACAATGTTTTCACTTTTCTACCATTTCCTGTAGAGCTAAGTACAGTAGTTTCATGCTTCAACCTGTTTATTACTAAAATGTATTCAACTTCAATATATATATATATATATATTATCACACTTATAAAAAAGAAACTTTTCGGTAAGAAAGAATGAAGCAACTTTGTTAATTAAAGTTTTCATTGTTTTATACTTTACCTTTTATTTATCGCAATGATGAAGCTACACTTTCAAGTACGTATTTGTGAATTTTGATAATTTTCATCGATGCAAAAATAAATCTCTCTATCAGCTTTTAATTATAAACCGTTCAACTTTTCGCTAATTCAGGCTTCACCACGATCACTTACCACAAAATCACATTAATCTATACTTTTGTGAAAGAACATCCCACTTCGATACCCTAGTTACCAGTTAAAATAGTTTATTTCCTAATAATAACAATTTGGTCCAACAAGATGGCGACATCTATTGGTCGATGCAAATACCTGGAAACAAGTTTTCCAAAAGCTTATATATTTATTATTTTTTTTTTTTTTACAATTTTGAATGTATGTATGTCTATGTTAATCGTAAGGAGTTCGAGTGTTGTCATTGTCACTGTTGGTCTAGTGGCAACGTTGTTTTATGGTTTATTATTTTCAAAATTTAACCACTGTAATCGTCCATGAATTCAAAAATTTGACCCACCTCAAAATTTCAGATTTTAAGTTTCATGATACGTAAAAAAATAATATAGCGCCAAAACGAATCTACCAATTTCAATGAAACTTGGCTAAAGTCTTCTTTTTGGTGCATTTTAAATTTATCTGCATAACGTACTTCAACGAAAATTTGCTGTAAAAAGTTACGAGGGGCGGTGAAATTAGATTTCCGATTAGTTCAAGAATTATATACTCTTTTGTTGATGTGTGGTGTTTTAAAAGGTTAAGAAATTTCATGAAATTTTTTTTTTAAATGTCGTTGAAAGTGGATGACTTAGTGCAGTGTTTTAAATATTTTTGATATGTTCTACTGCAAAGCTTACATCTTTTGTTTTGATTTTTTGAAATTTTACATCAACTGAAGCAATGTTGTACAATGTTGTAACAAACGATCAATCATGAAAAAAAAAAACTATTTAG
Source organism: Nezara viridula (assembly GCA_928085145.1). Taxonomy (NCBI): domain Eukaryota; kingdom Metazoa; phylum Arthropoda; class Insecta; order Hemiptera; family Pentatomidae; genus Nezara; species Nezara viridula. The sequence continues at coordinate 69,144,565 of OV725081.1, read as the reverse complement.
GCCAATATTAGGAGTCACCTTTTATTATGTTACTTGGAAAATATTGTTAATTTTATGTAAAATTGTTTGGAATTAATAACCCATTGTGTAATAATTTGGAGCGTTTTTGATCTCCGTTTTGACATCAACCACTAGCGGATCCAGGTTTTAATTTTGGGAGGGGGGCTTCAGCCCAGAAGCTTTTTTTTTCATATACATAACGATAATTACTTTGGAAAAACAGAAAGATACTAACTACGTATATGAAACGGTGTTTAAGTGATTCTTGAAGTCCTATTAAATGTAATTAAATGAACAATAATACTTAAAGACATAATTTTTTACCATAAAACATGGTTACATTTTAATATTTTGGGGGGGAGAGGGTTCAGCCCGAAAGCCGCCGTAAATCCGCCTGTGACATCAACTAAAGTTATTTCATTGTTATAAATTAAAATTTGATAACTACAATCATTAATTGTATTAATCCAATAAAAATCTATTTATACCGTTTGTCTTGTTTCAATATGAAACAATTTTTATAAAATCGTAATATTGGTCAGTTCGCTAGATTTTGCGCATGATCTCGTTGTTTGTTTTTAGATAAAATACATTTATTTAAAAATAGACATTAAACAGGCTTGTTCCATTGGTATTGTTTTTAGAGTCTTGGTATTGGTAGTCTTGTTAGAGCATGACTTTAGCTGATTAAGTTCTAGTAATTGAAAAACAATAATTAATTACATCTATCTGTTTCTATCAAATTTATAGATTTGAAAATTGCTAAATTTCGTTTCATACTATCTTATTTCGTCGACATAATTGGATGAAAATTTTACATTGTGGAAGTCTCAGCTGTAATGCTGAATTTCGTTGTATAATCTTCGATCAGAAGTTAACTTTGGTTCATCGCATAAAAGGTTCCTTTAATAATGAAGTCATGAATGGAGGTAAGAAGGGAAGTCTTAGTAACTTTTCAAAAGGGCCATCTTACTTGATTACGGGTACAACGCTTATCTTTTCCTTCAACCTCAGGGCTAAAGGTCTCTTATAGCTCATAAAAATAAAGAGTCGAGGTTAATAAATAAATAATAGATGGTTTCGAATATTTCCATTAAATAGAGAATTGGAGAAACTCTGTTTTTCTTCCAGTTATTTGTTTTTTACCTACACAGTTCATATTCATAAAGCCGATGATGAAGGAGAAAGAAAAATGCGAAACGACAAAGGAAAAGTTTATTGGACAGAAGCACAAAGGGGTTATCTCCCTTCTGGCTCGAGAAAAATACCTGGTCTTCTTCTCTTGACTTGCCAGTGCTGAATTAGACTTCTGTTCGAAAGGACACTTTAAGTAAATAAGTGACGTTTACAAATGATTTTTTTTTTATTAGGGAAGAACGATAACATTAATTCTTAAGCCTTAAATTTTGTTTTATTGTTTTAATATATTTTATGTTTCTTACCTCTTTCACATAAAAACAAATTAAAGTTAGTTGTTTAATTAACAAAGACGATTTTATGTATGATAGCTGGAATCAATTTTCATTCAATATAATTAATAAATTATGAATATAAATTACTGGAAATAGGTTGGTCACAGCCTTGAGCGGCCCCAGGACAACTATTTTGCGCATTTTCCCATCTATGACGATAATCTGTAATAGAGTGAGGTACGCTGAGAGGTACGGTATTGTAAAGTACGTTTTTTCCCAGAGCCTCAAACACGGTGGTGGTGGAGCGTGCTACCGCGTTAGGTAAAACACGCGTTGCCTTGGCAATCTGATGATAAACCAAGATTACGTGTTCAAAATGCGGAATCACCCCTTTTACTCCGCCCTTTCACCCAGCCCAGAAAACCCCTCTTCCCCCTTCCCTCACCAACATAGCCCAAAAGGCGATGAAGGTAAGATAAACACACCAAGTCTTACCGAACTGTGTCTCGTTTGTCTCGGTTTAGTGCAGGTTATAGCGAGAGAGATACCTCTCGAACTTATCCTGCATTAAGATTCATTGAGAAAGATATTAAAGAGAGAAAACTCAGCAGTCCTGGAAAATATGCGTGGAAGAAGTGCTGAAGACCTGAAAGATGATTGCTGAAGAAAATTTAAGATGATTATCCGGGAGGATATGATTGAATATTAGACTGACGAGTCGGTGTGCAACAACGTCGAAGTAACATTTTTCCACCATTCAGAACCGCTTAGAAGCAAGATGGGTTCACCCAGACTACTACTGTCGCGTTTCCCCACTGGGACGGGAGCTTCTACGTCAAGTTGCATATCCTTCAGAAATACATAGGTTCCTAATGCCCCAAAAGCGGAGTACCGGAGACCCCTGAGCGTGTCGTGAACTGCTCGCCATGGTGCTCTAATGGCCAGGCTTTTGAGGTAAGGTCTCTTTGTTCTCACGGAGAACGAGATTCTTCAGCTGGTGACGGAGAAGAAGTACTCGTATTACAATGATTTTGTGTATGAGTTCATTGAGCTCGCTTTTGGAAGGCCGCCAGAAGAGTGATGCAGACGAATACTACTCTCATGGACCACCGTTCGTAAAGTCAAATATTCTATGTTATGTAAAATGTATTACGTACATTATATAGTTATGTAATAAATAATATGTTTCTATGATGTGTTTTATACTTTATTTTTTTGATAGCAGAGATGGCATACACATGTGTGATATTTCACTACTGCCAAACCCGTGTAGCCGAAATAGACATGAATAAAAACAAAAAGTGTTTATCCAACCAACTATCTTTGGTTAAATTATGTACAAAAGAATTGTCCTTCCTTCATAACTATTTTTCCTGGTTTTTCCCTTAGATTTGCTTATTTTTTGCATCTGAAGCAAAAAATAATCTTTAAAATGATGGTCCAATCATTGGATTTGATGAAGAATAAACAAAGGTATGGTGTACCTCCAAAAAAAAATTTTTTTGAGAATATTTAAGAAGATGATAAGGAAATATTAAAAGTTTCTTATTTATTTAATTGTCTTTTTCATTTAATTTATAACTTACAAAACTAATTATATTTTTCGTTGAAACATCTATTATTCAGAATCGATGAAAAACGTACACTTGAAAAAAAATAGATGAAGGAGATGGTCCGGAGCGGCGGTCATAAATAGGCTAAATAGTGGCAAAACTATTCTATTAAAGCCAACGTTTCGACCAGATTTTCCAGGTCTTCTTCAGGGATGTGTGTTCAGCTAGGAGTTTCACTTAGAACTGGACTCCTACACTTAGAACTGGAAACTCCTAGCTAAACACACCTCACTGAAGAAGACCTGCAAAGTCGGGTCGAAACGTTGGCTTTTAATAAAACAGATTTGCCACTATTTAGCCTATTTATGACCGCCACCCCGGACCATCTCCTTCCTTTATAATGCAACGGTCAACTATTAATTATTCAATATGACGAAAAAAATAGATGGGAGTTTCTATAAGAAGATTCCTAGCTCCGTTTGCGGAAGTATCTAATGCTAAGCTTTGTTGAGTTTTATGTCCTCATCCAATTCAGCCACGGAAACTCCTTTAAGAAGTAATAGATTTTTTTATGTTTAACTTTGTTGTTTCACAATATTTTCAATTTTTTTTTTATGATTAATTGATTTAAAACATTGGGTTTGTTAAAAGACTTAACTTTTTCAATTCAACATACACAAAAAGAATTATTAAGGGTTATATGTTTGTACTTTGGTAATATTTTTGTATGATTACATAACATTTCACAATCGAGTCTGAAAGTAGAACATTGTTGGCCAACTAATTGATGAATCATCTTATTCCTGGAGACCAATCCTTACAGAGTTAAATTGTGTTTGTTTATCATTATTCTAATTTTTGCATGGCTTTATATAAAAAAAGAAACTTAATGAAAGGCCTACAACACAGAGATTATTGACCGACACAAGAGGCTTCTATTTCCCAAGAGACAAGGAGGAAAAATGGACAAAATTACTTTACCCACCGAGCCAACGACGTTTCCTCTTCAACATCCAATATTTCATCTAATCGAAGCTGGAAAGTTGGGACCAAAGACATTTCAAGTAATAAGATATATTTTTTTTTTTTTATGACTTGAGGAAATTCAAACGTTGCAAAACTTTCTAGGAAAAAACATACTTTTTTTTATAACAAATTAAGTTCAGTTGACCTCTTTAAGGGTGGAAACAACTTTTAAAGCATAAAACATAACTGGGTATGGCAAACCACCAACTGGATATTTTTTAGTTGGGGCTATTAAAAGCTCCAACGGCGTTGTATAATGATAAAATGGCTTTCGATGAAATAGGACACTCCTCATTCGTTAGGAACCGGATAACTGATCATTATGGAGGCATTCGTAACACTCTTATTCGGATTTCGTGTAAGTCGATGAAATCTAATCCAAACAGAGTTTATGATGTAATATAAACTTATTCTAAATAATGGAAATGTCTGCCGTTGGTTGATTCGAATGAATTTATACTTCATTATATTTCAAATTTTACTGATTGAAATTAATTCAATTTATCATAGGTAAAATGCATTTTAAATCATTTATAGTAGGTTCGTCATTTAATAAAAACAGTTTAGCAAATGATGGTTGGAGGTTACTTCAAACACAACGTTCTTGAAACAATTGTTTCTGGCACTAGAAAACGTCGTCAAACCACATTATGGAACATATTATTTTTATTTTTAAAAAGTTGAGAAATAAATCTTTACTACGATCGAATCAATTTGATTTCTCCATATTCAAGGAAAAAATATATTCAATATTCGAAGATATTTCGGCATACCTCATAAAGAAGAAAAAAGTCCATTTATATTACGATCCAATTCCACAATAAAATAAAGAAAAATTAAGTGTTTTTAAGAAACGTTTTTTTGTTGGATAAAGTACGATAAATAAAAAATATTTAATTTAAGTAATTAAAAATTAGAGAATATTGAACCGTACAAAATCATCGTTAAAAATAGGCCATATTTGTCAATATTAAAACCGTTGGAAGGGTGCTTTAAAGTGGCTAAAAAACTGGAAGTTCTGATTCCATAAAATAATGCATTATTCGGGATGTGCTTTATTAACTCCTGTTCGAACAATGATTCCTCGAAAATTTTAATTGACTTTGGCTAGAGAATCTTAATGTGTTTATTTCTGAAACTTAAAAAAAAAAAATTAATATCTATTTTGATTGTAATTTTATGAGCATTGAGAAATTTTTAATTGTCAAAATATAAGGTTCTTAATTTTTTTGTAAATCATAGTTTTATTAAAATATTATAATCATAACACAGTTCAGCGCAGACTTCTGGTGGGGAGGGAGGGAGGGGGGATCGTTTCCCCCAGTGACAATGTTGACGGGGCGAGAATATCGTTTCGCTTCTCCTCTTCTCCCCCAATTATTTAATGTAAAGAAATTAAAATTGATAAAATTCGTAAACTAAAATAAGAAAAGTAGACTGACTGGCTATGCTAAGATCTATAAGAAGGTGTAGTCCGTGGTACAGAACCCTTTTTATCAAATTATTAACATTCCACTGAAACTTCGCAAAAAGCTTCATCTCGTTGTAACAGGTCTCATTGTGTTCAGCTAGGAGTTTGACTTAGAACTAGAATTGGAACACTGAAGTTTAACTTGTAATTGTTCGAAACGATGGCTTTTAATAAAATAGTTTTACCACTATTAAGAGTATTTATGACGGCCTCCTCGGACCATCTCCTTCCTTTATAATTCAACGCTCAACTATCAAATATACAATATTACTCAAAAACCAAGGGGCCAACAACGGCCAGATACAAACTCAGCACCTCTTCGCCGCAGTAACAGACTCCAAGGTAACAACAGATCCTCACCGCTGCCTTTACCCCAACATCACCACGACTCAGACTCTCCATAGATAGCTTCATATCATTCGCCTACTTCGTCTTCATAACCTCATCTCCTGGTATTCCAAATACGAGGCATCACATTGACTTCACCAAACCCAGTTGTGTCTAGGTATCTTCAATTTTCTTAAAACGAAATTCCATCCATATAAATCCAAATTTAATAATTTTTGCAACCTGCACAAACAGCTCACTATAAAAACAGCAGTTCTAATTCAAACTCCTAGTCGAATACACCTCCCTGGAAAAGACCTGCAAAGTCGGGTCGAAACGTTGGCTTTTAATAAAATAGTTTGACCACTATTTAGCCTTTTTATGAACGCCACCCCGGACCATCTCCTTCCTTTATACTGCAATCAAATATTCAATAAATATATTTTATAGAGTAGGTTTTCATAAACATTTTTAAATAACTAGTTAGACTGTGAAAACATGGTATTTATATTTCAAGATTGTGGAAATTAAGAAATTTTATATATTTTTCAGTTTTTTAACATAATTCATTTTTAGCTGAAAAAGTTATAGAAATATATATCTATGTTATGGAGGCTATCTCCCTCCCTTCCAAATGTATACAAATCGTAACATATTCAATGGTTTTTTTTTCAGATATTTTCAGGAATATCTATATCCATATATTTGTTCGTTTCAGAATAATTATGTTGAATTTTTTTTTTTTTTCGCCAACCAAAATGGAAACTCTGGACCTATGACAAAGTTTGCTGATTCTTATTTATAAACTGTTTCTCATTCATAGAATTAAATTAAATAATTTTTAGAATTAGAGGAATTAAAAAAGGGAAAAAAAAGGAAAATTTCAATGTATTTTCTTGGTTCCTATACCAAGCTAAAATATATATATTTTTATTGCTTAATATGTAAGAAAATATACTTTTGTACAAAAATACAACTCAAAATGTTTACAACAATATTAGCTCTTAAAGCTTTTTAAAGATTGTTAGAGGATATAGTTATTACATTATACATATTTTAAAGATTATAATAGATGTGTAGAATAAAAAAGCTTCATCAATGCGTTCACTGCTTTCTCCTTAGTTTTTACCTAAAACAAAAATAAGAATGAGAAACTTGTTCTAAAATATTCAAATTTCAATGCTAATCTGAATTACAGATATAAATCAATGTATCTATAATTGTTTAAATGTTTCTATTTTCTCAAAACCTAGAAAATGTATACTTTATTGTTATCGTCAGACATAGCAAAAAGGAGTTTTTCCAAGGTTTTAATACATTTGAAATTGGCCAAATATGGGTGAAGAAGCATCCTCAAAATGTTTATTTAAATTTATATAAAATTGGCATAAATAAATAATCATAAAATATTAATGAAGAACAAATAAAACTACCATTAGATAATTATTTATTATTAATTACTGTAAGTTTTTTAATAAATAAAAATAAAATCTTAGACACCTAGAAATGAATATATTTAGTTTAAACTTTTAAAAAATAATTAAAAGTATAAATAGAAGTGAATTTGATTAAATTAATATTAAACTAAACATTTAAATTTTAATATTAAAAAATAATAATTAAATGAACTATCTTTAGGCTAAGTGTATAAAATAGGTTAACCATCGATGTGCGGTGAAATTATCAAACTCCTAAATCTCCTACAGTTGTTGGAAGTTTGACAACTGCCAAAGCGCTTTCACAATAATTTGAAACCGTTTGAGGTGCCAAAAGTGTATTTGTCTCTTATCATTTCTAAATAAAAGTTGGCCTGGTTGAGTTAATTCAACTAGGAAGTTCCCCGGGAACTTTTCCGACAGCGGAAATATGTCAAAATACCTCAACTTGGTCCTGGGGACATTTTTATCTGACTACTCTGTTGAGACAGATAAACTGTGCAGTCTTGACTTGGCTCCAATTTCCTAATTTTCTACGTCAAGAACTGCTTAATGCGATTGTTGAGTTTTTCATTCTCTTGATACGCTCTCTGAGGAATTAGGAATTAAATCATTCTTAAATATCAGCGGTGCTCAGAAGGGGCTTGTATGGCGCAAGTTGCGACATCAAAATTTTTTAGGGGAATATATTCTAAAGGGTTTTTTAATTTTTGTGGAGGGGGGGCAAATTTCGACGGGGTATGAATCTTCGGAATAAAAAGTTTCAAAATAAGGGACAAGTATAAAACATTGTTGTAGACATCCGCCTGTATTTACTCCTTTATATGACATTGTGTGAGGGAATGAGAAGGAATATATAGGAATGTCAGGTTGCACGATGAATTGTACTCAATTGTGCAGTGGACAAATTATTCATTGAAAAGTCTGATATCGATAAAGGAGGAAGAAGGTTGGGATAGGACGGAGCAGGTAGCAGCAGATGGAAAAAGACGCTGGAGAAAAGAAAGGCACTTGAGGATGGGACATGAAGACGAAAGGACGTTACCTGTGAAGAGAAGGTACTTTAGGCCTAAACAGGAAGAAACGAGGTTGTCAGAAGAGAGAGGCACGACACTGAAGACTAAGAATATCAAGCCTACAGTTATAACACTTTAATAGACCCATGTATAACAGTTGTCAAAATAAATTGTTTTATTATCCAGGAATGAAAAGTCATTTTATTTAGTTGTCTTATATTCCTCACAATTGAAGAATAACAAACCAGGTGAGTCAATTCATTCAAAGTATGTTTACTAAGTCCCACATTTCAGATATATATATTCTTATTATTTCATGTCACTCAGTGTCACAAAAAGGTATTAGATTCCCGAATTCCCAACGACAGTTAAATACCCTCAAAAAGTCTATATCCAGTGCCGGGGTTTTGTTTTAATATTCACGAGTGTAAAGAACCTAGTCCCCAGATAAAAACGGAAAGGAATATTCACTATTCCCGCCTAAAAGATCATTTATAATTAAATCTTTATCAGGTTATTTACAACATGGAACATACCGCAGCAAATGTAATTGTTTATGATCTATGATTTTTCTAATTTAATTTTCCTTGCTCTGTTTTTAAGAAAATGTGCAATAAAATATTTTGAGAGGGGCGGGTGTAGGTCCTTGCGCCATTGACCTTGGGAGGAATGGACACCCCTGATAAATATACACAAAATTAAAACGTTTTCTAACTTTGTGTTTTAAATTTTCCGATTCTCCCAGATCACTAATTTGGATTCCGCAGTCCCATTCCACTATCCAGCAATGCCATCGTGTGGTGGATGTTGCCTCCTCTCCATTGGAGCGCGGAATGTACTGCACGGGAGTCTTTCTCGATGTAGAACAGGCTTTTGATCGAGTCTGGCACCCAGGACTGCTTTACAAACTCCGTAAATTCCTACACCCTACATACTTCCTTATTATCCGTTCCTACGTTACTGATAGATCCTTCAAAGTAAATCATAATAATGCCTATTGATCCCTTTTTTCCCAGTCCGCTGGTGTTCCTCAAGGTAGTATCCTAGGTCCTATCCTTTACACAGTTTATACAGCTGATATCCCAACCCATCCTAACACAGGCATTACCACGTATGCCGATGATACATGTGTCCTATCAGTTAATAACGACCCAACAATTGCATCCCAAACCCTTCAATCACACTTCACAAACCTTGAAGAATGGTGTCAAAACTGGAGAATAAAAATAAATTCCAACAAATCCCATCAAATCACCTTTACCCTTCGTCGTAAACCTATGTCCTCTTGTCCTACAGTATCCTTTAATAATACCCCACTTATCCCTGTTGAACAAATTCGATACCTTGGACTCCACTTAGACAAACGTCTAACTTGGAATTCTCATACCAGACTGAAACGACAAGAAACAGCTCGACGTTTCCGACTACTCCAGCACTTACTAGACAAACGCTCTAACCTCCCAATCAATTACAAAAGACTCATATACATGACTACAATAAGACCTATTTGGACTTACGGAGTTGAGCTCTGGAGCTCCACTAAGCCATCGAATTCCTCTCGTATTCAATCCTTACAATCCAAAATCCTTCGTAAAATCCTCACTGCTCCTTACTTTGTCACAAACAAAATCATCCATAACGACCTTAATGTTCCTTATGTTTCTGACCTGGCCCAATCCAGATACCTATCCTTCCATAACAAACTTCAGAACCATCCAAACCCTCTCGTTTCTAACCTTGCTTCCTCTTCGATCCCTGACAACCCTCAGAGGCGTCTGAAAAGAAGATGGCCTCGAGATCTCCTTTTGTAAATACATTTTTAGAGTGCTACCAATGGGTAGTTTCTCAACATGTGATTTCATGTTATTTTATTCCTTTGTTCACATTTACTGAATGTATTTTTACTTGTAATACAGTTGTAAATATCATCAATAAATAAAAAAATAAAAAAAAAAATTTCCGATTAATGATCTTAAGTCTGGGTTAGACATCTTTGGCTAATCCATCCATTAATTTTATCCTTGGCATTTCCCTTCTTCATTAGCTATGGATCTCTCTTTGTAACATTTTGTTTTCATCTTGATCTTCGGACAATGTTTCGATAAATCCAAGATGAAGCGAATTACTTCAATAAAGGTTATTCTATCTCAATATTAGTCCTCTGTTGCCAGGTTTGGTTTTAACAGGTTGTCCCCAGGATTCTCCTCAGAATCTACCTTTCAAATCTTTGGGAAGCCTAGTTCTTGTTTCTGGTTTTATCGCAGCGTTATAGATAAGAAAAGACTTTTTTAGTGGCATCAAATAAAATAATGAAATGTTTTACTATCTTGGCCTGTATACTGATACTACTTGCACTGGTATTAGTAACGGAACTCGTCCTACTTATGAGCCTTGAGATTCTGTATGTGACTCATTTTTAACAGCGTCGAATAATAACTAACCCAGGTAGGAATCAAACCGACTGCGTTCGGAACATAGGACTCCGGAACCCTCGTCCAAAAGTTAAACGCTCTCCCAGCCAAACGCAACACTAATCGGGAGATTAGCGCAATTCCTATGCATCTCTGCGCATAGTATGTACAGTAAAAAAATAAATAATTAAATAAAATATTAATGATTATTACAATAAAAAGTATTTGTCCGTGGTACAGACCCCTTTTTATCAACTGATTAAGATATTGAGCCTCTTTTGGCCTATATTTTTTTGGCCTATATAACCTCTTTATTTGACAATTTGGGAATGTAGCTCACGCTAAACGGCTCACTATTTTTGAAGACCACATTTTTTTTTTTGACTTTGAGCTCAAGTTATCTTACGATTAAAGCGGAAAGCAAATGGTAATTTACGTGTTTTTAGTACTTAATGAAATACACAAAGTTTGTCGACCTCCACTTTGAAAACGCCCCAATTACGAGAATTTTCATAAATAAAGCATTTGTAGGTAGGATGAGATGAAGCTTTTTACGAAGTTTCAGCCGGATGTTAATAATTTGATAAAAAGGTGTCTGTACCACGGTCTATACAGATAAAAAAGTTTCGGCTTGAATACTTATAGTTCGTTGTTTTTCTAATTTGAATTATTTACTTAATCCTAGAACTTAAAAAAATAAGTGAATTAAATAACAAATTGTATAGTAGTTGATTTTTTTTAATTTTTCATGAAAAAAAAACTTTTATCTTAGCCATAGGCAGATATAAAGGGGGAGGCTTTCGGGCTGAAGTCTCCCCAAAATGGTAAAATGTAACCATGTTTTATGTTGGAAAATTATCTCTTATAGTATTATCATCAGTGTAATTATATTTAATAGGACTTCAAGAATCACTTATATGCCGTTTCATACGGGTCGTTAGTATCTTTTTTTTTTTTCCAAAGTAATTATCGTTTTATATATATATATATATAGCTGAAGCCATACACCTCTTCCCTCCCCCCAAAAAATTAAATCCTGGATCCCCTATTGATTTTGGCCAGTAATAAACTAGTTACTTTTGTCCATTAAAAAGTTATGAAGCACACTACTAGCTTTAATGTCGCGCGATGGCTGATGCTATGCTGTGAAACATGTTCAGACTGGCACAACATCCCTTTCTTCCTAATAAACCTATCGGCAATTCCTTATAGTTTCGCTGATATGACGACAATCACAACCCTACCCTGGCACAACCGACCCATCTCCGCTAATAAATAAATGGAGGACTATTAAAGGATGCTATAGGACAGGAAGTCATAGGTTTACGAGGAAGGATAAAGGTGAGGATAATAAATCTTATGCTCTAAGATCTATGCGCATTCTCTTAGTTGTATTATCCATGCATATGTACTAAAATTCATAATATTCTTCTGAGCTTTACAAATGTGATTAAGACTCATATGATTTCTAATACATAATCATTCTAAAATTTCAATTGTTTATACAGATAGTTGTAATGAAAAATATGAATGATGCATATTATTATGCAATAACAAATTTTTAGTTCAGAATAAGATTATTAATATAATTAAAGTGTTTGTATAAATATTTAAGTTTAATGCCGCAAACCAACAATCCCAACAACAATTGAGAGACAAACCACCAATAATTAAGGTTATAACATTTATCGATGAAATCAATTTATTAATTCTAACGACGTAGTGGACTGTTACCATGAAGGAAGACAACATTGGCTGATAATGGCCCTATCATGTTATTCCTAATTGAAACACATGTTTAACGATACATTTCACCGTCCCATCCGCTCAGCATTCATTAAATTTGTTATTGATTTTACCACGATTTGTCTCCTAATGTGCTAAAGGTTGCTTACCACTAGCCATTTGTTAAAAACCACATTTACTTTCTTCTTACTTCCGTAAGAAGATGTAGACATGTTAGAAATTAATGATATATCTCTATAAGTAGATAAAAAATAAACTTTATTCTTGAATAAGGTTCCTTTAGAATAAAATTATATACATAAAACAAAAATCATATTTGACCAAAAAATACAATAATAAAAATTAAGCAATGTGTTCAATATCTTCACTGACAATACATATATCACATTCAGTCACAACCTTATTACAATCCAACAATATAAAATATTCCGTTTCTGTTTTTCCCTTCTCTCCTTCAGAACACCTAGCTTCTGAAACGGCCAATAGCTGCTTTAGGCCCCTTCCACGGCCGGAGAGGATTTTAAATTCCCCGCCCTCACCTCCTGTCCCGGGAAAACCCTGTATAGCCGAAATGAGAGGTAGGAAAGAACAAAAAAAAAAAAAATAAAAACATTAACTTAGTTATGACCAAGTTTATTTTAAATTACTATGATTTGTTTAAACAATTCTCTCCCAAAAAAGGTCGAAAAATTACATACCATTATGGTTCCACACCAATCCGTTTGCTTTTAACATTGACTAATTGAACATTTATACAACAATGTAAGCTCCAAACTAACTCCTCAAGGTCAAGGAAATGGAAATATTTTAAAGCTTATGAAAAGTATCATGTGAACAATAGACATGGACACGTACTTTGTTAATTGCATATTAAAAGATTTAATTACAATAAAATCCATTTAGAATTCATTAGAATGCAATACAGAGCGGTTATCCTAATGGGTAAGTCAAGCATTGAGGAGGATCCCATTTAGATTCTAATAAACTAATAGTGGAAGCTGTTAAGGAAGTAGCTCTCGGTCGTTATTCAATTTCATCAAATCAACTCTAAAAATCTAGTTAGTTAGGTTAAGTGCGTTATCAAGACCCGTCCTTAGGGAGGGAGGGAAGAGAGCCAGTTTGAAGTTAACCTAAAAGCTCTTTCATTTCGTAATTTAATAAAAATATATCCGATGAATATATTTAATTGCTCAATTATTCCCTTTGATGGGCTTTTCAAACGTAACAACCTATTAATTGATCTCAGTTGAATATCGGGTGATATGCAGGGCCAAAAGTAATGATTTGTCATCTAGATATATAAAAAAAAATATTATCAATTTTAATCTGATTAACTGAATATTTATAGTAAAGCTTGGTTAATTAATAATATAATTTTATGTATCTACAATATATAATTGGGGGAAGGAATTTGGCCAAATGAACTAATAAAGCGCTTGCAAAAGGAAATCCAAATTGAGCAACTGGTAAGTACTTTGTTGCGTATACTACGCTATAACTGAAAACTGCACAAGACACCCACTTGGTAAGTGAGGGCGGTCAGTCAGGCTACTGGGACTCACATCGACCAGCCGTGGGAGAGATGATCCTAACCCTTTTCTCAGAAATCGCAGTATGTAATGTAATGTCAATTTTATTGCATCATGTCCATTACTTTCTCCTAGACACGCTCATACGGGGATTCCTTGATATGTCTATTCCTCTAAAACCGCCCGTTCGATTTGTCTCAAGGAAAGTGAGGGATTGGTAAACAGATAATCAAGTATGTATGAATTTTATCAAATTCTATGCAATACTCCAAAGAAAAATACTTCCACTTTCAGGATATTTGTTGTTTGACACGCATATAGTTTGAAAACTGCGCGTTCGATTTGAAACAAACGTTGAGGAAATCTAAAGAATAGTATAGAAATTACCTGATATCAGTTTCAATGAATTCCATTAAATAATTATATATTTATATAAATAATTGTTAACAAAATATTGGCTGTGAAATGTGGATGTCATGGAAGTTAGGTTAAAACGATATTTTTATGGAGTAATAAAATTTTAAGTTTTATTCAAAACGTTAATTTATAATGAATTGTTTGTATTTAATCATGAATCATCAACTTAATTGAAAAGGAACGTTAAATATTTTTTTGGAAATGACCATTGTAGAGATAAAAAAAAAAATCTGGTGCGCGCAACACACAACTTTCACTTACCGATCTACTATGAATAGAAATTATTTTCTGGTAATGCTAGGCTATTATAAATTTTTTTGAAGTGAATTTTAAACGGAGCCAGCGCTTAAAGCTTACAGATAACAAGTCATTAAGACCATTATAATTAAAAAATGTCTATTTAATATATCGAATACGGGTAATAAAAATCTAGTCACTCCATCTGCTTTTACAAACCACACAACTTTCTTTGCTTTTATAAACTTCAGAATGACTAACTCCAATTTCAATATTTTTAAGTGATGTCATTTTAGTGATATTTTTAGTTGGAAAAGTTATCTATGCAGAATATGAGTAAGTTGATTCCGGGGATGGTGATTTCTCGATCGCAATACTTACCCTTACTATATATTACATATATCAGTAAGTAAAAGTAAAAATAACTAGTATATAAATAAAATAAATGATTTGCAGCTGTTACTTAAAAATCTTAATTGAATACATTAAACTTCATAAGTAACAGATGTAAATAATTTATTTTCTTTATTTACTTCATTTAGTTATTTTTTATCACTATAATGGTTTGCCTCTAAAATTAATTTTAATTTAACGTTTATTCCCAATTTTATTTAGTTATTTTTATTTTTTTTTTTGCAGCAATGTTACAGTATTGTAACCCTATTGCTCATCTGCTTTCTTTAGTATATCTTCATGTATATATTAGTCTTATTATTTATGTTTCAGTTATTCCTTATTGTAATAGGTATTTTGGGCAGATTTGATGTTGATTTGTAGAACAATATTGTTATTCTTAATGGCCTTTGTTCCAGAATAAAGTTTTTTTTTTATTTATTTTATAATTACAGCAGAGTAATAAAGAAAATAAATTGTGGAGGGTGAAACTATATGAAAATTATAGGGAAGCGATACCGGTTCGCTTCAACTCCCCTGCGCGGCTGACTAATTCCCGCCATTTGTCAAGAGGAGCACGCCTCGGAGAAATCGATGTCTGCATGCGATTATCGCTTCACTGTCTCCCTTCTTTTGTCCTCAGCAGGAGTCAGTCTGTTGGGTCGTAAAGCATTTACAACCTAAAATTACGATTTTCATTCCCCGTTTATTGGCTACAGTAAATATTTAACGATGGCCCCAATGTCTGAAAACAGAATATTCAGCGATAAAGAGGAGCATCAGTCAAAAGTAAATGTTATAATTATAATAAGTCCATAATAATATATTATAAATACAATAATCGGAAACCTGAAATAATAATCATTAACACTTTTAAAGTTATTGTAACAAAAAATAGTTCCATTTATCTTTCTATCTTCTTTTTCTGAAACATATATCATACGGCTATAATAAAAGCTTACTAAGAAGTTAATTTGCTCTAAAAACCACAAAAGTGCATAGAAAACAGATAAACTTTTCAGAAATTTATTCTATAATGTATAAGGGGAGAGAAGAAGAAATGAATGATAACAGATGAATGAAAGAAATAGTAAAAAAAAAAGAAATAAATAGTAAAAAATAAAATAAAATAAAAATAAAAAATAAATAGAGAAAAAAGAGGAAAAAAATATACTAAAAAAAGTATAATAATAAATATAAATATTTAAAAAATATTGCATACTATGCTCGTACATATTGTTAATCCTATATAACTGTATATTGGTTTTAAAAAATTGTATGTAATTATGAATAAGTATGCTGTGCAACCCAATGTAATTGGGCAGCACCATTTAATGATAATATTAAACTTATTTAGTTCGTAGAGAGGAAGTCGCCATGACCAGGTTAAGAATAGGACACACGAACACCATGTACATCTCATCACTATGCAATCACCATCAAATTGTCAGCGTTGCAATAGCCTTCTCACAGTCAACCATATTATCCAAGAATGCACTTATTATACTTCAAGCCTAAATCGATTATCTCTAAAACCGGATATATCAGCAGTATTAAGTAACAACGAATCAAACATAAAAACAGTGATAAAATTTCTTAAAATCCGTAGACTATTAAATAAAATATCAAATAAATATAATTTTTATTTTATTGTTCTTTTTTTTATATTTATTTTAATATATTTCATTTTTTATATGTTTTTAAATATCTTTTTCATTTATTACTCTATCTGTCTATTATTAATTTTTGATTGTTCATTCTTTTTTTCTATTTCCCCTCTAAAAAGTTTACTAACATAACCGAGTCACAGGCGTTGTGGCGTTGTAACAAACTTATTTAGTTTTTATTTTTGTATTTTTTGCTAAATATTAGAATTAGAAATTATCCCTTTTAGTAGACACTAGGGAGAACCATCGGTAGTCGATATTATCGACTACCGATATCGACCCTTCAATATTTTAGTTTAAAAATAAAAATTAAAACTATCATTTTAAAAAAGAATTCTATATGAATATGATCGTTTGAAAATATATATATACTCATGTAGCCTATTTCATATAGAATATAGGGAAACATAGCTTTTTCAACAATATAGACTATCGATGGTAGAGCTAAGTAGAGCTAAATAGCGCACGTTGGACCCTTCTCACTCAACTATCTCAATTTGCCCAAATTTGTTAGTTAAAACCTTCTCAAACCAAGGTAAAGAAATTGTCTAAGAAATTTATGTAGGATGCAAATAAATCAGATTTTCGCTATACCCGATCTATGGGTGAATGTAAGACATAATTGGGTGAACGGAAAGTTCTGGAAAAAAAAATCTGAAGATGGGCAGGAACTAGAAAATTAATTTTACTGAGGAGGGTAGAAGAATTGATATTTTCATTAATTAACTTAAACAGGTAAACAACATATTTTTTGATACGGCAATGTTTATATTAACATCAAAAAATCTTTATAATGTCGAAGAAAATATTGACTATATTTCAAGTCCTAAAATTAAAACTAAATAAAATAAAGACTATAATTTGATGTTATCACCAATATTTTGGTAGTTATAAGCGGTTAATTTTATCTATGGCATTATCGATACTGGGCCTTCGATATCTCATCCTTAGTAGACGCCTAAATGAATATTGATATTTTATGTTAAAACATAAGGTTCTTCTGATTGTTTCATTATCATCTAAGCGATTTTTATTAATTATATACTTTAGGTTAATCGGTTTTATTTTATGTAAATATTTGTCAATTTAGATATAAGTAACAAATGCATGATACACAATTGTATACTATACACCAAGGATATGATCGCTAGGTATCCTTATTTATAAATAATAAAATATTTAAGAAAATCCAATGGATGCTCACTCCTAATGATCTTGATGAACCTGATGAGCCTGAGAAGACGGAACACCCTCAACATCCTGAGGACGTCCAACTCAATGCCAAGCGGGAACAGTGATACTATCCTGTAATTGAAATAATAAAACAATAAATTATTCATTAATTTATAAATTTACAATTTTGGAAATACGCTATTTTTCATGTTTTATTGCCCTAACATTTCACAATCCATGTAGGAAATAAGGTCTTAAAAGTCTGAAAGTAAATTCGTTTTGAACAGTATAAAATCCTTCCCCTCTCTCCCTCCCCCCTAAAAAAGCATATTTTACTGAAAATTAAACCTTAAAGAACAGAAATAAATTATAAACTGGAAATAAACAAGTATGTATATTCATTTACACGATTACATTACATCTATTATATACATTATTACTTAATTATATACTAATCCATAATAATACACCCAGATCATCTTAAACATATGTAAGAAACGAAACCATATAATTGGGGTTATGAAAAAAAAAGAATTATTACTTATACGTATTATATGTGATTGAATGTTACCATTGCTTAAATCATATTAAATTCGAAAATATTTTCTTCAAACATTTTTTTAATGAAAACTTTAATAACTAAGATATTATCATTGTTTTGTTTTTTTATTTGTTATCACCTCTTCCCTAGAGATGCAGTAGATAAGATATTATTATAAAAATGATTTCTTTATAATTTATAATTTCTTTAACATAGCTTAAAATTGAAATAACTTTCGCAGCAAGAATCAAACAACTGATTCAACTTCTAGGAAAAAGCAGTGATTTAATTTTTTGTTTTTTATGAAATGATAATCTTTTCATGATGATCTTATAATTTTGCTTCCTCGCTAACAAAGGAAGAGAACTTTTGCGGGTGGTTAAAAAAAATTTTGTGCTCAGAATTGAAAATTTCCACCCGCATTTTACGTTTCTGACATCAAAGATCAAATTTGTTTGTATGTCTGTCTCTAGTCAAATCGATGTAACGGGCCTGTCACGTTCTACGGTTTATGCGGTTTCCTTGAAATTTTCAGAGATTGTGTGGTATGGTGACAAAATGGTCTCATATCAATTTCATCAAATTCCATCCAACACTTCCGCTTACTCACGCGCAAATGTATTTTCTATGCCAATGATCCAGAAACGGCTCCTTTGATTTGACTCAAAATTGGAAGAAAGGTAGACATTGGTAAAATAAATGACTCTGTACTAATTTTATAGTATTCCGTCCACTTCTCTTTAAAATGCCCAGACTTATTTTTCGTGATACGTGTATATCGTAAAAACCGCACGTTCGATTTGATTTAAAGTTGGAGGGAATTTAGGGATTGATAAACAAATTACCAAATAAATATCAATTTCAGCAAATTCTTTCCATTACTTTCAAAAAATACTTCAGCTTTCGAATCTAAAACCGTATTGTTTTTAACACAATTTCATTGAATTCTATTCACCAATTAAAATTAATATGAATAACATTTAAATATATAAAGACTGTGAAGTATGGAAGGCATTGATCATGTGAAGGAAGGTTATGTTCATAGTATTTAGGAGGTTATAAAATTTTAGACTGACAAAATGTTAATTTAAACTGTATGTTTTGTCGTTTATATATTACTGGGATGGCACCTTCTGCCGTTCTTAGATTTCGTGTAATTTTCAGTAATTGTGAGGTTTGAAACTTTGATGGTTCCGTATAGATTTTGTCGAACCCCATCCACAGCTTTCGCTTAGAAGAGCGATTTTTCTTTACTATGTATACATTATATTAGCAAATTTGAGTTATGTGTTGCACAGACTGTAGAAAATAACGTCATATTTTTTAGTTTGTTTATTCATTTTGAAGTTCAACCAACTAGTTGTGGTCTCGATTTCACTCTCAAACTTCAAAGTGGTAAGGGGCTATGCAAATATTTTTGAGCTAGTTATGGTTGAAGGGTGAAATGTAAGCATCGCTAAGTATTTAGTATGTACAGGCCTTTATTTTCTCTATATCATTAATTTCATATATATTTTTATATTTCTTCTTAAATTACTTTGGTTCTATCTGGAAAATGTCGGTGAATATGTTGAGGAAACTATACAGATCTTATTTGGCAGACGTTTTTAGCTTACATTCAGTAACTGAAATATATATTTTTTTTTTTTTAAACTTTTATTATGATATTTACAACTGTATTAGTATGAATACATCTAGTAAATTACTGAAATATATGAATTATAATTTTAAAAAGCTACATATTTTGATTATTAATGTCGTTCGCTCATTCAATCATAGAAAAAAAATGGATCAATGTTTTTTTTTTTTCTATTTTGGGAGGAGAAGCTTAAACACGAAAGCTCCACTCTACTTCCTTGGTTTGGGAATAGTAGACCACAAGATGATACGGGCACATTTTGATTTTTTCATTAAGGTTTAAAGTGGACCGTTATATCATCAGAATATAGAATTTTTTTTATTTTTTTTATTTGGGTTTTATACAACTTAAGGGTTTTATCCCCAACACCCAAAAGCCACTGCTCCCTGTCCATCCAATCTCCTTCACGAAGCCCTCTGGCTGCCATGCTTTCCTTCACGTCCTCTATCCATTTCTTCTTTGGCCTTCCACGCTTCCTTCTTTCAGGTGGCATATAGTTATAAATTTTCTTTGGCCAGCGGTTCTCATCCATCCGCATTAAGTGGCCATATAAATATACAATTCTACCTCAAATTTTAAGCCATGAATTCATTGGTTTAAACATACACTTCATGGACCATAGAATTGAACATATCCAAAAGAAAAGGAATATGATGATATTCACGTTGAATTTTGATATTGTTTGGGAATTTGAGTGTAAATACTTGGAAGCATTATATGTTTTTTTTATTTGATATTGAAGTAACATGTAAAGTAAAACTTAACGACCTTGTGAATTGCGTATTGAGCTTTCCAAAACTCTATGAACTCATTTACCACTAATTTACAACGAGATTATTATATTAATTCTAAAACCGTTAAATATTTCATTGACAATAAGATTAAAATAACTAACCCGATAACTATGACGAAGAAGTCTATCAAGTTCCATGGATTCCTGAGGTAGGACCCGGGGTGCAATGCGAATCCAAAGGCAATCACTTTCAGCACCATTTCCAGAATGAAGATGATGAGAAAGTAGATCTCAGCCTTCTCCTGAAAATAACAAACCAGCGTGATATGGATTATCGTATTTATTTTTAGTAAACATTAATCGATTATCTTTTAATATTTAAGGAAAATAAGCTGATTCATTATTATGGCGTGCTTATGTAAAGATTGGAAAATAAAAGTGTTATTTGAGTTTTGATGTTTCCGTAATTCATTACACAGCTAATTGAGTCATTTTTTTCCCTAAGATTTAAAAGAAATATTAAAAATACAGATCACAATTCAAAATGTAAATAATCCTCTTAAAGCCTGAAAATAACATCTTTTTTTATTATCTGCTTAATTATAGAGCATATGCAATTTGTAATGTGAGTATTTTTCTTTTGTTTTTTGTCGTAATGTACATATGATATGACTTTTATTTCAATTTTTACTACAAATTTAAAACATTAATATTGAAATGGATATTTTTCTAGGTATCGCCATCAAATTCAATTTGAAATGTAACTAATCATTCAAAATTTTAGCTTGGAAATGTTATTCGAAAATTATTCCAAAATCAAAATATTTTTAATGTTTTTAGTAAAACCGATGAATTATGATGTTATTGTTTCTTAAATATTCTCAAAAATTAATGTATAATATTCATTCCTAAGAGACAAAAAAAAAGTGTTTATGTTTGGTAATATCTCCTATCTCATAGTTTGTTAAATTCTATGCATCCTATCTGCACCAAATGGAATTAAAATCACTCAATATACGTAATCACTGATTGAAAAGCAGTTACAAATAGTTTTTTTTTTTTATTCAATGAAATGTGGTAATGTTAGACATACAAAAAATTAAAAAATATATGTCATGGCGTTCAAGTTGCTTACTTTACAAATAAGAGATTCTGCAAACTAATCGTGAATATAAAATATTAAATTTAATATATAATTTAAAATTACAAGTAATATTCTGGAAATTTTTTTAAACATATATATGACATGTTTATTCTTACTATATATATATATATATATTATATATATATATATATATATATATATAATATATATATATATATATATATAAAACTTAAGATATGAATTATAGTCATATAATAGGTCATGAAGTTATAAAATATAATTATATCAATAAAAGGTCTAATTGAAACCAATAAAATTGAAGTCAATAAAAAAAAAAAAACATTGTAATATTATATATATATATATATATAAATATATGTTTTAGTAGGAACATTCCTCCGAATATTTATTAAATTTGTTTATGCTCTAACTAAACTAAATATACAGCCATAAAGTTTTAAATGTAATAATGTAAGTATTAAAAGGAGTTAATTGTTTAATAAATAAATATGTGGTAAAAAAAAAAAAAAATTGACTGATAATATACCAGAGTATATTGTAAATTTCGTTCATACCAGAAGTTGTGCAGTTTCATTCTCTTCTGGAAGGTAGAGACCAAAACCGAGTCCGATACAATTGACAACAATCACCAGAAGAATTATATATTCAAAAGGTCTGCATATTTATAAGGAATAATCATCTTTAAAAAAAAATAGCTTTAAGAAATATGCATCGGAAAACCTATTTTAAATAATATACTGGAAAGTTGCTGTTTTAGTACAATATGCTAATTTAAATAAACTAAATTAATATAATCTTATTTACTCAAAAGATTCATTAATATAATTTATTTTATTTAAACATTATATTTTTAATTTTAGTAGGTCATTTATGAAAAGGATACGCCCATGTTACAATCGCCTTGCAATGCTTTCTGATCGGATTGCTATCTTTGAAGATAAATAAAGAATTGTATTGGGATGACTGGTCTTGTGCGTCGTCAGTCATTTCGGCAGCCTGCAAACAAAAATAAATATATAAAATAAACAATAAAACTGTATATATAATATAAATAAATACATGAATACTGGAGTTTTATTGTTAAAAACTAGTCAATGTTAGACATATATATAGAAAGAGAGCATGCTAAATATTTGTATACTTTTAGTTATGAGAATGATATTGTAGCCGAAAGGGGAGGGAGTTTCTCTAAATTTCACAGCCATTTACTTGAAAAGAGTTTATATACCTCTTCCTCTAAAGTACCTTTGATACGGTTTACTTTAAATAATTAAATACCTCTCATTATTAAGAGTTACGAAAAAATAATAAACATAACTTTTGAACGAATTTGATCATTTAATAAAGGAGAAAAAAATAGAAATGCTTGTGCAGTTCGAAAATGAATCTCCGTAATTACTAGTCAGAAGGTATACTTATAAGATATCGTTGGAAAGCTGAGAATTTTAGAACAAAAACAATATCTAATATATAAAGTTGTAGAAGGTAACGGAGAGTGGCGAAAAAATTATAAATAATAATTTCAGAAAACTAACATTATTTAACTTAAATCAAATATGCTAATTTAAATAAACTAAATTAATATAATCTCATTTACTCATAAGCTTCATTATAATTTATTTTATTTAAACATTATATTTTTAAGTGTAGTAGGTTATTTATAAAAAGGATACGCCCATCTCGCAATTGCCTCTCAATTTTTTAATGAAAATAGTTAGAAATAAGAGAAATAGAGCTACTACTTTGAAATTGCGTTCTAACTTTGCCCTGTGCTTATTTATAATTGACCTTGATACTTTACCATAGCTAATGTAAAAATAAGTTTCAATATATTAAACTACATTTTTAATTAAAATAAATAAGTTCTATGAATTAAAACATTTATGTGATTACATAAACTAAATATCGACAATAAATCTTATCACAAAGGAAGATATTTTTCAATCCGAGAAGTAAGTCAATTGTAAAACACTTAATGATAAAGTGGACTCGGATAGAGCTCTTATTTTTCCTGCACGTATAAATATTTATTTCTTCAACTCTATGCAGTTTTTCTTTTTTAAAATATTGTAATAGAAAAACTTTTTATAATAAGTCGTTGTCAAAAAGATTAAAATATGCTGACAAAACTTGTGTTCGCATTTTTCGAAAATATAGAAAACACAAATGTGTGTTTTTCCAGGTTATAAAAGTACTTCTTTATTGTTATTTTTCTTTAAAAAAACATTGCAGTATGGACTGTCTCGGGTTTATATTTCTGTGTCTAGTCCATGAGAAACCTTTAAATACACTAGAGGGAATTATGTATGCAATAGAAATAGTAATGTATCTATATTCTAACCTTAGTAGTATTTTTTTAAATCAACAATCTTGAAATCTACGCCTAAAATTCCGATTTTTCAATGTTTTACCCAGAAGTTTGGGGAAAAAAAAGAATAATATTGGCTGATAAATCACACAAATTTTTATGATAAATGAAAGATTATTATAATGAAATGGGATACTTATAAAATGAAATAACGGAATGAAACACTTAAAAGATTAGGAGCGAACAGGTAATATAAGGATCTGGAAGGTAAAAGTTCCCACCGGACTTAATCAGATAAACACATCCATTGTATGAATGAAACCGTGAAGGACGTCTTCATAACGTGAATGAGATATAATCTCCGAGAAAAAAAAAAAAAACGCTTGACTTATTTCAGTAAATATCAGTTCAATCTAAAATGTAGATTTATTTTAAATTAAATGTGAATAAAATATTTAAAACTTCTGACCATTATAACGTTAAATTTAATTCACACGTTTTATATGCACTTTTTTCTGCTAATATCTACCGAAGGTTCAGATGTTTGCTCTGATAATTGTAAGAGAAATCTGGCATTCTATATAAGGTAACACTATAATTAAAGTTTATTAAACACTTAATAATATATACGTTAAAATCAAATTAATTTTAAATATATAGGACAGTATCTTTCCAATTAAATAAATTATTTTATAAGTTGATTCTACATTGCTTCGTAATTCAGTTTATTTGGACATCTGTTCAACTCAGAAATCTATAATAATATAAAGTTTCTATTTTATGTTATTTGTTGACTTTTTTCGGTTTTACTTTCTTCGTCAGTATTATTTATTTACTTTTTATATTTATATTTATTTCTCTATTATTTGTATATATTGTATGAATGAGAACTTTTAGCCCTCCAGCAGTAGCTGATTGTTTTATTATTCAATAAATAGATTTTTTAAAAATAATAATAATAATTACTCCCAGCGATTATACATGTCCATTTTATTCGCCGCAACTTAATCATCTCATCTATATTAATCGGCTGTCTCATCCTTCGGTCCGAATATTCTGCGCAATACTTTATTTTCAAAAACTTTAATACATTGCTCATCCCTTAATGTAAGAGGCCATGTTTCGCATCTAAAGAATAAAGAACCGTAGGAAGGTGGTTTGGTATATTTTGATTTCTATTTTTCGGGACAGCACCCGCGAGTGTAGTTTCGCAACTGAAAAATAGCAAGTAATTATTATCCGCCTTAAACTTCCTCTTCAATTTCGATCTTTCTTGTCATCATAGACCATAAATATTATTTTATATAAGTTTTGTACTTCTCTACATGTTCAAATATATTTCCTTCAATATCTTCAACACTGAAATTGTCGCCATTTTTGCTACCAACCATATACTTTGTCTAATTAAACCTAGAAATCTAACCGACTGAAATTCAAAATTTGTCTAGCTAAGCATTGTTTAATACTAAAAACATTTTTAAATTGTTGATCAGATTCAATTTTTTTTTCTTTTCTTACATAGTAACGCTAAGCTGGATGAGTTTATTTGCTATGTTTTACATACTCGATGCGAATTCCCATATTATATGTATGAATGTTTCGTTTATATTTTAGTTATACCATTTTTGTTTTTTAAATTGAAGAGAAATTTTTCTGAAAATATTATTATTATTAGTTAGCCTCTACAACTCGGTGATGAGTCTAGGCCTCCTCAACCATCTCCCTTCAAATGTTTCTGTCTCTGACAGCCACCATCCAGTTCCTAATCCTGAGTACAGTTCGTGCGACTTTTGCCACACTATCAGTCTATCGAACCGTTGACTCTCCATCTTTTCCAAAAAGCTGTTCTGTTCACAACTTCCTAAGCATCTCTTCGTCTCCCATAAAGGCCACATGGCCACCCCAAAGGACCATCAGATTGTCACTGTTTCTCCTTACTAGATTGCTTCCCCGCACACCATGTACTTAGTTTTAAAGTTGTTCACTGCTAATCCTAGGCGCTTCGCTGGTTCTGCCAACGCTATAAATGTCATATTCATCACTGCTGTTAGTGACCGACAGACAATATCTATGTCATCAGCAAAGGCCATAACCTGGTAGAGGTTGTTGTATATCCTCCCTCTTGTCTGTAGAATTTTACATACTTTATAAAAAAGGAATTTACATACTTTATAATACAAAAATACTTATTTAAAAACTCCACATATATGTAAACTGCCATTTAATCAAGTAAGTGTATTTCAACATTTATTGATCAAACATTATCTGATAAGTTTCTTTCTGAAAAAGAAAACGTTTAATAATGTGTAACAGAGTCTTTTCTTGTTATTGATTGAAGCTTTGACATTGAATCAGTTTCTGTTTTGAACAATAAGTTGATGGAAAAAATTATATAAACATGTCGTAAGGAATTCATGTTTGATAACCATTTAAGTATTTATCCATTTGACAAGTGACATCATCGATATCTGATTGCCAATTAAATGTGGGTCAAAAGAACAACTTATTTAAAGTGACAAAGAGATTAAAAATTGCCATGAAAAATTCTTATTAATATTGAAATGATATGTAATTCTTAAAGTTATGTTCAGAACATTTAAGGTATTTATGACGATACGAAAATTCATGACAGACCAATCTCACTGCAAGGGCTATCAACATGACCGATTCTAGTTAGTTCGACATGTTTTTTTCTACAGTGTATAATTAAATTTTAAACATGAGGGTCAAAATTTAGTTTTTATTATATTTGTAGTACAGATCACAAACAATTAATAGGATAAATTTGTAATTCATCGAAATCACCGTAACATGAGCCAGAATGACTAACTCCAATTCCAAGCTTTTTTATTATTAATTTTGTTGATATTTCTAGTAGAAAAATTTGTATCTTTATTCACAGTTCTGCAATTTCAACGCTGCAATCACCTTCTCTTGAATCAACTTACTCGCTGCCTGTACTGATACTATAAATTTTCCAAGTAGAAATATCACTGAAATGACTTTCGAACAAGGACTATCAGAGATCACAAAATGAAAAAAAATATCATCCTTATTACATCTAAATTTAATTATATAAACAATAAATTATGAATTATCTATTTTATATACACACGGTGCTACGTAAGCGTTATCCAAAACCGATAGGTCATAACATATCTTAGGTGCAGGACGAAAAATCGTTTGAGACATGAACTAATGCCGACTACAGAATTTTATGTTTTTGTTGATTTGTTTTATTTTTTAAGGTTTTTGTTGAATTGGAATCTATAACAAAGAAGATATTTAATCTTTGGGATTCTAATTTACAGTATCGTAAACTATTTAAAATTCTCTTTAAAAATAAATGTAATATGACTTTGTTATAATTATTTCCTCTTTTGAGCAGTTTGACGCTAAGTTCTGTTGTTGTTTTTTAAACTAAATCGTGGATTATTCTTGATTTTCTTATCAGTCTCCAATCTGGCAACAAATGAATTACTTTTAGAAAAGCTCTCTTATTTCTTACTTTCTGCATGGCGTTACAGCCCGCCAAGAACTAAAGATTCCTTCAATATCCAGCTCCATTCTACTTCATCCTTCGCTTTAGTTCGCCACCGCCTGATTTTCAGCTGGCGCAGGTTCTCTTCCAAGTCGTTCAGCCATCGTTTACTAGGCTTACCTCTCCTTCGCGAACCACCAGGATGACCGTACAGCAGCCCAATCTTCTTTATTATAGTAACTATGTCCGCTTCTGGAAATAGTTCTTTCAGCTCAGGTTTCGTTCTCACTCTAAAACCATCTTCTTCTCGCACAGGGCCAAATATCCTCCTTAGAACTCTTCTCTGCCATGTCCTTAGACTTTTCTCGTTAGCTGCTGTCATAACCCAGGTTTCACTGCTGTAAGTTACTGTGAGTCTAATTATAGTCTTCCTTGTTTACTAAACTTTAATGACATGTGAATTCAGGTATGTTACGGAATAACATGAGATTCGCATTCAGTATTGGAAAAAAAAAAAAAAAAAAAAAAGTATGTCAAATTCTACCTCCTCGAAGTTAATCTGAACCTATCAGCGTTATAGCCAGAAATTAATTGCCATAAATGTTTACTCAACTCCTTTTTTTTCTGTATTTAGTTAAATATTGTATTAAATTAATTAAAAATAAAAAAATTAAATATTGAATGTGTGCAAAACAGATGAAATATTCATTTAATAATATTACTTAATATTCCTGGTATTGATAATTTTAAAAAAAAATTATTTGATGAAACTTTTTAATTTGCCCTCTACCCGGATGGAACTCCTTTTTCCCTTCCAGAAAGGCTGAATGGATATTTACTTCATTCATCATTCCGTTACATTCTTTTATCAGTCATTCAAACAGATGCTCAATTGTTTCAAAAGATTTGGATACAATTATTAATTCTAATAATAATTTTAAAATGCACCGTGTTCTTGAGAGCGTAAAAACCGCTATTTTCAAGGTAAGACCAAGGAAGTGTACGGTGTCCGTCTGAGGAATTTTGTTGTTTTGGATATAAATTGGAGGGTAGGTATTTCTTCGAAGTGTAAATGCAATGTGTTTCGATTTATCCTGATTCAGTCGAATTTTCTATGTTTTTCATGTGTTCCCTATGTCTTAAATTCAATGATTCTGCGCCTACTACGAGGTTATTTATTTTTTCCATTATTTTACGAAAAAAGAATTTGGTATAATTTAGCCTCCGTAAGCCCTCTTAAATTTGTTATAACTAGAGTGTGAATGTGCTCTCTGAACACTATTATAAATGTTATTTGAGACAGGTTGTAATATTTCTCTATATACAAGTTCTAAATGAATTAGTTATAACAAAGATCTTTTTTTTTTTTTATTATGGTGCTGCTATTGCAAATCACATGATATTTTTTTTTCTTTTTATAACTTCCAATTATTTCTCTTTTCTATAACAAAAACCTTAACAATCTTGAAAAACCACCTATTTTAAAAAATATATACATTTATTGAAATTTACAACTGTATTCGATTGAAAAAATACAAAGAGTAACTTTGAATTGGTAACATGAAACTACCCTTTGATAGCTTCCAATTCACTTGATTTAAACTTCGATTATTCATAATCGAACCGTAAACCAAATAAATATATTTGTTTCAATTAAGATCTATTATCTCCGACTAAAGTTTCGGACAACATTTGCATTACACCCTGTTTATTGCTCATCAATAGCGGGAGGATGTTTGCGAGAATTGAAATAAGAGTGATGAGAAGTTCATGCACACTAACACTAATTAAAACATCAACGTTTAATTATAGTTATTAAAAGTTAGTTATAAGATTTTAAAAAAAGAAAGAGCTTGAAAACTTAAATATAAGAATTAACTAACACCATTCTATTTAAGTTGTTAGAATAACAATAGTAATCTTAATATATTCATAAGAACATGCAAGGACGTTGCTTAAAATAATATTTTTTGGGAAGTCGAAAAATATTTCACAAAACTTTTAATAATGGTTTAAATAATAACATAAATTAATCAAATAATAATAATAGCATTAATTAAAAAAATTAATATGTATTTATTCGAAGCATTTTGTGAAAGGTTCACAACGCTTTTGAGATTATACCTTTAGTTGTACCTGCTGCCAGTATTAACACTTTACAACAATAATCTATTGATACTCAACCTTATGGGTATAAAACGTTTTTAATTTAGGTACTTGTAGCTTTTTTCCTATGCAGAGGATTGAATTCTTGCAAAAAGGACTAGGTTATGGGTTTCATAAATCAATAAATATTCTGTAAACTCTTTTCAAAACTTTATTTCCTACGTATTGATATGTATTTCGCATGTAAATTATCTAATTTCATCGAGAAATCGTCTTACATTTTTTTTATTAGTTAGATTTATTAAGTTTGATAAGAGACTTCTCTCATTTTTTCAAACTTATTTAATCACTGTAACTAGACTTAAAGGCTTTTAAAATATGTCGTATACAAATGAAAGAATCGTTTTGAAAGTTCTTCGTAATGTCTTTTTTCTTGATTTCCATCATAAAAATCATAAATCAATTTTACTTTTAAATGAAAAATGTTTTGAGCGAAGAAATGCTTTAACTCAATATTTTTTGCTATAGAAGTTCATTTAACTTCCGACCACTTAAAGGCCTACTTCAATGGGGAAAAATGTACGCGATTCAATACTCTCCAAACTGACTAAAAATTAGGCCGTTAAAGATTTTCTCTTTTAGTCGGCCATTTTATAATAAAAGGGTTCGAGATTCAGGCATTACTTTGGTGTTATTTTTTGCATTTAAATTAATTAATAATTTACTCACCATATAAAAACAGATATTAGTTTATTATACACACAGATAAGTACATAAAAATCAAAAAATAATAAATAGGATTATCGTTAAACAATACATAAAGTATGGTTAAAATCACACTTTACAACACCTCATAATTTATTTTTTACAAACCTTCCAAAAAAAGTGCATATTTTTTATTGTGTTTATTCTTTTGTGCCTTTATCTAAGAAAAATCTACAAAATAAAATTATATGATTAAATAAACTGATTATGTATTTTAACTATTTCTAATTAAAATCTTATAAACTATTTCCAAATGTAGGTAAAGATTATAATAAAATCATTATAATGAAGATCTAGTCGACCTATGGTAAAATCAAAATTATAGCATAAATAATAGAAATTCACTATTTCTAGAAATGATAAAAATTATATTTGTTATCATTGAGCTCATTTTTCTTAGCTCTAAATGAGTTAAGTATAATTACAATTTAGCCAGAAACGTCTGCACATATCAAATAGCTCATCTCCAACTACCATTTAAAACGAATCCTATTATGTGTGTACATAATGTAACATATGTAACTGTACAAATGTAACAAATCAGACCGGAGCAAAATATATTTTCTATATTATTTTATAATATATTATTTAAAATACCATATATTTTGTGTTTTTAAAATACGATGTATTTTAATTACAAAATACTTTATATTTTAATACTTTTGTATTTTAATTACTTTCAGATAATGTATTTTAAATATAAAATGCTAAAAGCATTTTGTATTTTAATTGCGGAAACCAAAATGCAAATACTAAATACTTTCTGGTGGACGATCAGCATACAATACAGGGAACCTAATCTATTTGGCAATTTATTTTATGTATTTGAAATATAAAATAAAATACATTTTTTGTGTTTAAATATCTTGGAAATAAAATACAAATACTTTTTTTTTTAAATACAGTTATAAACAATGTATTTTACTCTTTACTTCTTAAAATGCAAAATACAAAAGTTGTATTTTAAAATACATTATTTGAAATACTGCCCAAGTCTTATGTAGACATATATCTATGCCAGCGTTCCAATCCGATGTAATAAAAAAAAACTTATCCATTATTTCTGTGTAGTAATGATCTCCTAATGTAGTCATATCATTACAGTGCTACCATTGGGTAGTTACTCAGTAAGTGTATTCATGCCATTATATCTATTATGTCCCAATGTAGATTATTGAGTCGAAACACTCTTTTAGGATACATGGGTTACATTTAACCTCTAGAAAGTGGGTACCCGCATCTTCATTGGTTTTTATGGGTGAATCATTTAAGATGAAATACTGGCTAACACTGGCCACATAACTTATTAGTATTATCATTTAAGGAAAAAACAGGTGTTTCATACACTATAATATTGTATCAAAAACACATCTTGAGTTCTAATATACTGGTTCCTTTTTTTTTTAAACTGGTGTTTTTTTTATATTATTTTAAATTTGACCAAATCGTCAGATATTGAAGAAGGAAAAATTTATTATTATAGTATATGGTTTCTTTGAAATGTTAAATGTTTTTTTTTTTTTTTGTCTCCTCCGGATTCTCTTTCACCTAATTTTATAATATCTCCAATCCTTACAATCCTTCGTAAAATCCTCAATGCTCCTTACTTTGTCACTAATAAAATTATCCATAAAGATCTTAATGTTCCTTATGTTTCAGATCTGGCCCAATCCAGATACCTATCCTTCCATAATAAACTTCAGAATCATCCCAACCCTCTCGTTTCTAGCCTTGCTTCCTCTTCAATTCCTGATAACCCTCCGAGGCGTCTGAAAAGAAGATGGCCCCGTGATCTCCTAATGTAGTCATATCATTAGAGTGCTACCATTGGGTAGTTACTCAGTAAGTGTATTCATGTCATTATATCTATTATGTCCAAATTTACTTGATGTATTTATGTAATACAGTTGTAAATGTCATTAAGAAATAAAAATTAAAAAAATTTATAGTATCGATTTACTTTGTTGAGTATTAAATTAATATTTGAACATACTTAAAAATATTTATAAAATGAAAAGTTGAGAGTTATTCTTGAGTATTGTTTCAGCAAACAAACTTATTAAGATGTTTAAATCGTTGGAGGAATCCGAACTAAAGTTTCTGGCTAATCTAAATATACGTTTGGTTTATATTAAAAAGTTTACTCTCAGTACCCGCTGGAGTCCTATCTTCTTAGTTTGTTCCAAATTTAGTTTGTCCTGTTCACCTGCAGCAAAATTTCTTCGAGTAGTTAAATATATTTTTGTAGAACTCTTCTTTTAAAAACTAAATATTCAACTAAAGCTCTCCAATTTTAATCTTCTTTTAACATCATCTAAATTTCAAATTCCAGGAAATGTATGATAACGAGATCAGCTTCATTTATATTTATATTTGACCTTTTTATTTATTGCTTTACTTCTATCCTGAGAAAGAGTAACTCTTCTTTTTTTTTTAAATTGGTACTGCTCAACTATATAATGATACTATCAATATATGAGCCTTTCAGTTGACAGAATGACCAACTCCAATTTTTCATAATTAATTTTAGTGATATTTAGTGGGGTATTTTATGCCTTTATTCACAGTTATATATTTCAACACTGCAATGGGAATAACTCTCAACTTTTCATTTCATAAGTGAAGTATGTTCAAATATTAATTTAATACTCAACTAAGTAAATCGATATTATGAAAGAGAATGGGGTGAAAGAGAAAAAAAATATTTCAAAGAAACCATATACTACAATAATAAATTTTTCCTTCTTCAATATCTGACGATTTGATCAAATTTAAAATAATATATAAAAATTAATAATGAACCAGTCTATTAGAACGCAAGACGTATTTTTGATACAATATTATAGTGTACGAAACACCTGTTTTTTCTTTAAATGACAATTCTAAAAAGTTATGTGCCCAGTGTTTGCCAGTATTTCATTTTAAGTGATTCATCCAAAAAACAAATGAAGATGCGGGTACCCACTTTCACCTTCTCAGGAATAGACTTACTCACTGTCTGTACAGATATTATAAATTTTCCAACTAGAAATATAAATTTAAATTAAAATAAACAAGCTAAATTACCCAAAAATATTGAAATTGGAGCTAGTCTTTCTGTCAACTATAATACTCATATATTGACAGCCGCCTTACAAAAGCCGGTTTGTATAAAAATTAAAATTATTCAGTAGACGAAATAAATGCCGTATTTCCTATATCTTTTTAGATAGATTATCCGCTCGATGTTGTAAATAATGTTTTTGGTTTGTATTTCTTCATGTTCGTGAAGCGAAGAAAATCTCGAATTTATTATAAAATTATATTTCCAGATTTTCGCAGTGCGGTTGTCGATAAATAATTTTGTTATCGTCTAAAACTCATAAAAGAGTTTTAATATTATTTCTAATTCATACATTAGGAATACTGACTTTACTGATGCTCCGATTGGTTGAAATATTTTTCGGCTATAGAACAACAGTATAGGGTTCAGAAACCGGCGAATACATTCTTAGAAAAAGAACACAGAGACACGGAAAAATGCCCCTCTCCCCCAAAAAAATGCGTTTTGAATTAGTTCCTAAAAAGAAAATGTAAACGTAGTAGATCGAAGATTTGGTTCGGTTATAATCCTTTTCTTATCTAGTAATGCTAGAAAGGTAAAAATAGATAGAACATTGAAAATACACAAACATAGGATTTAGA
Source organism: Nezara viridula (assembly GCA_928085145.1). Taxonomy (NCBI): domain Eukaryota; kingdom Metazoa; phylum Arthropoda; class Insecta; order Hemiptera; family Pentatomidae; genus Nezara; species Nezara viridula. Next base: position 69,110,368 of record OV725081.1, on the reverse strand, counting down.
AACATATTTTTGTTGTTAATTTTATCGATATAATTCCCACTTGACCATTTCGAGTGCTGTTCATAAACAGACGACGGTAAGAACAGCAGGTAATTTTAAATCCTACGTAATAGTGAGCGCTAAGACATGGAACTTGGAAACTGTGTTGAGAGTAAACTTGAGCGCGCAGATAATCCTCAAGATCCTGAATAAATTGAACTGAATGGAATAATTGCAGTCGTTGGCCTTGCTTCCAGCAGCGGAATTGCGCGAGTCTTCTTAGCCGCATTGCAATAGTACTATATCTTCATATGATTGTTCTTAATACCACTTGTGCAAATGAATCATTATGTGGATGTCCAAAGTGATTATATCGCTTGTTTTCCCACGAAAATATATTTATCGTATATGAGTTCAATGTTAATTGGATACAAAACGGAATGCAAGTTTCTAATTATCCAAAAGTTTCTAAGAATCCATATTATCTTTTTAAGTTTGTTTTTTCAGCGTGTCATATCTCCATAATGGTTCATAAAATACAATGTTTGACCCATCAAGTTTAAGATTATTACAAGGTTAACTAAAGCCAACGATTATAATGGCCAAACTACCAAGAGAAACCGAATTCTACACCATCATGGTGGATGATTTCCCTCAACTAGCAAGATTGTTCAACACGAAGAAGGGATTGGACGGGGATGATCATTTCAACCTCCACTAACGAAGACCGAAGAACCAGAGGATAAGTGGTAGGAGTATCAAGCTTCTTCTATCGAAAATCTGTAATGCTGAGAGGCATGTGAAGAAGAAAACAAACAATTATAGGCGAAATATGTGCTGTAAGCAATGTTGTCAGTATTGCTGACAAACCTATTTGGAAAGTCATGGGACACATGATACAACCCTTTTTTATTTTGTGTTGGGACCAATTGACCATTAGCATAATTAATTAATTAAAGGTGCACGTGCTTTTCTTTCGCATATTATTATCTATCAAGAATTATTTGTGGCATGGCCATTTGTACATGAATAGAATAAGTACCTTTTTTAAAAAAAAAATTATTATTGTCCTTATTGTTTGGTTTACACATCTTTATTTGTATATACCCCTTATGCCTAAACTTTCTTTTCACCCACTTTACTTTATTATTTTGTACCTACTGTTGATATTATATATATTTTTTTCTATAAATAGACTATTAGCTTAAACCCATCCTTTTCTATGCTGCTTTATTAATCTACGTTTCACCTAAAGCTAATAGCTTTATACATAATTTATTATGGCCAGAAAGGCAGGTATGTATCAATTTATTTTTTTCTAATTTCGTCTCGTTGGAGATTTAAGTCATTAAGGCTAAAAACAGCCAAGTGCCAACAATTTAAGTTTATTTTACAATAGAAAATTATTATTGTCCGTAAAACAAACTAAGTCCCTTAGCACAGTAGACGAACATTATATTTTTCTTCTTCTTTTTTGTCTTCCTCCTTTTGTGCCTTTCAGCGTGGAGGGGCCTCCACCCATTTACGCCAGTCATCACGGTCTCTCGCCAGGTCTCTCAAGTGACCCAACTGTTCGCCTCTTTCCTGTCCGAGCTTGGTCACTTCGTCAATCCAAGTTTTCCGTGGACGTTCTCTTGGCCTCTTTTTTGTGAGGCTTGCCTCAAAAAATTTTCTGGGTTCCCTATCCTCGTCCATCCTCATAACATGGCCGAATCATTTGAGCGTTTTCTTTTCCACGATTTCAAGCATTGGTGACACCTTAACATTTTCTCTAATCCGTTCGTTTCGGATGCAATCTGTTCTAGTTCGGCCAGCTACTCTTTTTAGATATTTCATTTCGGTAGCGGTAAGTCTACTTTTATTCCTATCTAGAAGGACCCAGCTATCACTACTGTACAGTAGGGTTGGAAGGTAGAGTGTGTTGTATATATGGATCTGAGTTATATTTTCCACCTCTCGTTTTCCTAAGATCGTGTTACAGATCTGGTAATAGATGCCATTTGCTTTTTTGATCCTGTTTGATATCTCTTGGTCTATTTTTCCATTTCTACCAACAATTGCCACTAGGTATGTATATTCCTCTAACAACTCCAGATTCTTACCCCTATTTGTATGTCTTCGATTTCTCGACCTATCTGAATAATCTTATTTTTTTTCTTCATTTATGATCATAACCTTTTCTCTCAAACTCAGCTTCCCATTCCACAATAATTATATTTTTTGATAGAATATAAAGCCAAAACGGTTCTAAATTTTGATAAACTCGCCTAAAGTATTCTCCTTTCTGTCCTTAAATCTTTCACGCACATCGCTAAAAAAAAAAACAAAACAGGAAAAATGGCAAGAAGAAATGAAAGCTGTAATTGTATGTATCATAATAAGTACTCATACACATAGCGTTTCATGAATAATTAAACAAACAGGATTACATATAAAGTAAAATAAAAAAAAATATTTGCTTTATTTGTGTGTACGTGAATTATTCTTAAATAAGTGCTGTAGGTTCAATGCTGGTCCTCGTTTCCTTTATCCTTTATAATTGATAAAATATTGTTTTGTTGGTTAAGAATTAAAAGATTGTTTAATTTAATTTACCCTTGTCGCAGAAATTAAAAATGAGTTTGAGAATCTTAAAGTTCTTTGATTTGAAAACAAGGTGCATTTGAGCGCCGTTGAAAGATAGCTAACAGTGGATATAAATTCATACCAATGCAATACAAAAAATTTTAATAGTGAAATATTTAGATCTTTATGTATTACTTCATCTGTGGTATATACATATACGACAAGGACTTCATGGACTTCATGGACGAAGACCAATTCCAAATGTTTAATTTATTAACGATATTATTGGTTCAGAACAGAAGAGGAGGTAGCTGCAAACCTTAGTAGTAGCAAAAAAAAGAGGATCGGTTTAGAGATTGGTTTTGGGACTGTAACGTATGTAAGAATTTGGGGAAGCCCTCAAGTGGGGGGGTCGCTGTGTGGGTGCCCCGCGGATCAAAGGGAGCTCCCAGTCCAGGGCGAAAGGACAAAGAAGCGGAAAATTGACTTCCCTGCAAGAACCCAATCGGCCCAATGCTCACGTTCGTGAAGAAGGGATATTTTGAATAGAGAATGCGCTCCGTTCAAAGCTCTAGGCTATGAGGGATAGATTCATTTGTTTTTGTTTATGGCTGATATGGCTTGTACTCCTCGAAACTAAAACAGATATTTAGATTAAATTTAAAATTATAAAAAAAAAAAAACACTATAACCTATGGAGGATCTTGGGCTCAGTACTACATAGGAAAAGTTGTTTCTTGGTCAACACAGTTGTGCAAGCAGGTGATTTGACCGGGATCACGCTCGTCCGCCAGGTTTTTCCCTACTTAATTAATTATATAATTAAGCGTGCTCACTTCATAGAGGTTAGGTGTGCCCCAGGACGGTCTCCCGATCCCAAAAAAGTTAGTCGTTAAAATCATTTAATTCTCCAGTGTCTCCTGAATTCAACCATCAGTATCAAAGAAATAAAAATCTGCTTATTCAGTAAAATAGAATGCTTTGTTGATTAGAGTCTGTCAATTCCAAAAATTTATTCTAAGCCTAAACTCAAAGTTTTCTAAAAATATTATAACGTCTTTCTTGTTGCTTTTTCAATCGTCAAGTCATAGTAAAAAGAAAACTGGAGTAAACTAATGGTAATCTTTAACACTAATTGATCCAGGATTTAATTTTGGGGGGGCTTCGAATGGTTTTTTTTTATTTATATATTAGGATAATTACGTCGAAAGAAAGAAAGAAACTAACTACCGATATGAAATGGTCTTTAAGTCTTATTAAACGTAATTAGAAGAACAATAATACTTTTAGAGATACTTTTTTTCATAAAACATGGTTATATTTTACCATTTTGTGGAGGAGGCTTCAGCCCGAAAGTCCTTCCTCCTCCCTCGTAGATCTCCTTGTGATCTTTAATAATTCTGTCATTTAACAAGGATTGTCTCAACGCATAGCTTTGATTTTATTTGCTAAAATATAAATATTTCTGTTGGTTTTGTTTTTATTTATTTTTTAATGTTTTTTAAAAATGTCTTTTCGGGGACTAAATGTTAAAATAAAATGTCTTGTTAAAAATATGTTTTATTTATGAAATAAAAATGTGTGAATTTTATAGTGATTTTTTAAACTTAATTATATATTAATTAAATTCAAAAATTTCTATTTTATTAAGTCCGAGCATACGGTTTTGTACTGAATTGAATTTAGCAAAAATTTTAAAAATCTAAAAAATGAAAAAAGACTGTTAATGAAATTTTTATGATTATTCAAAGTATATATGTTTGTTGTATAATGCCATTATGTGTTATTCATTTACTTATTTGTAGAAATAAGTAAATAAGCTGTTGGAAAGATCGAAAAATAACAAATTGTTTATATTTTTAATTGAACCATTTTTGCCTGTTGAGCATTAAACTATGTATATATTTGTATTTTAAAGGATGATTTTATGACTACTGTTTTTTGTTTTGTTTTTTTGAAAATGGCTTTTAGGGTCAATACGAACAAAATATATAAAACGGTTTATAAAATAGAAAATTCTGCAAATCCTTTTACTATGGTTTATAATTTCTAAATAGTTAAATATATATTTGAATGGAAACTGAAAATAATATTTTTTTTATTTTATTTCATGAATAATTAATATTTAGAAACACGCCAGGGTTGATATTCCTTGCAGACAGATATCCCCAACGGCAAGAATATATGTTATCGACAAGGAGTGCCGCGTCGGCAGTCCCATCAGCGAGGAACGTTCTTAGAGAAACCCACAAGATTAATCTTCTGCTGGAAGCTCTGTCGCCATGGAAACCCACCTGGAATTTACATTCTCCTCTCACCCTTTCAAGTTTACTAAATCAGAACTGTATTATAGATTGCTGTGCCCATATATATGGACAAAAAATAAAATAACTCACAGTTGGATACACATATGGCTGATGAGGTTTTTCGGCTGAAATTTAGAGGATTTATACAAGAAAAAGAACTTATAAAAATTATTTTTTTTTTTACCTAGGACTCCACCTGGACAAACGTCTAACTTGGAATCCTCATACCAGACTGAAACGACAAGAAACCGCTCGACGTTTCCGACTACTTCAGCTCTTACTAGACAAACGCTCTAACTTTTCAATTAATTACAAAAGACTCATATACATGACCATAATAAGACCTATTTGGACTTGCGGAGTTGAGCTTCAGGGCTCCACTAAACCATCGAATTCCTATCGTATCCAATCTTTACAATCCAAAATCCTTAATGCTCCTTACTTTATAATAAAAAAAATAATCCATAATGACCTGAATTTTGCATATGTTTCTGAATTGGCCCAATCCAGATATCTATCCTTCCATGATAAACTTCAGAACCATTCTAATCCTCTCGTTTCTAACCTTGCTTCCTCCTCCATCTCTGATAACACTAGGCGTCTGAAAAGAAAATGGCCTCGTGATCGTTTATTAGAGTGCTACCAATGGGTAGATTCTCTACAAGCCTTGTTATGTCATATATTTCTTTTTATCACATTTTCTGAATTTGTACAGTTGTAAATTTCATAAATAAATAAATAATTTTTTTTTAGAAAACAATTATTTAATCATTTCAATATTCCAAATTTTAATGTTGAATGTTGAACGTCGAAAAAAATACAATATTGAGATAAATAATAAAAGGTTTAGCGAACCCAAAGGTTTGATGCAAACACCGCCAATCTCAGTCTACAAACCTCTTTCCGTCAACCACTGTCCAAACCAAGCCCCACTAGATCAACTTTTACACAATCATCCCACCTTCGTTTTGGTAAACTCCCTCGGACGTTTACCAGTCGACCCAGTAAATATCAACTTTTTAGAAATTCTTTCGTTACTAACCTCAGCGATTAAAATTTAACGCGCCCATTTTATTCTCCGCAACCACTTTCATTATATTAGCAAGATTCAGTTCTAGGAAACCCTGAGAGCGGGGAGAGACCGAGCAGGCTAACGCGGGTGCAAAACGTGTTGCTCGGCAACCTGATAAACCGCTGTATACGTGAAAGTAGTTATGAGTTCTCGTAACAATCCATTGGAAGTGCTCTTAATTATAACATTGATTCCCCGCCCTCTCCTCTGGTCCGGAAAAAGAAAAAAGTTCTAGAAATTTAGCGTCGAGTAACGGATGATTCATCCTTCTTCAGTCCGAATATTCTATATCAGCAATATTTTATTCACAAAACCTTAAGACGTCGGTCATCCCATAAAGTAAGCTGCCATGTTTCTTATCCGTAAAGAACCGTTGGTAGGATAATGGTTTTGTAAATTCTAATTTTTAAGTTTCCGGGAAAAAGCGCGAGTTTGTCACAGAAAAATAACAATCATTTCCCGCCTACAACCTAACCTTAATATTTTTTTTAATATCGTTTTTTCTAATTATTGTAGACCCTAGATACCTATACTTCTCAACGTGTTCGAACATATTCCCTTCTATATCGATATCATCGAAATTGTCGCCGTTTTTTCAACTAACCATTTATTTAGTCCTATATTGAGATATAAACAAAAAAAAGAATAATGTTGTAATTTCAAAATACATCACTAAGTACTGACATGTTGAGCGCGAGGTAAGACTGAGTCGGTAGTCAAGTGATGGGGCTTACTAGTTATCTCGTATCAGGAAAGTTAGTCTGGGCTTTTGTACGTAGGGTCGGGGTGGTCGAGCGGGCTAACGCGTGTGGACAGCACAGCTGTTGCCCGGCAACCTGCTATATGAGGTAATTTAATTAAAATAATTCTGAGTTTGCTTCCCGGTGCCGAGGGAATCTTTCAACTCCTGGATTAATCCCTCACCCTGATCCCCTGGCCCGGGAAAACCCCCGTATAGCATTAAAGTGCGAGGAAGGGGGAAAAAAGAAGTTTTCTTTTGTTGGTGTTCTCCTCCTCTTTGACTGTCCCCAAAGAACTGGTTTTGTAAATTCATTTAAAAAATTAATTTTACAGAGATATCGATATATCTGATGACTTAGTAGCACTTTAGAACCAATCAAAACAAACGTTCCTAATTGCAGTTATCTGACCGTGTAATATTGTTGCGTTGGATTCATCGGGACCGTAAAAGTAAAAGATGGCTGAAAGAGTGGAACATCGGTCCGCCACAAGAGAGGCTTTGTTGCCTGTTTACCGTTAAGATTGACTATATCCTTCTTCTGTTTGTCCAACCGAATAAATCCCGCTCTAACGGAAACGAGAACGAAAAAAAAACATTATTGTCCATTTCCTTTACCTCTCCGATCTCACCATTTTACTCACTTATTTCACTATGCAACTCGTTATGTAAAGGTGGGATGAGTGTTATGTGTATTGTATTGTACTCGTTGAATGTGTAACTTGTAATCTTTATTCGAATGCACACCGTGTAACGAAAAATGTATAAAATTCTTAACTTTTATATCATACCAATATATCCAAACTATAGGGGTGCCAATGAGCCATAATTTTGGAGAGATGTTTAATGATTTGTCAATAAGAAAAAGATGAAAAGTAAATCAATTCGTATATATTTTATTTCTGATAATTAGTGTTGCCCAAACGCAAAACAAAGACGAGACCGAGACAGTCTTGGTCTTGCGCAAGAGTCTTGCAGTTACCTATCAGCTTATTACTATTTATTAAATATATTACTTTAAATCTTAGAAAATAAGTACATTTAGATGTTTTATTGTCGTGAACACAGTAGAGTCCAACTAAATCAATAAAATTAAGATTTGAGAAAGATCGTGATAAACCACTTCCATACCTCCGATTATATCGAATGGAAAATTTGTTGAGTGAAGACAATATATATATTGTTATCAATTCTAATTAAAATTAGAAAGTGTCTACTTACATAACTTTCCTATCTTTTAAAAAAAAAATACAACTTTAAATGTGTCCATCAGAAAAAACAAAAAAAACAATTGAATTAGATTCATTTTTATAAAAACCAATCAGTGAAATCATAAGTTTAGGATTTCTTGGATGAATCAAGCAATGTAAACGGGCAAGTGAATGAACCACCATTAAAATCAGCTTATAACAACCAATATACTGTAACTTTGCTAAAACTGGTCCGATTCAGATGATTTTTGACAATTTTGACAGAAATTTAATGACCTTCAAAAAATAGGCTTCAAACAGACTCAGAAACGTTTAGATCCGTTGAAAACCGATAGGCTATGGTGAGTTAGCCCCCCAAAACATTTTTCTTTTCTTTATAGATTTTTTTCATGATTTGTCTCGGGATTCACTAAATATACGAAAATATTATTCTGGATACTTAGAGACTATGAACGAGTTTTAATGACGGCCGAAAAACCTGTGTTCTTATTGACTGAAGTCCCAAAACGGTTTTAGCGATTTTAATGAAACACGCCTTGTTTTTTCTTTGAAATCCTTTAAATTTATATATATAAAACATACTTCCCCAAAAAGAATGCAAAATACTATTTGCGAATAACTCAAAAGATATGCACTTTTTGATTAAATACGAGTGTAACGAAATTTTATCAAATAAAAAAAAATATAGAGATATAGCTTTATACTGATACGCGTTCTGTAAAGCAGACACAAATGGTTTGAAGGACCATTTTTATTACCAATATCGGTCCCAAATGCCGAAAAACATGACTTTTTTTTTATTGCCTGGAATTATCATTATCAACTGGTAGTAATATATTAAAGGTCATATTTTCAGAAAGCTGAAAAAAAACCCTTAAACTCGTAGATAAAATTTGATTTTGAAAAACGTGAACATAATTGACTGAATTCGACCAACTATTTTAATTTCATCTTTTTTTTTTTTTTCTTTTAACATATTTTCTATATTTGACGTCTTATCTAAGTCGATTGTACGACAAAATAATTAATGAAGGAATATTACATTCACAACCTACCTGATATAAAAATCATGATAGTATTACTTAATGTTCACATTAATTGTGCCCGAAATGTAAATTTTGGTAAATTAAATAAAACTCATTTTGGATGAGGTGTGATCCTATCAACCAAGTTCCACAAGCCTTGTCTTTCTTCGACCGCAAACCAATCCAGAGCCCACTTGAATTTGTTTCATCCTAACTTCTGGTCGCACCGACTGACCAACTTTCCCAAACTCACCTTTAGCTTGGACAGTTTCTGTGTGCGAGAAGCTCATTCCATTAGGAAACCACCTACGTCTCTTTTCAGCTCGAAGAGAGAAAACAAACGATTTGAATTTGCCCAAAGTTAACTTAATATAAAAAAATAACCTTATTCACAATATGTATATTAGGTAGCAGCACTATCGCTTGGTACTGAAGTTGGTCAAAGTTATGTTTGATCAATTGGTAGTGAAATTGAATTTCTCTAGCATTTACTTTTTAAATTTAACTTCTTTCTCTCTTTTTAAAGTGAAAATTTCTTTAGGCTCATTTTGCACTTTTTTGTGGAGAGTGAATTAGATTGAGCCGTCAGATTTCAGAAGTGTTAACGCTCGAGTAAATTCGGGTAGGGTCGACTGATTGAAATGTTTTACTATGGATTAATATATCTCAGAAACTAAAAGTCGGGCCTGCATACTGTAAGCGAGGAAATTGTTCAGCATTTGATCATCCTCTCTGTAGTAGGCTACAATTCAAAACTGTATCTTAACGCGACTCTGTGTTAGGGAGACGAAAAGAAGAAAATAGTGTCGAAAACCAAATTATAACGAATTTTATTGAAGATATGGATTAAAATATCTCAGAATCTAAAAATCGGACCTCCATACTGTAAGCGCGGGAATTGCTCAGCATTTCATTCTCTCTGCAATGGATTATTATTAAAAATTGTATCTTAAGGTGATGTCGTCGTGTTGGAGAGGCAAAAACGAGAATACAGTATCGAAAATCAAATGATAACGAGTTTTATTGAAGATATGGATTAAAATATCTCACAAATTAAAAATCCTGCATAATGTAAGCGAGAGAAATGTTGAGCATTTCATCCTCTTTATAAATAAATGATCTATCATTTATAATTTATATTCCATATTATTCATCACGCCATGTTTATCTTTTCAGTTTTGTCGTGTGGCCTAAAGCTCACTCCTTAGCTTATTTTCTTTTTTGACGCTACCAGTGGGTAGTTTCTCAATAAGTTTTTTATATCATTATATTCATTTGTTCACATTTACTAGATGTATCTATTGTTTTTAGTACAGTTGTAAGTATTGCGAGAAAAAAAAAATTGATATCTGAGCTTCAATGATTTTTCCTAACAAGTTAAAAAGTAAATTATTTGTTTTCATTCACAAATCGGTAAACTTAATTTTTTATAATAGATATTTAAAATTTTACTATACAAATAAATCTAGTCTTAAAAAATGAAAAATTAAATATGTATCATATTAAATATTTTTAAGTCATTAAGTTCTAGTAATTGATTTACTATTGAGAAAAAAATATTAACATTTAATTGTTGTTCGTAAGATTTAATTATACATAAGATATTAACATAATTTAAAATCAAAATGGTGTGTACTTAGGCGGTTTCATATTGTGACAGAAGATATGACCAACGAATCAACGAAAACAAATTGCACGCTAACAACTAAATAATTGAATAATAAATAGTAAGTGTCATTGTAATAATTTTATTCACAAATTATTAAAAAGTAATATCAAATTATTACTTAATTTTCAATATGTTTCTGATTTTTTTATTACTAATGATTTGGAATGTATTTCTTTTTTTTTTTTTATTTCCGGGAATAATGTATTTTTAGTAAAGCAAAATAATGTAGATTTTTAATCCATTATATATTATTTTTAATGCAAAAAAAAGGATGGATTTAATTTCTTTTATACCTCCTTGTTAATAACAAACCCTCAGCAGTCGTACCACAGAACTCGGACATTAAGCTGAGTTTTGTATAAGGCCCCCACTTCAGTCCAATTAACGTTGTATAAAGCCAATCTACTACGAAGCTTACAGCTCCAGACAAAAGCTTTGTTCAACGGCAATTATATATTTCGTTATGTTTGCTCATAAGGCAGAAAATAGGCTGAGATTGAAATAATGTACGATCAAATACTCATACATTTATTTTTATTTTTTCCTTTGAAATATACCACTATTATAAAAATACAATGATTTCTTCTCATATTGAAAAAAAAAAAAAAGACTCCAAGTAAGGCCAGTATAGATTCCTCACAGTTTTCATTGGCTAAACAATATCTGTATTCCAAAGTCTATAGTTAGGATAAAATCTTTGGGAGAAGCCATTTTCGGAAATACCGTAATTTCTCAACATTCGCGGGTTTGATATCCACCAATTTTGTTCATCAGCGAATACTAACATGTGGAAGAATTCTACATTTGCGTATTTGATAAATAGTGGTTAGAAAAAAAATCCCAATACATACTGAAGATGTAAATCGCTACTGTTACTGAAAAAATCGTATATAAAAATTGAGTAGTTTTTATAGGAGAGCATAAAAACTAATTATTTCTTTATGATTTATTAGTGTACTTTCATATCTTGTTTTCCTCTGATATTTTCTATATTATCAGGCTACATAGATCAGTTACATTCTACGAAATGTCATCTTTAGCACCAACAGAATAAAATGAAGAGAAGAATAGTTGGGGTGATCAGTCAAATAAGAAGGCAAAAATAAATGATAATATCTATTTTGACATTTGCCGACGTTTCAACCTGAAGTTCAGGCCTTCATGAGGGCTGTCTCCAAAAAGGTTGATGGAGAAGTCAACTTCAATCATATTCAACTATGACTTCTCCATCAACCTTTTTTGGAGATAGCCCTGATGAAGGCCTGAACTTCAGGTCGAAACGTCGGAAAATGTCAAAATAAATATTATCATTTATTTTTGCCTTCTTATTTGACTGATCACCCCAACTATTCTTCTCTTCATTATTCACGACAGTCAACCATTTACCCACAACAATAGAATAAAAATTGTTACATACGACCTTTTTACAATAACAGTAGCGGTGTATACTTATAGATATGTTTTCACTAGTGGAAAATGGATGGAACGAAACATCCATTGGAAAAATTAGACTTTTTGTAGGCAGAACAAAACTAATTTAAGCTGGAATATAAAAATATGATTGAAGTTCATACAACTTAATTCAGGAGGAAATCGAGACCACGACGAGCTAGTTGAATTTCAATAGAAACAAAATAACAAATAAGTCATTTTTTTACTAACTATATAAAGTAGTTAAAATTTACTGAAAATTGCATGAAATCTAAGTGAAGGCAGTATCATAACCTCATTAAGATATTGTATTAACCTAACCCATATTCCATGTGATCAATGTCTTCCACATTTCACAGCCATTGTATTATTAATAGTTATTTATATTAATTTTTATTATTAAATTTTCCAATATTCCAAATTTCCTACGAGTTTGGGTCAAATTGAACGAGCCGTTTTTAAACAATAGGGGTATCAAATAATGCGTTTACTGTTCCGAACGAGCCGTTTTTTAAATATTGGCATATCTATGAAACCCACGTGCACAAGCGGAAGTGCTAAATGGAAGTTGATAAAATTGATACGGCACCTTCTAGGCACTAATCCGCACAGTCCGTGAAAATTTCATGAAAATCGAATGAACGATAGTAGGTGACATTTTCACGCGAGTGAACATTTTCGATTATGAGAACAAATTTTTTTTTAATCTCTCGCAGGAATATAATGCTTCCCTACCTTCGGTAGTGAGGAAGCTAAAAAAATGACAAGTGTGCAATAACCAAAAAATCTGGGGAAAACAAAGGAAAAACGAAATAACATAAATCATTTTTGAAGACATATAGTTTTTTTTTCTCGGTTACCTAGCCCGATTGGAAAGAATGCCAGTGTGACATGTGTCGAGTACTTTTCGATTTAGAATAGAAACAAAATTTGGATAAAATCTGTGACTTCCCCTTGTTAGTTTATTATATTATATTCGTAATAATAAAATAAAACACTTAAATGCATTCAAGTTAGTTACTACTCCTATTTCCCTCGGTCATTTTAGGGATAGCAAGAATGATGGAATTCCATATCCATAACTTCCAATGCTTTACTCATACCCTTAATTAAATTAATCCTCTCGATAAGGTTTATGGTATCTTATAATCGATGCTCTAAGCTTCCTTCAGACATAAAGCCTTCCGAACAATGAGCCATTCTAAGTACGGCGGTATAGCTAAATTGCTTTTATCTTTCATTTCCTGAGGATGTGGCCAATGTGCATGCTAAAGAGTGGTAGATTACCGCCAACCTTGCTTGCTCTTCCTTCATATCTTCATGTTCCTGCCCTCGCGGATTCCTCCACTAACAGAACAACTAGTCCAAACATTCTCATGACCCTGGGCATCCATGAAACAAGGGCACGTCTTATCAACAATGCAGATTCCCTCTTAGCGGCGTAAATAAAAAACATTTCCGTAAGCGATAGTATTCCTCATAATTAACATAAATTTATATGGTAATAACGAGAGGGGTAAGGAGGATATTTTATCGATCTTGGTTTGGAGGATACATTTTTACTTGTCAAATAATTAATAATATGGAATAAATTTTGGGTTACTTATTTTTAAAATTAGCCTTCACTTCTATATAAAGACCTGATTTTTGTATTTTTTAGAAAGTCTATGAATTTTACTCTGTGATTTAAGGACATTATATTATACTTTTTTTTAGTTCGTATAGCTGATCTAGATTTTTTTTTGTTGCCTCTATCCTGCAGGGCCATTGGCAACACCTTCAACCCTTTGAAAATATAATATTTATTATTATTAAATTAAATTATTATTATTAAATTATAAAAGGTTTTTGATATATTATTAAAAAAATATATGTAAGAATGTAATCATTTAAATAAATTATAACTCATGAAAATATAATCATTATATAAAGGATAAAATTGGTATAAATTATTCTTACATAATTGTTTTATAATATATCAAAAATTTGCATTAATTTAACAATAATAAAATTTTTTTGATTGTATCCGAGTCGTTTAAAGAACAAATAAAATATAATGGATTCAGTAGCTGGTGATATGTTTCCAAGCTACAACATCCCTGACCTACATCTCTTTAAATTTTAAATAAAATTTCATCTTAATGTTTTTATTAATAATGATTCGTTATGTTTTAATCTTAAATCTGGGTTATTTAATTTGGAATTAAATTCACTAATTCACTAAAATAAATACGACTTATCGGCATTCTACACTGATCTCAAGAAGTTGCAAAAATTGCAACATTTTAGGGGAGCTGTTATATTATTATTATGTTTGATTATATATATTATTATTATTATTATATTACAGGTTTTGTTTTGAAATATTAGTAATTTCTGTAAATCTTAATCAATTTAATAATTGTTTGGTGAATTGTTAGTGTTTGCGCAACGGTTTTAGCAAGCGCGTTGCAGTTTCAGAAATTTAACAGACTGAATGTTCAAATACCCACTCCATTATTTTTTCATGAATAATTTTTAGTTTACGCAAACAAATTAAGGGTTATCTTTGTGAGAAGAGCTTAAACTTGAAGATTATGCTTAAGCCTTATGAAATATACCATCTTGATTTTTTTTTTTTTATCATCATGATTTATTTTAGTGAGGTAAGCACAAGTAATGAACATAGCTAAGGCATTTTTTTTTTTTTGGGCTTAAGTCGCCGTAATTATTATAGTCATAAACTCCTCCGTTGGATATTTAGAATCTCTAGGGTCTCCTTTTTATATTTAACACTTTGAAATCGAAGAAATATTCAGTTATTAAAATATAATCTCCATTTAAAAAAAATACCTTATTGCACTAGTAATGGACACCCCGAATTTCATTTGTTTCAGTAATGGATAGGGAATCTAGTAATAGACATATCTCAGAAAAATTATCAAGAACGCAATAGAAACAACAATTATAGGTATTTTCTTTTGGAAATTTTGTTCATACAGTTGTCAATAGAGAGCATTATTATTCAATCTAGAAAAACTAGAAGCTTTCAATCAACATGGATGCTTATTATTTACATTTAATGTCCAACCTGTCCATCACTGGGCCATCTGTCCATAACTGGTGCGTTCACCCTGATTTATTTTTTTATCTCAAAAGTGGACCTTTATTATTATTAGAATCACTATCAAGAACCGCCACATACTATATTTCATATTCCAATTGTAATATCAAAACTTACATTAAAAAAAAAAATCAAAAATTTCTTTATTAGTAGCACACATTTTCTAAAATCGCTGATTATTTCAATAGAAATGAAGGAAACATTTTAACTTCAACAGAGTCCCATCAAGGCTCATTTGCGATAAAAAAAAAGAAGGATAGTTGGGGGTTTGGTTAGGAGAGAAGAAATGATTTATGATTGTGAAACTTTCTAATATAAACAATTATCTTTTTGTTTATGACGATACAACAAAATAAATTTATTTTTAATTTTCATGTGATTGAATCGGACAAAAAAAACTTTTGAGGAATTATTATTTAAAGAATACTTAAGGAATGCTTACTTCGTTATATTCCTTGAAAGATAAATAAATATATTTAAAACAATTTTCGGAAATTAAATATCTCCTCAGTTTATTGTTATAAGTCAATAGGTTACATCACTAACGGATGAAGGATTTAATTTAGGGAGGCTTCAGCCCGAAAGATTTTTGTTTGTACAAATATATTAGGATAATGACTTCGGAAGAAAGAAAGAAACTAACTACCTATATGAAATGGTCTTTAAGTGCTTGTTGGAGTCCTATTAACTGTAATTAGACGAACAATAATACTTTTTAAGATAATTTTTTTTATAATAAAACTTAGTTATATTTTACCATTTTGTGGGGGGCTTCAGGTCGAAAGGCCCTCCTCCTCGTAGATCCGCCCATGGGTAACATATTAATGAATTTGAGATAATCGAATTTGAAGTTTCTGATTCGTTAAAAAAATACTAAAATAGCAATCTTATTATTTATTTTTTGTTATTTGTAATTCTAAATATGTATTATATTTTCGAAATTAATTAAAATACTTAACATATCAAAAAAAAAAAAAGAAACCACAACGCACATAATGACGCTTTGTAGACTGTCATAGTTAAAAAAACATTAAATTACATTTATGGTATTGCAAGTAAATAGAATGTGAGTTAGAATTATATTTAGTTGTATTATCCATGTGATCGATTAATCCGGTGAAAGAAGTCAGTAAGTACTAGATAGGAATTTTTTTCTCTGTAAAGCCAGAACATTGTGTACTTGTACTTACTGCATCGAGTTGAATTGCAGTTATTGTATCGATAAATTACTGTGTACCTTCAATAAAAATCGACCAAAAGTGTGCTTAGTGACTTTTTACAATAAACTGGCGGTTTTAAAAAAAAAAAAAAAAGTTATTTCACCACCGGATTTTTTTTTTTTTTAATCAAATCTAAAATTATTTTATTTACATATATACGCAACATATTAAGTCGTAATAATGGTTACATGCTTATGGCTACCTTACCTTACACATGTTATACAAAAGTGGTGATTGCTATTTTTTATGCAGAAATGTATTTTTTTCAGAAGGAAAAATCCAATAAAAATCTACATAAGTTATAAAAATTAATAAATAACATAAAAACTACATATATACTGTTATTAAAGTGTATAAGCAAGGGACAATTAGGAACACAGTCACACGTGTATATCTTATAAATTATTATTCAATAATTGGTAAGGGAAATACGTCGCTGCTTGTTTATAAATATTTTTAATGTTTTGAAGTTGTATTTTGTCAAGTATGCGGTTTGTCCGTTTGTTTGTGTACCATTTCAGTGAATTCTTGTCACAGTTTCCTATTGTTTGGATCATGAGGTTTTCAGATACTGTTGTAAGTTCTTTGTGTTTTAAGATAAATGTATTGTTTTATACGGGGAAAAAAAGGTGTGTGCTGTACTACCGCACGATAGAAGTGAAAACACGAACAAGGCAAGATTAATATAAATTATAAATAATAGCTCATTGTAAAGAGGATATATAGTTGAACATTTCTCTTTCTTACTGTATGCAAGTCCAATTTTTAGTTTCTGAGATATTTTAATCCATATCTTGAATACAACTCGTTATCATTTGGTTTTGGACACTTTTTTTTCCCTTTTCGCCTCACCAACATGGCGTCACGTTAGGATACAACTTTGAATAATAGCTCATTACAGAGAGGATGAATTGATGAACATTTCCTTCGCTATCAATAGCCACGTTCAATTTTTAGTTTTTAAGATATTTTAATCTATATATGCAAAAACACTTCAATTAGTCGCCTCAAGCCGACTTTACTCGAGCGTTAACACGAGCGTCAATCTAATTCACTCTCCACCAAAAAGCGACTCAATTGGTATGTTGATAGTTTTGTCAATAACAAAAAATTGCATGCGAAATAAAAGTTGCTTTCTCGAGCAGTTTATCTATACATGTCACGTTATTGTCTCAGAGTTGATATGTATTTCCTGTCACTAAGAAAATGCGAATTAAGCCTAGCGCTGACAGCTGTAGGCTAAATGAATGCAATCGCGAGATACTAATTGCTTAAGAGAAGAACGTACTGGCTAATAATTGAAAGAGACGGAATTAGACCATTCAATTAGGAGATGGAATCGCATCTTGAGCAGCCATGCTATCTTCCCACTATTCTACCACCACCTTCTTTCCTTAATGGCTTCGTCGTCGACAGGAACGTGGCTATTTATTTGTATAATGTTAATTTATACTGTTTTCATGAAAATTCATGAACTCAAGAAGTTAAACACAGGAAGTGAGAACATTATTTAAACAAGGATAAATTGCTCCTCCTGTTTACAAACAGAGAGCTATACTTAGACCTATTAAGGAATATTTTTTTTGTCCTTAAAGGATCTGTGGATTTGATATCTTTGTTGTTGTTTTATTTTATTTTTTCATATAGGAACGCACAATACAATAAAATAATTGGTAGTTATTAAATATTTAAAAATTATGACTGAATGTTTCTATCAATATTCATCATAAGAATCGTTGGACATTTTGCCACATTCATTAAACAGTGTTGTCCGTTGATAATGATTACATAAATAGTATACAAAATTATTGTTTAACAGAAGATTAACGTTTCGACCAAAGTTGATGGTCTTCTTTAGGGTTGTGAATTACATTAGACAAGGTAATAGAAAAGAGAAGATTTTTATATTCTCTTTTCATTTGCTTGGCAATAATGATGATCCAAGTGCAATTCTTGGTGCTAGTCGCATTTAACTCTGGTATCAATCCCCCGCCCTCTCACCTAACAGGGGCAAAACCCGTATAGCCGAAGGGAGAAAAGAAAGAAAAAAGAAGGTCTACTACTATAACTTCAGCCCACATTAAACTATATTTTATTACTATTTGTTTTTACTAATCTACAAACCAAACCCGAAACCTATCTGACCCAAGGAGTAGAATTTGCGAGGATAGCTAAATTTTCTAACATTAAACGAATTCAATCTTTCTAGTCTAAAGTCCTCCGCACAACAGTCGACCCTTCCTTCTACGTAACCAACAAAACTCTGCTTAGTGACCTTGACATCCCATTTATTCTTTTGTGAATATTGGTGTTCAGGCAATGCTCTGATCTCCACTCAACCTCTATTGGCTCTTAATACCGGTGTAGTAGAGAGAGAAGCGCTGGGATCTCTTGGAGCCACGCTTCTCCTCTCACAAGTGGGGAGACAAGGCTGACGAGTTCCTCTGGCTGATTGCTAATACTGTATGCTTGTGTTTGAGATGTTTATTTTACTTTTTAAGTAAATTTTATTTTTCTAATTTATTTATTTTAATTTGTTTCTCTTTATGCTATTTTGTTGTGTTCTTAATATTATATATTATATTTCTATTACATATTAATACATTTATGTTTTCTGTAAATATGGCGTGAATGTGTTCTGTGAACTCTATTGTAAATGTCTTTAGTTGAGAATATATTGTAATGTCTCAATGAACAAGTTAAAAAAAAAAAACTATTTCTATAATATCTGACCGTATCGGACGAAGGTCGACTAGCTATAGTTTTGAAAGTATTGATTTTAAGAAGGCTTATTAAATTTGAGTTTAACTAATAAGATTCGCTGCTGAAGATCTAAATAGAAAAAAAAAATTATAACCACCAAGCTATATCGAGGCACAGAGGAAAAGTTGAGAGAGCCAAGAATAGATCCGAATAGGTTTGCTATTTGTTTGCCAAACAAGAACAATTTAAGGGACGGGTTAACGAAGAGATCCTTTCACCAATTAGAGTCTTGGCAGTTCTCACTGCTGTCTGGGGGAACATTATGTCTACCCTTTGTTTATAATCAGCTAAACGATACACAAGTGATGGTTCTTAAATTGCAATCAGATCCTAAACGACTGTCAAATCCCCATCGATCTGGAGGCAGATTAATTATATCCTCTTGAAGAGAGCGGATAAAGGGGGTAATTAGAGCAACTTTAGCCTATACAGCATTAATCATTTCAGTTCATCCTCAACCCTCTTCGCTGAATCCTTAAGCAGGAGTGATTTTTAGGATTACTTCAAGTGTCTAAGTCTTTAACCGATAAATCTAATCAGAGATGAAACAAATACTTCAATTTTATGGTATGAAAATATGTACAAATAGTAATAATAATAATAATAATATAGAAACATAAATAGAAAAACACTTTTATTCTGAAACGAATTACCTTGAAAATAACAGAATCGTACAAAAGAAAAGATTAATTTTGAACAAAAGGCTTGATACATTAAACTATATAAAAAATAAATAAATAAAACATTAATTAAGCTAGCTATATACAAAAAATAAAAAATAATACTGTGTATAAAACGCTTAAAACTATGAACAAAACTTTTAAACGATGTAAAAAATTCATCGAAAATAGTATACCTATTCACGTCTAAGAAGGATAGATGAAAACAAAAATTAATTAGATTATTCTAATAAATAAGAATTAAGTTTTTATTACTAATTGTAGGCAGACAAAAAATAAGAGAGAAAAAACATTAAAAGTAAATTGAAAATATATAAACTTAATATCATTTAATACTATTTAATCTTAGATGAATTTAAGATTAGTAAGATTTTAATTGTACATGAAACAAAAAAAATTTTTTTTAAATGTATGCATCTGCATAAATCTATTTATTTATTTTATAATAAATGAAATGAAATACATGTATAAAGTCAAAGTATCGTGAGATTAATAAAAACAGTACTGTTAAGTCGTTCAAGATTAGCACTTATCTGTTTTCGGAATAAGAATTGAAATAGAAGGGTTTTAAATATGGATAAGGAGGGGAGCATGTTACGATATATTAACATTGCATATAAAATTTTTTAAAAAATCGACCCATCAATAGCTTGAAGTATTTACAGGAAAACGTGCATATTGGTCCGAGGAACATTTAATTGGTCTTTTAATATAATAAAAATCAATTCTCATGATTGAGATCTGTGTAAAAACACATGAGCATTACGAATTAATTTGATAAATTTGTGTAAAATTTAATTGTTAACTTTGATTCGGTAAATAGTCGATTGATCAGTTATAAGAAAGAAACAAAATTGTTAGGAATTCAGTAAAATGTGTTTAATGGGTTTGCAGACGTTTCGGCCCAAACTTGCCGGTCATCATCGGGGCTCAACTCTTTTATGTACATTATCAAATGAAAGGACAGAATGTAATCAAGAAACCTGCTGCGAACTGGTGTGTGATGAGATGGATCAGAAAAGTGTGGCAAATTATGTAGTAAAGGCAGAGATGGATCAAGCAGAGTTGTGATCTCTTGAAGAGTGTTATGGTCTAAGAGAAGAGAGCTCATATTTATGATCTTTTGAGTTGATCCCAATATTTTAAAGATAGGTAAGTAGCCTAGTGGTCAATCAAAAGATGAAAAAAAATTATCAGGAATTTCAGTCAAAATTTCTGTAATGGGTTAGCCAACGTTTCGACCCAAACATCAGGGGTCAGTTCTTGTATGTACATACATGTAAATTTTCTCTATGTTACATTTGTTAAATTTCGTAACTCAATTTCATTGAATAACGAAAGTTAAAAAAATTTAAAAATTTCGTGATTTTTTTAGTCATTGGTTTCAATTCTACAAAAAACGTGACTTACTTTTAAAAAACACAACCAGCCACACTGCAAAAGCCAGTATTAGAAAGTGCGTTTGTTTTTTTTTTTTTTGTTTTTTTTTTTGTCAATCTTGCCCTTGCACATAATCAGATATACAAACCAAACATGATACAAAAACATCACATTTTCGTCTTTAAAAAAAATTTTTTTATAAAGAACTTTTATTGGCTCTTAATACCGGTGAAGTGGTAGAGAGAGAAGCGCTTTTGTATTATTCGAGCTTTTATATTATACAAGCTAGTTTCTGTTTTTATATTTAAAAATTCACTAATCATTTTTTTTGTTCATATTCCCAATTTTTTTTACCGATTTGCCCATCACAATTATTGATAAGCGCCATCTTACATATTTTTTCATAATAACCTATTTACTGTAAAATATTACCATATTCTACACATCAGTAATGGAACAGTAGTTCTAATTAAATTATAGATAAAATAAAAATCAGTCCTACATCATCCCCTGATGAATCTATGGTGTACGATAACTTTTAATCTACACTTCATTGTTGTGTGACCAATATTTTGCACCAGTTAACTGATTTATTATCTAATTAATTTAAAATACTAATTAAGTAATTTAGTAGTAGTGGTGAAAACTGTAAAAATACAAGTATAGTAAGATGCATGAACAAAAAAAAAGGAATATTACGATGTAATGAAGGAAAATTGAAAATAAAAAAATCTGATTTCCACCAGATTTTCTTATGATTTTTTAAACTTAACACGGTGCTATGCAATTTAAATATAACCGTATTGAATCAATGCAAAGAAACGAACTACTACTTATGGTTCAAGACTGAATATTTAAGACGTTATTTCTCAATTTAATTTTTATTTGCATGCTGTTTACTCTATGTATTCGAATCTATGGCTCAAGTTGTATTTATAAGAGTTTTCTTAAAATGACTCTGGAAATTGAATTTTTTTTAAATTGTAGTATAGTATGATGTTCGTTAAAATTAAAAAAAAAAAAACACTGTAGAAATAATATCGAAACTTATCACTCACTAACCAGACTTAATGTTGAGAAGATAGTTGTTAACGTACACGTATAGTATAGCATAACGTAAACTACAACTCAGAAATTGGAAATGTCAATCAAGTCAAAAGTTTACTCAAGCTACCATGTCAGTTTCCATTTTGTTTATTTTTAAAGATAGTATTCCACTTTGAACTATGACGCACTTTTGGAATGATAATGTTACTATCCTGTTCGAATCGTATCAATTTCGAATGATGAAATAAACAATGGAGCTACACATTGTTGTGGTATGGTATTGCCATTGTTATTGTATGGTATTGACATTGCTATTGTATGTTATTGGTGTTACCTGAAGAAGTCAGAATGGAGAGGAGAGATGATGTTAGACTAGCTGTGGTGCCCGCAATGGCCAGAGGTAGCTTATCCACTACTCGACTACCCCTTCCATCCTCGGGGCGTGGGCACGGATAATTTCCCTTGACTCGCCAACTGACACCAATTGGTTAACTTTTTTCTCGTTTTTTAAAATTGTTGTCCTCTTCCTCAATTCGCTGGGAACGTGTCGCCGGGAGGTCACACGGCCATCTCCTCTTCTACTCGGTTATTTTGCCTTAGATCATAGCATTAGGTTATTCTTAAAGCTGCTTAGAACTCAAAAACAATTCCCAGGATCGGGATTGATATAGCTCTTTACTGAAGGAAAACATTATATTGATATAAAATGTAATGTTCTGGTAAGTATCAAACAACAGTATTGATAACTGTAGGTCGATAATTATTAAATATATCGTCGTATCTATTTTTAAAAAACGATATTTTGGAACTCGTTAGTTGCAAGATATGAAAAAAAAAAAAAAGGATTAACACTCAATTGAAACTTTTTCAGGAAACAAGTAAAGCTATTTTTCCTATTCCGATTGTAAAGGAAAAAAACAATATTTTTTAATAATAAATAATAGTCCGTGGTACAGATCCCTTTTTATCGAATTATTAACATCCGCCTGA
The DNA here is from genome assembly GCA_928085145.1 of Nezara viridula. NCBI lineage: Eukaryota > Metazoa > Arthropoda > Insecta > Hemiptera > Pentatomidae > Nezara > Nezara viridula. The sequence continues at coordinate 69,087,188 of OV725081.1, read as the reverse complement.
AACTTCGTAAATAATTTCATCTCATCCTAACCCACTAGCGGATCCAGGATTTAATTTTGGGGGGGGGCTTCAGCCCGAAACCTTTTATTTTTCATAAAATAACGATAATTACTTTGGAAAAACATAAAGAAATTAACTACCTATATGAAATGGTGTTTAAGTTATTCCTTAAGTACTTTTAAATGTAATTACACGAACAATAATACTTTAAGAGGTATTTTTAAAAATTTGTTTCCCATAAAACATGGTTACATTTTTCCATTTTGGGGGGAGCTTCAGCCCGAAAGCCCCCCCCCCCGTAGATCCGCCCGTGTCCTAACCTACAACTATTTTATTTACGAAAACTCTCGGAATTGGAGCGTTTTTAATCTGGAGGAGGGCAAACTTTGTCTATTTAATTATGCACTAAAAACTTGTAAATACCCATCTACTAGGATCGCAAGATAATTTGATCACAAAATCGTTAAAAAAGGTAACCTGCAAAAATATTGGTTCGTTTGTCCTGAATAACCTCGTTATTTTGAAAATTTGGGGATATAGGTCACGCCAAATGGCTTAATATTTTTTAAGGCCACCTTTTTTATCGATTTTGTGATCAAATTATCCTACGATCCAAGTTGAAAATAAACTTATATTTACGATTTTTTAGTACCGAATTAAATAGACAAGGTTTTCCTCCCTCCGGATTGAAAACGCCCCAATTTCAAGAGTTTTCTTAAATAAAATAGTTGTAGGTTACGATGAGATGAAAGTATTTACGAAGTTACAGGCGGATGTTAATAATTCGATAAAAAGGGATCTGTACCACTATCATAAAAATAATTTATCTAAAATATCATAAAGATATTTTATCATTTAATATTTCAAATAGATATATCTAGATTGTTGACATATTATATCATATATGTTTAAATTATTAACGATTTATAAATTACATCATTGGTCACATTTTTAAAATTATTGAAATAGCAACTTCTTTTTATATTAGATAAAAGTTACAATAATATTTGTTTTGTTTTTTATTTTAATTTTTAATTTAGTTATACCGTATAGAATTTTCTCCTGTACGCCTCTTGTAACGTTGGCACCCCCCTGTGGTCACAGAAAAAAAGGGGGTTTGAATCCTCTTACGTAGCTTACCCCCGCCATCCATACCCCTTTCAACATGGAGCAAGGGTCCAAAGACCCTTCGATATAATATTATTAAAAAAAATAATAAAATGGATCGTGTCATTTTATAGTTAATACGAATTTTATAGTAAAAACTCACATTTTATAGTTTTGGCAGTATAAAACTGGGCTCTTTAAGCGATAGCTTAAGCTGTTTGAAGCATTTAAAATACAATAGAAATCTTTAATATTATAGATTTTTAAGTTAACAGATTAACTGATTATTTTAAATTTATTTCGAAGAATAAAAAATATATCAAATATAATTTTTATGTCAATTTATTGTTTTAATTAATAGATTTTTATAAATTGTTTATAAAATAATATTTATTCAATACATATTATTTTTTTAAATAAATAATTTTTAAAAAATGGTCATCACCTCAAAACTGATCCATCTTCATTAATTTATTTTTATCATTCGAAGTATTATCATTGAATAAAATAAAATAATTTCATATATACCTATACTCGTTTATTTTAATAAAATCTTTAAATGATGGTTTAAAATTTGCTGTATAATCATATAAAATAGACTAGTTGAATGATTTTTATCAGGTATTGGAACGGAAAAAAAAGTTTTATTTTTAAAAAGGTTTTATATCATCGGAATTTTAATTTTCGATAGTTTTTCACTTCTTTTGGAACTAGAACTTTTTTCTTTGCAACTTTTCAAGTAAAGGTTTTACTGAACTTTTTTTTTAGAAAAACTTTTATTTTCGTAAATAGTTTTATCTCATTGTAACCCCACAACTATTTTATTTACGAAAACTCTTGGAATTGGGTCGTTTTCAATCTGGATAGGGGCAATCTTTATCTATTTAAGTAGGTACTAAAAACTCGTAAATACTCATTTGCTTACTACTTGGATCGTAAGATAATTTTATCATAAAATCGATAAAAAAAGGTGGCCTATAAAAATATTGGGCCGTTTTTCCTATATAACCTCGTTAGTTTGAAATTTTGGAGGGGGTAGGTCACGCCAAACGGCGATTTTTGAAGGCCACCTTTTTTCTTGTTTTTCTGATCAAATTATCTTACGATCCAAGTAGAAAGCAAATGAGTATTTATGAGTTTTTAGTAACTACTTAAATAGACAAATATTGCCCCATTCAGAACGTCCCATTGAAACCATTGAAATATTGCCCATTGAAAACGTCCCAATTCCAAGAGTTTTCGTAAATAAAATTTAAAAAATGACTTTTATCCATAGCTACTCAAACAAACGACACATTAGTAATTCATTTAAGACAAATTATAACTCCAATCTAAATTCAATTACTGTTTAATTTTCATTGAAGGGAACTTATTTCAAAAATTTGAATAAATAAAAGTTGAACTTTTACCATAATTCCGGAATATTATTACGAAAAATTGCATTAAAACTTTTCTCTTATATTCGTGTGTCAAACATACAAATTGTTAAAATGGCACTTTTTAAATAGTTTCAATTCCTGATTTTTATGTTAAATTTCGATAAATTTTGAGTCGCTTTAATTGAAAAGGAATCCTCATAGAACAAAAAATTAGATTTATTAATAATGGATTAGAAGCTTCTTGAAAAATAGTTCGTCAATTCCTCGGCGATATTTATGAAAGTTGTCAAGTATTAACCATAAATTCTTTAAAGGAAAGTAATATATGTTTCCCTCTGTCAATTAATAATGAATATAATGGAATAAAATTCATTTTTAGTTATATATATGGTTTAATATACAACATGATTTTTTTACTATTGGTTTATATATAAACAAAAGTGTTGACGATTAGTATTTTATTTAAAAAATCTCTATTATTAACTGTCTGCTTCAAAAAATGAAGAGTGAATAAAGAAATATTTAGTAAGTAATCTCCCCGAGTACCTTTTTCTATTTCTATTATTATTTATTTTTTGAAGACATTAATATCGTATTACTTTAAATTATTAGGAATCGGGGTGGCTTTAATTCACTGTTCTCGGGCTCGGGTTCGAGTCGGGCGTTGGCAGATAATTATTTATTTAGCTACTTAAACCGTGGATTGTCTCTTAGATGGGGAGACTCACCTGAGGCACCCTCTCCTCTATAAATTTGGTTACCCTAATTAGTTTAAACCTAGTGGTTAAGTATGATCTTGGTAAAATCACCAATTTTTGCGTGAATCAGAAAATTGGTTTAAAAATACATTTATTAGAGCGCTACCAATGGGTAGATTCTCTGCAATTCTTTTCATGTTATTGTATCACTCTGTACACATTTACTAGATGTATATTTAATTTATGCAGTTGTAAATTTCATGAATAAATAAAAAATAGGTTCTTTGAATGGCACACTAATAGGAATAAAACAGTAAATAATCTGTTTAAAATCTGAATAATATTGAACACACTGTTTTAACCTATTATTTTGATACACTAATCTTTGCTCAAATCGTATAACTTTAATTGGCTTGTATTCTGTACTTCAGATTGTATTATCTTTTATCAACATGAAATCAGAATTCGGTAATTTATTTTTAAATTATACACAATTCGGTATTTTTTTTTTAAATTATACACAATTCGGTAATTTTTTTTTTTATTATATAATTGGTAATTGGTTGACTGTCGTGGATAATGAAGAGAAGAATAGTTGGGGTGTTCAGTCAATAAGGAAGGCAAAAATAAATTATAATATTTATTTTTTACATATGCCGACGTTTCGACCTGAAGTTCAGGCCTTCATCAGGGCTAAGAAAATAACCAGATAACAAGGTATGAGAAACATAAGTATTGATGGTAAAAAAGATAATAAAAAAAAAAAATTAAATTAAAAAAAAAAATTAGTAGAAAAATAAAATAGATAAATATAAAGTAAAATGAAATTGTTAGAATAATGACTAAGGACTAAGAGATAAATAATAAAAACTGTTTCATAGTGTGGAATGATGAAGTAGGCATAATCAAAAAGGGGTGACAAAAGTGTTACAATAGGAATCTTAGAATAAAATGTAAAACATAAAAAAGAAATATAAAGTTATATAAGAAATGAAAATAAATAGTAAAATTAAAACATTGAGAATGGAGTAGTTAGATAGAAAATTCTTTTTAAATTATACATTATACAATTATACAAAAATTATACATCGCGCCTTACTGCCAATTTATATTATTATATAATTATAATTATTCTTATTGTCAATTTGTAACCATAATATTTTTTTATTTAATGAAATTTACAACTGTATATAAGTACAACCAGTAAATATGCACAAATTAGAAATAATGACATGAACAAGCTTGAAGAGATACTGCCAGGTGGTAGGACTCCCTAAATAATTCTAGGTAAGAAGATCACGAGGCCATCTCCTTTTCAGACGCCTAGGAGAATCATCAGGAATCTAGGAAGACCAAGGTTAGAAACAAGTGGATTCGGACGGGACTGGAGTTTATCCTGAAAGGATAGATATCTGGCTCGTGCTAAATCAGCGATATATGGTGCATTAAGGGCTTTATGAATGGTTTCATTTTTGACAAAGTATGTGGCATTAAAGATTTTACGAAGGATTTTGGATTGGATACGATAGGAGTTCGATAGTTTGGTTGAGCTCCAAAGCTCAACTGCGTAGGCCATATAGTTCTTATTATACTTGTGTAGATGAGTCTTTTGTAATTAATTGAAAGTTTAAAGCGTTTGTCTTGTAAGTGTTGGAGCAGTTGGAATATCCATAATAAATATTCAACTTGTCCAGCTTCATATGAGCCCAAAAATAATTTTAGCCTTTTATTTATAATATTTTCATAGTGCGTTATATTTTCCTTCCTTTTCTATTTCAGAATAATTTTAATTATATCACAATTTAATATAAATAATATTATATATAATATAATAATTAATGTATTGTATTGAATAGGAAATGTCTAGATCGAAACATAACTGCTATCACCTAAGTAAAATTCGGTAGTGACGAAGCAATATATATATCGCGTATACTTCTAATGTATTAAAATAATTTCTTTGTTCTCAGAGGGAATGTTAGTTGTATAAAATTGTAGATATAGAATCATCGAAACATAATTTTAGAACTCTGAATTTATTTATATGAAATTATTCTTTGAAATTTAGAGATCTTTTATATCCCTGTTCCATGAACTAATAGAGTACATCGGCAGAAATTCTTGACTGATAATTAGTACCAGTGACGCGGCTGGGAGAGAAGCACTGGGATCTCCTGGGGACCTGCCTTGGCTTCCAAATTTGGGGGACAAAGCATGACTCAGAATCCTCTGGGCGAATGTAAATATTGTATATAGGTATGAATGTGGTTTATATATTTCAATTTCATTTAGCTTTTCTCTATTTTTTTTTTAATTTATTATTTTTTTTTTTTTAACTATGTATGTTAAACTCTTTTTCTTTTATCTCTATTTTATTTATCATTTCTATGTATATAATGTGTGAATGTTTAATATAGCCCTAATATAAATGCCCTCCAGTGCGGCAGATTGTATTAATTTTCAAATAAAAAAAAAAAAGATAATTAGTAAATAGAAAAATTGTGCGATCATTGCTAACGATATTTATAAATAGAAAATAATTAGTTGTAAGTTTCGGTGAAAATATTTTAATTTGAGCCGAAATGTTCTAAAGAATGCCAAAAGAAATAAAAAAAAAAAATCGAACTGATGGAGTTAATCTTTCCCCCCGGAACAGTATTTCCTAACTGAAAAGAGGCAGTAGCCAAGTCCCCGACCCTGTGTAAGCCTTTCAGGGCTGAGCCCAGGGGCTTGAGTATTATTTTAGCCCTCTCAAGACTTGAACCTTGGCTCGGGTTTCTCTTGAGCTGTAAAATATCCCCGCTTCCGGGCTCAAATCATATTCCTCTCAAAGGGACCTCTTTCACAATATTAACTCTAAATCAACGAAAAATTCCCACAAATGGACTAAGTCGATCAATTGTGTTTCAAAATATTTTTAAAAATGTAATCGTTCATCACTTTAATTGTCTAAAATATGTGTCTAATTAAGCCATGAATAGACGAATATTCTCGTCTTGGTTCGTATTTTATGATGATCAGAGGAAGTACTCCATTTTCTTTTTCCGTTTTTGGTGATTTGATAAGTCAGAGGGTTAAATCTATAATGTCCTTAAAACACGAAACGTGAGCAACTACTAATCTTGTTAAAGAAAACTGGTTTCATCCCATGAGGACTAGTCCTGTAAGAATCGTAAGTGCATCCTTTAAATCATGCGTTATTCGGTCTTTGCATTACAAGTGGCTTGTCTTCCAATCGTCATAGTCAACCTAAGATCTCATTTTTTTTTTTTTTTTTTTTTTGTACGGATTAATTTATCAAATTCGTTGAGTGTATACGTAACAATGGTTTCTACAATGTCAATTTTAGCATGCCAAGTACCAAAATATAAAACAAGATAAATAACAAGCTCTGATTAGCATACTTGATTATGTGCTGAATGCAATTTCAATCTTCTAACTGGCTGTCAAATTATTTTGTCTGGTTGTGGTTTTCAAAATATCAAACGGTCTTTTGTTTGATCATTTCAAGTTGGTTTTTCAATTCAGTTAATTTTAATTTAGTTTAACATATTTTTTTTGTTAATATTTATTTATTTATGGGAAGTTCAAAGTAGAATTTTTAGTTATATAAACTAATTTAATTAAATTAAATACACTGGTGGTCATTAAAACCGGCGCTTCTTAAATTTGTCATTATTTCTTTCCCAGAATAAAAAACTGTTTTTACCTTAATTTAGCGTGACATATTCTTTTTGTAGGAGATCACAAATAATGTAAACACCACAGGACAAATGAAATATTGTTTTTCAAGAAAAAAAAAACAGAAATACAGAACCAATACCATGAGCAGGCAGCTGGAGAAATGCTAAAAGGACGGATAGCAAAAATAAAATACACCCTCAATTTTATATTGTAAAGGGTAGAAACATTTTTAATGCACATTCTGTAATTAAGATATTCTTTTCTTATCTTAAAAGAAGTTTTTCCTGAAGACTGTTGAAATACATTCTGATACAGGGACTAACTAGGTGTATAGATTGTGAGCCAAAAATATATTTTAAGGATCGATAGCACAATTTGAAATAGGATTTTGAAACATTACTACTACTTAAAAAATTGTTATTAACTAAACTGGCGGTCACAAAAACGGGCGCACTTTGAATTTTGAAAATATTTTTGGGACTGAAGTAAAAGAGTTCACAGTCAGGATATGGGGTTTTGCGAAAAATAATTGAAGTAGTGCAGTTTGATTGCTTTGATAGGTTATTCTAAGCAGGTATGGATACATAGATTTCAGTTAGTTTAAGAATTTAATAGTTAGTCCTTAAAGGAAGGCAATTGGTACAGAAGAAATGTTTTGTCTCTGATGTTAAAAAATATATATATATTAATGGCAAGGAAGCAAACCAACAAAACAGATAAGTATTGTAACGATAAACTAGAATAAACAGTTCTCATAATGGAAAAAGATTCCCGTAACTTTAACTTGTAACGATATGTGACAAGTTTGTAAAAAAAATTTATTTTTAAAAAGTTTCTATATCATCGGAATTTTAATTTTCGATAGTTTTTCACTTCTTTTGGAACTATAACTTTTTTTCTTTGCAACTTTTCAAGTAAAGATTTTACTATACATTTTTTTAGAAAAACCTATATTTAAAAGTTTTGTTAATTTCACTAAAAAGACGTAGTCCGTGGTACAGACCACTTTTTATCGAATTATTAACATCCCCCTGAAACTCCGTAAATAGTTGCTACAACCTACAACTATTTTATTTACGAAAACTCTTGGAATTGGGGCGTTTTCAATCTGGAGGTGGGCAAACTTTGTCTAAAAATTCATAAATACCCATTTGCTTTCTACTTTTATCGTTTGATCACAAAATCCATAAAAAAGGAGGCCTATAAAAATATTGGGCCATTTGTCCTATATAACCTCGTTATTTTTGGAGTGGGGGGGAAGGTAAGTCATGCCAAAAGGCTCAATATTTTTTAAGGCTGCCTTCTTTCTCGAATTTGTGATCAAATTATCTTACGATGCAAGTAGAAAGTAAGTGTGTATTTACGAGTTTTTAGTACCTAATTTAATAGACAAAGTTTGCTCCCCGCCAGATTGAAAACGCCCCAATTCCAAGAGTTTTTTGTAAATAAAGTAGTTGTAGGTTACGATGAAATGAAACTATTTACGAAGTTTCAGGCGGATGTTAAGAATTCGATAAAAAGGGGTCTGTACCGCGTACTAACAAGTTTGTCTGAAATAATTGTTTACGATTCTCCAATCATCGAAAAGTTTCATTCTCCTGAATCAAAGAATCCCTTATGAAACTAATAAATTCATGAATAGTGTTTCTAATACTTCTGAGTTTTGAACAGCTCTCATTCGCTTCGCTTTTCTTCTTCTTTTTTTATTTTTTTTTTCTTATTATATTTCAGAGTGTTGTATTTTCGATTGTCTCGGAAGAAAAGAATGCATACCAATAATATATCACTAGGTCATTTTTTTTAAAGTAAAATATTTCGGCACCCAAGAGTCCCTTTAATTTCCCATCATTAATTCATATGAGAGGATGGTGGAGTTCTCATAGAAGATGTTATCACAATTAGCGCGGGGCTTGATTAGACTAATGAGGATTGATGAGGGAGTGGTGTGCTAATCAAACAAACCACATAACTTCCTTTCTTATATCAATTTCCAACATCCAGAAAAACCATCATATTTTTTCTCAATCCACTATTTTTAATAAATTCTATCAAACTAATAAGTAAGCCTTATTTTTTGTTTAAAAATAAATAAATCGCAGTCAAAGTAAAATAGAAAGAATTATAAAGGGAGTATATTTACTTAAATCTATAATTTTGTAGTGTCAAACTTTAATCACAATTTTTCTTGTAAAATGGATATTTCTAAAGGGAAACAAGTTAATAAAGAACCTCTTGGACGAAGTATAAACCTGCAGGTTTGCCTAAAGGAAAGAATATTCTTTCTTCTTCAGTAAAACATTCGACTTATTTTCCATAGCAACTCGAAATAAACATCCGAACCAGAAAACTAACTAAAGACTAACAAGAAAAATATGTTTAATTAATAGAATAGAATATGGCAAACTTTTTTTTTCAAATCTTTGTTGCAGATAGTGTTGCTCAAATCCGAAACCGAGACGAGTCTTGGTCTTACAGACTCAATCTTGGTCTTGCGCAAGAGTCTTGCAGTTACTTATTACCTTATTACTATAGAGATATTACTGTAATTTTTTAGATAGGAGAAACCTAACTAAGCCCGAATGAAAAATCAGAGGAGTTAAATGCAAAAGTATATTGGTTATACCAATTCTTTACATATAGTAACTAAGATTTTCAAGTATTAGTTACTATTTTGCCTTAATTTTTATTCAAAACATCGATTTTTTTTATCAGTCATGGTCTTGTCTTGCAACGGTTAGGCGGCCTTGGTATTGGTCTTGCAAAGTGCAAGACCAAGACCGATTTTGGGCAACACCAAAATAGGTATGACGCCACATTACTTTTAATAATGTACCAAATTTACCTCTTTTTTTTTTTAAATATGGTTTTGACACCGTTAATTAAACACAGTCCAATGGATGAAAATTTCTCATAATTCGCTTGAAATACGTCATCAGTGGATGGCATCGGAACATCAAGCAGTATTTTGAGTCATTTATAGTTACACTAGAATCCACTATTTGCCGTCCCAAGAAACCATAACACAAAATAACACTAACAACAGATGAGGTAGCTTAGACATAAAATTTTTGTAACATGAATTTCGGCCATTTTTATTGATATATATAAGGATTTTCCATTACATTTTATTTTTTAAGGGTATCATCTTGATAAATAAAAAATAAAAAAAAATGAAATTAGGGGTCCAACTACTGCAACATGTTGGTTCTCCAACAATTTTAACCTTTATTTTAATTATTAACAAATTAAATTTAACCAATCATAAATTTTTTCTAGTCAAAAACTTTTGATAATAAACTTTTATTTTGAAAATAAACTCTTAAATTTGAAGGGATGTTTAATATTTTTAAAACGATAAATAATAATTTTCATGTTAATCATTTATTTCTATTTTAGACTGTAAATTGATTTAATTTATTCATGGTGGAGACTTCTTGTTTAATTTTATAAAGCAATTAAAATAGTGGCGCAATTTTGTCGAAAATATGAAATTTAGAGTCAAAGTTAATTATCAGTTACTTCTTTTTTTTTAATAAAATATTTATATATACCAACGTATAAATTTATTATTTAATATATAAAATTACAAATAAAAAACTTTATTTGTTTTCTAAATGAGTTATATACCCCTATATGCTATAAGTAAGCAGGCAAATTATCTTAAATTTATAATTTTAAAGATGAGCTTACTTCAGAAAATCAAATTGAGCTTTAATATCTAATTAAGGTGTCTTCTTTTAATTAATATTCATCGTATTTTTTTTTTAATTCGAGATTTAAATATGCATTGATTATTCAGTAATGAGATGGAAATTTAAAAAGAAAATTTAAGAAGAGAAGGCGTTAGTCGAGGGTGCGGTCAAATAAATAAAAAATTAAAATAATTAATATATTTTAATTTTTTATTTATTTGACCGCACCCTCGACTAACTCCTTATCATATCAACGGTCAACCATCTCTACATCATTATGAAAATTTAAGAAGTATATACTTTTAAAATAAATACATCTACCATAACAATAATAATATCCGTGTATGGAGTTGAAAAAAAAAATCTTATACCAACTGAAACAGGTTTACTATTTTTAAAATTCCTCCTCGAAAATAAACAGTAAGAGGGAAAAACTACGAACGTCCATAAATCCTCTTATTTAAGAGCTACATACGCTTAGCAAAAAAATATAAACTAATATAAACAGGTTATTTTTATAAATGAACTTATATTCAGCATTGTATAAAATATCATGAATTGAACATAATTATTTCAAATCTTAGACATAAATGCTCACATTTTCAAGTTAGTTGTAATTATATATAATGTATCAATATTAACGCTTAACTTATCTCTTATCTAAAAATAAAATTATTAAGTTTATTTATACGATAGTGTGAAATCTCACTGACTAAAGCACTAAAGTCTTAATCTTTAATTCTATACTCAAAATCGGATGTTGTAGAAATATTTTGAAGATTTGAAATATTATTATTGTTAATATAGCCCAACAATTTATTTACGTCATTTTCTTTTTGCTAGTTATTAGTTATGGTGTTTTCTTGTTTGAGAGGAAAAATAATAATAGTAATATGCTCATACTAATAGTGATAATCTGGTAATAACCTGTATCATATATATTTAAAGTTATAAATACACACATTAAAATTAATTATTTAAATGTGATGGGGTATATAACTATCTTTTTCAGTTATATAGTGAAACCATATTTATTTCTCTTTCCAACCCTATACAGTTAAAAAAAGAAAAAAAAAAAAGGAAAATCATTTGGGAACTGTAAATCTTCATTGAGTGAATCACAAGAGTGCCATGAAAATGGACAATCGTAACCGAATTGGATTTTTTTTTTCAAATATTAGTTTTCTCCTTGGTTTTTCAATTAAATTATATATTGTATAAAAATGATTTAATGTGTAAAAATGCATTTAAGTTAGAATAAGATCTACCTAATTATTCTTTAGTTGAACTAGATTGGCTAATTTGAAATGGTTATTTTCAAAGATAATGATAATAAAAAAAATAATTTAAGATGAAATTTATGATTGTTTCGGCCAAACGAAATGGTTTAGTCAATATATTTTCCTCTCTCTCTCTCTCTCTCTCTCTCTCTCTCTATATATATATATATATATATATATATATATATATATATATATATATATATATATATATATATATGTATATATAGAGAGAGAGAGAGATAAGATTATGGACCACAGAAATTTTTTGTCTTGGAAACTTAGAACTACTAAAACTTAGATTCGCTTTTTAGAACGTGTGAGATGCCTATTTAAGTACAAAATCTGATCCACATAAAGTGTATATTTTGAACGTATACTATTTTCTTTTTTCTGACTAAATAATATAGTGCTTCTGATCAGCCTCTACTGGTCCTTAATATCAGTAATGCGGCTGAGTGAGAGGCGCTGGGATCTACTGGAGTCCTGCTTTTCCTTCCACGAGTGGAGAGAAAGGTTCGGAGACTTTGAGTGAATGATTTTTCATTTTATTTTTTAGATATTGTATAAAAGCATGTGTGTAATTATTTTTATTAGTTTAGTTTATTTTTGTTTATATACATTTACTTTTAGTATTATCGTTTTTCTGTATTATTTATTTTTATTTATTATTGGGAGAGTGTGAATGTGCTCTCTGAACACTATTACGAATGTTCTTAATTGTGACAGATTGTAATATCTCTCAATAAATATGTTTTAAACTCTTCGTTTTTGATGAATTGTTTTATATTTTCTTTCCCTAAGTAAGGTTACCAGCGGTGAGGCAATTAGCTGGCAAGGTTACTCTGGAGATTTTAACATCAAAGAGGCTATCGATTCTCGAACATAAAGGCCAAAACCTCTTCCCAAGGGAAACTCTTCCTCAACCCAATTTAATTAACACACCCATTCTTCGTCTCCCTATTGTTTAGTGTGGCCTCAGGTCCTTCCGTCGAAGACTTGTGAGTATTTATAACTGCGTGAAGCTAAGAGGCACAGGAATCCACACTCATCTCCGGGTTAACGGAGCCACTTGTAAAGTAATTGCGAGGGCAGGCGTAAAGACGTTTAATCGCTAACCGCTACATCCTGCCCGGTTACAAAATGATGAATATAGGAGGGTTTGTCGCAAGGACATCTTCTCCGCCCTCTACTATTTACTATATCAGAGCTAGGCATCTCTGAACTGATAGGAAATCATTAGGATGTCCATAGTCTGTTAACTGTCTAATCTATCAGAATATTATATTATGCTGTCTCAAAAATAAAAAAAATATTGATTTACACATTAAAGAAAACGTTCAGGAAAGAAATATACAGTTGTAATATATGTGTAACTGGTGTGATAAAATAACAGGCACATGTTATGAACACAAAGCTGGCGTGAGCAGAGAGGTTGTGTAAAATGAATTGATTTGTCACTACTGCTTTTATTTAAACATTTTTTTATTTCTTTTTTTTTATGTTGATTCAAAACCTAATTTTGGTTTATCATTAAATTTCTTTATTTCTATTTCATTAATTACTTCTTTAATTTAAGAAACTGCCAGTTTATACATGGCTACTACCTTCTGAAAGGACTCGAAGCACTCACGAGTTTAGAATGCAATAACATGCCTCAAACAGTGGAACATTTATTGGAAGAATGTTCTCAATTTGAAAATCGCCCAAGGAAAATAGGATCAGTCAAAATATCAAGAGAAATTCTACAGTATAAAGAGGCGCGAGTCACTACTTTGTTTAAATTGTTTAAGTTAACAAAATACTACAGAATAAATTATGAATAAAATTATGGCAATAGGTAGAAAGGAAAAGAGAATCTCTATTATTATTTTCCACATCTTTCAGTGACAAATCCATTAGTAACCTCTTAAGAGTTGTAGTTTTTGACTGGCCAGCTAGCCATTGTTTTTCTCTGTTAAAACCTGTTTTTGTTGATATCTTTTCGGCTACGACTTAGAATTTGTATTTGGTCTAATATTTTGACTTCACGATTATGCAATAAAGACATTCTTTTGGAGGAAGATAATTATTTTTTCCTTACTCACCCCATTATCACAAAATTATACCGACGTTTCGGTATAAGCTAGAGGATTGTTATCAAGCTGATAGTCGAAGATCTAAGCAAGTGAAATTCGTTTCTTTCTTGAAATAATCTTCAATAACATTCTCCATCTATATATAAATATAAATATATATATATATATATATATATATATATATATATATATATATACAGACAGGTCTAGAGAAGCTTTCGGGCTGAAGCCCTCCTCCCAAAATAATATTACAAAAATATATCTTGAAGTATTATTTTTCGTGTGATTACATTTAATAGGACTTCAAGAATCACTTTAACACCATTTCATATTGGTAGTTATTATCTTTCTAGTGGATATATATATATATATATATATATATATATATATATATATATATATATATATATATATATATCGACTGAAGCAAAACACTTTAATGAAAAATTAAATTGATACAGCTTTTTTTATTTGAAAAAAAAATCTAAGAGTATTAATCGATTATCCTTCTAATTCAGAACGAAATAGCTTTTTATTGCATAATAAGATGAATTAAAAAGGCTTTGTTGAATGGTCTGTTTTTTTATTGTTTTTTTATACCTAATTCATAATTTTCATGTTTACGTCAAGCTCAATATTTGCCGGAATATTTCCTCATTCTAATTTCTCACATCAATTCCATTTTGCTATCTCTAAGGAGGCTGAGATAAAATAGCCATACAGCCACATACTACCCATCGTAACCTATAAGATTTAAGCAATTATTTGAAATCCAAAATCCTTTTTCATATCGAATATTAATTTATAACATAAAAAAATAATCTCAGGCGGATCATACAGGAAAATCCAGGAATCAAAAAAAATTGTCTCTGTTTTTCTACAAGCTTGTTAACTGCATTCTGAAATTAAAAACTATCTACTCTCTTTAGGATGAAAAACGATGCCCATTCATAGATCATTACAGATGGGTATCTCATTAATCTCAGACCCAGGTTTGAGTCCGGTAATAATAGATTTATTACAATAAATTTATTCCATTATATTGTATTAAGTCTGGATCGAAGCAGGCGCTGTGAGACCCTTCTATAGCGTACAACCAGCCGTTACAAAGTGAATATGTCCTTCTTTGGACTGGTGGTGAAGGGTAATTCTGAACCTTAAATAACCGTTTTTAAAAAACCAGTACTTCCTTACCAAGTTCTGACTCGAAGACCCATCATGGGTTTTGGCGAATGTTTTTTTTTTTTATTTTTTTAATGGAACCATTTTTATCAAGATATATGCAAGTTTCGCAATTCTGTTTGTATATATTACTCTTGGACGAAGCTATTACTCGAGAGGTAGCCATAGTATAACGGAGAGGACCTCATTAATCACAAAGGGTTAACAAATCTGTATACATTGCCAATATTTGATCTCAGCACACAGATCACTTCCTCAAATATTTGTATGGTTGGGTCAGAATATGCAGTTATCCTCCACAAAACTGATAAGATCATTCTCACATTAGCCATTCTATTATTTCATTTGAATTGGAAGATTCCTACTGCACAAGTAAAAAATAAAAAAAAAGGTATAAATATTTTTTTAGTAATCAGTTTGGAGATTGGCTACTAATGCTATTGGCGAAAATTAGAGATGGGCCTGATAACCGAGTACCAAGTATTTTACTCAAATTGAATCACTATTCAGAATTCCATCACTACTTCAGTTAACCATTTGATATCAACTGAAGTAGCAATTAAATTCTTTGGTAATCTCAAAAAGTCAGTATTTGAGTAAAATACTTGGTAGTCAGTATTCAGAGTAGCATTTGCCCATTGAAGCGAAAATCTCTTCATGGAAATATCAATAAAGGTCCATGATTCAAAAGGATCATGATTAAAATCGTAGAAGTCAGGGAAATAGATTGCTCTTCAGAGAAATTTTTTTTTTGTTTTCATTGCCCCTAATTTTTTTTTTTTTTTACACTGTGTCTTGGAATTTTCATTTTTTAAAAGCAGGTCTATAACTTCGTTATTATTTTAGTTCATGTCTCCGATTTATATGTAATAATTAGGTGATAGGATCCACCTTTTTTTTTTTAGAGTATTTAAAAACTAAAATTTAAAATTTAATTTTCTTTTTTTTTTTAATTTACTTATCTTTGAGTTATTTTATTTGTATTTATTGTGTATACTTTTTGATTATTATTTAATTGTTATTTTTCTACTGTTTATTTCATATTTTCTGTACATGTAGTGTGAATATGGTCTCATTATAACTATTATCTATGTGACAGAATATTACACTACCCAATAAATACAAATAAAAAATATTTCAAACAACTTTGGGCATCGTTGAAATGGTCCAGAAGGTTTTAAATGATTAAATAATTCGCTTAAGATGAATTTATAATTTATATTGAAGATTGTACATTGATAATACGCCAAATATTCCATCTCAACAGGATCTGCATAGAATGGAAATCGTTCCCCACAGTAGACAAATTCAAATACCTCGGATCAATAATAACCTCAATGAATGACTAACTGTTGGGAACAGACCAGCGTATAACAACCGCAAAAAAAGAGATTTCTTCTCTCTTTCAAAAGTATTGAATTTCCAGAAAATTTCTATTAATAATAAGGATGTGCAATGCTGTGATACAGCCAGTTCTTATATACTCATGCAAAAACTGGACACTATCTAGTAACGTAGAAAGAATTCGAAGCGATCTGGGATCAGAGTACTAACATACGGAGAAGGACCAACAGAACTGCTTACCAAATTGTTCAATCAATATCTCATGGTATAAAGGCAAGGAGTTTAAGATGGGCGTGGCATGTAGCTTGGACAATACTTCAGAAAGCCTCTTCACAACAATAAGTGACTCAATAGGAAGAGACCACGAGAAGGCCAAACATATAATGCATAGGTACATTAGCGGATCCAGAATTTAATTTTTTGGGGGGAGGGGACTTCAGCCCGAAAGCTTTTTTTTCATAAAAATAACGATAATTTCTTTGGAAAAAAAGAAATAAACTAACTACGTATATGAAATGGTGTTTAAGTGATTCCTAAAGTCCTTTTAAATGTGATTAAATCAACAATTTATAACTTTTTAATTTTAATATTTTTTCCATAAAACATGGTTATATTTTACCATTTTGGGGGGGAGGGGAGGCTTCAGCCCAGAAGCCCCTCCCCCGTAAATCCGCCCGTGCATAGACAGAATCAACAAAGATGCAGCAAAGCGGCATACAGATTGCTGGAAAGCAATAGTCCAAGATGGATAGAGATGGAGAAACTGGTTAAGACCGCTGAAGACTTACTAAGTCTGTAATACTCTCCAAAAAATTGCAGAAATAGGAAACTTATTAGTCGTTAAATTTCCCAAACCGTTTCTTGAAACGATTGAGGAGAATATATTCCGATGATATTGGCTCAAGGTTAACCATGAAAACCATTAGTTACCTGATACAAAAATACTTAACCGTCGGACAAAATACCGGTAACAGTCGGCATAACAACAGTTTTACACAAAAGTCGCAATAAAAAATAGTATAATGAAAAATATATTTTAAGTCATACTTATCAATTTTTAACGTATGTTTCATGTATTGTATACGTAGAGCTTTATGTTTAAGAATACATAAACAAATGGTCTAAGGGAGCAGGAATACAAACAAAGAAAAAACAGATGAAAACATAAAAATTTTACAAGATTTTTTTAAACTCAGTTGCTGACGTCATATTTAACGCGAGTCAGGTTTACTTTTAGTCTGCCTATTTTTATAATTTTTTTTTTGTGCTATTTCCCTATAATTTATACTATAGAGCACTGTATTTGTAGAAGGCACGTAAAGTGTAATCATAAATTAGATTTGATTTCTAAATGTATTAATAGTTGATATTTTACGGTAATTACAAACGTCAGCTCTTACGTAAATGCTTTTTGTTCAATTTTGGACTTCATTGAGAATAAATAAATTAAATGCTACATTTCTGTTTCCGCTGCTACAAAAAACATAAATATTTTTTTTTAATAAAATAATAATTTACTTTGTATCGGCATTATTTCGACCAAGTGTCAAAGTTGTGAAAAACTCTATTCTTAATCGGCCTGAGTTAAGTATACATTGTTAATTGCTATATCATCAAGTAAGTATTAATTTTTCTGTTTATTTTAATTGTAATTGTAGGAAGAGAGAATTGTTTACAAGTCTCCATTACCAAATCCAGCCTCCAAGGGCGATTGCCTTCTGAAATAGAGTTTACAACCATGGGAACTTTTCCTTGATATCTTCAAAAAAATCGTTACTTTTTATGGATATCCTCAATTACCGATCCTGTAACAGGACAATAGAATTGATCTATCTGTAAAATTCGGTTCCTAAAACTGTTAATTGTTCTTGTTAAGGATCTGATTAATGTGAATTCACTGGAGATCTTGATAGTGGATACCTGTCTGTCTGCCTATAATGCACACTTTTTCAAAAAGGAAGTTATGAAGCAGTAGTGATTTAAATTTAAAGTTTCACTCTCTCGAATACTTGCCATGCAGAAATGACATTTTAATAAGATTGGTCTCTGCTGAGAAAATTTTAATCGTGTTTATTTTTTCCCTGAGAGATCAGGGTTTTGCTAGTAAGCCCACCGAAATAATTAGGCTGAAAATATGTCTATGATCAACCCCAGCCCTTTGAAAGATCACCCACTTTATATGAGGTTGGGTCTGCCTCCACACCAAGTGTGTATATACAGCTGACATAATATGTTAAATAATTTATCACAGTCGAACTTGAATCCTAACTAAGCATTTAAGAGTCCAGTGCCTAACCTATTTTAACTTCTATATAAATAATGAAGAAAAATTATTACTCATTAATCAGAACGTTTATTTTATATAATATATTTTTTTTGTTTTTTGTTTTACGTAGACCAATTTATGACCCAAAAAAGTCATGATTAATTATGAAGTTCCGAAGGAATCCATTAAATTGATCCTTAATACAGGTTGTAACATAAATGATATCCAAAATTTAAATGCTTCAAATATTCGAAGAGAGTAGACTTAAAATGCTACATAAAAGTTCATTTTGGCTATGTTCCAATTCCAGATAGGAAACAGTAAATTTAAATTTTGTTTTTTTAAGGTAGCCATGTTTTCTGTACAGCAGGAAGCAATAACTAGAACACTATTTAAGTAAAGCGGTTATTAATTCCACCGTTGTAAACTAAATATAATTTTCTTTAAAATTAGAAGAATTTTTTTAATTTTATTTTATTTTTATTAGTCTCCTACTGAACTACTGACTTAAACATAAAAGAAACAAAAATTAAAATTCCAAAACTAAGCTTTAGTTTAGTTTCTGCTAATTAAGTTGAGATCTGTTAAAAAATGAGGTGAGATTCACCTCCAGTTTAGGGAACTATTGTGTGATGTTAAATTTAGCCAGATCAAAAGTTTTAACTTTTAATTCTAGTGCCTGAGATGTACTGTAAAAAAATAATTACTTGAATTGAAATAAAATAGATATTGAGTATTTGAACACCTTCAGTGGTCGAAACACCCTGATGATGATGACCGACATGCTTGGGTTGAAATGTCGGCTCCAATAAAAATCTTAAAAATGACTTCGTCCTGACTATGTATCACCTATAAAATACACAATGTGTGATATGAAGAAAAATTCTTCTTTAAAGAGTAATGGAATCATAATCATGATAATGTAAAATTTATTCCATCTATTTTATGATTTGAATTAAAAATCAAGATAAGAGTGCTATGGCAAGAAAATAAAAGTTTTAGAGCTGATGGTCTATAATGGGGGCCTCTGAGACCTCCTGCTGGCTGCATTGAGACCTCTACCATGATTGTAATAAAAACATCATGTTCTATTAGACACTTTAGTTGTGAAATGACCTTTCTTAATTTTACTATGTAATCCGAAAAGCTTCTGCGGGACGTAGTTTGGAGATCTCTTGTCTATAATATAACACATTTTTGTATCATTGTGGGAATTTTTATTATATATATGAGCAATAGAGATAGGTGTATTTAAAAATTGAGTTTTCATTCTGCCATAATTTATCTAAGTAAAGATTAATTAATATCAGAGCTATTATTTGTAAATGCCACAGTTATATTATCAGAGCCCACGTGTTCCTCACCTATGATATAGCATATTATGCACGTTAAGAAGCCGAGTATTCTTCACTGGTTCTTGGCCCAATCTTGCGAACCCTCATTTTTTCCTTAATTAATTATCAAATTTGTTCAGATTTAGTCATTTTCTTATCGCTAGCAACAGTATAAAATGTCTTTTTATTTTAAATTTAATTAAAATCTAATCAATTGAAATAATATATTTCCAATTTATTATATTGACAGCAGACAATATAAACATTGCAACTCCATCTGTCCACATAACTTCAGTCTCTGAGCTCTATATACAAAGGAAGATTTGATGCTCAACAATTTCAACAATACAATCACCTACACTGGAATCAACTTACTGTCTGTACAGATATTATAAATTTTCCAACTAGAAATATCACTAAAATGACTTTACTTAAAAATATATTTATCTATGAATGAGGAAGAATTGTTTTACATATTAAAACATTTAAGAACTATATTTGTCACACTAATTGTAAATAGATAATGTGATTTCACAGAGAGAAAACAATTATTCACTAATTTAATTTTTTATCATGTTACATAATGATTTTTTGGAATAAACTGATGATTTAAATATAATATCAGACCTAAACTATAGTAAATGTATAGTTATTAATATATGAGCCTTTCAGTTAACAGAATGACTAATTCCAATTTCAACATTTTTTATTACTAATTTTAGTAATATTTCTAGTAAAAAAATGTATACCTTTGTTCATAGTAGAATAGAAACATTTTATTGGCTTAATATACATCGTAGCCATGGAGTCTGGCCCATTTAGTGTTAGTAGGAATTAGTTTTATAAGTAGAAGAAAATAAGTACAGTATAAGATGACAAAATCAAAAATATTTTTATATAACAAACATCGTAAATATTTTTATCCTCCAAATATTTTTACTATTTATATGATAAATATCATAAATGAATGAATACATATATACTAAAGAAAGTTTACTATACAGAACATAACAAATCAAAACAAATAGTAGACATCTTAAGATTACAACACACATGTAGAATCATACAATTAATAATAACAATATTTAAAAGACACCCAAATTGTGAATAAATACACGTATGCCCATGAACATATGAACACATGCCTGACTGACCTAAAGCTGAGGGTTCGTACTTGTATTGATAAGAGTCACAAACACTTATAATAAAATAAAATATTTTGCTTAACTGGTCAAGATTTTTTATATGCAACACATACTCCAGTTATAAATCATCTGTGGCAGCCTGGATGTAGGTATTTCCTTCTATGTGTCTCCAGAAACTCCAGTATCAAGTGCTTTAAACCGTTATTGATAAGTTGGCCGCACTACTTGCAGACTTTTTTTGTATTTATGTCGTATGTAATGTTCCCATGGAGCAATTTTAGATGGTCACTACCCAATACTCTTAAACGACTTACTGTCCGTAACTTTCTTAGAGGTATCATAAATTTTAAATAATTTTCGGGTTCTGAGCAATTGTAACCACTGATACGTCGATACATAGGGCTGTAATTTGAATTGTAGCCATGTTCAATGTCTCTGGAGTATAAATTGTTGGATACAGTTGTTAAAATAGCATTTTCTCATAGTACTATATTTCAACAATGCAATCACCTACTCTGGCATTGTATGTACAGACATTATAAATTTTCCAACTAAAAATATCACTAAGATGACTTTACTCAAAAATGTTGAAATTGGAGTGTCATTCTGTCAACTGAATAGCTAATATGTTTCGCTCATCCATGAAATATTTTCATGTTTCGCTTCTTGTTTCAGACCAGTAATATAAAATAGTTTTTTAAATTATGCCATTGTCTTGATTCGCTGGATTATATATACTTTTTTTTCTAACTTATAATTTTAAATAATTTTAAGTTTACATTTAATTTGGAAATTAATAATACACTTATATTCTATTATTTTTGGAAATTCATTTTCAACCTGAATTTCTTTTTTTCTTTTTTCTTTTTTTTTTATTATGAGTGACAGTTACTAATTTAAAATAAACTAAATTATACTTTAGAAGATAAGATATTTTAGGGGAAAAATTTTTGAACTTAGGACATTTAACCTGTTAAGCGACATCGCTGAGAATAAGACCTAGCTGTTATTAAAGACCATTAAATTATATATTGAAATACCGAGTTTAATCAAATTCTTTGCAGGCATTTTGAGAAAATTGTAAAAATGTGCCAAATCGATCATATAATGCGGTACTTCCTGTTAGCCGATTTTCAAGAAAAAGATGCTGTAACATCCTAAGGATATACCTACCTTAAACACGTAATACCAGTTTTGTATGCCTTTTTTTTTAACTATGGTGTTCACATATATACACAGAGACCAATTCGTGAACTTGGTTACTTGAACATACCTGTACCACTACAACCCATGAAGGGTCTTGGGGGTTCAGTACTATATAGGAAAAACACTGTTTCTAGGACAACAGTTGTGCAAGGAGGTGATTTGACCGATATCACGCTCAACTGCCAGGTTTTCCCCCTTAATCAATTATTTAATTAAGGGTACCCACTTTGTAGAGGCTGGGTGTTTCCCAGGGTCACCCCACAGCCAATGAAATAGATAAATAAATTTTGTGCCATGAGCCGTGGTTCGAACCTGGGACCTTTAGCATTGGAAGCTCAGTACACTACCACTGAGCTACCCCACTCCCTTTATTTGAACATAGGAGACCTTAAAGCGTGTATTTCCATTATTTTGAAAAATTTCACAATCACAATACTTTCTGTTACTATATATTACATTTAAAGCTAGGTAAGTGTAACAAACAAAAGGCACTTTAAAGGAAGAAATTTTTGAAAATTGATTATTTCAGCTCTGCCAAAATATTTCAATGTGAATAAAACCTACCTGATATTGAAGATCACTTGCTATAACCAGTTTAATCAAAATTTTAAAAGCCATTTTTGAGAGAATTATAAATTTTACAATGTAAGTAAAATAAACCTCATAATTAATATGAAACATGTAAAATTAAAATAAAGATACATGATTTATGAATAAAGTGGTCTTAAACAGTTGGGGGCGACATTAGATCAAAATCATAACTCAGTTATGCAAGTTAAATTGAACCAAATGATGAAGTTTTTCTAATATATTCCTATACTAAAATTGGTTTAATTAATAAAACTATAAAAATTGATTTAATAATTAATTAAATATAATTTGATAATTATTGGTTGGCGACATTAAATTATAATCTGAGAGTAACGTATATTTGACCAATGCAAACAAAACTTATCTCATTTATTTCAACAGTAACAACAAACAAAACACAACAGTAATTTTGAAACAACATAGTACAACTACTAATAAATAATTCATCTCGTGATTTAAAAAAAAAAAGTATATATTAATAAAATTGAAGTTCTTATCAACAATAAATATAATTACAAAAAAATTACTATAATACAATCAACTACCTTGTAGGTAGATCAATTAAATATTAAAATGGCAAACCTAAATAATTTATTTTTTACTTAATTAATTTTCACACAGTGAAAAAAATATTATTGCTTTACAATAAATATCATTATTTTACATTATTAATAGAAAAAAGTTTTCAACAAAACTTTAGAAATTTCTAATAATGAAGTGGTATAAATTAAAACAAAGAAAATACATTACATTAAAATTGTTCATTTCAAAATACACTATGTACATTTAAACTATAATAGAATATGGTCTTATCACAGAAGAAAAATTTTCAGTTATTGTTAAAAATAAAATATTGGTAACAAATTGACGTCTATTACAAGAATTTTCACATTTTAAATCATAAATAAGTTTAATTAATACTGAAGGATTCAATTATTTATATTACATATTTACAAATAACCTCTTATGTTGTAATGCAATGGGAAGTAATTAGCACCCGCTTAACATCTAACGACGCCAGTTACTATCGGGAAATAAAATTTTTAGAAACATCCCAAGTAAGATAAATTTATGAGACAAAAAAATAGATAATAAACATTGATCCGATGTGGAGTCAGTCAGTCTTTTCTATTGACCAGCATTAGAAACTAAAACTACAAGACCAATAATTTGTACCTTAATAGTAAAATATCTTAATCGTAGTAATGTTAACAATGAGAACAAATTAGTTTTTTTTTTTTTTAAAGTCAGTCACAGAATCTGAACACATTCGGTATTTACACAAATAAATAAACTTAAGAAAAAATATAAATAAGACAAAAATAAGATGAGAGACTACAATAAATAACATTAAGATAAATACAGACATTATTTTCACTAATAATAACAGAGGAACCAGAACTAGTCACTTTATAATTCAGCTTAAGGTTTAATAAATACTAGATCCGATAATACAAGAGAAAAGGAAAAATTCGGTTTAGTGTTTTCTTAGAAAATACTTTCTTAAACAAATACAAAAAGAAAAGAAGTAAAATATAAACATATTCACTAAAATTTGTAAGAGACCACAATATTAGAAATAATTTTAAAAATAAATAGGAAAATATATGGCAAGTAGAACCTAGTTCTATCATTGACTTATATCTCAAAGTAATAATAATAGAAGACAGTATGGCAATAGCATTGTACAACAATTGCAAGGTCCAAAATTTAAAACTCCACAAAATAAGTTCAGATATAGCATACTTGTATTTCTTAAATGACGTGTCACTTAAAATAGTAGTATAAACAAACAATTCATTAAAATTTTAATTATTTATATAATGTTAAAAATTACATTAAAAAATATTGTTTACAGTAGCTCAATTATAAAAAAAAAAATCATGAAATAGTTATTATCTTTATGAATCACAGCAAATAGAACTACATTATTACCCCTATATAATACCAGATATAGGTATTTTAATTTAAAAAGAAAACAAATTATATATATTTCTTATACCTCGAAAAGATGACTTTTAAAAATTTTTAAATTTAAAAAAAGTAAAATAAAATAGATGTAAAAAAATTAATAAACTAAAGTTTTTCTCGTTTGCAGTAACAATTTGATGAGCACAATTACGTTTCCCTTGTTTAAATTTACAATGATTCTTCTAATTTAATTTTTTCTTTGTACTTCTCCAGAGTTTCATGAATAGTCGTCGATGAATACCGGCAGTTCTCTTCCTCACAAGCACATGTGAATTTTTTACATTTAATAATCCAAAATTTCTCACCATAGTCAAAACTGTAAGGAAAACAGAAAACTGGGTATTGAGTACAGGAATAAGTAAAGTTCAATTCGTATGATTACAACCACCTTTGAATTAAAATACATTAGAATTTTTTTTTTTTCATAAACACATTCGACCATATTTCCTAATTTCAAAGACATAATATGATGCTCCCAGGACATGCAATAAAATCAGTTTCTACTATTCTCAAATAGCTAGATTAATAGGTAAAAGTGTTGTAGAATAATCATACAATGAAAAGAATTAAAAGGTACAACTTCTAACTATAAGGGGTAGAAATCAAATATTCTGCGGATATAAAATTTTCTATTAAGTAATAATCTAATAATAATTTGTTAAATTTAATATTGTAATTGTTTTGAATGTCGGAATTCATGAAATAGAGGAAGTTATTAAAAAAATTTAAAATTGCTACAGTTTCTAGTTGTTTCAAACAATGAGATGCGTGAGAATGGCCAAGATTTAACATTCAATGTGTTATTAGCGCCAAACTGGCAATTAGCCGTTCAGTTTTAAGTCAGTGATTTCAGTGTTAGATAATTCTTTAAGTAGAAGGCCGTTATCAGTGTTAGGGTTGGATTTTTAAGTCAAGAAATGTTGGTGAAGTTATCACATAGAGTTTGAAATATCAATTAAAACTAATTCGGCTTAAGACAATAACCAACAACTTAATGTTACATGATTAATAATACTTAATTTATCTACTTACCCAAGTTCTTCATTTGGTGCTATATCTCTTGCAGCAAAAAACGCTATCCTTGGAAAATGTAAGTCATGGTGACCAATAAAAACTCTCACAGGAACCAAGTTAGGCTTGCAGCTGTGATTAACAAATCGTGTGACATTACCATATTTACATGCATCAATACAATATGATTCACCATCCTGTAAATTAAGAAATTAATAAGAGTACACCATTTCATGGATCATTAGTAGCAAAACCCTAATTAAACTTAAGGTTTCAAACTGAAATCATTTTTCTTTTCAAAACGTTTTGTTAATTAAGACGTCTTATATTCGGGAAATCCTATAGGTTTCATTTCAATTAATTTTACGAAAATAACTATACAATCTGGTAGCTTCGTACAAAATATATAAATAATTTTTATGTTCTATTAACATTGATTCAAGTTTTTGAATAACCTAATGCTGATTTTTACAATAAATCATGTCATGATTAAATCTAAGTAGGATGATATATTTCAAAATTTTAATAATTAGATATTTAAATCAGTGAAATGGTTATAAAAAAGTCACTAAATATTTCATAAAATTAATGAAATGTACAAGCTGTAGGTTTATAGCTTCTGAGATCTTCAATCAATGACTACTTATTATAATTTGATTAAAACATATAATAAAAACACACATATATGATTAATAAATAAGAATATTACCCTATTGTCTAAATCAAACAAGTAAGAATCATCTTCACGGGTATCTGCTTCACAGTCTGATATAATTTCACCAATGTACCTGCAAGAAAGATAAAATGTACAAATAATTTTACCATGCTCATAAAAATATTTATAAAAAAATAAGATAGATTAATTAATTAACTTTAATATCTAAATCAATAATATAAAAATAGATATTCATCATATAATTGATAAATTTGTTTAACTATCCCGCCTTAAAAAAAAAAAAATAATAAAAAATAAAATAAAAATTAAAAAAAAATAAATAAAAAATAAAAATAAAAAAAATAAAAATAAATAAATGAATCAGTGGCTCAAATTATGAGTGCTGCTACAATCCTCTCAAGTAGGCCTGTCTGTGGTCCTTTAAGTCAGATCTAGATGGCTATCAGGTGAGCGCCAACCTTAAGCAACCAGAGTGAGATAGTCACTAAAGACATAATAGTGAACCAGGTGGGAAACAAACCCAAACTGAAATGAGCCAATTAGAATTTTGATTTATTGAAAATAGAAAATTTTTTTGGAAGATTACTTTAATTTTATAGAAGAAAAGTAAATTTTATTTTGGGATGTTTATTCCCCTAAGAATTATAATAATGAACAATAGAGGTGCAAAAAAAATAAAATTATAGCTAAATTTCAGTATGTTTACAAATTTGTACTGATAAGAAAAATAGATGACTACGAAATAACAGTAAAATGAGACTGACAACACTTAAATACAAAAATTTAATTCTAACATTTATTCGGAAGATTGATTGATGAGAAGATGGATAAATAATTGGTATTTAAAAGTAGTCAGGGAATATCATGAACTGTTTGAGAGTAGCAATAGATTAATTTGGGAAAAATGATATTCCAGGACAGATATTGATCAAAAATTACACCAAAGTTTCTAACGGAAGTGTGGAAGCGAATAGGTAGACCAATAAGGTAGAGTAGGATGAGGGAGCAGGATGGCTGAATGGGCTAACGCGTGTGCACAGCACCGCGAGTTGCCCGGCAACCAGATAACCGAAGTTATGAAATTAAAAAAAAAAAGTACGAGTTCGTGTCCCAGTGCAAGAGGGAATTTTAAATTGCCCACCCTCGTCCTCCGGCTCAAGAAAGTCCTGTATAGCCTAAAAGGTGAGATAGGGAAGAACAAGACAGAGAAATAAGGAATTGAATCAACAGATTTAAGGCATTTGAAAAATACAAATAAGTAAAAGTTCTAACAATAACAATTATATTTAAATTATAGTATTATTTCAAAAATACTCAACACTGTACCACTACAGACTAGGAAAGATCTTGGGTTCAGTACTTATTAAGGAAGTACTGAACTTTTGTTAACAGTGGTGCAAGGTGATATGACCGAGATCATGCTTAACAGCCGATTTTAGCCTTAATTTATTGATTAATCAGTTCATTAAGAGTATTTAGTTTATTAATTAACAGTATCTTATCCTGTTTGAATTATTCCATTTTAAAAATACAATTTCTATTAGAAAAAAAATGTGTCTTATGTGCTGAACATCTATAAAATACAAATGTTTTTATAAAAAAGATATAATAAAATAAATAAAATATCTTACTCGCAAACATAGGTACCCTTGGGTATTTCCTTTAATGTAATAACACCCCATTCTTTATGCCTGGTCCTGCAAACCTGAAGTTTAGCTTTTAAACCTCTTTGAACAACACGATTTTTACAAGTAATAGCATTACATTCACATGTCTGGTTGCATTCAAAAATCATAGGTGGATCTGAAAGGTTAATAAAACATTTAAAATATGAAACTCGAAATGAACAACTGATATTATATAAAAAAAAAAAAAATGTATCTAAACAAAACGTTTATGGCATGAAAATAACTTGTGAAAAAATTGGTTTGTTGAAGTAAAAGTAATTTCACACAGTATGAACATTTTAATATTTGAGAATTGAACATTTTGAAGAGAAGTGATATAACAGCAGTCCGCTGTTTTGAAAATTGTTAAAAAATAGATTATAACCCTTGAACTAAGAGTTAATATGTATATAAAAGCCATCCACCACTTTTTTGGATTTAAATTATTCGATAGGTTTTTACCAATTTATTACAATTATTAAAATAAGAATATTTACTAGTTAAAAGTTTTAAAAATTGTAATTAATTTAGTTCTTTTTTCACATATTAAAGACTTAGTACAAAGTATATTAAAATTGCAAAGATAAAAAGGAACGGAGCATGGGAGATGTATTAAAATATATTAAATTCCAATAATTTTTTAACAATATTGCAATCAATTAAATAAGTCATGAATTAACTAATACTTTACTCTTATTAAATATATATATATTTATTTTATTTTTATTTTTTTAAATCTCATAACGGGTCAATGAAGAAAAGAAAGATGGCAAAACAGGATATTTTAAGTAAAATAATTCATTTAATCAATAAAATAACATAATGAGGAATATTAAAAAAGATACTAAAATGGATGAACGGGATATAATAGGTATATCATTTTTAGGTTAATTACCAGAGTTCAGTATTGTAACTCAATTGATTACAGTATAGAGTAATTTATTTATTATATTAATTATTTATTATGAGATTTTTAAGGCTAAATAAACAGCTCATACTGTCTCAGTCTAGATCTTAAACCTTTAACGATATGGACTCACACGAGTTGAAACCGAATCGGGCCTTGGCAACAGTGATCTCATATATGAGTTAGGAGCCTGTCGGGCTCTTTCTGGTTAAACAACGGAGTCCTCAGTGATAAATTCTACTTTTAAATTATCTTGCGGCCTTCCCATGAGGTAGTAGGTAATTGTTCTGTGGCAGAAGATTGTGGGCATTTTTAAATACCTTAAATAAACAGGCATAAGTGGTCAGTAAAGATGATAAAAAGATTTCTGTTTTCAAGGAGACTCTAACCTTCCCACTCATTGTTGCTAAAAGGCTAATGAAAGATAGTTCCTTTTCATTTTTCTTTTAAACATAAAATCCTAATAAGGCAATATAATAGACTAATCAATAATTGAGGCATTTCGGAAATAAAACATGGTATTTAACATATTTTGTGAATTGAAGTTTTTAGAAATAATAAGATTCATCATGGTTAATTTCATATACTGTTGAAAGAATTTGGAGAGCTTTTGTTTTGTTTTTTAAACAAACCTCATTATTACTCTATACTGCAAAGTAAATCTATTTCATACTTTGTATCAATATTAACTATAATTGTAATACAATAAAAAATAAATAAATAATACAATTTCTTAAAAATAAAATAAAACCTTTGAAATTGAAGTCAGGTAAAAGTTTTCCTCTATTGTCATACCAACAACGAAGACTGATTCTAGAACACATACAACTTGCAGTCGTACACATATCTTCACAGCGACAACCCTGCAACAAACATTGATTTTATAATAAACGGTGGACTCGTGGAATGATTCATTAATTCAATAATTGAAGTCTGGTACCCAGTTACACTCATGAACTTGAGTCAAGGCCACCTATAGGAAACAGATCTGATAACATCCCCTCCACCATCACAGATATCACATTAGTGGAACTAGACTGTCCCAAAGAAAGACGGTTTTGTTTTGGGAGCTTCCTTCTTTTCAGCTGTACTTCTATCTTACATTACAACACCAATGATTAAAACTCTTTCATCAATTTAGAAACAAGCAGAGGAATGTCTTTCTGAAAATGTTCAACTTTCTTCGGTGTGGATTGGGAGGAATATTGCTTTCAAGCTAGAGAACAAAATAAATTTCAATATTTGTTTTATTACATTAGTTATGCCTAAAGAAATTATCTTGTGATCAAATAGTCAAAACAACTATCTTAATCTCCTCAGTCGTGGAAGACTGAAATATCAAATAGACTTCATTCTTTGTATACTAGATTATCGTTTAAAAATTGTTTCAAAATTATTCAAGTGAGCACTATGAAAAAGTACTTTAAAAAAAACCAATGTTAGAAAATGGCATTGATTAACATTATATTTACTAATGATACCATTAAGAACATGAAATGCGTTTATGGGTCATAAGAAATGGATTTTACCAACAAATTGATTAAAATTTTATAAAATAATTATTCTAAATTAAAAAGAAACGGGTATAGTTACATCATCCCAAAATAAAATAAAAATCTGTACAAATTAGTGAATAGTTGATGTTAAATTTGGGAGTTTCTATTTATAAACAATTTTAACTATTAATTCAATTATTTTCTTAATGTTTAATTCTTCCTCTCAGTACTTATATGAAAAAAAAAAAATTTAATTTAATGTACCATTAATTTTTATATATTTAATCTTAGTAGATATTGAGAACTGTAGGCAACATAACCAAGAGCCTTAATTGTTTTGGTGAATATTTAGAGTACTGTTAATAAAATAAAATTAATTTTAAGTAGTAAAAAATCAGTTAATGATTTTTTCGTATTAAATAGAACTAGTTCTCCCGTGCGAATAGTTCACATAGTATATTGGTCAGTGGACATAAGAAATAGAATCAGTAGAAATAACTTAATGGAATGTATTATGAGATATAGGAAATAATTTTCTTTTTCTTGGAGGAATCACATTAGCTCCTTCATAATAATAAACAAAAATATGTGTACATTAATATAGGGTTCGTATCTTTGTTAATAAATGTATTTTTTTTTTTTTTTGTTCGGTTCAGAATTTAGTAATCTTTAAATGATCATAGGTGCAATCCAGTAAAACATGTATACTTTTTGAGTTATTGGCAAATAAAATATCTTTCCATTCATAAAGTTTTTTCCCGAAATTTCAGGGGGGATGTGACTATGATTCATCACTTTTCCATGAAATACCCTTACATTTTTAATACATCATTCATAAAAAATCCTTAACTCCTCACAGCTGGAAAAGGGACGGAGGGTGTGGCCGAATAGGCTAAAGTGTGTGCACAGCACCGCTAATTGCTGGCAACCGGATAACAGAGATTTGAGATGATATAAAAGGTACGAGTTCGCGTCCCGGTGCCGGAGGGGATTTTAAATTCCCCGCCCTCACCCCCCGGCCCGGGAAAATCCCGTATAGCCTAAAAGGCGAGGTAGGGAAGAACAAAAAAAAAAAAAAAAAAAAAAAGCTGGAAAAGGGACCTACACTGCAAAAAAATTACCGTATCACATATAAAGACAGATTAATATTCTCACCTATTCGAAAATCAAGAATAATGATTGAGTGTAAAAATAATTAGAATTATTGCAATAGATTTACAGCAAATATGGGAACAAAGCTCTACTAGTGCGACATCAAAATTGGCAGGTTCAGGCCTGTACCTTTAGCTAGCCTTGACTGGGTATAACTTTTCAGACTTTAATCACTTTGAAAAAAATACTCAGAGGTTCCTGGAATAGAACCTATACCTCCAAGGTTCAGTCTCAACAGTTGGTCACAGCAAAGTTTTCCATAAAACGACGAAGAGAGCCCTTTGTAAAACATGAATTAGGTAAAATTTATAAAAATATTAGC
Source organism: Nezara viridula (assembly GCA_928085145.1). Lineage (NCBI taxonomy): Eukaryota > Metazoa > Arthropoda > Insecta > Hemiptera > Pentatomidae > Nezara > Nezara viridula. The sequence goes on along the minus strand of OV725081.1, from coordinate 69,055,000 downwards.
ATTCGATAAATTAAATGAAATATCAATCTCCTTACTTTTGATAATTTGATTATATGTCGACGACAGAAGCTGGAATAAATGAAAATATTAAATAAATATATCTTAATATTATTTTCAATATCTTTCAATTAAAATTGTCATATGAAAAGTTTTAATATACCCAGAAATCATTTGTACAGGATTTTAAGCCTCAAATGTAGCGATTTCGGAATACGAGAGCAGGGCAATAATCAAAACAAACCTCTATTATAACCAAAGGAGAAATTATTAGATTTAAAACTAAAGATGAAATAAATTTTATGTTCACAGCAAATGATTAAAAAAAAAAGAAGTCAAATCAAACTCACACTCATGGTCGTTATCCGCCTGTCAATAGATAAATTAGATGTTATACAATTTTCAGTGATATAGATAAAACCCCTTGGGAGAGGTTCTTCGTCTATATCATTAATACATTGGATCGGATTCATTTCATTTCCCCTGCTGATGTCACTAAAACATATTACAATTATAATTTATATAGGAATTATATTTAGAAATACTGACATTAGAAAACTAGTCTGTATATTTCTTAATTTACTTATGTGCTAAATATACATTCATACTTGCAGAGAATCCGAGGAGACTGAATGGTTCCCTTAACTAAGCTAGTAATTTTCATGTTTAGTTCAATTGCTGTTTTACAATAAGATGACTCGAGCAGTACACAATCTCTAGCTAACTGTCCTGCTTTATTTGTAATGTCACTTCGAGCACCTCTCGCCAACAATAACATAACGCAATTGTCAGCAGCTTGACGAGCAGCGATATGCCTAAAATTAAACAAAATCCTATAACATTTCACCAAATACATACATACATTTTTATATTGATCGAAAAACAATGTAAGGTCAGTTACAGAACATGCTATCACGACATGAGTTTTGATTTTGGGAATACTTTGTTCCTCTCCTCAGCATATACTTTGCCTCCTCCATACTGGATAAGTCTTAGAACAACATTGAACAAGCTTATTCTAAGACTTATCTAGGAGTTGGACAAAGTATACATCCTCCTCCCTCCGAAACATACAAATAAAAGTAATAAAAAATAACACCATATATTAAGAATGGTTGTTTATTTATTTATTTATTTGAAATAATTGAAATACATTCTGCCGCATTGGAGGGCATTAATATTAGGGCTACATTAAACATTCACACAATATATACATACAAATGATAACTAAAATAGGGATAAAAGAAAAAGAGTTGTGGAAAGTAAAATAAGAAAATTAACATACATAGGTAAAAAAAAAAAAATAAATAAATAAATAGAAAGAAACTAAATGAAATTGAAATATATAAAACACATTCACATATATACAATATTTACATTCGCCCAGGAGATTCCGAGTCATGCTTTGTCCCCCAAATGTGGAAGTGAAGGCAGGACCCCAGGAGATACCAGTGCTTCTCTTCCAGCCGCGTCACTGGTATTGCAAGCCAGTGGAGACTGGTTTATTAAATTAGACCAATGGGTAAGATGTGAGGACAAAATAATTAATGAAGATCTTTTACCAAACACGTTTTTGTGCTCTTTACAACTCTTAAATAATGATAAATATTAAACCATCATTGAAATAGATAAATCAAATTAAGAGAACGAGAGATCCTTAGAAACAGGAAAAAGGAAAGAAAAACAACAGGAAATTGTTTAAATAATACTTTCAAGATATTTAGGAAACAATAAAACATTAAACTAGTGGGTCCTCAAAAACTTAGAAGCCACATATATCTTAGGTTTTCGAATAATAAAAAAAAAAAAAAATACTTACAACGGAGTATCTCCATGAGCATTACACAAGTTGACAGCAGATCCGTAATTAATTAGGTCTTCTGTAATCTCCATACTGCCAGAGAATGCTGACCAATGTAAAGCAATATTCATTTCCGAATCTCTCAACTGAGGATCGGCTTTCTTCTCAAGTAAATACCTGAAATCATCAATTACATACATATTGAAATACCAATAATATTAAGAAATAATAACACAGAATCGTAAAGAACAAATAGAAAAATATAACTATTGTTCAACTTGAATACCAAACGAAATCGTTTTAGTGACCTATACCTCATTGCTGATTTTTTAATCATGTAACTCCTTAGATATCCTCATGAAGTTGAGTTGAACTAATTCAGAAACTAAAACTTAAAAAAGATACCTTGGACTATTAGAAATAAAATCCAAGTATACAAAATAAATTTAAGCTAAAACATAAGGTGGTAGTAATAATAATTAATCTACACTATAAATATTACGGTAGTAGAGTTCCCTTGTCAGACTCTCAACAGCAACAGATTTTTCAGATTGGGATGAAGGGACCCAAATGGGATTTTTCAGATGAGGTATAAAATGAAAGAGAATGTCATGGACAAGATTCCATGACTAATTCCAATTTTAATACTTAAATTCTTACAATAATAAAAACCATTGAAAAAATTGGAAGGTTTCTAAACTCAGATGGATTCCAAGTCAACAAGTAAAGAAGGGATAAATTGTTTTAAAGATTATGATGAGGTCATCAAGATCCAGTACAGCTCCAAAGGAACTATCGGGCCCTGCATTTTAAAATCCAAAACTGTCCCATTTTCGAGTAAATCTTAACTCTTGCCGAATGACTCTTATGTGTTATGGTTGCCAAAGGATACTTATCACAACTTTAGGTTATAAAAATTAAAATATTGCTTTTTAAGTTAGTCTTCGGCATACTAAAAATCTATTGAAAAGGTAGATGGAGTAAAATGGTACGCTCTATGATCCTTTGGGCACTTCAAATAATATAGAAAGTTTTTGACATATTGAGTAACTAAAAAAATCTGGTGCGCACCACACAACTTTCACTTACCACCTTTTTCTTGGCAGAAATAAGTATTTTCATCAAAAAGGAAGTTAAAGTAAAAATTATAGCCAGTATGAAACATTATTTAAAACAATATTAATATAAACATTAATTACCATATATTTTTATAGCCGTATAATGTATTATATTTGTTTTGTTTGACACTAGATATTTTATTTTAAAACTGTATATTTTAATTATTTATTTTATTATAATAAATAATTAAGTTCGACGAAATATTTTTAGTCTGAAAAGAGTGCCACTGATATAGAAGGCCGCGATATTTAATTATATTTCATTGTGGGTATTTTTATTTGTTCTAGTACCTGAATATATATAAATTTCAATTTCTATATCGCTATAATCTTTAAATTAAATATTAAATAATACAAACGATAGCATCTATGAAAACTGCAAATGTTTATATACATAATATTGTCTGAGTTAGTATTATTTTAGGCTCATGCTATGTATGGAAGCCAGTTCTAATCTTTCAGGTGAGCTTGGGCGTACTCATATTCCTTTGGTCTCTCTATTAAAACTATTCTTTGTTACAATCTCTTATTACTCCTTTAGTTAATTATCGAATTCTTTTATATTTTATACCAGAGTAAATTGTGAAATGGTTAATTACTTCAAATAAAAAAAAAATTGACGGAACTTTAGAGGATGAAGTATTAAAAAATTAGTCATTTAAGCCCAGTTAGAGAACATCAATGAGAATAAAACTTATATTAAATTGAAAACTGCTTAATTTTACACTGGTATAACGAATTTAATAAAAATTCTCTAAGCATAAAAAAAAAGAAGCTTATGGGACACACTAATAGTAACAATAACCTTTCCACAAAACGAATCAGTAAATGTTCTTCAACTAGGAAGGAAGGATAGGTTATAGCAATAGGTCTACTTTATTCTACCCGGAGTTATTTTAATTACATTAATTGAAATACTATTACTATACTTTTTTGTTTATAAAATTTCGGAAAATAATTCTAATCACTTATTTTCAAATACTCATGTTGTTAGTAATATGTTGGTAGCATTACTAAGCAATAAACTCTTTATTTTGTTGTAATTTTATTTAAATTAATGATGATCGCATAAGTATTAAGGCACATTTTTACCCAGAGTATAAAACAATTCTAATTTAAGCAAAAATATCTGCCAAATGATTTTCGATAGATAATCAATTTCAAAAAAATTATTTGTTGCTAAAGTCCACATTACATAAAATGAAATGCATAAATGAATGTTAAAATGTTACCAGAGCCTCTTTTTTAAAAAAAAAATAAGTATCAAAATTATTTGTATTACTCTACCTAACAACATTAGCGTGTCTATTCTCAGCTGCCCAAACTAGAGGTGTCCAAAGACCATCATCGACACAGTCCACGTACGCCAATGGAGTATTAGCAGCTGACAGAAGATAGTGACAAGCTTCAAGGTTACCGATTTTTGCTGCTAAATGCAAAGCAGTCATACCATCACTACCCTGAAATTAAAAATTAAAATACTTATTAACAACAATGATTTAAAATACAGTTATCCATATAAATTATTATTAATTAAAAAATAAAATCCTTTTTAATTTATTCAATAAATACTAATTTTTCTTCTTAACTAATACTAGACCTAACTTTATGGGGAGAAATCTACAAGGATTTTGGAAATCAAACATACCTGTAAGTCAATTGGTTTCATGTCTTAACATGTCTATGAGAGCTGTACTATACGCAATTAATGTATTGTCGTCTAATGTCAGTGACTGTAGTAAGTCATATTTTACCAGTTAGGAGTGATTGCTTAGTGCATATAGAACAAGGGTAGTGCAATTGCGACAAAAATTTAGGATATAATATCGAAATTTTAAAATGTCCAGAAAGATTTAGCGAGATAGCTCATTAGTTTAAAGAGCAGAATATTTGGCGCAGGCAACAATAGACAAAAAAAGAATAAATTTGAAAGTGGATGAATCTCAAGAAGTAGAAGATGCATTTTAGGCTTGATTCATATCAGAAAGAAACAGGCCTGCTTCAGCCAAAATTCTAACAGATAAGGTGAAAATATCTTTTTCTTTTTTTTAAATAATGTAAAAGGATGACATGCAAGTTTCAGTTATGAATTTTCTTTAAAGCAAATAAGGATTGAAAACTTTTTTATGTTTAACATATAGGCACAGGCACACATTTCTAAATAGTTATCGTAAGTAATAGTATTATGTTTTCATATTAATTTATTTAGCTTTTTAACATATGTCCACTAATCTGGCACGACCAATACTAATACATAAGCCAATATTAGTTAAAACCTACAGTAATATTCAACTAGTCTGATTTCCAATGAAATTCCTCCTCAATATCGTTTGCTGAATAAGGAATTCAATTACATAAGATCAAGAATTGGTTTTTAAGATTATTTAAATAATTATATTGAATATATGAAATGATCAAAGGACAAAGAATAAATTTTAAATTTAAACACTCACTTTGAAAGAGACATCTGCTCCAGCTTTGACCAAATACTTAACAACATTATTATGTCCATTTAAAGCAGCAAGCATCAAAGGGGTATACTGAGATTTATCTAAGCTCTCTAAGGCAGAACCAGCCTGCACTAAAATATGAACAACAGACAGGTGACCATTTCCAGCAGCTGCATGCAGAGCCATTAAAGATGAGGTATCCTTGATTGAAAAGTTAGAACTGTCTGTAAAAAGTTATAAATAATTCAAAGGGGTTATTTAAAATAAAATAAAAATAATCATCATAGTAGTTATAATTACTTACTTAACATAGAAAGTAATTTCTCAGCATCTCCATTCTTGCAAGCTTGATAAAAGGCTCTCTGTGAATATCTGTAAAATAAGATTTATAATAAAAAAAAAACTATAAATCACAAATTAAAAGATATGAGAAATTAGTTAATGAAAAATGTGGCAATCAATTGTTAATGAAAGGTTAATTCATTATCAAATATTGATCAACATTAAACTAGCTAGTTATTTAATAAAAATTATTCACTGAACAGGATATGAATTTAAAAATAATTCAATATAATACATTCCATGCTAATAATTAAAAAAAACTATTTATAAAATAACCAATAGTATTAAAAACCCAGAGGTGACACGTATCGAAAAAGTTTGAATATGGGTGGAAAATCCCCTGATATTTCTGAACCAATGATTTAGCACTGTTAAATGAAAATGTAACAGTGGTATGCCAAATATGTGAAAAATTCATCGAGTACGATGAAGAGGTTTACCTGTTTTTCATAGACTTAGAGAAGGCATTCGACAGGATCCCTTGGAATGAGTTATGGGCTTCACTCCGGAATAAACAAGTGTCCAAGGCTCTTATACAGAGCATTAAATCATTCTATAAGACGGGAAAACGGGATCTTAGAACGTCCGATCAAACATCCGCCGAATTTGTCACTACAATGGGAGTCAGGCAGAGAGACATAGGGAGCCCACTATATTTCATTACCCTCATGAATGATTGATTTTATTAAGGAATGTAAGAGGAAAACCAAGGAGACACCACTTGGATATTGGAAATTGCAACCAGTCAACTATTCATTATTTGCATTTGCTGATGACGTTATACTAATAGCAGACAGTAAAGAAAAGTTACAGGCAAATTTAGATGTCTGCACAGAAGAGTTAGCAAAAAGAAATATGGGTGCTATGCACTCCCTAGACAAAGTGTAAGTTAGTGTCCAGAAACAAGAAGAATTTTGGGATTCGCATTCATGAGATGATACAGAAGGTTCCTACGTTCAAGTATTTGGATGTGACGATCAGTGAAAGCGGGAAAATCAGAGACTAAATTAATACTTGAGCTGCCACTTCAGGAAGGATATTCTCTGCCATGGATAGGAAGTTTTCAAGTAAGAGAGAAATGGCAAAAGAAACAAAATTAGCTGTCTATTGCTCGACGTTAGTCTCTATTCTCATTTATGGAAGCGAATCCTGGGCCCTAAAGCAATGTGATCGCAGCCGCCTTCAAAGCATGGAAACGAGATATCTAGTGTGAAGATAACTAGAAACTAGAGAAAATTATGGTGAGATTAAAGGCTAAAAATATTTGTTATTTTTCTGTTGCAAAATTACTTAGTTCACAGATTCTGTGTCAAAACTTAAAAATCAGAATTTATATAACTATTATATACCCCACAATACCATGAATGTGAAATAAGGTTATTTACTTAAGGGATGAATAGCACCTTAAGGTTTTATTAAATAAATAATAACTGATCAAAATATTTGAACCAAAGAGGGATGAGCCAATTGGAGACTGCGCGGCAAATAAAATGAACGATGATGATGAAATTCTAGGGTTAAGTGACAAATGAAATCCTAAAAATCAATAAGTACAGTGCGAAATGGTAAGCACCTGATGTGGAGACTGAAGGGAAGGTAGAAGGATCATGTTAAAGCTGATCTTGCTAGATTGAGTTTGAACGTCTAAGGATAGAAGTACATAAAATTCATAAGTTAACTCTGATAGCACTGCTCTACATTTATATTGTATCTCAGAAGAAAACAGCCTCATTCCAAGTTTTTTGATGGGAGAAATTCTAATTTCAACATAAAAATCATGAGTTAGCTCTAGTTTCACAGATATAGTTACTTTTTGCGTAATATGGGGAAATTTCCTGCTCCTGGGTTGGTAGGATTGATTTATCATCGTGGAAAACCACCAGCCGTGAATCATAGAACCATTTTGCTGACAATGGTTCTCTTGAAGTTACTCTTGACACGATTTTTCTTGCTTCAGGCATTCTTTCAACGATTTTGTCATGATAACCCAGTAGTTTTGGTGAAGTTACAATGCCCAGGATGTGTGTGAATGCTCCTGACAACTTTTGTTACATTTGTGAGTAAGCAATTTTTGCGTTACATTTGTGGGTAAGCAATCTTTGCAAGTCAAAAAAGGCGTATCACCCAGATGATCCACAAGTATTTTGGGGTAAAGGTTGGTGACCAAGATAAAGCGTGGGCCCCGCACATCTGCTGCATTAAATAAAGAAGTAAAAGTATTTCACAAATGATAAAGCTTTTCTATTTAAGCCTAAAAAATGATCGTGTAACTTCCAATAACTTAATTTTTTCGATACTGGGTATACATATCTGCAGAATGATAGCTAATATAAGGATTCTGACAGAAAATTCGAGTTTCTCACACCGAAATTAGTCAAGAGAAACAGTTTTCATCGAAGATACATGCAAAAAAAATTGTTCGTATGGCAGTGTAATTGGGGTCAATATGTTGAAACTATTATCATATCCTGTTATAAATCATTTGGAAATAACAACACATAATAAATAATAAAATGTAAAAACCATCTACAACTTTCTTTTAAACAACAAATAAAAACAAATCGCATGCATATTTAATAAATACAATGTACAAAGTACACATGCAGAATTAAGAAGTGATTCACAAATTTTTGAACACACAACAATAAAAATTAAAAAACAGTGATTCATAAATTCTAGAACACACAAAAATACAAATAGAAACAAGGTTTCTCAAATCAATAAACCTACTTAATAAAATTCAGAAATATATAGATTTGTTAAACTGTCTGATATATCGTTTTTAGTAAGAAAAAATATGAAAGCAGGCAACTATACAAGTCTTTAAGATTTTGCTGGTTTAAAACTGATACATGAACTATTCAGCAAGTGTGCAAGCCCATTGGTCGTCTTTGACACCTCTGTTGGCTACTTAAAAAGTATTGGTCTATCCTAATCAGAGTAATCAGATAAAAATTCTCTTTATGGTAACACAAGCAATATTTTTTTTTTTTTTTTTTTTTTTGACTTGATTCTTCAACTCACACCTGTCAGAAGTTCCGACAATCAGCGAGTGTGATGTCAAGATGAAGAGATTGGTTTTGGAATAGGCGTGAGGGAGAGGAGTACCCAGCGGCGTCCTTCCTGTCTTGAGCGTAATATTTCTAGTTAGTGGAGGAGATCCCTCATCCAGCTTCTTTTAAGCCTCCTTCGGGTGCTATCGGGCATGTTAGTTGTGGCCATGCCTCGAATCAATGAGTTTGTATGTCCGTGTAAGTTATTATGAAATCGTTTGTAGTATGTTCGTATGTGGTCGTTAACTGTTGGCATCTGTAAGTCTTTATGTAGAGTAATGTTACTGACGTACCAGGGAGCTTTGGTAATAGTCCTGAAAGTTTTAGATTGAAAAGTCTGTAATTTACGTATGTGAGTCTTTTTGGCTGTCCCATATATCTGTAAAGCGTAGGTCCAAATAGGCTTGAGTAGGTAAGTATATGTATTCAATTTCTGTCTAAGTTTTAATTTAGAATTTCTTGCAAGGAGTGAGTACAATAGGCGTAGTCTTAGGTTTAAAGTAGTAATATTAATAATTAACAATTAACTAACAAAGATATCGAAGGATTGACAACAAAATGATTCTAACTGAGTGCTTTAAGAACCTTGCCCCAACATACTGGGCCATCACAACCCTTTATAGTCCATACTAAAAGAATTACTTAGAAACAATAAATATTTTGATATCTGGAATTCCTTTAACTTCGAAATTTAATTCAAAATTTTATGTTTTTCTTTCAAATATTCATGAAGTCCAAGTTTGAGCAGACAATGATTGCACCATTGAATAGATATTTTGCCAAAAAAATTTATTTCTCTTAATTGTGGCTCTCTTAAAAAAAATTGTACAGAAATCATTGTGATATAATAAAAATTGTCAAAATTATGAATTTCTTACTTTAACTATGTCACAAGCATTACTCTTATCGGGACGGCAAAAACTACCTATTTTACAAATTATGGAAAATTTACATATCAAATAGTATTTTAGACATCAAAATAAAATGTTACACAGCAAATAAGGATGGTAAAAAGAAAAAAAATAACCATAATACATAAAAAATCCTGACGTCATTGATCTGTGTGATAACAGACTAAATGAGTATATCAGAGGAGAGTGTACCTTTTAATAGCCATTGGTCAGTTAGCCAATGTTTTGTAGTTTAGACTGATAATAAATGAAATAAAGATTGTGATGGCCCAATAGGTTGAGGCAAAGTTCTTACAACACCCAGTTAGAAGTGTAATAGACTAATAGCATCTGGCATAAATATGTTTTTTTTTTTTAATTTACTGAGTTAACTACCGAATTATATAGTAAGCCATCAAATGTTTTAAGGCTATCCCAACAGGGTATTGGCTTCATGTGGTATGAAACTAAGTAAGTATATCAGTCATCGGTCAGACAGCGGAAGTTTATTTGTTTAGAGTTATAATTAAGGAATACTAGAGTTACTTTAGACGTCATGGTGGTGAAGTGTGTTGTGGTAGCATTCTCAAAGCATCAGATTTGGAGTTCAAATCAGTTTCCAGTCAATTATTTCATATCTTCGTCAGTTAATTATTAATTTAACTAGGCTTGTTCTCTTGGAGTAACCATCAGGGCTGTCAAAGACAACAAATAGACTCACCTCAGGATGAAAAGTTCAGTCCACTGTGAGAAGTATTTGTATAACTTAATCATCATTGCCAGCATTCATATATCAAACAGATTGTTGCAGGGTATAAGTATTGTAAACGGAGCAAATAATCATAAAAATCTTGGTATCACTTTCATTTTTGGCCCGATGAAATACCGTTGATTTGAAATGAAATGTCCCTTATAAGCATACAATGTATCAATTTTTATAAGATTATCATAATTTAATTTACCCTTATTGAATGAAATTCTGGTAACAACATCTGACTCCAAAATCTCAGATTATCCATGAAATATATACCCCATTTATATCGCTAAAGACAAATATGAAATGTTATTTTAATTAAATTAGCCTGATTTTACTTAAAAGCACACACATTTTGAGTTAGATGCAACAAATATAAAGAAAAGAAACACACTGTAACAAACCTTAAAAATGACCTAATTGTTATCCAAACGTAACTCACTGGAGACAGTAAGTAAAATGAAGTCCATGTCCACAATAAAGAGATAAAATGATAGATTACATTTAACAATACAAAACAAACCAAACAAACCTCTGAGCAACATCATTTCTAGTAGATAAAGCATGCATTAAGTTTTCTAACTTTTCTTTTTCAACTGAAGGTATTCCATCAGTAGATATTTTCTTTTTGTTGAAGGTGAGATCTTTAGCCGGAACTAGAACTTTCACTTCTTCTTCATCCTTTTCATCAAAACCTCGAAAAGATGTGTGGTTCAAAGTAATTCGAGCAAGAGGACTGAAATTCAAAAGCAAATAAAACTATATCATATAAAGAACATTCATTTTATTGAAATAAAAATCAAGAGAAAAATAATAAAAAGAAAGAAAGAAAAGAAAAAGAAATGTTTAATAAAAACATTATTAGGTCCCTGATCATACACCAAAATGTATAAAAATTGATCATCAACCTTCCACATACAATAGTAAGATTGACCACTGAAAAGAATCCGACATGAGTGAAAGTATCGGGAAGAAAATTTCACAAGAGAGCTCGTTGATTCAAATGATCAGTCATAATAAGTGAAATTGTCCCTTATATAATATGAATTCAAGTGAGGGTATAATAAATTTAATTCCAGTTTGTCTGATATTACAGGAATTGATACTGCCATTATTTGGAAAACAATTAATTTTTTAAGAAGCTATAAACGATTCTATAGAGTATGATAGCTACTCAGTAAGGCACTGTGCTCCTATTCTTCTGGAACTGAGTTCGAACCCAGCTGAGGCAGATAATTATTTATGCAGTTACATCACCCAAGAATTGACCCTCCTAGTGGTCACACATAGTTTTAATAAATTTGGTACTCTTAATTAGGAAAAATCTTGATGTTTGAGCATGGAGAGGAGGAAATATGCCTTTAATGCTAATCATATATACAAGGTATCCCGTAAGTAGAGGGAAATATTTAAAAAATTGATACTAGACTTCAAAATCTACAAAAAAGTTCATACAAAAATTGCCTCATTTCCAGAAGAAAAGCAGGAAATTTAAGACTTGAATTTTTTTAAGCGAGTCGCGTTTTTTGTAGAATAGCAAGCGATAATTTAAAAAATATTTGATCAAAGTAATTAAACATTGCTCCATAGTAAACTAGACAAAATTTAATTTAAGCAGAAGTAGAGTTTGTCATTAAACCAATTTAAAGAATACTATTGAGCAGACAAACACAGCTAAGTGTCTTTTAGAAAATAGTCACAATTTTTTTTTTTTTTTTTTTAACACCATTTGACTGTTCTACATTTATCCCACTTGTGTAAAGAAATGATGTGATTTTCTATACTGTGACTTAAAGGTACCCGTGTTTTCAGCAAAAATGACTATAATTAACTGTTGCAAAGCTTTTATTTATTATTTTCCGTATTGTGAGATGTATTGTAATAAACATAATTGCCTAAAAACATGTTTTATTTATAAAAATAATAAAATCAAAAATAATGATTTCTCAAGTAAGGGTAATTATGCAAGTGTGTTTTTCTCTCTGATTTCTGTGATGCTATAGGAATTAATGTGTATTTATAAGGGAAAAACTTGATGTTTGTTACTCAAATTTACATTCAAAATAAATAAACATACTAATTGCTTCAATCATTCAGGAAAACGTAAATATTAGGACTAGAAACATTACATTTGTCACTTATAAATACGCATCAATTCCTATGACAAAAATATAGGGAAAAAAACAAAATGCGTAGCCACCTTACATAAAAAATAATTGAAAAATCATTATTTTTAAAATGTTTATTGTTGTAAATAAAATGTGTTTTTAGGCAATTATGTTTATTATGATATATCCCACAAGATGGAAAAAAATAAATAAAAGCTTTGCAATAGTTAGTTGTAACCATTTTAGCTGAAAACAGGAGTACTTTTAGGTGACTGGATAGAAAACCACATAATTTCTTTACACATCAGTTGAATCTCAAAATTTTTCCTAATAAACCTCAACTTAATTAATATGGACTTAAAGCTTATTAAACGTGAAAGTTTTTTTAAAAGTGGAGTAAATGTTAGAACAGAAAGGATGTTAAAAAAAAATCACAAATAATTTATGACTTTTCTTAAACAGAACTTAGCTGTGTTTGTCCGCCTAACAGTCCCCCTTAAATAGTTTTAACAATGACAAATAGTACTTTCATTTAAAGTAAATTTTGTCTAATTTACTATGGAGCAATGTTTAATTACTTTAATCAAATATTTTCAAAGTTATCGCTTGCTATACAACAAAGAACGTGACTTGCTTAAAAAAATGTAAATCTTAAATTTCCTATTTTTCTGCCGGAAATAGGGCAATTCAATCGTTTATATGAACTTTTTGGTTGATCTTGATGTCTACTATCGACCTTTTAAATATTTCCCTCTACTTACAGGACATCCTGAGAATACCATTGTATCATTAATATTTATTCATGAAATTGTAAATTGCTAAAATAAGCGGTTGGTGTGTCAACTATACAATCATCTTGAAAATGTATAATGTCAATTTCTCAAAAAATATTAAGTATTAAAAAAGTAAAAATAAACCTTTTTATTTATTTAAATTTAATTCCACAATACAAGAAACAATTAACAAAATTAAATCACAAATTCTTTAATTATTTATTCTGTACGGCATGTTATCATCAGAAACTAAAGGGTCAACAGCAATTAAATCCATTCTGTTTGGGAAATAAAAACTACAAGTTCAGCGATAAGTTATACTAAGAAATGAAAATAGATCATAGAAACTAAATCAATAATTACAATTTATTCGGTGGTTTCTGCATCGGCAAGAACACTGGGTACTGATGAGATCCAAGAGTTAATTTAACTTCAATAAAATCTTCCGAAGCGCAATGAGGACATAGATAGCAATCATCTCTCTTCAGTTCACATTCTTTATGAAAAAAATGATAATCTTTACATTGGTAAAAATTGCCCTGAAAACGTTTAAAGAAGCTCATTACACAACATTGAAAAATCAAATTACAATAAAAATAAATATGCAATAAATAAATAGCAAGAAATAATTTACTTAAGGAAATTATGATAAATCTTTGCGAACAGTTGTCCAAAATGATTATAAAATTACAAGATATATTTTATATTATTTATTATACTTTTATTTCATTACCACACACAATCACTGCTTATTAATCATTTAATTCTTCAAATTACTTTCTTGAGTTTGTTTAAAAATTATAACATCTAATATTAGATTTCTACTAGACAAATTTTGAAATCAATAATACAATTGACTATCATTAATACAATTACTAAATAATAGTTTTAAAAAAATAAGGTGTATGCTTTAGACTACACATTAGAAGTTAAAACATCAACAAGGCGAGATTAATAGTATGAAATATAAATTATAAATAATAGCTTATTATAAAGAGGATGAAATGCTGAACATTTTCTTCGCTTACATTATGCAGGTCCAATTTTTAGTTTCTGAGATATTTTAATTTGTATCTTCCATAAAACTCGTTATCATTTGGTTTTCGAAACAATTTTTTTCTTTTTGCCTCTCTAACATGGCGACACGTTAAGATACTATTTTGAACAATAGCTCATTATAGAGAGGGTGAAATGCTAAACAATTCCCTCACTTACAGTATGGACTAACAATCCCAAGGCTTAAAGTAGTTTCTCAGATATTTCAATCCATATCTTCCATAAAAATCGTTATCATTTAGTTTTTGACACTATTTTTCCTATTTGCCTCTTTAACTTAAGTCGCATTAAGACAAAATTTTGAATAATAGCACATTATAGAGAGGATGAAATGCTGAACCATTCCCTTCCTTACAGTATGCAGATCCAATTTATAGTTTATGAGATATTTTAATCCATATCTGCAATAAAACTTGTTTTTTCCTCTCTAACATGGCACCGTGTCAAGATACAATTTTGAATAATAGCTACTACAAAGAGGATGAAATGAAGAATATTTCCGATCCGAATATTTCACATCCGATCTTTAGTTTTTGAGATATTTTTTTATCCATATGCAAAAACACTACAATTAGTCAACTCCAACGGACTTAACCCAAGCGTTTCACATCAGAGATCTGAGAGCTATATCTAATTCACCCTCCACAAAATGTCCAACATACGCCTAAAGAAATTTTGACTTAAAAAATTAAATATCATACTTCGTGTAAAGGTAATAAACAATGTCTATCATAAATGGATTTGATGAAAAGATGTAGTATAATAGTTTGAACAAAAAATATTTACGTACTAGTTTAGAAGTCATGTCTGGATGATAGATGGGTCAAGATCACATTAATCACACTAGCACAGAATTCTGTAAATAGCCTAGTGTAACCATAAGTATACACTAATCCAGAATTGACACTAGGGTACTAGTACCTAAATATTATTTCAAACATAAACTAAAGACTAAAAATTATCATTGATCATTGAATGATAAAATTATGCATGTATCTCTTGAGAGTATATAAACAGATATATCATTACAATACATAAATATTAAAATATATATTAGCTACCTGAGTGCAAAAAAGTCCACAAGTAGGACAACAATTATGCCTTTTCAATCGCTCGATGTGAACCTGACACATCAACAACATTGGTATGGTTTTACTAGGGCGAAGAAGAGGAGTGTTTTCATCAATTTGATTACAACAACCTATTATTCGACTCTCGAACGTATCTAGAGCACGACAATATCTTGATGTCGAAATACTTCCTTTACTAGGATACAGGCCTCCATCCGTTATACATTCACAAATACCATTAACCCATGCCTGCAACGAAGGTAATAAATATTACTGTTAAAAGTAAGTCAGTAACAATTACTAGTAATAAAATGTAAATTTAAAAAACTCAATCCCAATTTCAGTAAATAAAATATGAAACAAATATAATCACCAATCATAACTAAAATTAAGTGAAACTAGGAAAAAATTATGAAACTCTTCATATTGAACGTTAGCAACCTTGACATATTTAAAGAGCTAAATTACCATATTTGGTATTGTGATGGAAAATAAATATTCAGCTCATTAAAACAATGTAAAATATGGGGTTTTCAAGGTTTGAAAAACATTAAAAAATTGAGTACCTAACAGAAAAGCAACATGGTATCCATTGAATAATTAAGATTTTTTTAAGATTGAAAAGTCGCAAAAAAAAGGTTAAAAATAATTTAATGTAAACAAAAATTAAATAAATTTCCAAAATAAAAAAATAGCAAGAGATAAAGTTAACATATTATTTAATAAGAAAACTTAGATTAATATTACCATTAATGGGATATCACTTTCATACTGAGGAGCTTCAGATGCTTCTGGTGGAACTGGGGAACTGTTTGGTCTAGATTTTTTAGCTAAAAAATAATTGTTATTATAAAATAAAACATCTCTAGCTCAAATAATATTGATTAATTAATAAAACATACCTGGAGGCTGAAGCTGGTCATTATGAAGAGAATACTTGTTTTTCTTTGATTGAAAACTATTGCTACTGATATTTGATGAACTATCTGTACCTAAAAAGTTAAGAATATTTTTTTTAAATAACAAAATATAATTATTGGGTTTAAATTTCAATTTCATTTACCTTTTTCCCATTCATTTTCTGGCTGGAAATTAATAGACAGATCATCTTCTGAAGCATGTTCTGAATCTGCAAGAGAGCTGATTTTTATTGGTGAATAAATTTTAGTTGCCTTCTTTAATTCATTATCAGTATCTACTTCATTAAGACTAACTTTAGATGTCTTCCCATTCAATACTTTGACACTGTCATTGGTTACTTTAGAAGAGGGTAATTCTGTTTCAACAGTTGATTTTAAATTATTTTTTATTGACGATCGTGTTTTTGCAGCACTTTTCTCATCTGATAGTCTAGATGAACGTCTATGTTTATCTTCGGTTGGGTTAAGGGAGTTGAAAGACTTTTCTTTTCTAGCAATAGCATTCTGTAATACAGATTCACGTGAATATTCTTTAGACATTCGGCGAGATGAGCGTTTTAAACCTACTTCTGGATCTGCTTTTTCGATATTTCTGAGAGACCTTCTGCCTTTCTTTTCTGGAACTTCTTCGGAAGTTTGAATTTCGGGAGTTTTGTCTGACTTCTTCTGATTTTCTTTGTTGACTCTCTTCTTTTTTGGTATTTCGGATTCCTCAGGAAGTGCTTTATCAGAAACATTATTCAACTTGGAATCTGGTCTATCATCAACAACCTCACTTTCCTTACCACCCAATATAACAGAATTTATATTGTCTGATGTCTGATTAACTTCTTCAATATTTATTGACTGGTTTATCAAAGAATCCTCATTACTTTCGTCCTCTTTTATCAGTAGTATTTTTTCATCATTGGCAAAACCATTTGCTGCAGGGTCTATTTTAGAGCTAACTGACTCAGGCAATGGGTCATCAATATCATCTTTAAATATTCTAGTATAAGGTATATTACCAATCCCTCTATTAAATTCACTTTTCATTTCACAAAGAATTCTTTTAATTAATGAGCTATCAACCTTATCATTATCACTATTTGTCGATGCCCCTGCATCAAAATCTCCAATATCATCATCAAGTTCATTAGCCAATATGAAATCTGCCATTTTCGGTGATAAATTAAAGAGAAAATATCTCTTTCAGGAACTAAAACAAAGAAAGAACGGGTCAGTGTCTAAAAGAAATGGAGTCCTCCATGAGAATATGGTGAAAGATGGTCAAAAGTTACAGTTTACAAAAAAATACATAACAATAATTAACTTTCGGATTTATTTCCTTTATATTTTAATACAAATCATAACTCGTAAAATACTTATTTTTGAACATTAATTGTGGGTTACTCATTAAGGGTTAAAAGAACCTAACCTTGAAGCCCAACTGAAGTCAATACAGCAGATATTTAAATATTACGGGACCGTAAGAAAAAAACAACTATGGTAGGATTAGATATTATAATTAACTCACCTATAACTTCACGTGGTCGGCCTAAGCAATTATCAAACACTACAAATTTAAACCCATCTCAGGAGTCTAAAAGACAGAAGACCTCCTCAGGGAATGGTCATGGCGGATCACTACGAGTGTGCCGTAAATAATTTCGTCCTTGCTTGTTATTGAAGAGCTCTATCAGTAGCTCCTACAGAATTCCTGCAAATTCTATCAATGAGATCTTTTGAAATTAGAGTGATCTATTTCATAAAAACATTCCTTGAACGCAAAAGAACGCGGAAATTTCCGTAATTAAAATTTCTATTCTTCAGACTCTTTCTTGAAGCTCTAAATTAAGGGACCTCTTTTAAATGTGTGTTTGTAACTAATAATTATAGAAAAGCTCAGTTTATTTCAATATAAACGTGTTTTAGAAACTTCAGTTAAAATTATTTGAAAGATTATCCCGCAGCATCATGATTTTAATGAAATAATTACCCATAGAAATAGATAACAACATTAGTCAGTTCATTAAAACGAGTTGATAATTGATCAGTTTTCTGAAGATAAAATGGCCCTCATTTTTATAGCAGAAGTACGAATTGGAGATGGTCCTAAAATATCTATAGCCACTAGTGCCACCATAGTAAAATGCTAGTTATTCACTAATGCGATTATAAAAAAAATATTCCTTCTATGATTTTCTAATATTTGTAATAGATATATATAGTTCTGTAACCATATAAACATCTAAAACAGGTTAAATTAAGTACAATACAGTCAAAATTAATCACTCGTTCATTATTTCGTGTACAAAACATTTAAAAAATAAAGATTGTTGCATATCAAGCAATTTACTGAAGCCAACAGATCAATTCATTCTTTTATCTATGTTATTTTTCTTTGTCTTCATTCAAGATACATATCTAATCTCATGTCATTTAATAATTACAATATTCCAAACGGCATTGCTGTTCAGAATCCCGTAAGTGAATTTCCTATAATGCTATAAAAAAAAACTATTTATTTAGGTGATTATGAAGATTGAAAAATATCGTAATCCAATTTCTAAAAGAAGATGTATTTCAAAATTTTAAATCTTCAAATTATACATCTAGTACATTGATATTTTATAAATAAATACAATTATCTCGTAAATATAATAAAACTTGCTTCAGATTTTTTCCTTATAAACTGGATTGGAGAATTTAGGTTTAAAAATAATCTGTTGTCAGGTACATTTCTTATTTCTTCCAAATGTGTGATATTGCATTGATTTAAAACTTTTCTTCTTTAACAAATTATTTTGCAAATTTTAGTGAAAAAATCAGGTTTTTTTTTGTGTAAAAATGCAGTGGTTTCCTCTATGTAAATATGGATACATTAGAGAAATGTAACAATAAATATAAAAATTTTGATTATTAGCGACTCTTTGTGTTGTTTATGAATTCGATCAATTTAATATAACTTTAATGTTACTATTCTACTTTCAAGGAAGCTGAGTTCTTTTGACAATTCTAAAAAATATGTTTATCTCATTTTACTATTGAATAAGAGGCTTGGATAAGCTCTGTAGGGAAACAAATCATTGGTAGTAGATACATTCCATAACAGCTCAGTCCAAAATGTGCTTTTATTTTTTAGTTAGGATACCAATGCATATTATTAACATGGATTGGTGAGGATATCTTAAGGCATTTCTTGTCACAAGTATCTTTTGCTCTTCAGGTTGCAGGACTGATTGAATTTATTATCTATGACACTTCTTTTAGAAAGAACATATAAATATACTACTTTAAATTTAATAATAATACTTATAATTTAATAATAATGCTTTATTATTTATATGAAATTATGTCGGGCACTGCAGTCTACGGAAGGCCTTTCAATGAAAGAACTCATCTTGATTCAACTTAAAGTTATTCCATACTAAATCTTTTTAAGAATTTTGGAACTAATAATTGTTAAGGTTCTACTTTCTTTATGAACAATTATGCAAGGAGGTAATCTGATCTTCTTGAGGGTTAAAGTACCTTCTCCAAAGAGAACTTGGTATGCTCTAGCAGTTTCATAATTCTAGAGATCTATTAGTCTATAGAATAGATACCTAAATTTCTACCATATTTATAAACTGGAAGTTGAGAGTAATGAGCATTACTTCCTATCATTCCATGAAAAATTCAAATTTAAATGTAATATTTGATAACCATAGTTGTTTTCAGCATCTGCAAAATAATTAACGTAATTCTTTTATGAGCCCACTATAAAAGAAAAGAAAAAGCTAGCCATCAGTTAAATATAATACTGAAAATTAAAAGTTTATTATTATTACATTTGAGTTCTACCAATGGGTAGTTTCTCTTCATATTTTACATGTCATGTTACCAATGTCACATTTACCTGTTGTATTTTTAATTTAATACAGTTGTAAATTTCAATAAAATTATAAATAAATAAAAAAAAAATAATTATTATTACATGATGAGTGCTATTTCTCACTTGCGTGTTTAGCTAACATTTCCCTTTTAAATAGAAAAATAAAATATTTAAAACATTATATAATTGTTAAATACAGTGAATCCTGAAGAAATAACAAACCATGCAGCTGAAAGTACATTTTTAAAATTAAACCATATAATAAGATTTTCAATATTCTTAAAAATCTAACTAGATTATTTAATTATTCTTTTAACAGATTAAGTTTTAAGAGTTGATGTTAGACTTAAAAATTTCTTTATAACGAATATTATTTTAACCTTCATCCCTAAATATGTAGCTATTTAAACTTCATTTACATTAATGAGAAACAGCAATAGTATCGAATCCTGGCCTTTTATTTCTTGAATAGATGAACTGTAGTTTAAAAAATATCATATAAAACAGCCCAATCCATATATGAAGCGTTCAGAGTTACAGTGGATGAAATCAAAAATGTTTTTAAAAAGTGGATCTCTGGATATGGTATATATTTTATGGTACATATTTGTTAATGGTTTATTTTCAGGAAAAAAAAATTAGATCCATGCTATAATCATAATCTAACTGATGTTCAGTCATCTTCAGCCCTGAAAACCATTAATAAAATTTTGGGGGTAAAACGGACCAAACCTCCTTAATTATTGCTTATGAATTTTCAAATTATACCTCATATTGCTACTGTTAGCGCAAAAGGCCCTATGTAAAAATTGAGTTTATGTTAAAACCAATTATTTCTGTATTCATATTTACCGATTACTACATTTTCTTATTTAGCAGACTACAAAATTTAGCACAAAGAGAATAAACATGTAATTTGCTACATACAACCTTTTGAACTAACAGCAGTGATATATGTTAGTAAATTTTGCTATAATGAAATATACTAAAACAGTAATATTTAACTAGTGTTAATGAATTATAAAATTAAATATAAATTTTGTGGACTAATCAAGTTTAGTTATGAACACTTCATATATATAAAAATGAATGTATGTATTATTTTCTGCCATGGTCTCTCAAATTGTCATATAGGTCAGAGAAATAAATCCTGAGAAGTATGGTGATAGAAATTTATGAAAAAATTTTCCTTAAAATATAGTACTTCTCAAAAATACTGTTTGCAGTCATTATTCATAAAGTGTAGGGACAAACATTTAAGCAATGAGGTATATATGAATATATATTATATAACTTAAGATATGTATTATAATCGGATAATAGGTCATGAAATACACTTAGATGACTTAAAACAACTTCTGTTTATTCCATTTTTTTTTTCAAAAACTTTTCGATCCCTGTTTTTTAACATAAATAATCGGATCCTCTTCGCATCGATACTCCAAGGCGGGCAGCACGCTGACAGACCCAACAGTACCGCCACAAGGACATCAAGCTACTCTCTCTCTCTCTATATATATATATATATATATTCCCAATTAAATAGTTAAGTTTAAATATATATATATTCCCAATAAAATAATTAAGTTTAAATATATATATATTCCCAATTAAATAGTTAAGCTTAAATATATATATATATATTTATCATTAAAATAAAATTATGGAGGAATGGAAAAAAAGTAATAGAACAGTTTTACACATTTGTATGTTTCTTTATCTAGATCAATTTACGAAGAAAACCAGTATTAACATACTTTTAACCACAGGAAAAAATAACTCACATTATTGTTTACTTTAAATGGCTTAATTTCTGGCGCCTCTTTTTTTGCCTTTAATATGTACAGTTTGATGTATAAGTTGGTGATGTAAATAAACAAACCACAGTGAAGACACTCCTATTTCAAGATTTTTCTTCTAGTTTCTTTTGTTGGTTTTCTATATAAATTTTGCTTACTTACACGGTAGGGATTACATTTTTATATACTTATTTTTATGAAATCATCAACTCTTTAGTTTGCAAAAATACATGCATTTAAAAATACTGTTTAAAATTCTAATACAAATTACATATTCAAGGAGATATTTTTTCAAATTTATTTATACTTGTCAAGAATAGTATGTAATTACTTGAATAAGGAATATGTATTGCTTTAAGGAACAATAATTAAAAATTATTTTTTAAAAAGAACAAGCCAAAAATGTACATGAACTAATAACAAAATTGAAATACTTGGCAGTTAAAAAAGGTAACTGACAAAACAAAAATCTTTACAATGTTAAAATGATCTTTCGTTACAATACCTAACTTTTAACCAGCAGTCACTTACCATATCTTAGTACTAACATTACACTTTAAACTAACTAATTTCTTATACATCCTATTAACCACCTATGAAATCAGCCTTGCGCACTTATCCACAAAACATGTCATATCTAACCATGATAGAATAATGGTATCTCATGTTTTAAGACCAATTCCATTTGAGGAGATGGAGGGAAAAAAAGTGAAATAAGATTATTTTATTTTGAGATAATTATTTTTTTCCAACTACAAAATATAATACATTAAAATAATAACAAAATAAAAAAAGGTAAATTAAACTAAAGGGGGAAAACCATAGAACCATTATTTATTTTAAAGTATTTATGGACAACATTAACTTAATATCTCCTAGGTAACTTCTGATTTAATATTTATTTCTTCTTTGGCTTCAATGAAAGGTACAAAACTAATAACCCAACAGCTGCATAAGTAGCTTTGGCCACCTAAAAAAGAAAAAGAAAAAGTGAAGTAATTAATAACGAGCATATATAAAAATATATTCAAACATAAATATAATAAATTAATTAAAATATTTATTTTTTTCACCATTAATTTATAAAATAATGTTTTATTACATAAATATTAAAATATTGGGATATAATAATACTAATTTATCATTAGTTAATTAATAGCAATTAACAATATTTTGTAGAATCCATTCATATCCCATAAGACAACACATAAAAATTAAAACTTTAATTTGTTTAAATCAACATATTTATTTTGTAACATTACAGCCTTTTTCAAACATTTCTGTTTAACCTATATATATATATATATATATATATATAGGTTAAACAGATATATATTTAAAATATATATATATATATATTTAATATAAGGGGCTGTGGTAGCCATGCGGACTAAGGCGCTTGCAATAGGTAAAGTTAACTAGCATTTGGATTGGTGACCGTCCACCAAGGAAAGCCACGCTGCCCGGGATTCCTCCCCCCATGATATGTGAGCATGATTGTGAGGATTGATGACACTACCCCGTACTTTAAATCGGGAATCGAGATGTGGTGTAGGAGACAAAAAAATAGGAGAAAAATATATAGGGGCTGGGGTAGCCGTACGGGCTAAGGAGCTTGCAATAGGTAATGAAAGTTAAGCAACATCGAGTATGGTTAGTACTTGGATGGGTGACTGCCCGATTTGGGTGACTTTCCATCAGGAAAAGCCATGCGCGAGTCTCCCTCCACCGGTATGTGAGGCCCGTCAGCCTACTGGATGCAACTCACATTGACCAGGCATAAGACTGATGACTATAGCCCGTTTACTTCAAATCGGGAATCAAAATGTGGTTTACCAGGATTTCAGTAGCCCCCCTAAGATTTGGTCCATGGACAGTTTGTTTCGAGGAAAGAAATATAAGTCCTAGTGTGCCTGCTGACTCTGAACCATCCATGGATCTTGACCACTGTCCTTGAACCCAACACTGTTAGATTGGCCTCAAAGGAGTTTAGTATTGGAGAGAATAATGGTTGGAGTGATCAGTTAAAAAAAAAATATAGTAAAAATAAATAAGTATATTTGTTACTATATTTGTTGACATTTCGGCCCAAATTTAAGGCCATCATCAGGGCTGGTCAGGTTCAAGACCTAGGTATAGGTATCCTTCGTTTGACCAGTCCTGATGAAGGTCTGAACTTAGGGCCAAAACGTCGGCAAAAATGAAAATAAACATACTTATTCATTTTTACTACTTCTTATTTTTTTCACTGCAGTCAACCATCAATCCATAACTATAATTTAGTGTTATCATGTATGGTTCACTCAATGCGAAAAAGCAGAAAAGACATAGTAATATCAAAAGTGTTGCAACACTTATAACAGCACTTTTAAAATTTTATGTTAATATCCTTAATAGCTACAGTTGAAATAGATAAAGCAGGTGAAGATATAAATTAGTATATTTTTTAACTGATTAATAACTAAAATTAAACATTAAAAAAAAAATCAATTTCCTAATTTAAGTAAGTTAGTTGACAATAAGTTTTTTATTTTAAAAAAATATCTAATCAACCAGTACCTAATTCAAAAATCAGGATAGAAAATTTTGGATAGGATAAGTGAAGCAGGTGTCTGCTTTGTTGTTCCATTCTTGTTTATTGCCATATTAGCATTTAGATATTTTATTGATTAAATAGAACATTTAAAAATTCATAGAGAAGATGAAAAAGAGAAAATGGCAAAATAAATAAAATGGTGTAGTAAGAAAAGTAGATAATAAACTTATTAAGCAAGAAAAATAATTTGTTTTTCAAGTTATATTTATATCACCATAAAGAATTCAATGGATTCTAATCTACTAATGTGAAAATTACAAGTAACCATAATTTCTACTTCCTCTTTTGCTTTTGAAGGATCCAAGGGATTATTATGTAATACATAAGTGCAATAAACAAAGATGGGTTAAAAATAAACCAATGACTATAGAAACTCAAGATAAGTAACCACACTAAATTTATTACTAATAATCACTAAATCTACATTTGATTTGATTTAAGGTTCAATAGAAAATTTAATTAAGTTTATACTTTATTTTTGGCTAAAATATAATTAAGAGCGAGTATAGAAATATTAAAATAAATAAGAATAATTACATTTGCCCTTCCAGTCATAGTGTTGGAATTGAAGTATTTGGAAATTCCTTTCAATTGAGATTCATCCACTGATGAATCGCCCGCCATTATCTGCAAATATAATTCTAATATAATATTAATAAATCCGGAATAATGGAAAATACCCTCTAACTCGAATAATATTCCTTACGTCCAGTAATAAGTAGGTTCCAACCAGGTAAAATAACCTTCTCTGAAAATAACTAGACCACTATGATTTCAAATCTGAGAAGTAAGAATACGATTATTTAAGAAACCAATTAATTCCTTATTATCTATTATTTCATATATCATACATTGTGAAGTTCTTGTCCATAAGTTAAAACATAGAAATGTTTTAAACATATTATCATAAATTTAGTTTTCCTATGATCAGATAAGAATGTTGTACCCCTCAAGTACAATTAACTTCTGTGAGCATTTATTTTACGTTATTTTATTTAGAGTTGTTGGGTCAGCCATGTACTTTCTCCATAAATCTATCTAGAATTTCTACTAAATCTGCCAACCTTAAACCTAAATGTTTAATTCTTATTGTAATCAAAATTATCCCTCTTGAATAAGATGAGGATAAATTGTTTTAAAAAAAAGCTGTTTAACGTTTGTATGTTAATTTAATTCAATTTTTAAAAAAAACGTACAGGACTTTGTAGAGCCGTGGAGAGGATCCAAGGGCTCAGAGGATAATTTTCCCGTCAAATATTAAATTTATCATCCAATCCCAACTTTGTATTTTATAATAATTTACGAGACTAAAATATTAGGTGAAGATATTATTAAATACAAGTAATCGCACTATTAATTAATAATTTATTTTAATGTAAATTTTGAAGTCAAATAATAGTCTTGTATGCAGGCCGCACCCTTTCTCATCGAATTTTTGCAATATAAAAAAACCTCCTATTTCCTCTTTAGTGCCATTGGTAGAAAAGTTGCCTCAAACCATCACGTCCACTGATCCCATTAAGAAAGAAATCTTGATGACTGAGTGTATTAATGTAACTGAAATATATCAACATAACTATAACTACAGTCTAATCTGTAGACTTACAGTTGTGTCTCAATGCAACCCACTAGCGGATCCAGGATTTAATTTAGGGGAAGCTTCAGCTAGAAAGATTTTTTTTTTCATATATATAACGATATTTAATTTGAAAAAAAAGAGAAGAAATTAACTAGCTATATGAAACCGTGTTTAAGTGATTCTTGAAGTCATATTAAATGTAATTACACGAACAATAGTACTTTAACAGATAGTTTTTAATTTTTTTTCCCTATAAAACATGGTTATATTTTACCGTTTTGGGTGGGCTTCAGGCCGAAAACCCTCCCCTTCCCCGTAGATCCACCTGCGATGTAACCAATAGTCAAATGCAGAGGTCTAAAAACTTTTCAGTCCGCGGCATTGAAACATCCACTTAGTCCTGCGGGCCGCATTGTGACCTCCATCAAAGTCCTGCGGGCCACAGCTTGTGATAAAAAAAAGTATCTTGTTCTATAAACGACACTTCAATTGTGAAATCAGTTTTCTAAGAGAAAAAAACATGCAATAAATGTTGTAGTAACTTCTTGTATGAGTAATTTCATAAATTTCATATTTTTTAAATAGTTCTTAGAAACTTCGCAGGCTGGACTGGAAGTTCCGACCGTAGCTTGGAGATCCCTGGTCTAATGTAACCAGTTCAAATCTAGCCTGGGTAGATTGAAATTTAATTTGTGGTTGGCTCACGGAACGAATCTCGACCTGCATACTCTGGTTAGAAATGGCGAGGAAGGGGCATCAAAAAATAAATAAATCCCTATAATTAGCCTTTTTTTTAGATGCGTACAAACTAGACAAATCTTCGTCCGATGGTCGCTAATTTCATTCATTTAAATAAGGAGTAGTGTTCGCCAATGCCTAGGTTGAGGTCCACTCTTCTGGAGGTAAACATCGAAGGGTTAGCATTAGTTCCCAGATTTTATGCAATTGATTAAAATAATTGATATTTTGATTACAATACATGTGTTTTAATTTGAACTTTTATCAACTATATTTTCCTGTTAATAATTATTCTTATCTCTATTATCCATTTTTATCTTTAACCATTTTTCGATCAAACTATTCGTCGCTTAATACGGATTGGACTTGGATACTATCGGAATTCTTCGGAAATATCCTCTCCTGTTCTTTGATTACTATTTTTTAGTACTTTATCCGTAAATATCATAAAAAGTAGTGGTTTTAAGGTATTGTCTTATTTGAAAACATTGTAAAACATAATCGGTTCTGATCCACATCCCTTGGGTCGTGCGATTCTCTTGGGTTCTGATCGATTTGATTGTTATGATGAAGAAAGACACCTGTTTCTCTCCAACTAAAGAAAAATTATACCTAAGGGATTCCATAAGTTGAACTGAAGGCTGCTCTCAAATCATCGAAAATTTCTTTCTCATGAATTGAATTAAATATACCTTTCAAATCATGCAATGACAAAAATAGCTTCTCTTTCTATCCCATGTTTTTTAAACTACCATCCTCATTGAGAATGTATGATCTTGGGATCTTCAACGTGATGGAACGCTAGTTTGCTTCATTAGTTTATTTGGTGTTGAAGAACCAGTGCAGACTATTATATTATTTTTTTCTGGTTATAATGTTTTCTGAACTTCATATTTTTCTATCATATTCATAAATAGCCGAAATATGCCCTCATGAAACATCTTCTCGGGTAGTATTTCGAAATGTTTAGTTCCGGGGGTCATCCTAGGGTAACCACGAACTCTGGTGCCAAAACTTTAAAAAAATAGCTGTTTTGGAGACAAACCACGAATAGCATACGGCGTACGAAAAGTGAGGTGCAGACTTTTTTGGGAGAGGAAGGAAGATTGGATTCAACTTATCTTTAAAAGTAAAATCTAAAAATTTAGTTAGGGGCTTTAAATTTTGTTTGATTACGTAAGTTCAAGGCCATGATTTCTAAAGGTGTACTAGCGGGTCCAGGATTTAATTTTGGGGGGGGGGAGGCTTCAGCCCAAAACCTTTTTTTTTCATAAAAACAACGATAATTACTTTGGAAAAACAGAAAGAAACTAACTACCTATATGAAATGGTATTTAAGTGATTCCTTAAGTCCTTTTAAATGTAATTACACGAACAATAATAGTTTAAGAGGTATTTTAAAATTTTTTTTTCCATAAAACATGATTGTATTTTACCATTTTTGGGGGGGCTTCAGCCCGAAAGCCCCCCCGTAGATCCGCCCGTGTAAAGGTGTTAAGTCGTTATAACCCATCCGTTTTTCAGAAATAGCTAGTTAAGAGGTAAAAAAAAATATACATATATATGATTTGTAACAAACATTTAGGATTAAAGTTGGTGGATTTAGGAAACAATTTATGGAGGTAATATGGAAGTATCGTTTACTGTAGAACATGTGAGATCTTTGTACCTGTCGTTCTGATAAAGACCTAAAATTGATGACGAAACGTACACAAATTCTAAATTAAGTTTACTTATTTGTGTTTTTTCCATTAGTGAATGATCCACTAATCAACTCTTCCTGTAACTTGGGGAAAACTATGTTACTAACCTGGTAACACTGATTGCCCGTTTCACATGTGACTTTTGAATGTAATAAAACGAATGTTTTTGTTAAGAATATTTACTTTGTATTTAAATTAAAAATTACTTATTATTTTCAAATAATATAATGATATGATAACTAATACAAATAAAAACTTTCTCTTGGAACTGTTCGGTGGTGAACGATGACTTTTCCTATTCAACGTTTAATTGTTATCGTCCATGTCTTAGCGGTATGAAGTTCAGGCCCAAAGTATCTGAGGTATTGACAGCATATTTAAAACAAAAAAAAGAACCCCCTTGGACATCTTACTTTGTTAAATATTCAAGTGTTGTTAACGACCAGTTTGGAAAATCTCATTTTAACTGGAAAGTTAATTCTAGTAATTATCATGTTTTAAGAACTGGATGTTTCCCCTACATGAAATATCATTGCACTAAAAGACCTGAACAAGATCTTACCTTGGATGATACTCTGTTCGGGGTTATAAAGATTATTAATCTTGGTAAAAAAATATTGATTGTTGTATTTTCATTGATCCATCATCATTTATTCATCAATTTGCTTTTGCAGGGATTCCTACTTTCATGTATGGTATAGCTGCTACTATGTTAATAACTCATAAAGAAGCTGTTCACTTCCCAGAAGGTGTTGTTTATATTTATTTCTTATTAAAGGAACACACTGGTGCTGAATATTAATTCCTGTCGGGTTTTGGTTAGTAGGAGAATATGATCAGAAATGCATGGACATTTCAGTCAGTAATTCTCTGATATAATTTTAATCCAATGAAATTGATTGCTTCCCAGGAAGGTGTATGTGTACTGCAGATAAAATTCATTAATAATATCAGTCCATAATGTAGGTTCTTGATTTACCTATATTTTTAATGTTTTCATCTTAGAGATAAGTTATGTATATACGATCAGGTGTTTAATGTATCATCATATGTTCAATTTCTTTGACATCCTTACGTTTTCACTAATTTACAGTTTCAAAATTTGTTTCATGGTTTTCTTGGCTCTAAGTATGTAATTTAGCTAAAAACATTTGGAATTGTAAGGTTAGTTATATTTTAATGTCTTGGTATTAATTTATGATGTTATAAGTATTTTTGATTATTAACAATATTTTTAGGAAAAAGAAATATTAATTTATTGAGCACCTGGACCTACTGAATGTAGGTATAACATTTGGGGATATTTATAACTTAATCTACAATTCAGTGTTATAACTTGTTTAAAAATAAACTTTTTGTCATATTGGTAATGAGGAATCGATGATTAGTTTCTCTAATTATGCCCACAATTTTTTTCATATTTAGTTTTAGTAAAAATCTCAATATTATTTATTTCATTTCTTTTCAGTGACAATCATGAGAAACAAATTGCAGCAGACAATAACTAACCCTTTAAGTATTATTGACCGTGTCTTGTGGAATTTTAAATATTTATTTTGTTTTGATAATTTTAAGTTCAAGTTTCACTTTCTCTAGTTAGAATTGGTACTAGTTTGAATCCCACCTGGGAAGTTTAAAATTTATTTTATGGGGATTTACAAAATTAATCTTTTGAGTTCTTACTCTAGGTGGCTAAAATAGGTTGTTAACCAGTAGAATAACCTCTCCTTCCTGCCCTAGTTGGATTACATGAAATGAAATGAAAAATAATTTTACTCTGGGACTGAAGTCCCCTTAAAATAATAGCTGAGGATAAGGATTTTGATCACAAAAAAAACATAGAGGCACTTATGAAAATTTTTAAAAATTATTTCTTATAATTTGAGCTTGACATTAATGAACAAGAACTTAAAACTTGGTACTTCCAAATTTTTTTGAGTTACGATAATAAATTTCACCTTTGGTTCTGTTCACTTTTTGCCTACTAGCAAAAGTAGGTAAAATTTGCTTCTTGTTTTTCCTCATTTAGAAAAAAAAATACCTTTGATAAAAATAATTCATTTGTTTGCATATTTCTGATTTGAATATTTATAATTTCTTAAATCCTGCGACTAGTAAATAAACATGATATAAGCTTAAAACAAAAATTAATGTAAATTTATTAAAAATTCTGTTGTAATAACAGAATAGTCGATTGCCTATTGGATATGAATAAAAAAAAATCCTAATTAAGTTGTTTGTAAATAACTCACTTTTTCAAGAGACAAGGGCGTATGGACACAACTCTCCATAGAAAATTACTTACAAAGTAATGCTCTAGTGGTATTTAAATATTCAAACAAGAAACATTTCATTAAATTAATTTGCTTTTCTTACTTAATAATTTTGATGATCACCAGTTTACATTAAGTTATGAATTTTTATATGATAATATAAAAATAAATAGTGTCATTTTGAACATTGTTTAATTAGTTTAATACCCAAATATTTTGTGATTCTCTCTTTTTCTTTTTTATTTAGTTATAATAAATTATGATTTTTTTTTTCATTTATTATTTTTAAAAATAAGTGGAAGACAAATAAAAAGATCAATGAAGAGGTTCAAAGTGAGAATGAATTTGACAAGATGATAATGAAATTCAACTGAAATACATAGCACTTATTTGCACAACTTTTTTTTTCTTGCTCTCCCTGAATGAAAGGAGTATATGGCGCAAAGAGATTTGGGATATGGTCCTTTTCCTGTAATGGAATCAATATAATAATTTGATAATTACTATAAAGTTTGTGTTATAACCTTGCTTCTACTTTTTTTTTATTATTATTATTTTGATTTTTTCATAGCCCATTTTTATTTTCTGTTGTGTCTTGAAAATTATTCTTTTACTGTAAATTTGTATTTTAAGGTCATTATATATTTATGATAATTCATGCAATAAATATTAACAGAAACAATTATATATATTTATTTATACATTATTGTTTCTGTTAATTGCATGAATGTGTGGTCCTCACAGGCTTCGCGGATGACCAGGCTGTTACAGCGTGTGACAAGGGTGCTGCAGAGAGGATTGTTAATGGTGTGCAGAGGATCCTTGCCGAGATCGGTCTAGCAATAAATCCGCAGAAAAGCGTGGGCTTGATAGTCGAGAAAGGAGAGCTGCAACAAACAAAGCTCTCCCTAGAGAACGGAGAAGTTATAGCATCAACAAAGCCAGGTGAAACTATAAAGTATTTAGGATGTGCGTTCTCGGGAGAGCTGGTATTAAATGAGGAAATGGTGACAAAATTAAACAACAACTTGGACAAATTGGTTAGCTCTTGCCTTCTTAAGCCGGAGCAGAAGATCAACGTTGTGAACCAGTACGTGTTCCCGGGACTTACTTACCCTCTTCAGACGGCGCCCCTCACAAAGATACGTCCTGCGATATTGGAAGGAATTGATACAAATATCCGCAGGAGTGTCAAGGCCATTATCGGGCTCCCTGCTAATGCATCAACGGCGATGTTTTATGCACCGAGGAGGTTTCGTGGATTGGGACTGATCCGCTGTCAATGGGAGGCTCCTTTGCAGCATTGGTCCATTGCCCAGCGGCTGTCTAATGTGCCGGATTCCCTGTTCCAGTCCACATTTGATTATAATGCGGAAATCGCGGAATGTGCGGAAAGACTGGGAGTGGATCAGGGCCACCGAAGCGTGAGAGCTCTACGACAGTCGCTGAGAGAAAATTCTTTTGAAGAGTGGGCCAGCTGCAGGTGGCAAGGCGTTGGAGTTCGACACTTTAAAGAGACCCCGAAAGCCAATAAATACATATGCCAGAAAAAAGTGCTTTCGGGGTCGGAATGGTCCAACGCATTAAAACTAAACATCAATTACGCACCTTTACGCGGAGTCCCAGGAGCCAGTGGACAGTCGAAGGAAGTTGGGTCCCTCTGTCGTAAATGCGGCAGAGAGTCGGAAACACCAGCCCATGTGCTGGGAAAATGCCCCAACAATTCCCTCCTCATAACACGTCGGCACCATAGGGTAAAGTTCGAGGTGATGAGGCTCCTTAGAGAAAAGGAATTCACCTGCTTTGACGAGGTCTATTGCATAGACAGTGAAGGCTCTACAAGATATGCGGATATTGTCGCGTTTCCCAGAACAGGAAGGACAGCGCTAATCTTGGATCCAACTGTCCGCTTTGAGAGCAACGACCTCGATCAGGCGGGTGAAGTGGAAAGGGAAAAGAGGAATATATACGAAAAATGCATCCCTTTCCTAAAAGAGAAATTCCGCGAGACCTTCGGAGAGAGAGAGTTCACCGTGAGAGGCCTCTGGTTTGGGTCTCGCGGAACGATCCCGGAAAGAACAAGGAGCTTTCTCGAAGAACTAGGTGTTGATGTTGGGGAGCTCGCGGTATTGGCCGAAAATATTATTTTGGACTCCCTGGGAATCATCCACTATCATATTTATACCGATTGAGGACATCTGGTAATAATTGTTTATTAAATTTTGAATTGATCCGCTGTCGTCCTGTCTTTTTGTCTGCACTCTGGGAATTGCTGTGTTATGTATGTGTGCGATGTTGTAATGAGTTCCTGGCGTTTGAAAATTTAAAAGAGAGAAACAGGGAAATAGTTTTTTTTTTTTTTTTTTCTTGGAAAAATGTTTATATTATTTAATGTATGTATATTATTTAACATGGTTTTATTGTTGATAACTTGTAAGTGTATTGTTATGAGAGGAAAGAGGAAAAAGAGAGAAAGAAAGGAAAGATATGACATATATATGTATAAAAAATAGAAAAATGAAATATAAAATTAATGTCCTTGTGGATTGATAGGTATGCTGTGTACGAAGCAACCCTATGTAGTAGGGCAGCATTACTTTTAATAAAGTATTTCTCTCATTGCATGAATTGTTTACCGTGATTAGTTGATGCATGTAACCCTTTTTTTCTGTTTATCTTAAATACAAAATTATGGCTAAAACTTTTACCATTGTTGAAGTGGTCCAGAATGTTTAAGTTAATTAAACAAGGGAATTGCGAAATTGTTTTGTAGGTGTTTGTTCACTGAAGTTTAATCTATTCTAATGGTATTTTGACAAGCAAGCCTCTTGTTTAGAATTTTGACTACACATAATTTTCGGTGAAAAAACATATTGTTTATGACTTGGTTTGTTATTTAAAAATTAATAAGATCATTGAGGATTTTTATTTTTCAAATTGTAAGCATTTATTAATATTAGATCATTTATTATTTCTAGAAATTATTGGTTATGGTGTAAATGTGCTTTCTGAATTCTATTATGAGTGTCCTTTACTGAGATAGAAAATAAAAAGTTTGAATAATTGGAGAAAGTAATGGTAATGGACATTTAGACTCTGACCCTTTTTCTTTATATTTATATGACATTATTATTAAATCCTTCTAGGCTTATTATTTCTATCCAGTTTTAAGTTTCTTTTTGATTATTTTAAATCCTCAAAATGATCTTTTCTTCTGAATGCTGTTTTATAATATACAATATTTCAAATGTTTTTGTGATATAGATTGAGTCTCTATGCTACCTAATTGTTATTCCCAATCTACTCATTTATGAAAACTTCTGCTAGTCATTGTATGTCATATTGATAGATGTTACCTTATAACAGTGCCCTAGGGCCTTAATTTAAATTTAAATCTGGACTCTAGAGAGGAGTTTCATATTCGTTTTGATAATTATGTAATAGCCATAGCAGTTTGAGGCTGAGGGTTACTTACTACCTTGTTAAAATTTTAATGTTTAATCTAAATCGATTTTTGCTATACTAGCCTAAACAACCATTGGAAATATCACATATAATAGTTGAGAACGATTAGGGAAACAAGCTGGACCACATACCATTTGGCACTAGCGGATCCAGTATTTAATTTTGGGGAGGGGTTTCAGCCGAAAGATTTTTTTTTTTCCATATACATATAATGATAATTAATTTGAAAAAAAAAAGAAGGAAATTAACTACCTATATGAAATGGTGTTTAACTGGTTCCTGAAGTCCTATTAAATGTAATTACAGGAACAAGAATACTTTAAGAGATAGTTTTAATATTTTTTTCTATAAAAGATGGTTATATTTTACCATTTTTGGGGGAGCTTCAGCCGGAAAGCCCCCCAGATCGAATAGAAAAAGACATCCCATGGATCCACTAGCGGATCTAGGATTTAATTTTAAGGGTGCTTCAGCCCGAAAGCTATATTATTTATATATATATATATATATATATATATAAATAATATAGCTCGTCCCAGAAGAAATAAAGTATCATTATTATTATTATTATTATATACCGATAGTTACTTTCGAAAAAAAAAGCGACGATACTTCCCCCTGCATGGTGAAAAGAAAATTCCGAAAAAGTTCCCAAAAGCAGCTATTTAATGAAAAGAGTGATGTAGTTTTTGGGCCACCGTGAGATGCGAAGACTGTACTCCTGCCTTAGATTGTTCCTACTGACTCCGAACTGAGTCTCGCAGGTGAAATACATGATGTGGGAAAATTTATTTTAAATAAATGAAATTCTTTTATTCGAGCACAAGAAAATACGAGTTTTCTCCCTGACCTAGTTTTTATTCAGTTCCAATAGATCTGGACGCATTGCAACATTCAGCAACTATAGTCTCCTTGGAGAATCCATGCGATTCATAAAACTGGTCACGATAATAATTTGTATATTTCTCATCAGAAAGTGTTGTTCTTTTCTTAAAATAACTGCTGTTGGGAACGTTTTCATGAGGCAAGATACTAATTATTGGGTCTCCGATTTGATCGGAATCTGAAATTATTTTGAGATTTTTTTTTTTCTTAGAGAACCTCATTTCCCAGCTCTAGGGCCATTTATAGTAATATTTCTCAGATTTTGTCAATGTCGGTAAAAATTAGCGTTCTTTGACCGTTGTTATTGACCATATCACTTAATCAAATTATTAAGTTTAAGTACTCGTTCGACGCAAAATTTGACGTTCTTTAATTTCTTAAAGAATACGTTTGTCGCTTTGATTCGACTGTTTCGTAGTAATACATGAAATAAAAAAGATCAGATAAATCTGGATTTTTTGGCTATTAAAAGATTTCTGTCGGTGATTTTCAGTAGGAAAGTAGAGAATTAAAGTTTTGAGATTTTTTATGTAATCATGTTTTATGTTGAATGGAAAATTATAACAAAAAAACTATTTAATTTATATAATTAACGACTGCTTCAGCGTATACTTGACAAAATTCACTTTAAATTAAAATAAAGTTTGCTTTTGTTGAAACCATTTAAAGAGGACTTTTGCGTGGCTAAACTCAGTTAAGGAGTGGGGGGAGATGGGTAGTGGTGGGAGAACGGTTAGAGGTGCGCCCTCCCGTCTGAGAAAATTCCTGGATCCGCCACTGGTATGAAATGGTGTTTAAGTGATTCTTGAAGTCCCATTAAATGTAATTACACGAACAGTTATACCTTAAGAGATAATTTTTTAATATTTTTTCGATAAAACATGGTTATATTATACCATTTTTGGGGGAGGGGAGGAAGGCTTCAGCTCAAAAGCTCCCTCTCCCCCCCCCTCCGTAGATCCGACTGTGCATGAATCTAATGAACAAGAAAAACGCTACCGTTCATGAAATAAATCACTGGGCGGCCATCACCCTTTTTGCCGTATACCACAGGTGGATTTACGGGGGGGGGGGCTTTCGGGCTGAAGCCCCTCCCAAAATGGTAAAATATGACCATTTTTTATAGAAAAAATTATTAAGATCTATCTGTTTAAGTATTATTGTTCGTTCAATTACATTTAATAGGACTTCAAGAATCACTTAAACACCACGTCATATATGTAGTTAGTTTATTTCTTTTTTTTTTCAAAATTATTATTGTTATATATATATATATATATATATATATATATATATATATATATATATATATATATATATATATATATACGTACATATGCT
Source organism: Nezara viridula (assembly GCA_928085145.1). Lineage (NCBI taxonomy): Eukaryota > Metazoa > Arthropoda > Insecta > Hemiptera > Pentatomidae > Nezara > Nezara viridula. The sequence goes on along the minus strand of OV725081.1, from coordinate 69,018,433 downwards.
TAAAAAATGCCGCCCTCTTTATTTATAGTACAAACGATATTTACAGGATGCTGTTATCGAATAGGGAAGAGGAGTTCGCTTTATTCTTCTCGGATACTGACTCAGCTGGACAGCTGGACGGTTTTAATAGTTATTCTATACTTTACTAACCAATTCTGGCCGAAGTAGAAATGTCGTTTATTCCCTGGTTCTGCTACAAAGCAACTTTTTTTTTTTTTTTACATTTTTTAAATAAATGAATCCTGTCGTATTTGAAGAGTAAGGTAAATCTAACAAATAACACAGTAAAAATAAATAAATAATATTAATTTTTATTTTTGCCGACGTGGCGGCCCAAGGTCCAGGTCTTCATCAGAGTTGTTCTCTCGGAAGGTGCCGTACTCACGTAAGGTGGTAATGGCACATTTCGTGAGAACAGTCCTGATAAAGCCCCGAACCTTCGACCGAAATGTCGGCAAACATAATAATACATATAATTTATTTACCTATTTTAACTTTGATATTTGTTTGACTCAACACTCCAACCAACTTTCCTTAAATATATCTACGACAGTCAATTATTAATCCACTACCTAGCGTATTTAGTTTGAGCATGCCTATAGTAGAAACTAGCATAATTGAACACAACTTATATAACTCTTGGAAGCGAGACTCAATACATCTTAAAAGCTATGCAAGTTTTTAATTGCAAAATATAATAAGTAATGTTTTCTAAGTAACCTTGTTGATGCTTTTAATATTGCGTTCTCCCTCTATTTTTTTCTTCTGTAAGCTCCTTGTTTCTGCTTAAAATAAACTACTCACTGAACCTCAAAACATAGGCTTTTATGAATTTTTACGCATAAACTATCAAAATAATAGTAATGGAGCAAGCATGGACCTGAAATTTTTAATTTGAGTCTTTAAAAATGATCTTTTATGAATTATTATTTTTTTGACAAAATAGTTTAGGTTGCGGTTAAAATGCTACACTAATATATTTATAAGTTCCACTTAAAGAAAAACGTTTTTATGGTTTTATTTTAAAATAGTTTTGTATATTCCAATAAATACAGTATACCGCAGTAAAGCGCGCTCTTAAGGCTTGAATTGGAACATGTTTTGATGCTAGATGTTTAGAAAACTCTTATCACTTTTCCCGCCTAAAATACTCAGTAACAAGTTTGTTGTAGACAAGTTATTGTCAAATTACTTGTTATTGGCTGTTGGTCATAATAAGCAATTGTTCAGATTCACGGAACATTCGCAGTTTAGATTCAAGTATCTTCATAATACTATGCCTCCTAAAGGAAAAAAGAAGGTAAGGGTTTTAAATTTAAAGAAGTATTCCAATTGATAATGATTATATTATTTATATGGGGTGCATTGAACAGGTTGAAAAGGAAGAGGTCCCAGATCATGAATTAAGTGATAGTGCCAGTGATAGCGAGCCAGAAGCCAAAAAATCTAAAGCCAAACCCAAGCCAAAACCTAAGAAAAATGAAGATAAGAAAGAACGAGGTACCAAACGGAAAAAAGAAGACAAACAAGAGGGTCCTGCTAAAAAGACAAAAGTGGAGCTTACAAAACCTGATCTCAAAGATCTGAATTTTGACTGCGATAAATCAACTCCAAATGGAGAAAAATGGAATTTTAAAATTACAACCTGGAATGTTGCTGGATTACGTGCATGGCTTAAGGTATTAAAAATTAAGCATTAACATTGGCCCTTTCTATCTGTACTGAATGGTCAAGATCTAATATAAACAAAAAACTTTCTATAGCTTGAAAGAGTAAATAATGTATGTGTGATCTTATTTGTGTAAAATTACTGATTTGTCTTAAACTTAATTTTTTTTTTTTTATTTTAGTCCCATAAAAATGTGTATTTTTAGTCCTCCATTTCTCAATTTTCATTATTTTTTTAAAGCTGATCTATTTGTTTTACTTTTCTTTCTTACATTTTTTTAATGCGTGATAGCATTTATTTTTTTAAGTATATTTTTAGAAAGGAGGTATCGATTATGTTAAAAAAGAGGATCCTGATATTCTTTGTCTTCAAGAAACTAAGTGTCGTGAAGATCAAGTTCCTCCTGAAGCTAAACTTCCAGGCTATCACATGCATTGGGTTAATGGTAAATTTATAAACATTTTATTTCATGTTAAAGTTTTTAAAAAACTTTTTGTTGACTTTTAAATTAATTTTTAGGAGTGAAAGATGGTTATGCTGGTGTTGCCTTGTATTCCAAAATTAAACCTATTAGTGTCGTTAAAGGATTGAATAATAAAGAGCATGATACTGAAGGAAGAGTTATAACAGCGGAATATGATCAATTTTATTTAGTTACTACTTGTAAGCTACCTTTCAAATTTTTAAAATTTATATTTGTATCAGTAGTTTGTATGCCAATTATTTTAACATTTGCCTCCAGATGTTCCTAACGCTGGTCAAGGGTTGAAAACTTTACCTAAACGTTTGAAATGGGACGAAGATTTTAGAAATTACTTGAAAGAATTAGATGCCAAGAAACCTGTCATACTTTGTGGTGATTTGAATGTTGCTCATACAGAAATTGACCTGGCAAATCCCAAAACAAACACCAAAAATGCTGGTTTTACACCAGAAGAAAGAGAAGGTATGACTGAACTCTTAAAACAAGGCTTTGTTGATACGTTTCGACATCTTTATCCCGATTTGACTGGAGCCTACACTTTTTGGGCTTATTTTAATAATGCCAGATCAAGAAACACTGGTTGGTAAGTGCTCTTTTTCTTTTCAATACAGGTATAATAGTTTTAATAAGTTTTTTGAATCTGAAAAACAAGTTGTTTTCATTATATTTACTTTTTTTTAAGCTGATCACTTTTAGAAATGGGTACTGTTTCGATACTGACTGTTATCTGCCAATGTTTATAACTTGAACACTGATAATTCCGATAAGGCAGTGATAAGCCTTCTCGTAATTTCTATCTTCGTATTATTGTATTATTGAAATTGTAAACAGCAAAAAAAAAAACAAATGTAATAGCAAAAAAAATACTTTTATTTTACGACATATATATTAATGAAATAATAAAAAAAACACTTAAAGATCAATGTACATATAAAAGAAAAAATATAAACACTATAAACGACATATGTACAATTTATTTTCACTTCGTCTTATTTATTTTGGTAGGCAAAATAGTTTTATGCTATTTAAAATAACAAAGAACGGGTCCTCTTCTTAGTAAGGGAATAACAAGATTCATAATTAGATGAAAATAAACTAAAAAAAAAACAAAAAATACACAAAAGGGCCAAAAATAAATAAATTAATAACTGAACGTATTAAGGGAATAACTGAAAAATTAACAATGTAATAACTGAAAGGTTTGGCGATATAAGAAGAGGGAGGTTATGTGACGTGGCGTTAGATAATATAGATAACAAATGAGGTTTCGACCCGCCGGGCTGATGAAAAAGTACCACATAATTGCATTGGACTATGCGTGTATCTTCGACTTTGACATGTTCTTGGGTCTGTTAAAACCTGTGGTCAATAATTCTTAAAATAAAAAATGGATAATTTTTAAAACTCAACCTCTTGAAGAAACTTCTTTAGAAGATCCACCTATCATTTTTCATTATTATGAACAGCTAACAAGTGTGGTGGTATGGTACAGTTGTGCCAGAGTGATGTATGTCGTAAAAATTTAGTTTCCCTGTTGGAAAATTCATTGATGACGAGTGGAAGTTTTATCTTTTGTATGATAATGGTAACCTCAGTTTTGCATACCATACCAGCAGGGCTTTAGAGAGAAACCAAGAGCCCTGGGTATAATTATTGTGGACTCTTGTCAAGTATTAAATTTTCACTTAAACGCAAATGAAACCGTTTATAAAGTATGCTTCAAAAATATTTTGTGAAGATGTTACATTAAATAGTACATGTAATGTCACCTATACTTTATTTTAATGTAAATTTAGAATTTAAAAAATATAACCAGCCAGGACAGGCTGGGCTCCAGAGCTTCAACCTCTGCTGCCCCTCCCTGTCAGCAGAATTACCTTGTGACCTTTGAAATCATTAGAAAAAGTGCTCTTGTTGCAATACTAGTTTTATGCATAATTTGCTTAATTTTTTAAATAAAAAAATAAATATTAAAATCATTCACTTCTTTTTTACTTTCACTTATATGTGTAATGTATAGTAAGAGAAAGTATTGTGATCATGAAAATTTTAAAATCTGAGTTTTCAACGGTAATAGACATTTTGAAGTCCCCTGAGTTGATATAACCAAGTCCCGCAAATGGTGTGTGTGTGTGTGCGTGTGTGTGTGTGTGTGTGTGTATGCTACCTCAAAAACAAAAAGTCTTATGAAACTGAAAAGGCTGAAAAAAGTTAGATATATGCTGGGGATGTTACAGCAACTATTCTTTTCAAATCGGATTACCCAGAAGTGTCACTTTGTATCATCGACTTTATGCATTTTTAAAATTTTCTTAAAAACGTCTCTAACGATATTGATTAAACTCGGTATATTAATGTATAGTTAAACATTCTTTAATATCATTGAAGTCTTATCCTCATATATGTCACTTAACAGGATTTAATGTTTATTGTTCAAAATTTATTTTCCTAATATACCTTTAATTTGGTTTATTTTAAATAATTAACTATCATTCATTTTTAGTAGTAATGGCAAAAGTATAACCTTTGAAATAATTTGATAATTGAATAAAGGAAGAAAAAGGAATAATGTTTGTTTAGGTGGAAATTAATTTCCCGAAATCACAGTGAGAAGGTTTATGTATAATATATCGTTGGAAAGCTGAGAATTTTTGAAAAAACAATATCTAATATAGAAAGTCGTGGAAGGTAATTGAAAGTGACGAAAAAAGTATAAGTTATAATGTCTGAAAACTAAAATTATTTAACAGAAACCACATTTTTAAAGGAAATAAAATGAAATTTCCTAACGAAATGTAAACTTCTAAAATTATGCTCAACTTTGGAAAAAAATAAGTATATAAAATCCACTGTAAAAAGGCAATGATAGTGTTTAAAAAAATTATTTCATTGGACTTGTATGAAAGAGGAAGTGAAATATAAAAATATTTCAAGGATTTGCAAAACATTTGAATATATGTACTGTTGTTTAACAACTCTAGATCTGATATTATATTTTAACAATTAGGTATCTATCGTCGGTTTATTCCGAAAGTTCATCATGTAACATTTTAGAAAATTAAATTAGTGATAGTTTTGACCTATCGATAATAGGCAATGGAAATCTTGTAACTCTGTTTCAGTAAACTTTACAATGAAAAAATGAGAGTTTAAGAACTAATAGTAGTACAATCCATAATAATTATTGGTTTAATATAAAGATTTTCTTTTAAATCTCTCTATGTATATATAACTCAGAAACTGGAGTTACGTGATTTACAAAAACAGATGGAATTACGAGGTTTTTATTGCCTTACTGTCGATATAACAAAAAGGGTTTGTGTTATTTTAATGGTATGAATGGATCTTTAGCTGTAAGGTTTAATGCTTAGTTCTGCTAAAAATACACTTCACAAATTTTATAATAGCCCAACATTGCCATAAAATAATTTTCTATTCAAAGTACAGTGGTAAGTGAAAGTGATGTAATGGATGCACTTGATTTTTTATTTAATTTTCAATCTGCTATTTGAAAAATAGCTTTATTTTGAAGTTCAATAACTAAGTTGTTCCCTAGGTAGTTTGCTTTGTACTGAAACTTGGAGAGTTCTTGTTGAGTATGAAATAGTATTGAAAGAAGGAGTTTAATGGTGATGGGGCTTACCAATTGTTTTGGTGGGTTCAATTGGGGTTCACCTATTGTCTCACACATTTGTCTGAACACCTCTGGTGTAGTACAGCTCATACTTTCCATTGGGTATTACTATTTACTGTATATCAGATTTATAAACAATTAAGGGTAACGAAAAAAAAATGTTTATTGTCTATATTAATAGCATTTAATAACTAACCAGCCAAAATTTCGCCTATTCAGACATTTAAACTACAAACCTAATGATTACGCCATTGTGGACCATCTGCGACGTCTTATTTCAATATAAGGCAATATCAATTGTTTAAGTTGGTTAACAGGAAAAAAGTGCCCTTCTCTTTTAAACGATGTATTGATAAAATGGTTATTATTTAAATTTTTTATTTCTTTAAATAGTAAATAAATGCTTTTTTATTGAAAAAAATCTTGTTGATTTGCTTTGAAGTTAGCGAAAAAATAATTATAAAGAAATTGAAATTGTTTATTCAAATATAGTTTTAATGGTACATTTTTTTAGTTTGCATGTCATATACTTGAAATTGTTGGTAGATTTTTTAAATTTAATTATTAATAATAGTGTATATTTTTTTCTCTTTTTCTTAGGAGACTGGATTACTTCATTTTCTCAGAAAGATTTATGCCCAATTTATGTGACAATGTAATTAGAAATCAAGTTTATGGTAGTGATCACTGTCCTGTTACACTATTTGTATATATTTAGGTTTTGAAAATTAATGACAGTATTTTTGTCCACTTTTTTTTAGTTACCTGTTTTTGTCTGTAATTATTTTATGTGTAATTTTTACCTTAATATTAAAAGTTGATTGTTTCCTCCTTTGTTTTATTTTTCTAATTGTTCTATTTATCCTTACTATGTACTAATTTTACCTTATAGCGATTTACTAACAGCTATAATTAAAAATGCAATTTGCATTTTGACAAATAATTGTAAAGACTATAATACATATCCTATAATCTCCTTTCAGGCATATGGAGTTCCCCAATTCCTTTCCTATCACTATGTGACTGAATTAATTATTATATATATTTATCTGTTCCCTTCATAAAAGTTTTAGGCTGTTAAAATTAGGAGTTTTGGGTATGGGTTGACCAGCATCCAACTAAGATTCTGTCCAAATGAGATCAACCATCATAATTTAATTTATATTTACAATAGTTGTTAGTTCTATTTGGGTTATGTAATTGTAATAATCGTATGAATATTATTGCACACAACCTGGTTCTGCCTTTTTTTTTTTATTGCAATTGAGCTCTGTAATTTCAGTAAGTGTTGATTTTAGAATAAAAATATTGTGGACAAACAATTCAGTTTTACTTACTTACCTATATATGAAATGTATAATAAGTGAAAGTATTGTGATCATGAAAATTTTCAAGTTGGAATTTCACATTTTTAGCTCAAATGAAAAAAATTAGCAAAAAATTTTTGTGTGCTGGAAACATCATTGCAACAAAATTATAAGTAGTATGTAACTTAGATTATCTATTTAAGATAACTATATGACTCGAATATTGCTACAACTTTTTCACCATAATGGATTCACTGAAAATGACACTTCATATCTTAAAATTTTTATATTTTACATTTATCTCAAAATCGGCTTTAACGATTTCGATTTAAATTTTGTATTTTATTTTTTTAAATAAAATAAGTAGTATTTAATTTAAGGTAGGTATTAAGATTTTTGATGCTGTTATGAGATTTATGATCTCATTCTGAAAATTAGGTATGAAAAAGAAATATCATAAAATGGTACAAGGCTGTCATTGTTCCAATATAAATAATGGGTTTTATAAGTTATTGTCAAATTTACTTCATTAATTTATAAGTTAGTGTTAAAATTATTAAAAGTGTTATCCGTCTTGTTATTGAAAAGGTTAATGATAACATCAGAAATTATAGGTGAGTATCAAAATGGGCTCTGTTGTAGGAGATCTTATATTGACCGTATATTCTTCACTCAGGAACGGGCTAGAGAAGTGCCAGGTGCAACGTTAATTTACATCATCTGTTCTTAATTACAAGCAGTCTGGAAAGAAATGAGAACTTAAGGATCTTAGGTTGCACTATAAAACTATGAAATCTTAAGGATCTTAGGTTGCACTATGAAACTATGAAAACTTAATGATCTTAGGTCGCACTATGAAACTTAGGCTTAGAAGTAGACGACCTTGCAAAACTGGAGGTTTAGTACTGGTTCAGGGAGGGGTGCCCAGAAGGGGATTTCATGGTGCAAGTTGCTCGATAAAAATGTTTGAGGGAACATATTTTGACAGGTTTTTGAGGGGGGAAAATTTCGACGGAGTTATGAGTTTTCGGAGTAAGGGACAAGAAGAAAAACATGGAACATACCACAGCAAGTGTAATTGTATATGATCTACGGTTTTTCTAATTCTACCTTACCTTGCTATGTTTTTAAGAAAAGATCAGCAATAATGTATCTTGGGAGGAGGGTGGGGTGAGGGAAGTAGGTTCTGCGCCATCGATCTTGAGGGGGGAGTGATGGGCACCTCTGGGTCCACGGAGAAGTTTCCATACTTAGTCATCCAAAAAGGGGTCAAACAGAGGGATACATTATCTCCATTGTTATTTACCATGGTGCTTGAGGGGATTATGAGGGCAGCTAAAATGAAGGATGGAGGGTGTATTTATAACAATAAAGACTCAATGCCTAGCATATGACGACGATGTGATCATAACAGGAAAGAATCAAGATAAAGCTCTTAAAGAGAGTTACGGAATTTGAAGAACTAGCTAGGAAGGCAGGGCTCATAATGAACGAATTCTAAACGAAATATATGATATTCAGAAAAGGCGCAGCAAGTAGATGTCTATTGAGAGGAGACAATTTTGAAAGGGTAGCTAAATTGAAGTACCTTGGAAAAATTTTAACCATCGATAACAATAGGCAACAAACAATTGGAAACGGAAATAAATGTTATTCGTTGTTCCGAAAGGTATCCCAAAATAAAGAGATATCCTGTAACCTCTAAATAAGGGTATATAATACGATAATTCGTCCTGTTGTCATTTATGGTTGTGAGGCATGGACCCTAACCAACTAGCAAGAGAAGTTGCTGAGCACATAGGAGAGAAAGATTCAGAGACGGATATATGGCACAATCTAAGAAGAAAGTCATTACCTCTTAAAAACCAATGCAGAACTTAGGAACAAATATGGGGAATCTGATATAGTTTCTTGCATTAAAAAGGTAGAATAAGATGACTGGGCTATGTTAATCGGAAGGATCAAAATACTTCCACTCCCAAAGCAAATAATGAAAGGACGTACTGATGGAGAGACAGGAAGAGGCAGGTTTAGACTATGATGTAGAGGAAGACCTGAGGACACTGGTTTGAGACATTGTAGAGATGTGGCAGAGGATCGGTCTGATAGGAGGAAAATTGTTGAGGCCAAGGTCCTTCATGGGCCATAGCGTCGGAGAAAGAAGAAGGTATTAACCGCGTTGAAATAGCTTGACTGGGCTTTAGTGCCGAATTTTGAAAATTTATTTCTTCAAAGTCTTTAATTTTTTTTTATTTTAGAAAATTATCTGTTTCACATTGTAAATAAGATTAAGATATGAGAAATTTGAGCCGATCGCAATACTAGGAAAGTATAGGAAATATACAGGTAGAAAATCTGATGTGATGACCGCATCACACAACTTTCACTTTCCACCCTCTTCTTGGCTGAAATAAGTATTTGAAGACAATGGGAAGTCAAAGTAAAAATTATAGAAGATAAGAAACATAATTTAAGACAATTATTTATCACATGTTTTTCATAGCCTTCTAATGTATTAAATTTTATTTGTTTGACACTAGTCATTTCCTTTTCCGACTGTATATTTCAATTGTTTGATTATAATAAATTACGTGTCTCGAAATTTTATTATTATTATTAGTCCGACAAGAGTGACACTAATAAATAAAGCAGCTATAATTATTACTATCCTACTTATACTAGGCAAGGAAAGTATTGCGATCGAATCAAATTTCCGACATGCGATTTTCGACGGATCTATACTTTTCAGAGCCCTATGAGTTCGAAAAACACATTTTCAGCTATTGGTCGGTCTGACTGTGCCAAGATTATCTCAGAAGCTAGTGGACCGATTTTGTTGGTTATTTTTCATTTTGTAAGGTTTTGACTACTGATGCCTGTGACCTAAATCCCATGCTCAGTGCAATAGCGGCTACGTAACAAGTGAAAAACGTATTTTTATCTAGACTGTAGCGCTAAAACGGCTCCAAAGATTTTGATGAAATTTTCATATAATTTTCTTAATTATTGCCCTTTCAATTTTTGTACTTGTTTTAAATTCTCGAAAAAATCCAGGAAAAAAAAGTTATAAAGAAAAGAAAAATGTTTTGGGGCCTAACTCACTAAGTATTTATTCTACGGTAAAATTTATATAAAAACTTTTGACAGGTAATTAAATTACCTACAAAACAAAAAAAAAATCATCGGAATCGAACCAGTATTAGCGATGATATAGCATATTTTATTTTCTACTTACTCCTCAGCGTTGGACCTTGGCCTCCTAAACAATACGTCGCCACTCGTCTCGGTCCAATGCGACAGCCCTCCACCGCCTGACACCAAGCTGTCTCAAATCCACCTCAACATCCTCCAGCCAACGGAGTAGTGGCCTTCCTCTCCTTCCTGCTCCTCCAGGTCACCCATACAATATTTTCCTCTGTACTCGGTCCGCTGCCATCCTTTCCACATGTCCTAACGTCTTATTCGTCCTGCCTTAATGACGCTAACAAGATCTGCGTCCCTTTAGAGTTGTCGCGATTGTATCGGGACCTCCAAACGCCTTCTTCGCGTACAGGCTCGTAAAGCATCCTAAGAATCTTACGCTCCCACACTCCAAGAGCCCTCTCATGTTTTGCTAAGATAATCCACGTCTCGCTTCCGTTTGTGACTGCTGAACGAATCATTGTGTTATAGATTGTCAATCTGGCATTCCTTGATAGTCTTCGAAACCTAAGTTGTCGCTGTATGGCCTAAAAACATCGGCTTCCCGCAGCAATCCTGGCTCCTATCTCACATCCTATGTCATTGTTTGCCGTCATAAGGGATCCCAGGCACTAGCGGATCCAGGATTTAATTTTGGGGGAGCCTCAGTCCGAAATCTTTTTTTTTTCACAAAAATAATGATAATTACTTTGGAAAAAAAGAAAGAAACTAACTACCTATATGAAATGGTGTTTAAGTGATTCCTAAAGCCCTTTTAAATGTAATTAAACTAACAATAATACTTTAAGAAATACTTTTTTAATATTTTTTTCGATAAACCGTGGTTATATTTGACCATTTTGGGGGGGGCTTCAGCCCAAAAGCCCCCCCCCCCGTAGATCCGCCCGTGATCCCAGGTACTTGAACTCCCTGCATACTGGGAACTCGTGTTGGCCTATGTTTAGTATCCGGTCTTGATGAGGGAAATGTTTTGAACTCTTTATGTAAATCGTCTTTTGCTCGTTTATTTGTAGACCTCGAGCTGCTACAGCGATCTCAAATTCCTTCAATGTACCCGCAAGCGCTGGGAGCGTCCTTGCTACAATCTCTACGTTATCTGCATTCGCCATGTGTTGTGTGAAGTGGTCAAAGATGGTACCTCCCGGGTTAGTTCTTACGGCCATTGCCGCCTTCTGCAAGGTCTTTATTTTCTACAGATGTTTTAAATTATTACTTTCCTACCTAGATACGGAAAGTATTGCGATCGGTTCAAATTACTGACATGCGGTTTTCGACGGATCTCTACGTTTCAGAGCCCTCTGAATCCGAAAACACATTTTCAGCCATTTATCTGTCTGCCTATCTGTGCCAAGATTATCTCGGGAACTAGTGGGCCGATTTTGTTGGTTTTTCATTTTGTTAGGTTTTGACTACTGATGCCTGTGAGACACGAAAAACACTGTTTAGCCATTTTCTTTTTTAATATGACTTGTGAAATGTGAAATTCTCTACAAATCTATCTAAAAATTGTTCATTTCGGACAACTATTAATGAAGTTACAGCTATTCAATTTTGTATGTAAGAATAGGGGTCTAAGCGGTAAATGTGAGAAAATAAAGAAAAGTAAGTGAAATTAAGAAAATCTGTTTCCCGCATTATAGTCTCGACTTTTGACAGAAATTATTGTGTGACAAAATTGGGCTAAGGTAAAAAATGTTTAGATTAACAATATTAGAGTGTACTGAATATTTTTCGCTGATCTTCCACTGGCCGGTTTACATTGGTTTAATTTATCTAATAAATCGTACTGAAATCTTTTCTTCGATCAATTCTCTGGAAAATAAATCTAATTAATTTAATTTAATGGACATATTTAAAGATATAAATTTTTTTCTGAAATAGGTAGGAATGTCGTGTGAATGGACACACCAGATTTTTTTGCAGGTATTTTTATTTATCCAAGTACGTTATATATACAAATTTTAAATTTTATTAAAATAAGTAATCTATACAATTAAATATTAAATAATACCAACGAAAGCATTTATGAAAATCGCATATGGATATGTTATAATATTGTCGGAATATGTCATATATTAAGCTCATGATACGTATGGAAGTAAGTTCCAATCTTTCCTTTGGTTCCTCCATTACAACTATTCTCCGTTACGATCTCTTATTTATCCTTTAGTTAGTTATCAAATTCTTAATATTTTATATTTAACTATTTTTTATATAAGAGGTTAATATGAAATGGTTAATTATTAAAAAAAAATATAATGTACTTTACAGGAAGACATTTTGAAAAAAATCGACATTTAATCCCTGTCAGTTGTATCGATGAGGATAAACACACACACACAGATCATTTAGTGGGAATTGATTTTTTGGACTCAGGGGACCTCAAAACGTGTATTTCCGTTGAAAACTCAGATTCGGTAATTTTCACGATCGGAATGCTTTCCTTTACTATATATTTCACATATAGGTAAGTGAAATTAATATTAAATATAAATAATAAAAACTTTTTATTATTAACTGAAGGTGAAATAAGGGTTATGATAAGAGGAACTTGAACCAACGCAGACGCACATATATATATATATATATGAAAATATATATTTTTACTCTAAAGGGGTTGTAAGCAGAGACTTTCAATTCTGATTGTGGGGAGAGGGGGCGATGAATCTTACTCCTCCTCCCAAAAAAAACGTCTCGGGAATTTACGTTATTTAGCTATAACAATTATATGTGATAATTAACATATAATTGTGGGCGGGGTGGCCGAACGGGCTAACGTGTGTGCGCAGCACTGCCGATGCCCTGCAACCTGATCTATGAGACAACGGATTTAAAATAGGTCAGGAGTTCGCGTCACGGTGCCGGGGGAGTCTTTTAATTCCTCGTCCACATCCCCTGGCCCGGGATAAACCCCATATAGCCAAAAAGAAAAAAAAATATATAATTGTTCTAAAACGAACAAAATTTGAATATAAACTAAAATTTTAATAATGTAAACATATGAGGTGCTACAATATTTGCTTACCTGCTTCTATGCCTTAGCTTAACCATCTAATAGATTTTCTTATTTAACTAATTAATTAAAATATAAAATGATTAAGAAAATAGGTTTATATATTTTATTCCTTCATGTTGATCAGGGGTTTCCAAACTTGAGAACTTTACTAAGTCCCGCGAGCCATGGCTTGTGATGGAGAAAGAAATGTTTGTTTTATAAATGAAACTTGAATGGTGAAATAAGCTTTTTAAGAGAAAAAACTCAAGCAATAAATATTGTAGTAACCTCGTGTTTGAGTGATTACTAAACTTTATGTTTTTAAAGTTTTACCAAGCAATCAAAGAAAATTTCCGGAGTCTGGTCCGCGGGCCGTAATTTGAACACCCATGATATGGATTGATAGTTATTAATTTTGAATTTAGTTTTTGAATTTTTGTTCTTCGAAATATTGGGGTAGGAGACAAAACGATATTCCCTATTTTTATTTGGTGAGAGGGGAGGAGTATCGCTCTCCTCGTCAGCTCGATAGTAAGTAGAAGTTATGTGATATCCGTACCGCACTGGATTTTTCTTTTTTAATGAAATTTAAGAGAAAAATAAATATCATCAGATTCACAATGTGCGCGTCTCTGCAGTAATGTAATATTGCAATTATTAATAAATAAACACTGTTTCAGATCAAAGATTTTATTCTAATTAAAATTATGCGATTTCAGCATTTTTGTATTCTTTGTTTATATCTATTTATTTTTAACGAGATATTTTTATGCTTTGCTATATTTCAAAGTAGATAAAATATTTAATTTTTGTTATGTCTTCACCCTCCATAGGTTATGACTTATGCATGTGACGTAAGGGTTCGTATTTATTCAATATGAGGATTTATATTTAAGCATTGACTATATAGATATTTAGTAGTGTTTTTAAGAGAGAGGGCATTACGTTGGTGAGTTAAGTGCACCGGTAGAGGATGGTCTTGGACTTTACTGTCTCTTGGGTACTTGAACTATCCCTCCAGTTGATGGCCCATCGGAGGAGGAGGATTACCATTAAGTATATTGCACCACTTCACCTGCCGGCCTCTTGTCCGATTAAAATTGCACCTCTGTAACAGTGGACTGTTACTGTACTCTTTGGGGTCTAGGTAGGTAATAAAGCATTTTTACCGATTCAGCCATCATGGAATGGAATTTGGGCACATAGCAATGACTTGTACCTTATTTATTAGATCCAGTTTTATAATTTAATTAATTTAGTCTCCGCTTCAGAAAGTGCCCCCTCATTATCTACTCCTACGAGTTAAATTACCGCCACAGCATCCACACCCATCTCATCCTAATGTCCAGAAAAAAACCCAGCACAAGTACCGTCGAATCCAGACCCACCTCGTACACAACGACGGATCCCACCCTCAGTTAACATTCCTTACCCGCCATATAAACCTATTCTAAATCCACTCCACAACCAACATTCATCTAACATATCTTCCATTCTATAATCCTTCCTATTGGACCTCTAAAACACTATAAAACCTCTTATCACTCTACTCACCAGAATCCTGACCGAAATTCAGTTTAATTTCTATCCATGAACACAAAGCCCCTAACTATCCTTAGCCTCTAACAATCATAGAGACGAACTTGACGTATTTCTTCATGACAATCACATTGATATTACTCTGTTGACTGAGACTTATTTCACTAAACGGACACATTTTCACATAGGAGACTTTTTTTATTATTTTAATGGAATTTATAACTGTATTGCATAGAAAATACAATAAGTATATGTGAAATTGGTAACATGACATGTACAACATGAAGAGAAACTACTCATTGGTAGAACTCAATTACATAGGAGACTACATCACTATAGATCTGACCATGCAGACAACACTGCCAAAGCCGGGTTCTTGCATACTTATACATAAATCTTTGCCCCATTTCCTTATTCCTTCCTCTCCAACTGATGCCATTCAATCAACTTCTGTAATCCTTTCAACTCGCATTTCCCATTCTCAGCTGTATACTGTCCTTCTGGTAATTCCCTGTGCTATAATCTCCTTGATAAGTTATTCCAATCCCACAGATCGCGCTTTATTGCTGGAGGAGATTACAATGCTAAACACCAACGATGGGGTTGTCGAACATCCAACTCCCGCGGTAACATCTTTCCCCGTGTCTCATCTTCTAATAGTTATTCAATCCTCTCGCCCATGTGTCCTACTTATATGCCAACATCCATCAAAAAACGTTCCGATATCCTGGATATATTTATCATCTCCCAGATTTCCTCCTCTCAAACCATAATGAAATCTCTGGATTACCTTTCTTCAGACCATAGTCCAGTTCTGCTTTCACTACAATCTAATTTTGCTCCTAAGTCATCACCTCCTAAATTAATCACAGGACGAGTAAACTCGGACATTTCGTGATGATTTGGAAAACAAACTAGACCTAAAAATTCCGCTAAAAACAAAACTGAAAATAAGTTTTGTATTCTTCTATATATACATTTATTTGCTCTTTTCAATGATATGAAGCTTGAAGTTTAAATAAGATTACCTAGCTCTTTAGGTACTTATTTAACTGAAGTTAAGCTATTGATATATAGTAGGACTTCTTTCGTTAGCAAAATTGTTTCTGGCCTTCAGTGTCTCCTTCTCTGAACAAAATTGCTCATCTATCCTTTTTTCTGTTAATGTAATGTTCGTATATTGAGGTTACTCTATCCACAATTTATTATTGACACATTTCCATAACATAAAGTTGATGTTTACTTGACCTAAAATAGATTATTTCTAAAATTGCACTCTGCATAACATCAAAGCTAGGCTCAGATGTAAACATCATTAGTATGGAATAGTTTAATTATTAATATGTATTATTAATATTAATAATACAGAATATGAAACAGAAAGGTTGATCGAAATTGTGATTCTTTGATTGATTTTATTATGATATCATATAAGTTCCTTTTATTGACTAAGTAAGCTAGCAATTGTTGTTTACTATATACTATAATTGATTATTTTAATCATTAATGTTTAATATAGTATTTTATTTTTCCATCTATCATTTATCAGCGCGTGAATTATTGTTAATATTCAAAATGCTTGTTGGTTGTCGAATCCATTGTTTTTTTGAGATTTTTAATCATGTATATAACATAGAAAATGAAACGACAAACTTATTTGATTTTAATATTTTTTTACTTTGCAATTGAAAAATATGTTCAATAAGTATAGTTTGACTTCTTTGTACTCGAATATTAATTTTATATTGAAGTATATAATTCTTCTTTCACGCTGATTTCTCTTTAAAATGTTTTCTTTAGGAGTTTCTTCAATAAGAAGTTTTCCTCTACCAAACTCCTTCTTTAACAAGTCTCTCCATCTCTGCCGGTCCACAGTATCCTACCAGCCATACTCTCCACCACTCTATCCTTCCATCTAACTGGGGTTCTTCCTCTCCTTCTCCATAATAATACGTAATTATCTTTGGTATTCTAGTGTCGCCCATTCGTCTCACATGGCCATATCACCTGAGTCTCTTTTCTTCCATTTCCTCTAGGAAATTTTGTTTATCTCCAATCTCTCCCTTATAGTGGCGTATCTTACCCTTTCTATCTTCGATATTCTAGCAGCGCTCCTCTAGTGTCGGTCTTGGTCTTGCACTTTGCAAGACCAAGACCAAAATCGCCTATCTGTTGCAAGACCAATAACAGTAAAAAAAAATCGATTTTTTGAAAAAAAATAAGGCAAAATAGTTACTAATACTTGACAATTTTAGTTACTATTTGTAAAGAATTGTTATAACCAATATACTTTTGCATTTACCTCTTCTAATTTTTCATTCGTTCCTAGTTAGGTTTCTTCTATCTAAAAAATTATAGTAATATATCTATAGCAATAAGCTAATAGGTAACTGCAAGACTGTTACGAGACTCTTGCGCAAGACATAGACTCGTCTTGGTCTCGTGTTTGGGCAGCACTACTCTCCTCCGAAAATCCATTTCAACTGAAAGTCATTTTTTTCCATGTGTCGTATTGAGTTGTCATGTCTACGAACCACACTACCACAGCTTGATATATTAGCTTTTTTGTTTTTATTAAAATATTTATTATTAAAAATGTAAAACTTAAAATATTAAGGTATTGACCAGGATTCTGGGGAGTCTCTATAAAGAGGGGGTTCTTTTATTATTATTATTCTTTTTTTTATTTGAATTTTAATTTCAAACATAATGAGTTTTGCTGATCATAAACTTCTTCTTTACCTTTCATGATGTCTCTTGTTTACCTCTGTATTACACCGAGGTGATCCATAACCATGTGTGAGAGGAAAAAGGAGAAAGTGGCGGCACATGATACATAACCTGATGAGTTACCTGATTAGGTGTCAGTGGGTAAAGAGGGCTGTCCAATCTTATACAGCCTCTACCGTTTCCCTCTCATCTAAAGGAGGGTTCCTTTTTATATTTTTTAATATTTTCATTTGTGGTAAAATAAAAAATAATAGGACTTATAAGTATGTCATTTTGCTCTTTGGTCATGTCGATGAATAATTAATGATAATATATATTTCACATGAATATTTTTTAAGGGGGGAATGCAGTTAGTAGACATATTATTATATTATAGTAGTGTTTTATTATATTTACCAAAATTAATGTCAGTCTCATAAATGTTCGATTTTTTTTTATAATATTCTAAAGATTGATTATTATTTTCATGCTCTGTGTTTTAATGTTTTTATGTATAGTAGATATGAAATAGTTGACCGTGTTTATTTTAATGATGTAACTTTTTGAATGAATGAATGAAAACGTGTATATTATATTTTAGAAAAAAAATTACAAAGTAAAATATAAAAGCAACAACACATAGACAATGGAAAATTCCGTCTGTCGAGATCTGTGTGAAATTAATAATAAAAGTGCATTACATTTTAACTAAAATAAATGAGTATTATTATATATTTATACCTCCATTCTAGCAATTTCCTCCACTGTTTCATTTGTTTAAATAGAGTTTTCAAAAAACAAACATTAATACGTCATAAATCCAATAAATAAGAAATTTGATATCAACAATAATAATAATAACAATCAAATACAATATAACAATAAAACAAATGTTTCGATATATAAACACGATATTGTACCAATAGTTTGGTATATTGTACCAATTGAGATTTTTGCAATATGACCTGCTGTACCGATGTACCTTTTTCATGAGGTGGTCAAATTGATATTGAAAACATTGAACAACTATGTAATGGTATTTTACTGGAATTATTCAACATAAATCACAACATTGAGTGAAATACGTTCCTGTAGTTAAAATCTTGCTTGCATACTGCCATACCCCTCAAGAGGGTCTGCTTAGAAAACAAAACTTTTTTTATCTGCAAAAATTCATGACCAGAAATTATAATTAATATTTATTATTATTGTGAACCTCCTCATCACTTTTAAAATGTTCTGTTCAATTTCGATGCCATAGCAGCGGGACAAAACGAAAATATTGGTAGTGTTATTTTTGTGGAAAAATGACATGAAACTTGTGTTTAATGTTATTTTTTGTGGAAAAATGATATGAAACTTGTGTTTAAAAGTTGGTGTAGTTAGGGAAATAAGGATTAGAAGAAAAGAAAAAGAAATATTATGAGTATGGTAAATGTGCCAGTAGGATTTTTTTTGTATGTATATATTAGGATAATTACTTCGGAAGAATGAAAGAAACTAACTACCTATATGAAATGGTGTTTAAATGATTTTTTAAGTCCTATTAAATGTAATTAGACGAACTATATTGCTTTTAGAGATAATTTTTTTTTTTAAACATGGTTATATTTACCATTTTTGGGGGAGAGGGGGCTTCAGCTCGAAACCACTCCTCTTCTCCCTTAGATACGCCTGTGGACACAGTAGTACAATGGTATAGACACTGTACCAGTTATAGACAGTTTTCAACTCATTAACAGGTAATAAGTTTTATAAGTATAAAAGTGAGTACGAATACGAGTAAATTTGAAGCTAGAACACTCAATAGGATGATACCTGAACTTCAAGTGATACCACGTCAGAATAACCGATTGGTTGGTTTTTTGAGTCAATTTTTTAATGGAACAAAGAGATCTTTGTTTCAGAGATGTTTCCTTATCACTCTTCTTCAGGTGAAAATTTTGATTCATTCATCTGTAGTTGGCCGTTTCCTTTTTAGAATTTTTTAACTTTGAATTGTTTGCCATTATCTTTTTTGAACTATAGAGAATTTATTTATTTGATTATATAAAAAAAAAAAAACCTATTGACACTAAAACCTGGGTATCTATTACTGGTGAAAAATACGCTGTCAGAATTTCTCAAGTTTTTCATAAATAATAAACTAATTGGCTGTATAGAAAAAAACGAAATAGATGAAAGAAAAACTTTTCTATCAATTAAACCCATTTGCTAAAAACTAAAGTTGTGGTTCTCATCTATGTTGAAAATTTCTCTTAAAGTGTCTTTTTGCCGGTACATTTACCTTAAATATGATAATAAACATTAGCAAGCTTTATTTTTTCGAAATAAAGCATTGCGTTACTATTCAACCCTTAACTGAGTTGAACGGATATGGAATGAAAATATTAGAAGAGCAACTAGAACTGGATTGCAAAAGTTCTTGTAAACTTCTAATGGAAAAGCGAGCCGTAATGGGATGTTTGATTGTTTCAGGACTGATCTTGACGTTGACAGGAGGGTCCCTTATGCTTGGTTTGGAACGTCATGAGTTCGATTCCCACCTGGGTCTGTTAATATTAATTTTTCGGCGGCCTCGAGAAATGACACTCGACACTCTCATTCTTGTATGGGAGACAATCTAGCTGTCAACTGTTGGCAAAAATGCACTTGTCGGACTTGTTCCTTTCCTTCCCGTACCAGTTGCCCTCTATTATTTTTTGAAATGTTCATGTCACCGCCAATAATATTTTTAAAAATTATGTTTGTAGTTCCCTTGAAAATTTCTCACATTATTACGATCAAATATCAATCACAAAACGTTCCTTCAAAATCTCTCAAAGAGATATATTTTTCTTGGTGTTTTTCTCCGTATTAAATAAATCTATTCAATATAAATATTACAGTATAGCCATTTGTAAAGATTTTGCCCCTCACCGCTTTCAGTCATATATAACTTGCTGTGACAGTCAAAGCTTGATATATGGATATTGACCGATGGGTATTATACCTTTGAATAATATACGGCAACTATAGTGGGAGTAAAGTTAAAAAGTAAATAAATACAAAGATGAATTATGAAACTATGTTTTTGATGATTTTATGTTTCTTGTGTATTGATAAAATTTTATTGGTTTTCCTTTCAATGTTTCTTCCTATAGAGGGACATCAAAGCTTTTTTTTTTTCTTCAAAATAAACTATTCAAATTATACTGAACCCACAACTGACCGTGTTTACTTCATTGATGTACCTTTTTCAAGAGGTAGTCTAATTGATATTCAAAATAGTGAAAAACTATTTAATGATATTTTTTTTTATATTAGTCATCATAAATCACAACACTCAGTGAAATAAGTTCCTGTAGTTAAAATCTTGTTCGGATACTGCCCTATCCCTTAAGAGGGTCTGCTTAAAAAAACAAACTTTTTTATCTTGGAAAATTCCTGACGAGAAATTATAATTAATATAAATCATCATTGTAAAGCCCCTAATCACTTATAAAATGTTCTAATAATATCGATGCCAAAGTAGCGGGACAAAACGAAAATTGGTGATATTTTTTGTGGAAAATGATATGAAAAAATGTGTTTAAAAGTTGGTGTAGTTAGGAAAATAAGGATTAGAAGGAGAGAAAAAGAAAAATTATGGTAAATGTACCAGTAGTATAGTAGTATAGACACTGTACTAGTTATAGACAATTTTCAACTCATTAACAGGTAATAAGCTTTAAACGTCGAAAAGTTAGTACAAATACGGCTATATTAGAAGCTAGACAAGAAAAGAAGAGAAGAATACCACTCACTATAAGGTTAATTAATACTGAATCGAGGGTAAACTTTTCTTACTTACAAGTTAAACTTTAACCATAAACTTTGAATATTATTACAAAAAAGTTCCTTACAACTTTTTTCTTAATCTTTGAAACTGATAGATAGAAATTTTATTTGTTTTTGGGGAGGTTCTCCATACAAATAGAGCCTAGCTTGGCTATTGTAGAATAATATGGTTTTACAAGTTACATACATATCATTTAAATATAAATGAACTTTACAATATTTTACGTTTACAATGGATTTTACAAAACATGAAAAACAATAAAAATTAAAAACATAAAACGATTGCTGCTTAATAATAATTATATGAACCTGTTACTATGCTAGAACGATAAAAAATAAAAATATTTATATATATAAACAAAATATTACTTTTTAGATAAACTAAAAACAAACACTTAATAGAACATGGGCTATGATCAACAATTTTGTGTATTCCCATCATATAATAGTAAACTTTATTTAATTTATCTATAAAATCGATATTCAATATGGTTTGGATGTTGTGGTTATCAGAAGATTCTGTGATGAAGTTATGGAGGAATTTTTGTCTATAGTCATTGTGTGCTGGTCAGTGAAGGAGAATGTGATGTAGACTATTGTAGATAAATTGACTGCATGATATACAGGTTTCTTGAGACTGAATCGAAAAAGTTGTGTTTTTACATAGATTCTGATATGTTCTGGGTTTCCAACTCTTAATTGAGTAATACATCTCAATTTCTTTATATGGACTTTTTGAATGTAAGGTACGTTTCGGGATCGGGAGCATTGTAACTGCATAGCATTCTGTATAAAGGGTAGTCAGTTGAGTTTAAAGTTCTTTGTATGTCGGCTGTGTAATAATGGTTAATCTTTGAAACTGTAAAAATGGAACTTTTATAAAAAGGTTCCATAAAAGCTTCAATTCTTGGAATAATCGTGATACAATGTTCAAGAGGGCTCGTATGTAATTAATCTGTGCCTGGGCAAACTTAAACGGATTAAGGTTAAATGCTTCAAAAACTCAGGCCATTGTCATTGGTTCCAAGCCCCTCCTTAGATCCTATACCGACTTTCCCATACTAAACCTTGGTGACCAGCCAATCTCCTTCTACTCCTCTGTAAAAAATGTAGGACTATTTATTGATCAAACCCTCTCCCGGAGTCACCATATTTCTCACATCTCCCGACGGACAGTTTCTCCCCTCAAACTATTCCATCACTTCCGCCATCTCCTACCTCAACATACGCGTAGACTCCTCGTTTCCTCTCTCATCTTCCCCCACTTTGACTACAGTTGTGTGGTGTATGATGGACTCTCGGTGGAGCTCCGTGACAGACTGAAAAGATTAATGAACAGTTGCGTGAGATTCGTAATTGGTGCCCCGAGATACTGCCATGTCTCTCACCACTACACTGAGTTAGAGTGGCTCTTCCCCTCCATTCGAAGACAATATTTCCTAGGTACATTCCTCTATCATATCATCAACAATCATCGTTCTTCCTACGCCTACAACCTTCTCCAATTCAAGTCCTCAGTCCACTCCCTCTCCACAAGATCTCGACCTTCCGACCTTTACATTCCTTCTCTCAGATCTGCCTCGTTCTAAAACTCCTTTATTGCTCGTTCTGTTAGTTTTTGGAATTCCCTTCCTATCAAAATTCGACATTATTCATCCCTATCTACATTCAAAACCCTCCTATTCCAATTACTGTCCCAAAAACAGTCAGATACCAGCTAACCTTTTATGTAAAATTACATATGTATTTATAATAATATATTCACATATAGCTCATAACCTAAATACTTATTATAGATTCGACTTTCTTTTTTTTTTTTTTTTTTTTTTCAACAGAAACACAGATTTTACTGTTAAGAAGATTTTACATTTATTTTTTCTGTATCTTTTATTTTTTCTAAAAGGGTTTATTTATATTTTAACATTGTACATAGTTTTAAGTATCTTAGTATGGTTTCAAGAGTTTTGTATATAGACTTTTTTTATTTTATTTTGTATATAGTATGTATAACTAATATTTTTTTTTCTTTTCTTCACTGATTTATCTTTATCTCAACTTTTTATGTTTGTTTTTATCTGGCCAGATATAAAATTTTAATATCTGTACTTTTTTGTTATTCTTAAGGGACTTCGTCCCAGAGTAAAATTATTTTTCTATTTCTATTTCTATGCATAGTCGAGCTCCATGAAGCCTAAATCGTAGACAGAAATTTAATACTAATATAACATAAGTGGCGTATTACTTGTTTATTACTGTTAAATAGACATAAAAAATATAAATGCAGACGAAAAGTCTGTGAACCTATTGTAATCAATATATTTCTAGTAGCTTTCGGCTCAATACTTTTATCATTCTAGACTTGGGAGCGTATATTATGATTGTCAACAAGAGCCATGCCGCTAAGAATAAAGAGAAGAGGAAGATTAGAGAAGGAAGGATGTAGTCCGGAGGAGCACGGGCGATTAGCTGCCCAGCCAGCCGTCCACCGGCCGCCCTGCTCTGCCTTTCACAACACCAGCTCTGACGCAGTGGCCACTTATCGCCACCTTGTCTCGCCCTCTATTCTAGCCGTTCAGGGCTACGCCGATCTGTACTCTGTCCGTGTGAGGGGAAGATTAACGAAGAAGATGTGTGAACACTAGACAGAAAATACCAATAGAACATACTCAGTATTTCCAAAGTTTTATTATTATTATTATTATTATTTATATGATATTTACAACTGTCTAAAAAAAAAATACATCTAGTAAATTCATTCATGAATATAATGACATGAAACACATATTGAGAAACTACCCATTGGTAGCACTCTAATAATATGTCTATATTAGGAGATCACAGAGACATCTTCTTTTCAGACGCCTCGGAGGGTTATCAGAAATTGAAGAGGAAGTAATGTTAGAAACAAGAGGCTTTGGATGGTCATGAAGTTTATCATGGAAGGATAGGTATCTGGATTGGGCCAAATCTGATACAAAAGGAACGTTAAGGTCATTGTGGATGTTTTTATTTGTAACAAAGTAAGGAGCATCGAGGATTTTACGAAGGATTTTGGATTGTAAAGATTGAATACGAGAGGAATTCGATGGTTTAGTGGAGTCCCATAGCTCAACTCCGATAGTCGAAACAGGCCTTATAATCGTCATGTATATGAGTCTTTTGTAGTTAATTGGAAGTTTAGAGCGTTTGTATAGTAAGTGCTGAAGTAGTCGGAAACGTCGAGCGATTTTTTGTCGTTTCAGTCTGGTATTAGGAAAAATAAATTAAAAATTATTACACAATGGTTTATGATTTCCGAACAGTTATATATCATATTGACAGCCATACTGCAAAAGCCTGTAACAACAAAAACTAAAAATTTTCAGAAGACGAAAAAAATGAATAATTTTTGTTGTATGAGCATTATATTTTCGGTTCATCTTTTGTTTTTTGCCGGCCTAAGACAAAGATGTAATGCTCTATGTAACTTTTTTTTAAATCGTATTTCTGCCATATAATCTTTTAGAGCCATTACTTCCAACTTATAGTAGTCTCGGAGAAAAGTCGCGGACGGCGAACGGAGGTTTTTTTTTCTATTCGATTTTCGGTTTCTAGGTATCTTGAAACGCAAAACCTCACATTTTGGGGGAGGGGGAGAGAGGGTTAACTTGTTTTTCTTGGTTGATTACAAAGGTTAACAAAAAAATGAACCTGTAGACACATTAACCAAAAATCACATTTATTCCTCACCCTACCTCCCTCCCCCAAGGAGAATATATTATCTCTGATGCATAATACTTATGATTATCCACTAAACCTTTGGAAGGAATCAATCTAAAAAATATAGCCAAGCTGATAACTTTAATTTTTGATTATTAGTCTGTTTAATTAATTATTTAAAAAATCATTTATGACATACTTAAACCATTAAATTGAGAGAAAGACAACGGTATATTAAACTTTATTGTAAGAATTTTCCGTAAAAGTTAAAATTACAAATATTTTTAAATTACATTTTTATTTTTACTGTGGCTGCTCCTTTGATTACTAATAAATATAATATCGTTTATTTGATATTATGTTTTATTTTGTTTTAACTAGACATACACTTCTAACTGAAATCCCACTAGTGAACAAGCAACTGATATTTGTTTTTCCATAACTGCAAAAAAAAAAAAAAAAAATAAATAAAACTAATACTTATTTAAGGGAAACAGGTCTTATCCTGGTCTAAGTTGAGTGAAACCTACTATAATAATTAATAGAAAAAAAATTATTTCTATTTCACCTTATTTATACTTGTTACGGAACAACTCTATTAGCTTTGATATAAGATATAGAGGAACAATTGGTAATGTAATTGAAAAATCTATTTAAGTTTACAGATAGATTAAGCTAGATCTTTAGACAAGGTTAGAGTTATAAAGAATTTTTCCTATTAGTACTGTTTCTATTTTTTACCCTCCAAACCTTTGAAATTTCACTAAAAAGGGAATTTTTTAATCAAAGTGGGAACTCTGCACGCTATTTATATACTACACTATTATACTGCTCGTTATTAGAATTCTGGATAGGAAGAAGACTTTAATAGAAACTTTTGATTAAATAGTCAGATTTCTTTTAATAAAATAAAAAAAAAAAGGAAATCATTTGACCCGGTATATATTCGTCAGAATTATCATAAAGTAGAGAATGGGTGAGACAGTAGCCTATGGCACAACTGTTGACATGTTGCTAATTAATTTCGTCCAAAGGATTCATCGATGCGGTCTGGGATATGGCAGACATCTCATTGATGAGGCTGCGTGCGATCGCTGAGGTTTATTATCTGATTTTGACTCACGATCATTGTTGCCTGATGATAACTTGCCTGCTCAAGTCTGACCATGGTTCGCATCTGCCTGCATTCTATATTGTCTAGTGCCGTTGTGTCCCGTTTTCCTCCCTTAACATTTTTAGATAGAGATCACTTCACATCACCCATTTTTTTTTTATATGGACTCTGATATCAGTACAAGACGATGATCTGCTGTGGTCGATTAAACTTAGTTAATTTTTAATGATGTAGACATGGCGGACCAGAATGTAATGAATGTTTTTTTTCCTGACGCCACGCACTGATGAAGACCTACAAAGTGGGTCGAAACGTCGGCGTAACAATTAAAAATACTATTTCTTAAAAGTTTAGTATTTATTTGACCGCAGTTCCCGACCAACTCCTTCTCTTAGTTAATTTTTAATAATATTTCCAATATAATAATTTTCTAATGTTTTCTAAATGAACTAATACAAAAATAAATATTACTATGTGTTTTAAAGTATACTGTTAATGTTTTAATTGATTATTAAAAAAATTTGGTTTTATATAATTTATTTCCTTCTATTTTGCTACGTTTCTTGGCTATCCGCTATTCTAATGTGGGTAGGGAGTTCCGGACACTGCATTTATTTCTATTTAATGTATTTAGTATTTATATTATATTAAATATATAATATATAGCTTTAACCGCCAGTCATCTCTAACAAGTCCAACCGATTTCCAATCGTGGATATGATGGGTAGATGGCTTGAGCCTCTTCTTCCTATTTCCTATTCTTCCTATTATCCCGCTTCCTTAATTCACTCCTCTAATAATGTTTCCCTTACATTCAGCAAACGTGTCCAGACCATCTGAATCTGCTAATCCTTATTGCTCTCACAACATCGGCGTTTCGATACAGCTCCTAGAGGTCATCAATATTCGTTCTCCATTCCTGGTTGATACTGTGTATTGGGCCAAATATTTTTCTTAAAATGCGATGGTTAACAAGAATTTTTTAATTCGTAACTGCATACATAAAAAAAAAACAAAGAAACTACGCGGTTTAGTGACTTTCTTTGAACTTAACCGGAACTTTTCTTCCGAGAAAAAAAATATATGTAAAGCCCTTATTTTCCTGTAATTTATTAATTTCATTCATATTCTTATTATTATTTTTTTTTTGTTCTGACTGTTAGAAAATGTAGGTTACTATAAGCTATCCTGTACCTACTATAAGCTATCCTGCTGTAAGCTATCCTTACTTGACAGACGTTTTTTCTTTTAAAAAAATGATAAATGTATTTGCAAAATAATTTAAAATAAATTAGGCGTAAACAATATAGTTTTTCTGAAAAATAGTTGTATTTTTTCTTCCTTCTTGGTTTTATTTAAGTTCCAATTTATAGTTGCTTAATTTGCCAATCCTTAACTTCCTTTAATTTTTTTTCCTTCATTGCAACACTTGATGTTTCGGAGAACATTTTATCTAATCTCAAAATTTTATTGTATGAAAATTAATTATTTGATTCTTTTTTTTATATAAACAATACATAAACTGACATTTTACATTAAAGTTGTTGTAAACTTCTCAAATTTTTGAAATTATGCATCGCCATGGTTAGGGTCGAGTTCACCTTCATATATTTAACTGTTGATTTAACCTATCCAATATCCGAGCCAGTGAATTCATCAAATTACTACCTGATGTTAGAACCTTAGGACAGAACAAAGGGCTGATTTAAGTTAAACATCAAATGGCATATTGGTTTTGTGAGTGTTATAGTTCGGTGAATAATAACAATTCATTTTATTTGTTTTATTATTGAATTAACATTATTCCATTCAAGATCGAATATCATTTAATCATAGACTCATTAGATGAAATGAAGTGGATCTAGATACAAAAAAAAAAAAAAAAAAAAAAAAAAAAAAAAAAAAAAAAAAAAAAAAAAAAAAATGAGAATAAGAGAAATACTATTAAAGAGGAATTAATTTACATGAAATGTAAAAAATTATAAGAGTAATATTCGATACACCTTACTATACAACTGGATATTGAAATTAAAATAAGAGAAATAACATAAGAAATAAAATGAAATAAATTATGTAAAACTACTTTTCAATTAACACAAGAGAGTATCTTTTTACATATGTAATGGTAAGAAATATTACAGGAAAATAGGAAGAAATAATATTTATCTCGTAATTATAATTTCTATCATAGCTGCCAGAATGTTTTTTTTTAATTATATGCCATTGGTCACCTACTATTTACAATTTCGTTCATAGACATTGTAATATTCCTCCCAATATCTAAAATCACCTTGATGGCTAGCCTTCTCCAAACTAAAATAAATAAATAGATCAAATAAAATGTTACCTGTGTATCCATCGCTGGTTGGTTGTGATAAAATTATAGAAAAGGTGGTCAAGGGAAGCAAAAATGAAACAAAAGTATAGTGTTTTTTTACTTAAGAGATTTGTTGAGAATTCAGGTATAAGAAAAAAAAATCTCTTAGTATTATGTAACTTTTATATTATTCTATAGTTTTATAATTTATTATAAATAAACAATAAAGTATTATAATTTATCTTATCGTTAGTATTTTAGCTTCTTTAAATTGTAAGTTAATTTCACAATATAGTTATCTAATCTATATTATCCATCTACTTGTTATTTCTCTCTGATATTTCTTACATTTATACGTACCTTTATTCGTACCATACGCGAATTCGGCCTCTTTATTCTAAAACTTCAAGAATTTAAAGTAATAGTTTATGTATTATATTTTTATGACTATTCTCTAATTTTTCAGAAATGAATTGTATACGAACAAATTAAATGTATAGCGCTTTTGAGTATATTATATTTTGAATCCTATCCCTTAAAATTAGTAGTTTTTCACCTTTTATTTAATGGCACAATGCGTATAACATTTTTATATTGCGTTTCCTATGTTGTTTATTTTTAAAATATAATTTCATATTGATATTAGGAAAACAAAACCATTATAGAATGTGTGGATAATTTTTGAAATGATTGAATAATTGGCAAATTTTATTATTGGCTTCCGATTCATAGAAATATACTTAGAATTTGTTTCTTTGTATTATTTCTTATTTTTTATTAGTTTGTCTTTTTTACCTTTTTCTCTTATCTATATTTGTGCGAAGACCTAGACTTTGAAGTTTTGATCACTTCCAATAACATGCAGTTCCAAGAGCAATGTAACAATAATAATAAAACAACGACCATTTAAAATTAAATAATATTATTTAACTTTCTAAATACGCAGTTACTTCATTTTTGTATTTTAGTTTACTGATCTGATCAAATATTTTATTTGCTTAAAACCTCGCAACAACACCGACAATTTTACAAATTGTACGTGTAAGCCGGTCCAGTATTTTTCGATCTTAGCAGTTGACCTGTCCTCGTTCGATTTATTCTATTAAAT
The DNA here is from genome assembly GCA_928085145.1 of Nezara viridula. NCBI lineage: Eukaryota > Metazoa > Arthropoda > Insecta > Hemiptera > Pentatomidae > Nezara > Nezara viridula. Next base: position 68,988,838 of record OV725081.1, on the reverse strand, counting down.
GTGTTATTTAATTTTTTATATTTAATTTCGTTGTCCGATTTAAGCCTATGATTTCTCGTTTAACATCAATAAACGTAAGAAAATTTAACTTTAGCCTAATGGTGATAAGGTTTAGTTCTTCTTAACGCTTCCAAATGCTAGCAGCTAAGTGGGCCTTAAGAGCGGCTAGACTCAATAATGGCTCAAATTGAAGTGGATTTCCTTTGATAACGGTAATGTCTTAAGAGGAGAAAGACCCTGTGGTGCTAGGTTTCACTTAGGTATTTTTTCCGTTGAGGATATCTATCGGATTGCGGTTCGTTAAGGGAGCAAATCAATGAAAACCGAATCAACTGTTGATAGAGGATCTACGGAAAGGAATTTACAAAGGCTGATTAATCCAAATTACTTTGTTTCGTCAGGTATCCCGTTTCGATTTAGTTTATCATTGTCAAGCAGATTCTGGAGTAATTATAATCCAACAGCTATGTTTATTTGACTTTATTAATTTATTTATTATCAGTATTTTACAACATATAGTCGCTTATCCAGCCACTTCTTTCGGTCTTGTCAGTCTCCTTTTCGAAGATCTCCGGTGGACATGCCTCTCTCCACATCCTGTAATAATTTCTTACATGATCGTCCTCTTTTCCGCTCTTTTGTTGATTGATACAGAAAGGTTAATTTTGGCTATCGTTATTCTTGCATTCTTTGTAAAAGGCTATACCATTCTAATCCTTTTGTCCATATGATGTACAGAACTATTTTGCCATTGTAAATAATGCCTAATCATTGATAAGCTGGTGTCTGGATTTTCCACAACAGCGTCACCAGAATGGACTTCTCCAATGATACCAACATTTTCTATTCCTTTGTGGTAATTAGTTTCAGATCCTAACACTTTTTTTTTTTTTAAGACTAATCTGTTTATTCCACAATACAGAATTAAAGGCTCTTTAATATTCCCTTCTCTTTTATTTTCCTCCCGAAATTTGAATTACACCAGATGAAGTTTACCGATCTTTAAATTGAAAACGTTCAAATTACAAGAATTTTCGTTAATGAAAAAGTTTTAGATTACGATAAAATGAAGCCATTGAATAAGTTTTGACGGTTATTTATAATTTTATAAACATGAGTCTGTACCACTGTCTGTTTATATTTTACATATTTTTTATAAATATTCCATCGTATGAAAATTTATTATTTGAGACAGGAATTTTCGGTTACCCTTTTTGAGGAATAATGAGAATGCAATTTTTAAGAATTATCGTTCGATAGACTCTTAATTTTTGTGATTTGTACCCCCTGAGGCTCGCATACCCTCTAGAATGGATCGCATTAGGAACGAAAGCATCAGAGAGCAACTAAGAGTTACAGAACTTAAAACTACTCTAGAAAGGCGAGGAGATGAATCCTATGAAGATATTAGAGGCTCGACCTACGGGAAGGAGACCACGTGGACGCTCCAGAAGCGGCTAAGCAGAGACCGAGAAGAGTGTTTACGCTGGATTGAGGCTCCTCGATGCTAACTAATGGCATAAGAGGAAGACAAAGGAGAAGTATCCCCAGAGGTGAAGGGAAAGTTGAGAATCTCGTTTGTTGGAGACCTGAGGATGACAGGGGTATCATCTCAACTGAACCCGATGAATGGAAAAAGGCAGTCGTGAGGGGTGAAAGCAGATTCAAGCGATAAATTATGATATTGTCGCATCCATCCAACTTAGCAGCATCCTCCTCACTGCTTCGGAGTACGAATAAAAGAAAAGAATAAAACGAGTTCCATTATCCGTCTATTAGATACTGAAAAATTTAAAAGGAGAGAAGACAGAGACATGACAGGTTTCTTTTATAATCTTTTCGTTTTCATCACAATAATAATAATTATAATCATAGGCGCCGGGTGAGGGAAGCAGGAGGGGGGAGAGCGAGGGAGGCGATCGGCCTCCAATAAATATACAGAGGGGGCGAGAATATTGTTGCATCCCTCCTTCCCAATGTTTTGAAGAATAAGAATAAAATTAAAATATAGCTCTTGGAACCCCCATACCAGACTGAAACGACTAGAAACCGCCCGACGTTTTCGACTACTGCAGCACTTACTAGACAAACTATCTAAGCTCTCAATCAATTATAAACGACTCGTAGATATGACAATAATAAGACATATTTGGACTTACGGAATTGAGCTTTGGGGCTCTACTAAACCATCGAATTCCTCTTGTATCCAATCCTTACAATTCAAAATCCTTCGTAAAATCCTCAACGCTCCTTACTTTGTGACAAATAAAATCATCCATAAAGACTTTAATGTCCCATATGTTTCCGATTTGGCCCAATCCAGATACCTGTCCTTCCATAACAAACTGCAGAACCATCCGAATCCTCTCGTTTCAAACCTTGCTTCCTTCTCGATCCTCGATAACCCTCCGAGGCGTCTGAAAAGAAGATGGCCTCGGGATCTTCTAATATAGAACTTTAATTTGAGTTCTACCAATGGGTAGTTTCTCTTCATGTTGTACATGTCATGTTACCAATTTCACATTTACTTATTGTATTTTCTATGTAATACAGTTGTAAATTGCATTAAAATAATAAAAAAAAATATATATATATAGCTCTGTACAGCATATGTCTGTACATCAGCCGTATGAGACCTCCTGAAAGTCCATTTTATCATTGAACTTATTAAATTTAATCACTGTTTTCTCAAATCATTTTGTCTACTATACGATGGTGTACTTAGAATTTATTTACCTTGAACAGTTTTTGAGCAATTCCTTCTTATTCAATGAAAAAAGGTGACCACCTTAAGAAAAAAAAAGAAAAAAAAGATGGTCTTAACTCCTGTTCAGTTCGGAATCAGCCCATGTATCAAATGAACTTTTTTTGTTAGAAATCTTGTCTAAAATCACCTCACAAAGTTTGGCCATAGGGGCCATCTTGTTTCTTCACCAACCGTTAAAAATCTTGAAGTGATAAAGAACCATACACTCAGAATTATAACAGGTGGTCGGCGCCAATTGCAGCAATGGAGATACAGATTTGAATCGAACCGCACCATTACAGACGAGAATTGGCTGATTTAACATTGAGCGAACGTCTTCGGCAGAACCAGATTGAGTACTAGCAAACGTACTGAAAGAGGAATCATTGAGAAACGATTTTGGCTTGACTCAGTCCCTCCAGAAGCCCAAACCGTTCCCATCAATTCAAGAGATGGATCCATGACAAACAAAAAGCTTCTCTCAATGAACTTAAGGCTATCGTTTTGGAAATTTTACACATTAGATTTTCAGAAGAAGAATGGTTTCGGTTGTATTCTGACGGATCAGCCACTGAAGCAAGAATAAATAGAGAAGTGGATGTATATTTAGAATTTCTTGCTGCACCTGTTGGTAGCCTGGCGAATAACTTTGATCGAGAAATCTGTGCTTTAGTGAGGGCTATTAAAATGACAATGTCTATAAAGTGGACTAGAGCAGTCATTCTCTGTGATTCGAAAGCTGCCATTATCAGTTTAAGCACCAGACTAATTACCACGAAGTTCTGGACGACTCTTGGAAGAGCCCTTCAGAGGGTCAATCGTGATGCTGTAATGGATGCCATCGGAAGGCTCCCAGGTGGTCATGCCTCTCTCGGCAATTAAATTTCCTGCCACTAAAAGACGCATTAAAACAAATCTAAAAGATAAAATGATCCTGTTTTAACAAGAATGCACAGAAGAGAAACAGTGGACTAGCCTTCTCGATCTAAATTGACGAGTCGGTTGCCGCTTTCCGATCAATCACTTGTCACGACTATTTGAATGCTAACTTCCAAAGGATCGGAGTGAGGATGACCCTTGCTACTCATTATGCAGCACATTCTCAGTCATGACATCAAGTAATTTATATGAATGTACTTGTCCGGAAGAAATAAGATAGAAGTTTTTTTTAACGATACTCCTTGGTTGAAATTGGGTTACAAGAGGGCTTATGGTGGAAGAGTTATGACCATACGGCATCACAGAAAAAAAAATTATAAAAGGAAAATTTTCATCAATCACTCAGCAATTGACACATTTTTGGACGTTTTTTCTTTATAAGACCTCATATTTTTTTATTAAGGAAATTTTATATCATATTGATATTTAAAAAAAATTAATTAAAATTTATATTTTAGTATTCCCTAAAGTAAAATATACCTACACTAAAATACAAAAAAAATCACATGTTTAAGGTTAAAGTTCGGATGCAGATGGTTGGGCCAGAAACTCTTTGAACAGTGCCGGTAGAGCGAACATAGGGTTATTAAGAAAGAGCAAAGCCACTAATTAGTTTGCTCAACCATTAATTATTAAATTACATTTTCTACACGTTTCCTTGCCAGGCGGTGGTTGAGCTACATCACTCATATTTATAAATTTTTAATGATGAAATATAGTCAATATGAACATTTTATTAAAAAAAAAAAGCCCACATGTCAAAATGAAACGAAAGACTTTGAACAAACTACTGAAAATAGTTTTTTTTTCCTTTTTTTCCAAATCAAAATTGAAAATCAGACAAAAAACATATAGACATACGCCTCACAAATTTACGGTTCTGCAAAAAAGAGGAACTTACAAAAAATACAATCATTTCAATCCAAATCAATCAATTTTACTTGCTCAAACCCTATTTTTTGGATTTATAAGGATCTTGGATTGTTGTTATCTCATTCACTAAGGGTATAAAAGTGTATTTAACTATATATGTTTATGTTTTTTATTATGACTAGGAGGGTACTCCCTGTACCATCCCTCGATTTACAAATTATACAACTGTTTACTTAATTGTAATACTCGTCGCTCAAATTTTATAACTTCAACGTCCTGATGAAGACCTATAAAGTAGGTCGAAACGACGTCGTAACAATTAAAAGTAATATTTTTTAAAAATTTAGTATTTCTTTAACCGCACCCCTCCCCCCGACCAACTCCTCTTATATTATTATATAATTGTCCTTCTTATTACCAATTAGTAACCATAATATAGATTCAAATTGTTCAGCTTCATATATGCCCAACATTAATTTTATTTCTAATATTTTCAATCTACGTTATATTGTTCTTCCTTTTTCATTTGATAATAATTATAATTATATCACAATAACATATAAATATTGTTAATAAATAATAAATAAAGTCTAGATCGAAAAAAAAACTGCTGCCACATAGGTAAAATAAAACTACCACTACATGAATATACTATTTTTCGTACAAATTTTTTGTCTAAAATCTTTATTTTATGAAAGGAGGAAGTTACAGGAGTTCACTACCGTAATGAAGACACTAGGTTGTAAATCTCTATTTTTTATTAAGAGAATAACAGGTTACAGGAGCTCAACACAAATGTAATTCAATAAACAGCTCTATAGTGTTAATCATAGACCTAATAGGAGAGCTCTTGTAATCTCTTAATACTAAAATAAAATAAAATAGAAAGTAACTAAAAACTGTTATATAATATAGAGATAAATTTCTTCAGACTTGTGATTTTGCAATGATTCATAGATAAATACAATTCCATTTTGGTAGGACTTAATGTTGAATCACGCAAACCCGCATTACTCTGAGGACATGAGGGACATCGCTGCAGTGCCGTTTCAGTTCCGCAACAAGACGCGTGTCATTCATATTCATTATTAATCATTCATTCATATCATTCATCAGTCCTAGTGAGGGAGGGGGAATGGCTAAAGCAAATAGAGGATATTTGAAATATTTATACATAAGCTCAAAACAACGTGAGCACTTCGAACTTGCTAAGAATGTCGCGGACGCTAAGTCTCGATAAGATAAGGGGTTTCTTTACGAATATCTTCAAGGCAGCTTTTATTTTTACCTTTCAACATATTATTTTCGTTTATAAATTAAAAAAATCTTTTAGAATAAATAGCCAGTTTAGGAAAGTTAGAATTAGCCTCAAGGAATTAAAGTTTAGAGAACTTAAAGTTCCCTGAGGCACCGTTCAGTTAAGGTAGTATTTCTTTATGAAAGAAAACTCTCTTATCAATCAGTCAATTGAGATGGAGAAGGATTCTTTTAAGTTTCAAAGATTTTTTTATTTTTTATTTGTTTTATTAACTTTTATTTAGGCCTCGTTATGATATGAAATGGTGTCAAGACTAATCTTAATCTGTTTTCAATTTTTTTTTCCTTCTTCATTTTTCTATTCACACCTATTATTAACGAATGCGACGAAAATAAGCAAAATTATTATATCAATTATTGAATATTAATTATGATAAACTGGAAATTATGGCCAGCCAGCTCTATCTATATTTCAAGTCGACATGATTCTTGCAGGAACTCTACATGTCTATACTGTCTTTGTTTGCTTGTAAAGCCTGCTAAGAGATGGCAGCAGTGCTGCTTGCTTCTCCACTAGATTAACATTTAAATATAGTGAGAAAAGGCTGTGTTCCCTTAACAGTAGCTCTATTTGATTTATAGTTATTTTGATAATAGTTAAAAATGAAATTATATCACTCATATTATTAATAAAGATCTGTTCTATATGTATAACATATTAGAATCATTATTATTTAGTAAGGATTATTTCATTTATTAATATATTATTTCACTAAGGGCTTATGTGATTTTAGTTTTGTTTAAGAAAAAAACACGAAAATTTATACTACACTATAATTGTAGCAGGTAAAAAATAAAAAACATGTAAAAAAACAAAGCTTATATTATTTATATTAAGTTTACCGATGAATATATCATTAGATGATAAAAAAAAAAATCATTTTAAAAATTTTACTCTCTGTTAATTCTGCAAAAAAAACAAAAAAAAACCACATATTTCTGTCCTCTTCCTTAAATTATAACCACATGGGCAATGATTTTAAAGTAGTTTCGGAAATATGCCACCTTTATTTAATTTAATTTTAAAAGGACAAAATTTAATACATAAATTCGTCAAAAAACAGAGAACGAAATATTTGTGTTTAATTCTGCGTTTTGATTCTACGTACCCTATATGTAACCCAAAATCTCAAATTTTAGACTAATTTATATTCATTTTCTTGTCCGATTTAAACAAAGATTTAAACTCAGAAAAACGGTGTACGGTGAACGATAGATTTTTTTATTATATTTCTGGATTCAACGTATATTGGCTTGTGTATATTATACAAATTTATTAAACGTTAAACCTCGAATTCGAGGAGAGTATTTTCTTGTTTTTTCACAAAGATTTATTATTGAAAATAGCAAACGAAACTATGTTCAAAAATATTATTCCAAGTCCACGTCTGTCTGCTCATTTTGTCTTTTCATCAGGCCAATTGATAATCTTAGTATAAAAAGATTTATGGACATGAACATATATTACATGTAGTCATATAAGTTCTAACACCACAAAAAGGAATTCTGAAATGACAATGTTCTAAATGGACAATTTCAATAAACAGAATGATGTTAATAAGTGGCACAATTAAATCATCAACGAATACAAATATAAATTCACTGCTTCAAAGTATTGTAAAAACAAAAGTGTTAGTGCAAATAACAAAATATTCATACTACAGTAAATTGTATTTTTGAAGCTCTGCTTCTCAAAATTATAGCTAATGCAGTTTAAATCAAGGCCACGGTATATCAACAACGGACTTAGATCAATATTAAATTTTATTGAAGTTTTTATTAATCATGAAGGAAAGAGATAACTCCCGGTTACTCTGAGTAACTTTTTTTACTTGAATGAACTTGGATTAATTCATGTGGTTTCGAGTATAAACAATAATACTACCAACTAACACAGTAATATTACAATTCAATGGCAACTAACGCTTTGATGTAAATTAGAGCTTTTGATATGCAATGACTATATTAGCCGGATCAAACCTCTGAGCAGTTTGTAAACTTCGTTTGATTAGTTATGTAATAATTTAACATGAATTTTGCATTATTGATAGGCCATTTAGTGGATATTTAAGGTTCACAAGTTTTACGATCCCATTAACGTTTAAAGGACATGATTAATTTTTATTATTGAATTATCGGAACGTTTGCGATATGTTGCACAAACTAATGTTCGAACAAACTAGATTGTTATCTTTAAATCCCTTCTGAAGGGAGCTTTATTTAATACATTCGCTCATATTTAGATGACGTGATCGCCATTAAAGCTTATCCGTTAATCAGATACGGGCAGTCGAGTTTAATCCTAGTATTTATGTAGTTTTTTTTCTTTCTATTTTAACTTATAGAAATGATATATATTTGACAAAAAATTAAATTTTTATATTAATTAATTGTAGATTGTCTATCTGGCTTTAAGAATTTCATACAAATACTGGAAGTAAATGAATTCTTCAAAACATGCGACGCGAGCACGAATTTGATTTTTTGAGTCAATCAAAAATATTATCGAATCGTCCACTAACATTTTTTTTTATTGGATAACTCCCTAACCACCATTTCTGGCATACGGGGGGAGGGAGGGAGGAGGGAGGAGAGGGTATGTTCTAGAAGTACAACCAAACCTATTCTGACCAGTCGGAGGGTCGATTTCCATTCCGTGGGTCCGCCATGAAATAAAAGTCAACCACTCGCAAATAAAAATCACGAAATAATAGTCAACCCGGCGCACACTGGGACGCTACGGTTGTAGATTGAGGTTGGTAGAAAAAACAAAAGTTACAATTTGGAAGTTTTACTGCATTAGTGACAAACTAATATCGTTTCCCCTCCCTGTCCAGTAATTTTTAATTAAATTATCGCACTAATAATGCCATGACCTGAGATAATAGAAGAAGAAATGAATATCATCTTTTTTATATTTATAGCTGGTTTGCCGGTATTTTTTGTTCAAACCGAACACTATATGCTGGGCAGAATTAGGTATTTCGAGTGAATCATATGATTACTGAATTATCGGTTTTTAAATATATACATAGTTGTCCGTTTCGCGAACCGCCTGGAATCGCTCGAAAAACCAGATATACCCTCTTGTTAGCAAAGGTTTGAACTTATAAAACCATTTTTCAAATCTTTTCCCAACTTACCAACTCGGAAGTCATTGAGGATTTAATACGCGGGAACGTTGTTTTTAGAGTTACCACCGTTACTTTTTTTTATTTAATTTTTTTTACTAGCTTATTCGAGTTAATATTACCCCATATTTTGACTAAATGATATATTATTGTCTATACTGACCAAATCACAAACACATAACGAGTTTAATAGCTAATTAAAAAAACTATTTAATATTTGTTATTATTACATACATGTTACTTTATATATTTAAATTTCATTGTAATAGGTCGTTTTGAAATATGTAATAAATTATACAATATATATACAATGTAATGTTTACAATACAAACCACAAGACCTGGAATATTATATTGGTATCTGCCGCGAATATTTCGCGTAAAATAAATATTGTATAAATATTCGCGGTTGATACCAATATAATGTTTAAAATCTACTTCTTGTGTTTGTATTGTTAACATTATATTTTTTATTTATTGTATAATTTATTATCTATTTCATAATGACGTGTTATAATAAAATATGGATATATAAAGTTACATGTATGTAATAATAAAATATCTGGTGTGTCCTCTCACACGACTTTCCTACCTATTTCAGAAAAGTTTTTATATCTTTACATATGTTCATGAAGAAACAAAAAAGAATTCAACTGGATACATTTTCCTGAAAATTGATCAAACATAAGATTTTACTACGATTTATTTGATTAACTAAAGCAATGTAAACCGGCTTAAGGTAGATCAGTGTAAACATTTCAATGCTTCTTAATATTGCTGATGCTATTAAAAACTTAATATTGTTCCTTAAGGAAAACAAAATATTTAACAAAATTTAATCACACCTTGTAATTGTAAATGTTAAGTTTTTTAAGTTTGTAAGTTCCTCTTTAATTTGTAAATATACCTGTTAATTTTTTCTCTTTTAATCATAACTTTTAACTATAATAGTTTTTCGATTTTTCTTCTCGTAATTTTTAATATTTAAATTGCAGTTCCTAACTTTTCTTCTTTAATGTTAATTCTGTTTTTAAACTGTATTTTTAGATTATATTCCTGAAATCATTAACATTTTATTTAAATGTCCTTGTTAACTGTTAACTTATCATTCTCTAATCTTTAATGTTTAATTTTAATGGTTCTTATACTTTCTAATGTTTAAACTGTATTCTTTAACTTCGCCTCTATTAGTATTAATTTTTTATTATTTAAAAATGTATATTTTAGCTTTTATTCTTAATATCATTAATCTTTATTGTCTCTGTTATCTCATCTTCTATTAAATCTTTAAGTTTCAATTTTTATAATTTTAGTTCAATTGTACTATCATAATCATCTGTACTTATTCTTAACTTTTCAAACTTTAAATTGTATTTCTTAGCTATAGTTGAGTTATGTGTGTTGTAATTCATCAAACTGTAATATAGGGCGAAAATGACCCAAGTGGTTGAAGAGCCCAAAACATGTATAAATAAAAAAAAATATTGCTGATCAAAAATTTTTTGGCATAGCTTAGTATTGTCAAACAATAATTTCTGTTAAAAGTAGAGGAAATAATGAAGATTGTGTGATGGGGACAACATATTTTCTTACTTCCACTTAGTCATCTTTATTCTCTCATTCACCCCTTTCTGACACCAGGATATGAAACCGTAATCTTACATTGGAAATTGAATAGCTGTAACTTCGTTAATATTTGTCCAAAATTGACGATTTTTATATGGCTTTGTAGGGAATTTCATTACCTTTCAAACGACAGACTAAACTCTTAACAGACAGACTAATGGATAAAAATGTGTTGCGGATTCAGGGGGCTCTGAAACGTATAGATTCGTCGAAAACCGCATGTTGGAAATTTTACCCAATCGCAATACTCTCCTTCCTGGTTTACTTTATTACCTAGTATAGGTAGGAAAGTGAAAATATTTAATAGTTTTTAAATTAGCTATTAAACTCTTTATGTGTTTGTAATTTGGTTAGTATAGACAATTAGATATTATATAATCAAAATATGGTTTGACAGTAACTCGAATACGCTAGTAAAAAAAAAAAATTAAATAAATAAAAAGTAATGGTGATCATTCTAAAAACAACGTTCCCGCGTGTTAAATCCTTAATAACTTCCGGGATGGTAGTTTGGGGCAAGATCTGATAACTGTTTCATAAGTTCAAATCTTTTTTAACAAAAGGCTCTATCTGTTTTTTCGAGCTTATTTCGGAAGATTCGCGAAACGGACCAAAATTGCATGCAATTGTTTGAAACGACTTAACAACTATGTATATATATTTAAAAACCAATATTTCAGCTCTCTTAGAATTTACTAAAAGTATCCAATTCTGTCCAGCACATACTGTTAAGTTTGAACAAAAAATACCGGAAAATCAGCTTTAAATAAAAATCTGGTTTTCATTTCTTCTCCTATTATCTCACATCAGGGCATTATTGTGTCATGCGATAATTAAGTTAATAATTAGTGGACATAGAGGGAAAGCGATATTAGTTTGTCACAAATGCAGTAAAACTTCCAAATTGTAACTTTTGTTTTTTCTCCCATTGTCCAACCGTAGCTTTAGTTCGTACCTGTGTACGGCGTCGCTACGACCTCAATCCTCCATTAACTATCAATATTAAAATCAAGATAGGTAGGCATGCCGCTGGACCCTCCTCTCCCTCACGCCTAGCAATATTTTATTCCTCAATACTTCCCGACAACATACTTGTCTTGTTTACAGCGACAACATATAAATCTTATCTAGTTTACAGTAAAGCAATTGTTAATTACTATAATTAAATATTTCTTTAGTTATTGCATCCTACTTGAAAAAAAAAACATGATACTTAAAAAAACACAAAATTAAAACTTCCTTTTTTACTGCCGATAATCTGACCAATGTTTAAATATATTTTTTTGTAGCTCTTCAGATCTGCTATCATTCCTTTAAATATTTGCCTTTACTTACGGGACACCCTGTATATGAGGCAATTTATAATAATAATTGAAATTATAAAGACAACTTACTTATGTATATAAAAAAAAAGTTTTTAATGCTTATTTACCCAATTATTATTAATAATATAACTTCACCATTATTGCCAATTACTAGACTACTTATTTAAAAAGAAACTTCAGCATTATCAGGACTTTTTTTTCTATTTTGAATACAATGAAATTACTACCGGACTCCTTTTAAAACTGAAAACTTATCGGATTACTTTGTTTTGAGGGATAAAATGTATCTTCTCAAGCCTTTAGATGGAGAGTAGCTACCAAAAATAACATTAAAGGTGTAACAGTATTATAACAACAAAAGTTATTAAAAGGGTTTCTATTCAAGGAAAGGATTCTTATCCTCTGAGGATGACCCAGTTTCAAAATATCATCTTATTACAAAATTTTTGTTTTGACTACCATTTGCATTCGTATAATTAAAAAATAAGTGTTTATTCCTTCTTAAATTTTATGAAATTCTATTATTTATCGGATTATATAAAGTTTTATTTTTCTCTTTTATCCCCATCCCCACATATATTATTACAGTAAGGCTCGAAATCAGTTTTGTACCAAATATAAGCTCCTGTCATGCTCAAATACCAATAATGGGGTACCGTTGGATTCAGAATTTCATCGGGGGTTAGCGAATCGTCTTCTCCATTTTTGTTTTTCTTTCTAAAATAAATAAAGTCGATACAAACATTTTGCTAGGCTTCGATACTGGAACGATGGTAGGTCTGTAGATCGATGCGGGACAAATTGGACCTTGAAGATTATGATACGTACAGCAAAACCCGGATAGTTCCTTTGGAACTATCGGATCCTGCGTTTTTAAGCCCAAAAACGAAGTATTTTCGAGATAACGCAAGGCATAGGGTTTACAATCACTGTAGTACTGCCATTGAATACATGTCTCATTTCGTCGATTTGAGGTCTCTATGATCAACTTTATTTGCGAATTACTAAAAAACTATACACTTTTCCCAAGATTGAGCCACCAATTTCGAAGGCTTCCTTCTCCTTCAGGCGGGCAAAATAGTCCAATCACCCCGAAAATTCAGACAAACAAGTTATGAAAGAAAACAAACTTTATTTGAGAATTACTAAAAAATTACGCACTTTTCCGTTATGCCCATGATTATATAAAAGATTACTAAATTCCCTACAAAAGGAAAAAAAAAATCATCGTAATCGGACAATTTTTAGCAAAGATACAGACATTTTTGAAATTTGTAAACATGTTGGTTCCAAATATGAATGAAGATTTAAATGTTAAATTAAATGTTAATTTTTGTTTCCTTTGTAGACTATATTTATCGATAAAGTAACAGTTGATTTCTTTATCTTCTGATACGTTTGCATCATTTTATTTTCTTATTAATTTAGCATTTGATAACAATATACTGTGCGAATTTTTCGCACGGGCCTATTAGTACATATTTATTACATGTTTTATAATAAATACTCTATAATTATAAATAAATACTAATAATTATTAGTATTATAAAAAAAGAAGAAGCAAAATAAATCCATTGTAAGGCCTAGTTATCATTTCCCTTTATTATTTTTATTATTAATATTTTCTAATTTTGTTTTGCATGATTCAATCTAGAAATTTTTCAACCCCATGAGTAATTTTTTTTAATATTGGTGTTAAAACTTACCTCACAGCAGTGTCCTAAATATAGATTATTGATTATTTATTTCTGATCTAAGCTCTAGGATCATAGATTGATCAGGAGCTGAGCTTCGCTTAATGAAACCTTCTATCAAAGGAAGAAGAAGAAAAAAAAACTTTGATTATCGACGTCTCTTCAAAAAAACCAATATCTAGAAATAGAATGGAATAGAAAAGAATTCTATCTTCATAAGTATTTAAAATAACTTTAGAAAAATTGCTTAACAGAAAAGTTTACTAGCCGTAAAAAAATGTATTACTTAGACATGAAATTTCTGTAGTTACATAAACTACTTGTAACCAATTTATAATTACCATAAAACTAAAATAGAGTATGACATAAATAGATTGGTCGAGAGCTCTTTAACCACATACACTCATGTCTTCAGTGCAGAACTCCATCATTGCCAGAACTCCAATATATACAATCTAGAAAAGGACGCGGGGCCACTTCCGTTTAACCTTCTTGGAGGATTATAGGGGTGGGTGGTGCTTGATAGGGATTGTGCAAGATTTGGAGGATACGCATGGTTCTGGTTAAATTTGGAAAAATTTTCTGGGGTAAGGTCTAGGAGAAATGGGATGTTGAGGTAATGATGTAGTTTTGTTGTTAGGTTTTGTTGGTTACATAAAAAGGGACATCGACTATTGTTCCAAGGACTCTGGAATGGAAGGATTGGATGCGTTTGATGTTAGAAAATTTTACTGTTTCCAACAATTCTAGTACGTAAGTCCAAGTAGGTTTCACTATTGTCTTGTAGATCAGTAACTTGTTTTCAATAGAAAGTTTAGTAGTCTGTATAGTTGGCTGTATCGTCGGTTAAGTTCCTGTCTTTTAAGTCTAGTATGGGGATTCCACGTTACTCTGTCTAAGAGAAAGCCATAATACCGGACTGTATCTGAAAAAGGAAGATGAATGGTGTTAAAATAAATTGGTGGACAGGATTTACGACAAAGGGTTAATGTAACGTTTTTACATTTAGATTCGTTTATCTTAATGCGCCATTTTTTATACCATAGTTCAATCAGGAAGAAGAATATGATTTAAAATAAAATAAATTATTATTAATAAAGTAATTATTTGAAATGAATAATCAGTGATTTTGCGAAAGAAAAAAAATCCAAGAAAACAAATAATAGGTAATACAATTTTATACCGGTTAATTTTCAATGTAGAAAATATAAAATTATATGCAGACCGTTCTGTAATTTATGCAAAAAAAAAAAAAAAAATTCCTCCTACCTCTTTGGATCACGCAATATATTAAAGATGAAGAAAGCATAATGAGATACTCTTTTTTTATTTCCCTAATGGATTTGTTAAAGTTATCTCATATTTCATGAAAACGGTCTGGGTTCTTGAAATCTATCAAATATAAAAAAAAATTTTCAAGAAAAGGAAAATCTAAAATGTGAAAACGCATAAATATCTTTTATAAATATCACCTGCTTCCTCTCTCCTGTGATGCTATTTAAATGTACGAATAAAACTATAAATTAAAATATATAACTAAAGCTCCATGGTACGCCACAAACATTACTTTACATAAACATCTAAATATGCCAACAGTTAACGAATACACTACAAAATTTCACAATAACTTACATGGGCAAACTAACACACTGATGCAAGACGTGGCCTTGATTAACATGCACGAAAACACCCTTCGAAGGCTCATATATATATATATATATATATATATATATATATATATATATATATATATATATATATATCATTATATACTAGCATTACTCTAGTATACCCAAACAAAGATCGTTTTCTAGACAAAACAACCATCGAAGTGGGGGTAAATTTTAGTGTAAATTTCGGTATTTACAAATGCTTTTTCGCCCTTTTTCTAGTTTTTAAACTTTTGTCCACCTCTACAGCATCAGTCCATGGTACAGACCCCTTTTTATAAAATTGTTAACATCCGCCTGAAACTTCGTAAATCTCATTGTAACCTACAACTATTTTATTTACGAAAATTCTCGCGATTTCAATCCGGAAATCGTCAAAGTTTGTCTATTCAATTAGGTACTAAAAATTTGTGAATGCTCATTTGATTTCCACTTGGTTCGTAAGATAATTTGATTACGAAATCGAGAAAAAAGGTGGTACAAATATATTTGGTTGTTTGGCCTGTATAACGTCGTTATTTTGACATTTTAGAAGTGTAGGTAACGCAAAACGGCTCATTGTTTTTGAAGTCCCCCTTTTTGACCGATTTCAAATTATCTTACGATTGAAGTGGAAAGCAAATGGACATTAACGAGTTTTTAGTACCTGATTAAATAACCGAACTTTGCCGATCTCGAGATTGAAAACCCCAAAATTCCGAGAATTCTCGTAAATTAAATATATGTTAATTATGTGATAAAATTGCCTACAAAAATATTAGACCACTCAGTCTATACAACCTCGTTATTTTGACATATTATTAAGGATCTCATTAATGGTATCCCCTAACATTTCATAAAGCTGTGATATTTGATTTCATTTTCATATTGGCAGCTGAAATAAAGTTTGATGAACCATTGCAATTTCTCTATAAAACAGTATATTGTACATTTATTTTGCCATATTAAAATCTATGTTTCGTTAACAATTCCAATCTGACGAGTGGACTAATTATTGCTACATCTGGTGATGTTTCTGATATCGGAAATAGAGGTATAAACTAGCTGGCCCTCGCCACCGGACATTTACTGCCTTTTATAGCCCAAGTCATAACCCATAATTGACCGGATCTGTCAGCTTTTAACAAACAACAACATCTGCTCCACATCTCTCGGGGAAAACGTGATATAAATTTAATCACTTTTCGATTTCGTGTTTAAAAAAAAAAAAATCTGGTGCGCACAACACACAACTTTCACATACCACTCAACTTTGAATAGAAATTTTCTGGCAATATTGAGCAATTTTTGAAGTGCAGTTTTAACAGAGCTATAGCTTAAAGCTTACAGCTAACAAATCATTAAGACCACTAAAATAACAAAAACCCTATTAATTACATCAATGGTATACAATAAAAACCTGGGTACTCTATTTGTTCTAATTGTATGACGTTTACTAAAATGGAATTACAAAATTTTTTTGCCTGCCATAGATAGATCAAAAGATACAAACAGTGAGTAAGTTGATTCTAGAGTAGATGGTTGCAGTGTTGAAATATAAAACTGTGAATAAAGATATACATTTTTTCCACATGAAATATCACTAAAATTATTAATAATAAATGTTGAAATTGGAGTTAGTCATTCTGTTAACATAAAAGCTAATATATGCCTAAAGAGATTTTAAAGTACATTTGTATATTTAATTTATAAATGATTACGGATTGTACAACTATCAGTTATTAGACTTATTTTTCATTGCAAAGTTTACTAAAATGAAATTAATTGATTTTCATTGTCTGCCATAGTTTTTGCCGTAATGTTTGGATTCCACAAACGGAAAATTCATCAAATTATCCACTAATTTAATTTTCTAAAAGACATCACGATTTTACGGAATAAACGGACGTTGATACCTAATTATTTAAATATTATATCAGATCTAGATCTATTAAACTGCAATAAATGTATTTAAGTTTATAAACATGCTTTATACATCCATGAAATATTTGTATATTTCACTTCTTCTTTCATATAAATACTATGAAATAGTTTTTTAAACAATGTCATTGCCTTGATTAGGTGGATTTTAACCATCTAGAGATACACCGCATTTTAAGTCTTATAAAAATGCTACATGGAGTCGGAACAACGGCACATTTTGTCTGGTCGCCACACCATGTAGGTGTTAAAGGAAAAGAAATGGCTGGTAAAGCACCGAAAGAAGCTTACTCTTCCAGGCCGCGGTAAGACTTTTTTGACACCATCTGAACTTGCACGACCTCTAAGAGAAACCCCCATATCCCAAGAATGGCCAAGACGGTGGAACAACAGCGCACCTCGCAAATTAAATACAATAAAGAAAGAGGCGCAACCGTGGACCAGCTCCAGACGCAGCAGTCGTAGAGAAGAGGTCGTCCTCACGCGGCTGAGGATCGAACATACCAGACTCACACACCTCCACCTCATAACAAAGATCTTGTCCCCATATGTTAAAAGTGTGACCAGTCATTAATTATAAAGTACTTTTTGGAAGAGTGCTCTTTTTACACCGCAAGATTAATAAAAGATCTTGGAATATCCCAAAATATATCAGCATCCCCTCTGAAACCAGGAAGAAATCATTACTAAAGTTATGAAGTTCCTTCACAATGAATTTCTTATAAAACATATATCTTATAAAAAGAATGACAAGTTTATAATAATTTTTCTTGTTTCCTTTATTTATTAATTTCAGTTCATTTGTTGATTTTATTGCTATTTATTAATCTATTTTATCTTTATATTTTTATTATTATCTTTATTTATTTATTTTATTCTATTACTTTTTTATCTTTTTTTATTTTTTGTACCAACCAACTAAACGGTAAAAAAGAAAGTGTTATTTAGTCGATCGGGCGTTGATGACCTGGATGCTTTGTGCCTAGACATCAAAACAAACAAACATAAAGAAATAATCAGTTTGTATGCACTTTTGTAATAAAAGTCAATTTTTATATACGAGCTTTTACACTAACACCTTTCTTTCAATATTTTATTTTATTGCTCTTATATAGCATTCATGATTCCCAATTTTTTTTTCTCTTTCACTATCTATCCACACCTGTCATGGTATTGAGAATCAGCAGATGTGTTGTCATGATGAGGATTGGAATTATAGGCACGAGGGAGGATAGTACCCACCAGAAGCTCTTCGTGGTCATTATTTATTTCTTTGATTTAGGTGAGGAGATCTCGCATCCAGCTCCTTTTTAATCTCCTCCTGATGGGCATGCCAGTCGTAGCCATGTCGTTTATAAGTTTGTTTGTGTGTCCGTATAGTTTGAGGTGAAAACGAGACTAGAGAGTACGTATGTGGTGGTTGTTGTAAGTCGTTATGTAAAATTTTATTGTTGACGTACCAGGTAGCTCCTGCTATAAGTCGTAAAATTTTGGATTGAAATGACTGTTGTTTTTTTAAGTGCTTATTTTTCGCCGAATCGTAAATCTGAGAGGGGTATGTCCAGATGGGTTTGAGTAGGTAAGTGTATGTATTTAGTTTTTGTCAAACTTTCAATTTCGATTTAGAAAAAAGTGAGCACAATATTTTCAGTAACTTGTTTAAGGTCTGTCATTTCATGTTGTCGTCTGTCGAATATTAGTCCCATGTGACGTACTGTGTTTGTCTGAGGAATTCAATTTTTAAATTCAAAGTTTGTTTTTTTAAGTTATGCATTAAATTACTTCATTTCTCATTCGGTGGAACACTCTTCCTGACCTTCTCGAACAGTACAAACGATAAACTTTTGTGTTATTATAGGTCTAGATCCCGGAGGTGGCGGCGGATTATTTATTTTCTTGATCGAAACGACTTTGATTAATATTTGTTCTGCTTCCTTTAATGAGCACTGGGATTTCCATCTCGAGGAAGCGCTCTCGACTTTAAGGGAGAACTTTTTGAAGCTTGACATTCGATGAAGTTGAGGAGCTTGGAGCATTAACCGCCGACAGTAGTTATTACTTTATTTTAGTTTATTACCGAAGTCATAAAAATATTATTAATAAAAAACGCCTTGCTTTTACTATTAAATATGTATTGCTTCTGATCGAAGGCTTAATTAACGCCATCGAATAAAAAAAAAATCTTTGATTAAAATGTGATCGATGAAATATTGATTAGTTATTGCATTTCCTAAATTTTAAAGTCTTCAGTATATAGCGAACCGAGACATCGCCGGTTAAGAAAAATCTGTTGAACCGAAGTGAATTAAATGAGATACTCTTCTATTAAAGCTCTTATGTTAGTTAAAGTTAATCTTAAAAAAAACAAAAAAAAAACTGCATAATCAAGTAAAATATATTTTATATGTAATATTTATATTTTTATACATTAATAATTTTTTCAATAATTATTTTTACATTATTATTATATTAAAGGCTCAAAACTTCCTTCCATTAGACCAGCCTTAGCAGGTGTCCCTCAGGGATCAGTATTCGAACACTACTATTCATCGTATAAGCAGACTATATTCCAAAGAATACCTGAATCATTACAGCGACCTACGCATACGATATAACAATCCTAACTAAACAAAAAAATCCTAGCCACGGCTCTCAGACTTTTCAATACCATCTAATAAAATTAAATGATTGGTGCAGATTTAGAAAAATTCTATTGAACCACGACAGATCCCAACATACTACTTTCACTCTTCGACATGAAACTTATCCTAGTATCTACGTTGACAATGCTCAAATTCTTTAAACAAATGAAGTACAATATCTTTAAATGGCATTTGACTGATAAATGATATGGGACACATGTCAAAAAAAATAGAAAAACGTTAAACCTCAGACAAAATATTACACTCACAAGACATTCAAAATTAAAACTGGAACAGAAAGAGAACAGTCACATTTACTTATTAACATTTTCTCAGCAGAAAAGTCTCAATTTTTAGAAATGTGGTTTACCAAAGCCATTACCGTAATTTTCGGTTAAACGGGGTGCCGTTTTTTCAGTGGAAGCTTACTGTACCACTATTTATTTAAAATTGGTGTTTGTGGGACATGTGAGGGAGGAGGGGAAAGCATATAAGCGTCCCTAAAAATCTTTATGGATGCTATCGCGTAGATGTTAAAAATCTTATGATTAAGAAAGATTAAATAGGATACGAAAAGTATGTGTAAAATTATATTATACACTTCTATTTTTATTATGGTTGTTAAATTAGTGGGGGATTGAAGTCAAAGGAGAAAAAAATGTATTTTATTTTATATATTAAGGTTTCGGCCTAAGTTTCAGCATTTCATCAGGACTGCTTGTTTTTTAATTGTGCAGGAAGTTAAAGTTTTTATCTGTGATTGCATCCTTTTTTTTCTCTCCTCCTTCGCCTTTTACGCTATTCGGGTTTTTTACCGATCCAGAGGAGATGACGGAGGATTAATACCAGAGTTGAAAGCTCTTCCGGTACTGGGATTCGTAATCTTCGGTCTATCAACCGGACACACTGTTTTATTCAGAGCCATGTAAAGTCCAACCAATGTAAAATCAACTATTTTTCTACCATTTTATTTTTATTAATGTTGCCTTAAAAAGTTGGGAGATTCAATTTGGCAATGTGAGTTAATATTTTGTATTTTTAAATACGTTCAATTTATTTCAAAAAGTTCTGACATGATTAATTCATTTCACGAATTTTGAACGTTTTTTATTTTATTAAGCATTGTTAGAATAAGCCTACCCAATAAAACGTATAAATTGTTATCGAATACAAATTATATTCACTGTGATTAATTATTATATATTTCTATTTTCGAAATAACAGAAAATATTAAAATAAATATTTCTTTCAAACCGGAGCTGATTAAATATAAATGTTAAAATTTCATTTTAAGACATTGTTTTGACTTTGAAATTGATTAGCAAGATTTAAACATTTATTTCAATCAAGACCTAGGTCTAAATAGATTTATCCAGGGGAAAATGAGCCATATTATTTCTACTGTTTTTAACTTTGAATAGGAAAATTAACAATTATAAATTAATTTATACAACCTGAGTTTAAGCACTCACTTTCACCGGTGACTAATGACCTGGTAATAGTGAGTAATGGTGGAACCAATGATTACTAATTGTAAGTGGTAATGGTTTTCTCCCCGATTCCAATTTCCCTATGCATATCCATTACCTATACCATTGGTGCTGTGTTTGATTCTTTAAATTCTACTATCAACATAATAGTTGTTGAGGTAAGGAAACAAAAGGAATTGTATATATGCATATGTAAACTTATACAGGAACAATGTAAATGAGATCAGGTAAAAAAAAGTCTCTCAACTTACTGCTAAATAGTGTTGCCCAAAATTGCAAAGTACAAGACCAAGACGAAAGCCGCCTAACTGTTGCTTGACCAAGACGAGGACTGGTAAAAAAAAATCGAATTTTTGGACAAAAATTACGACAAAATAGTTACTAATACTTGGCAATCTTAGTTACTATATGTAAGTAATTGGTATAACCAATATACTTTTATATTTAACTCCTCTAATTTTTCATTCGGGCCTAGTTAGGTTTCTCCTATCTAAAAAACTACAGCAATATCTCTATAGTAATACGGTAATAAGTAACTGCAAGACTGTTGCGAGACTCTTGCGCAAACCATAACCAAGACTGCGTTTGCAAGACCAAGACTCGTCTCGGTCTCGCATTTGGGCAACACTACTGCTACTTCACTTCCTAAATATAGTCTGGTGATAAACCGAATAAAATAAACTTATGGAACACATCTCTGGTAACAGAAAATTGTCATCTTTCCCGAGGCACAGAATTACGGTATTTAGGAGAGTGGATGTATGAAAAAGGAACCTTTGATTCAGATATTTCATCGAAGAAATCTCGAGGAAGCAAAATTATTGGCATCTTTAACTCGATCATCTGAAATAAAAACATTTCCTTAGAAACAAAAAAAAGATTATGTCATTCATTTCTGTCAGAAATAGTTCTGTATAGTGCCGAAACCTGGAAAATAACACATCCATATGCCCAAATATATTGGTCTTAGAGATGGATTTTATAAGAAAAAATTGAGACATCTCAGGACTACAGCATATAGATAGATAGATAGATAGAAGAATCAACTTTATTCTGGGACTACGTCCCTTGAGAATAACAATATTGTACATAAAATTAAACATTACATCTGGCCAAAATGTATATTACAATAAACAAAAACAAACAAACAAACAAAAAAA
Source organism: Nezara viridula (assembly GCA_928085145.1). Lineage (NCBI taxonomy): Eukaryota > Metazoa > Arthropoda > Insecta > Hemiptera > Pentatomidae > Nezara > Nezara viridula. Next base: position 68,966,306 of record OV725081.1, on the reverse strand, counting down.
ACAACTAAAAAATAAGGGATAAAAGAAGTGTTTACATAACTGTACAGATATCGGAAGCCATAATATGAGAAATAATGTCCTAATACTGCAAAATAGTTGCTATACACAATACGCTATGAAATTATAAATGAGCGACAGATAATAATAAAGATGTTATAGTAATAGTAGTATGTTCGTAGAACATAATAGTATAATCGAAATACAATAATAGTGTAATCGTACATACACAATATATACACCCAATAATACAATAATAGTGAGAATACAATAATAGTACAATAGTATATATACAATATACATATATTAATATATATATACATATACATACATACAATGCAACAATAGTATAATAATACAATATAGGCTACCCAGCGTCTGATTGAATTGTAAGGAGGAATTGGAAAAGGAGGGTTTTAAATGTGGATAAGGATGGTGCATGGCGGATTTTAAGTGGGATGGAATTCCAAAATGTTGTGGATCGGACAATAAAGGAGTGTTGAAATGAGGCCGATTTGTGGAAAGGGGTATAAAGGTCGGAAGGACGAGATCTTGTGGAGAGGGAGTGGATAGATGACTTGAATTGAAGGAGATTGAATGCGTAGGAAGGACGATGATTATAGATTATTTGGTAAAGGAATGTACCTAGGAAGTACTGTCTTCTGAAGGAGGGGAAGAGCCACCCTGACTCGGCGTAGTAGTGGGAAACATGAGAACGTCTCGGGGTCCCATTGACAAATCGTACTAAGCCATTCATTATTCTTTTCAGTCTGACTCCAAGTTCCGATGAGAGGCCACCGTACACTACACAGCCGTAGTCAATGTGGGGGAAGATGAGGGCGGATACTAGGAGTCTACGTGTGGATATGGGTAGGAGATGGCGGAAGCGATGGAAGAGTTTCAGGATGGAAATTGAACGTCGGGATATGAGGGAAATATGGTGATTCCAGGAGAGGGTTTGATCTATGATAACACCTAAGTTTTTAACTGAAGTGTTGAAGGTGATGGGTTGGTCATTCAGGTACAGGAGAGGAATGTTGGTATTTGATCTGAGAAGGGGTTTGGAACCGAGGACAATGGCTTGGGTTTTAGCAACGTTTAACCTTAATCCATTTTCACTTGCCCAGGCACAAATCCGATTTAGGTCTTCTTGTATTTTGGCAAACGCATCATGCCATTCAGAGGGAGCGAAGGAGAGGTAAATTTGGGAATCATCGGCATAAAGGTGATGTGAACAGTGAAGGATTGATTTATGAAGGTCGTTAATATATGAACTAAAAAGGAGAGGAGATATGCTGGAGCCCTGTGCCACTCCTGAGGACAGAGTTAGATAGGATGATAAAGGTTGGTTCGGGATAGAGACTGCTTGGGTACGTTGAGAGAGGAATGATTGAAACCAAAGGATAGAGCTGTTGGAAAAGGATAACGATTTCAATTTGGAGAAAAGGATGGAATGGTTAATGGTATCAAAGGCTTTGGAAAAGTCCAGGAGGATAAGGACCGTTAGTTTTTTATCATCTATGGCTGACTGAACATCACTAACGATTTTGATTAGGGCGGATTGTGTGGAGTAGCCTGGTCGAAAACCAGACTGGTAAGGGTCAAGTTGATTGGATTGTTCTAGGAAGTTGGAAATTTGGGATTGGACTATTCGTTCTAGAGGTTTTGCAAGGTTAGACAGAATTGAAATTGGACGGTAATCTTCAGGGGAAGAAGGGTTAGGATTTTTAAGTAAAGGACGGACAATGGCTTTTTTCCATGAGGAAGGGAATATTGCGTTCTGAAGGGAGAAATTGTAGATGAAAAGTAGAGCGGGAAGGATTTCAGGTAGGCATAATTTGATTAATTTGACGGGAATACCATCTGGACCAATGGAATTGGAATGAGATTTCATGACGGCGGATATGAGGTCTGTAGGAGAAATATCTGAAAAATAAAAGTTGTCGTCGTTAAATGATATTCCAGGAGTAAAGAAGGAAAAGGTTGATGGAGGAATGCAGGAGGAAGCTGATATAAAATATGAATTTAAATCATCAGGTTTGACTGGAAAGGCTGCTGAGGAAGGTGATCTGGAAGAGTCACAGAGGGAGAGTTTACGAAGGAGTTGCCATTTGGTTTTGGAATCAGGAGCTGCTGAAAGGGCTTCGTGGAAATAGGAGGATTTGGCTCTTCGGATATTGGTTTGTGTCAGGTTACGGAGCACCCTAAACGCTTGGTAGTCGTCAGCGAGTCTAGTGCGTCTAAAGCGTCTGCGGGCTGCATCGCGTCTCTTCTGAAGATCTTTAATTTGCTGACACATCCAGGGAGCAGGGGGGCGACGAAAGGTAGAGGTTTTGATGGGAGCATGGGAATCAAGGATATTACGGAGGTTGGAAGTTAAAATATCAACCATAGCGTCAATACATGAACAGGAATATATTCCATTCCAATCAAGGGTTTCCAGGTAGGGTAAGATTTTTTCACGAGTGAGGACATCAATATTACGGAAAGTTATGGTTCTAGGTAGGATCGGAGGAGTATGGATATTATATGAAATTTGAATTAGGTCATGAGAGGATAAAAAGGAGACCGGTACTTGTGAGGAGGAAAGGAGGTTCTGAGCGGAGTCGATAATGTAATGGTCCAACCAGGTATCGGACCTGGGGGTGTGATGAGTGGGCGAAAAAGGAACAATGAAAAGATGAAGAGAGAAAAAAAGGTTTTCGAGGTATGATTTATCGCTGGAATCGGAAAGGAAATTAGTGTTTAGGTCTCCGGAGATGATTATTTTGGTATAAAGAGGAACAAAGTTGAAGAGGGATGATTCAAATGATGGATCAAAGGGAACAAGAGGAGGTCTATACACTACGACATAAAGGATAGGAGATGTATCAAAGGAAATTTCAGCGATTAGGAACTCTACATGTGGGTGATCGGATGGTGGAGAGCAGTGGAGTATTCGGGTCTTCATGCATTCGTGAACATACAACGCTACACCTCCGCCAGTCCGGCTCGTCCGGTCGTGGCGGATTAGTGTGTAGTTAGGAAGGGAAACAGATGAGGAAGGGATGTAAGGCTTGAGCCAGGTTTCGGAAATTGCAATGATATGGTAACAATTATGGGTAAAGTATTCAAGGAATTCATCATAGTGGGCAGGGAGGGATTGGGAGTTGACGTGACAGGTATTAAGGATGCTAGACATGATTAGGCTTGAGGAAAATAAAGTCAGAATTTGGTGAGCAGACGCTGGATCGGATATGATACATTAGATGAAATAATGTAAAAATAAAAATATAAGAAAAAAAACCATTAAAAAGAAAAAAAATTTTGAATGCAATAATCAATAGAAATAAATTAATCAAAAATTTCCGGTAGTAACATAACATACATTTCAGATTTTCAGTGTAAGTCCTGTGAACTAAGCCAAATTGTTTATCGATGTTGAGGAGTAAACAGGGATCGAAGAGTCAGCCGAAGACGTCTAGGTCTTGACTCTGGTCGATAAAGACAACCTGATGACCGTCATCCTTTCGACACCGCAGTCTGCCGCCGGAGAACCATATATATTTTATTTTCCCTGCTGATTTCTTCTGCCGAGCGAGCCAGTAGAGGTACCTGTTCGTCGGGGTCATTTCCTCGCTGAGATAAATACGGTGGCAGTCATTTTCCTGCCAACCGATTTCCCGCGTCGAGAAGTCCCTTTTTACTTTTCGCTTCTGCACCAGGTCGTCTCTCACTGACTGCCTGACGAATTTCGCGATTATAGGCGGTGGTCGAGGGTCATCTTTTCTTGCTCTTCGGCGCAGCACAGTATCTATATCTTCGACATTGATTTTAATTCCCAGACCGGCCCCAATACTTGTAACCAGGGCTGCGGGAGTCTCACCTGCTCGAACCGGGATGCCCCGTATCTCGAGCGATCTACTAAGCAAGCCCTGTTCGGCTTTATTCAGCCTGACCTCCAGTTCACCGACTTTAGATTTGAGGGCTTTATTTTCTGAAATTATTTCTTCAAGCTTTTTAGATTGTCCCTCTAAGTGGTTTTCAATTTTAGATAGCCTAGTGTTTACTTCGAAGCTCAGATCTCCGTACTTGTCTAGCGCTACTTTAATATTTTTTAATTCCTGGTTGAAAAAAATATCTAGCCGCTTTACTGCTGCCAGAATTTCTGATGGTGTAGGCTCAGTATTGTGACTTTGATCTGGGTTTTCACCACCTGGTGGAATCTTTTTAGGCTGATCGCAACTAGCGCATATCCATCCTTTTTTTGAGGATTTTTGAGCTTCAAACTCTTTATCAGTGAGTTTACCGCACCTGCTGTGAAATAAAAGTTTGCATTTAACACAACATAAAATATTTTTCTCTTCTCGGCTGATGGTGCTGCTGCATAGCGGGCATTGTGCCATATTGTTATTTAGTAAATAGATCGTACTTACAATAACAAGCCGGGTTGTTATGATGCGTAATAGCAACAGCTGCGCTTAATCCTCTAGAGCTCAGTTGTTTACCACTGTCCCGTAGCTCGCAATAGTATAAAAACTTCGATACTTTTACTTTTCGATGAGTAGAGAGGAAATATGAAATGTCTATAATTTCTTTTAATAAAAAATATTAAAAAGAAAAAAAAAACGGCAGAAATCAAAGCAATTTTAACAAAATAGAATACTTAATAACACAGAGATATGTTGACTGGTTGCTGTCTCTGGCCAGACAGATATATCTAAAATTGCTGTTTGAAAACATATAAGACATGAAAAAATATTTTATTTAATGTTAATTAAATAAACTCTTAAACGCTTAAATTCTTCTGTTCATATTACCTTTGCCTTCAGTCTATATCGAACAAATGTTTCACTGCCACTTTTGCCTTTGTTAAGTTCATATTTTGTTTTTCCTTTATGCAACATTGTAAACAGTATTAGTGTTTTAGATATTTTTCATATTTATCCATTTCGTTCCTGTCCATCTCTTGTTGGTTTTACTTCTTAAACATTACCCAATTAACAACAAATGTTTAATTTTATAACTCAATTAAGTGGGGCTGTAGAAGTTCATAAAACCTTGAAAACACGCTATAATCTACTAAAGACGCACAGAATCTTAAAACTGGAAACAGCCGTTGAAAAATGACGGGAGTAGGAGACCCCTAAAAGATATTTCTGCAGTTGTAAGAGGAGCTACAATCAAATTATTACTCTATTTGAAAGAGATATGCAAAGCTTTAATATGCCGCCCTAAAACTGCGGATTGTGAATATGTTGAAACCACCCAAGAGCACTTCTCTGACACAAACTCAATATGAGCTTCAACCTTTTAACTTAATTTATCAGTTGTCTGATGTCTGCTTTCGGTTTCATACCTTGGCAAAATCTAAAGCCTATCAAGATTCTGTAGAACATAAGGATCCAGTGATAGCAGCCTCATCGATGTCCTGAACACGCAGCTATTCAAGATGACATCCATTATCTTATTGATGTAAGGTCAAGCATTGCTGCTGTCATAACAGTGCTTGGTTGATTCAAGGATGGGGAGGCATTCGAGCTGATGTCTCTCCTAATAAGATATTGTTCTTTTTTTTTCATTAGTCCATATTAGTTTTAATGAATGGTATGATCCAAATAACGGAGTGCACGAGCAGTCTATCGAGTGTGCAGAACACGCTTTTCCCGGGAACCTGATGATAATTTAACATGACTTTTAGCTGTGACATTAATCCCCCGCTTTCTCCCCTGGCCAGGAAATAAACCGTCTTAAAGATAAGAAAGGGGAAGACAAAAAAAATTCACTCGCAAGATTTTCATTTTTTAAATTATAACTCATATATATAAGGTACCAAATGTACCTGCTACGTCATAATATGCATATTGTATCCCTAAAAGGATAATTACCATAATAAAAAGATGAAAACAATATTTATCCTTCTTCACAAAATTGAATCCTGAACCATCTACTAACACTAGGCAATTGTCTGAGAAAAGGGACCTGATTGAAATTTATTTTAAGTGGTGTTAATATCACTCCTTCTTCCGTGACAACACGTGCATGTTGTTAATAACAAGATCTTTTATTTATTTATTTATTTTTTATCTGTTATTATTACAGACCTTGTTGATCTTTAACCGCTTTAACTAGCCTGTTCCATCTCTCTCCCTGTCTTGAACTATTTCTTACTAGTTATCTGCCCGTAGCTCTATTGCATCTTTGTTGATTCTATCTATCCATCTGTTTTTTGCCCTTCCAAGTGCTCTTTTTCCTTGTATTGAGGCTTCCAAATAGATTGCTACGAGCTGCATGTCTCGCCCTTCTTAACCTCCATGCTTTCATATCATGAGATATTGATTGACCAGTTTTTGTAAGCAGTTCTTTATTGGTCTCTCTTCTCCATGCATTAGTACTCTGATCTCAGTTCGCTCCAGTTATCGTGCGGAGGATTTTTCTGTCAAATATTTCAATACTTTTTTCTAGGGTGCTGGTTAGTGTCCAAGGTATCACAGCCATATATTAGAACCGGCTTTATCTTAGCTTTGTACGCCCTTATTTGAAATTTCTTGAGATTTTTCGGGATTTTAATTCCTTTTAAAAAGGAAGAAGAAAGATCTGTTTGTACTAGTTATAAGTTGGTCTATTTCTGACCGCTGCCCATTCACTGAGGTTATTGTGGAGCGGAGGTCTACTTTCTGAGTTATTAATAAGATTGTAATTTAAATTGGTGATTATTATTATTTTTAAACATAAAGACTTTTATAATTATTTGACAGAAATAATAACAAAATTTACTTGGCGGGCCGAAAATTTATTTCTATAAATTATTTTTATAAGAAGAAAAAATTATTTCTTAATTATTCAAGCAATTTTTTCAGCTCATTTAACGATTGGCTTCCCAATAAGAAATCAATTTTAAAAAATTTGTTAATATAAATAATAAAACACAATGGTAATATTATATGATACGAAACGATTTTTAATTAATCTTCTTATACAAAAAGTTTCGGTAATAGAATACGCTCACTCATTTCAACATTCTCATATCTTAAATATCAGCAATTTTAAGTAAACCTTTAATGTTTTTTTTTCGTATATTTACATAAATAAGTCAATGACTCATTTGTTACATGGCCCGAAACGATTTCACAATATGATTTGTAATGGAAATTCAATGTTTCAAATCCTTAATTTTTTATATCCAACCTTCGCTCATCACTACGAGGAGACAACGCAAGGTCTGCGGTTTCTGATCCCAAGAGATGCCTTCGTGAGTCAATTAGACAATGTTGACTAATTAGTGGATCGTGCTTGCAATTGCAGCCGATAGTTCCCTTCAATATTCAGAGTCACTGAAGTTTGTCGTCTCAATAAGTTACGAGAAACATATCCTCATTAGTATACGACGACACCATAGCTTACAGAATTTTTTGATAATCTGTGGATCCAGTTTATGCCCACAAAACTTCGAAATATAAAATTATAAAAGAGTGAACCACAGGCGTCTCCTCGATTTTTTTCTTGTAAAAACTGTCCAAATTATCATGGATACTCTACAATAATAAGTAGTAATGATTGTAAAGAATACTAATACCTAATCTTTCACATTTCTTTATCGAGTAATATTACATTTTGTCACTATTAAGGACATTAGTAATAGTGATAGAGTAGCTCATTCACGCTCTATGTACAATAAATAATACAGAAAAAACAAGAATACTAAAATTAAATGTATATAAACTAAAACAACAAAAATTATGTATGTATATAAACAAAAATTAACTAAACTAATAAAAACAAATACTCACATACACACACGCTTCTGTACAATATCTAAAAAAAAAAAAAAAAAAAAATCATTCATCCAAGATCTCCGAGCCAAGCCTCTAGAAGATCCCAGCGCCTCTAAATCAGCTGCATTACTGGTATTAAGAACCGGTAGAGTTCATCCTTTTAACTCAATTTTTCACTTGATGTCTGCTTTCGGGTCCATATCTTGTCAAAATCTGATGCCTATCAAGATTCTGTAGAACATAAGGATCCAGTAATAACAACAAAATAATAATATTAAAAGTAAATGTATATAAACTAAAGTAATCAAAATAATAACTTAAATATAGGCATATTAATATACAAAAAAAAAAAAAAAACTCTGTACCACTACAACCCATGAAAGGTCTTGGGTTCAGAACTATTTTGGGAAAGTTTTGTTTCTTGGTCAACGGTTGTGTTAGGAGGTGATTTGACCAAGATCACGCTCAACCTAGGTTTCCTCCCTTACTTAATTATTCAAGGGCACCACTCGGTATTTATTCACTCAGGAAAACTTCAAGTCAAGCCTTTCTTCCCACTCTTGGAAGTTGAGGAGGGACTCTAAGGCCGTATAAGTGGTATTCCTATCTAATATCTAATAAAAATACTATTAAACTGTGTATGGAAAATGTTCGTGTACTCGCTTTATTTTCTTCTGAAACTTGATTAAATCATATTGAAGTCACTTCAACAATATGTATTGATAATTGTAAAGAATAATATCCTCTCGCAAAAACATATATCGTATTGACTACACGACAACAATATGTTTTTTTAAATTTATTCAGTGGTATAATATTCCATCTCAAGGAAAATAATTATAGCAGGATAAGAACACATTCACACCGTATAAAAATAAATAATTTGATAACATAAAATAACCAGAAGCAAAATAACAACTAAATAACAATAAAAAAGTATATAAAATAAACAAAAAAAAACACTTAAAGATAAGTAAATTAAAAAATACAACAATATGTAATAATAATTATAAAATATTCGTATTCTTTTTTGTTCTCTTATGAAAACAGATTATACTTTAGTGGACGTACTATAACTTTAGCAATAATTGTAAAGATTCCTAATGCTTCAAAAATAATGCTTTGTTCCCTTGTGAAAACTGATCAGATCATAATGATCTCGCTACAATAATATTTAGTAGTAATAGTAAAATTACCAATAATAAATTATGTGTGGACAAGTATTCATTCGTATCCATTGGAACTTTAATCAGCATGCTAATGTAAGGTATAAATTTCATTCATTGTTACTATAATGGTAAATCATGCTTTACTTGTATTGAAGGTAATTGGATAATCAATTATAGAAGGATGATGTGCCCGGCTAGCAAAGCCTTCCACCCTCCTCCGGGCTGTAGGCAGGCAGCCATCAAACTGGATTATGTAGCTAAACGTTTGATTTATCTAATGTTTCCATTCTAAGTACTGTTTCCACTAAATTGACATGAATGGTGACTGTTATATGATCTGATTAGAGTTCGTTGACCTCTTTAATCATTAAACATAATAAATAACTAAGCATTACCCTACAAAATATGCTTCTTTTCAAAAAAACATTGTATTAACTTATTTGTGGCTTGATGGCTGACTGTAGTGAATAATGAAGAGGAGGATGGTTGGGGTGATTTTGTGGAATGATCATTCTCTGCAGGCGATTGCTTCGATCAGCCCTGATGAAGGACGGGACTTCGGGTCGCAACGTCGGCAAATGTTAAAATAAATATTATTATTTATTTTTGCCATTTTTATTTTGACTGATCACCCCAACCACCCTTCTCTTCCTTATTAAATTATATTCAATTTAATATTTTAAATTAAATATATGATATTTCATTATCGATCATTTTATTCTGATTTGGGTAGGATGTTGGGTCAAGAATTATACTTATTTCTGGACGAAACCTACCCTAACTGATTCGTTGGTCACGGAATACAATAAACTCGGCATAAGTGTAAACTGTATATATTAAAATTAATATATTCAATATTCAATCATTATTTTCAGGGAAGAACCCTATACAAATGGAGTCTATGACAAAATAACAAACATTATTATCCTTATGGAAATACAAATACCTTTTTATTACTTAAAACACTCTTAAGCATAAATTAAAAATCATATAAGGTAAAGATCAGACAGTTAAAATAGTTCCAATTATCAAATTAATATAAAATCTAAAATTGTCAACAATATACATAAATAAATACACACGAAACAATAAAAATAATATAATAAATATAGAAATACATAGTAAGCTTCAAACTTGATAAATTCTTTAATTCATAGAACGATTAAGAAATTTACTAGATTGGTTTAAGTTAAACTTAGAGACTACTTTTGACTCAGCAACCGGACCCTCAATTGTCAATAAACTTATTACTAATAAAATGCCGTATCTGCATATTTTTACTTAACATCATTATTACGAGTCAGCAAAGTGAGTTCTATAATTGATATTTGTTTTTCATTTACTAATGAAATAAATTCATTCCGAGATTTAGCCACGGAATAAAAATCAACCCACCTAGGATAGATTCGAATCGACGCTATTCCATTCTTCTCTCCATTCAACATACTGTATTTAACCAAAAAAGTCGAGTAGATGTATGAGATACATCAACTGTTCTCTAATATAATTAAATAATTATTAAGCTTAAATAAAATTAATTTGTCGGTCAGTTAAGAGTTTCCGAAAACATATTTCCGAGAAAAAAAAATATAATAGTTTAAGATAGAGCAGATTAGTGAAAATATTAAATCGTATATATTTCTTTTATTTAATTAAATGTTGTACTGATTATTTAGTTATTTTGTAATTCTCTGATGGTGATAAATTTACTTTTAAATATAATACATATATTTTATTCGCATAAAGTTCACATATGACCATCAACATGAATATATCTATATCATCCAATATTTATGTTATATTCCAATATTTATGTTATATAAATATACGCATGGCTTAATCATTGGTAATTCGACGTTATATTATAGGGATTATGTTTGCACTGCCATTCTGTTTCAGTGAGTGGGCTAAAGATTGTTCTGAGAACTTTCCTTCATAATGTTTTTTCTTTCTTTATTTCAAAATATAATTGAATTTCTTTTCCTAGTTGATGGAACTATATCCAAGTTTATAAATAAGTAACATGATTTATCTTGATTAATACATATATCAAACTTTTTGGTTAAGACTTCACTATTAGTAATGATAACGACACTTCTTAGATCCCAATAGTCATGTTTTATTTATTTCTTTTGCACCTACGTAACATTTCAGCCCTGAGAGTATTTTCAAGGCTAGAAACCTTTAATAAACAAAACAATTATCGTAGCCTAATTACTACATTTGCTCGTTAATCATTTACATTTTTATTTGATCTCTATATACCCATATATTAAAAAAAAATAAAATTTATATGGGCTGAATTGCCCTTTCCATAATAAAAATTGTCCATTAATAAAACTTCCACTTATAAGGTTATATTTATTTAAACCTTTTTACATGTCATTTTAATTCATTCCAAAATAATTTTTTTAAATATTATTTAATTAATTTAAAAAATATATTATTTAATTATATAATTATTTAATTTTTTTTAAATTTCATTTCGAAAGATGTAGTTCTAAATGAATTAAAATTACGTGGAAAGAGGTTTGAATAAACATTATCTTATAAGTGGAGGTTTTAGTAATAGATTATTGTTATTATCGTATGGGAAATTGAGCCCATAGGAATTTAATATAATTTAAAATATTTATGATAAAATATAAAATGTAAATGATTAATGAGCATATGTAATTAGACTGTGATGATTGTTTTGTTTGTTAAAAGTTTCTTACCTTGGCCTACCATTGGGCCTTCGATATCCAATACCTAATGAGTACTATTAAATTAATTAATCGAACCAACTTAAATTTAATAAAGAATTTTTTTTAAATTTCTTGTAGGTCATAAACGGCGCTAACGAAAGGTCTTGAATATATATATATATATATATATATATATATATATATATATTTGTTATCTGTTTGAATGTGTATGTTTCAAGGACTGTTAAAGTATCACATGCCTCACCTCTTCGCCGTGGGAATAGATCCTCCATCGGGTACCATTTGTCAGCCACATCGAATGCTCTTTCCCAATCTAAAATTCATAGAATTTCCTAATAGTTTTCTTGGCAAATGGTTATAAACTTTCTTGTCGACGACTTAGTGTATTTATAAATGCTTTTAAGTCACTGTCAAACAGTTGATTGAGGATTGTATTAGAATGAAAATAGAATTGCTGTAGAAAAGCGTTGATGGAATTCAATACCATAGCATTTTTTTTTTTTTAAGTTATCCAAGTTATAATTTAGGTTAGCTTAATCTATTTCGCGTCTTGTAGTAAAATTGTTCTACTACAAATTATTATAAGTTCATTAAAAATTCATGACGAAAAATTTAAAGAATCCAAATTAATTTAAATTCATAATACATCGGTTAATTTAAAAAAATCATCGGTTAAGTGCAAACAAGGAAAAGTGTAAAGTACATTTTTCTGAATTTCGATTAAATTTATTGCTACAGTAACACACCGACATAAGTGCATCAAAACGACTCTTAACCTTTTATGTATAAAATATAATTATTTGAATTGCGTTTTTTTTTTACTTTAAAAAGAGAAAATTCATCAAAGTGATTTAATCAAAATTCATCAAAGTAATTTAATTTAATATTATTAATATTATTTAATGATTTCATACAATAAACCATCTCTCTCTCTCTCTCTCTATATATATATATATATATATATATATTTATATATATATATATATATATATATATATATATATATATATATATATATATATATATATATATGGTGGTTATATATATATATATATATATATATATATATATATATATGTTTGTGTGTGTGTGTAATATAACATATATAAATATATGCACATATAAATTATTATTAGATTTATATATTGAATCACTGTACAGCCCAAAATCATGCCCTAAATCCTGTAATTAGTTTACAGGAAACATTTTAAAAGTTTTCCTAAATACTACATACATATTAATTACTATAACTTTATACGAACGAAAAGGCTATTTAAAAAACATTAGATTCCTTGATCGATGAATCTTTGAATCGATGAAACTTTATAATAGGTGTTGCCAATATCCCTGCAGCGTCGAGGCAACAAAAAAAACCTTAATAAATGGCTATAACAAAATGTTAATTAGTAAATTTTTGTTAAAAAATTTATCTTGTTCTTAATTTCAAGTAATTTTGAAATAATTTGACAAATCTATTATTTTCTTTAATTATTATTGATAGATTAATCAAATTATTTTTACACCTTTCCTAAAATTAAAATTACGAAAAGTGATCAAATTTAAATAAAATAAATTAAAAATAATATTTTATTTGGATCAGTAATTCATGTCATTAAATTAGTGGAATATTAAAAAATAAAAATTCGAATAACATGTCTAAATTAAATTTATAAAGTAATAAAGATGTATATTACGAGATAAGCGATAACAGTATACACCACGTAGATGAGGATGGATTAGTGATAGGAATAGTGGTTTCACTATCCACACAACTTCAGTTCGGTCCGAAAATGGCTTCAGTCTTTGCGAAGCAACAATCCAATCGTAATAGGAAGTTGAGGAAATAGCTTCCAGATTTGTATTCTAAGTTCAAACTGAGATCATTTACCAACTTGGCTATTCGACGCTTTTATTTACTTCACTTTCCTCATTTTTTTCAAGCCTATACATGTTTGCATTCAATTGAATAGTGGTCTAGAAGTAGCCTGAACAATTGATCTCAAGATTTTATTTTGCTAGAAAATTAAAATTAAATTGTAAGTTGGTATGGATGTACGTAAAAACGGGTGTTGTTACTTGTAAACTGTTGGTACCGACACATAAAACCTTAGTATATAATCAATAAGAAAACATTTAAGAAAAAAATAGTGATTTAATATCAGATGAAATTTTATTTCAGAAATAACAATAACTTGCACTATTTAAGGGTACCTTTTCTTTTGACGTGTGATTTTTTAAAATATATGTATACGTTTTCATAAAAATAATTTAAGTAATCAGCAGGTTTCTTTTTCTTAAACGTAAATATTTTGACTATGAATTTGTCATTTATAAATACAAATCAATTCCTATGACGGAGATCTGAGAGAACAACACAGTTTCAGAAACACTTAACGTGAAAAATATTTAAAAAGTTATTATTTTTAAATTTTTTTTTATTTATTAATAAAATGTGTTTTTAGGCAATTATATTTTTTGACAATACATCTCATATCACAAAAAAAAAAACAAGAAATAAAAACTTTGTAACAGTTATTTGTAGTCATTTTAGCAGAAAACACGGATACTTTATGGTAGGAAATCACATAATCATTACTTCACATAACTTGAGGTGAAACACAGTTTTTTTTCTAATTAAACCACAACTTAATTAATATGGACTTATTAAATAAGAAAGTTTTTATAAAAGTGGGGTGAATGTAGTACTGTTGAAGAGTGATAAAAAAAAAAAAAAAATCACTAATAATTCATGACTTTTTTTTTAACGGAACTTAGCTGTGTGTGTATGCCCTCTAGTCTTCGTAAGTGACGAGAAATAAACTGTGATTAAGCCAGCTCTGTTGTACGGTTGTGAAATCTGGGCTCTAACCGGCACACTAGAAGCCAGAATTGAGAGATTCGAAAGAAGAGTTCTCCTTTAGCTAACAGGACCTATATAGGTCCAGAACCTCAACACATGGAGCAGAAGGAACAATATAGAACTGTTGAAAGAAACAGGCCAGTCAATATCTCATGACATGAAGGCAAGGAGGTTGAGATGGGCGGGGCATGTAGCTCGTAGCAATCCATCAGGACGCCTTAACCCATCAATAAATGCTAGAGCAGTAGGTAAGATACCACATGGGAGGCCAAAAACCAGATGGATAGATAGGATAAACAAAGATACGGCTGAGCTTCATGCCGCAAACTGGATAGCAGTTTTTTCAACGGAAATACCCGTTCTGAGGTCCACCGAGTCTAAATAACCAAGTCTCGCAAAACGGTCGACGTGTGTTTCTGTTAACAGGCAATCTCAAAAACGAATAGTCTTGCGGAACTGAAATTGCGTATTTAATTTTTGTATATGCTGAGGATGTTACCGTATTTTTCCGTTAAAATCGGTAAACCGGAAGTGGCACTTTATATCATCGATTTAAGCCATTTTTACTATTTTCGAAAATAGCTCTAATGATTTGATTAAACTCCTTGTGCTAATTTACAATAAAGTGTTTTTAAATATAAGGCAGGTTTTATTTTCAATGATGATCTTCAATAGGGCATAAAATTTTAACATTTTCAGAAAATCCATTAAAGCAGCCATATCCTTTTCTGAGCAAGATTTATCGAATGGTTTGACCCATGCTGAGCTTCTTGCTTGTGTGTATTTTTATATTAATTTAAAAATAAAATATTAGCTTATTGTGAAGTATTTTAAAAGTTATTTTAGTTCTCTTTAAAGAGCCCCTTTACTGATGATAATTGATATTTCAGAAAATAAACAAACGCATACTCAGATATATATATATATATATATATATATATATATATATATATATATATATATATATATATATATATATATGTATGTATGTATATCTCTTTAAAATTTTCATAAAAGATTTTAGGAACGTGCGATGACCTCAGACTCGGGTTTGGAGCTGTTGCCTAATTTCCCGGATCGAAACTAAATGAGATTAGTTCATTAGGTGAATACAGTAATTATTGTTGTTATCTTAACCCTGAGTTGAGAACACTTGAATTTTCATGAGGGATTAATTACACCTCTCGGAAAAATCCCGCGGCTAAAAGCATGGTATATGTTGTGATAATCACAATGTTGAATTATTTTTAGTAGTTTCTTCGAAATATTGACATTATTTATGAAAATTTGGTTTTCAGCTTAATCACTCCACATCACTCCAACTATCAAGATGGTGATAATTCATAGTATATATTCCAAACTAAATGTTGTAGAAACCTTCTATATGAGTGATTTGATAAATTTCGTATCTTTTAAGAACAATATTGTGATTTTTGAGGTAGTCACAGTTTGTATTGAATAAGAAGTAACTACTCAAAAACTGTTCAAGATTCTAAGTACACCATCTTATACTATAGATAGATAGATAGATAGAAAATAACTCTATTCTGGGACACAGTCCCTTGAGAATAACAAAATAGAACAAAATTAGAAGATTACATCTGGCCTAAATAAAATCAATAGCAAAAAAAGAAATAATATAAAGAAAATATAAGGTAAACATTCTATGTATAACAAAAATTAACACAATGACAATACACTTAAAGCTATTTGCACTGATATACCAGTACACACTTTTAAGAAAGCAATAAAGAAAAAAAAATAAGAATATATTAAATTCTTTACTAAAATAAGCTTTCTGTTTCTGTTGAGAAAACAAAAAGCTGAACCTGACAATATAAAGTACCTGATTTATATATAAATACATTAATATTTAAATGTTGATTAATATATAAATACATCATCATCATTTCTTAACTTAACAATAGGCAAGAATTTAGTGGTGTATAAAAGATAATAGTTATAAATCACCAATAGATGCGTTCAGTGACATCAAGAGTATGAAAATCTTTACTCTATAAGAAAATTAATATTCCTAGCAAAGAACAGCACTGATATTTGACAATGAACTGCATGAAATAAATGTATGTTGTCAAATGTTTAGCAACTATCTGACAATGGTTAGCAACTATCTGTTTTTGGGATAGGGATTGGAAAAGGAGGGTTTTGAATGTGGGTGGCTTGATTTTCAAGTTGTTTTTCAATTTTCTTTGAACATTGAACTATACAAAATTTTCTTCAAAAAAACAGTGATTAATATGAGCAGTAAATCTCTATATTCCCGATTTGAAGGCGGCAGTACTGCACAGGTCATATTAGATCACCTAAAAGGCCCTTTTATCATTGACCTTAGTAGATTTAATTAATGTTTTATTGAAGAAAATTTTGTCTACTTTACGATGACCTACTTAGATTTTAATTATCTTAACAGTTTTTGAGCGATTCCGTCTTATTTAATAAAAAATGTGACCATCTTAAGAATAACACAAAATCGGTTTCAACTACTTTTCCGTTCGGAATCGGCCCATGCTTCAAATGAACTCTTTTGTTGGAAATTTTGTCTGGTGTCATCCCCCAGAGTTTAGTCATTAAGAACTGAGGCACATTGTAAACATGGTGAACTATAATCTGAAACATTAGATGAATTTATTAAAAAGCGTTTTATTAAATTTCTTTCCTAGTTACCAGCAGTTAAGGGTGAAGTAGTTATATATAGGAAATATAATATCATCCCGTAGATTTTAATGTATTTGTTTTGTATGGGACTACTTTGACAATTGAGGAGTTCGGTGCAAGAAGGAGGCAGCTCCACTTTATGCCTCTATTGAGTTGCACATACAAAAGAAAAAGCCGTTTCGTTTGGTACAAGAATGTAGCAGCTCCATCTGCTAGTTCCAGAAAAATCTCTCCTAGTTGTAGCTGTCTCATTCTTCCTCCAAACGATAAATATTTAATCACAAAGTACAAACTATTCCTCGATGAACAGCGATGTATATGTAAAGGGATTATTCAATGCAGGGTGACCGTAGAATGACTGTCTTCGATAATGCGCTAATTTGCAACCAAGGACTCGCAGGCATCATAACAACCCGCTTAAAGACCAAATGTTTAAAGATGCCAATGAGCTGGCTAGAAAGTATGTTGGCCAAAACGAAATGTGATTTTAGAGACTGAAGGAGAGCTGGACATATTGATGTATTATGCCGATGATGTTGTACTTTCTGTGTTAATAAATGTTTTGTAAACTGAAATATGGTTAATTCTGGAGAAAACGGTCCTACAAAGGGTTTTTCATTCACTTTGGAGCAAAACGGAGGCAGACCCAAAATTCAAAATTCCATTGCACGTACCTGAGCGCATGCATTTTTGTCTTTTCTTATCAGTTGTATTTGATACCCCATTACATGACACAAGACTGAATATTTTTTGGTTTCATTGAAAACTGAATTTTTAAAACGTTTTTTTTTTAATTTGCTACATACTGGAAAAAGTGGAGCTGCCTCCTTCTTGCACCAAACCCTTTAATTGTCAAATTACTCATGTATGGGTTATATCACATGGAGCATAATATACATATGAAATATTTATAAACTTATCAAGCTTCAATACTCATCAACACATTATATTAAAGACCTGTTTGCTTATAAAAAAAAAAACACCTTCTTGAAGACCCACCGACTAAAATTACTATCCATTATGTAATCCAATGTAAATCTTAAAATGGTAACTAAAAAAAAAAAAAAAAAAAAAAACATGAAATGGTATGACTTTAACTATTGAAAATACTCTTTACAGAAAAGAGAAGATAACAATTATGGAATTTTTTTCCGAATAAACGACTCTCCACGTTTTGAAATAGGATAACTTGAGCAGATCAAAAGAGAGTCCTATACATCTACCCCTCCGGATTATAGGGGGGCAAAGAGGTCTCTTATGCCTCTCACCGTATGCTATTTCAATCGACTGTTTTACTTTGATATTTTGTTTGAAAGGAAATAAATAAGAAATAACGAATAAAGTTTAAAAAATAAAACCTGATGTAGCAATAAAATCATATCTAAAATATGATGCTGACCATATTGATCTAAGCATGTCTTGGAATTGAGGAGCTTTAGGAATATTTCAATAGTTATATTTAAAAAATCATTAGTTTATCTTTTATTTTATCACTTTGAAAAGTAATTCTTTTCAGTTAGTATGATTCCCTCTTAGAAGTGAAACAAAAAAAGTTTCAATAGCGATCTCTCCTCTTTTTAATTTTACTTAGCTTTAAGACCTTCCCTAATACCTTTCTTTAGAACTTGTTTATTGAAAAATTTTACAATCTGTCTCAAAGGACACTTATAATACTGTTCAGCTAGCACATTCACACTCTTTGTAAAATTAATAAAAATAAATTAAACTGCAAAATAATATAACTACAACTAAATGTATATATAAAAAAAAAACTTAAATAAAAACATACTTTTATACAGTATTTATAAGATTCATTCACTTAGAGAAACACTGAGCATAGCTTTTCTTGCTACTCATAGAAGGTAAGGTAGGAATCTAGGAGATCCCAGCGCCTCTTTCTCAACCGGATTACTAGTATTAAGGACCAGTGGAGGTTTAGCAGAGGTGCTAATACAAGACATACATTCCCTAATTCTGCAGATAACACTGGACATCAAAAAACAAATCGTTGAATGTTTCCAGCACTTCATCAGTCAATTCTTACAAATTGCTGGAAGAATACCTCGACCAACAGATGGTCGTTTCTGACGTGATTATGTGGTAGCTCCGTCGTCCTTTTTTTTTCTTTTAGCTTGTCTCTTGAAAGGGAGTTCCGGAGGATCCCTACACAGAGACCAACGGTAATCCGCAAGCATTGCTTCATTCCAATGGCCCTGATATCTTTGTTCCATAACAAAATCTTTCTCCATGTTCATCACTAACAGCTAGGAGAGAAAAAGTGGGAGTGGAGAAAGTGGATTTTTATGGGACATGTTGCATCCAAGGTTATGTTTATGTTATGGTTATGTTTCATCTATTTTTCTGCCTAAAAATCCACGAATTACTCCTTTCAACGTTAAAAGGAAGCTTGCTTTTATTTCCCTTCAACGATCCTTCACAAGTACTCGAATTTTTGGCCCGACAAAAATGCCTTCCTTAATTTTTGCATCACTTCATTTCGGAAATTTCTCTCTTATGTACTTAAAGGCCCGTCCTTCTTGGTTCATACCTTTGACAAAATTTATCATCCCAGCTTGATATACAGGGGTGGAAGTAGAATACTTTTGGGTCCACGAGAGGCTAGCTAAGATTTTTCGTTGGGGTTAAGATTTCTTGCTGGCTAGTTTCCAATCTCTAGCAATTAACTATCTCTATTGTCCCACATACATAAGAAGCATCAATGTGTTGTGTACCCCAAGTGCATTCCTAAGGGTATGGCAATGACTTTTAGATCACCACAGATTTTCCATTTGTTTTCATGATATTTGAGTGAGTCCAAGAGGGCTGTCATATTTGCATATGTCTCCACCATGTGAACTGTATGACCAACAGAAACAGCAGAAAGAAGTTTGCCATTATGAAGTACCATAGCTTTCAAACTGAATGAATAGCCTCCATTCAGTTGGATCATGGTTCAAATTTCAAGATTTCATCAAGCCATTAACGTCGCAGCAAACAACAAGATTATTTTTCTTCTCAAAAGAGGGAAGCAGTTCTCTGTGACGTTTTCTGTACTGTGAGATTCTGACATCGCATTCGAGAAGATTCCTTTTCTGTAGTCGAAACGACAGATCTGAGCGTGCTCAAAAAGAAGCATTCCTGGCTCTAGAACAAGAAGCCAAAATTCTTGGCCTGGTCATCAACGAAGCCAAGACAAAGTATTTGAGAATAGGACCATCAAAGGTAGGGGCAGGTTTTTTCGACCATATAGATTTGAGAGTGTGCACCTGGGCTCAAAAATAAACTCTCAAAATGACATATCCCAGGAGATCAATCGAAGAATTGCCGCAGCCCATCGGAGCTATTTTGGGCTAGCAAAATACTTCAAAAGCAGACACCTCTCCAACAAGACCAAGATCGGCCTATATAAGATTCTGATTCATCCGGTACTTACGTATGGGTCAGAGACCTGGGCCTTCACTAGAGCCTGTGAGAACCTCCTTCTGGTGTTTGAACGGAAGATATTGAGAAGAATTTTTGGCCCGGTTCGAGAGGGAGACACCTGGATAAGGAGAAAGAATCAGGAACTCTCAAGACTGTACAAAGATCCTGATATCATCAAGTCGATCAAGATTGAGAGACTTCAATGGGCGGGCCACATTGCAAGAATGAAGGAGGACGAGGTCCCTAAGAGAACATTGGCTGAAGAGCTTTATGGCAAGCGAAGAGTGGGTTGGCCAAATGTTAGGTGGGCTGACTCCGTCACTGCGGACGTACGCAATCTCCTCGGCGTTAGGAAGTGGAGAGCTGCAGCAACAGATAGAGCCAACTGGCGGAGACTTTTAGAGGAGGCCTAGACCCTAGACTAACGGGTTGTTGCGCCAACTATGTATGTATGTATGTAGTCGAAACCCAAGAATTCTGCCTTCTCCTTTGACAGACCTCTAATGTTCTCTAATGAGATCACTCAATTTCGCTGGACTCAGGCTGTGCGATTTATCATCTTTTTTCTCAAAATCAGAGTCATGGGATGTGGAAGGCTTGTTTTGTTCTTCTTCTTGGTCGACACTGTCTTCATTTTCTACTTCAAACACACAATTTTCGGATGGAGTAGAAACTGGCAAATTATTTGAATGCAGAATGGGTCGAATAGCAGATCGAAGATTCCGGTACTGAGCTGTCTTTCTTTTCTTCATAGACAATCCTGCCTTTATAGGTGAAGTCAAGCAGAAATAACAGTCATCTTTATTGTTTGTAGGCTCCCGCCAAACCATAGGCACAGCGAAAGCCATAGAACGTTTCTTCTTTCTCATGCATTCTCGCAGTGTAATTGAACATGCCTTGCAACATATATGTGGAGCCCAAGACTTATCCTGGTCCCCTACTTTTATACCGAAATAATGCTGATAGGAAGTCTTTACAATAGGCAAGTTTCTGTGAGGAAAATGTTATTTCACCAGAAATATAACAAAAATTACTCACCATATTTACACATTTCCATGGTATTTTTATGAAGTTTGCACTAAAAAAACAATCTCAAACCAGAAATTCTGAATTAATTACAGCAGAAACTATATGAAACTCACAGTCACAGCAATAGTTACTATGTTTATGTCTTACAAACAGCTGAAGAGCATTTTTGTTTTGTTATTTGACGAGTGTACCAACTACCCCCAAAAAATTCTCCCAAATTGAAAATGTTGACTCTAAAAAAATGAAATGTCACTTTATCTCCAAAGTAAGAGCTAGTCTGTCATTTTTGAATTCGGCAGATGGGTAAGCTCAATAGGTTTCTACATATTTTAAAGTATATTAGTTTGTTTATGATCTTTAGTTATTAGCCTATGACTTCTTGTCCAATAGTATCCATTAATATTCCACTAAACTCTGTTGAACAGATTCACAACCTATAGCAGCTAGGACGCTATCTAGATAAACGTCTTACTTGGAACTATCGTCCAAGACTGAAACGACTAGAAACTGCTCCTTTCTTGCTGCTTCAACAGTAACCAGATTCAAGCGTTCTTAGATTCCAATTTAGAATTAGGGAGTTCAACTTTGGGGCTTCACTAAACCATCGGATTTGTACCCTGTCTTTGCAAATCGAAAATTCTATGTAAAGTCCTCAATACTTATTACTTTTTTAGAAATAAAATCATCCATAATGACCTTAAAGTTCTATAATATGGATCGATTTGACTCAATCCAGAAACTTCTATCCTCCTAGGTGTCTGGAAAGAAGATCGCCTATGGACATTCTAATATAAATATATTTGTGGAATGCTACCGATAGGTAGTGTGATCGCATGTATGATCTAGTCATGTAATTATATCACAGATCACATGTATTTGTTGTATTTTTATATTTCAATATAAAATACGCATTAGTTATCTCATTTATGAGCTTTATTTTTGCAGTGAATTTCTCGACGAACTTGATGGTGTACATAGAATTTAATTATCTTGAAAATTTTTGAGTAATTCTTTCTTATTCAATAAAGAACGTGACCGATTTTAGAAAACACAAAATTGGTCTTGACTGATTGTCCGTTCGGAATCGGTCAATGCATCAAATGAACTTTTTTGTTGCAAATTATGTCTGGAAATACCTCCCAGAGTTTGGCTATTAAAAACTGAGACTCCCTGCGTATATTTAAGCTGATTGCTAAAATTATATGTTGCATTTATAGCGTTTAATAAGCTGAATATTGCTGAGTGTTATGGAATGAAAGTATTATAAATAAATGGGTTTAAGGCAATTCTTCATAATATTAATTACTCTTTTATTTTTATATATTTTTAGCGTTGGATAAAATTCTTCTAAATTATATTTATTTTATGTATTTTCAGTCTATTCTATTTAGTCTCTATATATTCCGATCCGCGGGTATTAGAGAAACTCAGAGAATATTGTTATTGAAATTCAGCTTTCTTAAGTTTGAAAAGCAGGAGTAAGGGGATAAACTGAATAAGGAAGAGAATAAACATAATAAAAATTTAATACTGGCTATAAAATATATAAACACCGTCGGTTATATTGCTTTTAATTTAATTTTAAAATGATGATCTAAGGCGACATATTTCTTTTTTATATTTAAGTTATTCTATTATAAATTATACATACATACATTCATGATAAGCAATTCCATTTATATTTTCACTTGCGTACATATAATATACGTAGTAAGAAAAAGTATTTTGATCGTTATTAATTTCGAATCCGAGTTATTTGGTCCCTTTATTCATCAATTTACAATTTAATAGTTTTAAATTATCAGTTTGATTTCATCCTCATTAGAATAGCATGACATGTCCTAAATGTGGAATTTTCAAAATTTCTTCTTGTAACGTATCTTTATATTTAATGTTCTGTATTTTAAGGTTAAGTTGATTTTTTTTTTAAATATTAACATTATTTAGGCTGAATCAAAGTTCACTTCATATATTTTTTAAATATTATTTCCATTACATCTGTGACGTTTTGGTCGTTTCGCCGTCTTCAGGCATGTCCGAAAAGACTACTTAGTGGTTAAAATTTGAGTCAAGCCTAAATTATTTTATTTGTTTCATTTGAAATTATCAGCCATCGCTCATTGTTAATAATAAAGCAATAGTTTAATATAAACTAGGAATGCATTTTATAATGAAATGAAGAAGACATATTTTCCATGATCGAAAAAAATTAACAAAGATTAGTAATACAGAAGTATAATACACCGTTT
Organism: Nezara viridula; assembly: GCA_928085145.1. Lineage (NCBI taxonomy): Eukaryota > Metazoa > Arthropoda > Insecta > Hemiptera > Pentatomidae > Nezara > Nezara viridula. Next base: position 68,942,441 of record OV725081.1, on the reverse strand, counting down.
GGAAACTAAAGATTTTATAAATTAATATATAACTTATGAAGTCGTACAAGATAATAAACAATAAATCAATGTTGTGGTTTATTTTATTATTTAAGTGTTTCCCCCACTAGGTTCATTTGCTCTACTGTAATACTATTTATAAATTAAATGTAAAGCAAATATAAATTAATGTAAAGTAAATGTTTCCATGGAAAGCGAATGGAATTATCATAAAAAATAAATGTAAACTTTGTTGTTTTTTTTTTCAGCTGGTAAAAATAAACTCTTCGCAGGATTTTTTTGTTAGTTTATACTTAGGGTAAAAGTAACAAACAGGGTTTGAAAACAATAATTATTTTTTTCACAAAATCATATAATAATTATTATATTTGATTTGAATTGAAGAGAAGAATCTCTTGGCTACGAGACTAAATCTAGAAGGTCCCCATGGTTTGATGCTGAGTGCCTTCAAGCAGTAAAAGTGAAAAATGAAGCCTACAGAAAGAAGGTTCAGCGTCCCACAAGGCTCTCCCAAGAAACATCGAAGAAAAAGACGCGAAGAGAAGAGATTATTCCGCGGAAAGAGAAGAGCTAGGGAAAATAAGAACATAGAGGACATAGAGGCATTGCGCGGCCAAAATGAAAGTCGGCTGTTCTTTCAGAGAATAAACGAGGGTAGGGCAGCTTTCAGGCCCAGAGTGACGGCATGCAAAGACACGAACGGAACTCTTTTAAGCCACAAAGATGACGTACTAAGGAGATGGGTACAACATTTCAAAGACGCGTTAAACAGAGGAACGGTGCCTGGAGAAGTAGGAGTAATGAAGGATGACTCCCTGAATTCTATTGAACCCCCGGATGAGGAAGAAATGGAAAACGGCCTGAGGAAATTGAAAAATGGAAAGGCGCCACCCCCGGACGGAATCCAGTCAGAGCTGTTGAAATGTGGAGGTGAAGAACTCAAGAAAGCTCTGCATGATTTAATGCTGACCATCTGGGAGAGGGAAGCTATGCCAACGGAATGGGCAACAGCCATTATCTGCCCAATACATAAGAAAGGAGATCAAACAGAATGCGCTAACTTTCGAGGAATCTCACTCCTTTCGTGTGCTCTCTAACATTCTTTTTGAGAAGATCCTCCCGTATTCTGAAAAGGAACTGGGGAAATATCAGGCTGGATTTCGAAGAGGACGCTCAACCACTGATCAACTGTTCTCTCTGAGGATGATCCTAGAAAAGACTATGGAGCGTAAGGTAGTCACCCACCATTTATTCCTGGACTTTAAATCAGCATACGACAGCGTTGATAGAACACAACTATACTGTGCCTTGGAGGAGCTAAGTATCCCTCAGAAGCTCGTACGCCTAATCAAGATGACCATGGACAGCTCGAGATGTAGAATACGCGTCGGTTCTGACGACTCCGAAGAGTTTAAAGTGAGCAGTGGGGTTAGGCAAGGGGATGCCCTCGCCTGTCTATTGTTCAACTTGGCAGAGGAGAAAGCTGTAAGAGACTCCGGTATTCAGACCAACGATATAATCTTCAATCGCCTGACACAGCTTCTTGGTTTTGCTGATGATATTGACATAATAGGTAGGTCTGAACGGGCTCTCAGAGAAGCGTTTATAGGCCTTGAAGCAGCTGCAAGACCACTTGGTCTAGAAGTCAACGAGAGGAAAACTAAGTATATGAGAGTTGGTGGTGAGGTGGATCTGAACTCTCCATTTGAGGTAGGTTCTTTTAAGTTTGAGAGAGTGAAAAGTTTTATATACCTTGGGTCTGAAATTAATAGCAAAAATGACATGGCTCAAGAAATACAAAGAAGGATCACGGCTGCCAATAGATGTGTCTTTGGACTTGGCCGACACTTAAGAAGTAGGTACCTCTCAAAGAAGACCAAGCTGATCATATACAAGACCCTTGTTCGGCCTGTTTTGACATATGGCTCAGAGGCTTGGACGATGACTAAAAACGATGAGATGAAGCTGAGTGTGTTTGAGCGAGGAGTCCTCAGAAGGATTTATGTTCCAGTAAAGGAGGGTGATGTCTGGAGGAAAAGAAAAAATAGGGATCTCAGTTCTCTTTATACAGACATCGACGTAGTCACGTATATTAAACTGGCCAGACTATGGTGGGCAGAGCATGTGGCCAGAATGAGCACCGTTGAAATACCAAAGAAAATAATGATGGAGGAGCTGCACCTCGTAAGACGGGTAGGAAGGCCGAGGACGAGATGGTTGGACAATTTGGCCTATGATGCGAGAACCCTGCTTGGTGTACGGAACTGGAGAGCTGCAGCAGAAGACAGAGCCAACTGGCGGAGGCTCTTGGAGGAGGCCCAGTCTCGGTAACGGGATGTCGTGCCACATATGATGATGATGATGATTTGAATTTAAAAATCGTGCCTGGTTTTTAATTGAAAGTTTAAATGTATCATTAATACTTATTGCTTCGATAACTCACTGAGTGATACGATTTTACATAAATAATAATCATTAAATTGTGATAAACAAATTTTGATCATTAAATAAAAATTATCTTTTTCACACAAATTAAATAAAATATTAATATGTATGCATGACTTATTAATGTACACATTTTTAAATATATAAATATATATATATATATATAAACATCCTTATATAATCTTTCGCGCCTCTTTGAGAGACAGATTGAGGTCTCATATTCTTTTACCTGTTTATCTTTAATTTGAAGGACTCCTTGTCTTAGGCTGATTTCTTATTGGACTGTTATAAAGAGACGTTTCGATCGAGTGAGGCTGTCGGGTGCTCCGGCCCACCACTATATATATATATATATATATATATATATATATATATATATATATATATATATATATATATATATATATATAGTGGTGGGTGGTGGTATATATATGTATATATATATTTTTTTTTTCAAGCCAAAATTTCTAATAAATTTCGGAAATAAAGATGTTCTGTTGCTAATGGTTGACAACAATATTCTCCACCACTACTCCAGACTCGAAATATATCATAGAGATTACAAACAATTTGGATTTTGGATTTTAAAAAGTATTACTCAATAATTATTATTATTGACATTCTATATATTGACATTCGAAATAATTTTCTAGATAATGTAGGGCCAGATTTCAGAATATTGGTTCATTATTTTCAATAATGAACTATTGTGATCGAACGAAAAATTTGAAAACTTGGCTCTCTCTCAAAATTTGAGGTTTTACGTTTCAGGATATGTAGAATTCGAAAAACGAATAAATATATTTTTTTCCGTCCGCCGTCCCCGCATTTTCTCCCGAAACTACTGGACCGATTTTTTTCAAATTTGGATATAAAGTCACTTGAGCATGATCCTTCTTTATCGACATTTCTATCAGCCTTTTCCTTTCAAAATGACTGCCGAAAAACCTGCGTTACTATGGACTATAGCTTCTAAACGAATGTACCGATTTCAATCAAATTTGGCTAAAGTCCTCTTCTCGATGCCCTTTAAATTTATCTATATAACATACTTCAACGAAAAGAAGCTGGAAAAAAAGTTACGAGGGGTGGTCAAATTAGATTCTGAATAACTGAAAAATTGTACAATTTTTTATTGATGTATAGTTATTTAAAACTTTATAAAAATTCCTAAGAACAATTTTATAAAATCGTTAAAATCGGACAATTTGGAGCAAAGATGTGGTCTCTAGATATTTTTTATGTTCTATTACAAAGGTTATATCATTTGTTTAGGATTTTGATTTTTGAATGTGTTAATGAAATAGTGCTATATTTTTTTAGCAAATTACTAATAATGAAAAAAAATTAGGTCAATAATTGCAATCACCATTTATTTTTTTTTCTTTGTTTCTAGGAAGGTAATGTTATTTTAGATGTATAATTGTTTGGAAATAATAAACCATTGTGAAATAATTTGCAGCGTTTTTGTATTTATATTCATAAATTGACTCACAGTAAATTTGCCATGTATTTTTGAATCAGATTTGGAAATAAAAAACTAAAGTGAACTATTCTTTATGATTTTAAATTCAGAGGACATATTTTTGTCATAAAATTCAATGTTATCCTCATACACATGTGTTGGTTCCTCTCGCTTTGGGGAAGAAAAGGTAAGTGGTATGGAAGAAGGAATAGCAGATGAGGGAATTGTGCGAGAAGGACGGGGCTGAGAAAAGCTTTTGATCTGATGTAACAACGATATTCACGCTTACTCAATTTATACACAATGTAAAGGGGTCTTCAACAAGTGCATATGGAGTTTATTTTTTGACAAGGCAGGTCCTCTCTCTTTCAAAACGTGCTGGTATTATTTATTTAGAATATTCATTTAATTAAATATTATAGTATTATTATGCCGGTGATACCAGAAGAGCATTAGAAAATTAAAACCGCTCATAAATTATATTACAATTTATGAAATTAATAGAAATTAAACTAAAACTAAATTCAAATGTTAAAATTTATGTAGGATGTATGAAGAAAAACAGAGAGAAGAAAAAATAAGTTTCTCAATTACTCATTATGATACATACATTTTTTTTCTCTTTTCTCGTTTTAAAGTAGATTAATTAAAAGATAAATAAATAAATTAATGAAAATTTCAATAACTATTTTACGGCTCTCTCCAAAATTGCTAAAACGTTTACGAAATAAAAGTATTATTACTCAGGTTCATAAAAAATACTAAAGATTGAGAAAGTACATTCCGAAAAAAAAATTCTCTTTTTTCTTTACGAGCCATTCTTGAATTATATAGTTCTTCTCTTTGATTTTAATGTAATAAAAAATAACAAGGAAAACCATATAAGTCAAATTGAAAATATGGTTTAAAGTATAGTTTTTAATAATGAACTAATTTACAAAAAAAATATTTTAATAATTTCTAATAAAAAAGAGATATAGCAATTATGGAATGTTCTTGAGAAAAATAATAATGTATTAGAATTAATATTTAAATTGGACTGAAAAAAAAATTAATTTGTTCGAGAAGTTTGAATTGCTTTGTAACAGAGAAGGACCAACACCGATGTTGTTCAACTTAATATTTTTTTTCTTATAACTTGGAAAACCTTTATTATTCCAATAAATTTTAATTTTAATCTTTTTTTTTTTAATTTATAGGCGTTCCATCTAAGGGTTGCCTCACATAGTCAGCGCAGAGCTCCACGTGTTTTTATCTCGTCAATCATCTTCCTCCAGACCTCGACCTGCCATTTCCTCCTGGACCCTCTCCATCCACCTGCTTCTGGGCCGTCCACGTCCTCTATTCTCTTGCGGAATCCAATCCAGGACTCGGCTCGGCCTCCGTCATTCTTCTCACACGCCCATACCATTAGGCAGCGTTCCCCGATCTTTTGATTTATCGCTGTAACCACATCCATTCTCTGTCGAACTACGTCATTCTTAATTTTACCAAGTCTAGTAAGACGGAGACACCTTCTTCAATAATCCATCTCGACCGCCTGCACCTTTGAGTACAAACGGGAGTTCATGGACCACGTTTCTGCGGTATATGAATAATAGAATAGCTTCCACTATTGCTGTGACTATTCTACGCTTTTTCTCGGTGGAAAGCTGTGTGTTCCAGAGAACTGGATGTAGGATTCGGGTAGCCTATTTACTATTTAATAATCGGGTAATTTTAATTTAATATTAAATTAAGAGTAAACTATAAAATAAAATTCTTATGTTTTTTTTTTTGGCTGCTTCGTTTTACACGTGCGCGAATCGAACATATGAGCCCTCTTTCTTGTTCCTATTTGAATGGAATATTTCCTGTTTTATATTTTTCGACTCATGAAACTGCTAATAGAAAAAAAATAAGGAAACATTTTCAGAACTCTAAAACGTTCCGCTGAGACCTCTTTCTGGACAATTACTGTCTGGACGATAGTTTCTTCAAGCTCAATGTAATGTCATATCCATCTGGTTGCTTATTTAATTTAATTTAATACTATTGTAAATATACTATAAATAATCCATACAAAAAAGGGAAATATTTGTATGTTAGGCTCTAAACCCATCCCGTCGATACGTCCAATTTAGTACATGACATGTGATACATGTGAATGTGTTTGTATAAAAATATCTAGAGATCTAGGAAGAAGCAATTATAGCCCAGCAAAAATTGGTAAAAAACAGAGCCGATATCAAGAAAATTCATAATTGGCTGTAAATGTGGGAATTAGATTCTAATCAAATGTAGAACAAAACATGAAAAATCCCCTAAAATCCTATGTCCGCTTCCATCCAAACTTGAGAGTCAAAGATGGTCCCTAGCACTTTCTTTCTTATTTTATGTTTTTCCTCATACCTGCGTCAAAAGTACGTAATTCAAGAAGTACTAATATAATCGGAAAAAAATACTTGTTTTAGATTACCTTATAAAAAAATTATAAACGAGCTGTAAATTGATCTATTTTTCATCAATAATAAGCAATTTTCTTGATTTTAGTTCTGTCACCCCTCATAACTTTGTAACCACAGACAAATGAGAAATAATGTTTCTCATATTTCTTTGTAGTCCTTAGTAACAGGAATATTAAAAAAAATATATTTTTAATATTTGTTGAAAAATGGTGGATTTGTTATTTTTTAATAAAAAAGATGCGATCTCAAAGCTGGACATCGCGGACTATTCGAACTGGATAGCTAGTTATATATTAGGAGCTACGCACAGTTTCATCTAACCGAAGAACTTAACCATTTTTAATAATAGTTAGTAACCATTTTTAATTGTAGATAAACCCCATTTTTCGCATATCCAACTTCAATTCGACTGGACTATTTCGATGAATTTGACGTCGTCGGGGACTAATTCCCACATTTACAGCCAATAGTGAATTTTCTTGATATCAAATCCTAAATTTACTGGGCTATTAAGAAGACTTTAAAGTAAAAACAAAAATGCAGATCTATGAATCTATATGGATCTAACTTCTAATTCTACAATGTAGAAGAAAGTATAAATTAAGAAAAATTAAAAATTAATGTAAGTTTATAGTATACATTTTGTACATAAATTTAAAAAAATAAAACAGACTTAACTATTAGTCAAATAGATTAGCACCTAAAACCTATTATTTTTGTCTATGGACTTTACTTAAAAAAATAGAAACTAGAAATGGCTCGTTGCCTCCTGCAATGCGTATCAGTCGATTTGCATTTCTTGACTTAACAAAGATTGCAAAAGGTCTCCAAAGTTGTGTATATAAATGCCACGCGGATGTTTTGACAATAAACACAAACTGTTGGAAACTAATTCTTCGAGGCTTGGGAGGCTCTGTTTGAATCCTTATGATTCCGCTAACGGCAAATCTGTTTTAGTTTGTTTTCTAAAACTAAATTCTCTCCTGTAAAAGCACCAGATATTTTATTAGAAAATAATGATCAATAGTAGCAGCTAACAGTTTTGTTTTTCCAAATCCTCTTGTTTCTACTTAAATCCTCCCTTAAGTGATAAACTTACTGGAAAATGAAGTGGTTTGGAGAGACATGGACCCAATTTTCTTTTTGATTAGGACTGGGCTCTCGGCAATCATTAGGATTTTCACCTACGAAAATTAAAATATATCATCTCATGTGTCAGTATTTTACCTTTGTATGAAGTTTCAATTTGAATAGCGATTTCGTTCTGTATTCTAGATATAGTGATGAAATTAGCGAATACGAACGTTCTCTTCCTCCAGAGGAAGCATAAAAGACTTAATTGGCCATCATCTATAATAACCTAAGTTCATTTACATGTCAATTGTCCAATAGAAAGCTGACTCTGTGAAAGGTGAACTTGGCCAATTATGATCGTTGAATAGGGAACTTTTGTTTCAGGATATGGAACCTTAAGAGTTTACTATGGCGGCTATCTAAGGTCTTTACTGCCAACATGGTTATAGCTTTCTTGATAGCTGACTTTCTCTAGCTATTAAAAAAAAATTGTCTTCCTTATAGAAGTTTTCATTGTAACCACATGACATTTGTATGCATTCGCATGAAAATATTGGTTTTATTGCAAAACAGTAAATAGGGGCAAGTTAATGAATTCAGCGAACCGTAAATTCATATGGCCATTTCTAAACTCATCGGTGGCAATCGTTAATGAAATTCAGCGTGATACTTTATCCATAGATTGAATCGTCGATGATGGCTCAGAGTTCCATCGGCTCTTGAGGTCGATGGTTCCGTGGCCGTAACGTAACAACACATTATTGGCTCAATCGCCAGGTTTTCCCAACTCAATTAATTATTTAATTAAGAGTCTTGAGGCTGTGTGTACTCCAGAAATGTCACCTGATCCTAGGATCGATCTAAGGATAATTCGCCTCGAACCCAGTACTTTGAGGAAATTAAGTCGGTACCTTACTCACTGAGCTATCCCTACTGAGTAACTTAGCAACTGCACTGCTCATAACCTCATTATATCAAAACGTCTGTGTTTTTATTTCTCAATTTACTTTATATATTTATAGCCAGTTTACATTTTATCTAAGTTTATTTTTGTTTGGAAATTCAGTAGTTCAGTTGGTATCGTATCCGACACCTTATTTGTATTTCAAATTCATATTTCTCTTCTTTGGATTTCCCGTCAAATCTGAGGATTAAGAAACAGTTTAAGCCAGGTTGCATATTACGAGAGCTTAAAGTGCTAAACAGTTACGATGAAGGTCATTAAAGTTAAATCCAGTCGGCATATATGTGCCATATGGTGGTAATGAACCGCATAGACGGAAAATTGTGGCATAATCTCAAATACTACTATTGGAAAGTTGAATTACTGCTCTTTCAACCAATTTCAATATCTTTTAGATTTTATTAATTTATAAGACAGAAATAAAAAAAGACTCAAACGTCTTTATTTTATATCTTTATTTTTCTTAACGGAAATTTACTTGGTCCACTTTACTAGAAGCATCGTTAAGTTTTTGTAGTTTATAATACATAAATACTCATTTAATCCTATCGGTAATATTTTTTATGAAAAAAGAAATTACATGTTTTTTTTTAAATATTTATCAAAAATATACAATTTTTTTCTACGCTATTGAGACTCATTGGAACGAACTCATGTTATAAGTCTCTGTAGACATGTTCTTATATGTTTTATGTATAATTAAATTAGATAAAAAAAAAACTTTGGTTGAAATCGGTAACCTACTCACTGTGACATCCCCTTCTCATACAGTAAGTTAAATCAGATCACGATCCATTGCACCGAATGCTTTCTTCCTTTAAAAAAAAAAAAAATAGACCTTGTTTTAAATCTTGCTGGAAAACTCTGCCTGTAAGTACTCAATTACATAACGAGGAAGCAGGTTTCTTTATGAAAATGAATACTACATGGTTTGCACCGTTACCTCGTCGACCTCTTGAGTTGTGGCCAAGTAAAATGCATAACCAAAATCATAATTATGTTTTATACCGTCTAAGTAACGATTTCTCCATGAGCCAACGATATCAGTGTTATCTCCTAGATCTCACACATTCTATTCAGAACTATCCTGGTCCTTTGATTCAATCCGTTTCCCGATCCACTCACCCCGATAAACTTCCTCAAAGGTTGTAACGGCCAGTGGTCCGAAGAAGTGTTGTGAAATTCCCCAATGGGTATCCTAGAAGTCGCCCTATCCTCTTTAGAAGTCCACGTTTGCGACCATAATTTACCCCTATTACAGTAGAAAAGTATTAAAGTGGATAAGCTGTTGAACAAAAGATGGGATGAGAACCTTGATTTCAATGTCTTTTGGCAGATAGTAAATATATTTAAGTATTTCTTTAACTTTATGTTTCTGCACCCTTCTGTCAGAAATACTGACAACCAGCGAGTATGCTGTCGGGAAGTAGAGTTGGAGTAAGTCATTGATAGGCGTGAGAGAGAGGAGTGACCAGTGGCGCCTCCTTTTGTCTTGACTTTAATATTTGTAGTTAATTGATGAAATTCCTCATCCAGCTTATGTTGAGTCTCTTACGGGTATTATCGAGCATGTTTATTGTGGCCATGTAGATAAAAATCAGCGAGTTTTTATGCCCGTTTAAGTTGTTGTGAAATCTTTCGGAAACTGTTGACTTTTGCAGGTCTTTATATAAAGTAATGTTGCTGACGTACAAACATACATGTGCCTATATATCTGTGAAACGTAGGTGCAAATAGGCTTCATTAAGTAAGTGTGTGTATTCAATCTCTGTCTAAGCTTTAATTTCGAACTTTTTGAACGAAATTATTATAATTTACGTAGTGTTTGGTTTAGTATTTAGATTCTGAACCTTATCTGTCTGCGGAATTCGGACATTGTCATGGTAAATAGAAGAGAAAGTTTCAGTTCGAAGAGTAAAAGTTGCATGTTGTGATTTGTCTTGTTTGTACCAGTTCGGCCCCGACCACAGCAGAGTTAACATCTGAGTCTACGCTTGTGATTAGTAAGTGCGGAAAAAGTGCACCGTAATTGAAAAAAAAAAATCACTTGCATATAGTATTAGTGACAATTAATAAGTGGTTAAAGGCTCGTTCTCATACAGTGACAGAAAGAGAAAATATTGGAGGCAAGAAGTATAACTGCTCAGTTAATGGAATTAGCAAACCGGCCGGCTACGCAATCCATCTCTTATTACCGCTGATGATACTGTTGTCAATACAATCACAACTTATTTACGTAGGTAAAATTAAAAATATCTATTCTTTAAAATGAAGCAAAAGTTAGATGAAATTTTATTAAAATTCAAGTTATTAAAATTAAAGACAACAGAATAGTAGATTTAAAAATATTGAAGGAAGATATAACCAAAATAAAAGTGGAGATAGAATTATCTAAAACAGGGGTCTCCAAACTTGTTGATCCCCGGGTCACATTAAGACCTCCAATGGATTGTAATGAAATAAAAAAAAAAGTTTGTTCTATAAATGACACTTCAGTTGTTATATGAGCTTTCTTAGTTAAACAACTCGTGCAATAAATGTTGTAGTAACGTCGTGTTTGAATGATATACTAAATTTTATATTTTTATATTAATTTAATTTTTTTATAATTCTACCATGTAATCAACTAGACTGGTCAATCAATATCCCATGATATGAAGGCACGGAGGTTAAGATGGGCGTAACAATCCATCTGGAAGCCATGTTACAATGAATGTCTCAATAGAAGGCAAAAGACCACGTGGAAGGCCAAAAAGCAGATGGGTAGATAGAGTCAACAAAGATGCAATAGACCTGCGTGCGGATAAATGCAAAGAAAGATCTATATGGCCTTTAATGCCATCAGAAAAAAAAAATCATATTTTTGTTTCATATTTATTTTTAATATTTTATATTGTCTGCACATATAGTACGGGTGTGGTATTACCTCCCTATAATTATCGTGTAAGTGACAGAATATTATATTATCCAATAAATAAATGAATGAAAAAAACTATTCATGCGAAAAACGATCCGCATACCCAGTTGAGGAAAACTGAGAAGCACCTTGATCTAAGAAAAGGTTGAATCGGGCTTGTGAAATCCGAATACATGTTATTAGGGAACTTCCACTGCCTAAAAAATGCGCTAGACACATAAAGGAGCATTTTTATTTTATTATTTATACAAATTGGGGTATAGGGTACAAATGGTCAAGTATCAATTAATATAAATGTATCTGATTGTGAACAATATAATGAGTTTAAAATGTGGTAGGGAGTGGACATACAGATAGAGAGGTAATATTTATATTAGAACTTTATTTATATTAGGTTATTTTGTATTTTTAAAATTGGGCATAATACCTGAATAAACAATTGAATCAGTATTTTTTTCTAATTCATTTACATAAATGATGAGGAAGTTATGCTGATCTACATAACAGACTTCTTATTAAATGGAATGTTAATCAAATTCATTTTAAATCTGTTCAAAGCGTTTTTGTTAAAAATTTCTTTTGCTTTTTGTAGGAAGATTATCGGCGGTGTATATGCTAACACACAATTTAGAAATCTTTGGCAGTTTTATATGATACGTGTATGCCATAATAGTTTTAGATTTCTCATACATCATCAAACTATCTTGTTAGTGCTATAATTGTATTACCAAAAGTCAATATTTGTATCAGAATTCAACACGATCAACAAAGATGACTTGGTTCAACGCAACGTGATGAAACTCAATCATGAAGATAGGGGTTATGTATACGATTTAGATTATTAAATGTAGTTAATATTTGCCAAACACAGCTGTAGGCATTTCACTGGATATTTTTGTATGCCAAAAAGATGTACAGTTCTGAAGTCATACGGTAAAAAGGCTTATTGAAATCTAGTCTAAAACTTTTTATAGAGTCCTCATAAAAATATACTATACTTGCAATATGCATTTCTGCACTTGAACTTGAAACTTCACAGACGTTTTGTTATTGAAATATACTTTCCTTTTATAAATATATTAGAAATAATTATAAAATAAAAAATCTTGTAATAGTCTGATAAAGAGTGTATGATAACCTGGTAAGGTTGCATAAATAATATTATAGGTCAACTTACCATAATATAAACAATTGCTTAGCACAATATTTTTTCATTGTATGACATTGTGCCAAGTCAATGGCATTGATAAATCATATTTTCGTTTGCTGGCTAAACGTTTATTTATCATAAAAAATCATTTTATCAGAAAACACTTTCTGTATTTAATTTTAATATTAAATCTATATGTAAGGTTGATTTAGAGTAAATTTAAAACTGATGTATAACGTTTCAGAAATAATTGATAAAATGTTATATCTTGAAATTTCTTCTTTTTTTGAGAGAGACATAGGGATTGGGAGTGGGTTTCATAAAAATAAATAAAAGACAACGCAAGAGAAGAGGAACAAATCAAGTTGTATTTTATAAATTGAAAAATACAAATATATATTTCATTGGATATAATATTTTATTCAGAAAAATACACCACTAAAGTAATTTCATTTTCGAAAATATTATAATATCATAAATCATAAAATTATAATAAAATTAATACAGATTAGGCGATTTCTCAACTAAAATACTATACATGCTGAATTTAATAAATTTTAATGTTTACATCTATTCAATTATGATTAAGTGTACAAGATTAATATATATGGAAAAAATATCCGTTGTTCAAGACCTGACATAATACTTCTTAAGTTAAATGATTGAGGATTTTGTTTTTTTTGTTTTTCAAGGGGGACCTGAAAAAAAAAAGATAAAACACATAAAAATCAGTTTTATAATAAAAAGTACTATGGTTAAAGGCAATGTCTTGGCTTGAAATACGTGAAAACCACACGAAGGCAGTGTTATTTTATTGCTTTAAACCGTCGGTTTATTACACTAATAGAGCGACAAATAAAATAAGGGAAGATTGGTGAAGTAAAACATGTGTGGATAAAGAAGTACTGTTTCTTGACCAATGACTGTACCAGACAGAACTATATGAAGCCATCACGCTCAACGGGTTAGTTCTTCTCCCAGTTTATTAAAGTTTCCCCCCTTTATAGATGTCGGATCGCAGGAATGAAAACAAGTAGAAACTCTTTAAGCCTTTAGAATATCTCAAGGAAAATTAAATTGATAAAGTTGTTGTATTGTCCCAAAAGTGTGTCCAAAATCAAAATACTATACATTTTTTATAACTGCATTTTGTGCTAAGAGTTCTATATCTGCAGTGAAAATTCTTTGAAAGCTGTTTTGATTTCCAGGTTCTTTCGATTTTCTTATGTATTTATTTCCTACACAGAATGATGTATCCATTAATTTTTGTAATGCTTTTGACTAGAACGACTAAATTCCATAGTTGTTAGATGTTAAGCAGATTAATTTAATAGATATATATTGGACATCCTATCAGATGTTATGTTAAAAAAGGCCACCTTTACAATGTATACTCTATCAAAGGTCACCTTAACAAAGGTTAACTTAAGAAGGTTACCTTAGCATAGGAAAACTTAACAAATGCCAACTTAGCAAAGGCTACCTTAACAGAGGTTACCTTAGCAAAGGACACCTTAACAACGTCACATTAGCAATGGAATCCTTAACAAATGTTGCCTTATCAAAGGTAACCTTAACAAAGGACGTCTTATAAAAGGTTACCTTAACAGAGGCCACCTTAGCAAAGTACACCTTAACAAAGACCAAGTGTGCAAACGAAAACTTACTAAAGCTTATCTCAACAAAGGTCACCTTAACAAAATACTCCTTACCAAAGGAAACCTTAAGATAGGTCACCTTAACAAAGATTACCTTAACAGAGGTCACCTCAGCAAAGGACACCATGACAAAGGTAACCATAGAAAAGATCACCTTAACAAAGGACTTTTTCAACTTAACAAATCGTTTGTTCAGTTCTGTTCTTCCTGTATTCTAATCTGTTAGTTTTTGTTATCCATTAAATTGAAGTTTTACAAGTTTTAAAACCAAGTAATAAAGTCTTTTTAATGAATGATATTTTATTAGCTATAATTGGTATGATAATGATGTCTTGAAAAGAAATTAGGACTGATCCATGAAAAATATTCATTTAATAATATTGATGTTTTCTATTATTCTTATTAATTTCTTGATATTTTTTAAAGTTAATATTTGATCAAGATGAAATGACTTTTAATAAACAAAGTAGAAAAGTAGTTTAATAGAAGCAAGTTTTAAAACTTTTTCATGTAAAAATTGTACTATCGCATACTTTTCGCATAAGTTTATGGATTTAAAAAGAAATCTAATGATTGAATGAAAATTTTGAATAATTGATACTAAATAAAATTTTATAATTTTTTTCTCTTGAATTTCGAGATAAGAGTGTAGCTAATTATATTGGCTTGTACATTTCCTTCCTTGTTGTGGGTGCCATCCTGCTAATTAGATACTGCTATGGAATAATATTATTCTAATAAACAGCACAATTACCTTTAATTACTCGCTGCAATATTTTATAAAATTAAGAATACGTGGATTCTTGTTATGTTTAAAAAACTAAAATGATAATATACTTATTTACCAATGAATAAATGATAATATAAATCAATATATTACTTTGCGTGACACATATTTGTCTAATTATGCTATAATATAATTTTTGTTTGATCACGTATTGTGACGTGTATTTATATTTATATGTTTATACTGCTTAATTGACAAATTATTCCTTGATCTGCTTTCAGAGGTTAAAAGGACTATTTATTGATTTTATTTTTTTGTTCCCGAGGGTCTAGTAAGTACTAATAATCTGTTAAAAATATTTCTTAGTAATATTCAGCTATAATAAAATAATATAACATATTGAAACTAATATAAGAAAAATAATGATTATTCATAATACTATTAACACTACTTAAATTAATACTAATATTAATTAGTAATAATAATTATTAATACTTCTATTATTACTAATATTAATTAGTTTATAAAATATTTCTTATAGTTAGTAATATTCAACTATGAGAAACTATAAGAATCTAGATTTTTTTTTTATAGTTTCCATTAAGTAATGCAAGTGGCAATTTTCTGAAGAAAAAAAAAATTGTTTAGTAATATTCAACTCGCTTATTTGTAGCATTGAGTTTTAGTTTTGTAATGTGCTGTCGAAATATTGTTTTGCTTTTTCATAAACATTCTCTATACTATGCAGTTTTTATATATTTTATTTTGAACACTTGATCATCCAAATTAACCTCAGCTATATTCTAAAAAAAAACATTTATAAATATTTATTGTTCCTATAATTCATCCTACCTCAATGTTAACCATTATTTAAAAATTGTATTGGGATTTATGTATTTAATAGTTAGTGTTTTTATTTGATTTGTCGAATTTTAAGATCCAAGATTCCTGCATGGGTTATGCGCAAAACAACTTTTCAAATCTGTTATTCTTTTTCCATTTACTTTAGTTTAAATTGTATATAAAAAAAAAGCAGGATAAAATCGAATGGAACGAATGCTGAGTACCGAACTTCTAACTCCTAGGCTCAAATTCGAAAGAGGAAATAACAGAAAATTTATCTTCCGTTTCGTTCGTGGTCGGTTGACCTCCAAAACTTGGAAATTGATTCAACAATTAATTGATCGAGTTAGATGGATACACTAAAGATAGTGGTATAGTCGTGTTCCCCAAATGCCAGAACTCCTGAGTCTAGAGTAACATCCAACAAAATTAATAAAATTAACTTGACAATACAATAAAAGCGTAGTCAATAGTGTTGAACGAAACGGGTCTTGGTCTTGCGAACTCAGTCTTGGTATTGGTCGTGATCTTGCGCAAGTCTCGCAACAGTCTTGCAATTACCTATTAGCTTATTATTATAGAGATATTACTGTAATCTTTTAGATAGGAGAAACCTAACTAATCCTGAATGAAAAATTAGATGAGTTAAATACAAAAGTATATTGGTCATACCAAATCTATACAAATAGGAACTAAAATGGTCAAGCATTAGTAACTATTTACCTCAATTTGTATTTAAAAAATCTATTTTTTTTTACCAGTCTTGGTCTTGGTCTTCAACAGTTAGGCGGTTTTGTTCTTGGTCCTGCAAAAGTGTATAGTAATTAATTAAGTGTATAGTCAAGATGAAGACCTATTTTGGGAACACTCGTAGTTGCTCTAATTCCACTTGAACGTTCCGTCAAAAAGGAATACTTACATGAAACCAAATGAAAAAGAACTCCTTTCAGCCAGTTTGCAGATCTGCTTCGATAAATCGAATAACGTTACTTATGTCAATTTAAATAGTCCTGTTTCTTCATTTACTTGATGCTCAATCAATACTTTAGTACGTTTTCCTACCAGTGCTCAAGAGAAGAAGAAATATCGTATGCCTCAAATGAATTCCACCAATGAATAAAATACAAATGAATTGATTTTATTCATTTGTATTTTATTGGCTGAAATGAGTCCTTTATTATTGAGTTTCAAAGTAATCCTTTTTGAAGGAACGTTCAAGTGGAGTTAAAGGAGCGACTATACATACCACCACTAGCAGATCCAGGATTTAATTTTGGGGGAGCATCAGCCCGAAAGATTTTTTTTCATAAAAATAACGATTATTACTTTGGAAAAAAAGAAAGAAATTAACTACTTATATGAAATAGTGTTGGGTAAATGATTCCTAAAGCCCTTTTAAATGTAATTACACGAACAATAATACTTTGAGGGATAATTTTTTAATATTTTTTTCGATAAAACATGGTTATATTTGCCCATTTTGGGAGGGGCTTCAGCCCGAAACCCCATAGATCCACCCATGCATACCACCTTCAACGGTAAGTTGATAACTGGTCCTTCAATATCTTCTGGTGAGGCATTACAGTTGAGTTTGATTTTAACCCAACTTTCTTTTGTTGTCAAGAAACAGTACTTCCTTATTTCGCAATGAATCCAAGGAACTTCATTTTTTTTTAGTGTAAGTAAAAGATATTTGAAATGTTTCAAGCCACATTAATACTTAGAAGAGGAGAGATATACAGACTAGGGAGGAGAGGACGAGCTCAGCGACGCCTTCCCCAGCGAAGAGGCCCTGGTGCCCTCTCGTTGATGTTGTTGCTCCAGCGGGGCCTGAACGCTCGGGAGTCGTAGTGCCTGTCGTCCTGCTGCCGCAGCACCTTCCGGATCGGAACCAGCTTCGAAAGCAGCGTCAGCGCCCTCTTAGCCTCTGGGGGAACAAATAGGTACATTGGTGAAAATGAACATTATTAGTACATTAGGATATAGCATGTACAAAAAAAAAAAAAAAAAATAAGATGGCGTAGTCTTAATTAAATAGAGACAGTACTTCCTTGCTAAGTACTAAACAAGAGACACTTCATGGATGGTCCCCGATACAGATCCCTTTTTATCAAATTATTAACATCCGCCTACGTCTTCATGATTGGCTTTGCTCTCAGAAATGGGGCGTTTCCTCACTTAATCAATTAATTTAATGGTGTACTAAAAACTTATAAATACCCATTTGCTTTCCACTTGGATCGGAGGATAATTCGATCACAAAATCGAAAAAAAAAGTGTCTTTAAAAAATATTTGGCCGTCCGATATATATAACTTTGTTATTTTGACTTGTTGGGATGGAGGTTATTCCAGACGATGAGCTCTGCGTTTTTTAGTACCTCAATAAATAGACTAAGTTTGCTGATTTTCAGATTGAAAACGTCCCAATTTCGAGAATTTTCGTAAATAAAAAATTTGTAGGTTACGATGAGATGAAGCTATTCACTGCAGATGTTAATAATAATTAATAGTTTGATATAAAGGGGTCTGTACCACGGACTAGGGTGCTAGTGTTAAATTAAATCCACGTTTTCTCTTTGTAGTTGTATTCGCATGTATATCTCCGAACTGGGAATGGATAAGTGATTACTATCTATGTACCATTCGTGGGATAAAATCTAACCAATATGTATTGCGCGTTACAGTATACCTATAATGTACCTATATTATACAAAAGGTATATTCCTGTTATTGCTCAGCCTGGATAAATGAAAAATGAAAAAAAAAATACACGCATTTGAGGGTTATAGTCCCACTCATTGGGGAAAAATATAAAAAATTGTATGTTAGTATTTACTTGGAGTATTTAAATCACTTCTTCAAATGATAATCTCAATTACTTGAGTAAATGTAGAGTTTTTGATTTATCAAAAACCAAGATAAAAAAAAAACTTTTTTGCTAAAGAAAAATTACTAAATGCTTAAAACGTATTCTCTGCACCATAACGTTCGGTTTCGATTTTTTTTCTTTTTCATTTTCAGAATTGACTGAGATTATTCAGGAAGCTTTAAAATAAATATGGGTTCTAATTTATCTAGGGGAGTCCGATTTGTGGCATATCACACCTTTTTTTTTTTAATTTCGAAATAAAATCTAAGACTCCTGCCTTGATGAATTTTTTGTTTATTTTTTTAATTCTAATGAAAATTCATATTCAGATTTATGGCTCGGAGATTTTGGTACGGACAATAACAATAAACACTTCCGTACTACGATCACTGAATTTTCTCTTTCAACAATTAATTTTACTTTCACTTATCTATATATGTAATGTATGATAAGAGAAAGTATTGCGATCGTGAAAATATTAAAATCTGAGTTTTCAACGGAAATATACATTTGAGATCCCATGAGTCCAAATAACCAAATATTAACACACAATGAGTCTATGTTGTCAGTCTAGCTAAAGCGAAAGTTCTACGAAAGTGAAGTTGAATATTTAAGGTCTGTATGTGCCTGGGATGCTACTGTAACATTTTTGTCAAAATTGGCTTACGGGAAATGCAACTTCATATAATCGATTTTATACATTTTTACAATTTTCTCGAAAACGGCTCTAACGATTTTGATTAAATCCGGTATATCACTGTATAATTGGTCTTTAATATAATTTAAGCGTTATCCCCATCGATGTCACTTTTCAAGGTTTAAATGCCCAATGTTCAACATTATCCACTTACAATTGATGTGACAAATTTTGACCTATATTGTCGTAAATAATGATGGTTAAAATTTGTCAATTAGTAACTCAACGCGCTTGAGAAAAATCAAAATTTTATTGTAAACGAAAAGGAAACAGTAATAATTTACTATATGATATTTCAATGCTAAATTTTGTTTATATTATAGAATTTAATAATTTTATCGAATATAATATTTGTATGCTTCTTGCACGTAGAGTTCAATTTAATTACCCTGTATTTTTATAATGATGTTTTAATTATTTCTATCAAACTATTTAGGTTTAATGAATTCTTTAATTATACTGATTTGGAGAGTGTGCAATGTTTATTGCAGTTAATTAAAGGGTATTAATCATTTAACCAATACCTTTTAGTGTATTTATCATTTTAGCACTGGTAGAAGTTGAAGGGATGTTAACCGGGAGGTCTAGCTGTTACTTGGACTCTAAGCCTACCCTTAACCCAACCAGTCGAACGTGACTTGACTTTATTTTTTCCTGGAAAATAAATCCCTTCGGTTTTTTATTTTAGAATCATTAGTCTGTTTCCTGGAGATTTGATTAGTGCTTACTGAAAATTGAACTATTTATTATATTTATAATATTCCAGTAAGCATTGTTATAATTTATTTATTTATTCCTCTACCCCTCATCGTCATAGTGCCTATTACGTCCCAAATTCCTATATTCTACTATAAAACACTTTGCTTCTTTTAAGTATTCGGATATTTTTTTTTTTCGTTTTCTTGGACTTTTTTATCGATCCTGCCTTAGCTAAATATAAAAAACTGCTGAGCCTTGTCGGACAGAAAAATATCTGTAGAATTCGGAAGATTGAAGAATGAGTTGGTATGGTTTTGTGAATGATTAGAAGATCGTGGTGCCAGACTTTATCAAATGCGTGGGGAAATCCATAAACTCGCAGGTTGGCTATTGTTTCTGCTCTAGTGGTCCATCAAAGGAGTCAGTAACTCTGTGCAATCCATCTATCGTTAAATGTAATGTGCGAAAACTGAATTATTTGTCAAGAATTATGTTTCGCTCAGTGAACTTGTCAATCACTCTTTTATATACCAATATTTCGAAAAAGTTTAAAACATATCAGTAGGAGACTCATAGTTCAGCAGTATCAATGATTGTGTTTTTGTCTCAGTAAGTTATATATCATTTTGATATGTGGGAACATAAGTTTTAGTTATTGCTATACACTACTGTAGAAAATATGCTTATATGTTGTCAAAAACACTTATAAACAAAGTTTAGTAGTTACAACTATGGCTTATATTAATAACTAAAATGAGAGCATTTGTGGGTACTATACTCCACATGTGATTTCAATCCAAAAGATTACTCAAAACCAAGAATTTATTTACCAAAGATACATCCTGAGTATGGAACAGACAAGCATTGGTAGTTTGGCAAAGGTTAGGTCCTTCCTTCCATGTTATTTCCTCATGGATGGCGGATCAAAGGATTAAGAGGTCGTTTGTCAATACTGATTCAGAAGGTAGAAAATGGAAACCTCAACACACAACTAAAAGTTTTTTTTTCTAGATCCAATATAAAGGTAGTCTTGAAAGAGAAAAAGTGTAAACCTTACTTTATACACCTTTATTAAATTGTGAGATAAGACTTTCATCTCATATTTAGGTTCGAGATGCTTATTGTGTGGAAATTAAAGACAAAAATGAAATGTGCTAAAAAGATCAAAAACATAGGTATATAAAAAAACTCCAAGTTTCGACTCCATTTTTTAGCCATGAATCAACAAAAAACATTGGGATTGTCGTTCTGAAGATGGGAGTAAATATATTATTAGTATATTTGGGACCCCCATTCCTTTATTTCAGAAATTACTAATATAAGACACATAACAAAAGGAGACAAAGGGATAGTTAAAATAAAATTAAAAATTCTTGTAAAGAGAGAGAATCACTTTATTATCATAAAATAAAATAAAATGGTGCTGCCCAATTACATTGGGTTGCTAACAACACAGCATACTTATTAATCACTACAGACATTATTTAAAATTATTATACAATTATAGGATTAACAATATGTATGAGCATAGTATACAATATTTTATACGTATATATATATATATATTTTTTTTTTTCCTTTTTTTTTTTTATAATTTTTACTATTTCTTTCATTCATTTATTATCATTCTGTACCCTTTCTCTTCCTTCTCTCCCCCTATACATGTTCCCACTCACATTCTCTCCTCTCTCTTTCTAACCTAATACATAAAAAATTCATAAAGTACAGTGGACGTGTTCAATAATTATTAATATAAAAAATGCTGTAACACACGCATGCCTCCCCCCCGCGAGCAAACTCTCCCCCTATCCGCTCCCATGCACATGGTGGTGGATGATTCCCAGGGAGTCGAGGATTATACTCTCTGCCAACCTTGCCACGTCCTTTATGTCGACACCAAGGCCCTCCATGAAGCTCCTTGTTGAGTCTGGTATCGTTCCGCGAGCTCCGAACCAAAGGCCTCTCACGTGGAACTCTCTCGGCCCGAAACTCTCGCGGAACTTTTCACTAAGGAAAGGGATGCATTTCTCATATATCTGTTTTTTCTCCCTTTCCACTTTTTCTGCCTGATCGAGGTCGTTGGTCTCATATCTCACGGTCGGATCCAAAATCATCGCCGACTTTCCCGTCTTAGGGAATGCTACAATGTCGGCATATCGGGTGGATCCATCCGTATCTATACAATATACTTCCTCGAAACAGGCGTATTCTCTCTCTTCAAGGAGCCTCATCAGTTCATGCTTGACTCTGTGGTGACGGCGTGTTATAAGGAGGGAGTTGTTGGGGCATTTTCCAAGCACATGTGCTGGTGTTTCTGGCTCTCTGTCGCATTTGCGACAGAGGGACCCAACTTCTCTTACCTGTCCGCTGACACCTGGGACTCCACGCAGGGGAGCATAATTAATATTTAGTTTCAGGGCATTTGACCATTCAGACCCAGAAAGTACTTGCTTATCATACATGTATTTATTGGCTTTCGGGGTCTCTTTAAAATGGCGAACTCCAATGCCCTGCCACCTGCAATTGGTCCATTCCTCAAACGAATTTTCTCGAAGCGACTGCCGTAGAGCTCTCATATTCCGAATACCCCGATCAACCCCCAATCTCTCGGCACATTCATCAACCTCAGCCGAATAATCAAAGATCGACTGAAAAAGGGCATCGGGCACATTGGACAGTCGCTGAGCAATGGACCAATGTTGTAGAGGAGCCTCCCATTGGCAGCGGATTAATCCTAATCCTCGATACCTCCTGGGAGAGTACAACATCGCCGTGGAGGTGTTCGCAGGGAGTCCAACAATAGCCTTCACACTCCTGCGAATCATGGTGTCGATGCCGTCAAGTACGGCAGGACGCAGCTTTATGAGGGGCGCAGTTTGGAGAGGGTAAGTAAGACCCGGGAACAGATATTGGTTGACAATGTTTAGCTTCTGCTCCGGCTTCAGCAAGGGAGAGGTTACCAGTTTATTCAGGTTTTCGTTCAATTTGGTCACCGAATCTTCGTTGAACTGTAGCTCTCCCGAGAATGTACGTCCTAAATACTTGATTGTATCTCCATTCTGCATTGTTTGGATGTACTCTCCGTTCTCAAGGGAGAGCATCGCGGTTTCCAGCTCTCCTTTATTTAGAACGATGCCCACGCTTTTTTGAGGATTAATAGCCAAACCAATTCCCTCAAATGTCCTCTGAACGCTGCCGATCACTCTTTCTGCAGCCCCCTTGTCACGCGCTGACACGGCCTGGTCATCCGCGAAACCTGTGAGGACCACACAACCTTGGTCACTTTTTAACTTGTATCCAAATTTTTTGGAAAATTCTTCATCGCACAGGTCGCGATAGAGATGGTCAATGGCCAGGTTGAAGAGCGACGACGACAAGGGGCCGCCTTGGGGTACCCCGCGCAGCACTTTGATTTGGCTAGTTGCGTGAACACCGTTACTAATTTTGATTGTGTTCGTGCAGAGGAGAGCCGATATAACGTGTTGAAGATCCGGCGACACACCTCTTGCTTCCAAGGAGCTCACGATATGATTGTGGCCAACATTGTCAAAAGCACCGACAACGTCAAGGAATACCACCGCACAATCTTTTTTCATAATCTTTGCATCTTTCAATACAGCGTCGATAATCCTTGCGTTGACGTGCGTTCCCGGGAGGCCTTTTATAAAGCCTCTCTGATTCCTGTGGAAGGTGACCTGTTTTCTTAATTCGTGGTCCAGAACCTTCTCTATGATTCGGCGCACAATAGAATAAATGGTGATGGGTCTCCAGGAAGAGATTTTGTTTACATCACCTTTCCCCTTATATATTAGTATTGTGCGCCCTTGTCGAAGTGGTTCTGGGACATAGGCCACCTTCAGCATTATCTCCGCAATTGTTCTAATAATATTTGCAACATCAAAATATTTAATCGTGCGGATCAGAACTCCATCAGGCCCCGGCGATGTGTCCATTGATGTTGATTTAATGGCTTTCTTGACGGTTTCTACATCAATGGACACTAAATTTGGCATCGGGGCACACTGCTCGTAATCCGCACGCCTGCAGAGATTTTCGCTCTCAAAGAGGTCTTTATAATATATTTCGATATCGGCCATCTTTATAGGACACCTCTTAGGAGCATCGGCATTCATAACAGTTTGCACAACTTTTTTTCTTTTATTGTAATAATTATACTGTGCGACTTCGTATTGATACTGCTCCTGCCGACGACTCCTGTCTACCTTGTTCGCTCTTTGCGGATTTGAGACTTGTCCAGCACCCTTATCAGCCACTTTAGTTGTTTTTTTTTTCTCATCCTGTAAAATTTAACGGCTGGGTGCTGGGGACCTGGCAGTTCCGCATTGATATTCTTGAGAAAATTCAGGAACTTGCCTACGGCCTCATCAAAATCCGCAATATTCATTGTGTTTTCTTTTAAAAGATTCTTGAACACGGTAGACCATCCAATAATGTCCTCTTTTATTTTTGATACCTCACCCTCTCCATTTTTTGGACCTATAACATTTTTCACTATGCCCCTCAGTGTATTGGTGTTAGCCTCCCTGGGGTGCTTTTTTGCAATATGGGTTCCAAGACCTCTTTCACCCTTAAAAGAAAGCCCACATATGGGACAAACTTTATTATTAGGGCGTATAACTTCTTCCTCCTGCTCTCTGCTCGCCCCTGCGACATTCTGTGGAACATTTGGCAATGCTGGGAAGACATCATCTATCGAAACTGTCTTTCCCAATAGTACACCTTCTGTGTCTGGCCATACTTTTACAATTTTCTTTTGGCCGCCTTCCGCGGCATCCACAGACATCACAGAGGCAACAACAGCCTCCTGAGCAGGTCCTTCTGTTCTCAGAACCCATACTTTCTGGCCAATTTCGATTTTTCTCATTATTTTTAGGTCCATTTAAAATACAATCTATTTATTCGAGGCCATGAATACCACACGCATGATTACAATAAATTATTTTAAGGAGAATTAATATATAAATAAAAATAAATAAATAAAAACTAAACGAGAGAGACATGCATATATGCCAACTTAAGTATCAGATAAATATGTTTAAAAAGAGTTAAAATGTAAAATGTATAAAGCTAAAAAACAATTGAGATCTATAAAATCAATTGCTTAAAAATAACTTAAAATATAAAATCAAGAGAATCCAAGTTATAATAAAAAAAAAAAGTTAATTAATAGGTTAAAATCTATAGAATCTATTGCACAAAATCATGTTAAAATATATCAAATAAATAATGGTAAAATAATCTAAAATTTAAAATCAATAGAAACCAAGTTATACTATAAAAAGTTAAATTTAATCTTAGAACTAAGCTGAAATATAAAATGAAGTTAAAATATCCAAATCAATTGCTTAAAATTAAGTTAAAATATATCAAATAAGTAATGGCAAAAAGTTAAAATCTATAAAATCAATTTTTTAAAAAACAAATTAAAATATTCAGTTAATATAATCTGAATAAAAAATAAAAGATTAATAAATACGTTAACAATTGAGAACAAGTTAAAATATACAATCAATAAAATCTTATTTAAATAATAATAAATTAATAAATGAGTTAATGAATAAAAACAATTTAAAATATACTGTTAAAAAAATTAAATAAAATTAAAAACACATACCCACGTCCACTGAATAAATAATAAATAAAATTTAATAAATAAATCGATTGATAAAGCTGATATGTATATATATATAATTTTTTTCCTTGAATAAGAGAGCAGAGAGAGAATATAGAAAATCAATGAAACAATGGATAAGGTTAACAAAATAGGTTGGGCTCTTTCGGTGACAGCTGTTGGTATTGATAAGACGCCACTGACCTTGCTGGATGGAGGCGGCCGCTGTGAGGTGGAGGGGGCCGACAAGTCCTGTTCTGCACAGTGATAAGGACTCCGGTCCCACAGGCACGTTGAGTTTTTTTTTACCTCCTGGTCCTGGAGAAGTTCTTTGCTTGATTTTTTCGAAATTCAAGCAGCAGGTCTCCAGCGTACGTCCTCGGTCACATGTCAATTTTTGGCTCGATTGGGCGAATAAAACCCTATTAAAAGGGAAACCGCCGTGGAGCCGATGTATTTTTGTCACCGGCTAGAGCCGAACTCCGAACAAGGAAATGCTTAAATATTATAGACATTTCTGTTACTATTTTGTACATTTTTAAAATTATTATCGACTGAATTTTTAATTTAAAAATCTTACATCATAACTATTTTAATAAATTAATGAGAAAATGATTGGTAATAAAATTCATGACTGATTAAAAAATTTCATAAAATAATATTTGAATTGTATATAGATTGAGACTTCAATAATGCTTCCAAATATTTTTTATTAAATGTAATAAATATTTATTTAATTGTCTTGTAAAACATAAAAAAATTAAAAATTTCATCAATTAAGATACAATGGGAATAAAGTTTAATATTCGTGAAATCTATTATGCACTTTAATGCAAAGCAAATGATGACAAAAATAACAGGACTGATTTATTTATTTGACAATACTTGGGATATTTACTTATATGATTACCTACGCATATGTTAATGGCTGGGTGGTTGTACCCAAAGATCAATACTAGACATCTACCTCCAGCTAAATCTATCAACGAAATTAATTGAATATATTAAATTTAAATTTATGGCAACAATTGTACAAGATCAGGTTCGTGTAATTGGTTTCCTATGTATGATATAGATTGTGGTTCAGATATAGGACCTTTCACTCACGATTTCAATACAATAATTATTAAAATAATAGCAACATTATTCAATTTTCAATTCAGTTTTTTAAAAATATTTTTAGGAGAAAACGGTTGTTTATATCCATTCAGAAAAGTTTAGAAAACAATCTTGGTAATATAACACATATATTAATCTACAGAGCAGTAACCAATAAAATAACAAGGAAATGCTTAAATATTATAGACATTTCTGTAACTATTTTGTACATTTTTAAAATTATTATCGACTGAATTTTTAATTTAAAAATTTTACATCATAACTATTTTAATAAATTAATGAGAAAATGATTAATAATAAAATTCATGACTGATTAAAAAATTTCATAAAATTTGGTGGAGGAGGGGTTGTTTGGAAATCATTCATGGGGAGGCTTATGGAAGGCAAGGTTTCGCAATAGTCATTATAAAAACATTGTTATTCGGCTAGGTGGCACACAACTAAACCGACCGCCACAGATCCATTAAAATGTTTTAAGTGTTTGATTTTCATTTATGATGAAGAGAGGAGATTCCATAAAAACCTATACCCGTGTAAAATTAGAACATGATCTGAATATTGTGTCGGGCGGAGTGAAATGTTTGGATTTTTTTTTTTTTAGATTTTTGCTAATACGTTTAGTTAATCCTAAAAATTTAAACATTATTTGTTAGGCTTGGGAAATGCAATCAAATTGTAGTAGACATCCCACTGTATTTACTCCTTCAGACGACATTGTGTGAGGGAATGAGAAGGAATATATAATATATAGGAATGTGAGGTTGCACTGTGAGTCGTACTCAATTGTGCAGTGGACAAATTGCTCATTGGAAAATCTCATATAGAAAAAAAGAAAAAAGGTCCGAACAGGTAGCTGGCAACAGATGGTGAAGAGGACGCCAAACACTTGAGGCAAAAGAAAGGAAGCGAGAGGAAATCATCTGGGAAGAGAGGCCTACTACATTGAAGACCAAGAATATCAAGGCTACAGTTATAAGGCTTTTATACATTAATTTATTACAGTTATAAAATAAATTGTTTTATTATACAGGAGAGAAAGTCATTTTATTTAGTTGTCCTATATGCCCCCACAATTAAAGAATAAACCAGGTGAATTCATTCAAAGTGTTTACTAAGTCCCACATTTCATATAAATATATTCTTATTGCTCCTTCTCACACAGTGTCACAAAAGTTAATAGATCCCCGAATTCCCAATTACAGTTAAACACCCTCAAAAAGTCGATATCCAGTGCCGGGGTTTACTTTTAATAATTCGAATAACCTTATAGCCCCGATATAAAAGCGGAAGGCTATTCGCTATTCCCGCCAATACATCTTTATTTTACATTTAACTTTCTGTAGGTTATTTACAAAATGACAACTTGAACGGGAAGATCGGACTAAGTTAAAATATGAGTGTTTTTTACCCTTGTTTTAAGCGACAACGCGTTGCAGGTGTTCGGGATTTCGGATATTTCCCATTGAGTTGTGATCATTTTTATCAGTATAAGTTGAATAGTACAACTTTTAAATGTGGCTAGCAGTAGAGTAGTTTGGGATGAGATTTGAAGTGAGTAACTGCCTAACCGAGATCTCTAGACACAAATTACTCAAGGATTCATAATTGTGGTTCTACTCATTTTTTTTTTTTCATTTAAAGCCTATGTTTTAAGTCAAGCAAACCTAAATATAATATGAAAATTTCAAAAGTCTACCATCAGCCTGTGCTGAGCTTACCCCTGACAAAATTTCGCTGGACAATGCCTAAAATTCGTGGATTTGGTGTCTGCAATGTATGAAACGGAAAGACAACATGAAACGGGTTGATTCTATTCAATGTACAGACCAAACTTTTATTTAATTTATATAGACAATTATTGTTAATTGTTATTGTCTCAAAAAAACTTTTTTAAAACATATAATTATGACCAATTATCAGTAGTAATGCAAACATAAATTATCTATAACAATTTTTTAAAATGTAACTAATATAATACATATATATATATATATATATATATATATATATATATATATATATATATATATATATATATATAAAGTTAAGCGTCTCCGGGCTTTGTAAATAAAAAAAAAGAAGGAAAGAGGAACGAGAAACAATACTCACGGCTTCTGAATAAACACTGCTTTATTCGTTCAATAATCTGCCTTATATACAATTGCTATGTTTATTTACATTACAAGATGGTATTAAGGCTGATATCGCCAGTCTCCGGTCTTTATCTCCCCCCCACCAGTTTACGAATAGGATTTTCGGAAACTTATAAATTCCTAGATCGGAGCCACCGGTATCAGCCTTAACCCTTTACAATTATTCGTACCAGTATAAACTTAAAGTACACCAAACCTCACTTCCACTCCGCTGGAACGAGAAATAAATAAAAAGAAATAAACCACAGAAAGTAAACACACAACGTCTTATTAACAATGGAACAGAACTCTTAATCCTATAAAAATTACAATCACCTCTATTATGCTGC
The DNA here is from genome assembly GCA_928085145.1 of Nezara viridula. NCBI lineage: Eukaryota > Metazoa > Arthropoda > Insecta > Hemiptera > Pentatomidae > Nezara > Nezara viridula. Next base: position 68,913,252 of record OV725081.1, on the reverse strand, counting down.
CATATCTTTATTTACAAGAACAACAAAAATAATAAAAAAAAATGACATCATCAACAGTAATAATAATAAAAAAAACATATTTTTTTATAATACGCGATAAGGGTACTACGAATCAATTGGTTTCTGTACCGGTTCTAACATTGGGAGCTTCAATTGTTCAATATGAACAGTTCTCCTCTTCTTAGGTTCGTTAATGCTTTCAATGGTTACCAGATTATGCTCCCTAATAGCAACCACTCTGAATGGGCCCTCGTACCGTAACAATTGTTTCCCTCTGTTGGTTCCAATTCTACGATACACTATTGTTCCGATTTTTAATTCTCCCATTCGGTCACGTACCTGCACATTCTGCCGCGCTACCCGCTTCTCCTTTTCCCGCTGAATTCTCCCCGCTACCTTTCCCCACGTCTTTCCTACCTCTACCCTAGTACTCTGGATTTGCTCTACGAGATGTTCATTGGTCGTTGTTTCCCCCCAATCTCTCCTTGGCCTGCGCATCCCGAATAGTATTTCCACAGGTGAAAACCCCGTTACGGAGTGGATCGAATGGTTGTAAGCTGTTACGGCTTTCTTCATCGCAACATCCGGCTCCAACCCTTTCTCTCCCTGATATACACGGATGTGGTCACTCAACGTGCTGTGCAAGCGTTCGATTCCTCCTCTACTCTTAGGGTGTCCCGGTGTGTTATAATGCCACACAACCTCTAACCTTTTCACCTCCTCCCTAATCGCGGTATTGTCGAATTCTCTGCCACCGTCTGATGTGATCCTCTCGGGAACTCCGTAAAACTGTATCCAGATTTGTAGGGCTTCCGCAACTGCATTGGCAGACTTGTCCATGACCTGATGTGCCATAGCTACTTTACTAAAGGTGTCGATGATCGTGACCCACTTGAACCCTTTCCAGGTGAATGTATCGATCTGGAGGTCTTGTAGCGGCATATTCCCTGTAGGTGTCTCTTCCTGAACTCCTCTGGGGGGGTGTCGATCATACTTTGTGCGCATACATACCTCGCATTTCCCGATGATTCCTTGGATAGATTTTTTCATTCCCCACCAGAAATACTTTCGCCGTAATGCCTGCAACGTCTCGTTGACGCCTCGGTGGTTGGTCTTCCCCTGGTGGTATGCCAATGTAATTGCTTGTTGCTGCTCCTCATCCTGTACGGTTTCCACTGCATACTTGCACCGGATGATCGTTCTATCCATGCCTATTCGCTCGGATCTCCACATCCGCTTTATTTTCTCCCATACCGTGTTGTTCCCAACATAGAGATGGTGTGTCTTTCCCGGTTCCGTGGCGTCCTTCAGTGCCGTACGGATTTGCTCCTCGCTCACCCCGGGTTGCGACCAAATGACGCGAATCCTACTTTTCCCGTATCTTCGGTAATCTATTTTCATGATCCCTGTTGTCCTGGTTTTCCAGATTACCTGTCTATGCTTGTCGTTGATGATTTCGTCTATTTCCTCCATCGCCACTGGTCTTTCCTCCGCTGAGCTATCTTCTTCCGGGGACCCCTCCCTGTCCTCTATACTGACGGTATCATCTGCCCCTTCACCCTCAGGAGTCCATTCCCTCAAGAATTGGCGCACGTCCCGCGATGGACCTCCCCCGTCCTCTTCTACCGCGTTGATCATGATGGCCCTAGAGAGCCAGTCTGCCACCACGTTTTCCTTTCCCGGCTTATACACCACCTCCATGTTGTACTGACTAAGGAATTCTTTCCATCTCGTGACCCTCGCAGAGGTTTCCTTAAGTTTTCCTACCCACTGAAGGGGTTTGTGATCGGTGTGGACTCGAAACTTCCTCCCAAATATATATGGCCTGAAATGGTCGATGGCCCACACTATCGCGAGTAGCTCCCTCTCTAACGCGCTGTACCGTGATTCCGCGCTCGTAAGTCGTCGGCTCGCGTATGCTATCGGACGTTCACCCTCACTTCTGCCCTGGGATAAAACGGCCCCCAACGCGTATTCGCTCGCATCGGTGGTGACGTTGAACTGCTTCTCAAAATCCGGGAACGCCAATACGGGTTCTGCCTGCAACCTATCCATGCATTTCCGAATATTATTTTCCATTTCCGGTGTCACCACGATCCTCGCGCCTTTCTTCAGCAAGTTATTGATAGGTACCAAGTATTCTGCCATCTCAGGTACGAATCTTCTATAATAATTCAGCGTCCCGAGAAGCCTACGAATCCCTTTAACGTCCCGTGGCACCGCCATTCGTGTGATAGCCTCCACCTTTGCCGCATCCGGTCTGACCCCCTCGCTAGAAATAGTGTGGCCTAAAAAATTGATCCGCGTTTGTCCCAACAGGGACTTCTCACTTGACAGTTTCAGCCCGAATTGTCGCAGCCTTTCGAATACCGACCTCAAATGCCCCACGTGTTCGGCTTCCGTTCTGCTAAAAATCAGCAGGTCGTCCATGTATACTTGACATACGGAGTCGTCGATCCCCCTCAGAAATTCGTCCATCAGGCGTTGAAACGTTATGGGCGCATTCTTCAGACCAAACGGCATTCTGGTGAATTCGTAATGCCCCCTTTCGAATGTAAACGCCGTCTTATGTTGGTCCTTCGGGTGCATCCGTATTTGGTGGTATCCCGCCTTGAGGTCCAACGTGCTAAACACCACGGCCCCACTCAACCTATCAAGTATATCTTCGAATCTAGGGATCGGGTACTTTTCGTCTACCGTGTTGTCGTTCAACCTACGATAGTCCACTACCACTCTGTATTTTTCCTTATTATCCCCCGGCGCTGCCTTCTTTTTCACTGCCCACAGGGGACTATTAAATGGCGAGGTGCTATCGACTATGATCCCTTGCTCCTTTAGGCTTTCCAATTCCTCCCGAATATGCTGCCTCAGCGCCTGCGGGTATCTCCTTTCCTTTACGTAGGTCACCCTATCTTGCTTCAGTGGAACTTCGTGTACCGTCTTCCCTGTTACCCCCAATACCTCGCCCTCCCTGAAGAAAATATCTACGAACTCCGCTTGTAACGCCTTTCTCCAGTCCTCCACCCTGTTCACCGCTCCTATCCGCACCCTTCTTTCTCTCGCGACCCCTATACATCCAAATTTCCTCTTTCCCAGCCTGATACTCCAAGCTCCTCTACGGTTTCTAATGCTTACCCCTACCTGTCCTAACAGATCACACCCTATTATGACTTGGTACTCCCGCGCCATGCTCTCTACCACATGCACCCTTAGCTCCCCCTTTTTCCCTGCCCACCGATCAAGCGTAATTGACGCTTCCCCTTCTACTTTACAGGGACCACCCAGAGTGATTAGCTGGCAGCCACAGTTTTGTATCCGGAGTACCCTCTCGCTCCCGCACACTCTCCCCAACGCCCCCCGAGTCAAGATAGTACTCGAGCTCCCTGTGTCCACGAGACACTTCACTCCCCCGTCTACTTCAATAATCGGCAACCAGCATGGCTTACCTCTAATATTGTTGCAGGTTGCTGTGCGGTCGCCTCTCTGCTGACACCCTTCTCAGATGCCACCTCGCTTCCTCCTTACCGCCGTCGCTCGTCGTTGCTCGCTCCGTTGGCTGCTCCTGCCTCCTTCGCCTCCACTGCTGGCTGGCTCGTCAGTCTCCGTTCCCGACGTCCCCGACTCCTCGGTTGCCTCTTCCGAAGATCCGTCTCTCTGCTGCATCCTAGCTCGTTTTTTCAACTTTTGAGCGTTCACCTCCATTGGCTCGTCTAGAGGTCTCTCTCTCCTGCGAAACATGTACGGGCACTGTCTGGCAATATGCCCTTCAGTCCCGCACTCGAAACATCTAGTGCGCGGACATTGTGCTACCAAATGTCCCGGTTTCCCGCACCCGTGACATTTTCGGTCTTCCCTCCGGGGTCCATTCCTAGGCCTGGACTGTCCGGATCTTCTCTCGCCCGTCGTGGCTTTTTCTCCGTTCGGGTGTTTCATTTCCCTCTTCCTCCACCCTATCTGGGCTGTCCGGGGTCGTCTGTCACTCACTCGGGTCCACCCTGGTTCTTCTACTTCCATCCGCGTCTCTTCCTCTCTTGCACTCAGATCTATCATTTCTTGGGCACACTCGAGGAACGATCGCTCTCTAGGCAGTCCGTCCCTTCTCCCAGTCTCCTTAGCCAACTGAACCTTGAGTATTGTCGAAAGGAATTCCATCCTAGCTTCGACCTCTCCCACACTCATGGTTTCACGCATTTTCTCAGTTATGCGGTTGTACTTCGCCACTAGTACCCCCGCATACTGTCCTCTTGTTTGGCGTTGGGACCGACACTCCCTAAACATTTGGAAGATATCTTCTTCCGGCGTCCATCGGCCCCCTCCGAAAGCCTTCTTCAAACGCTCCTTAATCACTGGCCATGGTGTCTCCTCGTCCGCTTGGATTTGGTTGAGGATGTTCCTCCTCACTCGGCACACGAGAGCTGCCTTCAGTGCTTCTGCGTCTCCCAGGTTCACGAGGTCCTCCGCCACCTTTGCTTCGATTCTTGATATGAGGCGGTCTCCGCCTTTCAGGAAGTGATTAAGTTCACCTATCTCGCCCCCGAATCGCTCCAGGTCTGCGATTGCTCTCCGTAGATCCTGCGTGGTCGCTGCCCTTATCTTCATCCACTCCAATGCATTGGCGTGCGCCTCTGCCAATGTGTCCCTAGGTAAGGGAGGGATCTCTTGTATCTGCGGTACTTGAGGTATCTGAGGTATCTGCGGAATCTGCGGAACCTGAGGGGCGATCTGAGGAATCTGCGCTATCGGCATTTCCTGAGGTTGCGGCATTTCAGGTGCGTTCAACACTCCTGGTCGAATTATGCCCTCTGTCGGCATCTCGTCTTTTCCTTATGACTAGGAGAAGAGAAAAAAAAATTAAAATAAAGAAAGAAAAAAAAATTTTACTTCCGTGTTCTCCTGACGTTCTCCCGGGTTTCGGCACCAGTTAAGCGTCTCCGGGCTTTGTAAATAAAAAAAAAGAAGGAAAGAGGAACGAGAAACAATACTCACGGCTTCTGAATAAACACTGCTTTATTCGTTCAATAATCTGCCTTATATACAATTGCTATGTTTATTTACATTACAAGATGGTATTAAGGCTGATATCGCCAGTCTCCGGTCTTTATCTTATATATATATATATATATATATAATTATATTAGTTACATTTTAAAAAGCCTATGTTATATATATATATATATATATATATATATATATATATGGCATATTCTTAATGTGAAAGATATAAAAATTAGGAATATGGAGAAATAACTTTATGATATTAATGGACCATAAAATCTAGTAATTATATGTGGGAACAGCAGATATTTATTTGAGTAGTTAAGTAAGTAATTTAAACTTATCATTTTCTTTAGTTCTTGGGTCTTTTTTATGTATCGTCATTTACTTTTTTTGTCACTTATTTAAAGCTGTCACAGATTTGTCAATTACACAAGATTTGGTTAATTATTACTAATGAGCTTTAACTTGAGTCATAAACCTATTGTTTTATTGAGAGTACGGAATAATAAAAAAATAAAAATCAACTTGTCTAAATTAAATAACATTCGTTTTTCACAAATGAAGGGGGAATGTTACACAGAAATTGGAAATGTTCTCGAGGACATTACATGAAATATTACAGGCAACGAGAAATTGTTGGCTTCTGAAGGGTAATATTTTTTAATCTTTAGAATTTTTGTTATAATCAAAGTTGACCTATTTTGTGTTTATCTATTGTTTGATATTAATTTTCAATAAAACATTTATTCTTTTATGGCATATGATTTTTAAATAATAACTGTTATTTCACTAGAGCTAACTGTCTATACTTAAGTAAAAAAGACTCTGGTCATTTTTTTATTTATTATTATTATGTTTCGAAATATTTAAAATATGAGTGTTTATTAAATATTACGTATCCGCATTATGGAGCAATCTGAATACATATAGTTGGAGAATACAATGTGGAAACACTATGGATGTGGTGAAAAGGAAATCTATCAAGAATATAAAATGCTTTTATACTTTTATTAGAGCTTTTACGGCGGATCTATATTTATATTTATACTTATTATTAGTATTGCTATTGCTCTAGTAATAACGTAAACAAAAGTAATAATTTTTTTTTTTCAGTTCCATCTTTTTAGACTCTAATCTTTCTTAGAAAAATTCTGCTACATTATTATTTTTTCTCTACGATTTAATAATAAATCATTACCATATTAATTTTGAATTATCGCAGGATTTTAATAAAAAAAAAAATTGCATTCGACTGCAATGTATATTTTTTATTCAAGATCCTTGGTAAAATTTCTGAGGTCATTTGTAATATGACATCTAAATCAAAATAATAATAAAAAAAGGTTAAAATAATAATACATAAAAAAATGTACATGATGCAGTAAGTGAATGTATTTTTTTAATAAAATTAATTAACCGTTTAGAAAAATTATATTCATTAGTAGAATAAAAGAAAATTAAAACTTTAAGATAATTCGATTAATTTTAAGTAATTACCCGTAAAAATATATATTGTAAAAGATAACCGTCAATAGTTTACATAATGCTGCTTTTTTAAGAATTTTTTTTTTACATTAATTCTCAAAAAAATATATTATATAAATTATGTTTATTACAACAATGCAGATATATATTTAATCGACAATAAGATATATAGCGACTGTACTTTCTAACAAATGGATATTTGAAAGCAAGCTTTGAGGGAAGTAACAAACACACCATCTGCTCAGCGGGTGCCAGACCAGCTCCCTATCTACTTGACAGAGTAAAGCTTTCTATATTTATTTAACCAGCAGAAATAAAGATAGTGGCTGAATACATTGTGCAAACATTTCTGCACACACATTCGCAGATTTACGGGAATTCCAAACAGCCTCGCATAAATAAACTGCAAAATTATTCCACAAGCGTTACTGTTTATTCACATAGAATGATAACAAACAACAGCAAGCTGACAATCCTAGTAAACCTATGATGAGACATAGAACAATTTATGGATTATTTCAGAATATATCATATGTCTATTGTATGATACCTGAAACACTTGCCAACCACTTATTATGCCTAAGGACTGAATGAATAGGCGTTGAATGAGGGATCTTCTCCGGTACCTTAAAATTTTAACATCGACTTGTAAATAGGCAGCAGTGGCATCGTTTATTACTATGACATACTAATTTTTTAAGAAGAAAAGATGCATTTATAGCTCTTATAACAGAAAAACCCTTATTTTTGCTGTAGCGATGCTTAAGTACATTATGTAGCCTTGAAATATTTATATAACAAAATTATATAATAAAGGTGTATTTTATCAAAAAATTATACAAATTAATATATATATATATATATATATATATATATATATTGTTTTATTTTGGCCAGATGTAGTATTTTAATTATGTTCTATTTTGTTATTCTAAAGGGACTTTGTCCCAGAATAAAGTTATTTTCTATTTCTATTTCTATTTCTATTTCTATATATATATACTCTGATAGGCAAAAAATTCCACCCACTTGATTTTTTCATGTTTTCATCTAAAAATATTTCTGCTTTTGATTGGTCTATTGTTTTTAATGAATAAATAGGTAATCTTTTTGTTTTGCCTGGCCAGCACGTTCTCCAGATTTGAACCCCATTAAAACAAAACAAATATATATATATATATATATATATATATATATATATATATATATATATATATATATATATATATATATTTGTTTTGTGTCAGATGATATTTATATTTATTTGGGTAATTATTTAACTAACATTAGAGAAATGTTCATGATGGATGTAGATAAAAAATTACTTTTTGAATTTAAAATAAGTTTGTTTTTTTATTAATTATTGGAGGGAGAAGTCTGGCTTGGAGTTCCCTGCCTTATTGTATATAGGTATGACTTTGATTGTATATGGTGTTTTTATGTTTTTAATTTACCTATCTTTAGATTATTTTATTCTTTATTGTACATAGTTTTTGATTATTATTTTACTTTTGTTAATTTTATTTTTTCTGTATTTATGGTGTGAATGTGTTCATGTATCACTATAATTATTGTCCACGTGACTGATTATTATATTTCTGAATTATTGAAGGAAGCTAGTCAACTGTTATACAAATCATGGGTGATAAATATTCAGAACGCAGTATTTTTTAATAAAAAATTTTAATTTTTTATTTGTGCCAACGTTTCAACCCAAACATGTGGTTCATCTTCAGGGCTGAAAATTTTAAAATACACTCAGAGATATAATATTATACGACCGATAATGGCAAATAACTATAGTGATTAATGGTACATGTATCTTAACTAATATTATAATAGACATATTAAAAATGAAATATTTAAATAGTTATACAAACTAAAATTAATGTATATAATCCATTCATACAAATTTGTAACTTTTTCTCTTACTAAACCTGTAAAGTCTCTCAGTCAAAGCAATCCATATGACATTAAAAACTCCTTCTACCTCTTAGATCAACTAAAATCCTTGAACATACCACCACATTTCATTTTGGCCTCCTTTGATGCAGAAAGACTCCACCAATATTCCCACAGACCTTGCTCTTTAAATAATTGAAGAAAATGGGTCCACCATAGAACCACACACGACTACCTATGTGTTCAAAACAAATTTTTTCATCAAACTACGGCTTGGCGGTTGGTAATTGCTTTGCACCAGATCTCTCTAATATTGTACTTAACAACTTAATCGATTCGATACTATCTAAATTTCCCGATATTTTTTTCATTAAAAAACTTCCAACTTTTTATAGTTTTGTCGAAAATTTAATTTTTTTTTTAAAGTATATTAATATACCTGTCATTTTTCAGGTTGTGGAAACCTAATTAAACCCTGAATTTCAATAAAAATTTGGAAGAGTTAAATGAAAAAGTACTTTACCAATTCTTTAAATATAGTAACTAATTTTTTTTTTTTTTTTTTATCAGTTCAATGTACAAGACCCAGACTGATTTTGGGCTACTCTAAATGGTTCCATGCACTATCAAAACATCCCACTCTTGGGTTTATTAATTTAATGTTTTCAAGATACCAGGAATACAATGCTTGTTATGTACTATTCTATACAACTTCCTCATAATTTAGATATGATCTATATCATATATCGTCTTGGATATATGCTATATTTATTTTTCTTGGGATTGTCTATGGGCCACTCATCTTTCCTTAGCATCTTAGATGAAATATATTGAAAAGTAAACACTGATTCAAAACATTTAATTTTTCAAGGAAGTATGAGTTATAAGAATACACTAGGTGAACAGAAGGAGTGCAGTACGCCTTTGTTAAGTATCCTTATACTCAATTATTCCCAGCTCTTTCATTAAGAGCAAACAGCCGGAAATTCAGAGATTAAAAATTAATCAGCACTATAGAAGAGAACGTAATTAATTTACTACAAAGAATTTTAGATTAATTCTTCATTCCAATTATTTTTAATGTCAACAATATTTTCACTAAAAGAAAATCAAGAAAAAAAAAGTATTTATTAAAATTAAATTTCATTAATATCTTGGTATAGTGAACCTAATGTTTATCCCTATAAACTTTTTTTAAGTTTCATGACTTCGTATCTCTTCAAAACATATTTTTAAATTTATGTTTTCATGTATCAAGAAACAAGAATAATATAAAATAAGAAAAACCCAAAACGGATAACTCAAGATGCGACAAAAACAGATTTTTAGTTTATAATGTTTTTTATTATTGTATATATTCAATAGTAAAATCAAAACAATAAATAAGAAAAAAATTATAAATAATAGAGACAATGAATCTTACGAAGAATAGACGAACAAGAAAACAAGTTATTTATTTTAAGAATTTTTTTAGCATAAACATGAAAAATATTATCGATAATCGGATAATATTTAAAAGATAACATAGAAAATATGAATAAACGTGAATAATATATAAAACGAAAATGGCGGTCTTGAAGATAGGGAAATTAGGGCTTTTGTTATATGGCTGGTGTAATTAATAAAAAAGAAGAAAATAAAAGAAATTACAAAAGGGTGAAATAGTTTTCGTGATATTTTCTTTCTTTTAACTTTGAGTCAAATCAAACTAGCCATTTTTAAAATAATGGCATAGCTAAGAAAATACATTTATAATTTAAAAAAATTAACTAGAAGGAAAATATGTATAAAGTAGGAACTACTAAAATATAAGCCATTCCGAGATGGTATAAAATAAAATTATTATACAAAAATTTATCAATTGAAAAAAAAGAAGAGAAAAATGAAAAATACACAAAGATAAAGTTCTGATAAAACTAAAATAAAATCAGTAGAGATTGATAAACAAAAAAAAAAAAAAAAGTCTGCCAAGTAAGTTCAGTATGGCTGTAAAAGTATGGTGTGAAACCATATTCCCCGACATTTTTCATCAGTTGGAATAAAAGAAATATAAGAATATAAAGGAAGTTTACAGAAAATAAAGGCCTATACATACTTAAAACTTATCGATGCTTACATCTTACCCTGCAACCAAACTGGCTCAAAAAGATTTGGAATAAAATCCCTTACTACTTTAAAGTTGGAGAGAGAAATCGAGACCAAATCAGTTAGTTGAACTTCAAAAGGAACAAACAAACTCACAAATATGACTTTTTTTTTTACAGTCTGTGCAAAATTAAATTTAAATTTACAAATATACGGTACATATAGTAAATGAAAATCCAACGCCTAAGCGAAAACTGTGGATGGGATTTGGAAATCTGTACTGGACCATCGAAGTTTCAACTCTCAGAATCAGTGAAAATTACCTGAAATCTAAGTAACGGCAGTAGGTGCAATATCTAAACGATAAAACATACAGTTTTAAATTTACTTTCTGAATATAGTCTAAAATTTCATAACTTCATATTATCAGCGCCTTTCAAATTTCACAGACATTATATTTTTAAAAGCTATTTTACTTGTTGAATAGAATCCAATGAAATTGGTACTTGGGAATTCCTGAATTATTCTTCGCATTTTTCTGTAACTTTGGGTCAAATCTAACGGGCCGTTTTCAGACTACAGGCTTGTTAAAAACAATACGTTTTCAGATTCGAAAGCAGAAGTATTTTCTGAAAGTAGTGGATGGCATTTGCTGAAATTGATATCTACTTCATCATTTGTTTATCAATCCCTAACTTCTCTCCAAATTGAAGCCAAAGCCAGCGTACGTTTTTTTAAGATATAGACGTATCACGGAAAATACTTTAGGGCATATTTAAGAGAAAGCTGTTGACGAATGAGATACAGCATCATTTTTTCACCAATGCCTACATTAAATTTAACTTAGAGTCAAATCAAGCGAGTAGTTTCTGAAATATTGGTATTGCTAAGAAAATTCATTTGGGCATGCATAAGCTGAAGTGTTGGATGGAAATTGATATGGGACCATCGAGATACCAACCAGCATAATTCGGTAGTAAGTGATATCCCCGTTACATCGATTTTACTACGGAAAGACAGACACCGAATCATATTTGATCACTGATGTCTGAAACGTAAAACGCGAGTGGAAATTTCGTTTCTGAGCTCACTTTTTTTTTCATATCTCGCATGAATACAAAGCTTCCATACCTTCGGTAGTGAGAAAGCTATAAAACATTTAAGCATTCTTATTTATTTAATATAAAAAATAAATTACATGTTAAAAAATCGACCCCGGAAATAACCCGCATTACCATGGAAAATATTTGTAAATCCACTTCAGCACCTATAGTGCTTTATTTGGTGAAGTTGGCGTTTACGAATATTGGTGTAATGCTTTGGTGCAACCACATCAGGGAGAAACTCAAGATTTATAAAAATACACTAATTTCCTATCTGTATTTGTGATTGCACAGATGAAGTATGTAGAGAAGCTGATTTCTAAATATTGTATGTTTTCGTTTAATTTTTTTTTTTTTTTAAAGTTGGATTTTGAAAGATCGTTTCATTTGAACTATTGAACGCAAGGTCAGGACTCAAATTAAAGCTAATTAAATGCTCTTAAACAGTAGTTAATTATAATTATTATGGAAATAGCTGTCTCCTTGATATTTGCAAAATTATATCGAAATAAATGTCTTCAAAATTACGACTTTTTTCTTCGAGTTACATAACAGTCCAATTACGAAGTGTAAAGGGATCACACAAAAGGCCATGTGTCTTCTTAGCTTTTGTAAATTTATGTAATAACAGTTCGTTACATAAAATAAATGAGGTCTCTTCCATTTTTGCTTTATTGTCTCATTCAGGTACTAAATTATCGTGCTTATAAATGCGTTTACGTAATTTATTTTAATATCATTGAGCAATGCTTGAGTATTCCTCGTACTTAGTGATTTGTTGCTCTATACTCCTGGTGTTCTTGGGATTCTAAGCTAATCTTTTTTGTATTCATTCATTGGCTTTTTAATATAAATTTAAATTATTTTGTGATAAAAAAAACTTTTAATAAAAAAGACACTTAAAATAGAGATAATTAGTTACCTTTTGGTTCTATTTTTATTTATTTATTTTTTTGATTCATTATATTTACAACTGCATTAATGTAAAAATACATCCAGTAAATTGTCCTTAAATGTGACAGATTCTAATATATCTCAATAAAGAAATAAATGAAGTAAAATTGTGTGTCTAATATCAGATGGCCTATATATATTATAATAAGAATAATTATTTGTTGAAAATGCAAGCTTTATTATGAACTGGAGGAAACGACTCACATGAAGACATATTTGTAAATATTTTGAATTATTTGTACAAGAAGTCATGTTCTTTTACAAATAAAGTAAACCATAAAAGCAACTTTTTTTTTCTACACCCCAGGAATTTATTTACTATAGAAAATACAATATATAAATATATATATATATATATATATATATATATATATATATATATATACACAAAAATATAAATAATATATAAATAAATAAAACAAATAATAATCTACTATCACTTTATATTGTAATAAACAAATATTTTATCGAAGTAGGACATTCATATGTTGTAGAAGTCATATAGAATCTACAGGACTACTTTCCTTATTCAAACAAAAACAAACGACACGCACAACGCAAATTCGCTTCAGACAAGGCCATCTAGAAGGCCTTGCATATTTCTTTTTACGTTCGACACCGAGGAGATCAAGTATCTCGTCACATTTTACAGATAATCTTTATCAGGATTGTTTTCAGCGAATTTCTGGACCTCAACTCGAATTGAATTATCATAATATCTTTGATGAGGAAGTGTACGAAGTTTCCCACACTAAATTAGTAGGATAATAATAAGTGCATTATATTGAAATGTAATGAGTACTTGACACTCTCAGAACTAAATTTGTCTAATAGCCTCCTTGAATATCTTTAAATACCTATCTCAAGTTATGAGTTGACATCATGGGTCTCTGCAGGAAAATAACTTATATTATAAGATACTCCAATTTCAAAGAGAGGAGGCTATTAGACATAATTAGTTTCGAAGGACTCAATTACTGTTATTATTATCAAATTTTTTTGGTTTTATTATTTTCATTAATAAACCATTATAATCGACTGAAAATTAAAAAAAAATATTATGTCCGACGTCTGCAGTTTTTTTAAGGAGCTTATATCAATCAGACCAATGTTTTTGTAAGCTACCGTTTACCTCGATTTCTTGATCAAATTATGTTACGATCGAATTGTAAAGCAAGTGGGTATTAACGAGTTTTTAGTACCTAATTAAATAGATAAAGTTTGCCGATCTCTAGATCGAAAACGCTCCAATTCCAAGAGCCTTCGTAAATAAAATATTTGTAGATCGCGATGAGATGGATCTATTTACGAAGGTTCAGATGGATGTTAATAATTTGATAAAAAGGGATCTGTACCACAGACTGGAATATGATTTATAGTAAAACGCCAATAACATTTTAGGGTAGAAGAGGCGGGAGAGAGACAAAATAATTTTTTAAAAATTTCTTTCCTTTCGTAACTTTTTTTTCTTGAAATTTCTGGAGGTTGTAACTATTTTTTCTCACCGGAGAATGGAGAAGAAAATCTCCAATTAATTGCATTTGATGAAGAATTAATAAAGATATGGGGTACCAAAAAAAAAAAATACCTTTGAGAAATAATATATATAACGATAAAGCCACAATTCCACAGGTAAATGTCCTTTATATTGTTTGCATTCATGGCTCGACTGTCTCTATCACGGAACTGAATCTTTACGTTATCTTATAATTGTAAGTTAATTTTTCTGTTGTTTTTTATCTCCTTTTATAGACGCGCAAAGGAGTACTAACTCTAAATGAAAGAAATAATGGCATTGAAGAATATCCTTTGCTCTGGAAAGATAGAACATGAGATCTGTACTTGCGAAGCAATAAGACTGTAAATAAAGCTCTTCCTGTTTGTGAAATAGAGGCTGTGGGGGTAGGAAATGAAACGGTATTTGAATAGCCTGTTCGCCAGTGAGATAGTAGCCGATATAGGTACTGTTAGTTTATCTACCTTCGCAATGCAAACGTCACTGTGTCTTTACAATCCCTCACAAAGAACAGTTCGACAAGATGTTTGCGTAATGATAAAGTTTGCATTAGCTCCATTTAGAGTTTATAACTATTACTATTTGTTTATGGAGGTTAATATTTCTTAAATGTAGAAGAATACATGTAAATTTTATTTTGGACCATTTTATGGCCTGATAATAATCAAAATTTTATTATTTACTAGCTTTACCCGTCCACGCGCTGCTGTGGCTTAGCCTGGCAAAATGGAAAAGAAAAGAAATAGAAAGCACATACGAGTAGATCTGTCATTTTTAAAAAGTTGGGAAACATATTTGTCTGTAAAATGGCTTCAATTTAAACTGATTCTAATGATTTTTTTTTTTCATGATTCGACTTGAACATTCGTAATCATCTCAGTGAATACGCCGTAATTCTTAATCATCAGAAACAGTCTGAGTTGAACTTATAAAACTAAAATTGACTTTACCTCCGCTTTCTGAAAATGACAGAAATCCGTCATTTGATATCAAGCCACTTATATATTTTCATATTTAATTTTATTATTATATATTTATCATTTATATTTAATGAATTGTTTAATGTTCAACTTTGTGTTGATCATTTTATGACAAATAAAAATGCAAATGTTTGGTTGTTTAAACTCTTTAATCTCAGGAATCTTTCAAATAAATATGGGTATTATCAATCAAAAATTGTGCACTTTTTTAGCTATAGGAAAATAAAATATTGATTTCATCGTAACAGTTTTTCACAGGGAAAATATCTTATACACAAAAATTAAAAGGGTTTCAAGGGGAAGACTTTATCCAAGTTTCGTTAAAATCGTTAAAGCCGTTTTGATTACAGTTTATAGCGAAACATTTTTTTGCGGCTTTGAACAAAAAACCATATGCATTTTTATTTTTTTTACATATATAAAATTATGATAAGACAGAAGTAATATGCCAGAAACCTTCCCATCAATGTACGGAACATCATCAGTTTCATGGCGATCGGATGAATGGTTTAGTAATGCATAAAGGACAGACATACAGACATACATTCATTTATATATATATATATATATATATATATATATATATATATATATATATATAAATATATATATATATATATATATATATATATATATATATATATATATATATATATATATATATATATTACCAAACCATCAAAATGAACAATCGAAATAACATTTGTCTGACATAAAGCGACAGTCATAAAATAATAAAAATTACAGAATTATGTAACCTTAAAATAAAAATAAAGGGCAAGACGTAATAGGTTAAATAATAAATGAAATAATAGAAAAATAAATATATGTACGTTTACTGTAAGGCATGCGAAAAAATATTCAAGATAACTAAATTCTAAGTACACCCTCGTAAGATAGACAAATTTTTTTTTTGAGAAATCGTGATTAAATTTACTAAGGTCAATGATAAAAGTGACTTTCAAGAAGTCTAATGCGGTCGCTGTACATCTGCTGTTACAGAACCTGTACACGAGCAGCATATCTGTACATTATTTGAAACTGACCTCCTCAAAGACCCTTTTATTAATGATCTTAGGAAATTTAATTACTGTTTTCTAAAAGAAAATTTTGTCTACTTTACGATTGTATACTTAGAATTTAGTTATCTTGAACAGATTTTTTAACAATTTCTACTTATTCAATGAAAAATACAACCACCTTATGTGATTCACAAAATTGGTCCTAACTCCTATCCAGTTCGGAATTGGCCCATGCATCACAGAACTTTGTTTGTTTGAAATTTTGTTGAGAATCATCACCGAGTTTGGCTACTAAGAACTAAGACACCTTGTATATTTGGAGAGATATGCCCTATCTTCAGGAATATTCTTGTTCCTATTGTTCCTAAATATTGTCATATATATGTCATCCATAATTTGTTATGTGGTCATTTTTCACTGACGGTGTCAAGGGTTGGTTTTCAAAAATAAATCGTGGTCTTGGATTGAAAAGGTTCACCAAAATTTGAGAAATTGAGTTTTCACTCAGAAATCACTCACAATTTCTATGTTATCTGTGTTCCAAATGAATTTTAGTCCCATCAGTTGAAAATTAATGAAACTATAGCAGTGTAAAATAGTTTTCAAAGTAACTGGATTGGGAAGGTTTTAACTGCTGTACGCTACGAGGTGCTTAATTTTTAGTTATATCAATGAGCGTTAAACATGGAAATATAATATTTATATTATTAGTAAAGAACTGTCCTTTGTGTATAGCATATTTTAACTGATTATTTCAGATATTATAAAGTTTGAATGTTAAAAACAGCATAAAAACCAGGACAAGTAGAGACTAATAAGTTATATATCCACATATCTACATCATGGTAAGTGGACGTATGTTCAATAAAGCATTCTACTGCTGTCATCTGTACTATTTGCTGAATGAAGTGCGTCTTAATAATAGGATATATATATATATAAAAAAAAAAAAAAATGACCGTTTTATCAAATTCTAGATTTCAATGAACTAAAAATATTTTAATCTTATTTAATACTTACCAATATTTAATAATACATTTAGAGCATTCTCTAAGCTAGTTTAATCCCATTCGAATTCTTCGGAAAAAGCCCATGTTCAGTTGTGTGTTTCAAAGAAGAAACATGACATTGTCCTGCGAAATTCTCGTACTTTTGAGGCATTATTGGAAAAAAAAAAATGTCAACGCCGCTTAAGCAACTCGTGAAATTTTTAAATATGAAGATGTCCTTAACCAGCTTAATGTGCGGCGTTGGTTTAAAAAAATTAGCAGTGGAGATACGATAGGCTGAAGCCTCCTCTCCCCCAAAAATGGTAAAATGTAACCAAGTTTTATGGAAGAAAGTATTAAAAAATTATCTCCTAAGGTATTATTGTCCGCGTAATTACATTTAGCAGGATTTGAAGAATCACCTAAACACCATTTTATATAGGTAGTTAGTTAGTTTCTTTTTTTCCCCCCAAAGTGATTATCGTTATACATATGGAAATAAAAAGCTTTCGGGCTGTAGTCGCTCCCCCAAATTAAATGCTGGATCCGCTAGTGATATCGAACATATTCTTCTTCAGAAGCACAACTCTTCCAAGAGGAATCGGATGGTCGAATGGTTGTGGATATATTTTGTTAGTCTTACGAATGATTTTTTTTTCTTATTTATTTATTTTTACATTTTTACATTCCGCATCTACCCGATCGGGTCATTAGCGGCTTTAGATGTAATCAAATTAGGTGTACAAATTTAATGTCTTTTATAAATTCAAACACTTTTTGTATCTTTTCTTCGTCATCTGAAAGTGCTTCAGATATGTTGGAAGGTATATTATGTTTTGTTCTGGTGTCAGAGTATAGTCTGCAAGTTGTTACAATGTGTTTCAGTGTAAGTGATGTGTTGCATGTTTTACAAAATGGTGGTTCCAGGCCTCTCATTAGGTAGCCATGGGTAAAGGCTGCACGTCCAATTCTAAGCCGAGTTAAAATTGTTTCTTCTTTCCTGTTCTTTCTGAGAGAGGTCGTCCACGGTTTGGTATCTTTTTTGATTTCTTGCAATTTATTCGTAGATTGGTTCCACTTGAATTGCCATTTTTTTTTTCTTTTATAACATACAAAATGATTAACAATTTAATTATACCAACGTGTTCAAAAATATATTTTTTAATAATTTCATAATAATACAAATACATTTTTTATTTTAAAGAGATTTGGATTTTCTTTTTTAAAAAGAATAATTTATTGTATAGATTTACGGTTTATATGTACGGAAGATTTTATATTTAATTATTTTAAATATAAAATTCACACAAATCAAATAATTTTATGAGAATGTTTATATGTTTGAAAATGAGATGAAATCTTCCCATAAAAATGGAAGGGTGCACAGTGAATCGTAAAATCCCATGATATGTTGCTCCATAAATTATCTTTGAATATAAACTAGAATATCAATAAAAGGAACATAGGGTGTAATAAAATATTGGCGTGCCAACGTCTAGCCCGTAGTTTAGCCATCTTGTCTACTTTTCATATTTTCTTAATTGATTTTATTTAACATATATTATTCATTCATGTATATTAATTGTAATTGATTTTTTTTTCGTTCTTCGAAATGTTGGGGGGGGGGGGTACGAACCGATATTCACGCCCCTATCTATTTTTATTGGGGAGGAGGGAGTAGAGGGGCGATCGTCCACCCTCGCCCTTTTTTCCGACGTCTGCCCCTATGTTTTATACATCAAGGTATACATTTTTCTTCATCTCTGTCTGTCTGAAGTAGAGGGCGGGGTGGCCGAGCGGGCTAACGCTTGTGCACAACACCGCGCGTGTCCCGACAACCTAATGTTGATTTTTCCAACTATAAATGATGTGGAAGCTATACTAGACTAAACGACAAAGGGTTTTTTGGTTGTGGTAGTCGTGCGTGTTAAAATAGCAATCAAATCCGAACAAAAATGCTGGTTTCATTCGGACCTGTGAGAGAGCCTATAAGATATTTTTAATAGTTTTTTAAAACTATTAAAAATATAGTATTTAATATTGGAATACTGTGACGTCTTGTCGTGGAGGGCTTGCAAAGTGCAAGACCAAGATCGATTTTGGGCAACACTGAACTTGCCCATAATTAGTCACGGTGTTATTACTTGATATTTTATACAATAATGTTTATCAAATTTTTGAAATTTTTAAATTCGTTAAAAAGAATATGCTCAACCCGTTGAAAAACGCTGCAAATTATTCCACAATGGTTTATTATTTCCAAACAATTATACATCTAAAGTAACATTACCTACCTAGTGACAAAGGAAAAGAAATAAAAGGTAATTCCAATTATTGGACTAAACTTTTGATTTTTAATCATTAGTAATATGCTAAAAAAAGTAAAATTACTTCAGTAACACATTCAAAAATCAAAAACCAAAACAAAGGATATAACCTTTGCAGTATAACATATAAAACTATATAAAAAATATAAAACAGCTAACATATAAAACATCTAGAGACCATATCTTTGCTTCCAATTGTCCGATTTTATATTTTTATTTATTTTCGGGAAGTCCGTAAAATTTTAAATAACGAAAAAAAATGTATACTTTTTGAGTTATTCGGAATCTAATTTTACCATCCCTCGTAATTTTTTCTCCAGCTATATATGTTATATAGATAAATTTAAAGGGCATCGAGAAGAAGATTAGTGAAGTTTCAATTGCAATCGGTGCATTCGTTTAGGTTCTACAATCTTTAGCGACGGAGGTTTTTCGGTCGGCAACTTGAAAGGAAAAGATTGATAGAAATGTCGATGAAGGATGATCATCCTCGGGTGGCCCTTTAATTTTAAATCCAAACTTGAAAAAAAAATGGGTTAATAGTTTCGGAGTAAATGCACGGACGGCGGATGGAAAAAAAAAGTTTTATTCGTTTTTCTAATTCTACCTATCCTGAAACGTAGAACCTCAAATTTTGAGAGGGGACTAAGTTTTTTTTAATTTTTTGGTCGATCACAATAGTTTATTATCGAAAATAATCAACCAAAATACATATGGATTAGTAAGAGTGAAATAAAATTAAACATTGTGTTTGAATTTACATATGGTTTTACGCTTAAATCTTAGTAAGGAGTATGCCTAGATGCGTATTTCCTAATGCACCCAACAAAAATGGCGAAGAAGCTGTCTATCAACGATTTTTTATAATGAGGCGATATATCGCTCATCCTTCTAAAGAACCAATCGTGTTAGGCGATATCGCCCAAATAAATCCATCAACTTCCTTAAATCTGAGAATGAGGGCTCCATCACCTGTTATATATAATCGCGTAATTCCCCTTTAGATGATGGGATGGGAGAGAGCCATGTTTCATCATAGGTAGTGGTGAAAATGAATAATGGACTTTCAAACCCAGTGTTTCTTATTTATTGGCTCGGGAGCTGGGGTCAAAAAAGTTAAATTAAATAATACTAATATAATACTTATATTATTATAAGGGGTTCATAAAATGAAAAATATTATATTTCATATAATAATAATATTTAAAAAGTGTTAGTAGCTTTTTTATAAAAACAAATTTTACAGTTTTTAGGATTTAGGTCATAGTGGTTGTATTAATGAAATGGTGGTGGTCCTTGGAAAAAAATTTGTTGGAAACTACTAGCCTAGATGTATATTAATTTTAAGCTATAATCTTTAAATACTTTAACAAGGGGTTGAAGAAAAAAATTACTGTATTGAAAATATAATGGTTATTATTAAACAATTTTTTTACGGGTAATATTTACTCCGCTTGGTGTATTGAAACCCTCTTAGCTTATAATGGAAAAGGCATAGAATTAAGGAGATTACTGATCCAATATCATTGCTCTTAGTTTTATTACTACTTCCTTTAATGACAAAGGGAGAAGAAAATTATTATATTATCTTTATGTTATTTCTACTATCGTTCTTTTCTATTTCTAGAGACAGAGGTCCATGAAAGTTTATACCATTTTAAGTAAAATGGTACTTGTCTGCCATTTCGAAACCGCTAATTTCGAAAATGGCGGCCAAGTAAGGAAGTCTGAAATTGCCAACTATAAACGAAACAAAATAAATAAAATAAAAAATATGGAAAAGATTTATGTTATATATGGAATAAATAAAACCGTTTTTGCCGCACCATTTTATTCTATGTTATTTTCATTACTTATATACCCATATATAGTGTTGTCTAAAATCGTTCTTGGTTAAAATAAATAAAAAAGTTACTAATATTTGACAATTTTATTTACTATATGTAAAGAATTGCTGTGAGCAATATACTTTTGCATTTAACTCTTCTAATTTATCATCCAGACTTAGTTAGGTTTCTCATATGTAAAAAGCTACAGTAAACTCTCTCTCGTAATAACCTAATAGGTAACTGCAAGACTGTTACGAGAGTTTCGCGCAAGACCAAGACTGAGTTTGCAAGACCAAGACTCGTCTCGGTCTCACATTTGGACAACACTAGCCATTGATGTACCGTAGTTTTCTGCTGACAGATTGAAAGTAATGACTACATATTTCTTATTTGGTTATCTAAAGTTAGACCGATATATTTTCTATTTTTATTTATTGTATCTACTTTTTGACTATTATTTACTTGTTATTTTTTCTGTTTTTTTATATACACAGCATAGATGTAGTCTTACCTCCAAATAGTTATTGTTCAAGCGAAAGATTATAATATTACTAAATAAATAAATTTATAAAATTAAAAAAAGAAAACGGAAAAAATTCATTATCAATATCCCTTCGAAATTTGTCGTTACACATGTAATATCAGAAGCACTGAATACGTTAATAACATAGAATGTTAAGGTTTTATCCACCTTGATTAATACATACAAAAATCCTGACGACATAAAAAATAAAATAAATAAAAATAAAACCATGGACAGGCTACCATTGGTCTCCCCTCCCTTCTAGTTAATGCCTGTAATAAGTTTACGTCTTGGTTCTAGACGGCACCTACATTTATACTTTAAGTGGATATAAATCTGTAGCGTGGTATGACACTCGCAGGCAATTACTGTCTGTTAATTGGAAATAACCCAAGTTTTATGCCTTTTTCTCCTATTTAATCTAATTACTAAAACATATAGTACCTACATAGGTATGAATGTGTTTTAAGTGATTTATTTAATTTGTATTCAAATTTATTAATCTTTATCTGTTGCCTATTTATAACCTAATTTATCTATGTATGTATATCATATTACTTGTGACACTTTATTAATTGACTTTTCATTATTTTTAATTTTCTATATATGTATAAGTGCATAAGCCATGGTCCGATTTTTCGTAAAGAAGTAAAAAAATTTTCATTCATAATACGTTCATTGATGAATAGGCAGGAATAACTAGAAAACATTTAATTTAGGTAATTAAAAATTACTTTATAATAAACCCCAAAAAATCACTTCAAAATCGATTAGAGTTTCTTTAATAAATTTTATTCCAATATTCAATACTATTTCTTTTCATTTATATAATTTTATTTTTTCTCTTTTCTTATCCTTGGAACATTTTTCAATCCTGAAAAAATAGAACTCGTTGTTCGTTAAATAATTCTGAGTGTCGATTTCTGAAGTAACATTTTTATGTAATTGTATATCTGTACTCTGGAGTTAAAGTACACCCTGTCACATTTTTGTGTTTGTTCAGGGAACCTGTTATCCCTAAATTTGAGCTATTAAAATTTCTTACTTAGTTAATATATTTAATAAATAAAATGGACATGGTGTCTTTTACCTCCGCACAGAGACGTTCTCCATAAGACTATTTCGTTAGGTATATTAAATGTAATTTCTTTAAGATAGAATTTATAATTATTCAACTTTGCAGTTAACAATCTGTATCTTTTTAATAACCTGTTTGATTGCTCTTCAGATATACATATATTTTTAAAAAGACCTGAATTATTATTAAGTATGGTATCAAACACTAGAAAATCAATAAACGAATAAAATAGGTTAGATTTTTTATTGATTGTTGTTTAGTCTTGTATTACAGAATGTTAAGCGTTTTATATATATATATATATATATATATATATTAGCAACTTCATACTGGACGCATTGTGTTGAACACAAAGGAATAATAGTTAGAGTTGTACAAAAAAACCCCACTAAAACGTCTAAGAGAGAGGCACGGGCGGATCTACGGGGAGGGCTTTCGGGCTGCAGCCCCCCCAAAATGGAAAAATATAACCATGTTTTATCGAACAAAATATTAAAAAAGTAACTCTTAAAGTATTATTGTTCGTGTGATTAATATTGAAAGGGCTTTAGGAATCACTTAAACACCATTTCATACAGGTAGTTAGTTTCTTTCTTTTTTTCCAAAGTAATTATCGTAATTTTTATGAAAAAAAAGCTTTCGGGCTGAAGCCCCCCCAAAATTAAATCCTGGATCCGCTAGTGGAGAGAGGAAAGCCCCCATAGAGGTTATCATATAAAAATGAGCTTACTTTCTGTATTACACTATACTTTAAAACTATTGGTTAAGTTATTTTTTTTTTTAATTTATTACAATTAGTAATATTTTTTTTTCTTTTTTGTTTATAATAAGTAAAACTATGATTTTCTTGAAATAGGTTCTGGTCATTATTAATTCAATTTCCATATTCCTCATTTTTTATGTTGAGTATTTAAATTATTTTTTTCTATAATAAGTGTTTTAAATAACAATTTTTAATATTTTTGATATTTCGATATATCAGATAATTAGCAGTAAAATACGTTTTGATATTGTTCGACATTTACTTCCCTTCCCTACTTCCAAACTACTCCCTACTCTTCCATACTCTTTCCAAAGTATGCAACTTTTCAGTTAAACGGAATTTCAACATTTTTTGTTATTAATTTTAGTGATATTTCTAGTGGGAACATTTTTATGTTTATTCACAGTTCTGTATTTCAACACTGCAACAACCATCCAATCTGGAATCAACTTATCCATTGTCTGTACAGATATTATAAATTTTCCAAACTGAAATATGACTAAAATGACTTTACTCAGAAATGTTAAAATTGGAGTTAGCCATTCTGTCTATTGAAAGGCTAACGTATTTTGCTAATCTACGAAATATTTTCATGTCTCACTTCTTCTTTCACACAAGTACTAAAAAATATTTTTTTAATTGATGCCGTCTTCTCGATTCGCTGGATTATATATACTTTTTTTTCAAAGTTAAAAATAATTTTATCAGTGCTCGAACCACGCCCTGTTGATGACCAACATGTTTGGGTTGAAACGTCGGCACTAATAAAAACTTTATGACTGCGTCCTGAATATCTATCACACATGATATGTATAACAGTCGACTAACTTCCTTTAATAATTCAAAAATAATTTTAAGTTTAAATTTATTAGAGTTTTACCAATGGGTAGTTTCTCAACATGTGTTTCATGTCATTATATCCATGTAGGAATTTACTAGATGTATTTTTTTTATACAGTTGTAAATATCATATAAATAAATTTAAAAAAAAAAGTTTAAATTTAGTTTGGAAATTAATTACATTTTTATTCTGACTGTTATTTATGGGAATTCATTTTCAACCTGAAAAAAAAAAAAACATTTTTCCTCCATTAGTCAATTATCAAATTCTTTCATAGCTTATATTCACCCATTTTTATTGACGGCGAGGGACGTTTATTAATTTAAAATAAACCGAATTAAAGATGTTGAAGGAAATTAGTCGACTGTTCTACATATGGGTGATAAATATTCAGGACGCAAACTTTTTACATATTTCATTTGTAATATTGTGTATTGTAAAATTAATTAAGATGCATGTACCATCAATCACTATAGTTTATTATTAACCATTATCAGTCGTATAATATTACATCTCTAATTGCATTTAAACAAATTTCAGCCTTGATGATGACCAACATGTTTGGGTTGAAACGTCGGCAGTAATCAAATTTTTATAATGACTGCTTCCTGAATATTTATCACCCACAAATTAAAGATACTTTAGGGGAAGAAATGTTAAACATAGAACATTTAACCTGGTTAAGTGACATCATTGAGAACTGAAACGCTCATATATCGACATATTTAAATATTATTTATAAGAACATATTTAACATAATATATTTATTTAAAATATTAATCGTAGCTCCAATGTTTTAAAACTGCATTAAAATAAAGCATTAAGCATGTTGCAGATCGGAAGCATTTTGAAAGAAAGAAGTAGGTTAACTGAGCTTCCGACTCCTTGGCATTTCGAAATTAGTTTACGTTTGGACGCCTTTATCCAGTTTAAGACTTCTTAAGCAAGCCCTTTCGTTCTTTTGTGAGGGGCCCTTTCTAAGTATTATTTGGCTGTATGCAACTTTACGTCTTTTTTTTTATAACTGTTTGAAGTTTAAATCCTGTATAATTCGTATCGTAAAAGATAATTTCATGGTATCCTTGAGGGACCCGCCAAGAGAAAAAAAGTTGAATTAAATTCTGTAATTTAAATTGTTTAATATATTAGTTGATTTTTTTTTTTTACTAAATTTTTCAAACTATGTCGTTACAATATTGACGAGAGAAGATTACGGACGTCGGATCATAGATTTTTATGTTATTATTTTGGTCTTTATTTTGCATGGATGTCTAGATCATAATTTATCAATCGATTTGTTTTGTTTTGGGGTAAAATAAGAAAAAAAAACTGCTTATTAAACAAATTCAAATGTATAGTAAGTAAAAAAAAAAAAAAAAAGATGCTACATTATACATTATATACTTAAAAAAAAAATATTTTATTGAGAAAAAAAATGTATTTTGCCTCAATTAAGGGCATTGAATATTTAGGATGAATGAAAAACAAACATACCACATATACAATAAAAGAAAAACACGATTATAACAAAATAAAATAAAATAAAACTTGCAAAAATAGTATAAATCAAACATGAGACAACATTAAATAGAAAAATAAAATAAAATAAATAAAAACACATTCATACTTATTTAAAATATTTGCAGCCAGCCGAGGGAGCTCCGAGTCAGGCCTTTTCCCCCACGTGTGGAGGATAAGGCAAGACTCCAAGAGATCCCAGCGTTTCTCTCTCAGCCGCATCACTAGGATGGGAATCCAGTGGAGACTGAGAGAGGGCACTAAAGCCACATACGCTCATGACTTGAGTGGAGAAGCTGGCCATCGCCAGGACTCCAATGACATCTTTGCAAAAGATCTCGAGGCCATTGCCGCTTCAACCTTCGAGGAGGATTGTAGGGATGACTAGAACTGGATAAGGATTGTGCTAAGGGATTAGGATGATGGATTAGGTTCTGATGAAAATTTGAAAATCGGGATGGAATAACACCATTATAATATCACAAATAAATTTTTGTCATGAAAAAGCGATTTTCATTCGGTAATATTGTCCTTTAAAACTCTCAAATACGAATTTGTTTGAAATAAATAATCTATAAATTATTGAACTAAATCTTACGGTAGAATTTTTTTTCATGCCGTGTGCTAAACCAGGGGTCACCAAATTTTTAGATTTTTCCTATTTTAAAGTCATGTTATCCGTTGGACGGATTAAATAAAAAAAAATAGTGTTTTTTCTTATTTTACTAAAAAAACAAAACAAATTCCATTGATATATATCCATAGGATATAACCTAGATATCCAAGCACAGTAATAACACAGATGGATTACAGGAGAAGAAGATGAAATCAGAGAGAAAAATGAATCACACTGTAAAAAGATAAACTTGCTTTAATGATTTGTTGTGCAGGAATGTGTTTCAAGTAACTGCTGCAAACTCCCGTATTGTCTTCAAGGCAGGGTAGCGAGGAAAATAAAATAATATATAAATAAAAAATATATATTGTACATCATGCTCATATATATTGTTAATACTGTATATTTTATATTAGTTTTAAAAAATTGTCCATAACGATTTATTAGTATGCTGTGTTTGCGGCAGCCCAATATAATTGGGCAGCACCCCTTTTATGAAAATAAAGTGATTCTCTCTCGACATAGTATCACTAAAAAAAGTTTCATTGAAATTGGTGACCTCATGTCCGTAACATCTGCTTGTAAGATGTGTTATCAGGATTTCAGAGAAAACTAAGTGTTATACTCTTCTATAGAATTACTCTAGTTTCAAATATCTGCAATGTTTGATTTACTTTTTAAAATTCAAATTAGTTTATCACTTTGTTTGATTCAATAAGTTATTGTTTCAAATATAAAATTATTCAAGGTGATCTTAATATAACTTAAGTTGAGAATACGGCCCGAAATAGATAACCAATCTTCCATATTAAACACCATACCCACACAAACCCGCTGGCCCGTAACCTTGTTCACTGATCGATCCCGTATCATTCATTCTTATTATACGAAAAGAAAATGGCATCGTGACCTTTGGTCGTGTAAAACTGCTCATACGAAAATAGATGATCCTTTCTGAGTCATAAATCATTTCATAATTAAGTAATTATATTTACTCTATTAAAATTGTCAGACATCGCTGTAAAGTTACTATGTAAAGTAGAACCACTGTAGTGCTTGGAATGAAGACCACTATAAGTCCTCTGTGACGATCACTCCGCTTCATCATTCCATGTTTGAATAAAAGGGAAAAAATATATACACACGTTTTAAATTTACAGTTTACAAGTATTTTTTGTTTTCGCATATAAGTGATCTTTGTTTTTCTTCCCATGTGTTGCCTGAATTGGCGAAACGTTGGTAAGGTTACTATTCACTTGTATGATACTCATGGCTTTGTTATTTGGATTTTTCCATTTATAACATAATTCCCTATGTTTCTTTTTTAGCTTTATGTTTATTTTTGTAATATTACTTCCGGAATGGCCGTGTATCCACTTAGTTTTGTTGGGAATGGATGTTATATACACCTTCCAGCTTTTTCTTTTGAATTTATTAATTTGTTTTTTTATTTAATTTAATACGTTTTCTGCTGATATTCCAACCCATCCTAACACTGTTATTACCACGTATGCCGATAATACATGTGTCCTATCCATTAGTAATGATCCAACCATTGTACCCGAAACTCTTCAATCACACTTCACAAATCTTGAAGAATGGTGTCGAAACTGGAGGATTAAAATAAATTCTAACAAATCCCATCAAATCACCTTTACCCTTCGCCGTAAACCTATGACCTCCTGTCCTACAGTATCCTTAAATAATCCCCGACTTATCCTTGTTGACAACTTGGAATCTTCACACCCGACTGAAATGACAAGAAACCGCTCGACGTTTCCGACTACTCCAACACTTACTGGACGAACGCTCTAAGCTTCCAGTTAATTATAAAAGACTCGTATACGTGACTAGAATAAGATCTATTTGGACTTACGGAGTTGACCTTTGGAGCTCCACTAAGCCATCGAATTTCTCTAGTATCCAATCCTTACAATCCGAAATCCTTCGGAAAAGCCTCAATGCTCCTTACTTTGTCATCAATAAAATAATCCATTACGAACTTAATGTTTCCGATTTGGCCCAATTCAGATACCAATTCTTCCATAATAAACTTCAGAACCATCTGAATCCTCTCGTCTCTAACGTTACTTCCTCTTCTATGAAGATGGCCTCAAGATCTCCTATTGAAAGTACATTTTTTTTTAGAGTGCTGCCAGTAGGTAGTTTCTCAAAAAGTTATTTCATGTTATTATTTTCTGTTATCAATTTTACTAAATGAATTTTATTTATTAATACAGTTGTAAATATCGTAAAATAAAAAAATACGTGTTGTATTATTATATTATAGTTATGCATTCATTTTTTTTCTTCTTTTCTTCCTTGTATTTCTGCTAATCAGCTGTTCAATACAACCTTCCTCAGCTTTGTTAATAGAACCTTCTCTTTCCTTCAGTATGCATTTGGATAGCTTGGTGAGATGTCTACTGCAAATTTTTTTATTTTTTTTTTCTGGATATAAGTGCTCTTGTTTTTTCTACCCTGATGATGCCAGAATTGGCGAAACGTTGACAAGTTAACGATTCACTTGTATGTTGGATACTCATGGCTTTGTCGTTTGGATTTTTCTATTTATAAGATCTTCATATAGACTTCTAATACTTGGAGTATATGATTTATTAGTTGAAGAATGGGTACTTTTTTTAAGTTATAATGTATCAACCAATAAAAAATACTTCTTCGACTAGAATTAAATTTTTAAAAAAATTGTGACTTATTACTATAAAAATTCAGTGGATTATTTTTAATATCGATTCCAGGAAGCTTAAAGTTTTATATATATTCTATCTATGTCTCATTATTTCTTTGATAAGAACTGTCTTATATGATTATGTTTTGAAGTTTGATTTTTTATTTTCTTGAAATCCATTCACAATTATTTAACAAGGAATTCGATATAATCCTTAATAAAAAAAAAAAAATCTGATCCAAAAAAGTATTTGAAGGAAGATAGTTTTAAACATTCTCTCTCCCCCCTCCTATCCTTGTTGAGTGTACTACTCTGTTATAGAGTTGGAAATTGTCTGCAAGGTCTAAGTTAGGTCCAACTCTTAAACTGAGGAATAAACTTCCATCGCAAGAACTACGGCATTATCGAAGCTTCTTCTTTCTCCAGTCTTCAACATTTATCATGTCAAATATTTCTACGTATTTCATATTTATTTTATTTTATTAAATACATTAATTGAGTCGCTAGTTTTCTCTCCTTTTTTTTTCGAATTTTCTCTGCATTTGTCGAAAGATCAATATTTTTTCTTTTCAGTGGCACAGCTAAATACGATTCTATTAACAATGTGAAATTAAGAGATATAGACGTATCAAGGAAAACACGTTTGCGCATAGATGAGAGAAGGCAATGGACAGAATTCAATCTAATTGATCCTACATTATTTTTTCACAAGTACCTCCCTTTTATCCTACTTTGAGCCAAATCGACCGAGCCTTTTCTGCAATATTGGCGTATCTACAAAAATGTGTTTGCGCGTGTGTAAGCAGAAGTGCTGGTTAGAATTTAATCGTTACATCGATTTGAATTCAGACAGTCAGACACCGAACCAAATTTGATCCTTGATGTCTGAGATGTTAAACGCATGTGGAAATTTTCGATTCTGAGCATACAATTTTTTTTAACCTCTCGCACGAATACAATTCGTCCCTACCTTCGGTAGTTAAAAAGCAAAAGAAACAAAAATATTAGCATGGTGTAATAAACATTTATATATTTTTTTGTCTAAATTAATATTATTTTTCAAAGTGAATACCAATTTTGTAAATTTAGTAAATTCTGTCTGGGATCACATTGTTTTGCGTATAGATAATGCAGATTAAAGGAGCCAATTTTGATTCTTGAGGTACTCCTGCCGTCATTGACCGAATTAAGGAAATTTCGAAGCTCTGTATTACAGAGAAAAATTGTCGAAAAAAAAGAAGGAAACTATCCGAGTTTCGAAACTTAATAATTTTTTCAAAGAATTTTGTTGTAGCTGTATCAATGTTTTAAAATTGTCACTCGCTGATTCTCTATGAAATTCTCTTTCGGTTGAAATTTGATTCATCAAAATCCATCACTACTGAGAGCAGCCAAACGGATCTATACTGGCGGGTATTGCAGATTTCTCGGACGTTATTAATGTAATGAAGTCTAAAAGCTTCTTATTTGTCCTTTTGGCTAATTACCTTCTTGTCCATTTTCGTTTGAATGTTTGCTCAGTTCAAATGACCCTTGTTAAAGAAGTGATTGACGACTTGATAAGTCAATATCGTTCCCAACTCTCTGTTTCATCACCATTAGCTGGATTTAGCATGGTTTAGTATTCCAGTTGCTAATTGTGATTCGCTATTAATGTGTCTGGGTATATCACGTTTCGTTATTTCGGAGCTTACAATCCTTAAGCGACTTCTGGTTTTCTCAAACAAGTTCCTCCAAACCTCTGTGTCTTTGACAGTTTATTGTTATTGGTATATCGATATATTTGAAAATAATCGATTATAAATGTAAAAGGTGTCTCGTAAATACAGGGAAATTTTTATGGGAGTGATAGAAGATTTAAGATCTACAATTTTTTTTTTTGTTTCTCTCTTTCGCCCCTCTACCCTCAAAAATCATTGGCGTTTTACTATGATTTATATTCTTTTATAATATCCTGTTAACTTTAAAAATTCAAACAAATTATTGATTCTGTCTTCAGTATCTTGTAGGATTTCTCTTAATGTTTTCGCTCAGCCTGTTTTTTGTCTATAACTTTCAAATTGAGGACATTCTTCCAGTAAGTGTTTCACTGTTTGTGGAACGTTATTACATTTTTCACACGTGGGCGCTTCGAGTCCTCTCAGAAGGTAGCCATGTGTAAACTGGCAGTGTCCTATCCTTAATCGGCAAAGCATAACTTCTTCTGTCCTTGAACTTCTGTAGCTTGTGAGCCATTTGTCGCAATTAGGTTATATTTGCGCCATTTTGCATCCTTTCCTCTTATATTCTTTCTCCCATTCAGTTTGTAGTCTTTTTTTTGCTTGGTGTAGCCAGTCTTCTAAGGTAACTTTCTTTAATCTTATCACCGCCGTTTCTTCTTAACTTCTTGCTAAATGGGCTGCTTGGTCTGCTTTTTCGTTTCCCGGAATGCCGCAGTGGGCTGGCACCCAAACAAACACTAATGACATGCCTTTGTTTTTTACTTCTCACCATACATTTATTATTTCTTTAATAATAGAATCAGTTGGGGATGGATTGTCGATGGCGGCTAAGACACTCCATGAGTCAGTTACAACGACTCAGCACTTTTTCTTAGAATAGTTTATTGTAAACTTGACAAAATTTACTTTATGCGGAGATAGGGTTTGTTATTGTTAAAACCATTTAAAGAGGACTTTTATGCGACTACACTAAGTTATTTTTTTTTTAAATCATAAATTATTCACCATTTTTTTTATCATCATCCAACAATACTACAGATACCCCAATTTTAGAAAAACTTCCTCGTTTAATTAGCTATAAGTCCATATTGAATAATTGGAGGTTTACGGGGAAAATAATTGAGATTCACTTCAACTTCTGTAAAAAATGTTGTGATTTTTTATCCAGTCCCTTAAAAATACTTTTTTTTCAGAAAAAATTACTATAATTAATTCTTGCAAAGATTTTATTTCATGTTTTATCACGATTCTGGATGCATTATAACACATATAATTTCCTGAATACACCTTTTATTTATTTAAAAATAATTTTTCATATATATTGGTAATGGAACTGTGTTTTTCACCCAGATTTTTATTATACGAATTGATCTATGCAAACCTGTTGATTACTTCAATTATTTGAGTAAAAAGGCATATTTCAGGACTAGAAACATGTTTTGCGTGATCTTTTGAAATTTTGAAGATATTATTTATAAACCGACAGGAACTGTTTATGAATTTAGTTTATACAATTCAAAAAAATTTAAACCTTTATCGATCAAACCTATATTTTTTACAATAAAAAGCACTGGTCCATGGTACAGACCTATTTTTAACAAATTACTAACATCCACCTATAACTTCATGAAATTCTCAGAAATTGGACGTTTTTAAATTAAATTAGTAAGCTTAATTAGGTATTAAGTACTCATAAATATCCATATCGCTACTGTTATAGTGCAAAAGGTCGTATGCAAAAATTAAGTTTTATTTTTTATTATACACAAGAGCATTCGAGCAGAGGAGCAAGCTTAAAAACTGATTATTTCTTTATGATTTAGTAGTATAATTTCATATTTTATTTTCCTTTGCTATTTTGCTATATAGCAGGCTGCTTATAATATAACAGACCCTGTTGCAGGCTACTAAATGGCACCTTTAGAGGCAAGAGAATAAATATGTAAAATTCTTACATACGACCTTACGTTTTTGTACTGACCGTAGCGAAATGCGTTTGTTGATAATAATTGTAAGATAATTATATCACAAAAATGAAAAAAAAAATGTGGCCTACAAACATATTAGGCCGTTAGGTCTATTATGTAACCTCGTTACTTTATCAACTTGGGAGTGGAGGTCACTCCAAACGGTCCAATATATTTCTAGGCCACCATTATTCTCGGTCGTTGAATCGAATTATCTAACGATTCAAATGAAAACAAATGGGTGTTAATGAGTTTTTACTAACTAATTAAAAATACAAAGGTAGGAGCCATCGAAATAAGGTCTGTAAGTTTATATATATTATGTTTTAAATACTTTGTTCGAAATTTAAATTTAAAAACAAAAGTTATCCTTAGTTCGTCAATAAGACACGACAATTTTAGTACTACGAAATATTAAAATATTTAAATAGTTTTATTTAACTGTTGCAGATGCAAATGCAATGCTTTTATTTCATGTTTTATCGTGATTCTGGATGCATCATAACAAACATAATTGCCTAAATACACTTTTTATTTAATTAAAAATAATTTGAAAATAATAAAATAATCTTTCAGATAAATTTGTTATGGAACTGTCTTATTCACCCAGATTTCTATTACATGAATTGATATATATATCTATGAGTTAAGGACTAAATGTTTTTAATCCTTAAATTTACGTTTAAAATAAACAAACCAGTTGATTACTTCAACTATTTTAGTGAAAACGCAAATTTTGGGACTAGGGACATCTTTTGGGTGATATTTTGAAATTTTCATGAGTAATCTTCATTTAAAATGTCTACTAAATTGCAAAGATATTATTTATAAACCGAGAGGACCTGTTTATAAATTTAGTTTACACAATTTTAGTTTTAAAAGGATGATTTACTCTTGCTTGACTACCAATTTTGGGCGTGGGCATTACCGATGTGAGGTTGAGGCTTTGTTCTTTGAAGACGTAGCTAAAAAACTTTAAAGTTTAATAGTAAATTTTATGAATAATATCAAGGCAGATTTTTTGATGGTCTCCTTTTATATTTTTCCTGATTATGTGCAAGGACTCGGAAATTAAACGGATCGGCTATAAATTTTCGTTATTTTCCCCATATTCACGGCCATAGCTTTTATTTTCATTTTATCGGATATTTTATTATGACTTTTATTATTCCTTTTGTAGTTTTTCAAGGAAATATTAACTTAGTTTTCCATATCCAGGATCGATCTGATTCAAGGGCAGTGGTAGTGGCATGTTCTCTGTTTGTTTTTAATTTTTTCTTGTATATTTTTGAAGAGAGCTAGAATATTTTTGCATTTTTTTTTTCAAATGACAGCGTAGGTTCTGCGTAGGAGGGGAATTATTTTCCTACCATTTTAACTTACCTCCGTGTCAATCGAGAGACAAAATTATGCGCTGTTTACGATAGCTGAAAACTCAACGCGAATGTAAATATTTGTTTAAATGAAAGCTAATTATCTCATGAACGAGGGTTTTCGAACGAAATAAAAAAAAAGAAATTAAGACTGAGGGAGGAGTTTTCGGATTAATGGGTTCTATTTTAGGACTACTATAACAATAATACTTTTTTTAAATAAAACAAAATCTGATTAAGAAATACTTTAACGAATAAATCAAGTATAAAATTCTAAGATTGTTTTTTAACCAATTACGATTTTTCATAGCGAACTGCACTTCACAGGAAATCAAAACTATTGGAATACGGCAAAGTTTGTAGTCTTAATCTACTTTTGTTTATACTAGTGATGGACTCAGCAATACGAAGGGCTAAAGGAAAAATGGGAAATTTCACTGCATTCGCAGTTGTTATTTATTTCGAACAATGACAGGAATCTTCAGTACAATATTATTAAATTAAAAGAAGAATTGCGGAAGATTAATATGATTATTAACCCTGTAAAAACCAAACTAATGAGGGTCGGGATGAAGCCTAGAAGAAATATGCGCCTCATCAGAGTTGAAGACAAAATCCTCGAGCAGGTAGAAAACTTCAAATACTTGGGCGCACACCTTAATGAAAATGGATACATCAATTCAGAGGTGATTGAGCAAATCGCTGCTGCTAGCAGAATGTTTGGAGCGGTTAAGAAACGTTTTCTAAACAGGCGTGAGGTGGGAAAGAAAACAAAGGAGGATGTTTTCAGATCGACATTTCTTCCCATTTTAACGTACTCTTCAGAATCATGGACACTGACAAAGAAACATCAATCAAGAATACAAGCGTCAGAAATGCGATTTCTCCGAAAGATTGAGGGGAAAACTAGAAGAGAAAGACTATGCAACACCTCGATATTAAGTCGGAAAACGATGTGATAGAAGAAAATCGATTGATATGGCTAGGACATCTTCTGCGGATGGACCCAAACAGAATAGCTAGCGAAGCCTATTGAGCTAAAGTAGGGGATAAGAGAGGAAGAGGGCGGTCTAGAAGGAAATGGGAAGATGAGGTGATGAGCGACTTCCAGAGAAGAGATCTTCAGTGGAATGATAGAAGGCGTGTTTTGGAAGAGCGGCAGAGCTGTAGAAGGCTCTACAAACCTCCTTCTCACTCTCAGGTTGAAGAGGATGGATTATGATGATGATGATGTGATAATTTCCTGTTTGAGTAATTTGCTAAATTTTGTATTTTTTTAGTAGATTTTAAATTTTTACCATGTGACCAAAGACTCTTTCGCGGGCTGGATCGAAGGTGTTTGCGGGCCCGGATCAGGCCCGCGGGCCGTGTTTGGAGAACCCTGGTTTAGGAATTAAAATTCATCTGAACTTAATTTAATTAATATTAAAAAAATTCCTTATCGAACCAAAAGAGATGCGAGTTTTTGACGTAGAATATAAACTATGTTGTAGCTTTCTTGTAGAGCTCGGCGCAGCATCTTTTACTAACGCACCTTAAAAGACTAACGACCTTCAGCATAGAAATCTATCATTCTCAAAAAAATAAGATATGATTTAGATACCTTAATTTAATTATTATAGATACTTAATTTTTTTTTTTACAAAAAAAAGACGTTGTCTTCCTGTATATTCCATTTATTTTTTCCCTTTTTGCGCAAACGGTTTCTGTCTTTTATCAGTTGGCCTGATGAAGGTCTGATAAAAGACCGAAACCGATTGCGCAAAATGGGAAAAAATAAATGGATTATACAGAAAGAGAACGTTTTTATTTGAAAAATTAAATTCCAATCCTGTAATATCAGGCCACAATGGAAGAATAGAAAATTAATTTTCAAATCTGATGATCTACTTAAGACGATATGCCAGTTGAAAAATGTATAATAGTTCGATACCTCCTGACACATACAAAAATTTCTTCTTTGACTAATTCTAAATTCTATAAGATATACTCTTTTGCATCATCGTAAGAATCGATTTAGATGTAGAATTCCGAACCCAGCAAGAATTCCCAACTCCACTTTTAGGCTCATTGTTTTGATAATAGATTTCACTGAATTCTAAATGTTTTTCCAAAATCATTTAAATCGCAAGTAAATTGAAATGTATTTTTTTTATATCCTTTTATGATAATCTAGTGACGAAGTTGTTAATTTAAATAATACGAAAAATAACTTTATAAATGAAAAGCTTAGTTCGTCATCGAATTAAACTTGTCAATTATAAACCTAACCGATGGAATAACTTTTGTATTACGCGATAGGCCTAAATGATAGGTAATATAGTATAATACCAATAAACAAAAATATAATTAGAAGTATGTGTTGATATACTTTTCTCCAACAGTTTACACATTTTTTGTCACGACATATTGATATCTCAATTATAATTTATAAAAAATGTATATATATATATATATATATATATATATATATATATATTTGGAACACACAAAATAAGACATCATCCTCTGATTCTTGGTCCTCCAGGCATTTCCCAAAGGAAATCCGGACACCTTCCGAACGCACAATACCTTCCCGAAATTGGAAATTATTGGTGATGGCTATCATTCCCCAGTAGTAATGTTCACCAATATCTCTTTGTCACAATTTAGGGAAGCTTCTCTTTCAATTTTAAGAAAAAATGTTTCCAACCGATTTTTTA
Source organism: Nezara viridula (assembly GCA_928085145.1). Classification (NCBI taxonomy): domain Eukaryota; kingdom Metazoa; phylum Arthropoda; class Insecta; order Hemiptera; family Pentatomidae; genus Nezara; species Nezara viridula. Next base: position 68,876,271 of record OV725081.1, on the reverse strand, counting down.
AACGATATTTTATTATATACATTAAAATATCATTATATAATTGTTTTCATACTTAATCTATAAGTGAAATAGGAGTTCCTTTATAAAACGTTGTAAATTTGAGTTTGAATCAGTATTTTAATATTTTTAATAAAGCTATATATTTTTACAACTAGCCTTAATCCATTTTATTTCCGAGAAATGAAATGTAAACCGCTTAGGTTTCAGATCATTTTGAAGTGTAATTTGAGTGTAATATTATAATAACGAAATACAATAGCAAATTATATTCTAAGTAATAATACACTCCGGGATGCCTCCCCCCTTCCCCCAAGGGTGATTACGCAAACCTCTCTCTCCTCCTTCCCAAGAAATTTTATTTTGATCTCTTCTTTTTAAATAGAGTGCGACCGGAAATAGAATTATAAAAAATTGCGTTAGTGTAGAATTACACTACGGTCTGTCAAGTATTTTTTTTAACCCTTGGTCGTCATAAAAATATGTTTCAATTAGAAATTCACAACCCTGTCAAAATGTGCCTACTTCTAATATATCTGGTGACCCCTAAATACAGTTAATAAATAAAATTGCCTTCAAATATTGAATAAATAGCTAAGGTGTCACAAAATCTGGGCCAACAAGGGCCTCCAAAATTAAACTTATACCACTGGTTCCTTTAGTATAGTTTGCTATCAATTTATATGTAATTACTGCAATTTTATATCGTTTCATCAAATGGAAATGGTATTCCGATAATAAATGCAGGGAAAATATACATAGTAAAAGATTTACCGAAAATTAATTTTTTTAAATTGTATATATTGTACTTTATCAAGTGCGTACGCAACTTTTATAATTTATCCCCTCTCCACCAGCTTATGTTTAAGTATTTTACTAAATTTCATATTTTTTAATAATTTTTAAAAAATTTTATATAATCAAAGAAACGTTCGCTGGCTGAATTGGATGTGCTCGTTTGTTTAATATTTTGTATACCCCAGGAAACTAATATTACTTTTTTACTTATTTTAATATACTACTAAAGTTCTGTACGACAATAAATCTTATAACTAAAGGTTGGGACACACATGTCCGCACTGCGTTTGAGCCGCACCACGGCTATACTTTTCGCGATGAAGACAAACAAGCAAGTATCTAGTACCCGTTGTTGTTCTGACCTAACTATAGTGTATGTTTGGTTGCATCGTGAAGGAGCCTGCATGCGGCCGTGTTGTGGCTTAGATGCGATACAGGCAAGTTGGTTCCAATAATAATAATATTGACCTTTTTAAATATTATTAACCTATTTACACTTAATAAGAGTAAATATTAAGATCAAAATTATTTAGTTGAATATTACCAAAGGTTTCTTCTATATCTGGGATCTGGTCATCGTTTTCTGTCGTCTCCTGGTAACTAAGAGATGGGAACTCTGGGTAAGAAGAGACTCGGGAAGTTAGGAAGGCAACCAAGCAGAGGAGGAGGACTGGCCAAGGCATCTTGTTTAATCTGAAACACACGGGAAATTGTATATAAGTTATAATTTCATGTAAATTCAAATTAACATAAACATGATCATATGAAACGTTGAATATGCTGATTAGTTTGACTGACACCCTTGTTTCAAAAGAACCCTCAATGCAAAGGGTAGGTAACGCCCTTCTTGTAGGGATATGTAAATCACCACGGGCGGCTACTGCTCAGAGCTCCATTGATATTAAAATACGTTTTATTTTCGGACATCTTGGTATCTGCAGAGATACGAAGGTTCCGAATAAATCTATCAGCATGAAACGGAGCATAACAATATGTAATTTCTTATAGATATTTATAATAGTATTTTAGAAAATAAATGACGACTAAATAAAATGCATTATTATCGAATATTTCCCTGTAGGGGTGGAAATTTAAGTCAGAGAAGGGAGAATTCTCGTATTACGATAAAGTTGTATGAAAGCCAGTGTGAAGATGAAACACGTTCTTATGTTGTTCTACGATGATGTATTATTCAAGCAACAACTGGCAAAAGAATCATGTTTATATCTTTTGAAAGAGATCCGCTCCACGAAGGATTTGAATATATTTATGTTTTATATATGTCAGTCCAGTTTATTTGGTAAAGATGGAAGGCATTTGCCGGAAATGAATACGCTTGTAAGAAATTTCATATGTAGAAGTTATTTATATTTCCTTTAAAGTAACAAAATATTTTATTGTGGATAACAACAAAAATTTTTTTTTCTCAAATTATTAATAAATATTTTTCGACTACTATATGAATATCCTTCATTTTATATGAAAAAAAAAAACATGTTTTATATATGAGCCTTCCAAGTGACAGAATGACTTACTCCAATTTCAACATTTTTGATTATTAGTTCTTTTTATTTTTTTATTCAGAAGTGTAATAATCTGTCACACGGACAATAATTATAATGAGATATAAACACATTTACATCATACACACAGAATATATAAAATTAAAAAAGTAAAATAATAACTAAATAATAATCAAAACTATAGACAATAAAAAAATAAAGTAACTTAAAGAAAAGTAAATTAAAAACATGAAAACACATTCATACCTATATACAATAAGACAGGGAACACCAAGCTAGGCTTGTCCCTCCAACTATAGAGAGAAAACAGGACTCCAAGAAATCCCTATTCAATTCCCTTAACCGCGTCACTGGTGCTAAAGTCAGTGGAGATTGAGCGAGAGCGCTTTAGTCACATACACTCAAGTCTTGAATGGAGAATATATACTATAAAAGTTCTCTGCGCCACCGCCGCTTCAATCTTCTTGGAGGATTGTAGGGATGAGTGGAACTAGATAGGAATTGTGGAAGTGGATTTGGATGATTTGTAAGTTTCTGATGGAATTTGGAAAAATTTTCAGGGATAAGATCTAGGACAAATGGGATATTAAAGTCATAATGTAGGGTTTTGTTGGTTACATAGAACGGAACATCGACTATTGATTGGAGGACTTTGGACTGAAAGGATTGGATCCGTTTGATGTTAGAAAATTTTCTGTCGCCCAAAGTTTCAGTCCGTAGCTCCAAGTAGGTTTCAGGACTGTCTTCCAGATCAGTAATTTGTTGTCAATTGAAAGTTGAGATTTTATAGTCTGTATTCTGTATAATTGGCCGTATCGTATGTTAAGTTCTTATCTTTTAAGCCTAGTATATGGGTTCCATGTTAATCTGCGGTCTAAGAGTAAGCCAAGATACCGGGCTGTGTCTGAAAAAGGAAACTCGATGGAATTAAACTGGGCTGGTGGACAAGATCTGCGCCGAAGCTTGGAGGTAATTTGTTTGCATTTGGTTTCGTATACTTTAATGCGCCATTTATTGCACCAGTGCTCAATCAGGGTGAGGTGTCTTTGTTGATTTAATGATGCTATTTTGGGATATGAGTTGGATAATAGGATGGCGGTGTCATCAGTAAATGTTGCCAGGAAGGTATCGGATGGGCAGGGATATCAGCGATTTAAAATATATAAAGGACGGGGCCCAAGACCTTGAGGAACACCGGGTTTAATTGGGTAGGAATTGGAAAATTCTGTATACAAGCGAGCTTGAAAGTTGTGATCATAAAATTATTAATGTTAGTGATATTTCTAGTGAGAAATGTATACCTTTATTCACAGTTCAATATATCGACACTGCAATCACCTACTCTAGAATCAACTTATACCTGCCGTCTTTATAGAAATTACAAATTTTCCAACTAGAAATATCACTAAAACAGCTTTATTCAAAACTCATGAAATTGGAGTTACGTCATTCTGTCAACTGAAAGGCTCACATATACCCATTTCTAAAACTTCTTTCCTCTGTATATCTATTTTTTTGTTTTCGAAACTACTGAACTTTACGTGTATAAATCTGTACCCCAAAGGTAAAGAACACTAGGTTCCATTTTTGTATCTGTTCAGGAGAGCCGATGCTCCTCAACTTTGAGCTATTAAAATATGTTTCTTAGTTACTAAATTTGTACTCCGCAGCTAAAGTATACCATGTCTTTTTTTTTTAGTTGTTCAGGGAGCCAATTTTTTATAACTTTGAGCTATTGAAATTTATTTTTTGGTTACGAAATTGTTCAATAAAAATATGGACATGGTGTTCTTTACTTCCAGTGCACAAAAATGTTATGAATCCTTCTTTTCTTTATTCAGTTAATTAACTATACAGTTAAGAGTGTTTATTTATTGCGAAGATTTTTTGTAATTTAGAGGTGTAAAACTCCGAAGTTATCAACACCTTTATTAAATATTTTTTCTTTAAATAATAATTATTATTAATATTAATTCATTATAATTATTAAATAATTATACATTTATTATTTATAAATAATATTGATTTACTATTATTATTACAAAGATATTTCGATTATAAAATTAATTTAATTTTCCTTTTTCGTCTTAGTTATTTATTTTATTTGTCTTTAAAAACATATTTATGGTTACACCATTCCTTTTCTGTTTTTTAAATACATCTTTGATAACTATGTACATACTTATATAAGAACTTATTTGTTTAATTCTTCATTTACTGTAACCAGAATTATTGCTTATTTGTCTATACACTGTCATTGCTATTAAGAACCATCACAGATTATAGTTATTAAATTATAATTTGTCTATTCTATTTATACCTATCAATCTAATTGTAAGTAATAAAGAACTTACGTAGTAACGTAGTAAATTATCCTAATACAGCATAGAAAATATTTTATTTGATTATAGGCAATTTATTATAAATTAATTTTTAAAAAATTAATCAATGAAGAAGTGGAAATCTTTTAAATTGTTTATACACCAGATTCATCTCTCCCAAGCGAGAGAATTTCAGTAAAGAATGTAAATAAATATGTTATTATTATTATTATTAATAACTATGAGAGTACTCCCAGTCCGCCCAACGGCGGACCAACCCCCATTTTACAAATTATACAAATTAAAATGTCGTATGAAAGGCAGAAACTGTTAAAGAGAATATGTATAAAAACACACATTCTGAACAGTTAAAAAAAAATCTTATCTGGATGATGAGATTAGAGGGCAGTATCAGGAAACCCGCAGAGCGGTAGTGTTCTGCGTACATTCCACCGTATTTGTAAAAAAAAATATAGGACACTTTTTTTTTTATATATTATAGAGATATATAATCTATCTAACCAGATAGATTGACAGATTCAGTTGCTTTATTAATTGAACTAATCACGTCTTGAATCCTACACAACATACACCAACGGTTGTTGGCCAGGGTCACTGTCCATCCACGTGGATTCTAAGTGCCTGATTATCATTATCTCTCTCACTGAAGGACTTTCAATTAAGGAATTTTTGCTAAGTAGATCTGAAATGTTTGTAGCTCTTCAAAATATAAAAATCTGTCCACAGAGCTAATGGAATGGAAATGAGTTTCTTTTTTTGTTTTTGTTTTGTTTTTTAATATAAAGTGGATTTTTCTAAAAAGGTGAAATGTAAAGTAATTTTTCTATCGCAGCTTCAAATGAAAAAAAAAATGAACATTAAATGATTCCCTTAATATTAATAATATGAGAATTAATATTAAATCCCTTAATATAAGAATTTTTAAAGCATTTTCGGTATATTTAAATTATTGATTGCTTTTCATCCTCAAAAAATTAAATCGGTTGAAAAGAAAATTGTATTACCGTTATAAATCTATTAATGGATAATATTTGAGGACAATATTCACTAGTTAGGATGGTTATCAAACACGTTTATGCAACTATCTTATATTGAATATTAGCCATTCGTTTGTTTTCGTGGTGGTGTGTTTCGGATATTTTTCCTTCTAGAACACAATTTTATCCATGACCCTACCATATTTTCCGCACTGGCATTCAGGATATAGTCTGAAATGTTAACATAGAATTCTGCTTTTAAAATCCTATCATCAGACAAATGACGTCACTCTCCATGGCGCCAAACTAACACCGTCACAAAAGACATGGCCACCACAGTATGATAGCTCAAATTAACAAATCTAAAAAAAAATTAACTTGCTTTCATATCCTCTCACAAAAGTGATACAAATTATTGGACAGTACTTGACAGTTACTGTTATCAGTTGTTAAATCTACCTTCATAAAATATCTTAATAAGAAAAAAATTAGTCCTAAAAATTCAATCAATCTGACGACAAAACAATATATAAATAAAATAAATCAGTTCAATCACTCACTTTATCGATGATATAATTTAAGAACTGTCCTAAACACTGAATAATGTTGTTGAAATAATTCAGGGTTTTACAATAATACAGGGTAGGCAGTTTCATAAAACTAGGCCGGCTGTGACAATACTTTTTACCGGCACCGTATGTTACACTGATATTGCAGCTGTGCGGGGGATAAGTAGTGAGTCAGGATTAATTTGGGGAGTTTTTTTTTTTTTAACTTTAATTACTCTAGTAGGAAAAGAAGGAAAACATATAAAATAACGCTTAAGAACTCTTCGAATTCTGATTAAAAAAAAAAAGAATAATAAACTGGCAATTACAGAAACACAAATCCTTTTTCGGATAAATAGTTTATTTATTATTTTCTCTTGACACGTTCGTGCATTTGGAAGCTCAATGCTTGAATATAAAAATATTATTATATTTGATGAATATATTATATTTATTTATGTATCAAATATTATATTTGATAAGAATATTATTATTTGATAAAGAATTTAGTTCAGGTCACTCACACAAACAAATATAGACCAATGAAAATAAATTATTTATTAATATTATTATGTTGAAACTTGACTCATCTTATTATTTTTTTTTTTTGGTATGTTTGTTAGTTTTATTTCTATTTCGTTTCCCGAAAACAAAAAAAAATTAATGCGGATTGAGTATTACACAATTTTTACTAACCACTCTACTAAAATTTTCAAATGTTTGCTCAAATAGGGATAGTTGTACAGAATTTAGGAGAACAAAACCAGAACTCATATTTTTAATAATAATAACGAAAGGGGTACCCTAACGGCCTAACGGCGGACCAACCTCCATTTTACAAATTATATAATTGTTTATTTACTTCAAAATACGGTTTTCATCGGTTAAATTCAAATTTTTACCTCTCATTTTTATTATTCCGCTTTATATGTAAAATAAAATATTACACGGTCACTTTTATATAATATAGAGATAATTTTAATTTATTATGGTTAATGTAATCACTGCAATTATGTTAACCGATTGTGCGGTAATTTAATGTTTAATAAAATTGGTGCGTTTGAAATTGGTAGGCTTCGGAACAAAAGAATTCCTAAAAGGATAATATGCGCTGAGCCGCCTGGTAAAGGGTGACAATAGCGAAGGTGGGAAGATTGTGTTAAAGGTGATCTGAAGGGACTGGGTTTGGACGGGCAGTGGTGTAGATATCAAACCTTTGGGTTCGCTAAGCCTTTTATTATTATTATTTATTTTGGAAAAGGTTCCTTATAAATAACTTACAATAATTGAGAGCTTTAGATTATCAGATGTTAATAGAAAAAATAACAGAATAAACAAATACAAGTAATAACAAACTATAAATTAGCTTCTGATAGATGAAAAAAATTGAAATAAAAATAATTGAAATTACCAGCCCGAGATTCTTTCTCTACCTGGCATGTTAGAACGGTCAGCCTATTGGAGGTAACTCATACCGACCGTAATGTTATGTACTGTAATCGAAAATCGTGATGTGGTTTTCCAAGATGTCAGTTGTTCTCTGAGCTTTGGTCTATGGGTGGTCTTTGATAGAGAAAGAAATCCAGCCATAACCCATGGATCCAGTCCTATTTGTCACTGATCGAGAATCTGAGAAATCTATGCAAAGGACACTGCTAGTTCACCCCAAAGGGATCGACAATGGAGCTATGGATGGCCTTCCTCTTTGCCATGGAGACCACGGTTCCTAGCAACGTGAGGTTGGGTGACCCTTTCCATGCTATCTGCGCTCCCAAAAGTAATATACCTCTGCAAGATGACATAATGACTTGGTCTGTTGCTGCACCAATAAAAAAATAAAACAAATACATAAATAGTTAAAAGTTTTTTTTTTTTTTTTTTTAAGACCTTCCTCGATCTATTTGCCAGGATTTGCGCAACTGCCAACATACCCCCATACATAGAGGCACAGGATCCTTCAATTCCAGAGACTCATGAATATACTTCCTAGGGGAGCACGGTCACACTCTATCTCTCGTGAATAACTAAGCAGTAACCGGAATAAAGAAGAAGCTATACTTGGAAGAATTATAAAATAAGCGAGAATTTTATGGCCTCCATGATCTTAAGGATTGTCTCTTTCAAGAGATGTTGGACTATAGTATTTTTTATATATCTTAACAACTCCATTACGGAAGAACTTCGGGGCTGAAACCCTCAAAAATTAAAAAATAATTTGTTCATATTAAGTCCACATTTGTTACAGTGAGTGCTCTGAGCTAAATACTTAAAACGATTACAAGAGGTGTACTCTTAAATTATGACGCATATACAAGAGCTAAGTGTAAGCAGGTGTAATTTTGTATCATAAATTACGTCTAATCTTGGAAAACTGATTGGAATAAACGGTTACCTCGATTAGTTTAAAGGATTAAAGACTGATCAGATAATGAAGGGATGGAAATAATGGCTCAACTTATAGCTTGTCATAAATTTTGATTAATGTGTCGGGTTTACAAAATTGACCTGTAAGAAATATCGGAAAATGTTTTCAATTCTTTACGGACCGACAAGAGATATTGCGCCTAAATATTTTAGGCCTTATATTTCATACAATAAGAAAGATAATTCAAAACATTTTAATGAGATTTTGTTTTGTTATGTTTTCTTTAAACTCTTTTCGATTATTTTTACAATTCTTATTTTCCTCAAATTTTTCGGCCTAAAACTGAAATCTTAAACCATACTATTATTATATTACAAAAGAATGAAGGTATAGATATAAATTATTATTACAATTATTTTATATAATTAAAAAAAAGATCTATTTTAGGTTTTTCTACAAATTTGCACAGCCACTGAATGATATCGGTATCTACATCTGCCAACCTTTGGAGGAAAACACTATTGTTTTGGATGAGGGGATATTTATTTCGGTAGTACATATATATTATATTTGCTATATTTTATTATAATGTGCAATGGGTCCTCGAAGGAGTTGCATGTCGAACATTAATCATTTTTTTGACACTAATAGGTGTCAAGCCGCGATTGTTACGACCATGTTTAATTCTCAATCATGTACCAGACAAGCACTCGCCCTTCAGGTCGGGGCGCTGATATTTTAACACCACGTGATACAAGTCTTTTCCTCAAAAAGGAAATAGCTCTGAGCTGGCAATCCATGTGGAACGAAAGCCCCTCGAGTAAATTGAAAGAAATAAAAAAAAAATCAGTGTCAGGTCCATCTCGAACCGCCCTATTCGTAGAGAGGAAGTTGCCTTAACTGAATTAAGGATAGGTCATACGTCATAGTAATTTAGCATTGAGATAATTGAAGTGAAGATTGAATAGGGCTTGATGACCTCGGGGTTTTACGCCTCTAAACCATGAACAACTACAACAATTTCCCGTAAAGGTAGTTTCCAATGCTTACCTGAGTTAATTTCAATATCAATTAAACTACTGGATTCCTTTCACAGGTTCTATTTTTAAACATATAATTTCTTTCCGAATTGGACTTATCAAATTGGCAGTGGTGAGAGAAAGAATTTGAAACTCCACATAAGGAACTTATCTAACAATGCGTCAATTAACATTGATATTTTGAACCTCCTAACACAATAAGAATGGGCAGTAGAGATACGCAAAAACACCAAAAAATGGTAAGAGTCGAGGAAAGATTTGAGAATCCCAAAAAGCGCTTATCTAACATCTAGTCCAGAATTCGAACCCACTGCCTATTTTGTGAAGGATTGTGCACAAAACTATGAAAATCAGGAGGAAAAAAATGCTTGAAAATGCCGATTGAAAGTCATGACATTAATTTCTAACCTATAGGTATGTATGTGTTCTTTTTATTCATTTATTTTTAGGTTATTTTATTCTTATTTATTGTATATATGTTATTTTTCTGTATAATTTATTTTATTTACTGTACATAGAGTGTGAATGTGATCTGTGAACACTATTATAAATGTCCTTGAGACAGATTGTAATATTTTTCAAAAAAAAAAAAAAATTCTAACCTAAACATTTTATGATATGGTTCTGGTTAAAATGCTTCATAGAGAAGGAGATCACTGAAATGTAATGGGTTGGGAGACATGTATACATCAGACTTCTACAAAACCCCTTTAGTCTATTTTTTATATTTTTTGGTTCTAAAATAGATGTAAATATATAGTGCATTTAATAATGCACCACTACTCCTAAGGAGGCCTTTAGTATAGTGCAACAGTCTTATTTTCTGATAAAAAGTAACAACTAAAAAAATGATAGTAAATAAATGCCTCATAAATTTATTAAATAAAAATATAGTATTCACTGAAAACTTAAAAAAGTTAAGTTATAAGAAAAAGTGTTACATCCCTTACTCTTATTGATTTATTTAAACCATATATGTACTCTAATGAGTACAAGAAACGGTAGGTTGCGAATAAACTGCACTTCAGTAAGTTCAACACATCTAATCCCTCATAGGCCATAATCAAACCAACACCAATTTCAGGAAACATTTCAGATTAAAGATATTATGCCATCAATTACCGTGCTTAAATTAAAGTAATTTTTCCTTATATGACTTATTAGTCATATATGACTTATTAAGGCTGTGCTTAAAGGACTGTTGAAAGAGATAAACAAATCTATAAAGTCCCTTCTGGGTATTTGTTGACCATTAAGTAACTTTTAGAAGGGTTGGTATTCCATACCTAATATACGAGGGAAAAGTTCATCTATATGGAAATGAGTCTTCTTCAGAAGAAAGAAGGGTTTCAAAAAGATATTACTCCTCCCCAGTATTAAACAGAAATGACATTAATAAAACTCCTCAACACTTAATCATTTTAAAAGCTGCTGTTTCGGACTAAACTAATTTATTATTTTTCGAATAATATTAAAATAAATCTTGAATAAAATATACCTATATAACCAGTCATTAAAAGAACGAGAAGATTTTTTTTTTTTGTGGTATCCCACACAATGAAATTCTCAAAGCTTTTCATACTATAACCGAGGTGGTTCTTTGATGAATGTAATTGTTCAGTATCGCGGTTTGTCTGAGATGATTCATTCACAAGAATGGAACAAACGCTACCCGCATTTAGGAAATGAATCAAGAAAAAGAGTTTCCACCCATTCTTTACCTCTCACAAATATATTCTCATTTTTAAAAAGTTTAATTATCTCAGATCCGAAATATATTTTCTGCAGAGGGTTAGTTATCAGAATTGTTAACCTACTTTATAAAAGATTTATTCTACTGAAGATATTAGATTTATTATTTATTGTTTAATAAAGTTTTTATGTCTATGAAAAATGTATTTGCGCCTGTCAATTTATTGTAAATAATGACATGAAAGGCATGGGGAAGGAAAGTACTCAGAAGTACCTCTTCCCTAACTTGTTCCTATTACTTAAGTTGCTTAAGGAAGGAGGTCTCCTCAACATGTTCTGAGGCATGTCAGCTGTGGCCATGTCTCTTATTAGTCTGTTATCATGTCCGTATAAGTTTGTGCAAAATCGTTGATAAAGGATTGTTAAATATTGATTGGTCGACTGATGGAAGATGGAGATCAGTATGTAGAGTTTTGTTAGTCAAGTACCAAAGTGCTTTTGTTATAAGTCGCAATAATTTTGATTGGATCTGAAGTTTTTGTTGGTGGGTCTTTTTATGAGTACGTCCATATGGATTTAAGTAAGTATGTATATGTATTCAGTTTCTGTTTTATTTTTGAAGATTTAGTAGTTTGAGTCGTTTGTTGAGTGTCTTACGTTTCAACATGTGGACCCTATGACATACTTCTGTCGAAGGTGAGTCCTAGGTAAAGTACCCTGTCCGTTTGAGGAATTTGATTGTTGTCAATATAAACTGGAGGTGTTTTTTTGAAGAGTAAATGTTATATGTTTGGATTTGTCATGATTAGGTCGAATTTTCCATAGTGTGGACCAATCTTGTAGTTTAAGTTAGTGAGGCCTTAATAATGTTTTGAAAATCACTTTATACTTTTTAGTGATCTGGTGAAGTTATGCTTCCAAGATTTGCAGGTGCGGAATAAAACATCTACAAACTAAGATAATAATCAAAGTTATTCCTTTAGCAGTAGCGTAATTAAGATGGGCCCGTAAGACCTTGCACGCCTCAACTTTATTCATAAACTTTTCTTTCCCGTCAGATTAGAGATACGAGGTCTCACAGGAAGAAATGTCAGTAATTAAATAAATGTAATCAGATCTGTGCAACATATCGGAAAAGTAGATCAGCTCACTTTATCTTATCTCAATTTTTGGCGAAGATATTATGTTTAATGTTCTATATATAGTGTTTATGATCTTAATTTATTTTTCTCAGGGAAGGATATTGACCCATTAAGTTCCTTTTGTGGTATCGCGAAAGATTTTGAGCATTTCGTCTCTATCAGGGTCAAGCTGCTGAGGGAAACTGGAACTACGTCATCATTGAGAACAATTTATCTCAGCTAGACAACTACCGACACTACGATGCTTTGTTCTCGAGAGAAATTATCAGAGGTTAATCATTCCAATCTTCTCCTGTGAAAAGAAATATTATAACAAATTCGTGGAACAAAGCATTAATTGGAACAAATTGTATGATGCTTGTGGAATGAGATACTTCTACCAAAAATCCATATTTTCAAGAGGCAGGGAGGAGACCAGTACATAAATAAATAAATATTCTAATAATTTAGAATCATTATACGTTATATTAATTATTTTAAAAGATTTTGTAGTAAAAAAAACACTTTAATTTTTATACAAACGAAAATATTGATCATAGTTCGAATCCTTTAGTAAGATTTTTGAATTAGTCCTGGAATTGTGAATATACAATATGATTGCAATCATACATTAGCAGAAACTTGCTACTTTGTATGGGGCATGATTGTTATTGTTTTGAAACTCCGTCAAAAAGGTAATTTTCGATTTCATCTTCTAGTGAAGAATATTCTCTGTCATTCCTACCAAGAAATGAACTATGGAAATATATTTATTTTATAATATATTTATTTTTTTATATTAATCTTAATTACCACAGTGTTTGGAGAGCAATCAATTCCTGCCCCTATAGGATTGATAGTTTGAGAGATGTTAAGATTTTTTGCTTCCTCCCTATCGATTCGGGGTATTCATTGTATTCGTGCGAGAGGTTAAAAAACATTTGTGTTCAGAATCGAAAATTTCCACTCGCGTTGTACGTTTCAGAACTCGAGGATAAAATTTGGTTCGGTGTCTGTTTGTCCGTCTGTAGTCAAATCTATGTAACGGGCATATCACCTACTACTGTTCATCCGATTTTTATTTAATTTTCAGGAATTGTGCGAGTTGGTGTCTAGGTTGTCCCATATCAATTTTATTAAATTCTAACCAAGTACTTCCGCTTACGCACACGCAAACACATTTTTGTAGATGTGTCAATATTTCAGAAATTGCTCGTTCGATTTGGCTAAAAATGGGAAAAAAGATAGGTATTTGTGAAAAAATAATATAGGGTTAATTTTATTTAATTCTGTCCGTTGCTTTCTCTTATATATGAGCAAACGTGTTTTCCTTGATACCTCAATATCTCTAAAACCGCCAGTTCGATTTGGCTTTAATTTGGAAGGAATTTAGGGATTGGTAAACGTAAAATGAAATCGGCATCAATTTTATCAAATTCAATCTACTACTCTCCAAAAAAAAAATACTCCCGCTTTCCGATCACGAAATGTGATATTTGATATGCCTATAGTTTGAAAGCGGCGCATTCGAGTTGACCCAAACTTGGAGGAAATTTGGAGAAGAGTATAGAAATAACTTAGTATCAATTTCATTGAATTGAAAATGTCTTATTTGTTATTGTGTTTATTTGAATTAAAGTTCAATCAGTTTGTCTTGGTCTCGATTTCCTTGAGAATAATAACCGTGAGGAAGGTATACTGACCTTATTTGGCAAGCGCTTTTAGTTAAGTTCGATATTTTAGTGAAATTTTTTTTTTTCATACAGAAATCCCCTATCCAGTTTTGTTCCACTATTTTTGAATAATTTTACTCCTAGAAATTCTATAGGCATACTAGATATAAACAATGGATCTAACGAATACTGATTTAAAACTTAAACTTTATATTAACTTTTTCGTTAGTTCTGGTGAATTTTTCTCGATTAATATTAGTACAGGAACTCTTAAACACGACATTTTGTGAAACAGTTGTAGCTTCGATATTTTTGCAAGCTAAACCTCTTTTTGTTTTTGCTCAATAAATTTCAGGAAATCTGTAACTAAAATTATAAAATATATCTATATTAAAAATACTAAAAGCTTATATATACCTATATATCTTAGTATAGAATATAAAAAAAAAGGCTTTAAACAAGAAAAGTTATGTTGAAACATCAGAAAAATACCCGGTGAATTTAGCTTCACAATAGAAAGGCCCATTACAGTCAAGAGGCGCTCAGAAGTTGAAAAAAAAAATACAGTAATTTAATATTTCTCCTTTAGGTAAAATATATTTAACGGTGGGGGGGCATCAGTTTCCCTTATCTTCTTCCACCATGTTACTTCCATTATGTATTCATCTCGTCAAATTTATCAGAAAGGTAAATGATTCTCTCTCGTACAAAGTTTGGACTTCAGTTCCGATGAGTGCTCGTATATATGTTCGTAGAAATTAATTAGCGACTCATTTATTTTTTAAATTCCTCCATATTTTATAAAATATTTTAGGATATTGAAAATAATAAAAAATTAAAATTGTTCAACTACTAGTAATAGGGTGATATTTTTAATTGAACTAAATGCGGTACACTTTCCATCCTGTAATTTTAATCTTTACATAACTTATAAAGAATGGTATATTTTTGATAAAAATTTGTAATTATTATTTTATTATAAAAATTATATTTCATATTACTATATTTTATGAACAACTGCGTTAATTTGTGCTTGCTGAAGTGTACCGTTATGCTTAAAGTGTTGTTTGGTATGAAATGCATTGCAGCTCATACTGTAAGATTATCATATAAAATCTACAATAGATTCCATTCCTCTATTAAGTCTATTTATGTATCTCCTTAAAAAGGAAAAATTTGGTATGAAGTTCTGTTTTGGATACTTCTTAGGCCCAAAAATAAGCTGATTAATTTCCATCATTTCCTGAATGCAGCTTTGCATGAATAAATTTCATTATTCCCAACGATTTTATTATTAATAAATTACATCTTATTTCATATTCAACATAAGTAAAATAATTTTTCGAAAACCCAATAAATTCCAGATCCGTTGCTCTTAAAGTAGCTAAGACGTGAAGAATCGGTTTTCCTTCAAGATAATAGTTATCAAGAAGTGTTCAATAATTCCATAACCGTTATCTTAAATCCTCACAAAGGTGAAAGAAATACTTTCCATCTTTAAAACCAATCATTTGGTAGTCTTCGTGGAACTAATGAACTGTTATTAAAACGGGAACTGTTTATGAGGACAAAATACACAAATTTCTATAGAAGTATTATCACGAAAATATGTCGCAAGGAAGATACAACTACTGACAAGATTGACATCAGATACATCTTTGCACTGTATATATGACCCTTTCAGTTGATAGAATGACGTAACTCCAATTTCTAGTTGCAAAATTTATAATGTCTGTACAGGCAGTGACTAAATTGATTACAAAGAAGGTGATTGCAGCGTTGAAATATCACTAAAATTATTTTACTAAGAAAAATGTTAAAATTGGAGATGTTGAATGTTGAACCATTCTGTGAACTGAAAGGCTCATATATTCCTCATTAGTCAATTAAAAAGTACTATATGTGTAATTTAGCCCTCGTTCTGAGTGGAGTGGAAGTAGGAATTAAGGAAATAGATTTATGTCAAATATGATATGCATCTATTATTTGCTGATTACAAATACTTAATAATTATGTTTAATTCGACAACATTAAATCACCAATACGAGGGAGAACTCACGTGGATTTTTTAAAAATTAACATCAAATTTTTCTTAAACCATCTAATATTATTTAGGAAATATTTATAAATATATAACATTATTATAATATCATCTCATAATGTGTTTACATATTTTTATAAATTTTCTAAATAATGTCGAAATGTATGACGAAAAAAATTAGTTTCAACATGTTAGCAAATGAGGAGTAGCTGCCAACGAATGTGGTCGAATTATAGTAACATGTTTTCAAGGATACATCTCAATAAACTCTCAACAATACTCTACTTACATGGAATAAAAAATTACACAATAGAATTCAAGTAATAAAGAACTATTATGAGGTTAAAGTTGTATTTTTTTAAATAAAAAAAAAGTTCATAGTTATCCAAGTGTCCGTCAGGGAGATTGGGGGTGTGTCCACCAACGCGGCTTCAAAACACATTACTGTCAAACACGTCTTAGCCATACTTTATAAATATGCATTTATAAAGCTTTTGATGGACTAAGGGCCGAAATGATGAGAAAAATTACAAAGATTTTGTGTACGGGTGGAAAGCTGCTCTGGGGGCCTCGCTCTTTAATCTGTGAAAAAAGAGGAGCTGCTAATGGAAGGTCGCCAGACTAATATGGTGAAAAGAAAATTATGAAAAAAGAAAATTTTTCAAAAAAACAACAAAATTTATAATGTATTTGTCGTTTAATAGCAGGAATGGCATTCACGTGTGTGATATGCCATCCCTGCAAAATCCCGTGTAGCCGAAAGGCAAGGAAGGGAAGAATAAATAAATAAATATGCATTTATAAAACCTAATAAAATACATTTTATACTAAAAATTCTTATTTAAAAATGATAAGGTGAGAGAAAAACGAAAAGATATTTCTTTAATGAAAGTTTAGAATATAGAAACGACAGTCCAAACTAACCGGTATAAGATACCCAACGGTATGAGCTATGAAGTCTCCAATTTCGTGAGATAAACCATTTTCCAGCGCTTTTATTTAACGGCAAATATATTTGAAAATATATACTAGAAAAATGAGGTGTTTTTATCATCAGTCTTCTACTGTTAAATACAAATTCAATTGATTAGTAGCTTAGTTCCCACATGTGTTTATAGCTTTTCATTTATTCATTAACAAGTATAAGCCAGTAAGGCACTAAGTTTAGATTACTTCAAAGGCCGGGTTACACAAGAGAAGGTAAGAAAGTTTGTTACGAGGGCACAATAGGTCGGACAGCCACGTAGGCAGTACAGTCACCAATAAAGCCACCTTGAATAGAATGTCTCTTTCTTTGCCATTCGATTACGTAGGCAGTTAGGGGTCGTATTCTGACGAGTATATAATCTGTTTTGAAACAATTTTATGATATAATTTTGTCTTTTGTTTTATATATTCTTTATTTCCTGATCGGCTTAGTGAGCCATCCATGGATATATTTGCAATATATACATTTTTAACAGTTTGCAAAGTGAGGGAATAATCTCATTCGAAAGACACACCTAACGATACATGGTGTCTATAACTGCGCACTAATAAAGTTTGTAAAATAAATAAATAATTCAATTAATAAAAATAAATTAAATTACAACAATAAAATAGCGACAAAAAGAAAGTAATAAAATATGTAAATGAAAGAGATAAAAATTATATATATCGGAATCGGACTGGATAAAACAATATGGATTAAAAAAAAAATATATATGATAGTAAAAAAATCCACCCTAATAGCATGATCGGCGTGGACTCTAATAGTCATTTCGAAAGTAGACAGATTCAAATAACAGACAGCTCCACAATAATCTCAATAAATGATCAACTAACAGATATAGACCAGCGAATAACAAGTGCAAACAGATCTTTGTTCTTCCTTCAAGAGTACTGAAATTCAGGAATATTTACAGAAATCTAAAACTAAGGATATAGAACGCCGTGATAAAGCCAGTTCTGATATACGGCTCTGAAACCTGGGTACTAACCGGTACACTATAAGCCACAATTGAGAGATTCTAAACAAAGGTTCTCTGTACGATAACAGAGATCTGTTATCTGGAATCAGAACCTTAACACATGGAGGAGAAGGAAAATTAAGAACTACTGAAAGAAACAGGTCAGTCAATACTTCATGATATGCAGGCAAGGAGGTTAAGATGGGCGTGGCATGTAGCTCGAAGCAATCCATCAGGACGTGTAAGGCAATGAATGCCAACAATGAATTACACAACAATGAATGCCAGAGTAGTAGGCCAGAGACCACACAGGAGACCTAAAATCAGTTGGATAGATAGGATAAACAAAGATACGGCTAAGCTTTATGCCGCAAACTGGAAAGCAGTAGCTAAAGTAGCTAGTCTGTAGAGCCAATGGGAATATATATATATATATATATATTCTGAATAGTTGAAAGAATAAATGAAACATAAGTAATAAAACAAGTATATGTATGACTTAAAAATATATTAATATAGCAGATGAGAAATGGGATCACAATATCGCTGCTTAAGAATAATACAATAAAAATAAGTAAATAAATAAAATAGAAAAGGAACATTGAATTAATTTTATGAGAAAACCATTGTAGCATCAAAAAGAAAAAAAAAACTAGAAAAAAAGTAAGTAAAGAAAATAAGGTATTTTTGGTGAATGAATTGGTGGTATGATAGGTATTTGGTGAAGTGAATGAATACTCACAATGGTAATGTAAAAAATTAAATAATATTGTAAACTTTATTCAAAAACATAGATTGAGAAGAAAAAAAAATATATACATACTTAGTAAGGAAAGTAAAAATAAATTACATCTCAAACATATGGAATTTTGTAAATGGAAAAAAATAAATAATAAAAACAAACAATTTCTTCTTTTTTCTTTTCATCAAAATGCTTTTTCATAGATGATAAGGAATTTTTCCAATTCATAAAAAAATAAATATAATAAAAAGAGTATATCAGAGTTTTATGTTTTATAATATTTGGCAAAGAGGTTTTTAATGAATTCAACTATCGTTCCAATTTCGAGTTCACGACGGAGTTGCCTGTTTCTTACAAAGCAAGGGCATTTACTGCAATTCTCAAGATCTTATTTTGGAAGGTTTCTAATTGTTTTTTTTGTTTTGTTTTTTGTTTGCTACTCCCAGAACAAATATTAACTGTATCTTTATGAAAAAAAAAAGATGGGAAGGAAAACAAATGAAATTAAATTAAACTCATTTAATGGATGAGTAACAAGTCTTTAATCAATAAAATACATGCATTAATTACATTAATTTTTAAATACATTCAGACAAATAAAAGAAAAATGAATATTTATGGGCTGTATAATTCACCCACAAACGTTATATATATATATATATATATATATATATAAATATATATATATATTATACGGAGCTTAAAAAAATATAAATAAAGAACAAAAGTATTTTAGCCGAGATCTGACTGTTTAGTGAATATGAATTGGAATAGGAGAACTTTAAAAGCGGATAAGGAGTGGCCATGTCGAACCTGTGAAGGGAGCGGATTCAAGAAAGTAGCAGAGCAGACAACAAAGGGCAGGAAGTAGCAGATGGATGTAAAGGTCAGAAGTTCGCGATCTTGCTGTAAGGGAGTGGACAGATAACTTCAGTTAGGGAAGTTCGTAGGCATATGAAGGACGATGGTTTTTAATGGTCTGGTAAAATATAATATATAAAAAAGTTCATGATGAAAACCTTTGACCGCAATTATTTATACATTGAGATAAGAAAAAAATAATTTATTAAAATCGGAATTATGTAAGATGCAGTCCTGTATTCTGCTCGAAAGTAATGAATTGTGACTTACGTTAGTAAAATTGTAATAAAAATTAATTAATTTCAAAAGATTGAAGCTATGTATGTCATGCCCTGACTAATTAAAGCAGAGTTGATAGATGAGGCAAATGCTACATTGGGAGGGATCTGTCATTGGCCGCTAAAGCAGGCAGGCCATAACCACCCCATCCTCTTCCTCTCTTCCCTCCTCCCCCCCCCTCCAAGAAGTAATTTTGTGGCCCTTTAAACCGATGTTGAGTGGTTCCTGCCTCTGACGTTTCCTCTTTAGTCATTATCCTCTTTTTTCTACTTAAAGGAAAAAAATCTAGTCTACTCGTCCACTTTACTCCTCAATAGATCAAGGGAATATGTTTTTTAAATGAAAAGTAATTGACATTTAAAAATAGGTTTTGAGTGACAGTAAACGCTATCGGTAATGACACCAAAACATAGTTTGAGTTGCCATATCAGAAGAACGTTGAACGTAATCTTAACTAAAATATATAGGAATACTTTTAAGAGATATTTATGATATCACTTTTTAAATTAATATCATCGGATAACCGTTTATTCGTGGTTTATCTCAAAAGACCTTCGATTTTATTTTTGAATTTTAAATTGTTCTGAAAATGCTTACTTGCATGGATAAAAAATAATGTTAATTTGAGCTGTAATATAATTCAAGTACGCATTAAGAAAACCTGAAATGAGAGGACATGCAACATCACACCCACGGAGTTCCAAACCAGTGGAGGAATCGGGCAAGGATATAGCTTGAGTCCGCTCGTTTTTATAGTGGTATTAAAAAAGGGCTTGAGAAAAACCCAACAGAATATTAGATTCTATCATTATGGCCACAGAAGACTGCTTCTCAGTTCACTATGATGACCTATGCGGACGAACTGGTGGTCTTGAGCATCCATGGAAAGAGTTGATGAGGGCTGGGGGCGTGATCTGAATCCATCGTATCTAGACGTATATCGAACACGATGCTATCACACATCTTATTATTATTTCTTGGATGGTCGTTTTGAAACTGGAAATACTTTTCTTATCTAGAGAGAGAGAATCACTTTATTATCATAAAATAGAATAAAATGGTGCTGCCCAATTACATTGGGTTGCTAACAACACAGCATACTTATTAATCACTACAGACATTATTTAAAATTATTATACAATTATATAGGATTAACAATATGTATGAGCATAGTATACAATATTTTATACGTATATATATATATATATATTATTATTTTTTTTCCCTTTTTTTTCTCCTTTTTTTTTATTTTATAATTTTTACTATTACTTTCATTCATTTATTATCATTCTGTACCCTTTCTCTTCCTTCTCTCCCCCTATACATGTTCCCACTCCTCACATTCTCTCCTCTCTATTTCTAACCTAATACATAAAAACTACATTAAGTACAGTGGACGGGTTCAATAAAATATTAATAAAATGCGTGTAACTCACGTCATGCACTCCCACCCGCGACAAACTCTCCCCCTATCCGACTCCCATGCACATTGATGGTGGATGATTCCCAGGGAGTCGAGGATTATACTCTCTGCCAACCTTGCAACGTCTTTATGTCGACACAAGGGCCATCCATGAAGCTCCTGTTGAGTCTGGTATCGTTTCCGCGAGCTCCGAACCAAAGGCATCTCACGTGGAACTCTTCTCGGCCCGAAACTCTCGCGAACTTTTCAAGAGGAAAGGGAACAGCATTTATCATAATGTTGTTTTTTCTCCCTTTCCACTTTCTTTCTGCCTGATCGAGGTCGTTGGTTCATATTCACGGTCGGATCCAAAATATCGCCCGGACTTTCCAGTATTAGGGGAATGCTACAATGTCTGCATAATCGGCGTGGATCCATTCCGAAATCTTATACAATTTACTTCTCGAAACAGCGTATTTATCTCTTCAGGAGACCTCATCAGTTCATGCTTGACTCTGTGGTGACGGCGTGTTATAAGGAGGGAGTTGTTGGGGCATTTTCCAAGCACATGTGCTGGTGTTTCTGGCTCTCTGTCGCATTGGCTCTCTGACAAATAAAAGATACCTAACGGTATGAGCCTAGCGTTCTCATGGCATGATGTAGCCGTGTTTCACTATTTTTCTGTAAAGCTAATTATTATTGAAAATATAAATAATAATAAGGCTTAGCGAACCCGAAGGTTCGACGCCGATACCACCAATCGACTTCCACATTCTTCCATCCACCGAGCTCCGTCCAAACTCAACCCCGCCAAATCAGCCTTAACGCAATTAACCATTTTCCGCTTGGGTCTACCGTTCGGAGCTTGCCAGTCGGCTACAGCCACATATTTATTTTTTAGAAGTTCTTTTAGTGCTAAGATCAGCGATCTTTACTTCGCCATTGATTCGCTCAAATTAATTCACTCAATTATATTAATCGGATACCGTTCAGTCAATTAAGCGTATGTGTAACCGACAAAAATTCTCGGTTGACTCATCCTTTTCGGTCGAATCATTCTCTGGCGCAAAAATACTACATTTTCAAAAACCCTTAGACGTAGCTCATCCCTTAATGTAAGCGGCCAAATATCGCATTCATACAGAACCGTAGGTATAATAATGGTTTTGTAAATTATAATTTTTAAGTTTCGGGACAGGAGGCAAGAACTAAGTAATTTTGTAAAGAAAAATAACAAGCATTTCCCGCCTTCATCCCAACTTGAATATCCTCTCCAATTTCGTTTTTTCTGGATATCGTAGATCCTAGATACGTGTTCAAATTGTTATTCATATTGGAAATATGAATAAGAAAAAATCAGAAAATCTTTAAGGAAGAATAAAAATTGAGAATTCATGCAAGAACCCAATATTTTAAGAAACTTTTTAATATTTATGTACGTCTCTCAACTTAGCAAGTTTGCTAATATGGGTTTTTTTTTATTATATTTTTACTCGGTATCGTTCAAGAGAATTTTGACATTTTATTCAATAGAAACAAGAGAATTTTATTATTTTTCATTTCAGTAGTCTCCATCCAAAGAAAACGGAACAACGTGATTTTTTCTTATAAACTATTGAATAATACATAATACTTTTATTTGTATTCTTTTAATTTCTATCTTCGTTGATTGGCTTTCTTTCACATTTATTTTAATATTGATAGATAAGTTGATAGATTGAAGGTGCAAACTTTTGATTTTAAAAATATGTCTTTTCAGTAATAATGTTACTATATGCTTGTTCTAATAAAGAATGTTATTAATATGTTATATTACAATGATCTTCTGTAAGGGAGCTGACTTTTTCCTTGTTCGCTATGGAGGTGCCTTGAGGTAGTTAAGATAAATAAATGATTCAATGCCGGCGTAGAGTTTCGACTTCATTGTAACAACAGATGGGTGACAAAGAGACAACTTGTTCCAGCTAAATATTAAGTTCAAGCTTTGTAACGAAGTTAACTCTATGGTTGTCAAGTCAGTAGTCTCAAGTAATTAGAATTGAAAGTAGATGAAGAACCGTCCAAAGATCACGGAGGAACGTGATTTTTTTCTTGTAATACATATGTATGGTATATAATTTTAATTTGTTTTTATTTCTATCTTCGGTGATTAAATTTCTTGCTCATTCATCTTAACATTGAGGATTGACTTCATAGATTGGTGGAACAAACGTTTAAATTGAAAAATGTTTAAAATTTTACCTCATCTTGTTTGTGATACCTTATTTAATAATTGTCTTTGGTTTTTTGTTTATATGTTTTTTTAAATGAATTTGATGGAGGCTTATAACTATATTTATGCAGAACTAGATTAGAGATTTTTTTAACAGTTTCCATCCCTATAATAAATTGTTATAAGGCCTAAGAAGAACATCAATATAACATTTGACATTGTTTTTAACAACTGGATTCAATGAAAAATATAAATACAGTATTCCATGTATTATTTTCGATTAGTTTCAGCATTTATGCTTGTAAAATCACTAAATTATCCAAACTAAAAAGTCTGTAACATACGGTAGATAAAATTGCTTTAACGACAGCAAATCTTGTGTAGTGAACTTACGGAGATTAACATGGTAACTAACAAAGATCAACCGACAAGTGAAACCCAAAATATCTTCCTATTCTGTTTATCTTGTTGACATAAGATGATTGTTAGTTAATCTTCCTGATGCTAATACTAACGTTTTCGGAAAAGTGATTGAAGATATTAGCAAATTTCTTTATTTTACGTTTTTTGGACTTGAAACATTTAGTTTGTCACTTATAAACATGGAACAATTCCTACTATAGAGATCTGGGTGAAAACCACAGTTTCATATCCCCTTTACCTAGAAAATAATTTTAAAATGATTATTTTTAATTTTTTTTTCAAGAACACCTAGACGACATAGCTTGTTGGGCTAAAAGGTGGAGAATAAAAATGAACGAGTCTAAGAGTCAATTTGTTTCATTTACACTTAAACATAACTCTTGTCCTCCAGTGTTCTTTAATAATATTGCTCTAACACCTTCAAAAACTGTACGATATTTGGGTCTCCACTTGGACAAACGACTGACATGGACATACTACATAAAACAAAAAAGAAAAGAACTTAATCAGCGATACGGACTTCTTTCTAGGCTACTTGACAGACGTTCTAAATTATCTGTGACTAATAAATTAACTATTTACAAATTCCTCATTAAACCACTTTGGACATATGGGATCGAACTATGGGGAACAGCAAAGAAATCAAATATAAAAATCATTCAGTCATTCCAGTCAAAAGTCCTTCGGAAAATTGTAGACACACCCTTTTACGTTTCAAATCTCACGTTACACACTGACCTTAACACTCTTTTCATCACGGCAACTGCCACTGACCGCTTTAATAATTTTCATGACAGACTGACTCTAAATTCCAATCCACTTACTCAAGCTCTATCTACTGCCACAAATCCATATAATCCGCCCAGAAGACTGCTGAGGCGTTGGCCAAGAGACTTATTGCATTGAGCTACTTGCTGCATTATCTTTTTTGTGTGTGTATTTGTTATTATGTTATAATGTATGTGTTATTTTACTACGTTTTTTTTGTGTTTTTTTTTTTTTTTTGTCTTGTTATTCTTCTCCTTGATATCATATTTGCTGAATACTAAGGTAGATGGCAAATTTATTGTGAGCCACAAATATGTACAACTAATAAATAAAATAAATAAATTTTCTTTTTATAAATAAAAAGTGTATTTAGGCAATTTCGTTTATTATAATGCATCCCAGATCCTGGAAAAACAAGAAATAAAAGCTTTGAAACATTTAATTGTAGCCATTTTTGTTTTAAAAAAGCGGATACGCTTAGGTGTCCGGATAAAAAATCACATCACAAGATTTTCTAACATTTGGATATCTGTAATATAGTTGGATGAAAATAAAAAAAAAAAAAACTAATATTTTATGATTTTTCTAAAAACTGAACAGTTTAGCAAAAGTCCTCCTTAAATGTTTTAACGATGACAAACTCTACTTTCGTTTGAAGCAAATTTTGTCTAGTTTATAGTGAAGGAATTGTTAATTACTTCAATTAAATAATTCTTTAGTTCAACAAAACCTATTCAACAAAAAACATTAACATACTATTAACAATTCAATCACTACTTCAGTTAATCGTTTGACATCAACTGCATTAATAATTAAATTCTTTGGTACACAAAAAAAGTCAGTATTTGAGTAAAACACTTGGTACTCGATACGCAAAATGAAATTTGCTCATCTCTGTATATATGACCATTTTTGTACCTCTTGATGTCTGCTATTACTCCTATAAAAAATATCATGTTCTTACCGAATACCCTGTATAATAAATATGTTTACCTTCTGTTATCTTTAGAAATTTAATTAATTTAAAACTAATCAGAAGAATGTTTACAACTAATAAAAAGTAGTACAGCGTTTAAATTAAAATAATAAAGATAAACGGAACTGAGAATAATATGTGTTGTTGGTAACCGTTGGTAACTGTGACACTTTGCAAACCCTCCCCTGATTGTATTTACGTCGACAGAGGAAGCCTTTCGTAACTACCCAAAGACGCATAACTGATTGCAGTAAAACGAGAAAAACAATGAAGTTCTGGTAAATTAAATATAATTAACTTAATAATTACAAGGATAATTTTCATTATCTTTGTTTTATGATATCATAGGAATGGAGTATATTGATGACAATAATATTCGGTACTTAATTCCTAAATTCTTGTGTAATTTTTGTATTTCATGCTCATTCAATGTTCATGAATAAACCATTTCTATACTCCAAATTAGTGGTTTTGGTATATACAAGATTTCAGAAAAATAACATGAATTTTTGGAATTTAGAGGTGACCGTATTGTAAGAACCGCTTTAACTTCTCTTTACTTATTTACTTATTTAAGCAATCTTAACGCACTGCCTTCTTCATTATTCAAATAATTACTCTGTCTTCGGTTGTAGCACCCTTACTCAGCGTCAACTGGCTTTTAATACTTAATACTGGCTTAGTAAAGTGGTTGAGGGAGAAGCGTAGTGATTTTCTGAAGCCTCGCTTTTCCATCGACAAGTGAGGGGACAAATCTGTTCGGAGTTCCCATAGCCGATTGTAAATAGTCTAAATAGGTATGCCTGCGTCTAAGATGTTTATTTTAATTTTATTTTTTTAAGAACATTTTAACTGTATTTTATTTATTAATTTTATTTTATTATTATTTTATCCCCTCATTATGATATCTTATTTTGTCATTATTTCGCTGAATATTATTTTGAAATTAGCTTATTTATTTTTTGATTTTGTGAATATGGTGTGAATGTGTTCTCTGAACTCTATTATAATTGTCCTTAATTCAGACAGATTGTAATATTTATTAATAAACAAGTAATCTATTAAAAAAGAAGTAACTACCCAGCTTTCCGGGCTAGACTAGCTAAACCACCTTTCTGGTTTAACTTTCCAAAGAAAACAACTCCTCAGGGATAAAACTGTGTACAAGCAACGCTCCGCGTTGTTCAACAAACCAGATATATTATAGCTGCACTTATCTTGCAAGTGATGTCACTGACTCATTTTCGCTCTTAAGAACGAAGAGGTCTAGGATATTCCCTAGACAGTGTCAACCATTTTACTTCTGATATGGAAACGCCCTTGTTTCCCATTTACTTTTCCATTTTATAGGATTTATGAGACTCTGGACGTCTGTTACGACTTAAATGGCTGAACCGTTTTACCTTAAGAACTTGGATGATATCTGTTCCTGACTTTATTTATGGAATGTATAAACTAGTTTTATTACCTTTTCAACTTCTGTTAGTAGCCAGCTCTCTAGACCCAAGAGAAGCATTAGTTAGGAGACATATTTTTATAGTCATTTCCTCAATTCCAAAGAACCTTCTGTATAGTTTGTTATAAAATATGACATTGGCCTAAGATCATTTCAAGATCTTTAAGGTGATTGTGTCATTGGTAAACACCACTAAAAGTAGACTCTAATTTATTTCTGCTGTTATATTTTCGATTTGAGCTATGCCCTTCGATTCACCAAGTCTTTTTGATTTGATTTTCTTAAAGAACATTTTATGAATGTATGAATTCCTTTTAATTTTTTTTATCGTTTTATCTAAATTAATATTGCATTTTTAAAAAATTAACTACACTATATAATACGTTAGTATATACCCCTTCTCTTGAGGACGGGATGGCCGAGCCGTTGTGGGTTCGATTCCCACCTGGATCGATTAATTTTCTTTTCTCGGCGGCGTCGGGAAACGGATCGTGACATTCCCACTCTGGCAAAAAGCACAACGACAGGTCCACTTGCCTGTCTAGTTTCCCCCACCAGTACCGGTATATATGTATATATCCCTTCTTGCCTAATACACCTATGCATTAAGCCAAGGAAAAATAAAATAAAAAAACATTCCCTAGCTCTTAAGAGTGAAGATTTTTTTTATTGATCGATAAAGAAAGGGAATCTCATGAAGAAGGGAAGAATCTCAGTTTCGATCCTTAAATTCCTATATAACAGTAATAAAAATCATTAAAAATATTAAGACGTTTCAAAATTCCGATATTGGTTAGTTAAGGGATCGAATTGGGTCAATTTAAGCTTTAAAAACTTCTACACCAATATCAGGATATGGTTACGTTCCTATAGAACGTACCAAGAGTTTTGAAGTTCAAAAAAGTACCGTTTTCAAGATATATAACTTATTTTTTGTTGTTTCTTATCCTACATTTATTTCCATGGTGAATGGCGCATGGCCGTTTTATTATGTATATTTTATTATATTATAGTGGTTTAAGTAAGCCTAACGAAACGAGTAATAAAATCTAATTGCAACAAATTTTTAATCAAGGTCGTCTCTTGAATCAAGAGCCATTAATTTAGGATAATGGCCTCTCAACTGGATATAAAAAAAAATCTTTCATTTCGATTGTTATTATCGCGATTATACGTTTTTATTTGTTTGTATTATAGCAACAATTTTTTTCTTTTTTTTACCACGAACCACGATTTTTTTGTGACGGATTGCAATATAACATACACGCATTTATATATTTTTTTTGTGTCCCTACTAAAATATACACTATATACTGTACACTATTAGTTCCCTTTTCCAGCTCCTAGGAGCGATTAGTTTTGATGAATAAGGTATCAAGCGAAACAGTATTTCATGGAGGATTAATCCGAAGACACATAAATTATATTTAGTTTTTCTTGTACTTTTAATAATTATAACCTAGTTTTTTCATTTACATCTTATGTAGGTTTTTATGTAATTTTTCCTACTGTAAAAAATTAATTTCAATTTTCTAAGTAGTATTCAAAACACCATTATTTCATGTGTAAGGTTAATGCAACCATAAACATGTAGCTTATCAGTATTACATGTTGTAATGTATATAATAAAAAAAAAAAAATAAATAAAAAAAAATCCGAAGAAAAGACGAATCTTAATTAAGATCCACAAATTAGTACTTAAACATTAATAAAAATTGAAGAGCAGCTTTTGGAGTGTACAATAAAAAAATAAACAAATTAAAAATTAATATCAATTATTTATTTTTAATTTGTTTATTTTTTGACTGAGCACCCCAACCAACTTCTCTTCAATTACTCACTACAGTCAACCATGATATCACTATTTTTAATAAAAATAATCGAAAAAGTAGGGAGGTTCAAAACTCAGATTGAAACTCAGTTTCAAAAGTCAACGGTCCGTGATCGGATAAATTTTCTTTTATTTATTCTGAAGCGGATATCAATACCCAGTATAGTAGTGAAGCAATTATACCAGGACCTGTTTTTACAAAAGTCTGAAATATACCGTCTTCAAGATAAATCGTAGTTCTAGCCGAATGTTTCTTACGTGATAAATAACGACATAGGATACTTATAACAGAATAGGTTTTAAAAATTATAATTTTGATATTTATTCTTCGACAAACTAAAATTCAATTGAAAAAAATAATAGGACAATAGTGGCTCTTTGGTCATTAAAATGATACTTTTTCATAAACAAAAAAATAAGTCGTATGCTTTAGACGATACGATAGAAGTGAAAATATCAACTAGCCGAGATGGATAAAATGAAATATAATTTTTTTTTTTTGTTTTATGTTAACAAAGTAGGGATCGGAGTAGCTCAGTAGGTAACTGACTTCCAGGACTCAAGGTTCGAATCCGGCTGTTAGAGTAATAGTTTTTCTTCAGCCGTGGATCGACCCTGGGGTTGGAGACTCTCCTGGGGCAAAACCAGCCTCTATAAAGTAATTACCGCGTAATTAAATAAATAATTAAGGGAGAAAACTTGGCGGTTGAGCGTGATATTGGCCCGTCACCTCTCTGCACAACCGTTGGAATTATAATATCACTTCCTCACATTGTACTGAACCCAAGCCTTTCATGAGTTGTTAGTGGTGCAGTTTTTTTTTCACAAAGTAATAAAATTTAATATATAAGATAATTATAGTTATGTATAAACTATTTTTTGTTCTATATTCATAAAATAATAACATTTACAATTTATATCTCATTACGAAGAGAACGAAGTGCTCAACATTTCACTCGCTTACGGTATTAAGGTTTGATTTTTAGCTTTTGAGATATTTTAATCCTTATCTTGAATACAACTCGCTGTCATTTGGTTTCCGACACATTTTTTTCTCTTTTTGCCTCTTTAAAATGTCTTCACGTTAAGATAAATTTTAAATAATAGCTCATTATAAAGAAGATGAAATGCTAAACATTTCCCTCGATTAGAGTATGAAAGTAAAATTTTTAGTTTCTGAGATATTTTAATCCACATGCAAAAACACTTCAATAAGTCGATCCGAGCCAACTTTACCCAAATGAGATTACACACCCGAGCCTCACGACTAAGTCTCATTAACTCCCATAAAAAGTGCAAAACGCGCTTTTGAAATTTTCACTTCAAATATGAATTCAGCCATACTTTTAGCACTAAAGGATCCAGGATTTAATTTTGAAGGGGGCTTCAGCCCGAACAATTTTTTTTTTGTATGTTTATATTAGAATAATTACTTCGGAAGAAATAAATAAACTAACTACCTATATGAAATGGTGTTTGAGTAATTATATTAATCTTCTGATCCAGCTTAAGGAGTTTCGAATTAAATAGCTTTTACAGATTTCGATTCATCCTACTTTCAAAATTATCATAAAATTCTAGCTCATCGGAGAAACGAAACACAAAGTATCTGATTGTGTTTCCTTCTTCAATTGAACTTCAAGTGTCCAAAAATAACTTTGATCTTATCAACTTACCCTTGTTTAAGATAATTCCGGAACTTTTCGTGGGTTAATGGATAATCGCAACACATTCTGCATTCTTGAAGTCCTATTAAATGTAATTAGAGGATCAATAATACTTTTAGAAATAATGTTTTCCAAGGTTATATTTTACCATTTTTTGGGAAGAGCTTAAGCTCGAAAGCCCACTGTCCCTTTCTCCCCCCTCCGTAGATCCCACTGACTCTTATTAGGTGAGAGAACTACAAACCAAGGCTCCTTTGCACCAAACGAATAGTTCTTGAGCGAGTACACAATTATGGATTACTTGATTTAACAGTTGTTGTAAATTATGAAGCCTTACTCAAAGTGAATGTCGAATAGACCCTCTTAATAATATTATACAGAGTTCTTAATGGCTAGTCTCAGGGGTGATTCCAGACAAAATTACTAACAAAAAAGTTCATTTGGTACATGTGACGATCCCGAACGAAAAGGAATTTTTTTTTAGTTTTTTTGTTTATTTATGATATTTATAACTATGTTAAAAAATAAAAGACATTTAGTAACTTGATAACAGAAAACAATAGCATGAAATCACTTGTTGTGAAACTACCTACTGGTAACATTCCAAAAAAAAAGATGTATTTACAATAGGAGATCTCAAGGCCATCTTCTTTTCAGACGCTTCGGAGGGTTATCAGGGATAGAAGAGGAAGCAAGGTTAGAGACGAGAGAATTCGGATGGTTCTGAAGTTTATTATGGAAGGATAGGCATCTGGATTGGGCCAAACCAGAAACATAAGGAACATTAAGGTCGTTATGGATTATTTTATTGGTGACAAAGTAAGGAGCATTGAGGATTTTACGAAGGATTTTGGATTGTAAAGATTTGATACGAGAGGAATTCGATGGCCTAGTAGAATAACCTTCTAAGTTAAAATAGGTCTTATTGTAGTCATGTATATGAGTATTCTTCAATTAATTGGAAGGTTAGAGCGTTTGTCTAGTAAGTGTTGGAGTAGTCGGAAACGTTGAGGGGTTTCTTGTCGTTTCAGTCTAGTATGAGGATTCCAAGTTAGAAGTTTGTCCAAGTGGTGGAGTCCAAGGTATCGGATTTGTTCAACAGGAATAAATGGAGTATTATTAAAGGATACTGTAGGATAGGAGGTCATAGATTTACGGCGAAGGGTAAAGGTGATTTGATGAGATTTATTAAAATTTATTTCAATCCTCCATTTTCGACACCATTCCTAAAGGTTTGTGATGTGTGATTGAAGAGTTTGCGATGTAATGGTTCAGTCATTAACTGATAGGACACATGTATAATCGGCGTACGTGGTAATGACATTGTTAGGATGGGTTGGGATGTCATCTGAAAAAGGAGTTAAGATCAATTTTGTGGTTTCTGAAGGTGGCCACAGTTTTTATTGAAGAAGAAGGAATTGCTGGAAAACTGTACAAGATAATTAATTTCTAAGTACACCATCGAAAATTAGAAAAAATATTTTTGAGAAAACATTGATCAAAATCATACGATAAAATGGACTCTGAGGAGGTCTGAAACGGCCTCTGTACTACTGCGGTTACAGTACCCTTACACGAGCAGCATATCTCTGCACAGCGGTGGTATTGGACTTCCTGAAAATCTCTTTTATCATTGACCTTAGTAAATTTAATCACTGTTCTCTCATAAAAATGTGAAATTTACGATGGTGTAATTAGATTTTAATTACCGTGAAGAATTTTTGATTTGTTTTTTTCCTTCTTATTAAATAAAAAACGTGACCGTACAAAATTGGTCGACACCAATCGACCCTGTTGTAATTTTCCGTTGGAAATTTTGCCAAAAATCACCTCTCTCCCTCTCCCCTCCCTTCTCCCAGAGTTTGACTATTAAAACTGAGACATCCTGCATATTATGTAGGAATAAATATTTTTCCTTGCTTATTATACGTCGAATGCATTAGGTAAAAGGATACATAGCTAATGTGTGAGTTCTAGTTGAGTGGTAAACTAATTATACAATTATTTTCTTTCTTTTTTTTTAATTTATTTATTTAGAAATATAAGAATTTGTCACGTGGACCACAATCATAGTGAGATAATAAACAGAGAACAGAAAATTAACAAAATTAGAATAATAACTAAATAATAATAAAAAAAATAAGGGCAATAAAAAAATAAAATAACCTAAAGATAAGCAAATTAAAAACATCTGATTGTATACCTGTATAAAATGTATACAATCAGGCAGAGAAACACAAGCCAGGCTTTCCCTCCAACTATAGAGGTAAAAGCAGGACTCCAAGAGATCCCTGCGCTACTCTCTCAACATCGTCACTGGTACTAAAGCCAGTGGAGATTGAGCGAGAGCGCTTTAGCCACATACACTCATGTCTTTAATAAAGAACTGCCATTGCCAGAACTCCAAGATACATACTAAAACTGATATTTGGGCGACTGCCGCTTCAACTTTCGAGTGAGATTGTAGGGATGAGTGGTACTAGAGGATTTCGATGGTTCACAAGAGGATTTGGATGGTTTGTAAGGTTCTGACGGAATTTGGAAAAAAAAAGCAGGGACAAGGTCTAGGACAAACGGAATATTAAGGTTATATTGGTTACATAGAACGGAGCATCGACTATTGTTCGTTCAATAGTCTGAACTTCAGACTGAGAGGATTGGATGCGTTTGATGTTCGAAAATAAACAACAATTAATAAAAGGCTCATCTCATTAGTAGAGTATATCTATTAAGGAAATTTAATAACATGCTTAAGTGTATTTACCGTTTTATTGAATTGTACAGTTTTAAATTAAACTCGTCTCTGAAAGTTATCAACGATAGATTAATTACTCTGTTTACTCATTAAAATAAAAGAGGCTGGTTAGCTAATGTAGATGGAAAGATAAATCTGTGCTGAGGCAACCATTTAGATTATAAATAGAAGCGTTGCATACTAACCAGCTTTCGATGGCTTTTTATTAATTAAAGAACTCGGTCGTTTCCACTTAAAGTGGTCTCTTAATGGCGCTAAGGCTATCCACTTAACCAGGCCGTGTGAAGAACTTGACACATTTTTACCGACTCTGAATATAAAAGTTATATCTCTCGTACAAGAGGAAAAAGTTCACAGTTCTAGTTTTTATTTACTTGCGAGTCTAGCGATTAAATAGTTGAACTAGATAAAATACTCGAGCATGTTTAGCATAGCTCATTTAAACCGATTATCTTGGAGTTTCCTCACTTCCTGTTGTCAATTAATACGGCATTAGTCGCGCTCGCCCATTCATTAATTTAATCTTTGCTGTGAAACATAAATTCAAGAGTAGCTATTACCTCAAACGGTGCTTTAGACATTTCAGAAACCATGAGAAACACAAATACCTAAATCTTATGCTACCTTATGCTAATGTTTCTTTCTTCCTTTTAACGTTTTCTTCAAGAACAATCAAAGAAGAAAATTCGGCGAAGTGCTAGTATCGTCAGTTAGTTATATAGACTCTACAAGGTCAGTCAGGAGTGACATTATCAAGATTGACAAGAATCACTTCAATCGTGATAGTCCCTACTATGATATGATGGTATGACTGGCGACCTATCATGATAGCCAGACTGGCATCATTTTAACGCTGTTGACGTTGTTATAGCAGGCAGCGTGAATTAATGAATCGACATTAATTACTTCCTAATTCTTAAAACTCTAATGCCGGTGATGTGCCTGAGAGAGAAGCGCTTGGAATCCCTTAGAGCTTAGCCTTGTCCTTCACACCTGGAGGAAAGGGCTGGACTCGGAGCTCCCTTGGCTGATTGTAAATATTGTAATTAAGTATGACTGTTAGTCATATCGTTTACGTTTGTGTTTTTTTTTTCTATTTACTCATTTCTAATAATTTATTATCATTAATATTTATTCATTTAATTTTTTTTTTTTTTATGATTTCCTTAAGACTTTCTGTATTATTTCACTACAAGCTACATTTTTTTGTTTTTATTACAGTTTTTATCTTTGTTATATATACATTATTATCTTTTATATATCTATTTTTATGTAGTTCATTTTTTTTTTCATATTGTAAATATGGTATGAATGTGCCTTACAGCTTTAATACTCAGTACTATTAAGTGTGGTAAAATTTATTATTCCTCAATAAAACGATTAATACAAAAAAACAACTCAAAAATCATTTATTATTATAAATATTTTATTAATATTAAAAAAACCTGTGCTACTACAACTCATGAAGGGTCCTGGATTGAGTATTTTCTTAGAAAACACTGTTACCTACAATACAAGGCCTTCGGCCGGCAGAGAGGTGATCAGGCCAGGATCTCACTCAATCGCCAGGATACCTCTTCATTAATTATTTAATTAAGATAATCGACTCTTATATAGCCTAAGTGAGCACCAGGAGGGTCTTCTGACCACAGGGACGATCTATTGCTGATGGGAAATCACCTAATGAAAAGTTAAGTGTTTGATACTTTGATGTCATGCTTGACCTTGTTGCGTAGGGTGTAGCAATCCACATACTCAAAACGCACTTTTTGTTCTACTGGGGATGTTGGCTGCCACTTATTAATATAAAACGTTTTAAAAATATATGCTCTGTAGAGCTTTTCATTTTTTTAATTCATTGTCAAATTGTAAATGACAAATGTGGCCTAGAGTCAGAAACCTCAGATCACGTATTTGGCAAATGTTCGAATAATGTGTCACCCACCGGACCAATAATAGCAATGAACTGTTGAATTCCTGTAGACAAACAAGTTTAGATGCTTTCTCGAAGATTATTGCCTGGATACGGAATACTCACTCAGCGAGATTCTTAGATATCTTGAAATAAATTATGAGAGTCAAGATTTCAAAATATTAATAAGAGAAACTCTTTAAAAAAAATGCATTCCGTACCTACAGAAAATTTTCGATTCGGAGACTTTGTTTCGGAAGTTGAAGAGCGATTCCTCTTTTAACTCCTATTTTTTTTTTTTTTTTTTTTTTTTTAAAAGAGCCGTTTTATATACAGCGTAATCTATTATTTTGGAATTGCTAGATATTCTGTACCACCTCCTGTATTAATTATGGCTATTTCTTTTTGAGCTCTAGGAACAGAAGATATAAGTAAGAAAATGGGGAGAAAATAATAACAATTAATTAATAAATTATAAAATTCAGTATTTTGGATGATAGTCCCGTAAATCATTATGCTTTTTGTACTCTTTGATTGAATAATATCGACTAAGAATGATCGGTATGCTGGGTCATTTAACAACTCAACAGAGTTGAGCAGCCGTAAATTTTTTATACTTTCCTCTATTGTTGCTTGAATAGTGATCTGCACAGGCGGATCAACGGGAGGAAGGGAGGAGTTTTCGGGCTAAAGATCTGATTAATTTAAAAAAAGAAATGCAATACAACTGGTTCAACATAGAACGGCATTAATGATTCTGATAAGAGTAAAAGTGTATCCTGAAACGCCCTAATAAAAATGGTAAATAAAAAAATAGAAAATGATAAACGATATAATATTAATCTAATATCCACCTCCAATTTGTGGAGAAAATAAAAAAAATATATATATATCATCTCTATCAACCAATCATAGGCAATAAACTGGTACAAAACGAGATGTTTGTATAAATGTCATTGGAGAATAATATTTTTAGAAACATACCGATTACACTGATTTATTGTTGTTTTACCCAGTTCCTTGAAAATGCCTGCAAAAAATAAAGCTACAGGTTTTTATTTTAAAAGTTGTAATTTTTTTTATATTTTATAATATTGTCAACATTCAAATGGGGCACGGCTGAAAATACCGAATGAAATGAGCCGCAAGGAAAATAATTGGGACAAGCGGCTTTACTTTTACAAGGAATAGTTTTAGAGTCTTATCAAAAGTTGATGGCACAATCAGCGTAACGTCCGGTTCGTTTAAGACCACCACCAATTCTCTTCAATTTTGTACAGGATATCACTCTACTGATAAAATTTCTTTAAAAGAATCTGATGAATATATAGCATAAAAAAAAATAATCAAGAAGTAAAGCATAATGTTTGCCAAGTGTGGTGTAATTAAAAACATTATGAACCAGTCACACAGGTTTGTATCAACATGTTTTTAATTTATTATTTCGCTTTGTCCAGAACCGTTTGCTGAAATTTTAAATTAAAAGATAAATAGTCAAACCATAAATATATAAATAATAATTAATTTTATGCAATAAACGTAAATCCCCTACCTACAAACATTGAGTACGTAAATGAACTTCTGCACGTTTCTTGACCTGAAGTTATTTACTGCATCGTTTTTATTCATTGGAGTTTGGCTAGCTTAATCTACCGTGTAATAAGATTACGATGAACAGCCGCTATAGAGAACCTGAAAATTCCATGTATATATTCCGAAAATATTCCAAGCAACACACGTAGTTGTCACGAATTGTTAGTAATCTCCTTAAAAATCAAAGGTACATAAGCCTTTCAATTTTTTGGATGAAATGGCAAGTTCGAGGTATTTGATTTGGATGGATCTATAAAACTGACGGTTCACGTATTAGGATCTTAAGTTTTTCAATATTCGGGAACAAAACCAATACAGGTAAATAACTATATAATTATTATAATTTAGAAGGGCCAGTAAAACCACATTGAGATCTTCATTTTTTGTAAATGTCTTTTTACATGGTTAATTCCTCGAATAGTTTCTTGGATGAACTTATTTTGGTCAAGAAATGTGTAAAAGGGTTTTATTAGGTCGCAGGACTAAATTGACCTAAATTGAGGAGAAACGTTTTTATTTTTTTAAATTGTATATATGGGTTTAGACATGTAAACAACATAATTGCTAACGCGGGCCGCCAAGAGAAAACTTTTTACAACCAAAAAAGTAATTTTTTTCGATATGGTTTGTTTTTTTCACCTATAACTCCTAAACGATACATCAAAGCGAAAAATTTACGGTTTAATAAATTAAATAACGTTAAATTTTGCGTCAAACGGGTACATAAACTTTATAATTTGGTTACACGGTAAGGTATAAAGCCACGGTCAACTAACGCTGATTTTTACCAAATTTGTCAAAATCTGAGATAAATTACTATAAATGGCCCTGTAACTTGGAAATTACTTCCCTATGATGAAAAACAAATGGAATCAAAGTTGTGGAGCATCAAATTTTGCCTCAACTGAGTTCTGAAATTTTTATTGTAGGCTAATTATATATCTCGAATCGGGATTCGTTATTCCTTTATAAAATTCGGTATCTTTCGACACATCGTTTACCAAAATCCTTTGCTGTTGAGAGGTGGAAAAGAGGCTTATACTACATGTAAAAGACTCAAGGCAAAAATAAATCAGTAGAATAGACACCCATACTGTTGAAATATTGAAAATCACGTTTACCGTCATTACCAATTTCTAACGATCGGGAGATTACCGATTTTTTTCGCAGTCAGTTACGTACATTAAATTAATTGGTATTCAGTTGACACAAAATTTGATACACTACAACTTTGAATTTATGGGTTTTTCCTCTTAGGGAACTCATTTCCAAGTTACAGAGCCATTTATAGTGATTTGTCTCAGTTTTTGACAAATTTGATCAAAGTCAACGTTGATTGACTATTCCCACGTAGCCAAATTATAAAGTTTATGTACTCGTTTGAAGCAAAATTTAACGTTCTTTAATGTACTAAAGAATACATTTTTCTTTTTTATACATCGTTTAGGATCGTTATCGGTGAAAAAAACTTCAAAAAAACTGACTTTTTTTGGCTGTCAATAGTTTTCCTTGGTGGCCCGCTTTAGTAATTTAGTTTTTTACACGTCTAAACCCATATATAAAAGTTTAAAAAAATAAAAAAAATTCTCAAACTTTAAATCAGCCGCCATTTTTTAAAGTAGCGGCTCTGGAACGGCAGACAAGGTTATATTTACTCAGAATAACATACAATTTCGTAATTTTACAATCAAACCTTCGCCTGCGATTTGGTCGATTTTTGGGCCTTGGCTCCAGGGCTATTATAGGAGAGACATCTGAGCTCTATCTGACAATATAAAGGAATGGGAAGGTTAAAGTAAGTTGAAGAGAGAAAAGATTTGCCTAAGTTTGAAAAGAAGCCCATTACCCCGGACTCCGTCGCAAGCTTAATCTGCATCCAGGAAAACTGTAGTAGCGTGTAAGAGTATAGTGTTACCCATAGTCCCTCTGAAATTTAATATAATACACTATATAGTTGGTTTCTCGTTTAGTATAGTCAGAGAAGTCTTAAGTATTATTCTATAAGAATGACAATGACAATAAATTAATGATAGCTTATAAAAAGTATCTTACATTATATTTCAGAAAATACATAAATATTTTATTTTATAATTGAAGTGGAAACTTCAATTTGCACTTTTTTTTTGTGTGGAGAGTGAATTAGATTGAGCCGTCAATTTTCGATGTGTGACTCTCGGATTAAGTCGACTGGAGTCGACTAATTGAAGTGTTTTTGCATATGGATTAAAAAATCTAAAAATCAGACCTGCATATTGTTAATGAGGGAACCGTTCATCATTTCATCCTCTTTGTAATGAACTATTATTCGACATTGTATCTTAATGCAACGCCGTGTTACAGAGGCGAAAAGGAAAATAATAGTGTCGAAAACCGAATGGTAACGAGTTTTATTGAATATATGGATTAAAATATCTCAGAAACTAAAAATTGGGCCTGCATAGTGTATGCCAGGAAAATGTTCAGCATTTCAATCTCTTTGTAATGGGTTATTATATATAATTTATTTTTCATTTTATTAATCTCCCCTTTTTGATGTTTCCACTTCTATCGTGTGGTCAATATCATACACCTTAGTTTTTTTTTTAATCTAAAAACATCTGATAGTTAACCCATAAAATAATATAAGAGATAAAATAAACGACGATAAAATTGCTGAAATCGTTTATTAAATTATTAGTTTAAACTACGCAGATGTTTATTATGATGAAAGCGATCTATTAATAAAATAAAACTAGAATAATTTATTAATAATTGATTAAAATAAAATAAGAATAATTGATTAAAATAGAACTAATATACTAATAATTGTTGAAATAAGGTCAACAATAAATTTTTATATGTTTTGGATTTTCTATAAGTTATTAATTAACTCTTAAGATTATTTATTGACAGATACCTAACTTAATTTCTTTTAGCCCACTAGTACTTTACTACAAAACTTTTAGTTTAAAAAAGATTACTTAGATACTTTATTTTTTGTTTTTAAATGCTGTAAGAACGAGTAAACAAAAGAAATAAATATGGATGGAACTGATTTATAACATTTAATATTGTATAATACTTTTTAAAAAAATGAATATATTAAATTAATGTTATTTCCAAGAGAATCTTATCATTTTCATCACTGTTTCCGCATGTTTACTTCATCAGCTTAATGCCTGTTTTTATTAGGTTTCATATAGTGCTATAGTGGCAACATCGGAAACTGGACTAAAAACAGCAGAGATGAAAGAAAGAAAAAAAAAATTATTCTGTCAATTAATTCAAATTTTAGTGCCTAATTTTATGTGTGAGGTTTTTATTTTTATTAATTAAGATCATAATCCACCAACATTTTATTTCTGTTATGTTATCTTGGCAAACGTTAGGGCTAACACCAGGGCCATTTTCAAGTCTGGAAATTTATATTATTATTAGATTACAAGTTAATTAAAAGATGACCAAGGGACCTCCTAGATCAGTTCTGTCTTTGAAGTGCTACCAATGGGTACTTTCTTTACAAGTTTTTATCATGTTTTAGCAAATTTATTTCTTGTAAATATTAATATATGAATTTTAAAAAAAACATAAACTAAATTTCATACATTCATTGTTTATATCAATAATTATGAAAAAAAAAATCCAAATGTTTGGTAAATATTAAAGTATTCAGAGAATTGGGATTGGTTAAAGGTTAAAACGTTAACTTTTTCTTTTCCAACGTTAATAAAAAGTAGCGATACGGTCAGTATCTATTTTATACATATAGTCTATTTACACTGAAATATCAGTCGATTATTTCCAAAGTGATCTAAAAGAAAAATACATCAAACGCTTTTTTAACCGTTTTATTCAAATAAAAATAAAAATAAAAATAAATTTAATTAATTTAGCTATTATTGATAACAAAAAGTACAATTTTTTATAGTTTAATTTTTATCACTCGACCGATCCCAAATCAAAAAATATTTTTCCTCTCCGAACCGATTTGAATTCTTTCCATAAGTGGCCCTGAATAACTTAAGTATCGACATTTTTTAGGTATTATTGAAATAATCAGATATTATTGGAAATATTTGTTACAAATAAAGAATTTCTCAATTTATTATTTAAAAAATATTGTCCGTATCACTGACTAAGTTCTTTTTGTTTTTAGTGGTGTGCCCGTGTCAGTCGTTTGTCCGAGTAGATAGAGTCTCAAATACCGCACTACATTGCGATTTTTAAATACATTTGAAATCGGTTTCGCAATTTTGTTAAAAAATACCTGAGAACAAGAATCATGCCGATGTGTAAATGAAACAAATTGGCTCTTGGACTCGTTCATTTTTATCTTCCATCTTTTAGACCAACAAGCAATGTCGTCTATGTGTTCTTGGAGTACCCGAGAAACCTCAGCTTTGTTGGATGTTAGTATTGCAGAGTCATCGGCAAATGTAGTCAACAGGGTTTCTTGGTGTTGTGAGATATCTAAGCAATAAAAAAGTTTAGAACCCACCACACTACCCTGAGGTACTCCAGTTTATTTGCTCGGTAGCTGAAAACTCAGTCGCCATTTTCACTCGGATGACTATCATTTAGGCATGACAGTAAAATTCAGTAATGTGTCGGTGGAATGAACGTTTTTAACTTACTTAACAAACCATCGTGTTATATTCTATCAAAAGTCTCACTCCTGTCTAGAAAAACTCCGGGACAATGCAATTTTGAATCCAACGAGATAGGGAAAGTTTAGTTTTGTAATTTACTGATACATTTTTTTTTTTTTTTTTTTTAATATTTTCTATAATTCTTTCTTCCTTTTTTTTTCTTTTCGTTTTGTTCTGTTCTCCTTGATATCATATATATTCCCTAATATTATATTTGCTCAGTGCCATTGTGCATAGCAAATTTATCTTGACAGAAATTTGTATCTCAAAAATAAAATGCTTCAAATTGTAAAAATAATAAAAACATTAATTTAACAGCCCTGGCAAACCATAGTATAAAATTACAACACTCACCTGACTTCAAAAACCCACAAATATTAGTAATAGAACAAAAAAAAAA
This sequence comes from Nezara viridula, assembly GCA_928085145.1. Taxonomy (NCBI): domain Eukaryota; kingdom Metazoa; phylum Arthropoda; class Insecta; order Hemiptera; family Pentatomidae; genus Nezara; species Nezara viridula. The sequence goes on along the minus strand of OV725081.1, from coordinate 68,834,300 downwards.
AATATAAAACTACTAAAAGATTAAAGATAAAAATGGATCTTTAATTGCCTTATCCTTAAAATTATAAACCGAAGCCTCCTAGAGAAAGAAAAACAAGAAGATAAATAAAATAAAAGAAATAAAAAATATTGGGTTCGATATTTGGGTAGGAATAAAAATATAATTTTATGCGTTTCCTGAAAATTTGTCGATGCTTTGGATTCGCTTTGAAAATAAGCTATTCAAATATTACATTTATTTATGTTTCTGATGAATTGATCATGTTTATTGAAATATTAAAACTGTTGAATTTCATGTTTTGTGTAAAGCATTATCTTGTATTAACTATATTTGAAGTAATTTTATTTTCCTTTATATGTAAACGAAGGTAGTGATTTTGGAGATCTTTCGTGAATACTATGAATACTAGGGTGGAAGTGACAGCAAATATTTAACATAGATCGGGTATCGCATCCCGCAAGTAGACATAACCGCCCACGGATCTAGAGAGACGTCAAGAAATTGTTTCTCGGGTTCTCGAAAATTTTATTAATAAAACTAATCTTGGTTTTATTGCTATTTCCAACAATAATACAGGCTCATATGCCCACTATGTACAAGACATCTAAAGCGTTTCCTCAGATATCACGTGTTAAATATTTTATCATGTTTATTTGTTTATCGATCATTTTGAATATCAATAAATACTGTCAGTTACCTTCATTATTTTATGGCAACGTCCGGAATGGGAAACGAATATTTATTATTAAAAAGTGTCGGTAACACTGGAATTTTTATTAACAATAGTTATCAGTTCTTTTGGAACTAGAACTTTTTCCCTTCCGAATTATTTCCTTGCCATGTTGGACTATTATAAAATTTATTAATTGCATTTTTAACCGAGCTGAAGCTAAAGAATTACAGATAACAAATCATTAATACCATTAAAATAACAAAAGTCCTATTTATTAAATCACCGGTTGATGATGGATTGTAGGATCCGTTGATTGCGGATTGTAAGACTATTGGTTCTTAAACTGTTATTTTCCACTGCAAAGTTTACTAAAACGGAATTTAGTAAACTAGTCATAGACATGTCAATAGTTGCCACACTAATTGTAAGTGGATACTGTTGGAATATCACAAAAGGAAATTTCATCTATTCATTAATTTAATTTTCTAAAAGGTTACATGATGATTTTTCGGAATAAACGGACGATAGATACCTTAATACTTAAATATAATATCAGATCTATTATAGTTATTAAACCACAGTAAATATATTTAAGGTTGTAAACGTATCCATGAAATATTTTTATATTTCACTTCTTCTTTCACACAAATACGATGAAATAGTATCCTAAACAGTTTCATTGTCTTGAATTCGTGGATTTTAAATAATTTTTCGAACTTCAAAAATTTTTTACATTTAGTAAGAAAATTTCATTCGATTTTCATGAAAAAACACCTGATTTATGTTAAATAATATTAGTTTTTAGAAATTATTATTTATATTTTTTTCATCACTCTTGGTTACCTTTAACAACATTCTATATTATATATTGTTTGTATAATGGTAAGTGAATGTAATACCCTCACTATATATTACATATAAATGGAATGCAAGTAAAAATGGAGCTAACATATTAATGTATGAAAACATAATAACTACAAATTTCAATATGCTTTTGGATGTTGAAGTTATTACTTATAATTGAAAATTAATTATTGACAGATGTCTACCTCCATTCGTTCAATCCTACTCGGAATTTTCTTTTTAAACAACATAAACATAAGTGATAAATGTGAATTAGCTTGATTTATAGTAGTTAATATTGAATAATGTTTATATGGATATATTATATATTATAATATATTGTGCATATATTTTGTTTTGTCTCAATTTCTTTTTTCTATTTTCTTCATTTGTCTGCTTTCCTTATCAGCGAGTTTCTCAATGTCCTTTTAATTAATTCCAAGTATATCATCGTCACATCCAAAGATTTTATGATCCATTCCGACGCGAACCCCTCCATTTTCCTGTGATGTGCTTATCACCTTCTCCAGCGGTAAACATCAATGATCGTCCATCTCCTTTTCGTAAGCCAGTTCAGATATTTTTTGTTGTACAAGAACTCGACATTTGGGATAATTTCCAAGAAAAAACTATTGTTTTCATTACTATTTATTCATTAATCTTTAATGATTAATTAATAACTTTTTTCCATGAGGCTTTTTATAGTGTTGTAATGGCTACATTTTTAAAATGAATCAAAAACGGCGGAGATGAGAACATGTAAAAAAAAAATGTAAATAATTTTTTATAGCTATTTGAGATCGAAAATTATTATTCTTTGGTGACTTTCTATGTCCTCGCCGCAAGATGACATCGTTAGAAGGGGTTGGTGGCCTCTGACAGGAACCTGGAGCAAATTAGTCTCCCACGTCCTCAAGTTACCCTTCCTTTCTGACAGGCAGAACGCTATAAATCTTACAATGAAACGACCAGCCTGCTCCAAGACTACCAGGGAGCAAGGTATCCGCTGTGGAGGGGTAGATGCCCAATATCTTCTGGGCCTGCCCATCTATAACTGTTTGGTGGCAAATTTGGAAAAGGTCATGTGTGAAAGCAGCCGTTGACCTGAACGTCGGTCATCTTTTGATCATTTAACAGCTAACTTTGATATTCATTAATGTACTGTGTGCCAATGTGTTATTTTAGGGAATTATTATTTTTATATTGTAATATCCAATAACCTCAGTATTAAATTGAATTTGTTGTTGCTAATTATGTATGAATGAATTTTAGACTATATATATATATCATAATAGGCGACCACCAAGCAGGATTAAGGAGAGGTAGGAGAACGATAGACTAGATTTTCATCCTAAAACAAGTACACGAAAAAAATGGGAAGTAGATCAGGATGCACACGCCTTATTTGTCGAATTCAAATCAGCCTATGACTCCGTGGACAGAAACTCTCTTTGGAAGATTATGACTGAGCTGGGTGTTTCCGGAAAGTAAGTGAGGTTGACGAAGGTGTTCTAATACAAGGAGAAGCATCTGAAGTTCGAATTAATATTTAAGTTGTTATTAATTTTGGAGCATATTTCATAAATTTTTATATTGATTATTTTTTTTCGATTTTACATTTCATTCATTTATAATCCATTTATTGATTTCGGAATAGCCTAATGAAAGTCTAATGACCAAAAGCGGGCGAGAAAGAATGTAATGCTTACATAAAAACAGTCTTTTATTTAAATAGAACTACACCTATAACATTAAGTCTCAATTCCGAAATTACATAGGTATATTTCACTCACGGGCGGATCTACGGGGGGGAGGGGAGCTTTTGGGCTGAAGCCCCCCTCCCAAAATGGTAAAGTATAACCATGTTTCATCGAAAAAAATATTAAAAAAGTATCTCTTAAAGTATTGTTGTTCGTGTAATTACATTTAAAAGGGCTTTAGGAATCACTTAAACACCATTTCATACAGGTAGTTAGTTTCTTTGTTTTTTTCCAAAGTAATTATCGTTATTTTTATGAAAAAAAAACTTTCGGGCTGAAGCCCTCCCAAAAATAAATCCTGGATCCACTAGTGATTTCACTTATATTATATTAAGTGTATGTTATATTATAATATAATGTAATTATATAGGTATTCATTGGATAACTAAATTTTTCATAATTTAATATGAAATATCATTTAATATAAAAATACATACACAAACTAAAAACCTAGTTAACCCTCAAAAGTTATTTCAATCATCATTGAAATAATGAATCTCGGAATCCTCGCCTGTCCCTGCCTTCCTTTGAAGGTTATTTAATCGCGTCGCGGGCTGGAAGTTGAAACAATGGAGAAAAATAAAAAGCTGATTGAAGTGAAGTAATTTGGCGTGAAGACAGAGGGATTTGGAAATGTTATTCCAAATATTATATACCGCCCACGGATTAGTTGTGTAAATTGGAATATCTGCGGAAGACAGAAGGTTTTCGTAGATATTTCAACTTTTTTCCGCCTTCCTCATCTTAATTAACGAGCTTACCATAAGCTACGTATTTGGGTTGCTCTTACCGCAGTGGCATCCAATTGTGTCAAGGTTAAATCAAACAAGTGGTGCAGTCACATAATTAAAGCAGAATGTGGATCTCTATAGTTAGTCGTTGAATCCAAGAATAAGTACATCAGAAATACTTCATTAGAACGAAATGTTTAAACCATATTGTATTAATTTAATTAGTTTATAAAATCAAGAAAAAACTCCGCCCGAACCTTCGTTAGTCAATCACATAATATGCGTTTACCTACAACATCGGTGCAATACCAAAACGCTATTTCTGAAAGTCAAACTTTGAAAAAATAATTTTTCGAAATAATGGTTGTAAAAAGATAGCTGATTTCTTATCTAAATTAGTCGTATCTTTTTTTATTAAAAGGAAATCTACCACCAAAATATAAACCTGAAAGCAAACTTTACAATATGACATGGCAGCAATGATAAGATATGTATTGTTTATAATATCACAGTATTGTAGCAATACTGTGTGCATGTACAAAATAGTTGGATCGTAAGATAACAATATTGTTGTTTTATCAATCCGATATTTTCATTGGAGTATAGTAATGTCAAGATTACCGGTGTCTTTACTTGGGTACTCAAGGGGGGCCTATTTTTTAAAAACAATTTAGTTGGTGAGAGGGTCTTCACGGCAAAGTCAGCAGTAAACACTAAACAAATAAAAAAAAAAAAATATATAAATCAAGTTAATGTTAAGAAGTTCATGGATAAGTTAAATCGTTAAACTTCCAGTTTAAACTTGTATTAGTAAAATTTTACTCTGGAAAAAAGAAATGGTTACTTAATGAAATACAGTTAAACACAACATAAAAGACGTTGAGGTAAGTATTTCGAATATTTGGTTTTTGTTCGAATATGTGTTTTTTCTGAAGGGAATGTTCCAGGAAAAGCATAGGTACGGCTCCTCGTACGCCTGGTGGCTCTGAGCATCCGAAATCCATGGATCTAGACCTATTTGGCTCTGTCCTTGACTCTCGCTGCACCACGGTCCATAACAAGGTTAGGTTTTCCTTCCCGGCTCTCGGTCCTCCCGCAAAAATTTACCTAATTACATCATGTCATTACATTTTTTTTAAATCTTCATATTTTTATCCACACCTGTCATAGTATTGACCATGAGCAGATGTGATGTTAAAGTAAAGGAAATTTGCATTTTAGGCATAACGAAGAACAGTACTCAGCAGCACCTCTTCCTAGTCTTGGTTTACTTTCTTACTTTATGAAAGAAGATCTCTCATCCACCTCCTCTTTAGTCGTCTCCTGATGGGCATTTCACCTGTGGCCATGTCGTTAATAAGTCCGTTGTGATGTAGTTTAAGATGAAATCGGGAGTAGAGAGTACGTATGAGTTGGTCGATAGTTGGTTGTCGTAAGTCGATATGTAAGGTTTTGTTGTTTACGTACCAAGGAGCTGATGTTATCAGTCTTAAATTTTAAATCCTGGATCCTGTTAAATTTTAAATGTGTTTCACTTTAAACATTAGATCAGAGATAATATTAAAGCGGTCGGTAACTCGTGTCTAGGAAAAAAGGAAAATAAGAATAACAAACCGTGGTTTGATGAAGATTGCTTAAACATGTGTGAAAAAAGAAAAGCCGCTAAATTAAAAGCTCTAAATAATCCTAGCGAAGACAATCTGGAATACTTCCGAATCTCAAAGAACGAAACGACAAAATTGCTCAAAAATAAAAAAAGGGAGTATCTTAAAAATAAAATAATTGAAATAGAAACTAATAGAATCGAAAATAACGTAAGAGACATGTACAAAGGTATAAACAGATCACGTAAATATGTAGGGCCCGTAACGTATGGAATTAGGGATGATAATAACAATATTCTGACCGATCCGGTTGACATATTGAATAAGTTTAAGGACCACTTTGACAATATTTTAAATACGGGAAATTATGATCTGTGTCCTCCTTCTGAGTACCAGAGTGCTGAACCGTTAATAGAAGGACCAACTAAAGAGGAAGTTAAAGTAGCTATCGGAAAATTAAAATCATATAAAGCAGAAGGGAATCGATAATATTCCTACTGAACTAATTAAGGCATGCGGAGAAGCTGGAGTTTCTAAAATACATCGGTTGGTTAAAAAGATCTGGGTGAACGAGAAATTACCTGAAGAATGAAAAGAATCTATTCTTATTCCGATTCACAAAAAGGGTCCGAGGACGGATTGTAATAACTATCGAGGAATTTCACTCCTTCCGGTATGTTATAAAATATTCACTTTAATCTTAACCAGTCGAATCACGGAATACGCCGAGGAAATTATCGGAGACTACCAATGCGGATTTAGACGGAATCGTTCGACTATTGATCAAATATTTTCTTTACGGCAAATATTAGAGAAAAAAATTGGAGTATAACGGTATTGTTCACCAGCTGTATATAGATTTTAAAAAGGCTTACGATTCTATTGACCGCCAGAAATTGTATAATATTCTAATCGAGCAGGGGATTCCAAAAAAACTAGTAAATCTAGTCAGGATGTGCTTGACGGAGACACTCAATAAAGTTAGAATCGGTAATAATTTGTCCGAAAAATTTGAGGTTCGTTCGGGCTTAAAACAGGGGGATTCTCTTTCGCCTGTCCTGTTCAATTTGGCATTAGAACATGCCATTAGGGAGGTAATGCGAACCGAGAAAGGGTTGGATCTGGGCGGGACAACATCCGTGCTGGGCTATGCTGATGATCTGGTACTGTTAAGCGAAGACGTTGAAACTATAAAACTGAATACGACAACGTTAATGAAAGCCGGGAAAGAACTAGGACTCGAAATAAACGTGGATAAAACAAAATATATGGTTAGCTGCAAAAATGGCGATACTACTGGTGATATTGATATAGATGGTAATATCTTTGAACAGGTAGATAAGTTTAGGTATCTAGGTTCTACGATAACTAGAAAAAACGAAATTGAAGAAGAGATTAAGGTTAGACTGAAGGCGGGGAACGCTTGTTATTTTTCTGTGACAAAACTACTTAGTTCGCGCCTCTTGTCCCGAAACTTAAAAATTAGAATCTATAAAACAATTATCTTACCTACAGTTCTTTATGAATGCGAAACTTGGCCGCTTACATTAAGGGATGAGCAGCGTCTTAAGGTTTTTGAAAATAAAGTATTGCGTAGAATATTCGTACCGAAAAATGATTAGTTAACCCGAGAGTTCAGACGGTTACACAACGCCGAATTGCGTGAGATGTATCCGGGTAATATAATTGAGGTAATTTCATCGCGGCGAATCAAATGGGCTTGTAAAGTTGTTGGGCTTAGTAACGAGAGAATTCCTAAAAGGTTAATATTTGCTGTGCCGAATGGTAAGCGTCCGAGGGGTAGACCGAAGCGAAGATGGGAGGATTGCATTAAAGCCGATCTGAAGGGACTGGGTTTGGACGACGAACGGTGGAGGGAGGTGTGTAACAAGCGATTGGTGGTGTCGGCATCGAACCTTCGGGTTCGCTAAGCCTTGTTATTATTATTATTATTATTATTAATATTCACTTTAAATAATAAAAATTGAACCAATAATATCTGTGAAGTTAATCACCGAAGAACACATTTTTAATTGTATCAAATTCTCGATTTAGTTTAGATGCACATAGCAATGCTAAAAATATAGAAATCACATAAAAAATAATAATCCATATCATAGTAATTTGTAATATAGAAATATTTAATCATGAGCATTTATCTTGCGCACGAATACTGATTTATCAATCTGTATTGGGAATTGAAATAGTAAATATCTGGTGTGTCCATTCTCACGAATTTCCTACATATTTCAGAAAAGTTTTTATATCTTTACATATGTTCATAAAGAAATAAAAAAGAATTGAACTAGATTTATTTTCCTGAAAATTGATCAAACAAAAGATTTGAGTACGATTTATTTGATAAACTAAAGCAATGTAAACCGGCTTAAGGTAGATCGGTGTAAAAATTTCAATACTCACTAATATTGCTGATCAAAAACTTTTTGCCATAGCTTAGTATTGTCAAACAATAATTTCTGTTAAAAGTAGATGAAATAGTGAAGATTGTGTGATGCGGTCAACAGATTTTCTTGCTTTCACTTAGTCATCTTTATTCTCTCATTCACCCCTTTCTGACACCAGGATATTTTTTCGGGAATTTAGTCTATGTACAAAAATTGAAAGGACAATGATTAGAACGTTATGGCAAAGTTTCATCAAAATCGTTAGAACCGTTTTCGCGCTACAGTCTATGGAAGAACATGTTTTTCATTTATTGCGCGCAAGCTATTGCGCATGGAGCACCAAATTTCTGTCACAAGCATCAGTAGTCAAAACTCTTCAAAATAAAAAAAGAAGCAACAAAATGGGTTCGGTAGTTCCCGAGAAAATCTTGGCACAGACAGGCAGACAAACCAACGGCTAAAAATGTGTTTTCGGACTCAGGGGGCTCTGAAACGTATAGATCCGTCGAAAATCTCATATAGGAAATTTGACCCAATTGCAATACTTTCCTTACATAGTATAGGTAGGGAAGTAAAAAAAATAGAAATATAATTTAGAACGATGCAATAAGGTTTCCTCTTATCTTAGAACTGTCCAATAAGGAAGTACTTTACACCTAGAGAAGTACCTTCTACTTACGCAGCAATGACAATTCAGGAAGGGCTCGTTCAACTAATTAACTTTAATCCCAGGTTAGTGTGATAATAGTCTTTTTGCCCATTGAGACAATGGCTTCAGAGTTGACTCTTGGCTAAATTGTTTCGAGAATTGCAAATAAAACGAAATTATTATTAGCAGGAAAAATGTTTAAGTAAATAAAATTAAATGATGGAAAACTTTGGCACTATCAACTCCTTGCAGATTCTGGTCAGTCTATATCATATTCGAAAGATCTCTTCTCATTTTGACCGATTTGCTTTCAATTTATCTCAATCAATGTAGCTTGAAGTAATACATCTTAATCAGTTATCTGCTTATTACAAATATATTTGTGTGTTTGTGTACAGATAACAAATTCATCTTTGTACGTAATTAGTAAAGAACCCTAAGTTTTGTCTTATGACTACTAACGATAAGAATTAGCATATAAATATCTATTGAACGATAAAAAAGATGCTTGATTTGAATATCTATTCAAGGAGTCACGTAAGGAGTAGGATGAGAGATCTTCCTTGACCGGAACTTTATAGAAACATAAATAAAATAAATAACAGTCCTGAAATCCATAAATAAACGACACATGACGCAGTTAAATAATTAATAATACGATATAGGTTTTACCTAGTAAAATAAATTGTTGAGAGATGATGCCCGTAGTACGGCTCTGTTCTTGACCTGATCCATAGATCAGAATCTGGTCATTAACAAGTTACTGGAGTTGCTGGAAGAGGAGTGGTTCCCCACCTCGATCTACTTGGATCTGGTCATTTCGGAGCCAGGCTGAAAAAATTAGCTGATATCAAGACTAAGGCCATCCTTATAAAATGTTTAGGTTAGAATTGAATATAAATTTATCGTAAAGCCCCACTTGGACTATTTAAGGAGTAGGATGACTCAAATCCTTTATTGGGCTCAGTCCTATTAGGGATACCTTTTGGAACTCAGATACCCAGAGACAATGATGGAGTATATTTTGGTCCAGATAAAGGAGTAATTGTGGTTATTCTGAAGTACGCTACCCTTCCATGGAATTGGAATATCATTCACCAACCAAGAGAACTTTGCTGCTAGACACCAGGGCGATTACGATGGGGTCTCATGGGGCGGTATAGGTTCTTGCAGGAGGAGTACCTCTCGACCATGCAAGAATACAAGTTTAGGAACCAGATGAACAAGGAAGGTTCAGCGGATGTACCGGATAATCTCCAGAACGAGAATCAGTGAAGAACCCAACTAATTGGAAGAAAATCCTTCGTCCTCCTGCTGTAACTGTAACTACCCGCATTGCCTCATATGCAAAAAGAACAAAAACAAAAAAAAAGTAACGCACTGTAATACTTATAGTGGTGAATATTATTTCACCTATTCTCCGACTAGTATAGTGGAATTGATTAAGTTCATAATTTTATAGTTAAATGTTATATAACGGTTGCTGAAAGCTGTTATACTGCAATAGGTCAAAGTTTGTAGAGTCGAGAAGTGAAGGGGCTGAGGGGTCTGAAGGGGCTTTAAGTTGAATTGGAAATAGAACTGAAGCTGAATAAGTTCGAGAAGTACATTTAAGTATCCTCGGCTACATTCTCTTCAGTCAGGATTGGTGACGAATTAATATCTTTCATTCAGATTGGTTGAAAGTGTTGGAAGAATTAACTGACATTCATTCAAAACTTTCGAGTAATTCTTCTATTTGTTCAAATCAAACAATTTTTTTTCATATAACAATAGAATCTCAGATCAATCTCTTTCCATATCATTATAAAAAGTTACTAAATATGAATGTTACTAAAAAAAAAAATAAAGCAAAAAAACTCCATAAAAGTCAATATTCTAGAGTCCACTTCCCTTTGTGTTGTAGAAATTTCAATATATTTGTATCCATCACAGTTTATGCATGGATCACCTGTGCGAAGGTTGTATCTATTTAACCACCGACCTAACCAATACATTTTTGTTTATTTACCTGATATTTTAATAAACATAATTTTAAAAATATTATAGTAAATAATACCGAAACTTCGACACAAAATAAAAATATTTTATTTTTATTTGTGTATTCTCTCTGATTGCAAACCCTAACCAGCCAACAATGTCTTTACCATTAAAAAATAAATAATATTTGACTTCAAACAATGTGTAAGTTTTAAGTACCCCCATACCATACTGAAACGACAAGAAACCGACCGATGTTTTCGACTACTGCAGCACTTACTAGACAAACACTCTAATATATTACTATAAAGTCTATTTGGACTTAGGGATCGAGCTTTTGGGGCTCTACTAAACCATCAAATTCCTCTCCTATCCAACCCTTACAATACAAAATCCTTCCTACTTTGTCACATATAAAATCATCCGTAACGACCTTAATGTAACATATGCTTCCGATTTAGTTCTGTCCAAATACCTACCCTTCCATAATAAACTTCTGAACCATCCGAAGCCTCTTGTTTCCAACCTTGCTTTCTCTTCTATTCTTGATAATCCTCCAAGCCGTCTGAAAAGAAGATGGCCTCGGGACCCTCTAATATAGAAATATAATTGGAGTGCTACCAATGGGTAGTTTCTCTTCAGGTTGTATATTTCATGTTACTTGTTTCATATTTACTTGTTGTATTTATCATTTAATACAGTTGTAAATTTCAATAATAATAATAATAACATAGGTTTTAAGTAGCGCTTTAAGACTAAACTATTACAATTGTTAATCATAAAAATAATTAATAATCTGAACTAGTAAGTAATATCAAAATGTTGATGTTTATGAGGAAAAATAGATTTATTTTATATTCAAGATGTCAATAGTTTTACTTATATTACCTACTTTTATTTTTACAGTTCAATATAATTAATTATATAATTTCGAACACAATAATGTGTTGAATCTTTTTTTTTTTTTAATTCATAGCCATGTTCAAAAAAAGCTTATTTAGCAAGCACGTTTTCTTCAGGCATTGTTCCATCAACTACTAAAAAAAAAAAGATCCTCTTCCGATGGCTATCATCCCATTCTTCCGCCAGCAGCACTTATAGTATCTGAATCTTTAAAACCTACCCTCAAGAGTTTCAGGGAAGTTAATAATAAAATTTAAAAAAAAAATGTTTATGTGCAAGAAATTATATTTAAAAAAAAAAATTCATTGTCCAATGTCATGTTAGTGCGTTAGAAGATAATAAATGAAAAATTGTGAAGTTTTAATAATATAAAACAGATAATCGTCAGTTTTCAAATGATGCCATAAAACCCGAGTTTTGAAATTTTATATCTTAAGAATTTTTTTTTTCAAAGACATTAAATATCTGCAATCGACAATAAAAGGCTTTTATGAAATCTTGAGGAACCATATTTTTTGTGGAGCTTTGATTCGAAAGAATTTTCAAACAAGAAAAAAAAAAATAAGTCCATGTCATTAAATTAAGCCAGTAGATGGAGTAGATGGTAGTTGGATGAGGAAAATATTAAAAAATTCAAATAGTCGGTTCATCTTCATTTTTTTTATGTTTGATGTTACCGGACGAAATTCTCCATTGTGTTCCGAGATATATGAAAAATAAGAGCATAATTTCCGAACATGGATATAAATCCGGAACCATGCATTTTATCGAAATTATTATTATATGTTTATCTTTTTATATATATATATATATATATATATTTTTTTTTTTTTCCTTTCTTATGTACATATTGTATGAATGAATACTATAGCCCTAGTACCAACGACCTTCAGTGTGGCAGACTGTATTAATACTCAATAAAAGTTAAAAAAAAAAATATTATATACTCAGTTAAAGGAGATGAAATTTATTATCAATTTTATAAATTAATTAATGACCTATGACTAACGTGTGAGGCCTAAGAGAATGTTGACTATTTGGTTATTTCACAGGAATTATCTGTTTTCTCCAAATAACTAATAATCTATCCATCTCTCGAAGAAATTCATTACAATCAATTCGAAAGAGCATTAGGTTTCCGTAATCGACAACTATAACAATAAAATGATTTTATGATAAATTTTTTATGAACCATATTTTTTGTGGAGCTTCAATTCGAAAGAATTTTCAAACAAGAAAAAAATATTAAGTCAAAGTCATCAAATTAGGCCGGTAGCTGTAGTAGATACTAGTTGTAAGAGAAAAAAATTCAAAAATTCAAATAGTCAGTTTATCCTCGTTTTTTTTCATGTTTTTTATGGATGCTCAATCTGAATTTGATGCTCTCGAACGAAATTTTGCATTGTGTTCCGAGATATATATTAAAAAAAAGCGAAATTTTCGAACTTGGATATAAATTCGGAACAATGCATCTTAACAAAATTATTATTATGTACGAAGTTAAAGGAGATAAAATTTACTATAAATTTTATAGATAAATTCTTGACATAGGACTTAGGACTAACGTGTGAGGAGTAAGGGAGTGTTTACTATTTGCTTATTTCTCAAGAAATGTCTGTTTTCCCCCTAAAACTCATAATCTATGCATATATGGAAGAAATTCATTATAATCAATTTGAAAGATACAATAAACTTTATTTGTTGTTTTGTTGCCTCTACTCTATAGTGTCATTCGGAAAACCTTTAAATTACTCTCTCTTATAGATTTTCTTTTAGAATTTGTGCCATGTCCAATTTTTTCCTTGTAGTTTCAAATATAGAGCAGTCTTGTATAATATGCTTTACTGTCCTTTGGACATTACAGTTCTCATAGATCGGAGGATCAAGTCCTTTCAGCAGATGAGAGTGCGAGAACTCACGATGTCCAATTCGTAATCTGCAGAGGGCTGTCTCTTCTTTTCTAGAGGATAGGTTAGAGGTGGTAATAGGTTCATATTTTTTGTGGAGCTTTGATTCGAAAGAATTTTCAAACAATAAAAAAAAAATATAGTAGGTTAAAGGAATAGTAAATGTAAATAAACTACAATTTTATTTCTCTTGGATCGTTTTTAAGAGGAAGAAAGCTATAAAGTTTCTTCGAAGGAGGGGAGGTTCATGCACCATCGATCTCGGGAAGGATAGAGAGCTCTTAGAGGCTAGATTCCCGTAAAAGAAATAGCCTTTCTTCATGATTCACGATATATTTTATTACTATTAATTCTATAATCTGAAAATTTAAGATGAGAGAATTCTTTTAAAAAAATACGCACATTTCAAAGTATATTATTTTCCGTTTGAGAATAAAATCTTCAGAAGCCGTTTTCGAAATACAGTAATCTCTAAACATTTGCGAGTTTGAAATCCGCGAATTTTTATTCACTGCGGGAATACAAAAATGCGGGAAAAGATCCATATTTGCGAATTGTGTATTTGAAAATTCGAATTACAAAAAAAAAAAAAAAAAAAAAAAAATACGAACTCAAACAATTCTCACTACAGTATTCATGTACATATAGAATATGCATAAACACTAAATAGGCAAGTTTTCATTCGTTAAATGGATGGAATCCATTGAAAAAACTCTTTTTTTTTTTTTTTTGTTCGGTGTTAACCAAACCGACATTTTCTATCAATTCAAATAAGACAATTTAAGGAGGGATACAATAATTGCTTTCCACTTGAATCGTGAGATAATTAGAGTGAAAGATCGAGAAAAAATGTGGCCGTAAAAAATATTCGGCCGTTTGGCATGACCTACCATGTCAGAATAACGAGGTTATATAGGTCAAACGGTCCAATATTTTTTAAGGCCATATTTTTTCTCAATTTTGTGATGAAATTACCGTAAGACCTAAGTGGAAAGCAAACACGTATTAACGAGTTTTTAGTACATAATTAAATAGACAAAGTTTGTCGATCTCCAGATTAAAAACATCCAAATTCCAAAAGTTTTTGTAAATAAATTAGTTGTTGCGACGAAATGAAGCTATTCACAAAGTTTCAGGCGGATGTTAATAATTTGGCCAAAAGAGGTCTGTACCACGGACCATGAGTATAGTTTACAAATTAAATTAAAAGTGGATGGGAGTTGTGGAAGGAATTTGATGAAATTGATATATACTTTATTATTATTTGTTATGCAGTTTTTGAGACTGGCGTTCAAGAAATATAAATCAAGAAAAATACAATTTATAAGAATAATATATAAATTTAAAAAAATACGTTTGCTCGCATGTAAGATAACGTAGTGGATGTAATTCAACTAAATTGGTATAGTTTTTTTATTAATACCCAATCGTCTGCCTACTTTACACCAAATCAAACGTGCTATTTCTGAACAATAGGTATATCTAAGAAAATACATTTACACGTCCGTAAGCAAAAGTATTAGATGGAATATAATGAAATTGATATAAAACCATGTAGGCACTAATCCGCTTAATGTCTGAAAACAGATAAACAGTAACAGATATGTCTGGCACATGGATTTGACCGTAGGTGCAGATTTCGGGTTGGCAAGGGAGGGACCGATCGCTCCCTAAAAAAAATGTTAAGAGAATGAGAATATAGTTTAGTCGTTCCCTCCAGTAATTTGATATAAAAATAAATTAATATCCATAATAAATAAACTACATGAATGAATAATATAAGTAAACTAAAAATATGTGTAAAATCGACAAACTAGGCTAGGGCATAGTAGTAAGTAAATATTTCATTGATACCTAAATGTTACTTTTGTTTAACTTGTTATTTATATTCAAAGATAACAATATATATATCAACATATCCTAGGATTTTATGATTCAATCACCCATCAATTTTCACATGATATTATTATCACATTTTTCGCGACAAACTAGTCAGACTATGAAACACTTTGTATTTTTATTTGAGGTTGTAAACACTAAGAAATCAAAGATATTTTTCAATTTTTTACAATATTTATTTTTAGTAGAAAAAGTTCTAGATATATTCTCTCCTCTGTGCTTAATCTAAACAAATACGTTACATATTCAATTGTATTTTAATTTAGATATTTTCAAGTATATATATAATGAGTAAAATAAAAACTCCTTACAACTATACAAATATATAAACAAATCAATTTTAAATATTCAATGCTCTATTTTGTTCGTTTCACAATAATTATGTTGAATTTTTACACATAATACAAATTTCCTTCATTTTTATTTATTTATTTTTTTTTTTGTCCATCGTCCCCTAAATCAAAATCTAAAGTCAATTTAAGGATTTCACAACGGGCAGACAGACAGAAACAGAAGCAAATTTCTCCATTGATGTTTGAAACGTTAAGCACGAGTCAAAATTATCGATTCTGTTCAAATTTTAATTTTAACCTCCCGTACGTATACAAAGCTTCCCTGCCTTCATTAGCTAGGAAGTAAAAAAATAAACTGTTAAATGATTAGATTTATTTAGTGACGTTCGCTCTTCTAAAATAATATTTAAAATATTGCAAAAAGATATAATGATTCTCTCAAAAATTATTTTTTCCCGGAGGAATCATTTACTCAAGCCATTAGCAATCAGCTCGGAAGCGTTGCTTCACCTAGTTCGATATATCAATTAGTTAATTAATCTTATCAATTTAATAAATTATTTAACAAAGCTTCCGTGCAAATATTTGTATATTATCAGTACCGGTATAAAACATGTCTTTTTTTTTCTTATTATAAGGTAACCTAATATGACGGGATCAGATTCAATTGTTCCTTTATGATTAAGGGAGGTGTTCAATGATAGTTTTCGTTATCACTAATAACTGTAGTAGAAAACTAGTCCTTGATGATAACGCTTTATGATTCTGCCATTTCTTAATAAAACTTTTACGATATTATTGAATGGGTCCATAATTTGAATGAAAAATCTTATATCTCAACATAAATACTTATATCTGATTGAACTTGAATGGATCGCAGTAAAACCTGTTCATATTAAGAAGAAAAATAAAGAATTTATATGGCATTTATAGTTTGATACCTATATATCTCTATTAGTCGATCAATTTATCGGAATAGCTATAAACACAAAAATGGCTATATCACATTGAGGAAATGCTGTTTTTATTCTTAATAGGAGGAAACGATGATTCAACATTTTTGTAAAGAACTAATATTGAACAATAGGATTATTTCTTGTGATGTAAACTATTTATTTTTTACGTAAAAAAAAAAAATTTACGTACTATCCCACATAGTTTCTATTTTAACAATAAAAAGATATCGTTCAAACAAACACATAACTTTCACTTACCGCTCTACTGTAAACAGAAATTCGGGTCTGGTAAAATTGGGCTGTTACAAAATGTTTTTGATGTACATCTGTAATGAAATTAAATACTAAAGAATATATTAGTGAATTTCGGTCATATTTATTAAGGCGAAAACCCAATTACACCATTTAAAAAATACAAACCCTATTCATAGTATCGACGTTAGGTAACTAACTCTATCAAAAATATAAATATATAAATTATATTTTTCTCTGAAACTCCATTCTCCGAGCTCTATATACAAAGAGAGATTTGAAAGTAGATATATTTAATTATGAATAAGTAAGGTATAGATACTACACAGTAAAAAATTATAGGAATTAAGTCTCTATCACTTTTTACAATTATTTAAATTCTTATTTTTCCTCCTTTGGAAATTTACCAAAATACAGTTGCGAGTTATTAAATACAACACCGATAGGTCAAAAATCATCAACCAAATTGTAAGTGTATCATGTTGTGATTTGAGAGAAGGAAAATTCATCAAACTATTGACTAGTTTAATTTTGTAAAATGTGCCTCGTTGATTTTTTGGAATTATTCGACGATATATACCTAATTATTTAAATATAATATCGGATCTAGAGTTATTTTATTTCAGCAAATGTAATTAAGATTATTAACATATGTATCATCTATGAAATATCCACAATGAAGTATAGACAATATAGCGTTTATAAATTTTACTTTTATTTCCCTTTTGTCTGAAAATACTTATTTCTGATAAGGAGAGAATAGTAATCGAAAGTTGTGTGGTGTGCGCACCGCACCAGACTTTTTTTAGTAACAATGAGAGACAGTTAATTAATTTGGTGCTAATTGTCACTACCATGACATCTGCGGATGAAAAATTAAAGAAAAAAAAATGGTTCTGTAGATTGAGATTTTTTTTTAAATTAGGCATATAACGTTAGAGTACATCAATGAGAATAATACCTTCATTGTATTAAAAACCGCTTAATTTTAATGAAGAGTTTAATCAAAATCACTGGAGCCGTTTTCAATAAAACCGTAAAAATGTGTTAAAGCGGTGTTATAAAGTACCACTTCAGGTTTGCCAGTTTGGATGAAAAAGTTGCTGTAACATCCCAAGCATATACAAACCTTAAATACGCAATTTCAGTTTCGTACGACTTCTCGTTTTTTAGCTAAACTGTTCACACCCATGCAGCAGACACACGCACACACGCACATACACACAGACCATTTTGCTGGACTTGGTTATTTGGACTCAGAGAACCTCAAAACGTGTATTTCCCTTAAAAACTCGGATTCAAACATTTTTACGATCGTAACACTTTCTCTTACTATATATTTCACACAAAGATAAGCGAAAGTAAAAATAATAGACATCGAACAAAAAATTAATAACAGAAAATTATTGCAGACCATACATATTAAACAAAATAACTAAACATTACAAAACTTCCACAAAAAATCTAGAAACACATTATGCCTACATAATAAACAAAATTAAAAAATAGCAAGAATAATAATAAGGCAATCATAGCTGTCAAATAATCTATAAATATAGAAAGGAAAGATATAAATCACAAATGGTTCTCAGAAGTAACCAATTGTTAGTCAATAATAAAATGTAAAAATAGTCCTCGAACATAAATAATTATAGAAAATAAATAAATACATTTTTGCATATCGGTAAAATGAGCACTGTAAATTATACAAATTAAGATATGTAGTAAAACGGGAAATATCAGTACTGAATTGAAGAGATAGATCTGCAAATGATAACAATATTTCTGATATTAGGATGAACATTTGAGCTATGGTGCTCCACCAAACCTTCAAATTCCTCTCTTATCCAATCCTACAATCCAATATCCTTCGTAAAATCCTCAGTGCTCCTTACTTTGTTACAAATAAAATCATTCATAATGACCTTAATGTTCCTTATGTATCAGATTTGGCCCAATCCAGATATCTGTCCTTCCATAATAAACTTCATAACCATCCCAACCCTCTTGTTTCTAACCTTGCTTCCTCTTCAATTCCTGATAACCCTCCGAGGCGTCTTAAAAGAAGATGGCCACGTGATCTCCTAATATAGACATATTATTAGAGTGCTACCAATGGGTAGTTTCTCAACATGTGTTTCATGTCATTATATCCATGTGCGAATTTACTAGATGTATTTTTTGTATACAGTTGTAAATATCATATAAATAAAAAAAAAAAAAAAAAAAAGCATGAACATTTCCCGAGAGTTTAAACAAAGTGAAAAAATAAAAATAAATCATAATCATAATTAAGTAACATTTGCCAGAAAGCAAGATACAGTGAGTAGAAGATGATTTATATACTTTGGACAACTTATCTTCTTCAACAAAAGGACCAAGAAAAAAAATAGGCGTTTATCAATCTTATGGAAGAAATAATAAAATTTAGAATTTATTATGAAAGATAATTTCCCTGGAAATCTGAATGCTAAAGTTCTTGAAAGATCTATAATATATAAGTTTAACTTATAGATTCCAAACATGGACCTAGCAAAGAAATACATAAATAAACTTCAAGTTGCTCACAGTATTAGATGCGATCTTAGATACATCCATGTCTTATAATCATAAATATTATAATTTTACACAGCAGTTGATCACCGCTACTTTGTTGGTATTTCCATCATCAACAATTTTTAACGGCGTGGGATGGGCGATGTGCGTGGTCAAACTTAGCGTTGACATGGAATGTATGGTGTTTGCTTTTGATGTAATAAATTATTCTCGATGGCCCAGATAACCTTTATCGATGTACATGTATTTTTTTTTCGTGAAGCAGATACAAACTTTTCATCGCTGATAACATATTTTCTGTACAACGTCAAATATATTATAACTGATACATTTTTCTTTCAAATATTTGTCAAAATTACTCAAATGTTGTCTTTTATGAAATGAAGTTAAAGTAGTGTAGCAACTTTTGGGCAGTAATTAAACTATTCCGTAATGTTAGAGAATGCTTTAGATGTGTTTTTTCAAAATAATGATACCATAAATGATATGATAATCTTTGCAACTTACAAGGAGAAGATACAGTCTGTAGGTGACCAATTACAATTACAATTACATATTTTTTGGTGATACTAGATTGAAAAAAAATACCAAAAAAATATTTACTCCCACATTGCTACATCGCACAGTAGACCGAATGACTAATTAGGAGGAAAAATTGAATGATGAATTTGTTTAAATCCAACATAATGAGATAAAAGAGGGATGTTTAATTGGAAGATAATCAATTGTTTTAGCAGTCCCAAACGATAAATACAATCCTCTAAACAACTACTGATTTGATGGCCCATGTTTCGTTCAATTATTGTCTTATCTTTCATTTGAGCTTAGTATCAGTAGTTAATTTTTTTACAATAATAATTTTTATTTGATAGTTATAAATGCATGGTATTCAAGTAACTTCCTTTTGGAATGCGAATGGTGTTAGAAATCATACAGACGAACTATCTACTTTACTACTTGACAAGAACATTGATGTGGCACTAGTTACTGAAACTCGACTAACCACAAAACAGCACTTCAAAAATACCACAATACCTGACATATCGTACTGATCAAATTATCAATTCATAATATGATTAATTAACCTATTTATTTCTACATGATCTAAAATAAAGTAATTTTGTAGCTTCAACAGTATTTACTAAAATATACCCAAAAATACCTCTGTGAATGTTTTCTCAGATGCTGCTTGGTAGATATATTAAAGAAAATAAAAGAGTTGATTGCCTTTGTCTGCCTTTTGAGAAAAATTATTTCATTATATTTTTAAAAATATTCTCTTTAAATGAGGGTGTTATTCAACATTTGAAAAAATCATACTGATATATAGTCTATAATTAATGTTATTTAGCAACGATTCAAGTCGGAAACATCTCGCAGGAATGTGTTAAAGTAGTCTTTTAACATAGTTTTTGGTTCTCCATATAATAAAATTTGTGTACTTGTGGTGAAGAAACTTTGCTAAAAAAAAATTTTTTTTTTTTTATTATTGGTCGCTCTTTTAAACGATTCGACGGCTGTTATACTCGAGGTATAATCAATAAAGTTTAAGATGTAATGGATATGCGAGGCGCAGAAAAAAAAATGCGTTCGCCACAGAAATCTCAGTTAAATCACCAAGTCAACTGCAATTCAAAATAAAATACATTTTTCGAAGTGCCTGTACGGAAATTAATACTACAGCTGGAATAATAATAAAATATCAAGTTTTAGATTTTAGAATTAAAATTAAATATCAAGATTGGTCATTCATCCTACTATGCACCGGTTGGTTCGAATCGTGCCCATACTGTAGCTACCTACCAAATATAATATTTATTAAAAACCCGTCTGTGTATCTAGAGTAAATAATTGTTCAGGGAGAAATAACGCTGATATTTGTTTTTCGAATTACCCTTAAATACGAATTTTTAAAGCAATCGAGAAATTAAAATTTTCTGCACGAACATTTGCCTATGCGCTGCACCACTTGGGCATGTCGTCAACAACCACAAAACTTGTGATAAATTTAGAACGGCTTCACCGATCCACATGAAACTTAATAGGAATTTAGGAATGTAGACCTCAGTGTGGTACAGGAAATGTTATAAACCCGAACTTCGTAAATCAAAACTAAAGGTACAAATTAAAAATGGGTTACAAGTGTTTCATGATTTGTTGTTTCAAACAAGAAATGAAACCTAAAAATTATTGGTGTCAGTTAGAAGAGCATTAATTCATCTATATTATAGTTGAATTTGAAGAAAATTCTGTGGAGCCATGAATGCTTTACTTGACGGTCGGAAAAAAATTTAAGCAAATCAAGGACTAAAGTTTGTATTTTTTATTGTTATAAAAATTCGTAATTAAGAGTATTAGATGGTCCTAAAATGGAATCTTTTTTTCATAACCAAAAATTACTTGGCCTATTTTTCTGAAAGCACCTTTTGGTTTTTGTAATTTATGATACATTATAACTCATTTAATAGAATAGTAAATATATTGTTGTTCTTTGCACAAAAAACTTAATCTTAAAAATAAATATCATAAATGTTGAAATTATATATATTTTTTTCTCGGCTCTTAAGACCCATTGGAAAGAACGCCGGGATATTTGTCTAATATTTTTCGATGTGGAATCACCAATAAAAATTTGGTTGACATCGGTGACCCACAGACTGTATCCTTTCCTTGTTAGTTACGGAGTGGTACAAGCAGTTAAATTTACTATAAAATATACTATTAATCTAATGGTCACAAAGATTTGGAAATGAGTAAATGCATTAAATTTGTCAATTACAGTGGTTCATTATTAAAAATGATAATTCAAAAGTCTCTACGATGGAAAACTACTATTTTTCCAGATTTTTTTCTTTGTTTCCGAAGACAAATTCAAAACACTTCCGACGTTTCTAAAGTTTATCACTGACACATTTTTTAAACAGATAGATAGATAATTTATTTTTATAATGCAGTAAATGCTTCTTGCTACATTTTTTTTAATATATGAGAGTAATACATTGAATATTTTTAATGCAAACACTCTGTGTTAGAAGAGAAGAACTTATACTAGAGATAACATTGTTGATAACAAGAATTGCTTACAGAGCTACTTACATTTTTGAAAGAGTTATTACTATTACTATATTACTATATAATATTTCTGATTTTTTTTTTGTTCGTATATCTTGTACGCGTATATGTATATATGTATATATATATACGCGTGTAAATAATTCCTGTATCACTATTTAATAATGTCCATGGAGACAAAATGTAATATTATTCAATAAAAAAATGTGTCTACGGGAGAATTTTTTTTAGATTATCTTCTTTAGGAGAGAAAACTAAAAGCATCTACCCCTAATTTTCAGGAAAAAAAGTTATCAAGAAAAAAATAATTTTTATTTTTATGAAACTGAAAAATATGGAATTAGTGGTTAATTAAACCCTTGCTTATTTGAAATGGTTCTAAGTTCTCCCCAAGACGAAAAAAAAAATCATCAAAATCAGACTGTAATAGCAAAAGATACAGCTTATTGTGATTTTTTGTAAAAGTTTTTTTTTTTTCATGAGCAGAACTTATAATCTATCTAGAAAAATAAAATTAATGTCTTTCGACCTGCTTCACAGTTCTTTCACTTACATCCAATGTTATCGAGTGTCCTGTTTATTAAATTATACGAGTGACTATACACACAGCCATAATCTGAAATACTCGTCTATTCGTGCCTGTTTTAGCAGATATGATTTAGTTAAAATTTTATGATTATTTAATTTTCCTATGCGCCTTACTTTTTATAAGCTTGTATTTGCCACCTGCCTATTTTTCGATTTAGGAAGGAGTTGTCATTTATCAAATGAAACCATTTTACTTTCAACTTCTTCTCCTTCCAAGCTGCTAATTACTAAGGGATTCGTTAGTGCCACTTCAGTCGAGGACGGCAATGTTTGTCCATCACCTCGTTAACTCCCGTTCATCCGGTTCTGTCTCTTTAAGGCCAACTAGTTCGAAACTCTAGGATTCTCGTCTCGGATTATCCGTTCCATTTGAGATTTCGTGGACAACAGGATTGATTTTTTTTTTTTATTAAATGTCCGAAATGATCTTAAATTATAATATTATTAATTGAAGAAAAGGATGGTTGGGGTGATCAGTCAAATTAAAATGGTAAAAATAAATAATTTCATTTATTTTTACATTCGCCGACGTTTCGGTCCGAAGTTGAGGCTTTCATCAGGGCTGCTGTACAAGAAGCGTCTGTCTTTGGTTCTTGTACAGCAGCCCTGATGAAGGCCTTAACTTCGAGCCGAAACGTCGGTGAATGTGATTATTATTTAGAATGATCACCCCAACCAACCTTCTCTTCAATTATTCACTACAGTCAACCATAAACCCACAATTATAATATTATTACTATCAACTACGCCTATTTTGAGACTTCCGAGTAAACACGTTGATCAACAGCAACAGTTTAGGGCTAAGAACGGTGTGAAACTATTTTAACTTTACTGGAAAAGGCACTGAATAAACAAATAAACAGGGTATTTAAAATTTACGCGATATTCAAAGGTGCTGCTGAAAACTATGAATAATTATTTATTCAACTTTCCATAATTTTATGTTCCATTTCATTCTAGTAATTAGAAGACATTTGTATTTAATGAATCGGACTTGATGATTCAAATTTATTCATAATCATTTAAATTTGATAATTTAATCAATTTTTAACTATCCATGACATTATTTTTTATTATTTACGGAATTTATTAACTGAATAATCAAATTTAAAAAAAAAATTAAAAGTCTAAACCTATTAATAAGTTTAATGATTTTTTTTTTAATTTTATTTTATTGAGATTTACAACTGTATTACATGGAAAATACAATAAGTAAATGTGACATTGGTAACATGACATGTACAACATGAAGAGAAACTACCCATTGGTAGAACTCAAATTAAAGTTCTATATTAGAAGGTACCGAGGCCATCTTCTTTTCAGACGCCTCGGAGGATTATCAGGGATCGAGGAAGAAGCAAGGTTTGAAACGAGAGGATTCGGATGATTCTGCAGTTTGGTATGGAAGGATAGATATCTGGATTGGGCCAAATCGGAAACATATGGAACATTAAGGTCTTTATGGATGATTTTATTTGTGACAAAGTAAGGAGCGTTGAGGATTTTGGATTGTAAGGATTAGATACGAGAGGAATTCGATGGTTTAGTGCAGCCCCAAAGCTCAATTCCGTAAGTCCAAATAGGTCTTATTATTGTCATATATATGAGTCGTTTGTAATTGATTGTGAGCTTAGAACGTTTGTCTAGTAAGTGCTGCAGTAGTCGAAAACGTCGGGCGGTTTCAAGTCGTTTCAGTCTGGTATGGGGGTTAGTGAAATTTTAGATTAAAAATTAAGAAAGAATAAAATTACAGACAGGAATCGTATTTAATTATTTATCGAAGGTACATTTTCTATAAAGTAAACGAGGCTTGAAAAAAAAATTATAAGAGGAATAAGTGGACTTGTACGGGCAATTAAGAATGAAATCGTAAACCTTTAAATGTTTTTCTTATTTATCTGCCTTTCCATTATTTTTATTTAATCTCCTTTGTACCTCCATTAAATGAAATAATTTAAGGGCAAACGCCTGGCTTAGGATTAAAGGGTTAAATAAATAAAACATAATTACAAGGTATAATAAATTTAATTACAACCTTCTAAAATTATCCACGCCTACGATATTTCATTGATGAAGTATGAATCGAATAATAAAAAATAAAAAAAGAAAAAGAAATATGTAATTTTACTCTTGGAATGGTTATTACATTTCTCAATTGCACCTCATAGCTGACAATGTTTAAAATATATTTCTGAGTTATTTTAATTGTAATTAAATCATTATATAATGATTCCAAATCTCACTAATTCATTAACAAAAGATCGTTAGAAACTTTGGCCATTGTTTAGTGAATTCCTACTGAGCACCAGTTCTCAGGCATTTGCCTACGTTTTAGAAAAGTTTAGCAGTGACAACTGAAAAGCTCAACTTGCCCTTTAAGTTTAGAATCACCATTCTTATCCGCTGTCCCTTCTTACTATCCTTGATCAAAAAGCACATTTTAGCAAATTTCTTTAAAGAAACTTAAATTATTGTAACAAGAATCTTTATTTTATTTTGATGTTTCACGGTAAGACAATGCTCGCTAAAATAAAATCGTTTTGGTACCTTATTTATTATTCATAACCACCCTTAAAAAAGGAGACATTTGTATGAGTAATGATACTTTTAATAGCGATCTGTTCAAGAGAATATGTGACAAATATATTGATATATTCCATTTCGATATTAACTAATTACTGATGATCATTTCCAACAAACAAACACACGAAATATTGGGTTGGCAAATAAGTCCTTTCGGTTTTTCGGTTTATTTTTGTGTCACTATGATACACTTCTTATCTGATGAATTAATCCCTAAGGTGGAGTGTTTATCCTGTTTGTAATATGTCTGTCAACTCTTATTGAAACTAGCTTAGTATTGTGTTTGCTAGTGAACTGTGAACATTTAAGAAAATATCTCTTATTATCGGCATATTTTGTTGTTTTATTATAAAAAACGTAAGCTTGCTGCAGAAGCTCATAGAAAAATCTGCAGTGTTCATGGGAATGATGCCTTAACCGCACCTGTCAAAATTGGTTTGCCAAATTTCATTCAGCAAATTTTGACATTAATGATGCTCAACGGTCCACACGAAATTTATAAGAGCAATGTTAAAGCCATTGTTGATCAAAATCCCACCCAATCAGTGCAAAGAATTGCTATGGTCCTAAATGTGTCGCACACAAACTTAGAAAACCATTTGCACAAGCTCGGCTATGTTTCCAGGCTTAATGTTTGGGTCTCTCACTCTGGAACCGAAGTCAACTTGGCAATATTTATTTTACTACGGAAACGGCAACAAAACGACTCATTTTTGAAAAGGTTGGTAACAGAAGATGAAAAATGGATATTTTACAATAATGTTTTATGATAAGGCTCCTAAAAGAATGTCAAAGCCCGGAGATCATCCAAAGAAGCTAGTGCTTTCCATATGGTGGGAATTCAAGGATGTTATTTTCTATGAGCTGTTGCCATCAGGACAAACAATTGATTCAAATCTATACCGTTCACAATTAACAAAATTGGATCAATCAATTAAAAATAAACGCCCATAACTAGCAAATCGGAAGGATGTTGTGTTCCAGCATGACAACGCAAGTCCCCACACCTCATTGGTCACTCGCAATAAATTATTTAGCCTTGGATGGGACCTTTTGCCACACCCTCCCTATTCACCAGACCTAATAGCTCCAGGTGACCACCACTTATTCCTCCGGTCTCTGCAGAATTCCATGAATGTAAAGAATTTCCAAAAGAAAGAGGGGAAAAAAACCACTTGGATCAGTTTTTTAACAATAAACTCCAGACATTCTGGAACATAGTGCAATTAGTGGAAAGATGGGAAAAAGTCATATTAAATAATGGTCAATATGTTGTATAAAAAGAAATTCGAATACAAAGAAAACAAATTGGAAAAATCGTGGTTTTCCATCGTAGAGATGTTTTGAATTATCATTTTCAATAATTAACCACTGTAATTGACAAATGTAATGCATCTACTCATTTCCAAATTTTTTGTGGCCACTTGATTAATAGTTGTAGTTTTGTAGTAAATTTAACTACTTGTACCATCCCGTAACTAACAAGGAGATGATACAGTCTCTGGGTCACCGATTGCATCGAAAAATATTAGACACATATCCAGGCGTTCTTTCTAATGGACCGAGAAAAAAAGTTGAGTTTTATTTCACCCTGAAAAACCGAAAGGACTTATTCGCCAAGCCAATATATCACAAGCTGGTAACCTAATTTTTTAGATGAAGGACAAAAAATTTGCGATCATTGCAGTATTAAGTGAATTTTCAGACTGATTATTTGATATAATATTTTATAGGTACAAAACACAAAAAAAAAACAAAAAACACTGATACATTGATACTATATATACTGATACCTAATAGTCCTTGTGATGAATTAAAATAAAAACGCTAAAAGTTATTACATTTTTTGGTAATAATTACAAAAGACTTTATAACTATTTCTATCATAGTTCAACTATTTCATATATATATATATATATCGCAGAGAAGCCTTTTTTTTTTTTTAATTTAATTAAAACGTGAAACCTCAAATTTTGGGATGGATAAATTTAAAAAAAAAATCTTGGATTAATTTCAAAGGCTTTTTTTTATAAAAGCCAAAACTATTATTAGTAAAAATGTTTTATTTGATGTCAATAAAAATTCTGTGTCTTTATAATCTGGTGCTAAATTGTATATTTAAAAATTCCCAATAGATAAACGTCTAAAATTTAAGATTTTCAAAATCAATGCATTAATGTAGTACTTCAATTCTTCCTATCCAAATTACTGAATAGACCAAAAAAATACCAGAGACTAACAATGTATCTATGTTCAAATGGTAATATTCTAACATTGAATAGAAACTTTTTGACCCGAAAATATCGCCACAGAATTTCTAATGGAAGGATTAACGTAGGTTTAAATTTTATTTCACTCACTACTAGAATTCGTGAAATAATCTGAAGAATAAAGAAAAAGAATACATTAAAATTAAATTTAGAAAGGATTTGAAATTCTGTAATACTTTATAAAGGCCGAATCATTAATTTTTGTTCTAAGAACTTCGAGGATATTGAGGGCCCTTAACAAAATTTCTAGAGAAAATGTTTGCGAGGTAAAAGGGAAGAAATACTTGTTGCTTTGTTATAAATTTTCTATGTTCATTTCTTCTTTCCGAGTACTTGGAAGTTTGAATTTACAAGACTATTTCTATTGTTCTTTAGGGATGCGAACGAAAATCCCGATTCACTCATCTTGTCAATTAGTAATATTAAATTTCTTACAAATAGTATATTATATATAGTTGTGAAATATATAATTAAATTAATCTATCATTCAATTCACGTGCATTAAAAATTTAAATGGTCATCAATGTGGTGTCATACGTAAAATGGTCATCAATATTCTGTGTTATTGTATTTTACAGTTACAGAATAATTATAAAGAAGATAATTTAAAAAAATTAAATAACAGAAATCAGAAAGAAATATTTTAAAACATGGATAATTAAAATAACAAAGAATATCACTCACATACTATTATATTTTTGTCTACGCTTTTGTTTATTGAAAATATTAAAAATATAGTCACAATTTTTGTTAATAATGAATCGAAAAATCATTCACATGAGTATCTGGTTTCCAAAATGTATCCTAATCAATATTTTTTTGTAAATCGAGATCTATTCGCTTGTAGAAACTCCCAATGAGTCTATTTTTTTTTTTTTTTTCAAAAACGAATCTAATATTAAATATTAACAAATACTTGTTTGAAAATAATTTATTTCCGAAATCTTCCCTTTCATTCAAGGAATGTAATGAAATTTATATTTATTAAATATTCTTGAAAAAATACTCCATCAAAAGCCTTTTCAACCGTTTTATTCAAATGAAAATTGAAAATAAATTAATTTTATTAAACCGTTCTTGTTACCAAAAATTAAATTTTTGTGTTACAGTTGTTATGAATTTTTCTTCCTAAACCATACATCGTTTTTCTCTGCCAAACCGAACCTCAATCGACATTTTTTGTTAACTAATGGACCTTAAAGTTTAATTCTTTCCAAAAGCGGCCATATTTAAGTTTCAAATTATTTTATTTAACAAGTGCAACAAATAAAGATTTTTTTGATTTATTTATTTTTTTAAACATTGGTTTAGATCTTACGATCGGAAAACAAAACAGATATGTGTTCCTCGCGTCTCATGAAAATTTTCTAATGGTCGTCAGGGTTCCGTTTGGAAACAAATGACTCATATGTAAAACATTTGTGAATATAATGTTCCTCCTGCGAAAATTTCGGTATCACGCAAAATTCTTTTTAACACGCGAAGGACAAGTATCTGCTGATTTGTAAATGAAATATCTTATTTTTTCTTCATTATTTCGCCAAATCTCTAATTAATGAAATAAAATTTTTTAATTATGTATAGATAGGAGGGAAAAAATTCTAATAGAGGTCAACAAATTATGTGTCTATTAAGCTTCGAAAATAATTTAATGAGAATCAGAATGAAAATAAGTTTTGTTAATTTAAATTTAAATTATTGTTTGAATTATATTCAATATTTCTCTAAATCCTTGAAGACGTTATAGGTTGACAAATTTTATATATTGTATAAGTTGACCTTAACTAAGCACTGAGTAATTTATTTCTCAAAACATCATCTGAAAAGTAATGACTAAATTCAGATTTTAAAACAACAGTTTTTATTTTAGAAAATTTCAAATATTTATAAATTTCAATTATTTTCCTCCGTATCAAATTTTCATTAATTTATGAGAAAAATGCTATCTGACAAAATGTAGTATTTTTAAAGATGAAAAAATTATCAGCTATTTTTTTTTAAATTCCATAAAAACGAAGTGACAGTTTTGGTCTACAATTGTTATTTTTACTTTAATTATTTAATGGTTTGTAATGTTCTTCTACATTTAAATATACGCATATATTAATTGTTTATATATTTAACACGATTTCATCTGTAATATTGATCATATCATTTAAACAACACCAATCTAATATTAAAAAAAAATATATATATAAGGAAGATTTTCAATTTTAGATAGAATTAAACCATTGAGATATTTTTTTTACTTTATTTAACATTTTTTTATAATTTTACTAAGAATGGAAACCATAAGTTAAAAAAAACATTATTTATTTTGTCTATTTCCTTTTTACTTCAGTTCGAGGCTTTTGATCACCCACTTTTATGAAACCTACTGTGTAATAAATTGAATTTATTGTTTTTGTTGGTGTTTTATATTTTTTTAAATAAATTTTTAGGCCTTAAAAACTTTCTTTGTGACATCTTTTATTAATAATCAAACAGTCATCCTATTTATTATTTCTATCAGGCGGCATCTGTTGTAGATGCCCTGGTATTTATGTTACATACATGAATTTTTAGTTTTATTTTGGGAGCAATTATTGATTTATTTATTGGACAGAAATAAAATAATTGCAATTAGAATTACTTTTTGTATAACAGAAGTTTCAATAAAATTTTATTAAGCTCAATATACTAAACAATCTGAAGGCAACTTTATAATAACTATTCTACCTTCGGCTCATGTATTATTTTTCCCCTACATCAACAAACGTGTATTCTAATGGATGTATCTAATGTAAGTTATACTATTTTCTCCTTAGCTTTTAAAGAAAAAAAAACACATATATATATATATATATATATATATATATATATATATATAAAATAATGTTGATAAATTAAACCTTAATTTTATTCAAGATAGTAGTATTTAAAATAATCACGAAAATAGGTGGTTTTTTTTATTTTTATTTTTTTGCTTGTTTGGTTTCTATATACTTATGTTATTTGTTATCCTCTTAACATGTTTAATCAGATTTTTTTTTACTTTTCGATATTTTGTAATTTCTGCACTATTTTACGTTTATTTGATCTTGCAATTTATTTTAAAATCAACACAGCTTAATTTATGACTTCTATAAGAAGTGCGTAGTATTTCAATGAATTGATATATGTGCAAGTGGTTAATGTATTGAGCATGTAAAAATTAACAAATACACTGCCATGTACAGGCTTACTATATGAGCGAGAAGATAAAAAAAAAATAATCATCAAGAATAAAATAAAAACATAAGATGTTAAATAAAAAATCAAGAAATTTGATTTGATTTCTCTTGGTTGTATTCAACAGTAATGAAGAAATTTTGGGTAAGATACTTTATGAAAATACAAGTAATAATCTGGAACATTTTCGTCAAATATAAATTTAAATATTCTCTGTAATTTTTTTTTCTTAATTATTCCGTTTCTCATTTTCCGTTTGGTTTTGTAATATTAAATTTATATTTACAAATATATTAGAGATAATTCAGGAAATATATTACAAATGAAATATATATGCTACTGCTATTCATCGTCCGCCTTTGGCTGTTGTTAAATATTACAAAAAATACTATAAATAGTGTTCGAAAGTACTAAAGATTTTTTTTTTATCTCTCAATCAGATACGTTATCAAATTTTGTCATTTGTGTCAAAGAGGTTTTTTATGCACTCAAGTTATTTTTAGCTCAATTCGTTTGTAGATAATGATAAAAATTAAATATAAGAATGTTTAACATATTTATCTCTCTTTTATTGGATATTCCTTTTCCTAACATATCTTGAGAACGGATTACTCTAAGATTTAATAAAAATAATTTATTAATGGTTATGGACAATGTTACAATCGTCATTATTTTTTCTTACATGATGCCTTGTTGGGTCTAATAGTCATTTAAAATTTATAATTTTTTTCTTTAACATTATATAAATAATTTTCCATTTAGTACCATTCAAAAGGATTAATAAAAAAAGGAATAAAATTTATTAGCATAATTTATAAATTTATTCCCCATACCTAAATGAACTTAGATCCTTTCAGTAGAATGTTGGATCATTGACGTAACTTGTTAGAGAACTAGCCCAAAACTGGAGCATATTAAGTAAAGAAATTTTATTTTTTTGTTTCTTTATGATAGTTTTAAATAATAAATTATTCAGATTAAAGTTTTAAAAAAAATAGTAAATTTAAATGACTGGTTCAATATAGGATCCATAATGTATTGTTTATGTAATTATTGATGCTTACTAGGGGGACTGAGTATCCCTCCAACATCTAAATAAAGAAAACTTAAAAATTGTTTATAAAATTGATATTGTGTTTTTGTTTTTTTTAAACTAGGCCTAACGGTAAGAAATGATAAAACATATTTAATGCAGTTTAGTTCACAATTATAAAATAATAAATTATTTTTATATATATTCTCAGAACCGAAGACAGTTTATTTGATTTTTTTTTTCTATGATAATGTTTTACCAATTAAAAATATACAGTACAATAAAAAAAAAAAGTACTAACTACCTAATTATTTGAAACTACAAAGCTACCTTAGCAACGAAGATGAAATACAGCGTTACCTGATGTAATGAGACATTGATATTTTTTGTTTTTTTATTGTTTTATTTTCTCTTGGTTAAATTAGAAAATAAAATAGACGACTTTGACAATTGACTTGCACCTGAGTGTCCTGCGAGATGATCTTAGACTGGAGGCAGAACTGCAACTGTCGGTGCCATCCACGAGCGCACACTGAGCTCGGGACCTACCACCTGTTGGCAAGTCCTTCCCCCTCCCCACCCCCCAACTCCCTCAGTTCTAGGCAAGCGTACTTAGGTCTTCAACATCGGTCATCTCAAGACAACCCTCAAAGGAAGGTTGGAATTCCAACTCCTCAAAGCATAGGTGCAAAGAATCCTATATCTGCATGTTTGAAAAAAAACACACATTAGCTACTTTAAAGATTTGAGCATAATCCGCGAAAATAAATCTTGTTGGTAGACAACTGATACAAATTAAAAAACTCTTGATGGATGAAAATTAAAATTGAGTTTGTACTTTGGAACAAAAATAAGCAATCTCCAAAACTTTAAATTGGAATGAGGGCGCATACTATGTGCAGTAATTCTTGAAAGGACCATTGTCAAACTAATGTATTTCATACCTCCCTGACTTCATTTGTACAGCTCACTACACTCTAAAGGTTAAATCCAGGCCCTTTTGTCCCAAGACACAGAGCTCTACATCTATCCATTTTCTTTTATTTTGTTCTTCAGAAAAATCCAGCTCCTTGTAATCTCCTTTGTTTTCTCCCGCTTTGACTCTAGTCACTTGTGTCTGCAAGGTTGGAGATAGGACTTCTAAATGCTGAATAAGATTCATCTTTGGGATTTGTAAGTGCTCTCATGTTTCCTCCTGGTACATCGAGTTGAAGTGGATCTATCACGTTTTCCGATGGGAACTCTTCTTCGTTTTGTTTTTTCAAGTCCTCAGGATCAAAAATCCTCCCTACATTCTAAAACTCCGCACTCCACGTTCTACAATCCTCTCTCTCAATACAGATCTCAACTAGTTTATTTATATATCGCCTATCATCAAACCACTCCCTTCAGCAAATCCTTCTTCATTGGTGCTGCCTCCTTTTAACTCCTTATATACGTCAACCCTCGTTCTTAATAAATTCTTTTAAACAACATCTATTCCATTATCTAGTTCATATTCAAGTTTCGTTAATTATGTAAGAATTGCTTGTTTCTGTACTTACAATTGCTACTAACATTAAATTGGCATATACCGTTTGGGATTTCTTCATACCAGACTAGCGTACATGATTTTTGAACTACGTCATTATTCATAAGAGAATTTAGTCCAAAATAAAGTAATTTGTTATTCATCGATCTACCAAAGTATTATTTGTATTACCTTTATTGATTTTATATCATCATACATTTATATTCTATGAAACGTTCCTCGAAAAATTAGATGGACGCTGATAAATCTATAGGTTTGGGATGAGAACAGAGTCCAAAGGAGAAGGATAGATCTTGGTGAATAGCCTATGTTGCAACGTTTTGGAAGAATTGTTTTCTAAAGGTTTTGTGTTGAACAACTGACATTTTTAATACGAGGAATGTGATGAATGTAAGCTGTCAGGTATAAGAAGAGATATGTGTACGTATTCTTACTACTAACTTGCAGACAACCGCATTGCAAAAGTTGGAAGCCTTCAAGTCTGCTAGACACCCATGCAAGACGACCAATATCCCTTATATTTATGTCACAGGAAAACAAGGAGGAAGACTTTGTAAGATGCGCCAGAATATATCTCCTCTCAAAATAAAGTCTCACAGTGGACACCGTATTGCTCCCCACCTAGAGACATAGATTAATCAATTACCTTCCAACGGCCAGTTCTTACAAGAAAATACCACCTGTCGAACAAGAACATTAAGAGTAAAAGATCAGTGTCGATCCCTGTAGCGAGTATCCACTGTTTTATACCTACTTTACACAAGGCGGTGTATTACCTCTCGAGCTCTATTCCAAATAAGCTCTCTTGAGGACCTACCTGCAGGACATGTGTGCACAATTTCGAAGCTCTTATTGAAAGGAAAGGATGCTTTTAAGAATCTAAGGCCTATGAAAGTTGTTTTTAAGACGCAGTTGGGAGTATTATTGGGAGTATATTGCCGCGATGAACTCCAACAATAGGAAAACAAAATTAAAATTACTTATACTACAAGGTTATAATAAAAAATAATAACAATGAAAAAGGTATGCAAGGTTTATTATTTAAAAGTCTTATCAACCAATGGTTCAATTATTATACATTTATTAGTGTTTTATGGTTTTCAACCGAGTACACATGTGGGAAATACATACATAGTTGATTGTAGGTCACAAGGACTACAAAAATTCTATCTAGACCGTGATCACATAGCACACAAAAAGTAGACGATTTTAGATTTGCTGTTTTTTTTTTAAATAACCCGTGCTTGGTTATGCTCAATGCCGGCCTAAGGGTGGGGCAACCAGGAAAATTGCCCTGAGGGAGCTGATCTGAAAGGGAGCTCGCGAATCGTTAGAAATTAAATATATATACATATAACGTGTTATAAAGAAATCAATTTTAGTCAATTGATAAAGAAACTGTATTAGAGCAATATTGAATGAAATCAAATCCAAATACTGCATAATTTAAAACAGCTTAAGAAATTTAAATTCGAAATTTAATTTTTTTATAGGTTTGGGAAATGGCATCATTGTCCGTTGATGCCAAATGTCTAAGGCGGGCACTGGTTATGCTGCTGATTCGGTCCTGTTAAGCGAAGACGCGGAAACTATAAAACTAAATACAACAACGTGAATGAAAGCCGGTAAAGAACTGTGGCCTTAAATAAATACGGATAAGACAAAATATATGGTCACTGCAAAAACGGCGACAATTTCTGTAATATCTATGTTCAATGAAGTATGTTTGAACACGTAAAAGTTTATGTATCTAGTGTCTACGATAACTAGAAAAAATTAAATTAAAAAGAAAATTAACATTAGGCTGATGGCGGGAGATGCTTGTTACTTTTCTGTGGCGAAACTACATAGTTCGATCCTACTCTCGCGAAACTTAAAAGTTAGAATTTACAAAACCATCATCCCTCCTACGGTTATTAATGGATGCGAAACGTGGCCGCTTACATTAAGGGATGAGCAGCGCCTTGAGGTTTTTGAAAATAAAGAATTGTGTAGAATATTCGGATAAAAAACTGGAGAATTTAGATGGTTGCACAACGGCAAAGTACGTGAACTACACCTGATTTGTATCATTGAAATAATTAAGTTGAGATGAATAAAATGGGTATTGCTATGTATTGAACATAGCAAATCAGTTTTTTGAATTATTATTTGTCAAAAAAAAAAGGAAAACGACTTCTGACATCAACACCAGCGTTAAGGGACAGAGCAGATAGATAAGGACAGACCTATACCGGGATCCTGGAGAAGGCTTAGAGTAAAAACTAGTTACGAGCTAAGTAACTGGTTCCTTTTAAGGTGTTACCAGTTATTGTGAAGTAATAGGATGATTTAAATACCAATGGAAACCATCCTTGCCCCACTCTGAATATTTGTATATTTAATATTATATACCGGAACCTCTTTTCTTACTTCTTAATATTAGAAGTAAGAAAAAAGGTCTTATGATGATGTCCAGCCTTGAGGATAGGTCTTATGATGATGTCCGGCCTTGAGGATAGGTCTTATGTTTTCATCCGGCTTGGGGACCGAAGCCTTGGCCCTGTATAGACCATGATGATCCTTGCAGAGCTTTGAACCATGACGAGGTGATCTCGAATCAGCATATGCAGTGATGAAATCTACTACCTACACCACTTCACATACCATAATAGCTAAGTTGTAATTCCCAACCATAATGTTAAAATATTTCATGGCAAAATAATTCTCAAAACAGTCCATCTGAAATCATACCTGCACAGTCATTATTAAATCATGTTTTGTATTTAGTTTATTGTACATAGTATTTGCACATTAAGAATATTCGTATATAATTCTTTATTAAACATAGAGCTAAATTGAGTTTTTTAGTAAAAGTTATTTTAATTCTGCCACCTATTTATATCATGATGATCCCAGGTAATGTAAGTAATTAGAAAGCATGATAAACACAAAACAGCCTTTGAGAAAAGAAATCCAATTAATTAATCATGGACCAAATATATCATAGATCCAAAAAATTCATTGTACTAACTTTTTTAAATTAATTTTGATTAAACATTTCTGGGTAATTATCATCAATAATTATCCAGTGGCATAAAATTCAACACCCCAAAACATAGCATTTTTAATGTCATCCCTTTTTTGGGGATAAAACATAGCAGTATGTAAAATCGCTGGGCTTAGTAACCATAGAATTTTTAAAAGGTTAACATGCGCTGTGCCGACTGGTTAACGTCCGAGGGTTAGAACGAAGCGTAGGCGGGTAGATTGCATTAAGGATGATCTAGGTTTTGACGGCGATCGGTGGAGGGAGGTGTGTAAAAACCGATTGGTGATGTCGGCATCGAGCCTTCGGGTTTCGCTAAGCCTTT
This sequence comes from Nezara viridula, assembly GCA_928085145.1. Lineage (NCBI taxonomy): Eukaryota > Metazoa > Arthropoda > Insecta > Hemiptera > Pentatomidae > Nezara > Nezara viridula. The sequence goes on along the minus strand of OV725081.1, from coordinate 68,797,249 downwards.
TTATTATTACTATTTTTTTTAAACTGCGTATTTTGTTCAACAGGGAGCGATCACTAAAAGATATATAACTGAGATAATTATCAATTGCTTCATAGAGGACCAAACAACATTTTCTTCTTGCTCATTTATTTTTTTACTTTATTTTAACTTTTTAATCAGTATATTTTGATGGATTTTACAATACCTCAATTTTTTATTTATATCTATTATTTTCTTATATAACTTCATATTCCTTTTCTCTGTTTTAAATTTTATTCTAAGATTACCATTTTTAGTTCTTATATTACCTTATTTTGATTATGTTTATTCATTATTCCGCACTTTTCAGCCGTTATTATTATTTATTTCTTAGCTCTTGTTATTGTTACTATTTATTTTACTTTAATGTTCACTTATCTACTTCATTTTACTTTAAGTTTTTCTACCTACATTGTTTATGTTTCTCTTATCTATTGTTACCTGGTTCTTTTCTCAGACCTGACGAATGCCTGAACTTCGGGTCGAAACGTGGGCAAATGTAAAAATAAATATTATTATTTATTTTTGCCATTTTTTATTTTCATTGATCATCCCAACCATCCTTCTATTCAAAATTTTCTTCAAACGGAAGCAGAATTTATTTTTGTTAAAATAATTTTAAAGGGAGTTTTATGCATGTAAACTACACTATGCTCTGGTTTGCATCAAATCTTGGTTTATTCGCGAGTTTTCTTATCAGCCATTCACTTGACAACTGATGACACTCAGAAAAAAAATTCTTGTTGATTAACCTTAAAGTCGTTAACCTCTATCCGATTTTAATGCTAATCAAAGACTCACTGACTACGCTCTCATTGGTAAATATATTTTCACTTTAATTATTTGTAATTTACAAAATTAAAGATATTTTGGAGGAAATAATTTGAAAAATCAGCATTTAGACCCCATCACACTATTCTAACAAGGACAAGCCATAACTGTTATTAAAGACCATTCAATTCCACATCGATATAAAAGGTTTAATCAAAATAGTTTGCTCCGTTTTTATAGAATATGAGCTATTCCGTTCACATTTTCAAGTAAACTTATGTATTCGCTCACAAACATACCAATCTTGTATAAGCCCATATTCAGTGGTATTCCAAATCAGTAGTTTTGTGTTATATAATAGAATATCATATAAATCTTAATGGTTTAAATAAGAATAAAGTTGAAATTATTGTAATGATTAATTCAGAGAATAATTGCGAAAAATGCACCATTTTTGACACCAGAACAGTTGAATTAACTATTTATTATTCCAAATACGACGTAGATTAGATTAAAACATTATTATTAGATTACTATAGATTAATATCTTAGTTACTAAGCTGATAATAGGTATCGACTCCACATTACTAACGAATGTGGAAATACCTATTTTGTTAGCTCTAAAAACACTAGGTTTTTATTGTAAACACACATTGCGATATATGTATACAAATAAACTTTTTATGTAAGTAAAATGTATTTATAAACTTATTTAATTCCAGTATTATAAGGAACAACAGTCTTTGGAGTAAATTCAGTCTTTTACAATCTATTTGGTTGGTGCTTTTCAATCTTATTCCGTTTTATTCCTAGTCAGTTATAAAACATGATAAAAAAAAAGTTCTTTGGTACTCCGATCCATCTCTCTCCCTCCTTCTAGAAAAAAATAAAATAAAATGTATAAATAATAATTCTTAAATACTTCGGGGAAAGATTAAAGTAATTAATTCCAAAAATGCTGTTTTTAACATTCGTTACTCAAATCCTATACGGACGATGATATGAAAATTCAAATATATTAAATGATAAATTAATATTGATGAAAAATTATTGTATACTTCAAAGGTAATACTTATTCTAAAATCATTAACCGTACATATTTACTAGGATAAACGGTAGAGAACGGTAAGATGCAACAGAAACATTAAATTCTTTCCGGATACAATCCTCAATTCAATCCAAAGTAATCCCTTATATCTGGACCCAGGATTTGGTGTAGTGGGTGGGTCTTGAAGGATTACACCATTTCTGACAATATTCCAACTTTCACATAAATGCCATTATTTTTGTATTTTATAAAATAAAAAGTTTTACAACATATAAAATTAAAATATGAAATTTTAAACTTTTTTTTTGGTTTACGCTAAATAACTCCTTTTTAAAGCGACATTGATAAAAAATAGTTATATTCTATCTTAAACAGCTTAAAATTATCTAACTTTTTTTTCTAAACTTAACAGGCAGCGAACTATTGAGCTTTCAAAATGAGTAAAGTTTTGAAGAAAAAAAAAATACGAAAATTGATAAATTAAATTATTGTATTAATATTTATTCGTTAGTGCAATAAAATATTAATACAATAATTACAGTAATATAACTATGCCATTTATTAGTACTTAATGGTGTGGCAAAGGACTCTAGAAACCTATGCCAGTGACGGTTTTCTGCCGATAAAGTGTATTTTCTAAGTAACTGCTTCAAATATTTTAAATAGTTTTTTAGTGTTTTGGAAATATAAATGTATTCTCCAGATGTTTTATTTCAAGCTATTTTTCGTTATTGTTGACCATTTATTTACAAAAGACGCTTGTTTTTCAACTTTAGTTGAACGACTTGAAAAAACTGATTTTACTGGTTTTTTTTCTATTACCAAGGTCAATTATTTTTTTAACATGTTTCATGTTTTATTATTTCCTATCTATCTACCTTCAATGAAAGGCAAATTAAGGTGATATTAAGACAAATGTCGAATCTAAGTGACGGATAAAACAACTCAAGTCAAAGACGTCAATACCATTTTGGGACAGTGCGGTCGCTTTTTTCATTGGAACATTGCCTTTTTTTTTTTAAATAAATAGTTAAAAGAAACACAACAGTATGCAATTTATTGGGATGTACGGTAGTGGGTTCTGGTCCACCATGTAACATACTTTTCAGAATACCTCCTGACTACCGTCTACGCTTTCCAGTCAGTGGCTCATTATCTTCAAGAAAAAACTACGAATTCTCTGAACGAGATTCAAAATGGATTTATAAAATGCTTCCTTTCAAAACTGAAAGAGCACTATTGTGAAGAAATCAAAAAGGGTAAATTTGGAAAGATCGATAGTTCGCTTCCTGTTGGGTTTAGAAAAAATGTTAGATAATTTTAGGCTATTTAAAATTGATTATAATCGTTTTTTATCTATGCTTCCCTAAAAAGGAGATATTTAGAGTAAACCAAAAAATGATAGAAGTTTCAATGGTTTATGGAGCACTGCAGCGAACCCGCAAGAATTTCAAGGGCGAAAACTTAGATTTTTTTGTATTCACTATGCACTTGATAATATAAAAAAGAATTTCCCGACTTTTTGAATTGCCCGACCTTTTGCAAGTTAACATGTCTGCCTGGGCTTTTATTGAGAAATGTACTTGTTCTGTACCTTGTGTATCCTTAACTTATACTCAATTGAATTAACATTTCAAAAAAATGTGAGCATTATAAAAGATATGATCGTACGGATAAACTACTAAGGAAAAATATACAAGGTCATGGGATTTAGTTTCTGATCTGGTTTTAAGATATAAGGTATTGTTATATTTTTTTATCTTCGTTTTATATTGTACAGATCTAAAGTGTTTTCCAAAGTAAATTCCAAACCATCGCTCAACTGTCCTGCTTATGTTCCATGAAGATAGTGACCATAGTCCAAAATAGTCTATGATCAATTAAGCCTATACAAGAGTTTGATTGGTGCATATTTATATTATTTTGTTATCGTGTAGTAATGAAAAAAGATTGAAAATCAATTAGTTCTTTCTTAAATCAACTTATATTCTTTTGTTTGGATGTGAAAAATCGATCTACCCATTGGTTAGGAGTTACAGAACAGTTCATTTAACTGAAAGAATTACAGCAATAACCATTTCGGGCTGAATTTGGCTCTCCCTCCCCCTTCCTCCCCCCCCCCAAAAAAAAATTAAATCCTGGATCCGCTAGTGCTATTAACCATGATTTCCATGGTTGGGAATGGTAAACATCTATGATTCCATGGCCGATTCCTTTGGGTTAATTTGGCATTATTCCTTTCACCGACTAATTTGGGTTCAAGGACAGAGATATATTGTGCTAGATCCATGGATTACGACAGCTCAGAATCAGAAGATAAAGTTTATATATATATATATATATGAAATTTTATCTTTTTAAAAAGGTCTTAGGAAAAATTCCTAAAATTTGCTTTCCCAGAATATTTGCGTTGTTCATCGTATTGATTAGTTAATTCAATTTAAAAAATAAAAATATGAACAAATTTATTTCAGTCCTTCTAAAAATTAATGTCTTATTTCTGTTATTGCATTTCTAAAAGGGTGTTCACATCAAATGTTACATATATATTTTGTTATCAATCATGTTTGCACCATCTAGTGTTAATGTGCCTTTGTTACTGATAGCGTTCGGAAAATTTTGGTAACAGGAAGAAGTTGCTGCCAACAAAGTTGCCTTTGTTTTTGTCCAACAGTTGCAAACTCTATTGTATAAGCCGCCCAAGAGAGACATAAGCCAGGGATGCCCAGAAGGGGGTTTAATGCTCATACTGCACCATCAAATTTTTGAGGAGGCACATTTTGATAGGGTTTGGAATTTCTTATGACACATTTCAATAGAGTTATGAATTGTCGAAATAAAAAATTTCAAACGAAGGGGCAATTAAAAAATATGGAACAGACCACAGCTAGTGAATTTGTATGCAATCTACGATTCTAATTAAAATTCTAATTTCGTTTCCAATTTTAAGAAGAGAAGAACAATAAAATATGTTGAAAGGAGGGAGGAGGAGAAATTCATGTGCCATTGACCTTGAGAGGGATGGGGGCACCCCCTAGCATTAGCTACAAAGGGTTTTTATTTTTAACATAATGGTACCCAGGATAAGCAAATTAAAATTAAAAAATGTTTCAGAAGCATTTACGATGAAGTTTTGTTTTTATTTGATTGAAAGTAAATTATGATTATTATTTCATAACAACGAAATTGTTTTATGAGATATTCTTCGAGAAAAAACTGTAATTTAATTGCAGATAAAAAAAGATTGTCTTCTGTAATTGTACCTGTTGAAGATAATTTTAAAATATTTGGGATTATTAAGAATAGTAAGAAAGAACAACTTTAGATTGGGGGGGGGAAGGCTAATCAAATTGTTCAAATCAATTTAGTTAATACTCTAACCATTAGAGCTCTCTTTGATTTACCGATATTTATATCATTAAATTTGTTGTCTTTAAAAGTGCGAAAAGCCCAAATTAGAAATTTGTATTTAAAATAAATAATAATTATTGGTTTATAACAGAGATAATGTCTAATCATCACTTTTTTACAATTACTACTGTTAGTATCAAGCATGCTAACCCAACAACTACAGCTGTCGGTTTGACATTGTCAGTGCTTTGTTAGGTCGTTGTGTTTTGGCGAGAAGTGTTCTCTTAAGTTGATTACATCTAAATTCATAAACATGATATTAGAAGGAGGCTAAGGTAAGCAGATATTTTTTTATGGATCAAGATTTAACAGGAATGAAATACATCTTTTTAATTGTTTTGTTTTCTGCTTCTTAGTGTGAAGTATATCTAGTTTTTGATTATGGCATTGTACAAAATGTTTGTTTTGATTTTCAGTACCCAAATATATATGTGTCACACTTGAAAATAGTGTAAGGATATTTTACATTACATTGCAGGTATTTAATTTTACCTTGCCAAAAGTCTTTGGAATGTTGCATACTGATGGCCTTACCTCAGTTTTTAACTATTTTGTTTATCATTCCACAGCTAACTAATTATTGTATTATTATGTTTTCAAACTTTTTAGGTTATGGAAAATTGTAACTTGTCATTGAAGTTTGTGAACCTTCTCTGACAAATGTGTTTAGATTGTTGACATTGTTCTCTGTCATGTTTGTTATCATTATTTTGATGTAAGAATGTTATGTTGACAAGGGCTTTCTTAGATTTGTTTGATAAAGCGTGATTTCACTGGTAAAGTTCATAGTTTGTGATTTGAAATTGGTTCTCATACGTAATTGCTTAAGTATTTACTTGATTTTTTAAAAATTTGTCTTCTATGTTTAAAAAATATGGTTGACATTTAAAGTATGCTGTGTTTTTAAATTATTGTAAATCTAAACATGTTTGTCTTTTACTTTTCATTGATAGTCATTTACATTTATCGCTTTGTATATTATCGGTGATTCTTGTTAACATAGCATGTGTTGCAGTATGCTGATATCCTATTTTATTCCTTAGTTTTGCTGTTTAGTTTACTTATATTTATTACAAATTAATTATTCTTAATTTTTCTGCAATGAATATGCCTTCTCTTAATTCATAATTATTTGAACTTTTTTAATATTGTCTTAAATCTTATATTAAAATTTATTTATTCTATCAATTATTATATTTTTAGGTTGTTTTATCTTAAGAGTTGCTGCAATTAAATTTAAATGATCTTTCACAATAAACATTTATTAAATTATATGCCGTATATAATTTTAAATACATTTCTATTATATATTTAGTACCCTATATACTTATTCCTTGTTATATCCCTAATAATTTATGTTTTCTTTAATTTTTCATTATTTGATGTTGAATTATTTTATTCATTTTGCTGCTTGGCCTGTATTTTATTGCTTTATGTTCTGCCTAAACTTTTTTAACTTTTGTTTTTGTTGTCATTATGTTATATTTTTATATTCTTCCTGCATTAAAAATCAAAGTAAATAAAATTTATATTTTCTGGTAAAGGTTTAGGATTTAATGAGCTGATCTTGAGCATGCGCATTGTTTGTTAGAGTGTTTTTTCTATGTTAACTTTTACTTTATCATGTATGTACTTGTTTCAATCACAAAAAATATTATGTAATTTTCATTGATCTCAATGTTTACTGACTCCCTTTCCTTATTTAATTGGAAATTTTCAGATTGTTTTCAATTCTAATGGAGGATAGTGTAAGTGTAAAATCAAGTGATTCGACTGCTGTGAGTGATGAGTTTGAAATTATAAACGGACAGACTGTGGTTACTGCTTCAGTAAGTTAATCGAAAAGAATTTTTGTAGTTAAAAGGTTGATTATAAGCAATAAATTAAGTTGATTTGCCTGTATGTAGAAGAATGAACTGCATCGAAGTTTATTCAAACTATTTTTTCTATCGAAACTTATTCAAACCTACTCAGATCATATTGTTATTTTCAACTTAATTTCAAAACTGCTTGTTAATAGAAGATAATTTTATATAATTTCAAATAAAATATTATCCAATTATGTTCATTTCATATCAGGATCGTGAAATACCTGATAGTTTAGTTGGAATTGTTTCAGAAGTAACCTTTTCTTGGTGACCTTTGCGTTTACCTTCAATGAAGTTGCTACCCATATGATCTTTCTAAATATCATCCACTTTAAGATTTCAATCCTTGTGTTTGTATTGCGTGTTGAGTTACTTTTAATATTATTTAAAAATGTATGACAACAATTTTGTAAACCTCTTTTAAATTTACTATCATTTGCTGTTACAAAAATAAAATCATGTTATTAATATTCGATTGTTCTTTTCCCAGAGTTTGCCCCAATTGAAAATAGCTGGTGACGGAAGCTTAGAAGGCCTTTGGCAGTGCCTAGGAGAAATGCTTAAAGAAGATATTGACAATACACAAAAGGAAGAAATGTCTGTCGATGAAAATGATGAAGTTGAACATTCCCAGAATGAAAACATTGAAGAATTGGGTAAAGTTCTACTTATTACAAGTTAATATGTTCAATTAGTTGAACCGTTAAAGTACTTTAAAAAAAAAAAAAAATAGAATACTGAGTTTGTTGTTATGAGTTTTATGTTATCGCCTAAAATATTTAATTAAATAAAGTGATCCATCTTATAACATGGATTTAGATTTAACTCAGGTTTATAATAATAATTGCATTCTTAGTCTTAAAATCAAATGATAATATTATTATAGGGGCGGTAATTATCGCTTACACTTTGGCTTTCCTTCTTATGGATTGGGATAATGAATTTCTTTTCCCATTCTATGGGTATCCTTTTGAGATCCTCAACCTTTTGGAATAGTGTTTGGAGACACTTGAGAAGCTTATTTCTCCCATATTTTATAAATACGGATGCAATCCCATCCGGCCCAGCTGCTTTTCCTATCTTTACTTTAGCAATGGCTGCTTCGACTTCCTCCTCTTCTATGGTATCTTCCATGTCGGGGACTTCTGGTTCGGTTATTCTACCTCTTCAACGGCAATCTTGAAAATTTCGCCGCCTTTCTTTCACTCTGAATTTTAGGGTAGGACAAAGCCCCCAACAGTTATAACATGTCACTTGTTTCTTGAAGGTTATCCTTTTTTTTTTCTCTTTTATTCAATTATCAAATTAATTCAAAAATTGTATTTAGCCTTTTTTCATAACTTCTAACAATGAGAGATAGTTAATTATTTAAAATAAACCAAATTAAAGGTACTTAAGAAGAAGATATGTTGAACATTGGGCATTTAAGCCCCAAAAGTGACATAAATGGGTATAAGACCTAAATGATATTAAAGACCACTGAATTATACACCGAGTTTAACCAGAATCGTTAGAGCCAATTTTGAGAAAATTGTAAAAGTGTGTATAACAGTTTATAAAGTAGCACTTCCGGTTAGCCGATTTTTACGAAAAAGTTGCTGTAGCATCGCAGCCATGTACTCGTTTTTGAGCTACACTGTTCACACACACACACACATCCCATTTTGTGGGACTTGAATTATTTGGACTCAGGAGACCTTGAAACGTGTATTTCTGTTGAATAATCAAATTCAAAAATTTTCATGATCGCATTACTTACCCTTACTATATATTACATATATATGTAAGTGAAAGTAAAAAATTGCTTTATTCCACAAAAAAAAAAAAATTTCATATCTGTGATATATCGATTTTACCAATTAGTGATTTAGTTGTATTAACCTGATAGTGTGATCTTGTACGATGAATAAAGATTAGTAATTACTAATATTGTTGTTTTGTGTTTTAAAATCATGTCTTGTTTCTTTAATTCATACACCCATGAAGTACCTTTCTTCAATACTTTTATCCTCATCGCCAAATGTTAGATCTTGGAATATTAAAACACAAAACTACAATATTAGTAATCACTACTGTTTATTCATCGTACAAGATCACACTATCAGGTTAATACAACTAAATCACTAATTGGTATAATCGATATATCACAATATCAATAACAATAGGTTATAAAAAACAGCAAAAAAATATTAATACTTTTTTTATATATATGCCTTGCTAATTTTGTATTTATTTCTAAAATAAATAACACTTACTCAAAGTAAATACAAGCATTGACACCAAAGAAGACTTATTCCATTTCCCTAATGGTAGAAAAAGTATACTTTACTTTGAAAAACATATTGGTCTTGGAAGGAAATTATTTATCTCTTAATCAGGCAATTGAACTGCCAACCTATTAATAACTATGTTCACATCATATGTGATATGATAGGATCTGATATCTTCTTTAATAAATCTAAATCTTATTCTTCATAATTTTTTCTTTATTTAGTCACTTTATTTCTTAGTTCAATCTTAATCCAACAATGCTGATACACAATGTACGTCCTCTTGAGTCCAAATAATCTGTCTTGTGACATAGTCTAGGTGCTTAGTATGGCGATAGTCAAGGTCAAAAACGAGAAGTTAAACTGAAATTACATACAAAAGAAATGTATGTTGCTGAGATGTTCAGTAAGTTTTCACTAAAATTGACTTATCAGAGCTTTTTTTGATAACATTATAAAATAAATTGTACACATTTTTCCTACAACAATTCAAACAATTTTGATAAACTATTAGGTATATGAGCTTTTCAGTTGGCAGGATACCTAACTCAAATTTCCACATTTTTCATTATTAATTTTAGTGATATTTCTAAATTTATACCTTTATTCACAGTTCTATATTTCAACACCCTAATCTGGAATCAACTTCATCGCTCTCTGTACAAATATTATAAATTTTTCAAGTAGAAATATCACTAAATGTGGAGGAGAAATGAAAATAAATGTGGTGAAAAATACAGCCTTTCTTTTGTTTGTGTCGATTGAATTAACTAATTATTGCCAAAGAACTACCCACCCCTGATCTCATAAGAATCCTTAAAAGAAAAAAAAAAAACAGGGAAAAAGATTTATTATTAATTAGTTATTTTACAAATACCAATAGCTTTACAAATACCAATTTTTTCCCTTATCAATTATTTCTCTCGTCTTGATTCTCTTTATTTAGAGTAAAAATTTGATACTAGATGAAGAATCAACTTATCCATTCTGTTGGCAGGTGATGTTCATCAGGATTGTACAATATTTAATGGAGTGTCCTACCTGGGTGCTGCTGCCATCAATGCACCCAAATCAGACACTGAAATACAGAGAAACATGGTTATCCTTAATGAGAGTATTGTGGAAGCTATTAAAGTGTCTATTTCCATACCGTCTTGTTCTGATGGTTCCGTTGTGTAAGTTTCATTTAAACTTTCAATCTAAGTTTATTTTTATTATGTAAATATTTGATACTGGTTTACAAGTGTCCCTTCTGGTTGATGGGTCGTTCAAGGTCTCATAATGTCGATGGGATTCCAATAGCCAAGCCATTGGTTGGGTCTCTCAAAGGTTACAAAGACCATTGGTAGGCTCAGCTACTTTCGGAATTCTATGTACAGTGTAATCAATAAAATCTATCCACACCTGGCAAGCAGAGTTGTCACTTGTTAATTAGTACCAATATTTTTATATTTTTTAATTTTGATTTTACAGTTTAGACAGTTGCAGTAAATAATAATAGAATGTGAATAGTCTAATAACTCACTTATAAATGTTTTACAGTAAAAGTACTATAGTTCATTTATTTAATAATCTTGTAGAGGACTTTACTTGGACTGGATGACTTGTTAGACATAGGGCCTCATCTGGCCAAAATTACTATTATTACTTTAATATCTGTATTTATTGCAATTAATTCATTTTGTTAGGATCTGTGAACTACATATTTTTCTAGAAAAATAAGAAGACACTAATCATAATACATAATAAATAAATTAGTTAACCTTTCAGTGGGCATGCATTTATTTGTAACACTAGTAGCTGCGCAGCACATGAAGTGTGCCATATCTTTTTGGTAGTAATTACAGTTTTTTTTTTTTTTTTTCTGTTTAAATTCCACCAAGCTCCATCTCAACGAGACATTGATGCGTCCCATACTTCTATATAGATCGGAGTGCTGGACAACTTCGAAGGCTACTGAAAAGGAACTCTTTATTTTTTAAAGGAAAGTTCTCTGTTATATTCTTGGAGTAGTGAAAGTTGGAGATTAGTGGAAGCAGTGCACGAATCAGGATCTGTGCAATGCTTTTGGCAAAGCTGATATTGTGAAAGTAATGAAGCCGAGGTATGCAGGGCATATTGCTAGGATGGCAGATGGAGAAAGGTCTAAAATATTGCTTACACAGTAAATCCATGGAAGAAAGAGAAGAGGGAGCCCAAAGCTAAGATGGTCAGATGTTATGGCAGGAGATGCCCCCAGCATGCTTGGAGTTAGGAACTGGGTGGCGTCGGCGCAAAACCGTGACAATCGGAGGAAACGGTTGGAAGAGACCAAGACCTCTAACCAGATTGTAGCGCCTTGAGAAAAAAAATTGTAAATTAATATATATTTTAATTTATACATGGCCGTGAAGTGGATAAAAAGATGAAGACACACGTCTATAATTAATTGAAGAACAACTGAATAGAGCAGGCACAAGACTCATTGGTATTGGCCATTGATTAAACCTTCTTGACTCTCCCTTTAAAAATATATATTACTGTAAACTTGTTTTACAACCAATACAAGCCTAAATAGGAATAATTTTGATTGTGTTTTATCAAGGCTCTGACTGAAAAATATGTATTAAAACACTTTTGAAGCCAGTTTCTTTTATTTTATCTTTGTTCATTATAATAATTGTACTACTAATTTTAGCTGATTTAGCTTTCAAAATAAATATGTTAAACTATTTTTTCATAGATTATATGATGGTATAACGAACAGTGTTATGCAAAGATATGAAATTTGCCGGATACTGTTTTACGCTCACGGCAAACCAAATTCAAATGAAGCTGCTTGTTTTGCTTTCACTTGGACTCATGGTGACACTTTGGAATCTTCTATTTTTCAGTGCCACGTTTTCAGATGTGATATACCCGAAGCAGTAAGTTCTTAAATTGCATTTGGTGTGAAGTATTTATATCCCACTTATTTAATTTTTTTTATTATGTGATATAATAATCGGTGTTTTAAAATGTTTAAATTTAGGTTGGCCAAGTTTCTGCATGTTTTATGAAAGCTTTTCAAAGGGTCCCGAAGTCTTTAAGTACTTCAATCAATGGAGAACTACCGACAGAAGGTGAATTACTAAGCAATATTGGTAATATTCAAGTTTTTGTCCTTGATTTAACTATGGATATCAAGGAAGATGATGGGAAGGTAATAATACTTATCTATTTTTGTTCATTTACATTTTATATGATATATTAAAATTACATAATTACATTAAAGACTATCACATGGTATATTGACACAAAATTATCCAAAATGGGCCAATTTTCAGTATTCTTCGAATTATTTATTTTTATAAATAAAATGTGTGTTTAGGCAATTAGGTTTATTATAATACATTCCAGGTCATGAAAAAACAAAAAAATAAAAGCTTTACAACAATTAATTGTAGTCATTTTAGCTGAAAACAGGAATACTTTTACTTTTCTCTTTTTTATACGTTTCTCTAATAAACCTCAACTTAATTAATACGGACTTCAAGATTATAAAATGAAGAAATTTTTATAAAAGTGGAGTAACAGTAGTATAGTTTGATGCTGATAAACTTTATGTTCATTTAAAATAAACTTCATCTTGTTTACAATGAAGCAATTATTAATTACTTAAACTAAATATTTCTTTAGTTATTGCTTTTTTTTTTTTTTTTATTCAATAAAAAAAATGATACTTAAAAGACCACAAAACTTGGATTTGCTATTTTTCTACTGAAAATTGGCCCATTGTTTATATGGACTTTTTTGTAGTTCTTGAGATCTACTATCACTGCTATCAAAATTTCCCTCTACTTACGGGACACCCTGTATATATAAATACAATTTTTCCCATTGCACTTTTTTTTTATATTTAGTTTCGAACAATTATTTTTTTATTTTATTATTATTAAGACATTGATTTTCTGAGAAACTTTTTGTTATGTTGCTGCCAACTTTGGATTTAATATCCTTAGAAATCAAATAATTGTTTTAGGGTAATTTTAATGCTGTTCCTCGTGATCGTAGTTGTTTTAAACTACGCTGTAACATAGAAAAGCAAGTTTGTCTGACGATTACTCAGGTTGCTACTGAAGGGCAAAAAAAATTGGAGGTGAAGAGATGTTTTGGTGTTCTTATTGCTCCTGGAAAGCATGTTAAGCATAGCGATATGCAGTTGTTAGATATGGTAAGTGTGCTGTATACATATTTTATTTCAGTTTTTACTCATATGGTTTGATTTAGTTTATAGAATCAATAAATCTCAGCATTTTGTTTGAATTTAATTGTAATTGAAGATAGGAAAGCTCTGTATTAATGCTAGAAGTAAAAAAAAAAAAACTGTTGGAATTGAAAATTTCCTCTTGTGTTTTACATTTTGGATGGACTGTATTTATTTCTTACTACTATGTATTGTGGTTATAAAAAATAGTATTATCATTTTATAAGTCTTTCCTAAATCAATGCCTTAAAATATTTTTTTATGCAATAGGCGTCAATGGGTTCAGAAAAAGTTGACGATACCAGTTACGTAATTACTGGCTTATGGGATCCAAAGGATGCAGCTTTTGAGCTACTCAATACTGAGACAGAAGGAAGGGACAAGAAAGTCTACTTGACTGTTGCTGTGGATCTTGTCGTGAGGGGAATTACTGAACCAGTCCGTCTGCTTGTGGAAACACAAGTTCGAGTTTACCATCAAGGTGAAAGATTCTGGTATTTTACGAGAAGACCTCTTATTCAGCCTTTTTCACTTAATTTAAAAGAGGTAAAAACATTTTTATTTGTTATCACTGTTCAACATTTTTATGTTGAAGTATAGAATTAATGTTTATTCTCTTTAGGGATGGGTTCAATAGTCATTTCCAGTTTTTTCTGATTATGTTTTATTTATTTTTTTTAAATACATAAAGGTGAAAACAAACTTCCCTTTGATTGTTCAATTAAGTATATATATATATATATATATATATAGGTTACAGATGTTTGTAACAATAATTATTGAAAATAATCCATGGTAATGATTATGGTTTTATTAATGCCATTTTGATTATATTGTTTCCCCTCTTTGATGTTAGAGAAGGCCTGCATGTTTTATTGTATTTTGTTTTATAATAGATTCTTAGTTGAAATTAGTAAAAACAGTTACTTTTTTGCTTATACACATTTATTAAATAAAAGAATAATTTCTTGTTCTATTTTTTTTTTTTAATTTTTAAATCTCAACTTTTTGTTTCTAATAATAATTTTTTTTATGACACACTGACATGTGACCAGTGCTTAAATATAAAGTATTTATTTTTATTCAATTTTTTTTTTACACAAAATTGGTAGAAATAATTATCTTAATCTTATTTTGGGGTTAGAACTTAATCTTAATTTGGGCTTGTTTGCTAAATTATAGAACATTTATTGAGCTTTTAAAAACATCATTATACGGAGAAAATAGTATCCTTGGAGGAATAGTGTAAAAGGAAGTGATAAGTAGTTGATAGTACCTTATCATAAGTTGAGCCTGTAGTGTTGTCATCCTCTCTGCATAAATAAGAAGAACTCTTTGTGTTGATTATTCAAACCAATAATCATGTTTTTGAATTTTCAATGTGCTGTTTCTAATTGTAGGTTATGAGCTTGGATAATGAACCCAACTATGAAGTAGTTAGTATTGAAACATCTGGAGAGATAGATAGAAGTCGTTTGAATTTAACATTGAATAATCTTGCCAGCTACATAAGATCCCCGAGCATCACTTCAATGGATACCCTTACACCCCGTGACGATTATAATTCAGGTATTTCTTTTTTTTATTGCTTGAGTATGGATTTAAATAATTAATTACCTTATTTACTCACTCAATGAAAGAACTTATTTTTCAAAATATTTAGTTTTCATGTGTTTTAGTGTAGCGTGAACATAGTTAGACTAAAGTACCTTAACTATGATAATAATTCTTGGCTATAATTATTTTTGAATATTTTATTTATAAATAATCATTGAACATAAAGACTATTTCAAACAAAACAAATAATGAAGGTGAAAAAATAAACAACCTTATTTTTGTTTTTCATTTTTAGTGGGATCTTGATTTATTATTTCATTTAATCAGTAACTGATTAAGGTTTTACAAAATAACCCATTACTCCCACTATTTTATTTCATGTAAATTATAATTTTTATAATCCAATACTGTCTGTCAATTAACAAATGTTTATTGTTCAAAATAATGAACCAAATCATAAGTATGAAGTTCAGTTGCCCGTATCCTCGTCAATAATGTTCCAATTTTAATCTTTTTTTTTCTTTGTTAAAAATTTAATTAACTTTCAAATTGGATGTATAATATAACCAAAAATTGTTTTTTTTTTTTTTTTGAGTTATGCTCTAATAAAGATTTCTTTTCTTTTTGACTTCTTTCCCTACATTTCTGGAGATGTGCTTATATTTTGGCATTAGAGGAGAAAAAATGGTCTGATCATTCAACTTGGTGGAGTATTAAAGGAGATATTGTCAAAAATTGCCTTTGAGAAGTAATTATATTTGGATTGATTATACTGAAATTTATTGACATTGGAAAAAATAGATTAGGACTGTCATCTAAGTTTGAAAGTTTAGAAATGAACTAAATGTTATCAAATTAACATTTTTAAAGATCTATGGAAGAGTAAATAAATTTATTATAAAAAGTATTCTAGTCTTTGTAACTACCAACCATCTGAATCAACTTTCTCATCTGCACAATATTTTTTCTGTAGTTATTGTTCTTATATTTTCTTCTTACTAGCAGAGGTTTCACATTCTGTGCACAGATGGCGACGAGCCTCTGCTTAGTGGTACTGGGAACGTCAGTAAAGACTGTTCCGTGAGTGATTTGGAGTCGTGGCGCGATGTGTTGACAAAGTGGTCAGGAGCAAGGCCTCGGCAGCTGGGACCTCTCGTTCGTCAGGGCATCCCAGAGGCTCTTCGAGGTGAGGTCTGGCAGCGTCTTGCCAATTGCGATTCTGATACTGCAGTCATGGACAACTATAGAATACTTATAACTAAAGTGAGTTTATTTAGTTTTATTTTTAATTTTAAAGTGAATACCTTGTTCTTTCTTATTTTTATCAGCGTTAGTATAATTAATGTTTCATCTTTGTTTACTTTTTATCTTTGATTTATATGTAAGGACCGCTCTTAAAAAAAGATTCAAGTTTTAACCAACTACTCACCCTTATTCATTGCTAACATGATAGTAGTTGATACGCAAAAATTTCTGGAGATCAGGTTTACAAAATTTTTCTCAATCATGATTTAATTTTTCTAGTCTGGGCCGCTATTTTTATTTTAAATCTACTTATTTATTCTCAAGGATACTAGATATACAATTCAAACCACAGAAATTGTTACAAGTTTCTGAAGTCTGAATATGCTTGTAATTAGATATTTTAGGAAAAATCTCCACTAACATATTGATTGGACTTTCTTATTAATAAACTAGGGACTGGGAGATTTTGATCAGTGCACTACCGACGGGTCAGAAATAAAATTAGTAGGAAAAAATTCAAAACTGTAAGTTTGAATAATTTACGTTCATGTTAATTTTGTCTAGCATATGTCTATCTTTCCCATACTAAACCTTGGTGACCAGCCAATCTCCTTCTACTCCTGTGTAAAAAATTTAGGACTATTTATTGATCAAACCCTCTCCTGGAGTCACCATATTTCTCACATCTCCTGACGGACAGTTTCTACTCTCAAACTATTCCATCGCTTCCGCCATCTCCTACCTCAACATACGCGTAGACTCCTCGTTTCCTCTCTCATCTTCCCCCACTTTGACTACAGTTGTGTGGTGTATGATGGACTCTCGGTGGAGCTCCGTGACAGACTGAAAAGATTAATGAACAGTTGCGTGAGATTTGTAATTGGTGCCCCGAGATACTACCATGTCTCTCACCACTACACTGAGTTAGAGTGGCTCTTCCCCTCCATTCGAAGACAATATTTCCTAGGTACATTCCTCTATCATATCATCAACAATCATCGTCCTTCCTACGCCTACAACCTTCTCCAATTCAAGTCCTCAGTCCACTCCCTCTCCACAAGATCTCGACCTTCCGACCTTTACATTCCTTCTCACAGATCTGCCTCGTTCCAAAACTCCTTTATTGCTCGTTCTGTTAGTTTCTGGAATTCCCTTCCTATCAAAATTCGACATTCTTCATCCCTATCTACATTCAAAACCCTCCTATTCCAATTCCTGTCCCAAAAACAGTCAGATACCAGCTAACCTTTTATGTAAAATTACATATTATTTATAATAACATATTCACATATAGCTCATAACCTAAATACTTATTATAGATTCGACTTTCTTTTTTTTTTTTTTTTTTTTCAACAGAAACACAGATTTTACTGTTAAGAAGAATTTACATTTATTTTTTCTGTATTTTTTATTTTTTCTAAAAGGGTTTATTTATATTTTAACATTGTACATAGTTTTAAGTATCTTAGTATGGTTTCAAGAGTTTTGTATATAGATTTTTTTATTTTATTTTGTATATAGTATGTATAACAATTTTTTTTTTTTTTTTTTTAATGATTTATCTTTATCTTAACTTTTTATGTTTGTTTTTATCTGGCCAGATATAAAATTTTAATTTCTGTACTTTTTTGTTATTCTGAAGGGACTTCGTCCCAGAATAAAATTATTTTTCTATTCTGTTTTATTCTATATGTTCATACTTATCAGTTGCTGACAATTTTTATTCCAAATCCTTGTAGACGGAGAGAAATGCATTTATAAGTCAGTAATCAATGAGCACTTCATTTTCTGAAGTGTACTTTTAGGAGAGATTATCCCGGTAATTACTTAGTACAATTCTCTTTATTCTATGATCGAATTGTAGCACTGAGTAAGTGTTAGCATGTATGATATCTAAAATTACTAACATCACTTTCCTCTATTATAAGAAGCTTATTACAACGTTTACAAAAGTATTGTGACTATTAAAATTCAAAAAGAATTTTTAGAAAATCGTGTCAGAAAAGTTTTTTCTTTTTGGTGTTCTCTTGTAACATTAAAAGTTTTCTTTCGTTTGTACTTTAGAAATTTTACCCATTCTTGCCCCTTTCATAGAAATAAATATGTTTTTACTGATGTCACACTGTGCTGTCATTTTGTTGGCAAGACTCTCTTTATGATCATTATCAATCAAAAGTTATATTTTTTCCCCACTAGATTTGATTTATATTTCATATTAAAGCGGAGAGAAATGCAAAATTATTTATTCCCTCATTTTCAAAGAACAGTTTAAAAAATAGTTGTCCAAATGACTATAAATTTTTATGTTTTCTTACTTTTTTCAATATTGCATCCTTTCAATGTTATTTATTTTTATTTTGTTTTACTGGAATTATGCTAGTATTATTAAATTTTGTATAATAGGGTTTGCAACATACATTTTATATTTCACAGGAAAGCAATTGCGAAGCTGTGATACAACGAGATATCAATCGAACTTTTCCTGCCCATGACTTCTTTAAAGAAGGTAGTGGAGGCGGTGGTCAGGATTCCTTGTTCCGGATCTCTAAGGCATATGCTGTCCATGACACTGAGGTCGGCTACTGCCAGGGACTCAGCTTCTTGGCTGCCACGCTCTTATTACATGTCAGTTTTATTAACAATGTTTATTCACATAGTACTGGAACCGCTATTACTCGAGTCTATTAGTAATGTTGATGGTGGTGGTGTTTTAAGATGCCCGAGGAACAAGCTTTCTGTGTTCTGTTGAAAGTAATGTATGACTACGGGCTGAGAGAATTGTACAAGGATGGCTTTGAATGCTTGAGACTTCGCCTGTACCAATTGAATAGGCTCATGGAGGTAAATGCTTTCTGCTTTTGCTTTGAATACAATTTTTATTTCATTTTTTTCTATTCAATAATAAACCAGTCTTATAACTAATTGAATGCTACTATATTTATATATACACATGATTAGACTTTTAAAATTTTATATTTATCATTTTAATTTTCTACTATTATAGATTTGTTTATTTAATTAAAGTTATTTTATTTCATCAAGTATTTATTACTGGTACAAAGGGATATCAATAAAAGCAAGAATTATTAAGTTATTTATTTTAAAATTAGTATTTCTGTTTTGTTCTCATCTGATTTAAATTAATTATTGATTTAATTAACCATTTAATATTCTTTTCTTTTTAATGGCGAATTGATCACATAGGCCACACTATAATTTCATTTCTTCTTTATTGTTCTTGATTTTGGTCTATTAAAAATAAGTCTACAGAATCAAGCAGTAATTTTTTTTTATATGAATATGTAATTTTGAATCTGACTAATAATAAATAATTAATATTTTTATTAATTAGATTTAAAGTTGGATATTTATGTAAAAAAAATTATATAATTGATTTTAAAAAAATGGAGTATCCTTCTACCATTAAATTTCATTTTCTATTAGTCTTTTTGAATGCCTTTGCTTATCGATTAGTAGCCTATTATTCAGCTTTTGGTCCTTGCCAATTACACTAGAAATAAATGTGCCCTAACTATAGCTCGTCCTCAAGAATATGGCAGCAGAAAAATGAATTTAGTCCATGGAGGGCAAGAGATTTCAATTGACTTGATAAACGGCGGGACTTTTAACGACAAGTTTTAATTTTGATGTAAATATTAAACTTAGTTGGAAACAATTTGAATTAAAACTAGTATTAATAATTACATGTATTTATTAATAATTATAGTATTTATAAATTTATTTTAGGATAAATTTTATTTACTCAGCAAAGTTTAAAAAGTAATACTTGGAGGCAAATATTTGTTTCAACTTAGGACAATATGAGTTCACCTTCAGCCGCTATGCTCTTGCAGACAAGCTATAAATTATTAAAATACTCCATAAGACGATAAATCTACTTTTGCTCTATATTTATCATTTATCTATTTTGTGAATAAGATACAAATTTAAAATATTATTTGTTACTTAATATTAAAAGAAGACAAATCATGTGGTATTTAACTTTTTCTGTTTTAAAATTTTAAAGTATGTGATTTTCTTTTATATTTATCATCTGTTTGAACTGAGCTAGATCATTTTGGAATATCTGAATTGGAAATTGTGTCCAGGATTATTAGTGAAGAAAATCATGCTAAGTACTAAAAGTTTTTTTTACAAATTTTAGGTTCTGATGTCTTCTGGATCAGGTAATGCTATAAATTTAGAAATCTGTGGCTTATATGCTGCTAAACAAGCTTAAGTCAAAGGTCTTATGAAAACATGTAATTAGAAAAAATTAAAATGTATACCGATGTAGAGATGGTTGACCATTGATATAATATGAGGAGTTAGTCGAGGGTGCGGTCAAATAAATAAAAAATTAAAATATATTAATTATTTTAATTTTTGCCGACGTTTCGACCCACTTTGCAGGTCGTCTTCAGGGCGTAGGATGTGGCAGTGCGGGAGGCAGTTGAAACACTGGCAGTGTCAAAAAACTCTAGTGAGCAGTGTCCTAGTGGATTTCTAAAGTTTTTTGACCCTGCCAGTGTTTCAACTGCCTCCCGCACTGCCACATCCTACGCCCTGAAGACGACCTGCCAAGTGGGTCGAAACGTCGCCAAAAATTAAAATAATTAATATATTTTAATTTTTTATTTATTTGACCGCACCCTCGACTAACTCCTTCTCATATAAAATGTATACCTGTTATTTCAGGCAAAGAGTAGAACAGATGATTTTTTTTTTTTTTTAATTTTAACAATTTTCCTAATATGTAAAAGTAGTTGTGGATTTTGCATAATTTACTAAAATTTAAATTTAAATAAAACAATATATAATACCTTTTTGATTGCCTTTGCATTAATATTGCCGTTATATTACCTTGAAAAACATGGGCTTGCTCATTTTCTTTGTTTTCTGTGTTTTTGCAAAATTTAAATTCCACATTTTATTATTAATTAAGTTATTTGAAAAAAAAAACAAGTATTTTTTTAATCCATACTAAGGTTAATTTTGTACTTCTTATTTCTCTTAGTCCGGTGTAAAGGGATAGGATCAAATCTTTACAAAAAGATCTGAGGAGCATTCTTTCATAAGTCAAAATATCTTTGGATAATTATTTTGAAGAGATCTCATGTAGATAAATAAAGATATCAGTGAAGATGTTGATTTTGATAAGGAAAATTTCAAGTTTAGGAAAAACTGAATTATTTTTAGAATTAGAATATTATTTTGTCAAAATATTGTGTATTTATGAAAAGTGAACATGTGAGTTGTAAATATAATAAAAAAAGTTGTGAATATATTGAAAAATCAGTAAAATATATAGATATTATAAGCCTCGATGTTTATAATTTTTGAAAAAAGGGCAAAAGGATTAACATTAAATTGAAATTTTTAATAGGAACAATTAATATTCATATATTGGCTATAAAAAATAAAGATTAATCAATCAATTCATTTTCTATGAAAAACAAAAACTTTTTATAGGAACTAGATGTCGAAAAAATTTATTTAACTGCTTAATCATAGAAAAATAATAATAAAAATGGATGAGTTAATCAATATTAAACGAATTACTTTTAAAAAATAAATTTTCATTATTAAAATGGCTTTTTTAGAATTCAAAAAGAATGAATTAAATTGCTCAAAAAAAAGAAAAAATTAATTAAACCAATATTTCATGTAATATACCCTGCAGAAAATAAGTTTTTGAAAAATGATCAGTCATAGTAGTAAAATTTTATTATTGATACTTTATATATCTGCAAAATTTTTAAATTATCAATTTATCGATATTTTTCTCTCATATGTTCACTTGATCTTGAGATAGGGATGGGAAAAACTTATTAATTCTTCCAGTTATGCTGCTAAAAGCTGCCTTCTTTAATTATTGTACCAACTCCTTATATGTCCTATGTGATTTTGATCTGGATTTCACGATGTATTGGCCAGTCTAAGTATCAAATTAAAGCATTATTTAAGGGAAAAGGATTTTTTATTTTCTTCTAGTATTGCTTAAAAAAAAAGATATTGTTTTTCTTGTACCCGGGGCTTTTCCTCAGCCATTAGCTTTTATCGGTTACTTGATAATTGCTATAATTAAAACTTGTACTGAATTTAGGTATAATAGTTTTTTTTAATTAATTTTTTATTTGTCTCTTTACTATCGACAGACACTTTGTTTACTAAATATATTTTTATAAAAAAAAAAAATAATAATAATAATTTAGTGTAATGTAGAGGATATTTGTGTTGGTTGATGCTGTCTTTAAGATGGTTTTTGTTTTCTCCAATATAAGCAGAGTTACAATTGGGAGTAGAGCAAGGAATGCGGTATACGGAATTCGAGCAATGTTTCAGAGGGTTGGGGTCTTTTAGGTTTGAGTAAATATTGGCAAGTTTGTTGTAGTTTTTTAAAGCAACTCGCAGGTTGGGAATGGATGTAAAAATAATTTAGAATAAATTATTTATCTAAAAATAATTTAGAATTTGAAAAAGTAACCAAGTGTTGTTGTCTTAAATACTTTCAATTGATTTTTATTTTAGGAACAACTGCCGCAGTTATATCATCACTTTCAAGACAAAGGGGTTGAATCCCATATGTTCGCCTCACAGTGGTTCCTTACCTTATACACTGCAAGGTTTCCTCTTTATTTTGTTTTTCATATAATTGATGTTTTTCTCCTCCAAGGTACAGATACACTCTTCCAAGTTGCCTTAGCGCTCTTAACGGTAAAGTTTATTTCATTCAATATTAAAATGTTTAGTAATAGATCTGTGTTGAAATTTCATTATCTTTTGATGTAGTATACACATTTTTCAGTCATTATTAATTTTTTAGATGTGTAAAAAAGATCTATTACAATTGGATTTCGAGAGCATTTTAAAATATTTTCGAGTCACCCTGCCGAAAAAGTGTAGAAATTATGAAGTAGCCCGAGGTCTCATGAAGGTGGCTTGCTGCATTAAAGTTAAGAAACTAAAAAAATACGAACAAGAATTCCTAGATATGAAAGGTAAGTTCTCAAAGTATTGTTTCAATGAATTTTGTTTATGCCAAAAACAGAAAAAATAGTTAATGTCTTATTAGAAAAAGGCTGAGACTAATTTTAAAGAAAAAAATAGTGAAATCTTTTAAAATAATCTTCTGTCTTGCTGATTTTAAATAATCAAATTTTCATTACATAAATTAATAAGTTAGTAGTTATAAAAATTAAATCACAAAATAAATACTGGTAATACTTTTTTTTAGTTATCTTGAATAGATTACAAAGAATTAAATAAAAAAGAGTACCTCTGACCTGACTTAATTAAATTTGTTGTTGTTTATAGTTGTCAGATTGCCTAGAAATTTACTGTGAAGATCTTTGTGTTTACTTGCTTATAAAAATATGATGGAATTCTTTCATTTATCTACTGATACATATTACAATGTATATATGTTCCGTTCAGAACATAAATCATTTTTATATTTTTGAAAAATTTAAATTTACTTTATTATTTCCCAAAGTGTTCTGATATTGATTGTTAAATTGTCCTATTTTTATCTTAGATTGAATGATACATAAACCTACATATAAGGTCTTTCTGTTGAGTAAATATTTTCTTATTTGATTTCTATCATTTTAAATTCATGTTATTCAACCTAGGCAAACAAATTTTCACTATTTGCTTAGTCAACACTCATCTTCTTGCTTTCTAAACTGATTTCAGTTTCTTTTCTATTTTTTGTTACTCTTCATGGCTCTTCAAAGTTTTTTTTATTTAATTTATCCATTACTTAAAAATATTACAAGCACGTTGAAACTAATTTGGACTCCATCGAAATGAATTATTTTCTTTTTTGTTGGATACATAAAAGTAATTAAGCTAGATAACTAATTAATTGATTGCCCCTTTATCAGTGAGTGATTTTGATTTGCTTGATTGTTTTTTGTTTTGTTTTCTCTCACTCCCACTCCTTTCAGTTGTGATATTACTGGTTGCTGGTGAGAATTTCCTGCCATTGATTTCAAGATGTTTCTTATGCAATTTTTAGTTCAAGGTTCTTAAATTTTGGTTAAATTCTTATTGCACAAGCCTTTAAAGTGATATAAGTCATTTTAGTAATAAATGAATAATCAATTATTGAGTGCACTAATAAAAACTACATGTTTTTAAATAGTTGTATATGCTTGAGACTGATTATTTTAACTGAAATAATATTCTTTTATTGTTAGTAAGATACACATATTATTATTATATACTAACCTTTAGAGAATTTCTTCTGAAGTGTTGAATATCTCTAAGCTTTTGTTTGTAACTTATACTTGTAACACACCCTTCAACAGTTCATATTAGAATAAATGTTGTCATCTCAAGTGTCATTTGAATTTTACTGTTGTACTTTTTAAAAACATTTAATTAAATTGATCAATTCCTATAAATATCAAGTAATCTATTTATCAAATATATTTATTGTTTTCATAGTAAATCTAAATTGTCTATTCTACCTCATTTGTATTTTTTTAAATACCTATTGCAACTATCATATCAGACAGTCATATTGCAAGTAAAGTCTGTAAATGTAAAAACTAAAAATATTTAGAAGATGGAAAAAAACTTGAGATTTTGTGTACAATTCTTATGTCATTCTCAAGATAAAGATCCAGTGATTAATTTTTGATTCCTAATTATGAATGAATCCATGGCCAAGATCGACCAAATAAGCTCAAAATCATATTTTCAATAAAATGGTTTTTACAATTTTTGGAGTGTGACAGTCAATATAATATTTATTGATGATTTATCAAAGTTGTAACTGAGATCAATTTTATTCAAGGTCGCTTCTCATCCCTCCCCCTTAAAAAAAAATCTAGTCAATTTCATTGTTTCTTCTGTATATTTTATTCATGGAATTGGATCTTTAGATCATGTAATTTCTGATTAGATTTATTTTATTCAAGTGATATTAAAAAATAAAGCCATACAATGTGTTTTTATTTATTTTTTAGAGATTACAGCTCAACTATTGTTTTATAATTGTTTATAAAGGCAACAATTATATCGCTCATCTGTTATGCAAACTTGTAATTATGGGACTTGGTAATTATGTCACGGTCGTTTTCAGAGTATCCTTGTTATTATTTTTTATTGCCGACCAGTCGTGGTTAATATACATAAAAATGCAACTATAATTTAATACTAATAAAAAAAAATTATTATTAATTGTTAACACTCAAGCCCCCATCATTTCTAATGTTCCATGTAATTCTAAATAATTTCAGAGGCTGAGGAGAATGCTGACAAATGCACATCTGAACTGGAAAGGTTAAAATGTGAATTAGTTAGATCAGAAGAAGAAAAGAAAAGACTTGAGGAACAACTAGTCCAGGTCTTATTCTTTATATTTACCCTCCTCTTGGCTTTACTAGAATATATATATATATATATATATATATATATATATATATATAGTTCATTTAACAAACAAAAGTATTATTGAGTTATCTTTGTTAGTCAGAACTTAATGCTTATGATCTTTAGATACTTATTTATTTTCCTTATTTCCCCTTTCTTATTTATTTATTTTTTAACATGTAAAAAGAAGTTATGTCTAAAACTTCATATTTTATTAAGTATTTTTCTATTCAATAAGTTTTCTTGGACCATAGTACTTCAACAAAATATGTGATTTTCGTCTTATAAATATCCATATTAATCCCTTTAAAACAATCAAATTTCTATGTGTATATTGTATCATCCCTCTTATATTTTACAAATAATAATAATAATATAACCTCGTGGCAGACCACTTTATACCATTGGGATACTTCCTAAATAAATAAGAGGTTATTAAATAATAAACAAAATTATAAGAGTATTAATATATTTATTTATCTCAGGTATGGGTTACTAACAATCAGATCAACTCATACAAACTATTATTATTTGCACTATTTATATAAAAATTAAACACTGATTTTATAATAAAGTCAAGTATGGATTGGCAAGCTAACCTTTTTTCTACATATACTGTTTCTTGCTTTGTTGCACTGAATTCATTTTTCTTCAAACACTTTCCAAAGTTCTGCCAAACAACTCTTCCAAATTGGTGGCACTATCACTGTAGCCAGGATCCCTTCTCCTATGCTCTCTTTTCTCCAGCCAAACATCAACTGCTTGCCAAAACAAAAACCTTTGTCAGTCTCCTCTTTGGGATTTTCCTTCTTGGGAAACTACAAAGTAGCCATTTTCTTTTCCCTGTACTAGTAGAACTAGATTAGCTTGCTTTTTAATTGTTCAACATTAATTTATTAAGCCCTTTTTACTCACTTCCAATAAAGGTTTACAAAATTAAATATGATAGTAATATTAGCGCTGTTCTAAATAATATTGTTTTAGGTCAAAGATATGTTGAAAAGGGAAGTAGAGAAGGCTGAAGAAGACAATAGAAGAAACTGTTCCATAATAGATGGATATAAAGCTGTATGTATATAGCATGTTAATAATAAATTAGCCATAGAATTCCAAAACCAACAGATTCCATTTTTATTTATTTTTTCAATTAACAATTTTGATACTAGATTATGATCTGATCAAAGCTTATAGGCAGAGAACCTTTTTACCATTAAACGAAACAACACTGTAATTGTATACACTCCTAGTAAATAAAAAATGGGAAAATGGAGTTGCCTGGTTTGAAATTCTTCTCAATTTTAATGTAGAAATCTGAAGGTAATGCATTGTTCATTGGTAATTAATTTTCAATCTTATATTTCAGATTTGTGAAAGGCTTGATAAAGAACAACAAGGAGCTAGAAATTCTTTGAACTCTCTGATGGTAAGCAAAATATTTGGCAAGTATATTTTTTTTATAGGACACTTAAGTAATATATGTCTTTACCTGGAGTCAGCAGAATTAAATGTCTTAATATCTCTGATACACAGTTATTCGATTCAACTATGTATAAATAGTATATATAAAATAAATGCTAACATAGTGTAATTTCTCTCTTTATTTCTAATCTCTGTACAATATTGAGAGTAAGACAGGAAAACATTGTTAGACCATAAGTATATACTCGTGGATATGTTAATAATAATTATCCGGAGAATTGGCTCCTGTGGATCTCTGTTTAAAGTATTATGTTATTTGGTTCTGATGGG
Source organism: Nezara viridula (assembly GCA_928085145.1). Lineage (NCBI taxonomy): Eukaryota > Metazoa > Arthropoda > Insecta > Hemiptera > Pentatomidae > Nezara > Nezara viridula. The sequence goes on along the minus strand of OV725081.1, from coordinate 68,769,703 downwards.
GAATGGGAGACCCTCCTGGTACACATCCAACTTCTTCAAAATGGGTACTCTTAATTAAATAATTATTTAAGAGGGAAAACCAGGTTGTGAGTTTCATCTCTCATACAACCGTTGCCATTAAAACAGTACTGAACACAAAACCTTTCATAGGTTGTAATGGTACTGTTTTTTTTTTTTTTTATGGTTCCTGTGAAATATTCATACAAGATTTTCTCATGTAATTGTCAATAAGAATTAATATATTTCCATTGATTGATTATCTGTTTGCTAAATACAAGATTTTCTCATGTAATTGTCAATAAGAATTAATATATTTCCATTGATTGATTATCTGTTTGCTAAATAGTTGAGCATGCTTAATTGTGGGTTATCTGTTTTATTGTCATCCTGAACTGACTAGTAAGAAGAGAAAGTGCTTCATCGTTTGTGGGAAGTTCTAAACAAACATGGTACCATACCTTTTGCTCATAGACAGTTTTAAATGTTTCACTGGACAAAAAGTTCAAACCAACATGCGACTTACCTGTGCCAGTAATTTTATGAACCTTCAGAAATCATTCTCTAATTTATGTCCGCTTTAAGTGTTTGAAAAAGGACATGAGACATTTTTCCCCCAACACCTCTCTGTGATCTTGTGTATTTTCTATCAGATTCATAGTAGGTCTTGATCTCGTATGAGTATTTAATTATTGAGGTATTCTGTATAATGGTAGATAATATTTACAAGAAATTATGGAGAGAAAAGTTTGATTCTCAAAGATAAGGAATCTATTCAGCATTGTTACTATAACTGAGTGGTATTACTAGAACCAAGAAGTAGTATTTTTCTTTATAACTCATAATTATTAATCCTATTTAACAGGGAATGGATTCTTGTCTTCATTTTATTTTGTTTTTTTTAGTCCTTAGTAGCATCATGCGAAAAATGCAGTCATCTAGAGTTAAAAGTTGGAGCAAATGGAAGCCCTACGAATAACAAAGGAATCGAAGAGAGCGATTCTCATCTGATGCAGAGGGTGACAGAACTTGAGTTAGAACTGGCTCAGGCTAAGCTAGCACAAGTTGAGGCAGAATGTAAAAATCAGGTATCGTTAATTTCTTATCTCATATTTGTCTGCATGTTGTTGTAGATATAGACCATTTTACACAAGGGCCAATCTGTTTTTGTTTATATCTTGATGACATAAATTCAATAACATTATTCAAAGAATAAATTCAACAACCTGAAGCAAAAGTTGTATGGAAAACCAAGAAATATTAATATAAAGAATCATTTCACTAACAAATATATGCATTACTGATTGGCCCTTCTCATGCAATACAGTCTATATTTATTTACTGATTGATAAATAGTTGCAAAATTATCTGCAAGTTTGAATAATTTTGATCTAAGTCGATATAAATACCTAAATTTTCAAAATAATATTGGAGATTAATGATAATGTCATAGAATCTAGGTCATTTTAATTTGTCATACTTTTTTTTCATCAGTTCAAAAATCCCCTTGAAGTTCTATACTGCGATTTGACATACTTAAACGTCTTGTTTAAGTAAAAAAACAGTTACATATATATCTCAGTCAATACTAAATAAAACTTGAAATTTGGTATACTTATAAAAGTTGTTATAAAAAATTGCTTTATAAAATAATTTTTTATTATTAGCTTTTTAAGAAGTCCCTTCATTTTGTCGCTTATGTCTGTGGCTTTCTTCAAAATTTCAATAGACCCTTTTAAAGTTTTTTTATTGTTGAATCTTAGTGTTTATTTTCATCCCCACATATATTATTACAGTAAGGCTCGAAATCTGTTTTGTACCGAATATAAGCTCCTGTCATGCTCAAACACTATGAATAGGTTACCGTTGGATTCAGAATTTCACGGGGGGTTTAGCGAATCGTACTCTTCGTTTTTGTTTTTCTTTCTAAAATAAATAAAGTCGGTAAAAACATTTTGTTAGGCTTCAATACTGGAATGGTGTTAAGCCTGTATATAGATATGGGACAAATTGGGCTTTGAGGATTTTGATACGTACAGCAAGACCCGGATAGTTCCTTCGGAACTCTCGGGCCCTGTGTTCTTAAATCCATAAATGTACTATTTTCGAGATAATGCAAGGCAAAGGGTTCACATCCATACAGCCTTACATTAATCGTAGTACTGTCATGTAATACATGTCTCATTTTGTCGACTTGAGTATCCTATGTCTAAGAGAGGAGGAGTTTATATTATTTATCAAAGGTGTTTTTAGTCGGTAAGCCACATCATCGTTAATTTTTCACCAATTTTGAAGGTTTGCTTCTCCTTCAGGTGGGCAAAATAGTCCAATCACCACTAAAATAGAACAATTTATACTGACCGAAGGAGGAAAGTGGATTCAAATATTTTTTTAAGGGAAAACAGATTTGAGATTTGTATTTCGCATCTCGAAAAAGACTCAAATACGAATTTTCATAGAAATCAAAACATATTTTTTTGCACCAAATCGGAACCATTTATGTCCATTATTTTATATAATTATTATAATAAAATAGATTATATAAAAGATTACTAAATTCCCTACAAAAGGAAAAAAACTAATCAAAATCGGGACTATTTTTAGCAAAGATACAGCTTATTCAAATTTATAAACATGTTGGTTCCAAACATTAATGAAGTTTTAAATGAATTTTTTTTCCTTTGTCGATTATATTTAGCGAGAAAGTAACAATTGATTTCTTTTATGATATGTTCCATTGTTTCATTTTCTTATTAATTTATTATTTGATCACTGAATAATAAACTGTGCGAATTTTCGCACAGGCCTACTAGTTGTAATATAAAATAACTGCGAATATAAACTGATTAATTATAATTATTCTGTGTAATATTATTCAGGATCTAACCCATAAGCTTGGAGCAACATTATCTGAAATGCAGGCAGCTAGAAACTCCTGGCCACCTTGGCTATCAAAGACACTGACTTCCATCAAGGAAGCAGCCGTAAACAAGGGAACTTTACAAAGAAGAGAATCAGACTCCGCCGACTCACCTGCATAAATTCTATCCATAACAAACATACTAAATACATTAGTCTAGTCATTATAAGGAGATCGGCTTGATTTCTGCCAAACCGCATTATTATTATTATTCGTATTATTTCGTTTGTTTATTTTCTCAGTTTTATATGTGTTAAAAACACTTTTTTAAAAATATTTTGACTATAAAGTTATTGAATAGTCAGTATTATGTTGTTGAATATTTAGACTGTTTTATGTTAGTCATAGGCGATATAAAGTATGACCAACTATTGTATAAGTCATTTTACCTACCGTTATTATTAATATTTATTGAGATTCATAGATGTAGATAATTCAAATTATATGTTATTTTTATTTTGTTTTTCTATTAGTTACAAATCTTAATCAACATATAATCACTACATTTTATATTAGATTTGTTATACTATAATCATTATTTAAGGCCTATATTGTTTGCCTCTTTATATTTGTTTCATTTTTCATTTATAATTAATATATTTTTATATGTAAAAGTACCGTCCAAACTTTTAAATTTTTAATTCACTTATAAAAACCATTATATGATTTTAGTTCAAAATTATCATATGTAGTTAATAATATACAAGAGTAATATTTGAAGTATGGCATTATCTTTCAAAAAACTGCCTTATTTATTTATTTTTTCACATTTTTATGTCACACCATTGTAAAGTAATGTAATTATTTCTTAATGCGAAGGTATATTTAATTTTTGTTAGAAGCAAATTAAGAAATATTTAATAATACAAACTACGATCTACGATAATGTAATTAACATGGAAATAAAGAGTATAGCTAATTGTTTTCTCATCAAATCATATTCATTTGAATCTTTTTTTTAAAAATTTATATTCTTTTATTATACGCCTGTTTCTTAATTTATGTGCCAGGTGTTAACTTTTTTACTGCTTTTTATTTCAATTAGTAATTACAAGGTTGAGCTATCCATAAATCATAGAATTTTTATGTTTGAGAAATAATGTCAACTCTTCATATCATGGCCTATTGGTTATTGGTTATACAATTTACTTCATTGAAAACAAATCAGTGTTCTTACATTCCAATAAATTTAGGTAAATTTTATTAGACACTTAGTCTTAGAAAAATTGAGCTTTATTACAGAGTGCAAAAAAGTGAGATTTTTTTTTTAGAGATTATTTGTACTTTAAGGGTAAGTTGAATAGGATAATTCTCAAATGGCTATTACCTATATTATTTTATTTTTTCAGATAATATGTAAATTATGCACTATTTGAAATTTGTTTGTTACACTATTTTTAGAGTGAATTTTGTCTTTGTAAATAAATAAATAGCTTGGAAACTTTATATATTAAATGATGCTGTTGTATATACATGTAAAATAGAAAATACAATGTTTTCCTGATTTTGTGTTTTATTTATTTATCTTCTGAAAATTTTCTGTATAAATAATGGGAGTAAAAGTGTTGCCAATGAATTTGGAAGCAATTTTTTCATGGTTAATATTAATTAATCCTCTCAAGGCCTGAGCTTAAAAGATTAATTAAAAACCTGAGTTGTCAAAACTGGAGAAGTGGTATAAACTGAATAATTAATCTCATGTTGAGAGCCAAGTGTGAGCTATGTGTAGTTGAACTTATTAAAGTTACTTAAACCTGTAGTACCACTACCATGAATGAAACTAGGAATTTTTCCAGGAGAGTTAAACTTGATATAGCCACTCCTTTCACATTTCCTGCCCTTCCCTCCCTAGGCACACAATTGATAAAACCATTTTAATTATTTAAAAAAACTATCAATACATATTAATACATGGATAAAGTCAATTTTTTCTAAATAGTTTATTTTTACTGCTATTAAATTTAATAATACTTAAGAGAAACATTCAAATAACGATCCCCTATTAATGATAAAACAATGAGGAATTCGTACTTAAATTTGACTGTTTTATCAATATTCCAAAAATTCCTTTTTTTTTTGTACTTAAGTGTTTTATATTATTCTTGGTAATAAACTTATATTTTTTTAATTTACTCATCCTATAAAAACGAATAAAAAGTTAAATATCCTTGATAAAGCCTTAAACTATTTGAGCACTATTTTTTATTAGATATTTTCATAAAGGGTAACAAGCCGCGATCCAAAGCTTGGGTCTATTACATATTGAATAATCTAATAACAATACTTCTTACTGAATTATTTTAAGTGTTTTAATATAATTTTATTTAGAGACCAATTTATGGCCAAATAAATAGAAGTTCAAGGAAAGAAAAGTCTTGTTTCATTAAAAATTTATTCTCAGTAATAACAAAAATAAAAATTTTAGATGACTAATATGGTAACATCAGTCTTAATTACATTATTTCCTATCATTCAGCATTGGCACATGGGAGATACTAACTTTTAAAGCATTTTCAAAACTGAATGCATCGCTTAACTATAAAGATATATAAATAATAAATTCTTTCACAAATGATATGTTGAATAATAAAACATAACGAATGCTGTCAGTTTCTTATTATTGACATAAAATCACTTAATCCTCGGGCAGAGTCGGCTCTCCTCCGGCCCTTGCATCACCTGGGTAAAAATCCACTTGTCCTTCCCTGTCTACAACTAGATCACTACTATCTTCACCCCTGTCAGGGCCTGCATCACCACTCCCATTGTCATCATCCCAAATTTCCATGTTTAATAGCCATGAGGGAAATTGATTCTGGTTTTGGACACTAGTAGCTTCTAGAACCTGAAGGCTGCCAAATGAAGATGGAGATGGTAAGTCAAAGAGATAAACAGTATCTTCATTTGATGACATTTCTTCAGGAACTATGGTATCATTGGATACATCTAAAGCTGAGAGGAAAAGTCCATCATCATCTGATTCATGCTCATCCGCTGCAGCTTCCACTTCTCCACCACCTATTACTAAATCCTCAAAAACTAATTCCTCTGGTAATACCTGACCTCCTTCCATATTGTTGCCTTCACCGTCCCTGTTATTGTTGGCAACATCTCCATTTTCTACATTGTCGGCAAACACAAGAGGAGGGTTAACATGAACAGGCTCGACCCTTTCATCAGCAGAAGAATCTTCATCTTCTAGACTAGATTCTGTTTCAGTAATGATTTCATCCACCTGTTCAGGAGTTAGATCGAGTTCCATATCTTGTGTTGAATTAGGATAGCCGCTGTCCACAGCTTTACTATGACTACCATAAGTTTCTGTAAGACTAGGTACACTTGATCCCTTGCACGTTTCTAGATCCATATCTACAACTGTAGTATCACAGGCAAGTAATTTATTATCTATGTTTAAACTATACCTAAAACGTTTGTCTTTACATTTGTACATATTTACATTTTCTAAAGATTGGCTCTTAGTTACAAGTGACAGAGACTGGTCATACGGAACTTCATTGGAATTACTGCTACCTTCTTCAACTATAGGCTCTTTAATAGGGGTCTCTGAACTGGTCAATGGAATGTCTATATTTTCATTTGTTTCATTTTCAAGGATTTCTTTTTGACCTTCATTTTGGGAAATTTCAACTGATTTACTACTTGAAGATGAACATGGATATTGTTCTTTATCAGAAAAAGAACCTTTTGAAGATGAATTGGTATCATTTTTATTGTATTCATCATTCATACAGCTTCTGGCTGTATTTAATGGTGATAAAAAGCTTTCTACCAGAGTATCACTTGATTTAGAAGTATTACCTGATCCTGTCGAACCAGAATGCTGAAGAATACTATCAACATTTAAATATTGAACCTGATTTTCTCCAACTGGAGTAGCAGAATCAGCTCTTAAGTCCTCTTCATCAGATAAGAACAGATCATTTACACTAATGTGTTTCGGATCATAAACCGTATCCAAGACAGAGTTATTCTGTTCATTTTTTTCAGAATTTCCCAGTATAAAACTTATATCATCTGCCAAATTGTTGACATCATCGGTCTGATCATTGAAGGAACTTGAATCAGGTTTCATTTCATCCACATGTTTTAAAACATAATTCCAACTTTCTTCGTTATTCACAAAATCATTAATAAAATCATTGTTCCGAACAATCCAACTTTCTTCATGATCACATATTTCTTCAATGATTTCATCAAATGAAGAGAGAGACTTGTTATCATCATCATCCGAAGTATAAGGCAGAACTAATATAAGTCGGTTATTTTTTAATTCAACATGTTTATTATTTTTTTCCAGATATGCCCTGTAACAAACAATAAAAATAAGAAAGTACAATCCAAAACAATTTAAGGTTTAAGAATATTTTGATATAAATTTTCAAGCCAAAACTATAGTAATTTTCTTAAATGTTACTAAGGTTTATAATAATTAATTGTAATTATCTTTCCTGAGAACACTGATACTTCGAGATATAAAATTTCACATCACATATGTTTTTTTTTATTACAAAAATAAAGGTGAAACATAACTTTGAACTTATTCTGTAACAAAATTCAACTTAATAATATTGATTTATAGTTAATCCTTTTCTAGTCATGTGCACTCCAGCTTCCATGACTTTGAACTTCAATTCTGACATCACTTCTTGTTAATTTGAGATAAAACAAGTGTTGGTTTATAGTTCAGGACCTAAACTGTTATTTTGGCACCATTAGGGCGTCGATTGTAAATATGTTGTTATCTTGCTTTGGAAGTCGCATGCCATGGGGTGGAGTAACCAATAGTGAAGCCAGCATAAAGTTTTTCTATCATACATGTTAAAGAAATTTATGATTGACCTCAATTTGAGCCCTGCAAATCCTTTTACTAGAACTGGCCATGAGAATTAGGGTTCACATGCACCCTTTGACGAGAACTTGTCAAGGGAACTAGATTCTGCAAAATCTATAATCCCTGCTAAAAATTTATAGTTCCATAATTTCCACATTTTCGAATCTATTCCATCATCAGATACCCAGAAACTCCAAAAAATGAATTCGCTCAATGAAACTACTTAATTTCAAGAAGTGCTGATTTAAGGGTTGTCTATTATTCTTTGATAATGTTTAGTAAATTTTAAATTGAAAAAAAAAACATTTTTAAACTTATCATTTTTTCATATTGCTATATTCTGAAAGATGTTGGAAAATTATCATAAATTTTTTTAAGAACAATCTAAGCTGAACCTTATTGGGAAGAAAATTACAGTAAAACAATAAAATTTATATTGATATTAGGGGGTATCATTTAAAAGTTAAACTTCTTAGAAAAAAAAACCTGTACCACTACAAAGCATGAAGGATATTAGTTTCAGTACTATTAAGGGAAAGTACTGCTTCTTGGTCGACGGTTGTGCAAGGAAGTGACTTGATAGAGATCATGCTCAAACCGCCAGGTTTCACCTCTTAAATGATTATTTAATTAAGGGCATCCACTTTTATAGAGGGTGTGTTCTAGGAAGGTCTCCCGATCCCAGGGATGATCTACGACCAATGAGACAGAATAAATAATTTATCTGCCATGAGCCGGGATTCGAACCTGGGATCTAGAGCATTGGAAGCTCAACGCCATACCACTGAGCTGCCCAACTTTTTAGAACTATTTTTAAGCAATATACATAAGTATTGAGTTTTTAAGTGAAACAACAAAGCTTTATTGATATAAATTAGCATTGAGGAATTAAAGTAACAGACTTCATATTAAAAGTATAAAATTTAGTGACTGGTTATATTAGATATGATATATTGTAATATACACCTTTATTGGAAGTGGGTAAAAATGATTTAATAAATTAATGTTGAGCAATTGAAAGGCAAGCTAATCCTAGTTCTACTAGTGCAGGGAAAAGAAAATGGCTGCTCTGTAGTTTCCCAAGAAGGAAAATCCCAAAGAGGAGAGGGACAAAGGTTTTTGTTTTGGCAAACAGTTGTTGTGTGACTGCAGTGTGATAGGAGAAGTGATCCTGGCTCCAGTGGGAAAAACCCAGTAATAGATTTACCTTTTTAGAAGTTGTTTGGAAGTACAAGAGAGAGTGTCACCAATTTGGAAGTTGTGTTTGGAAGAACATTGGAAAGCATTTGAAGAGAAATGAATTTAGTGTAACAAAGGAAGAAACAGAATCTATAGGAAAGGTTAGCTTGTCAATTTATACTTGACTTTAAAATAAGTGTTTGATTTTAGTATAAATAGTGTAAATAATAATAGTTTGTCTGAGTTGATCTGTAACCCATACCTGAGATAAATAAATATATTAATTCTCTTATAATTTTGCTTCTTATTAAACAACCTCTTATTTATTTAGGAAGTATCCCAACGGTAAGAAGTGAGCTTCCAAGGTTATTATTATTATTATTTATATAATATAAAAGAGATGTTACAATATATATATATATATATATATATTATATATATATATATATATATATATATATATATATATATTGTTCAAATTGATGAAAATAAACGAGTTTAGCATTCCCCTTTAATTTGAATCCTAGACAGTAAAAAATTTTCAGAAATTAATCCTAGACTATATTTCAACCTCTCGAAACATGTCTCAATCAGCTCTTAGTGAAGATGTCTATTGGGAACATACAGCACCTGCAGGTCACCCTTCCTACTATTTCTCTCTTCATTTTTTGAGTTTCATTATATTCTAGTACCACCTCCAGTGTTATTGGTTCTTCACAAGTAGTTACCACAGCGTATTTCTCAAAAAAATAATGATGTAGAGATGGTTGACCGTGATATAATATGAAAAGGAGTTGGTCGGAGGGTGCGGTCAAATAAATACTATATTTTAAAAAAATAGTATAACAATTAAAAATACTACTTTTTAGAAATTTAGTATTTATTTGACTGCACCTCCCAACCAACTCCTTCTCAAAACAATAATGTTTCTTCAGCGTATCTCTGTCTCTTAATCCCATTGGGGTTGATTCATTTTCAATAGAATCAGCTTCTACAACCTGTTTCACATCATCAGTCAAGGAAAGCACAATAAACTCATCACACCCTGCCTGCAGTAGGCTCTGATTCTTGAAATATTTCCTCTGATGTATATAAACTCACTTCTTCATTTTAAAAATAATATCTCGACTAGTAATTATATCATTCTTATGCCATAGCCATACTCTAAACTCATCCTTATCATGGCAATAGTCCACCAAATACTCTTTTACTTTAACACTTTTTTGTCCCACTTATTTCTTTGCTGTTTTGGCACATGCAGGAAACATTTAGTGAAAAAAAATCTTTTATGATCGATAGTTGCTCTTCTGCTGAACCACAACTCGTAAGGTAACTTTTCTATTTGTGTAAGTCCTGTCCAGTCAATCACATATGCCATGTTAACCTTCAGCCCATAAGTATTCAAGTAGTGACTTTAGCATGCAACATACGGTGGCCAGCTTTTATTATAGTCTGATTTTCCCATTCAACACCTCCAAATTGCTAAGAAGTAAACGGCGGCGTCACACAATGGGATAACCTTTCTTTTTAAATAATTCCTTTCACCTCTTTTTTGTTGAATTCACCGCCAACATCTTTCAGTAAATGTCCATGTGTCCAAACCTCAACAGTAAAAGTTTTTAATTTATGTGATACCTCCGACTTCTTATTTAGAAAATGTTCTTCTAAACTTGTCATAGTCATTCTTGAAGACTAAAAAATATCTTGATCTACCCAAAGATGTCACCGACATGGGTCCACAAATATCAGGATGCACTAAATCAACAGGGTTGACACTAAGCTCCCAAAAACTCAAGACAATCATGCTTCCCATAAAGGCAAGCCTCGCAGCAAATTCATCTTCAGTAACATTGACTCCTAGCCTATTTAAAAATCCCTTCAAATGCTTTTTGTTTTGATGACCCAATCGCTCATGACAAATCTGGAGAGTATCAGGCTGTCAAGCCAAATTTGCATGAGGAGATATAAGCTAGGCAAGACTACTTTCGGGTTCATTCTAAATATGCCTTGGTTTCTAGAACAGATGGCAACTACAGTATCACTTTTAGTGATTGTACAACCATTTGAGTTGAAGATTGCCTTTAACCCTTTGTTTACTAAAGAAAATATAGAGAAAAAATTCTTATCCAGTTCTGGAACTAACCAAACATCAGACATAATACCTTTCTTCCACCTTTGTTTAACTTACATTTTTATGTTGATGTTTCCTTTTCCAATAGCGATCACATGCTGCCCATTGCCTATAAGCTCAGGCTGAGGATTTGCAAAAGATTGAAAATTAACAAGAAAATCTTTTTTTTATTGCCATGTCTGAAGCTGCCACTCACACATTACTCTTGGTGGATGCAACATCAGAGATACCTGGGTATATCTGGACATGCAGAATCCTCTCTACCCCAATTGACTTTAATATCTTTTACATTTATTACCTAGACAAACTCTAGCAATATGCCCAAACTTATTACAGGAAAAACAATAAAGTCCTTTATTAAATCTTTTGAGTTTTATCCTTGGAAACTACTAACGCCACAGAATTTTTATGTTCTTGCATACAGTATCTCTCATTAAAAGGTAGTTCTACTGTACATAACTATTCTCTAAATAAGATGATGTTGCACTCTTTCTTGAGAAGTGACTCCCATGCATTAATAAATTTCTAAGCATTGAGCTTGTGTTCAGAAATAATGAATCTGTAAGTTTTACCTTATCCTCCTTCCATGTCTCATCCTTCAAATCCTCCCAAAACTTTTCTAGCCTAGCTTTATTGCTTGAAACATTATCGGTCATATCCATCTCATGGATACCAAAAAACTCATTAAAAAGGCAGTACTACATTGTTTGGTGTGCTGATTAAAACTTAACGAAATTAAAAGTTCCATTATAACAGAACTGTATAACCTTTTTAGGGAACAAAAATCATAAGTACGTATAAACGTTATAATAAACCTTTTTGTAATAAAATTCCAGATTGATGGTAAAAGTTAAATTTTTATTTATTCAAGTCCTTGAAACAAGTTCTGTTAAATGAAAAATAAATAGTAACTAGATTTAGATTAGTTATAAATTGTCGTAAATGAATTAAAAACGATTCATCATTATCTGCATAATTTTCAAAAACTCGTTTTATTGAAAATGATAACAAGTATTTTCATTTAATTCGGTTTGATAGTTTTGTGGAAAATAACTTTTTTTTTAAGAAAATCTTATGGCCATAAAAACTTGATAATTAGAAGAAAAAAAAAGACACATTAAAATAATCAAGAATTTTTAGAAATATGTTTTACAAATAAAGAATGTTTCAATTTGTTTTCTATAAATGTTCATTACAATTACAATTGAAAATATAGTATTTAGTATTTTCTGAAATTTTTTTAATGATAATAGGGGTTCACTGTGGAAATAAGTGACTCTAGTAATAAACAGAAAAAATATAACTAAACAGATGGAGATTCTTTTTCCCCAGGAAAAACATATGGTTTAATAATTAAATATAGAAATAATTTGTGTTAGACATTTATGATCAAATTATTACTCAATATTTACCATTTTTGATTCAAAAGTTATTTTTATAACTAATAAGTTAATAGGCAGATAGTTATCAATCTCTAATAAAACAAAAAATTAAAAAGTGCAAAATACAAGAAGGGTCTCGAGTAAAAGTAAAACTCAGTTATTACAATTTAACCAACTCAGTATGGTTTAATTAACTCTAACAGTGTGATTTTATAAATATAATAATGAAGTGAAACATGATGTTAGGAATAAAGTCATTTATGAAAAATTATAATTTGTAATATTTGCTTTATGATCAATTAACATTATATATATTATATAATTATATACTCACTTCAGCTTATCTTCTGTACACGAAACACTAAGGAAATCAATAATATCCACAAAAGGTATCTCCAATTGTTCTCCAACTAAATACTCATCTTTTTGAGAAAATCGGTCAATAAATTGGTGAACATCATAATCCAAAATGTTGTTAAACTTTTCTTCTCGTGTTTGAAAAGGATATTCCACTTCACGAACAATCGAATAGTATATCTATAAAAAAAAAGCCACTTATCGCATTTTAATTATATTTAATAATTAGAGAAAATTACTTTATAATTTTGAAATACCAAACCAACAGCTGAGATCTTATTAACTACATAAAAGATAAGAAATTGCATAAAAATAAAAATAAGAGAACATTACATTGAAGTCATTGCTTTCAGCTTTTACTTCTTTTCTAATAAAAACTGCAATTTGAGAACAGCAGCCGAGATCTTCAGTTCCAACCGGTCCTTTACCGATTCCATTAAACCAAACTTCATAACCAGGATATCTCAAGGTTAGATTGTGTCCCCTTGTAACATATAAAATTTAAAAAAAATTATAAAGTCCCAATCAACATTTACAGTATAAATAAACTTTAAAAAATATTTATTTATTTTTATATTTGAGAGGGTATTATATTGTTCATTATTAATTTAACATAACTTTAGTATTCTTCTGCCTGATTTAGTGTGAGAACCCATCCATCATATTCAATCCAGTATTTTAAATTCAATTTTTATCTCAAGGATTGCAAAATTATTGATTCTTGTAGAATAATATTAATGAATTAAAAAGAAATCATATGTTATTCTTGTATAACATGAATTTAAAAAAATTGATGTGGTGTGTGCATCACACAACTTTCACTTACTACCATACTTCCGAGTAGAAATTAATTTTTGTTGATGTAAAGCTAGTAATTATTTATATCTATAATCAGGTTTAAGTAAGAGTACATAATATGATATATTTAATGAAAGTAAAGTTAATTAAAGTCATTACCATTATTACTTTCTAATACTTCATAAGTTATATATATTTTTTTCTAAAATCTACCAGCTTTTTAATGGTGTATCAAATATCAATGTTATTTCCCTATTCAAATTTATTTTTAACCTGAGAAAATATTTCTCTTTCAGGTAATTACCAAAGTCTTTCAAATATAGTTTATAATTATTATAAATAGCATATACTGCATCTCAAAGAAAATATATATTATGTTATACATAATTCATGAACTATGTAATAAAACATTCTGAGAAACAAGTTCTCTAGTGATTAAACCAGATATGTTGCACCCCAGAAACACATGAGTTCAGAAGTGACATACAGCTTACAGATGGCAAATAGGTCTTAACAGTTGAGTTTGAGAAGAATGTCAAATGTATACGCTATCATACAGAAAGATCAAAAATCAAGGATCTTCTACTAAACCTGAAAGACCACAAGGCCTGTCACTAGACTCATTATTATTGTTTTGTCATTTTTAAACTGTTCTTTATTTAAAGTAATAGCCCATGTATTATTATGACATATAAAGTATGTTAAACTAAAAATCTTTAAGAAAACTGCAATAAAGAAACTAGAAACTATTAAAATTAAGATACATTATTGGCAGTAAAATATATTTACCAATCTTCAAACTCTTGGCGACTCCATTCAAATTTATGGTCATGATGTCTAAATTTATTTGGTAGAAGGCTTGGAAAAAGCACATTGAAGTCTGCATTAGGTGTAGTAAATATTGCAACATCTGGTTGAATAACACCAAAAATGTTGTAAGGCAGATCTTCCAATTCTGGAGGATATAAGTGTTCAATGCTGAAAAATGAGGGGGTTATATTACCATTAAATCATCAACTTCAATTGTAGGCCATTTAAAATGGGATTATAAAAACACAAACTTACAGTTCTATAGCTACAACGGCATTTGTATTTTTCAATCTCACATCAGGCTTTGAAGCACTCCCAAGTAAAATTCTCACTGTCAACGGTGCACATCTTGATGATAAGTAATCGTAATTCAGGGGAGTAACTCTACATGAACATCTATCAAGTGTATCTTCATCAATGTCCACTCCAATATATTCCTCTATAGTTTCAAGCCTCTTAATCTGAATAAAGAAAGCTATTTCTGAGCATCCTAAGTCTGCAATCTGAAAAGGTTTCCATAATAGAGAAGAAAGCTGAAGCAAATCTAACTTCTGGTCAGAGATAAAAATTAATATTACTAATAAACCTCAGAGTCCTACCTTTTTAATGTCGTAGATTGATTGCAACTGAACTAAAACATTATAAACAGCTTGGTATCTTTGATTGTAAGCAGGGGGCATAAATCTAATACCCACATCATCATCTCTGATAGCTATTCCTTCAAAGTTTAAACAATTTAGCAGTTGAATAGCGTTAATATGACATGGACGTTTTTTGGAATGGGCACTTTTAAGTTTCCTAGTTTGGACAACTTTTAAAAGATAATTAATTAAAAATAAAAAAGAAACAATCATTATAGGATGTAATAACTATTAAAAGTTTCTTATGTTGTGCATCTCAAAGCATTAAAGCTAACCAATAATCTTAGACTTTTAAGCCATAAAACTTAGATAAATATGTTTGTAAACAGGAAGATTATAGTAATTTACTGCTTTACCGGTTATCTCTACAGCTGATAACTTGGCGGGCTAACAAATAAAAGCACCTGATATGAACTTCGTCAGGTTGTTACAGATCATATCCATTGAATTTAGCAAACGTAAGTCGGACAAAATTAGATTAGATTCTACGAAGGTGCTACATAATTACGAAGAACATCCAAGTATTATGAAATAGTTACTTCCGTTATTTATCGTGATTTGCACACTGTGTATGCCCCCCCCCAAAAAAAAAGATTTGCTAATGTTAGTTTTTCATTTTTTTGTTATTATCTTTGTCAAATTAATTTCATCATGTAAGGAAAAAATTACTTAGGTTAGGTTCATTAGAAATGGCGGAGAAAAAAAATACATTATCAATATTTTTCTATGATAGAGGAAGTAAAAATTGTTCATTAAAAGTAAAAATATCTGAAATATTGTTTATATATTCCTTTATATACGTTAACTTTGCTATTTTTAATGTTTAAACAGGAATAATTCACCTAAACATATGATTAAGCTATAAAAAAAATTCAAATTTCAACGACACTCATGTATTCTCCTGTATTGCTTTATGGCGTTTTAGGTCTTTTGAAGTATTCATGATTCTACGGTATTATTAAATCTATCTTGCAAGACCAAATCGAACATGATCTTTAATCGATAATGTCATGAGAATAAGCGTTATTTATAAGTAAATGTAGCCGTAAATGGCCTACGCTTAAATGATGATTTCATTTTATTATTTCTGCACTATAAGCACTGTATTTCTTAGAGTTTTTTTTTTTTGTTTTATAGTAAGCCATGAAGAGAAACTACATATTAAGTTAAACCATATTTTTTACCATTATACATGTTTTAAAAAGAATTTCTATGATTGCTACTGAAGTCCATATATGAAAATCCAAATTCACCAAGAAATAGATCGTAAAAATCAATTTTTTGATCTAAAAAAGTTCTTAAATCATTTATTACCAATAACATATATTATACAAAAGCATTTGTAGAGCTTAAACATAAAACTGAGTTTGAGCATTTAACCATAATGTTTACAAAAACTAGAATTTTTAGAACCAACATTACTTAATAACAAAAAATTACATTTTTAAACTTAGCGCTAATTCTATCGTTAGATTCTATCAATCGATTAAATTCAATAGCGTAAAAGTACCAGTAGCAGACATGAGAAAATATAAACATTGAATAATAAAGAATTAAATTTAAAAAAGGTGAAAGGCATGGGCGGATTTACGGGAGGTGGGGGGAGCTTTCGGGCTGAAGCTCTCCCCAAAATGGTAAAATATTACCATGTTTTATGGGATTTTTTTTTTTTTAAATTACATCTTAAAGTATTATTGTTAGTTTAATTACATTTAAAAGGACTTAAAGAATCACTTAAACACCATTTCATATAGGTTTCTTTCTGTTTTTCCAAAGTAATTATCGTTATTTTTATGAAAAAAAAAGGTTTCGGACTGAAGCCCCCCAAAATTAAATCCTGGATCCGCTAGTGGTGAAAGGTATGTACTAAAAAATGTAGGTAGAAAAAACTTAAAGTAAAAGGAAGTAGATAGAGTGAACATTAAAGTAAAATAAAGTAGATAGAATAATAACAGTAACAGAGAACTAAGAAATAAATAATAATAACGGCCAAAAAGCACGGTCCAATGAAATTAAGACAATCAAAATAAGGTAACATAAGAAGTTAAAAATGGTAATCTTAGAATAAAATTTAAAACAGAGAAGAGGATTATGAAGTTATATAAGGAAATAATTGATATAAATAAAGAATTAAGATATTGTAAAATCTATTAAAAATACTGACTACGTATAAGAGAATAAAATATTGTAAAACTGATGAATGAGAAAATGTATGAGCGTGCTTATACCACTGCACTTTAGAAGACAGAAACTAGCAATAAACTATATTACTAAATTATACCCGCAAACTTCACACCCCTCCCATAAATATGTTTTTCAATCTAAATTCTCAAAAAGATTTAAAGAAAAAAGGAATACCACATTACCATTGGCAGAAAGAATGTCTCTTATTATAAATAAACTAAAACAAATAACATTACATGAAATAGAAAAAGAAACAGCCCCTTGGACCTATATACAACCTAAATTAAATCTCCAACTCACCCAATTCACCAAAGATACTACATTACCTGCAGATTACAAAGAAAAATTCCAAAAAATAATCATCACGTTACCTGAACATCTTCTAATATTCACCGACGGATCCAAATCAGATACATCTACTGCTTCAGCCTTTGTCACTCCTGATACTACCTACAAATATAAATTACACCATCTTTGTAGTGTTTACACAGCAGAGATTAACGCCGTAGCAATGAGTCTCCGATACGTCATGAAGAAGCCAGTTGCAAATGTGGTTGTTGTATCGGATTCCCTAAGTACCCTGAAAGCTATGAATAACATGTATCCAGACCATCCAGGGATACACTGCATTCTAAGTCTTATAAAAATGCTTCATGGAGTTGGAACAACGGCACATTTTATCTGGTCGCCTGGCCATATAGGAATTAAAGGAAATGAAATGGCTGATAGAGCAGCAAAGGAAGCTCTTACTCTTCCAGGCCGCGGTAAAGTTTTTTTGACACCATCTGAACTTGCACGACCTCTGAGAGAAACCATATTCCAAGAATGGCAAAGACGGTGGGACATCAGCGCACCTAGCAAATTAAAAACAATAAAGAAAGAGGTGCAACCGTGGACCAGCTCCAGACGCAGCAGTCGTAGAGAAGAGGTCGTCCTCACGCGGCTGAGGATCGGACATACTAGACTGACTCACCTCCACCTCATAACAAAAGATTCTATCCCCCGATGTCAAAAGTGTAACCAATCACTAACTGTAAAACATATTTTGGAAGAATGCCCTTTTTACACCGCAAGATTAAAAGATTTTGGAATACCCCAGAATATATCAGCATCCCTGGGAAATCAAGAAGAAATGGTTACCAAAGTCATCAAGTTTATGGATAGTGAAAGACTTAAAAAACACATTTGACAGGCTTTTATTTATTTATTTATTTTTATTATTTTTTTTTAATTTATTTATTTATTTTATTATTTTTTTATTTATTTATTTATTTTATTGATTCTACTGCTATTTTTTAAAGTTTATTTATTTATACATTTTTTATACATCTTATTACCTATAAATGTCTATTATTATCCTTATTTATTTATTTTATTCTATCAATCCATTTCTTTATTTATTTTATTTTATTTTATTTATTTTATTTATTTATTTTATTTTATTTTATTTTTTTGTACCAATCATCCAAATAGTATTAAATGATGTTATTTAGTTGATCGGGCGCTTATGACCTGGATGTTTTGCGCCTAGACATCGAAACAAACAAACAAACAACAGACCTAGCTTCAAGTGACTACAACTTATTCCGGTCTCTGCAGACCTCCATGGATGAAAAAAAATTCAAAAAGGAAGAGGACATAAAAAACCAATTGGATCAGTTTTTTAACAACAAACTCTAGACTTTCTATGAACATAGCAGAATGCAGTCAGTGGAATGATGGGAAAAAGTCCAATTAAATAATAGTCAATATATCGTAGATTAATATAAATTTTATGTCTATAGTACATTGAGTTTTATTCCAACCGAAAGGACTTATTAGCCAACCCAATGCTTTTAGAGATATTTTTTTTTACAATTGTTTTATAAAATATGTCATATTTTACCAGCCCGAAAGACCGCCGTAGATCCGCTTGTGGCGGATGTACATCTAGTGTTAGTAGAAGAATAGTTCATTTTGAATTAAGTCCTACAATTAATTAATCCACCATTTCTACATAATCAGTAACTTCACTATAATGTCTCTTTGATTTTTTCGAAGCGATAATTTATTTCCCAACAGGCTTTAGAGAAACCGTTTCCGCTTTATTTTTACTTCCACTCACAGGGAGAGGTTCTGGACGTGGGGTCACCCATTTCAATAAAACTTTTTTTGGTGATTCTGAAAAATATTTGATCCATGACCGAGGGTTCTTGCCAATGCGCCCTAGGAGTCGAGGGAAAAAATATTTTATATTAAATGCGAACATTTTTTTATATTATTTAAAAAAAATATTTTTGCTCATCACGGATTTCTATGTTAATATATGAATCGATTTGTTTTGTTTGTTTTCTTCTTCTTTCATTTTGCAATTTTATGTGGAAAGTGAATTAGATTTCCGATTTGCAACGCACGGGTAATGTCGGTTGGAGTCGACTGGTTGAAGTGTTTTTACTTTCACTTACCTATATATAAAATATATAGTGAGGGTAAGTATTACGATCGTGAAAATTTTCGAATCTGAGTTTTCAACAGAAATTCATGTTTTGAGGTCTCCTGAGTCCAAATAACCAAGTCCCGCAAAATGGTCTGTGTGGGTGTGTGTGTTAGCAGTCTAGCTCAGAAAGGAAATGTCATAAGAAAGTGAAATTGCATATTTAAGGTTTTTATATGCCTCAGATGTTACATCAACTTTGTCCTTAACATCGGCTAACCAGAAGTTTCACTTGATATAAAAACCGTTTATACCATTGATATAAAAACAGTGAAACAAATTTTTACAATTTTCTCAAAAACAACTCTAACGATTTTGATTAAAGTCAGTGTATCATTGTATAATTAAGTGGTCTTTAATATTATTTAGATCTTTTCCCCATTGATGTCACTTTACAGGGCTTAAATGTCCAATGTTCATATACCTCTTCTTCTAAAGTACCTTTAATAGGGATTATTAAAAAAAAATAACTCTCTTTTATTGACAGTAAATATAAAAAAATGGCTAAATATGAAGTTTGAAAAAAATTTATAATTGGAAACTGGAGAAAAGTAAGAAAAATGCTTATCCAGGTTGAAAATGTATCTCCGAAAATAACAGTCAGAAGATATATTATAATATATCGTTGGAAAGCGGAAAATTTTAGAAAAAATGATATCAAATAAATAAATTTATGACAAAAAAATATAAATAATAATTTCAGAAAACTAATATTATTTAACGTAAATCACATGTTCCCAATAAAATTAAATGTAATTTTCACACTAAAGGTAAACTTTTAATTGTTTTCGAAGTTTGAAACAGAAATATTTAAAATCCACCTAATCATGCCAATGCTATTGTTTAAAATATTATTTAATTGTACTTATTTAAAGAAGTACTGAAACATAAAAATAATTCATGGATATGTTTATAATCTTAAATACATTTGCTGTAGTTCATGAATAAATTAGTTGAAGGAACCAAAAAACTTCGCTTTCCTCTGCAAAAATGAAAAGTACATATGTTAAAAACTGAGAAAAACCTTTTGGAAAAAAATGACAACACTCCATAATGAAACAAAAAAAAACTAAAACAATAAAAGTGCTTGGAAAAAAGTATTTGCACACTATGACTCACAAGCTCTGTTTACTTTGGCATTGGCCAAATCCATTCAACCTCTCTATAATAAGCTGTTATTCAAAATTGTATCTTAACACAACGCCGATTTTTATTTAGATATTTTGATCCATATCTTCCATAAAACTCGTTATCATTTGGTTTTCGGCACTGTATTTTCCTTTTCACCTCTCTAACACAGCGTCTCGTTAGGATACATTTTAAAATAATAACCCGTTGCAGAGAGCATGTAATGCTGAACAATTTTATAATAAATAAAGAAAAACAGGAATAAATAAAGAAATACTTCTCAAAGGATTTTATTTTTTATTTCTATTCTTCCAATATTCCAGTTCTTATTTGCTAATGAGAGTCAGGTTTGTGCCATTTCTAGTAGTTTATAGGAACCTATTTACCTACCAATTTTTGAGGAAATCGGTGGAATCATGTTGAAGTTATTACAATTTTTGTGATTTCCGAAAAAAGATCTGTTATATTAATTTATATTTTAAAATTATTTATGTTGATATATATATATATATATATATATATATATATATATATATATATATATATATATATATATTTAATTGCTTCAATTTTTTTATTTTCACCGGTTTCTCTACCTCATTCTATGTCACTTGTAGGATTACATCAAAATTAGTCGCCCATAGGCTATGAAGATAGCAACAAAAAGACAAGGGGAAGCATATGATATAGGATTTTTCTGATTCTACTTTCGCTTGTACTGTTTTAAGAAAAGGTAAGTAATAAAATATCTTGGAAGGGAAAAGGTCCACAGAGGTGTAGCAAATAATGGATAAAGTTTTCAGGTCTGCTAATGATTTTTTAATGAATTTTCATTTGGTACCACTAAAAAAATCACCAAACCTCATCCCCTATGATATCCAAATGAGAAGGTAGGGGGTAAATGGAAAAAGTAGTGTAAAAGTTTATATTTGAGAGTGTCTCCAGCTTCAGGTGCCTGGAATGAATTGTCATTGATCAACTTAGATAGAGAGGAAGAGATACAAAGTCGAATTATTGAGGATAAAAAAAATATAGAACCTCAAGAATGTTTCTTAGTAAGCTGCTAAGTCAGTGTGCAAAGATAAATTTGTATAAATCCATTAATCAACCCATTTAAACCTACATCTGTGCAACCTGTAATCAAAAGAAAGCTCACTACTTGAAAGGAAAGTGTTGGGATAATACATTATATTGCTAATAAATGTAGTTACTGGAAATATTTCTAAGAATGAACTTGCAAATTAAGAGTAGTTTATTAGATTTGAATAAGGTCACTTATTAATTATTCAATAAACTAATAAATGTTCATTACTTCTGTGTTTATTCGACTTTTCGATCCTGGTTTTTTATAAGTTAACAATGGGATCCTCTTCAAAGTTTTAAAATATAGCCTCGATACCTCAGGCCAGGGACACATCGACAGTCTCAGCACCAGCACATGTATTAAGCTACTTTATATACAGCAGCTTAATATATGTGCTGGTTGATGGTGCTGAGACTGTCGATGTGTCCCTGGCCTGAGGTATCGAGGCTATATTTTAAAACTTTGAAGAGGATCCCATTGTTAACTTATAAAAAAACGGGATCGAAACGTCGAATAATCACAGAAGCAATGAACATTTAGTAGTTCATTGAATAATTAATAAGTGAGCTTATTCCCAATAAAATAATTATGTTTATATATATATTTATAGAGAAGAATAGTTGGGGTGATCAGTCAAATAAGAAGGCAAAAATAAATGATAATATTTATTTTGACATTTGCCGACGTTTCGACCTTCTCTCCACCCCCACCCTGACTAACATGGGCATTGCTCCGATTTACATCTTTGCAGTCAGGTCTGTTTTTCTTATTCTCTTTCTTATTTCAGCCATCTCAGTTTTTTTCCTCCTTCCTTTCATTCCTTTTCTCTGTTTTAACTCTTTATTATATTATACGTTGTCTGTACATCTTGATAGACTTTACAACATCTCAATTTTCTATCTAACTATTCTGTTCGCAATATCTTAATTTTACTATTTATTTCCATTTCTTCATATTTTTCTGTTTTACGTTTAATTCTAAGATTCCCATTTTAATACTTATGTCACCTTTTTTGATTATGTTTACTTCATCATTCCTCACTTTGTACCGCTATTATCATTTATCTCTTAGTTCTTACTATTGTCATTATTCTAACAACTGCATTTTACTTTAATTATTTTTTTTTTTTTACCTTCACTACTTATGTTTCTCATACCTTGTCTGGTTCTTTTCTTAGCTCTGATGATGGCCTGATCGAAACGTTGGCAAATGTCAAAATAAATATAATTTATTTTTGCCTTCTTGTTTGACTGATCACCCCAACTATTCTTCTCTTCATATATACATATATATATATATATATATATATATATATATATATATATATATATATATATAGGTCTTTACAGAAATCCTTAAACTTTCAAAAGCATATTCTAATTTTAGTTTGAGCTAGTCTTATCTTCAAATCTAATAAACTACTCTTAATTTGCAAGTTCATTCTTAGAAATATTTCCAGTAACTACATTTATTAGCAATATAATGTATTATCCCAACACTTTCCTTTCAAGTAGTGAGCTTTCTGTTGATTACAGGTTGCACAGATGTAGGTTTAAATGGGTTGGATAATGGATTTACACAAATTTATCTTTCCACACCGACTTAGCAGCTTACTCCTAAGAAACATTCTTGAGGTTCTATATATTTTTTTATCCTCAATAATTCGACTTTGTATCTCTTCCTCTCTATCTAAGTTGATCAATGATAATTCATTCCAAGCACCTAAAGCTGGAGACACTCTCAAATATAAACTTTTACACTACTTTTTCCATTTACCCCCTACCTTCTCATTTGGATATCATAGGGGGTGAGGTTTGGGGATTTTTCTAGTGGTACCAAATGAAAATTCATTAAAAAATCATTAGCAGACTTGAAAACTTTATCCATTATTTGCTAAACCTCTGTGCACCTTTCCCCTTCCAAGGTATTTATAAATATATATATATATATGTGTGTGTGTAGATATCATTTTAAAGATAAATGGTTGCTGGAAAATTACACGTCAAGAGCAATCCTGCTAGTAGAGGTGGGGAAACTAGTCTGGCAAGTGGATCATGTGGTGCATCAGCCAACCTCTGACAGCTACCTAGAGATTGCCGTTACATACTAACCAGAGTGGGAGTGTATGCTGGATTCACATAATGAATCTGTTAGAATGGGTTGGATAATAGATTGGAGGAGTAAAAGAAACATGATCAGCAACAGGTAAAAAATAAGAGTGTGGGCGGGGTGGCCGAATGGCCTAAAGTGTGTGCACAGCACCGCCCTTGCCCGGCAACCTGACATATGAATCTAATGATATAAAATAGTCACAAGTTCTATTTAAAATTATAAAAGCTACGAGAGGGAGTCTTTTAAATCCCCGCCCACACCCCCTGACCCGGGAAAACCCCATATAGCCTTAACGGCGAGGAAGTGGAGGACTCCCCCCCCAAAAAAGGTAAAAAATAAGAAAAAAATATTATTTCTCAGGGCTGCTGTGATATAAATATCAATTGACTCAGGTAAGAATTGAACACACAATATTCTGAAATGTGGCTGTTGGGATCCTCGCCCCAATGTGCGTGAACAGCATATTCCATACTAACAGATTATTATCCCTTTTCACATCTTACCACAATTATTTTAATAAAGTATTTGTTGAACTATCTTTGAGAGATAAAGTATCTTTATTTTAGTGATCTTTTTAAGACTGCTGTTGTGAGTAGTGCTGGCTCTAGTCTCTATTTATGTATTCTCAAGCAGTCCTCATGATGCCTGAATTGATGAAACATCAATTAGTTACTTGTTGGCTCAAGGTTTTTGTGAAATCTAAACAAAAAATATGGTTTGTCCACCTTTTTTTTTAACCAATCTCTACTTTTGATCATTTAGATATTGATTTTGTTATGAGGTTTAGAAATAAACAGTACAACAGTTTGAAATTTGATTCTGGCAAATATAATACGAGGTGCTTTATTTACAGAAAGTATTAAGAATAATATACACAGACTTGTAGGAGATTTGAGACATATTTTAAGTATAATGCTTATAAATATAAAACATTTCATGTCATATAAGTTAGAGGAACAATTTAAATCTAATTTGTAATATACACAAAGAAAATCTTGATTACTAAAAATAAAAAAAAAACCAAAAAAAAAAACCTAGCTTTGAATTAATAGTAAGTTGCTTGGAAAGATTCCTTAATATTTAAAACATACAAAAATAAATACATTCAACAAAAACTTTAAAAATGCACTGAAAATTTTCTACGATGTGCTGAGAACATTTGGCTATGGGCATAATTATTTCTTTAACCAGGTATTTTATTGAAGTAGGAAAATACTTGGAATATTTTTATATAAAAAATTAATTTATCAGTATTGGTAGCAAGCAACAAATTTTACAGGTGAAGAAAAAATTATTCCTATCTCTTAAGGTTTAAATGTCTCTAAATTGATTTTTTTTTTTTTAATATTAATTACTATATTTTGTTTTGTATTTTATAAAAAAACAATCTTATTAAATTAAAATAATACTATTCATAATATGCAATAGTTGATGATATTAATTAATGTAAGAGAAGATGGTCAAAATCAATAATTTAAAACTATTTAATTAATGTTGACAGGCGGAATCAGATGAAAATAGTAGCAATAATACATAATAATAAAACACAATTATATAAATATTAAAATAAAAATCAAACGTAAGAAAAAAAAAATGAGATAACACCTTAATCATTACAACAGTATATTAAAAATAAAATTACATGAAATAATTGTTTCTCATTTGCTCCATTTTATTTCGTATATTTACACCTTTATCTAGTGTTACTGTTTTATATACTTCTTTAATTTTAACCAGTCAGATTTAACCCCTGAATTTTTTTTTTAAATTGAACTTACTTTTTGTTGATATCCCTTAAGAAAATTTGAAATTTTTACAATTATTTAATATTTAACCTGAACAATTTGAGGCCACAAAAATTCTCTATTTGCATTATTTTTTTCTTCAAATATTAAATTATAGTGACTTCAACATTCAGAAAGAATTTCTCAAGTTATACAAAATATTTTATTTATTTATTTTAATTTCTGCTTTACTTATATATGAAATATATTGTAAGGGAAAGTACTGTGTTCATGAAAATATTGAATCCAAGTTTATTATTATTAATATATATATTTTTGTGTTTATATAAAACACAAAACAGTTAATATCTCAAAAATATTCAAACTGGAAATATGTCCCTGAAGATTGCCTCATTCTGGTTGGCATTTGACTAATTTTAAAATATAAAATGCCCTAGAATAGCGCTAGAGGAAATTATTAAAGTTAAATTGAATCAAGTGAATATTGAAGTAATTTTAAAACACAAACATGTATAGAATATTGCAATATCATAAGATGAACAGAGTTATGTACAAGTCTAAAAATTGTAAGTCCTAACTTAATTAAAAGTAACTATATTATATACATATTAAATATCATAAATAATAATAACAAAACTATTTAAAAATAACAAGAAATCTTTGATTTCTGATTGGGAGGGACTGGTAAATTAGTTACAATATCATAATATTAGACTAATAGGGAATATAAGACATGATCAATTATTGGTTTATTTTAACATATAATGGTATGATATACAGTCTAAATACACTTATCACTAACTCTAGAATATATCATATTTATTTATTAAATATTAAATAGCCAGTCAATTGTTTACTTATGTAAAAGATATGTAATACTTATGTCTAAATAAATCTTGATAGTTTATACTTTTTGAAATATCAGGCTTTCAGCAGGTTATATTTATAGATAATTGCTCCTAATATTTCCATGACTCGTATTAATGATAGAAAGGCAAGTTAGAAAAGCGAGCAATTTCTAGTCCGATTATCACTAAAACTGAATCTGTTTATTGGTACAGAAGTCACTGTATTCTATCCATTGTAATTTAAAAAAAAAAATCTATGATCACAGGAATGAATGATTATGGCAACATTATGGTTATTTTTAAAATTTTACTGTTTGCAACTAATCCAATACCTTGTTTGACATAGTTGTAACAAAAAAAAAAAAAAAAAAATTGGAAGCAGCCATTATTATTGATGACTTTTATTGGGAAGAAAACAGTAATCATCTTCTTTCACTCTGGAAACCTGGATTAGGATGAGCAAACCACTCCAATTTTCAATGATTTGCAAATGTTTTGAGATGGATAAAATCAGAATAAAATCCTTAATCATGTGAATATTTAATACTGAAGAAAATCATCTGTTAATGGAGAGCATTTAAAAATTTAAAAGTATTTACAAAGCACTGGGTTTTTTAACATTTTCAAAATTTGTTAAGGAATTCAGCACTATCAATTGTGCAAGATCATGGACTGATAAAATTGTCATCTAATGACCTTAAGCGAATGTCTGGTCTAGAGAGACAGCAATCTTATTCCCTTTCTCGACCCAATTTTTCAATCGTCCTCTCAATTCTTCCAAAGATTTGGATTTGGCCTTGTTGATTCTCTTATATTTTACATCCTTGGGCTTGGTTACCGAACGGTGGTTGCTCATGACCCTGTTATAGGTTGTGACCTGGCTCGGAGGGTCCTTGTCACCATCCAACCTCTCGAAGCTGCCATTGAGGTCCTTCAGCTTGGGTCTCTGTCGGGGTGTACTTTCTTCAGTTGCACTGTTACGTTCTGCCTCACCATCTTGCCCGTCCACATCTTCCTCAACGCTGTAGACAGTTTCCAAGATCTCTGGTCTCCTCAGTAAGCAGTTGCTACGCCGCAAGAGTGAATACTTGTTGCTATTAGGGGCTTCAAGAGCATCAGAGACGCTTCTGATAACAGTGACTCCATTATGGCATGGAATGCTGTCATCATCTTCCAGAATGACCGCACTGTCGCTGTCATTGAGGGAGTCGAGGTTGGTCTCCTCTGTCAGCTCAACGCCGGCATCGCTCAGCCTGTTCTGGAGTTGCTTGATGATCTTCTGCTGTTTGGCAATAAGAGCTTCTCTATGTGTCAACATGAGGCTGATATCGCGTTGCTTCCTACACAGCCGGGCCTCAAACAGGAGCAATTGTGTTGATAACTTTCTTAGTTGTTCACTCCTTTCATGATTCATACGCTGGATATTTTCTTCCTGGAAAATAATAAATTACATTAGAATACAAGATAAAGAATTAAATAGTCATAAAAAATAAATTAAATATATTATTAAAATGATAATAGGATAATTATTATAACTAATTCAATAGTATGGAATAGTGTCCCCATGGAATAGTGTGCACTCTTAACTAAAAAGCTCAACCTGTTTATACTTTTGAAATTTGGAAAATAAATTTGTTATAGTTCATTAACTATCTCAATAAATAACTCTGATAGCATATTTGTGTAGCAACCTAACAAGATGCTTGGATTATGAACTTTAAATATTTTATTGATATACTAAAAAGAGTGCTTGTTTTTGGTTTAATGCTATTTACATTGACTTTGAGTGAACATACAGGATTTACTTAAAACAGTTAATTGTCAGTTAATCAGGAAATGAGATTAAATTCACCAGTTTTGTCCAAGAATTGATCCTGTTTGGTAGATCTTTGCTTACTCTTTTCAATCCAAGAGGAGTTATGAGAAACTCATCCATGAAGAAGCAGTGATCTTCAAAAATTTATATATATAGTAAGTTGTGATAAAAATACACAATTTCAATATTAATTTTTGCCATTAGGCAATATACATATTTAAATTCATAGTAGTTATATATTAGATCTTAATGTCTTCACAGTGTAAAAATCTACATTTTAAACAAACACACATGAAAACATTAATATATCTCCCGTATTAAATAAGAAGTGCGAATTCATGAAATTGGGCACTTATGGATTTCCTTTTTTTTTTTATTCATGACGTGAATAGCTACCGATGGGTAAAAACTGTGAATCTAATTATTAATCCATATCTTCAATAAAACTCGTTATCATTTGGTGTTCGACACTATTTTTCCATGTATCTTCTCTATAGCACTGCTTTCAATTAAAATATAATTTTGACTAATAGCTCATTACGAAGAGGATGTAATGATGAACATTTACCTCGCTGGCAATATGCAGGTCCGATTTTTAGTTGTTGACATATTTTAATCCATATGCAAAAACACTTCAACTAGTCGACTCCGGCGACTTTATCCTAGCGTTACACTTCGGAAATCTGACGGCTCCATCTAATTCACTATCCGAAAAAAAGTGCAAAACGCGGCTAAAGAAGTTTTTACTTCGAAAAAGTTTTCCGAGAAATCTCCTAGCAAGAAATGGAGCAGATTCACCTAAATGGAAAATAATAATACGGGAGAACTGTATTGAGAGAAGTGGAATCAGTGATGGGTAACTATTCATAAAAGCTCAACCTTGGGAAAATAATTAAAATATTTTCCTTCTATTCAAGAATGGCCGCCTGATTTTTATTATTTTTTTCCCCTTCAAAGAAAATAAATAGAAAAGCTAAGTGGAAGGACAAAGAATTATGAGAATGAATGGTAGAAGTGGTATGATATAGTTCTTCCAAAAATCTGTATTGTTGAGAAGCAAGGAAGGGTGGAAATAAATAAAGATTATTTCTTGTAATGATGGTAATAGAGCTAATAAGATACTTCTTAATAGTATTATTTCCTTTAAAAAAATACCAAATAGAAGATTAAACAAGAAGTTTTCACGAACTCTAACTCTTTGTTAATCTAAAATATTTTAAAAATAATATGTAATCAATAGTTTAATTTATATTGTAAATGGTAAATACAAAACGCAAAAGATCAAATATGGTTGTATTACCTGTGCTTTGAACCTTCTCCTCCAGGCCAGCAGTTGGTAAGATTGCAACCTGTGCCGTTCTTTTAGGTCCCTGATGACTCGGCGTGCTTCCTCCAGGCTGTGGACCCCTTCGTCGCTCTCATCCTCCTCGCTCTTCCTGTAAATTTCATACGTTGAAGATCAGTACAACAACGGCATTGGTTGGAAAAATAGTTTGTTTCAAGTTTGATATAATAAGTATGTAATTGGCCATGTAAACAAAATACATCACATGGTAGAAAGCTGCAAATACTTATTAGAAAAATAATCATAGAGGTGGGAATGGGGAGGGGAGAGGGTAAGAGGATAATCGCCCCCTAATAAAAATGTTAAGGGGGCGAGAATATCGTTACCCTTTCCCCTAATAATTTGAGGAAAAATAATTAAAATAAATAATAATGAAGATAAGGATGGATGGGATGATCAGTGAGAAATAAAAAGGCAAAATAAATAAACATTAAAAATTTTAACATTTGCCGACGTTTCTTCCTGAAGTTCAGGCCTTCATCAGGCCTAAGAAAAGAACCATATAACAAGATATGAGAAACATAAACAATTGGGTAAAAAAAATTAAGTAAAATGAAGTTGGTAGAATAATGCCAATGACAAGAAATACGAAATAAATAATAATAACCGTTACAAAGTGTGGTATAATGAAGTAAACATAATCAAAATAAGTACTAAAATGGTAATCTTATAATAAAATGTAAAACAGAAAAAAGGAATATGAAGTTATATAAGAAATAAAAATAAATAGTAAAATTAAGATATTTTAAATAGAAAAATAGTTAGATAGAAAATTGAGATATTTTAAAGTCTATCAAGATGTACTGACAATGTATAATATTCTAAGGAGTTAAAACAGAGAAAAGGAATGAAAGGAAGGGGGGGGGAGGGAAGAGAAGGCTGAAATAAGAAAGAAAAAGAAAAACCAACCTGCCCCCAAAAGATTGCTGGAGTACAGTGAAGATATGGTAGCAAGGGAGGGAGGAGATGTATAAATTAAGAGATAAAATAAATAATAAATAAACTACACGAATGAATGAAATGTATAAACTAAAATCGAATTAAGAAAAGTCGACAAGCTGGTAGGGCTAAAGCCTAAAGTAGTAGGTATGTACTATTTTACTGATAACTAAATGTTACTTTTATTTTAATTATCATTTATGTTTAAAGATAATAATAACAAGGTAATAATATATATCAACATATCCTAGAATTTTAAGATAGATAACTCCTCAATTTCCACATGATATTCATATCACATTATCGAGACAAACCAATCGGACTATGAAAACGTTATATCTTTATTTGAGGTTGTATACATTATGAATTAATTTTTTTTTTTCATTAAGTAACATTTTTACATTTACATAATTCTTAATAAGTTAAAGAAATGCACCAATGTTATGAAGGTTGTCTCCTCTCCTCCCTGTGTTTAATCTAAACAAATATGCTATATACTCAATAGTATTTTTTAAAGATATATTACAAGTATATATGATAAGTAAAAAGAAAACAATAAATAAATAAAAATCCTTCCAACTATACGAACAAATTAATTTTAAGTATTCAATATTATATTTGCTCGTTTCACAATAATTACGTTGAATTTTTACACATAATAAAAACATCCGCCATTTTTTTTTCGATCTCCCCCTCAATCAAAATCGAATGTTTGCCCTTAGAATAGTAGCACTAATATCAACAAACAGCACTTTGTATGTTGTAAACACCAAAGGTAAGAATGGTATGTTAAATTAAGTAAACGGTTTCACTTGATTGCAAATTAAGCTTGTATTTATTGATAAACAGGGAAGTAGTTTACATAAATGAATTATACTAATTACAGTCTGTTCGATGTTCCATTATTGATCTATACTTCGTAATGCAGCATAAGACCACCTAACGAAGGAACCTGTTCGAGATGAAGTAATTACAGATATTTTTATTTGAGCCATCATTACGAAATTTTTAAATACAATTGCGGACATAGAAATTGCATAACTCAGTAAACATTTTATTTTAATTACCAGAATGTTATCTGCAAGATCTCAGGATATTTGTTTGCCAGTTTTGAAACGATGTTCTAAAAACAACTGCACCAAAAAGCGGTCAAATAGTTCATTTTTTTTCTACTTCCGGTACATTTCTTTCGCTCCATGGTGCCTTTTTATTTTTTTTTTAAAACTATAACTACCGTTGGTTGGTGGTACACTATCCTTATTACTATTTCCCGTGAAAATTCTTTGACTTCATGTAACGTCTCAATTTTAATATTTTCTGGCGAGGGCAGTTTTTTTAAATAAGTTATAAATACAGCTTTTATACAGCTTATATGTATTAGTTAAAACTGAACTGAGAAACATTGTTAAAGTTTTCTTGTAACCTAAATAAGAAAATAAAAATAAAATCATTCAATAGAATCAACGTTATCAACATAAGAATCAAAAGAAATTGGTGATGCGTTTTTTATGACTGCGACTGTATGTATTTCAAACATCTTTTAGAAATGTCCGTGATTATATTTTAGCTTATTAACAATCTTATTTCTTGTTTTAAAACTACTTGTTAGCAATTAGCAAGTATTTTTAAGATAGTGAAGTATGGAGTTATTTGACTGCGTCATCCAAAAATGAACGATTACAACTATATTTTTAAATCTGCATTGAAGGTGCCTGAAAGGAAGCCTTTTAGCAGAGGATTGTTATCGGACTGTATGTACTTGCTCCAAGTCATTGCAAAAATACAGAATCAGATTTAGTTACCAACATAAATGGAATTCCGATGATACTCGAAGATGGGGATCACTATGATAGCCGAACTTTCCTTTATTTAGATCGCGATTTAGGACTCCTGAAAATTCTCTACTAGCCCTTTTCAGTTAAAATTGGGACGTTAATTAGATTGCTGCTTTCGACTCCAGCTCGCTACTTCCAAACTAAAAGGCTGGAAAAAAATACCGATGAATCCCCTTTTCAGTTGAAGGGCCTCATCAGACGGTTCGGTCACTCTCGAATACACTCCACCATTTTCAAAATTCCCTTTAAAATATGATCATGAGATCTTGATCCATTCGTGAAAGTGGAGTGACATAAATAAATAAGAATTAATATGTCACTTTAGCACGTTTACGTTTGTAGCAATGAATGCTCAATATATGAATGCTCAATATCAATAAATATTCATTCCTTGATCCGATATCGTTTCGCTAACAAATTTAATTTTGTTTCAGCTTCAAATATAGATTTTATTTTAGGGACAAAAAAATAAGAATCGAGCCAACCATGGGTCCAGCCTTCCTCGCCAAATGTAATTAAAAAAAAAAAAGGAATTTTTAAAAATATTATTAACAACTTTCTAAAAGATTTTAATTAGACAATAAATAATAATTCTCTTGAATTTAATTACTTCCTCCTCTATTTAAATAATTTCTTCCCTTCTGGCAGAAGCTCAAACACTCCTGAAAGAGACAATGCCAATTAGTGTTGCCCAAAATCGGTCTTGGTCTTGCACTTTGCAAGACCAAGACCAAGCCCTCCTAACTGTTGCAAGACCAAGACGAAGGCTGGTAAAAAAAAAATCGATTTTTTAAATTAAAATTGAGGATAAATAGTTACTAATACTCGACAATTTTAGTTACTATATGTTAATAATTGGTATAACCAATATACTTTTTCATTGTGGCGTAGTTAGGTTTCTCCTATCTAAAAAATTACAGTAATATCTTTATAGTAATAAGCTGATAAGTTACAGCAAGACTGTTGCGAAACTCTTGCGCAAGACCAAGACTGAGTTTGCAAGACCAAGACTCATCTAGGTCTCGTATTTGGGCAACACTAATGCCAATCCTAGCAATTTTGATTTCCGTTTTATAAATTGAATAACTACTTCCATTTTTAATTTTTCATTTCCAATTTTTTCCCATTTATAAAGTGGTTGGAATCCTCATTAAAAATTTATTAGTTTGTAGATAATCAAAACTATGCCAAAAGTTGATATAAAATCAGGTTGGGAACGAGATAAAATCCTACGAGATTTTCCCACTTATTATGAGTAAATTATTTTTTTTTTTTCGGTAGATAATTTTTTTCTTGTTGTTTGTTGTTGAATTTCAAAAATCCCTTTTTCCATTATTAAATAAAAATGTGTTGCAGTTTTATATATATCTAATAATGAACCATAGAGTTATACTATCATAAAAGTGAAAAAAAAAACAAAAGAAAAAAAAAACCTGACATTGTACTAATGAATTAACCATACTTTCATTTAAATCGCATCCACATGTTCAAAATGATAATGATAAGAGTATTATTCAAAATATCATTATGATGATTATTATTTGTATATGTGTCATTGAAATTTATTAGGTAAATTTAAAAATAAATGGCGTTGAATTACCATATGATTGTCAATTAGAGAGAGAACTTATTTCCATGTGAAATGCGTATTGTTTTTTATGTTAGTTGAACACAGTGAAAATTTTTAGATGTCTACGATATATGATGCTTTTCCGAGAACATTTAACAATTGGATTTCTTCATAAGGTAGGTAGGTAATTCGTTTCATAAGCATATGTTACCAATGGATAACTAAAAAAAAAAAAAAAACATCATTTCACATCGGAAACTGAGATATTCTGTATTTCCGAATATTTAACTTACAAAATCGAAAACTCCTTTAATGTTAAATTAAATTAAAGCTGCTAAATGGTATTTGAGTTAGACAAGAATATCGAAAACTAGGTTAAAAATGCGAATTCTATCATTTAAGTAACCAATCAGCATGCCCTGTTGAATTAATGTATAATTGGTTTATTCATATCGTAAAACAAATTTTGATAGGTTATTTTATTTTTTAAAAATATTGAGTTTCAGTGGGGATGATTGGGGGGTGAAGTGGTGGGGAAAATTGGAGCACTATTCACGCACATTCGACCTGAAAGCAGTATATGTACGCTGTAATGTAAGGTTGCTAACTATTTAAGTAACCCTATTGTATTGACTAAGTAATGATTAACGAAAAAAATCACAAACGATTAGTCATCATTCAAACACTGGATTGCGATGATATGAAAAAATTATTTATGCCAGTTCGGAATCGCTACTCCAAGATGGGGACTCGTTTCAAGATCACTTCGAACACGCTATAAATAGAATTCCGAAAGTAGCCAAGTTTTGACAATCAATGTTTCTAACAAACAATAGACATGTCAAAGAGACATTTTCCCTTGAAATGCACAGAAAGCAATTTGCTGAGAAATAATTGATTTTTTTTTTTTATGATGGGGAAAACACTTGATTATATTTGAGTTGATCCTTTCAGTTGACAGATTGACTAACCCTAATTTCAACACTTTTGATTATGAATTTTAGTGATATTACTAGTGGGATAATTTATACCTTTATTCACAATTCTATATATCTACACTGCATCATCTACTCTGGAATCAACTTACTAACAGTCTGTACAGATATTATAGATTTTCCAACTTTACTCAAAAATGTTGAAATTGGAGCTAGCCGTTCTAATTATTTTATCTAGGTGATGATTGGAGACGCATTGGCCATAAAATATTCCTTTAGTGAGTTTTCTCGTTTTCGGCAAGAGCCGTCAGTTGATATAAGGGGACGGGCTCCTTCTTTTCTTGGCAAATAGAGCCTTGCCATGGATGCATTTGGGTGATGAATCTTAGTATCTGTCATCATTGTACGCACCAGGCGGTCCATTTCTAGAAGTTTATTAGTTGACCATTTTATTACACCAAAACTGTTTAAAGAAAACATTTTTAGGAAGTTCTTTCGAGCAATGGTCTTGAGGATCACCCACATGTTTGGATCGAAACCTCGACTAACCCAATCAAAATTGACTGAAATTTTTGTCAATTTCGTTTCATCCTTATTTATTTTTTACTTTCCTACTAGGGTAACACTCTACAAATATCAATCCACTTTGCCGAGTGGGTCAAGATCTCGCAATGAGGCTATAAATAGGATTCCGAAAATAGCCAAGGATTCACAACTCTTGGCGTCTTGCAAACTCAGTCTTGGTCATGGTATTGGTCTTGCGCAAGAGTCTTGCAGTTAATTATTAGCTTATTACTGTAGATATATTGCTGTAATTTTTTAGATAGGAGAAACCTAATTAAGCCCGAATGAAAAAAAGAGGAATTAAATGCAAAAGTATATTGGTTATACCAATTATTTACAAATAGTAACTAAGATTGTCAAGTATTAGTAACTATTTTGCCTTAATTTTTATTCGAAAAATCGATTTTTTTTACCGGTCCTAGTCTTGGCCTTGCAACAGTTAGGCGGCCTTGGTCTTGGTCCTGCAAAGTGCAAGACCAAGACCGACTTCGGGCAACACTATTGACAACGTATTCACAATATAATCTCCCTTTATTTAGACAGCGATTTACAACTTCGGAACTCTACTGTTCCTACTTAAAATCGGGGTCATAATTAGTTTTAATTACAACGCAACTTTCGACTTAGCTCACTTAAAAGGTATAAACAAACCCCAAAAGAGTCAATTTCAATTCATGTCGGGATCATTCGGACACACTCGGCCATTCTCCCGATTCTATTTATAGTGTGACTTGACTTGATTTTGTGCTACCCATGAAAGTGGAGTTACATTTGTACAATTGTACCTCTAGTAGTTTTAATGACACTATTATAACCGGATCAATAAAAATTGAAGTTTTTAACTGATTTATGCCTGTCATAGCCCTTCGAGCTTAGAATTTAAAAAGCCGATGACACGTGTATCCTATCAGTTAACAACGATCCATCAGTTGCATCCCAAACTCTCCAATCACACATCACAAGTCTTGAAGAATGGTGTCAAAACTGGAGGATTAAAATAAACTCCAATAAATTCCATCAAATTCCTTTTACCCTGCGTCGCAAACCTATGACCTCCTGTTCTACAGTATCCTTCAACAATTCCCCACTTATCCCAGTTGAACAAATCCGTTACCTAGGACTACACCTCGACAAACGACTCACATGGAATCCTCACACAAGACTGAAACGACAAGAAACCGCTCGACGTTTCCGACTACTCCAACACTTACTAGACAAACGCTCTAAGCTTTCAATCAATTACAAACGACTCGTATATATGACAATAATAAAATCTATTTGGACTTACGGAATTGAGCTCTGGGGCTCCACTAAACCATCGAATTCCTCTCGTATCCAATCCTTACAATCCAAAATCCTTCGCTATCGATTCGACCGAAAGTGAGAAATATTGACTATTACAAAAACATGCGGAAGGAGAAGGAATTGCATGGCAGATTTTACCACCAATTACATGAGCCGGAGATTGACAACGAGCTCTAAATTGAGTTGCTTAAGACGGGGCAAATATATAGCGAGAAATAAGGTTTTTTTTTTAATAGCTATTCAGGATCAGGTTATCGCAACCAGGGACTATAGGAAACATATATTATAAGAAAATCTGGCCACGGATAAGTGTCGGGTATGCTCGAAGACGTACGAATCTATCCAACATGTTACCAATGGCTGCAATACTCTGGCAGGAATGGAATAACTCATGAGGAATTATTATTTCACAGAAATATACCACCAAAGTAAATGTAGAAAATTTGGACTACTGGAGAGAGATGAGTTACCCTATTATCGTTATGCCTCGGAAAAACTTAATGAAAATAAGAATATAAAATTTTACTGAGATCAAAATATAATAATGGACCATAGAGTATTGCATAACCGTCCGGATATCTTGGTTACAAACAAAAGAAATAATACTCGAGAAATTATAGATGTAGCAGTATCTTGTGATACCAACTTGGTAACCACCAGGGCCGAAACAATCAGAAAATATCAAGAATTTGCTTTCGAGTTAAAAATGCAATATCACTTGGAAATAGTGAAGATTACTCCAATAATCATATCTTCTAATAGTTTAATATTGAAATTCACAGTAGAGGGCA
Source organism: Nezara viridula (assembly GCA_928085145.1). Lineage (NCBI taxonomy): Eukaryota > Metazoa > Arthropoda > Insecta > Hemiptera > Pentatomidae > Nezara > Nezara viridula. The sequence continues at coordinate 68,731,962 of OV725081.1, read as the reverse complement.
CCCAAGAACTTGGACTTGAATTGGCGCATTTAAAAGCAGTCCTGCTCAATACGTGCAGGATTGGCAGAAAGTTTCTAAATAAGTAATTTTTTTTTATTTTTACGTTCAGATACATTTTCTGGAATGTTTTTTCCGGGATGTAGATGCTATTACAGAAATCTGAGAAAGCTAAGACAATAAATAATAATAATATAAATGTTTTCCTTATTATTTTCTTGATATGTTTCCAATATATATGATTAGTTATTAAAATATAAAATTTGTTCGCAGATAGATGGGACGGTATTGGTTCCCCATGCTAATGGTGGGTCTTCTAAGTGGCACAGCGACCGCTGTAGTCGGCGTCGGGGTCTCCAGGGCGGTATCAAACTTCAGGGAAGAGAACAAAGTTGTACCAAGAAAAGGGCCCATTCCAATGCAGGATTACAAGAAGTCGAAGCCTGAAGACTACCGGAAGGAAAGAGCTTCATAAAAATCATTGGCATCATACTAAAATAAAATGCTTATGCATTATCTAGCTTTTATTGACAGTAAATAGTTTGTTTAAAACCAAGTGTTAAAATAACCTGCCAACGTTAGGCCAATAGTGTGGCGTTGAGGTATCTTCAGTAAAAGTGATAATTTGATGGAGTATTTCGAAAATTCCAACTTCTCACAGATGTTTATTGACTAATATAATTTTATTGAGAGGTAAATTGTATTTTATTGTCAAGTAATCTATACAATTTTCCACACTTATAATTGCCCAGCTATACATGTAGTATTGCTATTGTGACCATAATATCATATTTACAGATAAGATAAGACCAAATACAATATGTAAATAAAATTAATAGAAAGTAGCATGAATAAATACATTAAATATAAGAAACAATGAGTAAATAATTAAAATTATATGTTAAGTTAAAATCCCCTTAAATATAATATTTCTGTCCATCTTAAGGAACTCCGATCCAATTTCGTATCCTTCCTTATCATTCTAATTATCCAAAAATCTGCAAGCACCCGAGGAAAATAAAATAATTTTGACTACATCTATAGTAAGAAAATACTATTTTCAAATATCTATCTATCTATCTATCTATCTATCTATCTATATATATATATATATATATATGTATATATATATATATATATATATATATATATATATATATATATATATATATATATATATATATAGATAGATAGATAGATAGATATTTGAAAATAGTATTTTATATATATACATATATATATATATTTTGTCATGTATATATATATATATATATTTTTTTTTTAAATCATCTGCTGATTTTTTATTGATAGGTCGTTAGTTTAGGGTTTCTTATATATACATATATATCAAAGTAATTCTGTAAATAGTTACTGAATCTATAAGAAACCCTAAACTTACGACCTATCAATAAACAATCAGCAGGCGATTTAAAAAAAAAAACACTAAAAAATATCTCCTTATTCTTTGAATATACAAAACTCTGATTTCATACCTACATTCTTCTAATTAAAAAAAAAAAATCTGGTGCCCGCAACACACAACATTCACTTACCGCTCTACTTTGAATAGAAATTATTTTTTGGCATCGTTGGGCTATTATTAAATTTTTGAATTGCATTTTAAACGGAGCTAAAGCTTAAAGCTTACAGGTAACAAATCGTTAAACCATTAAAGACCATTAAAACTAGAAAAAATTCTATTTATTATATCGACGATAGGGATTAAAATTCTACTTACTCCATCTACTTTTATAAACCACACAACTTCAGTCTCTGAGCCTTTCGGTTGTCTGAATTACTAACACCAATATCAACATTATTGAGTAATGTCTTTTTAGTGATGTTTCTAGTTGAAAAAGTTATATCTGTACAGACAATGAGTAAGTTGATTGCAGTGTTTAAATATAGAACTGTGAAAAAGGTATAAATTTTGCAACTAGAAACATTACCAAAATTGATAATCAAATATGTTGAAATCGGAGTTAGTCATTCTGTCAACCGAATATATGCCTTGAGAGATTTTTAAGTATTGTGAATCTAAATATTTAACCCATAAATGATTATGGATTGTTATTAAACTGTTATTTTCAATTCACTAAAATGAAATTACGAGATTTCGAATGCCTGCCATGGATTGGAGTTGTCACAAAAGTTTTCACACTAATTGTAATTGGATAATTTTGGGATTTTACAAACGTAAAATTCATCAAATTATTCATTAATTTAATTTTCTAAAAGTCTACTTGATGATTTTTTGGAATAAAAGGCCAATAGATACCTAATTATTTAAATATAATACCATATCTAGACTTATTAAACTACAGTAAATGCATTGAAGGGGTTATAAACATAATCATGAAATATTTTTATATTTCACTTCTTCATTCACACAAACACAATGAAATAATATTTTAAACAATGGCATTGCCTTGATTCGGTGGATTTTAAGTACTTTTTTTTTCAAACTAAAAAAAAAAATTTTAAAGTTTACATTTAGTAAGAAAATTTCATTTAATTTCCTTGGAAACGTGTGATTGACGTTAAATAATGTTAGTTTTCTGAAATGATTATATTTTTGTTGTCACTCTCAGTTACCTTCTAAAACTTTCTTTATTTGATATTATTTTTCATAAAAATCTCCGCTTTCCAACGATATATTACACGTATGCCTTCCGGCTAGTATTTCCGGAGATTCATTTTCGACCTGGAACAGCATTTTTCTTTTTTTCTCCGTTGTTCGATTATTGAATTCTTTCAAAATTTATGTTTAGCAATTTTTTATAGTTACTGTCAATAAAAGAGAGTTACCTATCTTAAATACATAATATACGTTTTGTACGACTTTTCACTTTTGAGCTAGTCTGTTCACACACACACGCACAGACCATTTTGCATTTTGCGGGACTTGCTTATTGGGGCTTAGGAGACCTCAAAACATGTTTTTCCGTTGAAAACTCGGATTCGAAAATTTTCACGATTGCAATACTTTCTCTTACTATATATTCCATATATAGGTAAGTGAAAGTAAAAATCTATTTTCAGCATTTTAAAGACCGAAGAAATTTTCCAGCTGACATTTTTAAAATGATTTTTATGGTTCTAGTTTGTCCTTTTTTTTTTTTTTTTTAAATATGTTTTTCTTTCTTAATGAATAAAAAAGAAATTCCACTACTTTTTTTTCACAATTGTAATTTTCAATTCACACCAATTAACAAAACTATGGGAACAATCGGTGCAAGTAATTTCTTTATATACATGGAGTTATTTGTATATTTTAATGTAATAATTATTTCTATATTATAATGTAACTGACGACTCTTCTTAGATTTTATTATTATTATTTATATGATATTTACAACTGTATAAAAAAAAAATACATCTAGTAAATTCGTACATGGATATGATGACATGAAACACATGTTGAGAAACTACCCATTGGTAGCTTTCTAATAATATGTCTATATTAGGAGATCACGGTACCATCTTCTTTTCAGACGCCTCGGTTGGTTATCAGGAATTGAATAGAAAGCAAGGTTAGAAACGAGAGTGTTGGGGTGGTTAAGAAGTTTATTATGGAAGGATAGATATTGGGCCAAAACCGATACATAAGGAACATTAAGGTCATTATGGATGATCTTATTTGTAACAAAGTATGGAGCATTGAGAAGTTTACGTTAAGGATTGGATACGAAAGGAATTTGAGGGTTTGGTGGAGCCCCATAGCTCAACTACGTAAGTCCAAATAGGCCTTATTATAGTCATGTATATCAGCCTTTTGTAATTAATTGGAAGGTTTGAGCGTTTTTCTAGTAAGTGTTAAAGTAGTCGGAAACGTCGATTGGTTTCTTGTCGTTCCAGTTTGGTATGTGAATTCTAAGTTAGACCTTCTTAGATTAAACGAGAAACAAAAGGTAATAATTTATCTATGATATTCGTAACCTGATAAAGGTACATAATATGTCCTAATAGATAAATGATAGTTTTAAACAGAGAAATCATTTGATCTGATGATACCGTCAAAAGGTACTAAAGGAAAGTTGAATTGAATTGACTAGTAAATAGCTTTTTAGCAATCATGAGATAAGGTGGTATACATGAATGTTATAGCAGGCTGACAGGAGGGCGATGAAGAGCTGCGGAGGGAAAGGGGAGACAAAGCAAATTTTGCTCCTAGCAGGGGCACCAGAGGCGTGGGGTCTCGAGGGAAGCCACAAAACTGTTGATGGCAGGAGTCAGTCTACCTCGTTATTCTCGGGGGGCATTGTCATATAAACTCCAAGGAAGTAGTCAAAGAGGGAGAGAGGTGAATGTAGAAATAAAAGAGAAAGACATCAGGATATATTGGAAGATTATATTGAATATTATTGACACTACAACCGAAATATTGAAATAGAGTCTAGTAATACATTTTAATTTACTGAAAAAAAAATAATCCTTCACCATTCTCGTGAATATCATAGGAAGATGAAGGTAGAGAAAAAAAACTAAAGCAATATATCCTGCCCATCTGTGACATCTAATCTTCATTATATGTTCATGTTTATCATACAGTTCCATATCCACGGCCGTCGCATAGGCATAGCTACCGCCCCATCGCGGCCTATGGGGCGTCTCGAATCAGGAACAGAAATGCATAATGCTTTTAAAAAAACTTATTTTTATCAGCTTTCTATTTTTTAATTCATTCCTTTTTATTTTTGATTAGATCATAATATACGACTAGCGCTACAATTATTTCTAACCTCAGTCCCACTTGCTGTAGTTTGATAAATTACAACTACAATTGGCTAGAGATTCATCGCTAGTGATCGGAAATGCAAAAGTATAATAAAGTACAATATATAAAACAATAAACTATTGGCCAAGTTCGAGGGATGTGATGGGGCATCTGATATAATTTCACTCCGGGCGCCAAAAACTCACGTTAAGACTCTATCCGTATCCACAAACACCAAGAAAAATTATAATGCTAAAACTTATGGTATTAGCCGATTCATGACAAATGAATACATTTTGAAAGTTCTTGGTCAATTAATATTGATTTTACAAATGAAAAACCAAACAGGTACATGCTGGTTTTGAGCCCAAAATGAGCCCTATCTTCAAAAATTTAAAAACCCATATTTCTGAAACTAATTGTTAGAATTGGCTTAAATTTAGTATTTGTACTTACATGTATATTTGCTTACATACAAAGTTTCATTAAGATCTGTGGGAGATGGGTAACAAATTGATCTTTTTCTGGATGATTTGGCATGGAATGACCCTTTAGTAAAAAGAATCAAATGAGATTTTAAGAAGGCATGTAATATGTTGAATGTTACATTACATTAGTGATTAAGCTAATTATTATATTAGTTATTAAAACTTGATTTAATTATTATTGAAAATTTAATTTCCAAATTTTTCCTAAACCTTAAGTCTCATAGCAGCGCGTAAAAATGTATAAATACCTATTTCCTTCTACATTACAAAGGGGTTCATATAATTTTTCCACCTTGTTAAAAGATATTACTTATCTTTTCATTAATTTCTAAAGTTTGGTGCAAAGTTTTCAGATTGACTTTGTAATAACAGAAGTCTGTAATTTCTATGCAGAATTACAGAACAATAAGTATTTATAAGCCCATATTGATAAACTGAAAACGATAACAATTGAAACGAATTTGAAGAAATACAAACATTTAAAAAATAAGACTAGAAATATATTATTCGGGCGAGGGATTATGTTTAAAAATATTATTTGTCCCGGAACGTTATTTTCTTTTGCCGAGGAATAAACCGATCCAATTCCATCTCCCTTTCTTCTTAAACAACCATTTCTTGCAATGGCAATTTACAGCTAGTTTGAGCTCATTTTTTTCCCCTCTCGTCCTAATGAGTTTTTGTTATTTATTTGTTTTTCAGACTCAGGCACGATTTCACATTAGTTATAGAGAGTAATTAGTTTCAACGAAAACGAGTTTCTTTAGATTTTAATTCGTGCATTACTACATTCGTGCATTAGAAATGATAAATTAAAAAAACCAATCAACAAATCAATATTCAAACAGTAAGGACGATTGTACAATTAAATTGAGATACCAAAGTATTATATATTAATTTTACAAAAAAAATCTGAAAAGGATTTGCAAATATATAATTCAGTCAAAAATATAATTTAATTTTAAAAAATCGAGCCATTAAAAACAAGTGAAAAGTTAGTATTTTTTTATTCCAAGTTCGAAAAAGGATTGGAATAAAGAAGGTAAATATTGTTTCGAAATAAATACAATAATTATAAATTATGTATACTTTTTAATATTGATTTAATAACTGATTAATGAGGATGAAAAATAATTACAATATGCAGTATTTATATGATTTGTTAGGTTTGTCGACGTTTCCACCCAAGCATGTGGGACGTCATTAGTGTTGCCCAAAATCTGTGTTGATCTTCCAGTTTGCAAAACAAATAAAAAAAAAAGCTTCTTTATGAATAATAATGAAGGCAAAATAGTTACTAATACTTCACAATAGTGTTATTTTTAATGAGAATATTTAAAATTGAAAAAAAAATTAAATTGGTAGGAAAGTCATGTGAGTGGACACATCAAATTTTTTATTTAAATAATTGGTCAAACTGTATAGATTGTCTTTACTCAACTCTTCCATTCCGTTGTGGGGTTCCAATAAATTAATGTTATTGATTTGGTTGGATTTTAATATGTTTATATTAATAAAACATCAATAGGTATCTATTCTGTGTCTTTTTTTGAAGATCTAAAGTAATATATTCAATAAACAGCAATGAGCTACTAGATAACAGCAAGACGTTTCTTGGTTTTGCATTTGGACATCACTAGACATCATCATGTCTAAAAATTAAATAAATCACATCAGAAAAATGAAGTCCAGATAAATGTATGTTAATAAGCGAACATAAAAAGATGGAATGTATGCGTGAGATAATGGGAATATAAACGTAATAATACCAAGAAAAAAATTAAATAAATAAATATAAACTAAGTCCAAATAAATTAACTAAATGATTAGTACAAATAAATAAGAAGTATGCAATAAACAACAAGGATTATAATAACATGGTGAATTTTTTAAATTATATATTAATAATTATAATACGATAGTTGGTTGATCGGTTGTTTTGATGTTACAGGCTCAAAAAATCTAGGTCATCAGCGGCAGATTAAAAAAAAAAAAAAAAAAAAAAGCTAGTAAGTTAAACAAAAAAAAAACTAAAAAACTAAAAAATAAAAATATTTGAGGGAATAAGTGAACGTTATACAATTAGATTAAGTAGCAAAAAGAATATTAATCAGTATGAGGAGCAACAGAAGTAATTGAAAGTATAAAAATAACAAATAAAAACTCAATTAAATAAAAATAAATAAAGTTTAACAATTACCAATTATTACTGACCTTAATGATGACCCAAATGCCTGGTTCGAATCATCAACAAACCCAATGCACTATTTAAAGACTGCATATCGTGATTATTTTCTACTAATATAATTTTAACAGTCAACTATTTACTCCAACAACTAATTTACTTCATAATAGTTAAGATCATAATTCAGCGGATTTAGTAAACTGTGATGAGAGTTTTATTCGAAAGGGTTAAAATCTCAATTGCACAGGTCTCCAATCCATAAATCAGTTATATATATATAAATACGCTAGTAGTGGATTCAGGATTTAATATAGTAGTGCCAAATTATTTTTATATTTTTCTTGTCACATGCTCACATCTCTAGCTAAAGTAAATGTAAGTAATTTTAATAAAGAACGTATTGATACATTTTAAGTATTGAAGTAGAATCACTTGATTAAAATAAATATGGAACGATAAGAATATAACCATATTTTTGTAATTGGGAGAGAGAGAGGTAGCGACGTAAGACCAAAAGACCTCTCTCCTCCCTTATATTTCCTCCTGTTGAATCCTATAGTAACACTCACTAAATACAATACCAAATTATACCAATGAAGAAATAGATAAATTTTAAATTTTAAATGGTACATGCGAAAGTTACTTTTTACTATGAATTTCAATTTTTCTGCTAGAAATGGTTACTTAATCTAACCAGAAGCCCATTCACAACTTCTCTACCAACTTTATCCTTATTAATTCTAACTACCAAGGCGATTAGAAGCCTGAAAAGCCCACTTCAGAATCCATGGAGGGATTAACAGATGCACTCTATTCTTATAGATATTCGATTGAAGTATAAAGTACTCAGTGAAATTCAGAGAAAATTATTATATTTCAAAGTGATTCCACAGTTCAACTTCGGGTCTTTTTTACTTGAGTACAGCCAGTTATTTTCTCGTCACCTATAACTGCTATAACTTATTATAACTGCTACACAATTTTCAAATACGCAAGATTTAATAAATTATTACGATTATACTAATGGTGTTATTACCTGAATCAGATTGCTTTATTGAGTGTATGAAATTTAAAAAAAAACTTCTTAAAATTAAATAACATTCTTTTATTACAAATTAATGGCATCAGAGTGGTGATGAAGAGAAGAATATTACACAGAAAAAAGAAATGTTTCCGAGGACATCACATGAAATATTAAATGCAATGAGAAACTTTTAGCCTGAAGATATTTTTAAAATATTTAGAATACTTGGCATTCTCAAAGTTAGCCTATTTTGTGTTTATCAATAATTTAATTTTCATATTTAATAAAACATTTATACTTTTATAACATACGATATTTAAATAACAACTGTTATTTTAATAAAATTTACTGTTACTAATTAGTTACTGTTATTAAGTAGATTAAAGGATGAATTATCCATAAAAGTTAGTTCCTAAAAAAATTGTAAGGTTTTTTTCTAAAGCAGCAGTCTTCAAACTTTTTAGCCCGCGGACCTATTTGAGAACTCCACTTCCCATAATAGTCCAGTAAAATTAAGGATTCAGTCCAACAATCAGAAAATAAAGATGAAACTCGTCAGAAATTGTTCATTGCCTGCAATATAATAACTGGTAAAAAGTCCAGTTATAGTATAACTTATACAGTGTTATACAGTGCTGGACTATAAATCCCACGGGCTGCATTGTGATAAATAAATGACTTTTAACCATTGAAATGAGCACTTTAAGAGAAGAAAATCATGCAATAAATGAAAATAATTTTATTATTCTGGAACTATTGTCCCTTTAGAACAAATCATAAATACAGAATATAAATTAATATGTTGGTGTGTCCATAAAAAAAAATATATATATATTTACGGGATGATTGGTAATAAAATAAAAGTGAACATATATAAAAACGTACATAAAATATCAATAAATCACAAAATAATCAAAGTATCTGGGGGTACTTTGAGAGCCTTACGATTTAGATTTTTTGTGTGGAAGTTTCCTATTTGTGTGATTTACTCAATTTCAGATTTCATAAATAGTTTTAAAATTTTACCAGTCAATCAAATATACCTTCGCGGACCCGATTGGAGTTACTCGTTGGTTGGAGACCTCCGTTCTAAAGAATATATGAAAAGATTAATTAATATTGGCGATGCAAACCGTTAGTGAGGATATTTCATTCGTATTTAAAAAAAAAATGGTATTCTTAAAAGAATGCATTTCCCAAAGAAAAAGAATTGTTCCAATAAGTAATTCTTAAAAAAGAACAAAAATAATATCTGCACATCTACAGATAAGAAAAAAAAAAATTTATTGTGAGATAACTGGACAACCGATTACGGAGATGGAGTGCGGGCAAAGAGAAGGTAGATCCAGACCAGCAATCGTTCAAGGACGGGCAATACACGACCGTCACGATTTAGGAGGAAATGGTGTCAGATTTCTGGATTAGCTAATATCACTAGGATTAGAGGAAAATTGGAATGTGGTACATGGAGGATTAATTACTGGAACAAGCGTAGATTTCATCATGATCACATCAGAAGAAACAGAGTATTACATTTACAGAATTAATAGTTAATATATAGATAGAAAAATAACTTTATTCTGGGACACAGTCTCTTGAGAATAACAAAATAACTAACGTCTAAAATATAACAAAATAATAACGTCGAAAATATAACAAAATAATAATTTTCTAGTCCCATCCTTCGGGTTTGGTGCCATTTTCTCATAATCTAACATATATCTATTATAGGCCATAGGTCACAAAAAAAAAAAAACACAGTTTTTTTATATATATTACATGTATGTTTATTCCAACGTTTCGGCTTCAGGAGCCATTTTCAAGAACCTGCAAACTAAATATTAATTTACTTTTTACCATTCAAGTATAGCCTCAGACAATAAACTTGTATCATTCAACTACCATGCACCGCGCCATAAAATTTTTAAAATTTGTCATTACGATATGACTCGTCCTAATTCATTATTTTATTTCAAAGAATGTCGTTTTCCGTTTCTAAAAATTATAATATATAATTATAAATTAAAAATAGACTGCCATAATTAATTTAAAATTTTTAATTTTCGATTTATATACCTCTATTTGCAGACGGTATCAAGAAAGTATTGTTCTTCAATAGGGCATTCATACAGAACTGGATTTACTTACATGAGGAGTGGGGTGGAGGGGTTAGTGATCAGCTGTTTTATATCAGTACGCTATATATTAATTTTGTCAATCGTGCTAGCATAAAACGTGTTTAAATTATCAACATCTGTCTGTTGATTCACTGAATGTTTTAGATTTTTAGTGATAAAAATAGATTCAATGATTCAACGTTTCCCAATATTTTGTTCTCTATGCAACACGGAAGCAGTACCGAAATCAAATTTATGTCCATTTTTTGTGGTATGCTGCGATAATCCTGTGGCTAATTTTGATTTTGTCGTTTTAGACCTGCAATTTTGTCTATGTTGCTGTATCCTACGTTCAAACCATTGTGAGGTTTGTCCGTAATATGCTTTATTTTCACAATCCTCGCATCGTATTTTATAAACAATATTAGTTAGTTGTCTGAGGCTATACTTGAATGGTAAAAAGTAAATTAATATTTAGTTTGCAGGTTCTTGAAAATGGCTCCTGAAGCCGAAACGTTGGAATAAACATACATGTAATATATATAAAAAAACTGTGTTTTTTTTTTTTTGGTGACCTATGGCCTATAATAGACATATGTTAGATTATGAAATATATATTTAATGATTTATAACAAGTTGCATGATTATTGTGGCAGAAGCAGGCTTTTTACTTATATTTTATTGAATATCTTTGAAACTGGAGTTTTTATGCGTGCCTAAACTTTAGGAATATATGAGTTAATTATGTCAGACAATGAACACATAGAAATTTGAATTATCATAAAACCTTGAAAATAGAAGTTTTTGTATTATATACAATAATATTACTTGCTTATGCAAAAAAAGAACATGAATTTGAGGTATTAAATTTATATCAATCATATAAACATATAATCCATAGTTTCCGAGAGGACGAAATAGTAGCAGAGAGGCAATTTTACATCTCAGCAAACTCACTTAGTTTCAGCAAAAGACCAAGGTTAAACAAATCACTTAATCAGACAGAAGAAAACAATGGACGGAAATAAGCTCCTTACATAAGCAGTTGTTGCAAGTTATCAGGCCCAAACCAAACCAAACCTTTACTTATGCCATTACCTCAGGGAGAGAGATCGGCTTAGTACCCTTAGAATTTATTAAATAAATAATAATTGGACTGAAGCCATCTATATTTGTAAAATATAAATATATATTAAAAACAGTTTATATCTGTTTTAGAAAAATGTATATTTACGAAGCTGAAATGTTAATAATCTCCCTAATGAACGTGAAGGATTAAAGAAACACAAAATTTAAATAGACTCCTTCTATTTGAGAATTGAACCACTTTATTTTTATAAATTATTATGTTGAATTTGAGGACTAGTATAACTACTATAAATTTCAGACAATAGTTATATTAGACACTGTATATTTGTACTAATTTCGGTAGTACGTGAATTAAAATTGGAAAGATAGAGAGAATAGCCACTGCGCAAGGATGACACAAAAAATTGTGAAGCGTTTCAAATTTTTAGGAGGTATAGTCGCCGAGATGGCTAACGAGCGTTTAAAAGGCGTTGACAGGCAACCAGATGTACCTAAGATTACGAGTTCGAATCCCGTGACCGGGGTACTTTTTACTCTGACATTAATCCTCCGCCCTCTTCCTTGGCCCGGGGAAAACACCGTATAGCCGCAAAGGCGAGGAAGGAGGGGAAAAGAAAAAAAATTGTATATTAAGGAAGATCTGAATAACAAAGATAATAAAAACACGAGTGTAACACCCTATATAATTGTAATTGTAAATTGTAAATAGATACTAATGTAAATATGTATATAAATTATTAGTTCGTTCTTCATTATATTTACTTCATCATTTTTTTCAATTTTTATTATTAACTGATTAAAATTAGAAAGTAACTTATATTTTTTTATTTTTTAGCTATGACTAGTTATTTACTCTGTATTATTATTATCTTATTATTATTATATACAGGGTGTTTCAGTTCTTAAAAGCCAAACTCTGAGCGGCGAAAATACGATTTTTTTAACATTTATTTAGAAATTACCTATTTAAGAACTTATTTCTAAAAAATAAACTACAAAAATTTATCTTCAGATTTCAGCAAAAACTCTTAAACTATATTTAATGATTTATAACAAGTTGCATGATTATTGTGGCAGAAACGAGACTTTTTACTTATATTTTATTGAATATCTTTGAAACTGGTGTTTTTATTTGGGCCTAAACTTTAGGAATAATGAGTTGTCTATGTCAGACAATAAAAACATAGAAAATTAAATTATCATAACACCTTGAAAATAGGGGTTTTTGTCGCTCTCAGACCACTGTGCGGCGACGATATTTTACTTCAATAGAAATCATAGAGCAGCATTTCAACAATGGAATACAGTGGAAGGAAATATCAAGATATTTTGACGTTATCAGAATACCTGGTTATTAGTGTACATATACATATAAAATACATAAAATATTTGTAATTATGCACAAATGGTAAAATAATAATATTTCTCCATATAGGCTTCAAAAACCATTTCGTCTTGCTCACATTATCAAAAAAATAATAAATGTTATATCTGGTTATAAATATTTGAATTTAAACAACAATGTGGACTATGAGCGCCAGTTTTTTAAAGTTTCGAAGTAGAAGATTTTTTTTTTTAACCTAAAAAGTTTAACACATTATGTCTATAATGAATGACGGATATACATTTTTACTAAATTAATACGTTGTAATAATGTAACCATATAATATTATATATGTAACTATTTTATTGAGTAATAGAACTTTTTGTTGAGAAACGAGTTCATTCACAACTTATTTACAGAAAATATAAATAAATAAAATAAAAGAAACATAATAATGTTTTTGACAAAATAATATATTATCAAAATGTAAAAAATGAAGTAAGTAAAGTAAATTAACTCCTTTTAATTTTAAAGTAAATTAACTTCTTTAATGCTATATACACCATTTACTTCCTACTATGGAGGGAAAGCAGGACTCTAGAAGATCGCTGCACAATTGTTTCAATCGCATCACTGGCATAAAATGAAGATTGAGAAATAACTCTAATGTTATTTATAAACTAAGTATAAATATGTAGCACTAATTATAAATTTAGAACTAATTATTAATTTATTAATATATTAATCTGAGTAGTTTCAACTTTAATAATTTCAATTTAAAATATTTATTTAAAAAATAAATTAAATATTTCTGCTTAATCTATTGTTTATTATATATTTTTAATTTGCCTCAATAGTAGACAAAATACTACGAGGAAGACCAAAATGAAAATGGATAGATCGAATCAAGAAAAATGCAATAGAGCTGCATGCAAATAAATAACTGAAAAGAAATAGCCCAAGATAGGCAGAGATAAAGAAGGCATATTAAGGCGGTAAAAGATAAAGGTCTCTAATGCTTATATAAATATATATATATATATATATATATATATATATATATATATTTATAGATATTTATGTGTAGTTTCCACATGTATATTTTGGTTACTTTGCTAATAACTTATTTTTTGGTACATTTTACAAGGGTATATCACTTCTTATATCATCAAAACATCCAATCTTTGAATATGAATTGAATGAAAAAATTAAATTTAATAAATTGAGTTATACAAATGATGAACAAGATATTTCCTGTCAGGAACTAAACCATCGGAACGTCACAATATTAAAATAATGTTAGGTCATTATTGGAAAAATGCCTTGCGTCTCCAAAATGCTGCCAAATAAAAAACTCTTCAACGTATGCTTTATAATTTTTCCAATAATAACTTAACACTTATGTTCCGTCTCTTGGTTATTTTTTTATTAATTTATAACTATTAAAATCACTATAAAAGTCTAAAATGCATTATGAACGAAAGTGAAACTATTGTTAACCAACGTAGGACGTATGAATAGTAGGAAGGTTCTACATAAATCAGGACATCTGACAAGCCAAATTTGGTTTCTTGAAATCACAAAATAACATTATATTATTATAAAACTGAATGGATAAATGAGAGATAAAATCTAAATTCCAGACTCGAAATTTGTCTGAAATAGAAATCTTACTGGTGGTACACAGCTGCGGAAGAGGGATCTCGTCAAATGGGAATGAATCTGTCAGATGCTGGCAACCTGCTGCTAGATAGACGAGGCAGAGGAAAATCATAAAGGCCTAAATCCACAATATCTCCGATTTGCTGGATTAGAGAGCACCTCAATAATCCAACATGGGCGAATCCCTGCTCCTCACAAATCACATCTCCTAAGTTCCAAAACTGTAACTGATCGAAAACATTGAGGAGGTGATAGATATTATTTATAGATTTATGTTTTATCTCGATGTAACGCCTATAATAATATAATGTTAATTTACAATACCCAAAACGGTTAAGAAAAACTTAATCTTTTTATATAGGGTGGGTCATAAGTAATTGGAAATGTTCAAAGAGTTGATACCATAAGAGCAACAAAAAAGTTTAAATAGAATATAGTATCATTTCCCGCAGAAAAGCTGGAAATTTAGGTATTCCGTGTTATTTGAAGTAAAGGTTTTTTTTTTTAAAGAAAATAATAACTAATGAACTATTAAATTTAAAAAAGGCACCAATTGCAGTATAATTAACTTGACAAAATTTCCTTAAAATGTAAGTAGAATTTTTTTTTTTTAAATCATTTTAAGAGGGATTTATGTCTACACAAAGTTATGTTTTTTATAAAATCATGAATTTTATTTATATGATATTTTTTATTATTTTTTTTATCAACCTCCAATGGAAATACAGATTCTCCAATTCAGTTTGTTTATGTAAGAATATTTCTATTTCCTTCACTATGTAGATAAGGAAGGTATACTACTCGAACGGATGTTTTCAACCGATCCATACGTTTCTTAATCCTACCCAATAAACAAATTTCAGGTTAATAGTTTGTTTGCCCAATATGTCTGCAAAATATCCCTTGAATGTTATTTAAATAAAATGTCAGCTAAAAATTGTCCTGAAAATTAAGAGAGAAAACTGCATTGTGTCGGTCCAATCCATGAGTAGAGAGTTACAATACGTCGAATAAAATGACTGAAGCGAATAATACGTGACAGATGTGCTCTGAAATACAGCTGGTTGCTGACGGCCAACATGTTTATTTCAGTAATTTTAAAATTGTTGGCTGAATTTCCGTATTTTCCAATAAAAACTAAATTATTTATTATTTTCTTCCTCGAAAATAAGCAGTAAAAATGGAGAGGTTTTAACGGTATTTTTTAAATTAACAGGAGATTTATATCGAATTGAGAATAACCTAATTTACATTGACTTTTAGATTTAATGATCTCCAGTTAAATTTTTATTGTAATTGTTAGGGTCTAGCCATTTGTAATTCTATTTCCTTCGCACGGCTATTTACCAGAAAGGTATATTTGATTCATGTTATTTTTTACGTTTACGGCTATCTTAGGAAAGCCTCAACCATAACGATTGCCAATAACCCAATGCCTTCGCAGAAATATGTACGGTACCTCGGACTCTACTTAGACAAAAGACTTACTTGGAACATACATACGAAATTAAAAAAAACAAGAACTTACTAGACGATATAGCCAACTCTCACATCTTCTGGACTACAGATCTTCACTTAACTTACGAAACAAGCGACTGATCTACAACTCCTTACTGAGACCAATATGGACATATGGAGCAAAACTTTGGGATTCGGAAAAACAAACACACATAAACATAATACAAACAGCACAATCAAAAATTTTACGAAAAATTGTTAACGCAACTTGGTACATTTCAAATAATACTATACATAACGACTTAAACACCCCAACAGTAAAATCCTACATTCACGACAAATACACTAAATTTCTTACCTGAACAACCCAGATTAAGAAGAAAATGGCCAAGAGACCTACTATATCGATAAAAACAAAATCAAGAAAATACACCAGGCAATATAATACTAGATGCGCAATCGCACAGGTGCAAATTGCATAGAATATAAATAAATAAAAGATTATGTTTTGTCAGAGGTTCAGTGCTATAGATTTTGTTTTTTCTATGAGATATATTAGTATGGTTTAATATCGATAAAAATTACAATTTATATTTCTCCCACATCAACAAATGCTATGAAAACAGATTTCATGTAATCAGTTGTGAATCTCGAACCCGGCACCTGAATTTCGTTGCTTAATTTCGCTGCCTCAACTTATGGTAGGGTGTTAAATACAAAAATTTGAGAAAAAATGGTAGCATTATTATTTTTTAAAGTCTCATTAACGTTGTATTAATTAATATTTTTTTAGGTAGGTTGACAAAACATGTGACGGAATGGTTGGTGGCCATTATTAGCAAACAGAAGAAGAAAGATAACAACTGATGAGATGGAGAGACGATATAATAAAGATATCAGGGCAAGGATAAATTAGATGAGGTAAGGAGACTGAAGAGAAGATTGGCAAAAACTGGGAGAGGCCTTTGCTTGATAATAAGCTGTGTTCGGAAATTATCAGTTTATATTTCATTTTTTTTAAATTGGTAGTTTTGGTTTCGTTTTTCAATGTAATCGTATCCCATTTTAATTAATTTAAAACCAAGGAATGTGCTGATTTATATAATTATATATAGAGGTTTACTTCAATTATTTATATATCAAGAATGACAGATCGCATCATCGTCAGTAATTTATAATAAAACTAATCAAATATTGAATTTGAGTTTCTTTTTTTCCGGATTAGCATTTTCTTTCTCTCACCTTCTTGGTTTCAATTCAATCATGATCAGACGCCAATATTCAGATTGATCTCATAAAGAGATTTTTAACCAGCATCATTACAATAGAATCCTATCAAGAAGTGAATAGTTAAAAAAATCATGTTTATAAATTGATTTTTTTTTTAAGTAAACTTCATCAGGCACACTTTGCACTTTATTTTATCAATGTTGAATGATTCTGAACGTTCACGCTCGGCTGGAGTCACCTAATGTTTTACATTAGGATCAAAATATCTCAGAAACCAAAAATCGGTTCTGCAATCAATAAAATAATAACGACTGTTTTGAACATTTGGACTAACATATCTCAAAATTTAAATACCAAGGAGAATTTAAAAACCGGTTTGTAGAAGTTAATATAGATATTTTTTTAATTAGCCGTAAAAATAAGAAGTTAAGTGTTCGATTTTAAGTTGCACTTTATTCTGTTTCGACAAATTACTGACCCCCTTAAAGTTCATTTAAAAAAAGGTACCTATACTACATAACTGTCTTATACTAATTGAAGTCCCATTGTATAAGAAGGCAAAACTATTTATGCACAATTATAATTACATATATAATAAATTATTAATTAATATTAATACATAACATAAAATTGGACATAAAAATTAAATTTGCTATCCGCAAATTTCTTTGCAATGAGCAAATTTTTTGGCAGCTTCACAGCGTCCCATTACAATCCAGGTATTACCTGGATTCAGTTCAGCAGGTCTCTTGGCCACCGCCTACGTAATCGTCGAAGTGGGCTGTACGGGTTTCTAGTGCATTTAAGTTATAATAAATAATATAAATAAATAAATAGTATTACTTTGTGAATATAGAATAAAGAAATAGTTTATACAAAATTATATCTGTATATATTGTAAATTATCTGTGACTAATAAATTAATTATTTACAAAGTCCTCATTAAACCACTTTGGACATATGGAATCGAACTATGGGGAACAGCAAAGACATCAAATATTAAAACCATCCAGCCATTCGAGTCAAATGTCCTTCGGAAAATTGTAGACGCACCCTTTTATGTTTCAAACCTTACGTTACACACGGACCTTAATACTCCTTTCATCACGGCAACTGCCACTGACCGCTTTGATAATTTTCATGACAAACTGACTCCAAATTCTAATCCACTTACTCAAGCTCTATCTTCTGCCACATACCATATAATCCGCCCAGAAGACTGCTGAGGCGTTGGCCAAGAGACCTATTGCATTGAGCTACTTGCTGCATAATCTTTTTTTGTATTTGTGTAATTATTTTATCTTATTTCCATTTTACTACTGTTTTTTTTTCTTTCTTTTTTGTTATTACTATTCTTATTTGTTTTATGATATCATTTATTCTCCTTGATATCATATTTGCTGAATACCGAGGTAAATGGCAAATTTATTGTGAGCCAGGAATATGTGTAATTAATAAATATATATTGTAAAATTTGCATATGTTATTACTTTGTGAATATTTATTTTATTTAACATTATATTTGCCACTGCGTTGCAACGCATTAAGTAAATAATAAACGCATTAAGTTGCTGTTTATCCCTTTTTATTTATTTTCTTGATATTTATTTACATTGTGAATAGGAGATCTCTAGGCCACATCCTTTTTAGTCATCGTTGACGCTCACGAAGTAACAGGGATGAAGAAAGAGAGAGGACGAGTGGGTTTGGATGATATACAGTAGAAGAGTAAAATGTTGTGTATTTCTTATGCACATATGGTTTTACTTTTGGTATGTTATGTTCGTTATGTATGGTGCAATTTGAAATAATCCAAGCTGTATTTACGATTTTAGCATATAGAATATAGAACAAAAAAAAAAAATATATATATATATTGCATATTAGTAATCCAGCCTTGTCGATATTTTCACACCTTTCGCATGGTCCTAAGCACACGCCTTATTTTTTATTTATTTTTTTTTGTACAATTTCAAATTTTAATATTGCACGAAATAGGAAAATGGACCATATGAATGATAAAAATACATAATGAAATATTTTTTTTTTATTTGTCCAAGAGATTTACAACTGTATAAATAAAAACTAATATAATAAAGGTAATAATACAATCACATGAAATTGGTAGCACACTATAATGAAATATTAAATGGAGATTTTTTAAAATAAAAAATGAACATAGATTTATTATTCTAATATAAAAAATAATATAGCTTTATAAGCCTTTAATTGCTTATTTTTATTGATAGAGATAAAGCCCTAGCGAGGAAGCGATGGTATAGAAGGAGAGGAGAATAAATCAGAGGAAGTGAGACCCAGGAGGGTTCCAATTAACCATGAAGTTGGCAAATCGGGTAGCATTGTTTAAACGATAGCCTTTGATTATTGGGCATTGATAAGGTGGGGCTTGGAACAATTAGCAGAATTAACTCTGCCGAAAGATCTCTCGGTGGATCATCCGTTGCCAGCGGCGCTCTGCTAACTTGTCGGTTAAATGATACACCCAACTTCCATGGATAATTAACACTGCCCTGATATTTTGACATCCAACAACTTCACCTCTCTCCTGAATATTGTTAAGGTAGTTAACTGGTCTATGTAATAAGCGTATAACTAAATTAACGCAATGAAACAATCACCTCTTAAAAATTAAATATCCTATATTCCACATACATGGTAAGTAGAGGAATATGCCAAAATTCAAGAGTGGATTGCTGACAGGAAAATAGTGAAAACAAATATGTTTTTATCAGCTTCTCATTGATTTAAATGTTCTTGGCTAATTACAATTAAACAAAATTCTACAAATAAACAATATTTGAAGGACATTGTTGTTAGTATATATTTGTATTTTGTTATACTTATAAATGTAATTGTAATTAAATAAACTTTCTGGGGGATTAAAAAAATAAAGAATATTGACTAATGTCAATAAAATGTAAAGAAATAAAACTTGGATAACATTATAAGAGTTTTTTAATAATTATTTTCCTGCATGCAACCGGCTGACTGAAGTTTGGTCCGTTACTCCCGACTCAACCTTTACATAGGATTGACAGCCAACCTAAAAACATTCCAGTTAGGAATCTCAGTGATTGAAGATACGATAGGGGTTTGCTTGGTTCCTTATGTACCTTCCAGTGTATCAACATAATGAAAAGCGATTATATTTTTATGAATATCAAGTCATGTTGGTAAAATGGGAAATTATATAAACTTACAAAATCATGTAACCTATAACCATTTCACCCCATCGGAGAGTTCATCTGGACTAAATGACAAAGTTTACAGTGAGTAAGCTTGGATTAGTTTAACCAATTGTAAAGAAGTGATCTTCAAGACAGTTAAAAAGAGGAAGTGGTCATAACTCGATTCCGACAAGAACATTGTAAGTATTCGGGCCAAAGTGTCAGCCCTGCCAAAGTGTATCAACAGTGAAGTACACAATCGAGGACTGTCCTAAACACAGGATGATTCCTTGGTCTCTTTCTAAGGGAATCCCAAATACATTTCCAAAAAAAGACTCTTTAGCCTATAAATATTTTACAGTTTCAATTTTATAATTAAAATTCAAGTGTGGATTTTAATGATTGGAAACTATTTCTAAGAAGGTTGCACAGGTATTTGTAGATGTTTTATTTTAAAATTTGCCTTTTGTAACTTTCCTTGAAGCAGAAATAATGGTGCTCAGTTGATAGGATCTTTTGATTTCTATGCTATACGAACCTAGTTTGTAACATTACCCGCTGAAATTTTACTTTTGGACAAGAAATCACGTAGAGAACCGTGCTTTTTCACGGAGCACTCTCTTTAAATGGGCAGCCCGTTAAGGAAAAAATTATACTAACATTACCTTGACTGCCTCGCTTAAAGAGGTGAAAGACAATTCAATGAATGTTCTTACACAGCGGCAAGTGCAGTTCACTCAAATAATCTTCATATAATACAACTAAAAAATACGACGTTAAATACCCATTACAATTATTTTACTACTCATATTGTCACTATAAAACAGGCAGTTTAGAAATAAAAAGAACGGTGTCAAAAAGGCTTCTTGTAAACGGCTTCATTTTTATTAGGAAAATATAAAGTAGCTTATTTCATTTTAGTAAGCTTATTTATCTGTTGAAAATAAATATTTTTTACATGAATTGGTAATATAATTATATTTAATAAGCTAAACTATCTACTATGCAATCAGAGCGGCGTGGGTGTAACTTTAGCAAGCACACGAACTGACAATGGCAGAGAATTCACTTACCCTACCTTCTCTTCCATTTATCGCTGATGAAGAGCTCACAGTTCAAGCAAAGCCGGCTGAGTCTGTCAGAATGAAGGCGTCCCGTTTCTGTTGGTTCACTGAATCTCAAAAAATACCAATGTCTTTAATAATAATAATTGATTGCTATTTTGCGGTAGTAAAAATGATAGGATCAAGTCCTCACGAGCACAAATAAAATATAACTAGTGTTCCCCAAATGCGAGACTGAGACGAGTCTTGGTCTTGTAAACTCAGTCTTGGTCATGGTCTTGGTCTTGCGCAAGAGTCTCGCAAGAGTCTTGCAGTTACTTATTAGCTTCTTACTATAGAGATATTACTGTAACTATTTTGATAGAAGAAACCTAACTAAGCCCGAATGAAAAATTAGAGGAGTTAAATGCAAAAGTATATTAGTTATACCAATTATTAACATATACTAACTAAAATTGTCGAGGATTAGTAACTATTTTTCCTTATTAGTAACTAATTTTTATTAAAAAAATAGATTTTTTTTTACAAGTTCATGGTTTTGGTCTTGCAACTAGCAGTCTTGTACTTTGCAAGATCAAGACCGATTTTGGGCAACACTAAATATAACACTCTCTGTTTTCATAATATGTACTTTACTCTCTGCTAAAATATTAAAATATTGTTTACTTATATCTTTATTTTCTTAAGTATCCAAAAAAAAATTTAACTATCGCACTTAAACCAATTCACTCACTGAATTTTTTTTTAATGAAAAATTCATTAAAAACCTTTTATATTGAATTATATGCAAGATATAAATATGTTTTTTTTTTATTGAGTAATATAACATTCTGTCACAATATGGACATTGGTAACATTGAGGAAATAATACATTCACACCATATTAAATCAATAATTGAAATTAAAATTACATGTTTGAAATAAATAAATCTGCATACAATTGCATTCAATACAATCAATATTGAAAATTGCATTAATTGAATGTAGCAATTATTCATCTCAATTATTCTGTTCTATGAATCACTATAATAACGTTTAGGGTTGTAGTAATAGTAAGAAACATAATTAAAAAATTAATTTATTTGTTTGATGTACATACATTTGTAATATTATTTTTTCTTTTTTTAAATTTTATTTCCGTGTTTTTTACTGTGACTGCTATCCCCAACTATAATATCTACAGTCGACTATTTTTTCACCCCTATAATAACAATTTTTTTAATCTTTACTTTTCTTTGTATCTTTTTACATTATTATTCTTTTCCTTTAAAAATTAACTATAAAAATTAATACACAAATCAAATAACGTTAAATAAGCCTTAATTTAATCAATCGTTTATCTATAAATAATTTTTCATGATTATTTAATTAATTATTAATTCACATTAAGAATCAACTTTATTTTAATTACCAGTTTACAGTATAATCCTCCCGTATATTTCTTACTTTGTTCGTTGCCCTCTTTTCCATCCCCTATATCATTCCTCTGGCTCAGAGCTGTCCTGGATTTGAATGGTGGTTGATAAAGTACAATAGACCACTGCCTTCTGACGGGAAATGACTTGCATGAAGATAACGCTTCAAAAGTAATCAACTGACATTAAAGAAGATATTCCAACATTTTTGGAAGAAAATTCAGGAAGGGTATATTTATAAAATATGGAACTTTTTTAACTCGCGAGGGGACAGTAATGATTAAAATTTTGTATGAAAGGGCTCAATAAAAGTGTTAAACCTCACAATATTGTTTTATAGTGATAAGTATTGAAATTGTATAATAGAGAAGATGGTAGCACTACAAAGAATGTTTTATAGTAGAGAATCCGTGGCCATCTTTTTTCAGGCCCCTCAAAAGGATTTTAAAAGAATTGATTTTGGAAGCAAGATCTACAAAAATGGAGGGACTTGCAGAGGTGTGGACCTCGGATCTTATAATGACAAGATATCTAAACCAAAAGCAAAGTATATATGAATAATCTTATCTCTAGCATAATAAGGAAGGCGTAGTAGACAAGCATTTTGGGCAAGACTCCAAAAGCTTTCGAGTTAGAAGATGTGTGGGATTGAATTCGGTTCATGATTATTTACATTTATTTCATGACTGACCCAAATAATGAATAAAAAGATGATTGAGAACTTATGTATGATCAATGAGTTTGGAGTAGTTATCAAATATGTAAATTGAAATCTACGAAGAGTTTCCGTCTTGAATAAGATTCTTTCCCTGCCTTAAGGACAATACGGGCGTTTACTGCAGTGGGATGGTTGACTACGGAAAAACTTAGTACAGCAAGTATACAACAGTTTACAAGGTGCACGTTATTTTTTTTTTTAATGTAACGTGGCATATACTGCAGAGTGACATCCGGAATCCGATCTTCTCTGCTAGGGGAATACACAATGAATTTTATGGTTACGAATTTCATATTTTTCATTAAAATTATTTTTTTTAGATTTCAAAATCTGCTTGTTTTCCCTACATTAGTAATTTATAATATACATATTTTTTAATATTGTTATTAGAAATGTTTTTAATGGAAAAATCAAAACTACAAAGCCACGAGTTTCCAACCTACAGGTGGATAGTTAACTTGCAAACGTTTCGCCAATTCAAACATCATCAGGACAGGAAAACCAAGATCACATATATGCAGAAAGAAAAAACAAAAAAGAAAAAGAAGGAAAAAAATAATATCTTGTTTTGGTTTCATTTATAACATAATTACCTTATGTCTCTTTTTAGTTGTATGCTTATTTTAGTGTTATTAGAATTATAAATTATGAGGTAAAACTATGTATATAGAAGAGTGGATAAAGTAATATAGCTTTCGGTCCGTTATATTAAATACAACAATAGTCCGTGTTACAGACCCTTTTTTATCAAATTATTAATATTTATTTCATGATTGGTAAATGGTTGACTGTCGTGGATAATGAAGATAATAAAATAGGGGTCAGCAAAAAAGAAGGCAGAAAATAAATGATAATATTTTTTAATTTTTAAAAATAAAATATTATCAATTATTTTTGCCTTCGTTTTTGACTGACCACTCCAACTATTCTTCTCGTAATTTTATTTCCTTCGGGCGGTTATTTCCCAGAAAAGAATATTTGATATATGATATTTATTTCGTTTAGATTATGTTTTATCAGAGGTTCAGTGCTCTAAATTTTGTTCCTTCTATGAGATATATGAGTATGGTTTAATATTTATAAAAATTACAATTTATATTTCCCCCACGTCAGCAAATGATTTGAAAACAGATTTCATGTAATCAGTTGTGAATCTCGAACCTCAGGAGATTCAATTTCACTATCTCAACTTTTGGTAGGGCGTTAAATACAAAAAATTGAGAAAAAATGGTAGCATTATTATTTTTTAATGTCTCATTAATGTTGTATTAGTTAATATTTTGCTTCCTCGCAACCGAAGGTAGGGAAGCATTGAATTCATGCGAGAATGTGGCCTGCAAAAATATTGAGCCTTTTTCATGGCCTACACCATCGGCATGTCAAATTATGTGGTTCCAACCGGTCTAATATTTCTGTAGGCCACTTTTTTCTCAATTTTGTGATAAAATTATATTACTATTCGAGTGGAAAACAAATGGTTATTCATAAGTATTTGATGCCTCATTAAACGAAATAATTTAATGAGACAACATCCCACTTCTGAGAAGTTTCGTAGAACAGAAAGTTGTGGGTAACGATAATATGAAGATATTCACGTGAGAGGTTTTAAACCGATGTTAATCATTTGATAAAAAGTGGTCTGCACCACGGACTACAATCAACAACTTATCAATTTTTTTTAAACTCTTGTCATAAAACTTCTAATTATACACTGCAAATGCAATATATTTCAATCTTGTCTTTAGTGGATTCAACATTAACTATACTTAGTCCGTTTTACAGCACCAATTAAATTTAAAAAAATATAGTTTATCATTTATTTAAGATATATACTAAATAAAATTGTTTTCATACAGTATCTAAATATACAGATATAATATTAAAAATAGAGAAATGTTAACATTCCCAATATTTAAGACCAGAAACCTTATTTTAACAGAATAACACCGAAGCATAAATGTGAACGATGCTTAAAAAAAAAATCGTTGGTATGTATTATATGCAGGCTTCTATTTCAACTTGAAAATTTCTTATTTATCATTCAGCTTACTCATATTTTTCAGGCACTTTTTTTAAACACAAAACTTTAAAAAATATCAATATTCGCTGCTCGGAAGTTAAATGTTTCATTAAAACAAGTGGTTTTTTTTTCATACAGTTGATTTTATTTCTTTTTTTTTTTAGTAGCTATATTTTGGTATTGAGTCAAATGAAACTAAAAAAATAATGTAAGATTGATTTTAATTAACTAAATTTATACAATGTATTGGACTTCAACTATCTCCTTTTTTTGGAAAATGAACCAACCCGTAGTTTGTCCGTAAACGAGTCAGCTTTTACGCCCATTTTATTACAAAATAAAAGACCTATGTTATTTTTTAAATTACCGTTTCTGAATTAAGGGACTCTAAAATGTGTAAACTAAGACGGAAAGTTAAAAAAAAATAATGAAATTGTAAATGAAAATCATTCTTGATAAAAAATAATTAAACCTAGACCGTTGGGTAAGTTATTCAAATATCTAAATAAAATAAAAATATGGAGCAATCTTCAAATTTTAGAGAACTAGGAGATTTCAAAAGAAATAAATACTTGGTTAAAAAATTAGCCAGAATGAAAAAAACTTGACACCCAATCTCTGTATATAACAACGCGATATGGTAATGGAGTATCTCTTTTTTGTTTTTTGTAACGGAAAATTCACATTTCCCAACTCTACTCTTCTGTGAATTGAGAATGGGAATTCGCTGGAAAAGACAGAAAGAATAAAATCTTTTACATGTCTTTTTTTTTATATTACATAAAATATTTTTATTAAATTCAATACTAACTTAATGAAAATGTTAAAAATATTTTTATAAAAAAAAAAAAAAAATAAATACGCTATCATGTTCGTTATTTCAATAATATTGAAGATTTTTCACTATATTATAGTTTCAAAGAGTGATTCTATTTCAATTCTTGACACATAAATTTACATTCAATTAAAAATAATTTAACGGGATAGTTCATCAAGAATGATCGTTTCACCTCAAGATGTGTAAAGTTTCCTGGTTTTTTAAAATATTTATTATTATTTGGGGGTGGAGTAGATAAGTAAGTTAGGCACTAGGCCACTAAGCTCTAGGTCCCGGGTTCGAATCCGGCGGATGTTAAGTAATTTTTTTTTTTGGGAGGAATACTTTAGCCTCTATTAAGTGGGTATCCTTAATCAAATAATTATTTAAGTGGGAAAACCTGGCGGTTGAGCGTGATCCAGGCTCGAACACCTCCCTTCACAACCGTTGGCCTTGAAACAGTACTTCCCCAAGACCCTTCATGGTTTGTAGAGATACAGGTTTTTAAAATTTATTATTTGATTTTTAAAATGAATTAAACAAATAACGCTTTATATTTCTTGTAGTAAAAATCAGTTTATATAATCATTAAACGAAGCGTTCAACCAAACTGCATAGACAAAATTATTTTCAAGAGCACAATAATTAAAGAAAAAATATATAATTATTGGATTATTTAATAATTATTATTAGACGAATTAATAGTGTAAAACATAAAATACGTAATTTTTTAACAAAAATAAATTGGTTTATCTTTATCGGATTAAGAACCTATAAAAAATTGTTGTTTTTGGCGCCCATAGCGAAATACTTAAGAATTTATTCCTAATTCGTAGCTCGGTATCAATGTTACTTAGAGCTTAACTCATTGATTCCTTAAGCTACTAAGAAACATTTTTCTAGCAACTTCACAATTTTCAAATGAGCTAGTTGGTTTGAAATGTTAATAGTTATAAAAAAATGGCATATCGAACGTCTAAAAACTTCAAATTGTTTATTGCTGAAAAGAAAATTGCTATAAATCGATCCTTATGAAAAAAATGTTTGTTAATTAATTTTATAACCATCACTAAAGTAAACTTTTTTTAAATTAACTTTATTTTTTTTCTCACATCTTTCAGAAGTTCCGACAACAAGCGATTATGATGTTGAGGTGTAGAAGATTGGAATAGGTCTTGGAATAGGCGTGAGGGCTAGGAGTCGTCCTTCCTAACTTGATTTTAATATTTGTAGGTAGTGGAGGAGATCTCTTATTCAGCTTCTTTTGAGCCTTCTACGGGTGCTATCGGGCATGTTAGTTGTGGACATGCCTCAGTTGGTATGTGGACATGCAGTCAGTTGGTATGTCCGTATAAGTTATTGTGAACTCTTTTGTAGTATGTTCGTATATGGTTGTTAACTGTTGGTATCTGTATGTCTTTATGTAAAGTAATGTTACTGAGGAACCAGAGAGTCTTCGTTATAATAGTACTGAAAGTTTTTGATTGAAAATTCTGTAGTTTACAAATGTGAGTCTTTTTGGCAGTCCCGTATATCTGTGAAGCGTAGGTCCAAATGGGTTTAAGTAGGTAATTATATATGTTCAACTTCTCTCTGAGTTTTGATTTCGAATGTAATGAAACGAGTGAGTATAATAATCGTAGTCTTAGGTTTAGAGGTTTTGTTTCGTTCTTGATATGTGAGCCACATGCCATTTTTCTGTCAGGATCAGATATTGAACTTTCTCTGTCTGAGGAATTTGGACATTGTCAAGTTAAATAGCAGAACAAGTAAATAGCAATTTGTCCACTTCGAAAAACAAATGTCTTTTTGAAGAACACTTACAAAAATAAAACTAGTTTACTTTAGGGCAAATTTTACGACGTGAAACATGCCTTAAAGTAAACTAATTTTATTTTTCGTAAGTGTTCTTCGATAAGAAATTTAATTTTCGAAGCGGACAAATTCCAAACAAAAAGAAAATTCTAAGCTCCCAGTTGAGACCTAGAACATATTTTTATATTGAACCTGATTTGGAACATAAAGGATTCGTAGGATAGGGAGCTATTAGAAACACGTGTAAGATTTATGTCGGTAGGGAACAGTATATATTTGTAGGCAAGGAGGTGAACCTTTTCTTGACGGATGGAATATTTTCCTCTGGGAGACGGATTGTATTAAATAGGATCTTTCGTATTTTCTTTCTATATTTGTATTCTTTCTTCCACTCTCCATAAACTGCTTTGCTGTTCTATTTGTATTTCAGGGATTTTCTCTTAAAAGAAAATTGGTCCCACAACAGCATGAAATAAATCATCCAAATAAATATTCTTTTTACCTCCACGCGTCGTATTAAAAAAAAAGGATTCATTAGTTGGTCCTTTTATTAGACATAGGATGATTTTAATTTATTATTTTCAAAAATGAACATTTGTAATCGACAAAGATAAACTAATGATATGTGTGCTTTGGACTACCCGATAGAAGTGAAAACATGAAGGCGAGATTAATAAAATGAAACATAAATTATAAATAATAGCTCATTATGTATAGGATGAAATGGTGAACATTTCCCTGGCTTACAGTTTTCAGGTCCGATTTTTAGTTTCAGAGATTTTTTAATCCATATCTTTCGTAAAAATAGTTTTCATTTGGTTTTCGACACTATTTTTTCCTTTCGCCTCTCTAATACGGCCTTGCGTTAAGTTACAATTTTAAATAATAGCTCATTACAAAGAGGATGAATATTTCCCTTACCACCAATATACAATGTCGAATTTTAGTTTTTGAGATATTTTAATCCATATGCAAAAACACTTCAACGACTTTACTCGAGGTTTACACATAAGAGATCTGACAGCTCAATCTAATTCACTCTCCACAAAAAAAAAATTGCAAAACGCGGCTATAGAAGTTTATCCCCTTTTAAAGTTTACGATTTCAGAATCTGAAACTTAAATAGAAACAAAATCCGTTGGTTCGTCGTTTACGATCCGGTACTTTTCTCCGTGATAACCGAGCTGATTTTATTGAGATTTTCAATTAAAGTCAGAGTTCACTCGACGATGAACCACGGAAATCGACATTACCATCCGCCCTTTCTTTGCACAATGACAACAAAGAAACCTGTGCCGTTATTGACTGCAGAGACAAAACGGATGTAACGATTTTTATATAATTCTTGCGAGTTCCCCCCCGGTGTATATTAGTATTAATTAAACTTTACATATTTTTTCTTAGTTAAGGCAAAAATACTTCCACTTTCCTTCTAATCCCTTTAATCACATTTATTATCTCTAACGTTTCGGGACAATTTTCTCATCATCAGAGCATCCTTATATTCACTGAAACTATGAACATTTTGAATAAACTATTTTTACAGTACCAATCTACTTCATCTATTGTACAATTACTTACCATGCTTTTTTTGATGTGGCACCATTTGTAAAAAATTCAAATATTTATCACATTCATTTTATTTTTTTTTTTGGTGTTACATATCCTTTCTTATTCATTGTTGCACCAACCAACATCTGGCAATCTTCAGTTCCATTACTATACTTTGTACCTGTCCTCTTATCTCTTATTATGGCTGTTTTTCCAGAATAAGAGGACAATAAGAGGACAAAGGAGGATTACCAAAAAAAATATAAAATGAATTTGACAAATATTTGAATTTTTGACAAATGGTGCCAAAAAAAAAACACAAAAAAAACAAGGTAAATAATTGTACAATAGATGAAGTAGATTGGTACTGTAAAAATATTTTATTTAAAATGTGCATAGTTTCAGTGAATATAAGGATTGCTCTGATGATAGGTAAATTGTCTCGAAACGTTAGAGATAATAAATGCCTTTAATCAAATTTGAAGGAAATTAGAAATATTTTTGCCTTAACTATGAAAAGATATATAAACGTAGGCTTTCTTAAAAAAGAAAAATAAGAAGATAATGAAACTTTAGTGTTCCTGAAGTCCAGTATTTGAATAGTTTATTGGGAATGTAGGTCCAATGATATGTGATAAAATAAATAAATAATAATTTAAAAAGAGATGTTTTGGATATGTTTTAAATATTTATTATAGACTTACACACCAGCATATAGGGATAAAGAACAGGAGTTATGAAGAAGAAAGTGGGATCATTATTCCAGTCATAGAAGCCCTTCAGCACGCAATACTGGATCAAGCGCGAGGAATTCTTTCAAAAGCCCCTTTGAAGGCTGCCATATCATCAATCAACTCATAGCCCGTGAATATCAAGTCTGAGAAAATATGTGCCTTCATCCTCCCATCTCGGCCATCATCTATTATATTTAATGCCAGAAAACCTCGCTCAATCCGTACTGCAAATGGGCTTTTAATTATCACACCAAAAGGCGATTTATCATTCCAAGATAAAGTTAGCCGGGAAAGGGAAAAGTTAACTGATAATTTTGTTATGTTTATAAAAATATTATATATTATTTCTAAAAAGTGATTTTTTGTGGAGTACGCCATAACTTCGAAGATTCTTCATCAAATCCAATGAACGACCACTCGTTTTGAAGATATTCCTCACCCACATATGCAAAAAATAATTCTATCGAATTTCTGAAAAAAAAAAATCATGAAGTCAAAGAAACTTTATTTGCGAATAACTCAAATAGTATGCTTTTTTTTTTTCGATTGTACCGATAATTATTAGAAAGATTACTAAATTCTCTACAGAAAAAAAGGGTAAAAATCGGACGATTATTTACAAAGATACAGTCCACTAATTTTGGTATATTTAATAATTTTTTATCTTTAAAGATACTGCATTTACTACTATATTTTTTTCGGACTGATGTGTTATTTATTATTTCTTAAAGGCATTTGTTTATTCTTACATTTTATATTTTTTAATAATTTAGAAGGGAGTGGGGGTAGCAACAGTGGTAGGGTAATGGGCTTCCAATGCTCGAGGTCTCTGATTCGAATCCCGGCTCATGGCAGACAAATTATTTATTCTGTTTCATTGACCGTTAGGCGATCCTGAGTAGGTAGACTCTCCTGTGGCACACCCAGGCTCTATACAGCAGGTACCTTTAATTAAAATAATTAATTAAGGGGAAAAACCTGGGGGTTGTGCATGATCTCCATGCACAACCGTAAACCAAAAAACAGTGTTCTCCCTAAATAGTACTGAATCCAAGACCCTTCAAGAGCTATAAAAAGTTTATATAAATAACGCCCCGATTTTTAATAGAAAAATAAGGAGAAAAATGTACCAACTACTTGAATTATTTTCATGTAAAGTGCAATACCAGAAACAGAAACATTTATTTACTTCTGTTTGAGAGGTTCATAGAATCTACCAAAATAATGTAGCAAAATTTTTTCTCTCTCCTATCGAGTTTATACTTTCATATGTTTTTTTTTTTTCAAATTGTTAGAGGGGATCCAAAGTAGAAATAAAAGGTAATATTCCTTTTAAATTCTGCTTTCGTTCTGATAATTCCTCCTCATTCAAAAAAAAAAAAAAAAAAAAAAAAAGATACAATTCCATTTTAAAATACTACTTCTGGATCTGCTATGATCAAAACCAAACAACATGGATGAGAAACAGTAAGAAAAACATTTCATCTAAAGTAAAAGTATAGCCCACAAAGATACTTCTTAAACTGTGCCCACAAAAAAAAAACACAATGTTTCTTGGGGATAAGTCTGTACAGCTAATTTCAAGAAGGCAAGGAATGAATTTTCTGATCCCGGTGGTTTATAAAGCAATTTACAGATAATTGCTTGTTCTCAGCTAAAATTAAGGTAATTAAATTCAGGGAGATACTGTTGACGCAGAACGATTTTGTATTTCCAACATTTACAGTCTTCAGAGAAAACGAAATTAATATACATTTTTGATATTAAAGAGTACTTTAATTTTTCTCATAATCTATCTTATGTAATGTTTGTGCAAGTACCTGAATTCAGCGCTGATTCCATCGATGGATTGAATCCAGAACCAATGGGTAGCGTTTTATGCTGATTTCAGGACCAGATGGATTCCAGGAGAACCTTGTCACTCTTAGAAAATTGCAATACAAATGAGAAATAAAAAATGTAGTGCGTCCACTTACACGACTCTCCTACCTATTTCAGAAAAAAATTTAATTAGATTTATTTTTCTGAAAATTGATCAAAGAAAAGATTTGAGTATGAGTTATTTGATAAACTAAAGCAATGTAAACCGGCTTAAGGTAGATCAGTGTAAACATTTTAATACCCTCTAATATTGCTGATCAAAAACTTGCCATAACTTAATTTTGTCGAACAATAATTTCTGTTAAAAGTAGAAAAAATGGTGAAGCTTGTGTGATGCAGACAACAGATTTTCTTACTTGACTAAACGTTGTTCAGAGCCACGGACGCAGGTGGCTCTGAAACGTATAGATCCGTCGAAAACCGCATATCGGAAATTTGACCCGATAGCAATACTTTCCTTATCTTGTATAGGTAGAAAAGCAATAAATTAAAACGAGTATAAAATAAAATAAGCTGTATCATCGCAAATACTTGTTGGATTATATTGATGACCTTTTAATATGATGTTACGGACATAATTTTTTCTTATCAGTCATGAACCTTTCTACGATTATGACTTAAGAATGAGGAAATCACTAATATGCCTTTCATTGACGAATGCAAAGGATATCATGACTATTGGAAAATGAATACTTTTATTGGAGGTAAACATTCTGGTACATATTTTTTATTTTCGAAAATATTTATCTTTAAAAAAACATTGAAAGTTCAAGTATATAACAAATAAAGTGAAAGTAACAGCTAAAGTAACTGTAACAAAATAACAGAACCTCATTTCAATAAAAAATAGATACAAAGGAAGGAGAAGGTCCGGGGTGGCGGTCATGAAGAGGCTAAATAGTGGCAAAACTATTTTATTAAAAGGTGACGTTTCGACCCGACTTTACAGGTTACTATTTACTGAAAGAAGAGGGCTACAGGATACTGTAATTTTCTAGGTTTTTCCACGTTACCCAAACAAGTCAGCTTACCCTATACCTGCCCTTACCTGTGATTTTTCATTTCTAAGTCAAACTCCTAGATGAACCCACCTGTAAGTCTCTAATTTTATTCCTCCATTTTATTTAATTATTTATTTAATTTTCGGTTTTATATTTTCTTTTCTTTCTCTACATTCCTTTGTGTCTATTATTTCATATTATATCCTTTTTCTTTTTCCTTCAATCTCTCCTGTAGATCTGTAGAAGTATATTCACATTTGCATTTATTATATATTACACTACAACAATTGTTAGCATCTATTTACTTCAATTTAGGATCTTGTTATTTAGCTTACTCTGTTCATATTTTAATGTACTTACTGTTAATAACTTCAATAAGCTTATTCACATTGTTTATAAATTTTGTCTAAATATTATATAACTGCCACAATTCTCTATCTTTTTGTATCTTGTCCGTTCTAGCCCTGAAGGAGACCTGCAAAGTCGGGTCGTTGGGTTTTAATAAAATAGTTTTACCACTATTTAACCTATTTATGACCGCCACCCCGGACCATTTCCTTAATATATAATGCAACGGTCAACTATTAAATATTCAAAAAATAGGTACACATTATTATTATAATTCAATTGAAGGATGGGAAACCCTTCCTCACCATGACCCACCAGGACGTTTTGAGAGAAACCGTCTGTTCACTTGAAAGGCTCAAACGAATCGAGTGATTTTTATATATAAGCTAAGATAAGTTGCATCAGATAGTAATATCTTGAGGTTTTACAGGTACTGGTTTACTTCATCGGGTTCTGGTAGGAAACTTGCGAAGTAACAGGCTGCTACTGTTCAATAAAGCCAGTTTACAGTGTCGCTTTTGCAGTACATGATACACCGTTAAGTAACAAGAGGAATAGCCGACTGGGAAGGATACCGCTGAAGAGGAAGATGAAAGGAGATGGGGAGATGACCGTTAGTAACGGGAGCTAACCACAGTAAAGCACATTATCTCATTTCCCCGCTGGGGCGGTCATCTCCACGTCCTCCCTCGGCCTTCTTGCTCTGCACTATCTTGACTTGTCGGATCATCCATCATGAGGGGGTATCTTACAGCCCGCTGTTATTTACACGAGCCATATATTGCAAAAATATAAAAAATAAATTATAGTCAACAAAGTATTTTAAGTAGTACAATCTACCATCGAATTCACACGGAAATGCATTATGAAACTATACCGAGTTAATAATTTAATTCTTAACATATCTGAAATTTTGTGTTGTAAGATAAACCTTTCTTTAATTATCCTTAACGGATCAAAGAAACTACTGACATGGAAGGCGTAGAGCAGCCAATATTGCAATGTAGGAACTGTGTGGCCAGTGGCGCGAGGAATAATGGTATTCGAACTGGATTCACAAAACAAAGACTCGTAGCTAGTGTTGCCCAAAATCGGTCTGGTCTTGCAAAGACCAAGGCCGCTTAACTGTTGCAAGACCAAGACCAGGACTGGTAAAAAAATTAATTTTTTAAACAAAATGTAAGGCAAAATAGTTACTAATACTTCACAATCTTAGTTACTATATGTTTATAATTAGTATAACCAATTTACTTTAGCTTTTAACTCCTCTAATTTTTCATTTGGGCTTAGTTAGATCTCTCCTATCTAATAAATTACCGTAATATCTCTATAGTAATAAGCTAATAACTAACTGCAAGACCAAGACCATGGCCAAGACAA
The DNA here is from genome assembly GCA_928085145.1 of Nezara viridula. NCBI lineage: Eukaryota > Metazoa > Arthropoda > Insecta > Hemiptera > Pentatomidae > Nezara > Nezara viridula. The sequence goes on along the minus strand of OV725081.1, from coordinate 68,696,739 downwards.
AGCATGCAAGACCAAGACTCGTCTCGGTCTCTCATTTGGGCAAGAATACTCGTTTCGAATGCTGGGGGGAAGCCATGACTCGTCAGCCGCTTGTTGTGCTATGTTATGCTTGTTCTCAAATAATAATAGTAATAATAAAAGGCTTTGTAAATTAAATTGGAGAAAACTGAAAGTTCGAAGCGAATAATCAATCCACATACTCTGCCTTACTACGGCAATGTTTGTCATAAAATGTTCCCACCAGTGTCTGGACACATCCTTTCGGTTTTATCCGCCATTTTAGCATTAACTGACTTTTTAAAGATGCGCCCGTTTCTTAAATCCCAAAATTATATAGTCATTTTTATAAAAGTATATAGAAATTTTTGTTTAATCGAAAATAGTATAGTTTTTCATTAGAAAGCAGTATGAGCAAATTTAAAACAAAAAGATTTGAAAATTTATGTAAATATAGACGTGAAGTGATATATTTTCAATTATTCTAACTTCCATTTACATAAATATTATTTGGTTATATAATAATATTCGGTTGTTCAATATCAAATTCAATATTTCAATATCTGGTTTAATACCTAATTCATGAATAAATATGATTTTTTTCAGTTTAGTCTGTAATCAAACGTTTTCTCATCTTCATCCATTCCATACTTCAATTATAGCTTTATTATTATGATTTTCTAATAAATTATTTTATATTATTTAATTTTTAAATTTAATTATTTGTATTTATTTAATTTTTATTCTCCAGGTTGCAATTTCGTCTTATATATATATATATATATATATATATATATATATATATATATATATATATATATAATAGAATAGAATAATCAACTTTATTCTGGGACAAAGTCTCTTAAGAATAACAATTTTGTACATGAAAATTAACGTACCATTTGGTCAAAATACTAATTACAATGAAAAAATAACAAAAACTAAGTTTTAACAGAAGTATTTACATAACTATACAGATATATTAAAGAAATAATATGAGCAATATGGTCACAATACTGTAAAATAGTTGCTACGAACTATGAAATACTAAATGAAATTTGAAATGAACGATAAATTACTTGTCTTGCCATACCATTGAATTAATGAAAAAAATAATAATAAAAGAGCAGATAAATATTTAATATAAATGATTTACAATGATGCAATGACGATTGTTCAAATGAATACAGTAATAGTATTGTAAACATTATAAAAGTGTTGTATAATCTATATCCTAAGCTATCGATGGATCGGAGAAAATGAAAGATGATACACATATAGAGGAGTGCATTCAATATTAGTAATTAATTAAATACTGCTCAAAGACTTAGAATGTTATACAATGGAAAACTGACCAAAAAAACAATTCTTAGCTAACGTGACTGGAGATCTTTTCCATACTCAAATAAGAATATACATTTATATACAAATGATACATACATACACATATATTACATATTACACATACATTTCATACAATTTTAATTTATTTTTAAATATTCTATTTTATAAAATTCAACTTTTTAATTTATTATTTCTTTAATTTATCATTTTATAAATATTCCATAAAAACAGTTAATACATTAACAGGAATCATAATATCTGTTAAATATGTATAAAACGTGTCCAATTCAAAATAAGAGAATAAAAATATTTTGGATATTTTATTTTTATATTATAACATGTATGAATTCATAAATATAAATTATCACATCTAAAGAATTCAAAAAAAAAAAAAAAAAAAAAAATCAGAAATCGATTTGGAACAACTTTTTTCTTCACTTTACTTAGTTTTAATATTCAAGAGATATTCAGAATTATTTTTACGAATGATTTTGTTTTAATAATTAATAATGGGTTTATTTATTTAGCTGTATTTGGGTTCTAACTGTAGTTGTGCAACTACATAAGTTAGAGGAGCCTTATTCAACAAAAATATTTATGTAAAAGATTGTGTTGTGTTGTTAAAATATGTCTGTAAATAATATGTTGTCACAACTGCATAGATCAGATCTTATGTGCGTGGTAAGTGTGTTTATAAGGTTTGTGTTGTTTAAATATGTCTGTTGTAATTGTAATTTTTTTGTCAGATATTGGAACAAATATTTCAAGTTTTGTGATTCAAGGACTTGACAATACAATGGATCTAAATGTTTAAATGAATATAAATATTTAAATGGATTTTAAAAAAATTATACATAAACAATTTATAAATAAACAATTTAAGTAAAAAAATGTGAGAGCTAAATAATAATGTAATTCTAGACTATACTGTAGGCATCAATATTATTTTTATTGAAAATTGAGGCCTAGAGAAATATAGAATAAGGCGTAAAATTCAATAAAACTTTTTTCATACCGCAGCAAACTTCATAACAAGATGGGACTGACCAAGGGAGTTAGATAAGCATATTATTAAGGTTATGCGTCCAACTTCTTCCTTTCAAAATCATAAATTGTATAATGTATTCGCTCTAGAAGAAGTTTTATTATTTCTTATTGATTCACATAATAATAAACATTTGAAGAAGAAAATAAAATTAAATGTATTGAAATAACGGCAATGAAAAATAAGGTGTTTTTTTTTAAAGTAGAAATTATTATTATAGTTATCTGTCAATGTTTCTAATATATCGATATGTTCTCTTCCGAATTCTCTTCGAAGTTAATATTAAGATATTAAAATGAAAAGATATTAATGTTATCGAGTATTACTTTCAAAACTTTTCGATGAGAATATTAACAGAATGATTTAAAGTTGTTTTATATATATATATATATATATATATATATATATATATATATATATATATATATATATATATATATATATATATATATATATATATATTGTTAACAGATATTGGATGTAAAAATAAAATAAATATCTGATGGTATCCTTGCATCATACTACTTACCACCTTATCTCAAGTAGAAATAGGTATTTTCACGTGTAGAGAAGTAATAGTAAAAATTATTGACCATATAGTATATTCATTATTTATTATACAAAACATTCTGTTCGGGTTCAAAATATTAACGGAAATATACGTATGCGTTAATAAGTAAATATGCGATATTAAAAAAATAATTGTTTGTTATTACGGATATATTGGTAATAAATTACAAAAAATGTTTAAATTGTTAAGATGTAAAAACGAATCTTTTATAAACATTCTGAGATTTAACCAAAAAATCTACTGCGAAACACATTAAAACATCAAAAAACAGTTAGTTACTTTTTGAAGTTCATGATGTACTGTTGGTGTAATCTGAATTAAGTATTTATGTTTACAATAATATGGATGACAGACGAGATAAATTGTTTTGTTAGGGTCATAAACAGTAATATTCCTTAATTACTTATTTTTTAAGAATCTTATAAACAAATAAAATAAATTAAAAAATGGTATGGAAATGAATGACTGTAGTTCTAATTGAATGAATAATTGTTCATTGGGTGCGGTCAAAAATCACACACTATTATGGTGTAATATTTATTTATAGCCGATTATTATAAATATAACAGTAAATTATTATTAAATATTATTTATAACGGGCTACAAATAAATAGTACACCACAACAGTGATTGTTCAAAAGGGTGTTGTCAACAATCACTATCCCTTCAATTAACTGAAAAAAATGTTATATATTTTTTTCTTATGTATTATTATATTTAAAAAAATCTCTTAAAAATAAATTGACTCAAAATGAATTAGTTAATAAATACCGACCATTTAAGTTGACTGGTATTTTCTTCCTCAACTTAAAGAACATCAAATACCTTATTTATTTTCCCTGGAACCGCAGCGACGAAGATTTATATACCATTTAGCCAGAATTCAAACGAAAACACATAATTTCAACAGAGACCCAAACACATCATTTTAACGGCCTAGAACAAGGACTTGAATTTGTAATCGCGTATCTGTACAAGGGTGTAACTGAAATTTCAGAAATTTATGGAATCGTTAACTCATCCTCAACTCGGAAATTGCTTTTTTAAATTGATAAATTTGAGTACACTAAGGGATTTTATTTTTGAATGTCAGATATTTAAAATAAAATTCATTAAACCAATTTTTGTTAGAATTTTGTTCCTATAAATTATTTGAATGGAAATATTAAATAACATCAAAGAAAAAAAAAAAAACCTATACCACTACAACCCATGAGGGGTCTTTGGTTCAGTACTATTTAGGGAAAGCACTGTTTCTGAGTCAACGGTTGTGCAAGGAGGTGATTTGACGGAGATCAAGCTCAACCGCCAGGTTTTTCCTATTAAGAAATTATTTAATTAATATTACCAAATTTATAGAGATTGGGTGCACCTCAGGAGGGTCTCCCGACCCAAGGATCGATCCACGGCTAAATAATAAATAATTACCTGCCATCTGCCGAATTTGAACTTGGGACATTGAGCTTTAAAATTTTGTGCCTAGCCAGTGAACTCCCCAAAAAACATCAAATCTGCTACTACTATAGGTTTTACAAATCATACTAATCTACTATCATACTATGTTACATAATATTTTAAATAACATATGTACAATCTTTTATTTGAATATAAATACCCAGAGTATATTGTATGCTAATCTACAAAATAGCGAATGGTTCTCTTTTTTAATATTTTTTATTTTTAGGTAAAAACAACGTTCAAATCAATAGATGACCTGATATACAATCTTAATACATTTTAATTATAAAAAATAATCCATTTTCTTAAAAAACCTATTAATGATCAATATATATCACAAATAATATTATTTGGATGAATCCATGGTAAACGTTCAAGGTATAATTTGACGTGATCGGTTCAAAGAATAATTATGTCGAGTTTTCTAATCTTGTTCCTTCCATTCCATTCATTAAATTTCCCTTCTAATGAAGTGGACAAAGTGATATCGCGCTATTATTTCGATTTTATTAGGTTTTTTTTTCGCTCCATAAGACTATTTTAGGCACCATTTATCGAGATTAATTAAAAAAAGTACTTAAGTAACAAGTTTAGTTTTTTGAAGTACTGCATAATTTTGATTTGTTTTTCTAAATCAAATTTATAGTTAAAATACTGCCGTTTTTTTTAAAACTAAACCAAAGCTTGAAATGAAGTTTTAAGTCTTATTTTTTAACAGTTTCTGTTACTGTAGTCTTTATTTGATTTTTTTTTTTTTAGTTATTTCGGAACTAGAAATTTTTAAGTAAAAGTTAAGTAATGTTCCGTTGATTTCGCCTCGAAAACAAACAATACATTAGAATCAAGTAATTAATGTAAGATAAATTATAACAATAATCTAAGCCCAATTACTGTTTATATCTTATGTATCGTAATTTTTTTTTTGATCTTGAATAAATATAAGTTAGACTTCTACCAGAAACCTTATTTATTAAAAATTCTTTGGAGCTCTAGTTTAAAAAAAAAATGTTATTAATAAGTTTCACTGGAACTCCTAAAAATAGAACTTTTTGAAAAGTTACATAAGCGTTTCAACCTCTGATGAACTTAACATATCATTTTCTTTTGTACACTGGGTTCAATATAACATTTTAAAGATTATTTATAAGATACATATTTCTGTCAAGATAAATTTGTTATCTACAATGGCAATGAGCAAATATGATATTAAAAACAAGCCAGAAGGAATATGAATAATGAAAAATAAAATATAGTAAACTATAAAACTAAACTAAAGGTAACAAAAGTAAACAATGTAATAACAAAAAAAGTGTAACATAAAAAAAATATGATAGCAAGCAGATCAAGTCTCAGTCTCTCTCGTGGATTATATGGATTTGTAGCAGTTGATAGAGCTCGTAGAGAGTCAGACTGTCATGAAAATTAGTAAAACGGGCTGTGGCAGTTGCTCTGATGAAAGTAATGTCATGGTCAGTGTGTAACGTAAGATTAGAAACATTAAAGGGAGCGTATATATTTTCCGAAGAACATTTGACTGGAACGATTTGGATTTTTATATATGTCTTTACTGTTCCCCATGATTCGATTCCTTATATCCAAAGTGGTTTAATTAGGACTTTTAAATAGTTAATTTATTAGTCATCGATAATTTAGAACGTCTCTCAAGCAGGTAGGAAAGAAGTTCGTATCGCTGATTAAGTTCATTTCTTTTTTAAAATACCACTATTATAATATTGTTATCATGGGTGATAAATATTCAGGACGCAGTCATTATAAATTTTTTATTAGTGCCGACGCTTCAACCCAAACATGTGGGTCATCATCAGAGATATAGTATTATACGACAAATACTGGTTAATAATAAACATATAGTGATTGATGATATGTGGAATAGAGAAACGAAATATGTAAAAAGTTATACAAACTAAAAATAATGTATATAATCAATTTATAAATCATGTAATATTTTCTCTTACTAACCGTGTTTCTGGCACTGAAGGTATTCAAGTATTGGCCCTTTGGTAGGTGAGTAAAAGGACGTCCTGTATATTTATCACCCATGATATTTAGGACAGTCGACTATCTTCCTTCAATAATATTGTTATACACACAAAATATTATGATTTTTTATTAAGATCATAGAAAGTAAATCAGAATAATTTTGTTGAGCATGGTAACAACGCCGGCGTGTCTGTTCCATTAAATTACGGTAAAGCATTCCACGGTGTAAGGAGGATTTATATAAATGTGGCTATTAGAAAGGGAAAAGAACAAGGAAGAAGGAGTCACAATCCTGGAAATGATGCAAGATTTTACACTCAATTGCACCATGGCTAAATAAATAATAATTCGGCTTTATCGGAATCTAGTTGACCGAGATTCAGTTCTAACTGCTAACGCAACGAGAGAACTGAACTTTAAATAACTCAATTCTAATCTTGACTCAAACAAACCTTCTTTTCTGTATATCATATAATCTCATATAGTATCAGTAAACGTAAGAATAAAGATCTTAGATATGGGTTATTAGTCAACTCAACAATTATAAGGATGAAAAAATGTATAGGAATTTTAGTCAATATTTTATTTGGATTAGCCAACGTTTCGACCCAAATACGTGGGTCATCCTCAGACTATCGTTTGGTAGTCGAGACAAGAACTCAAACTGTGTTTAAAACATTTATTTTTAACCATATAAAAAAAATTGTTCAACCCAAAATCCGGATGTCTATTGCTGATGCAATAAACGTTGTCAGAATCTCTAACTCCACTAACTCAATAAATATATCGACTGAAATTCCTGACAATTTGTTTTTCATCCTAAAGATAAATATTGAACACATAAATTAATTTAGCAAATTTAGTCATTCTTAGGATTTTTTTCTGAACAGTCAATTAGTTAGTTATTCATAAAAAACTAACGAGATCCTAACAGCGTTTATTGCATCAGTAATATACAATTTAGATTTGGGTTGAACAGGTCTTTTTATATGATTACAAACACCAAAAATAAATGTTTTAACATAATTTTAAACTAAGAAATGGTATATTGCAGATGAATGAATCAAAATTTCAAATTTAACTCAAGTAAACTTAAGTTAGGAATGGCTATTGATAGTCGATATTATCAATTATCTATATCGTCCCTTTGATTCTTTAATTAATATTTCAAATTTAAAAATTGAAATCTATCGTTTTCGAAAAGAATTATATATGATTCTGATCGTTAAAAAAAATATTATAATCATCTTTCGTGTTTCCATATATAATGAAGTGCGTAATAGAGGAAAATATCGACATTTTGATAGCATCGACTTTCGATGATCATCCCTTATTAGAGTTGAATAGCGCGCGTGTGATTCTTCGCACTCAGTAAACTCAATTTGTTTAAATTTGTTAGTTAGAACCTTCTCAAACCAAGGCCACGGATTGTCAAAGAATTCTATACAAGATGAAAATCTATGGGTAAATGGAAGGCAAAATAGGTTGCGCGGAAATTTCTGGAAAAAAGCTAAGGAGGGCGAAGAAGGACAGGAACTAGAAATATAATCTTATTAAGGAGGATAGAAGAAATATAAGATCTTTTTTAATATGTGCTAGAGAATTAATATTTATATTAATTTTTATAGTTCAAAAATGTTTACAATATCCATGAAAATTTTATTTTCATATTCACCAATCATCATAATTATATACATCATCAAGAGTTAATAAGTTTTTTTACCAGCGCAGTAATATGCCTACATATTTTATACGAGTATACAAGTTAAAGAAAGTAAAAATAATAAAAAAAAATGGAATGTTTAATAGTAGCACTAGAAAAATGTTATCTTTAAGGTACAGAAGAGAACTCATTCATGTAATAAATATTTTTAATTATTCAAGATTATAGCTGTTATATTATTTTATTTTGGCCATAATTGACTAATATAATTTTATTTACCTTCTTTCGGGATCCATTTTTCTGATAATAACGTAACGATAAGAGATTAATTAATTAATAATAAAGAAAAATATTCGTTATGTTTAGCCTATGTGATCTCGTTTAAATAGTTCACACTATCAAGAAAACAACATACATATATTCAAGGAAAAACAAGGCAATATGATTTACGGTGTTGTACTCTGATAAAACTTTCACGACAGAAGAAGCAGTTCAATAAATCTTATTTAGCTGAAGAGAAAAGCAACCCTCCTCTCGGAGTATGATTTAGCTTCGAATATATTTAAACAATTGTTGGTATTTTTTAATTTAAACTTTAAACAAAATTAATTATTCTACGATAAAGTTGACGATAATAGTTTTTAGGGCTTATCCTTATAATGAAAGAAATTGACTTAAAAGAACTGTCGCATAACTTGTTTATTAAATTTTATGAGCTTAAATTTTTATAAGTTTAAAATTTATAAGTTTTTTTCATTATTATAAAAAAACTATCATTGGCTGTACCAAGACCAAGGCCGCTTAACTGTTGCAAGACCAAGACCAGGACTGGTAAAAAAATTGATTTTTTAAATAAAAATTAAGGCAAAATAGTTATTAATATTTGACAATCCAAGTTACTAGATGATAATAATTGGCATAACCAATATACTTTTGTATTTAACTCCTCTAATTTTTCATTCGGGCTTAGTCAAGTTCTCTTATCTAAAAAATTACAGTAATATCTCTATAATAATAAGGTAATAAGTAACTGCCAGACTGTTGCGAGACTCTTGCGCAAGACCATGACCAAGACTGAGTTTGCAAGACCAAGACTCGGTCTGACATTTGGGCAAGTGATTGAAAGAGTCTCCTGAAGTCTCACTTTTCCCTCGACAAGTGGACAAGATTGGTTCGAAGTTCCCCTGGCTGATTGTAATTAGTACAAATAAGTATGTCTGTGTCTAAGATGTTTATTTTATGTGAAGTACATTTTATTTTATTTTTCCTTTTATATTATATTCTGTTTTTCACTCTCTTTATAAAATAATATTTTGTTCTTATTTCTATGTATCATGTTGTTATCACTTTATTTATTTATTTATGTATGTAATTATGGTGTGAATGTGCTCTCTGAAACTGAAATGCCCTTAACTGAAAGATATTATGATATTTCTCAATAAACAAGTTAAAAAAAAAAAAATCGTCAAAATTTAGTGTAAGGAATCGCATTTTGGTAATACAACATATATTTCCCAAATTACAAAATTAAATTTATATTATTGATAAATAGTCACATATTTTATTGAGTATGAAATATTATTAAAAAAAAGTGGTAATATTATTACAATTGTTTTCAATTTAAAAAATAAAAATTGAACATACCGAGAAATACAAGAAGCGTATTTAAATTATACTCTACAAAAATATTTAAAATTTAATTAAATCGGAATCTTGTGCAAAATCAAATTATAATTATGAAAAAGCAATTCGTTAAGTTTTTGTTTGACTGATTTTTATTTATATTGAGTTTATCAATCAAAGTGATAGTGTCAGAAATGTGAATTTTTAATATTTTTCCCATCTCTGCCATTTCGATAAATTGAATTCGGAAACAAATTGTAAAATGTGACAACGAAAAAAAAAGATTGTAATTGATTTTGAGGTTTAATTGACTTTATCTGTTAAGCATTGATAAAATAATAATTAAAATATTTTCATATGTTTTAAAACCAAAATATGATGAAAACATAAGCAACCATAGTGACTTTTTATTAAAAAACAAAAGTTGTAGCATGGGGGCTTCAAAACACGTTCTTCCTTTATAAACTGTATAAAAACTTAAACCCTCTATTTCATGTTTTTGCTTCCTGACCAACTCAGTTTTAATTAAAATATGTCTAAAAAAGGGAAATACATAAAAAAACAAACTCGAAAATTTCATTTCATTTATTATTTATTTGTAACAGATAACTCGGCTAATAAAAAAAAGTGATACATGTCTATTCTGAATAGAAACATCAAAATAACAGCTGCATATTGCTGCTTTCTATTTAACATATTTACGAAAAAAATAAAAAAAAAAAAAATTTTCACTTTCCATACTCCCTGAACGTTTATTAATTGATAAAAAATATTACAAAAATAATTTTTTTATGTTGTAGCATTGATGTATAATTTTGTCTAAGATGGGCAGACAAATTAAAATATCTAGGTTCCACAAATACTTCAATGAATGACCATCGGTAAGTAATGCAGCAGCGTATATTAAGCACAAACAGAGCTTTTCACTATTTTCCAAAGTATTGAAATCCCGAAGAATCTCCATAAATCACAAATCAAGGTTGTGCAATGCTATACCAGTTCTAATATATGTTTGCGAAATCTGGACACTAACCAGAACTCTTGAAAGAAGCATTGAATGATTCGGGAGGAAAATTCTCCTCGCTATAATCGGAGCAACCTGGAATGATAGTGCTAAAATATAGATCAAAAGAACCACCTACAGAAACTGGCCATCAATAAATGGCATGAAGGCAAGGAAGTTAAGATGGGTGGACCAAGTAGGAGAGCGATTTATCAGGAATTTTCTATACAAGACCAACAACAGGTGGACAGATGGAATCAGCAAAACGCAATAGAGCTGTAAGCAGGAATAGTCCAAGATAGGCAGAGATTGAGTTAATGCTGGTTATGATGGGCATAAGTAAAGTAAGTTACGGAATTCCCAGATAAAATTATCTAGAAAGATTAGTTAAAAAAGCAGCAAAATTATTATAAAACAGAAAAAGTAAATTATGTTTTAATAAATAATCATTACACACACTCATATCTATGTATAATAAGATGCTATAATTAGGTTTATAATACAAGGTTATTTAATTAAAGCTAAGTCCATTGGAAGGGATGAAGGAAAAAACAAGAGATATCTGTTTCAGTTACAGTCTTATATCGTGAGTTAAGGGAAGCCTTAGTCGGTAATGAGTTCTATTTTTGGTAAGGCTGGTCTCCAACTCTTCTTCAGCCATTTACCAACAACCTGTTGGTATAGAAACGATTTATTTTTAATGAAAATAAAGAAGCAACGACTCATTAATGTAGAGGCGCAAAAACTCTAAGAGAGACAAAAATTAAAATAACTAGAAATTTTCAAACGAATGTTAACACTCACCCTTACTATGTGTTTTAATGCCATGGACAGATCTTCTGTCTCTAGTTATTGAGTTTTTACTTCTTTTTTTTCGATAGTAGATTAGAGATGAGTTTTTTTTTTTTCTGCATGTATTTTGATTTAAGTAAGTTAGAAAAAATACAAACATCGATATATCAAAATGTAAATTTTGGTTAAAGTTTTCTCCATCGAAGCCCTTTAAATTTATCTATATAACATACTCCACTAAAAAAAAGCTGAGAAAAAAGTATACGCTTTTTTGTGTTTTTTTTTTATAATATGAAATTTCAAAGGTATTTAAATTCTCTAAGTAATTTATCCTTTATCCCTGATAACCCTTTTAGGCATCTGAAAAGAAGATGGCATCGTGATCTCTTAATTTAGATATTTTATTGGAGTGCTGCCAATGAGTAGATCCTTCACATGCCATGTCATATATTTCTCTGTATCACATTTGCTGATAATAATAATAAAAAAATATAAGTAGAATACGAAAATTTAATAAAAATACGTCCATCGCGGCGTTTCTCTGAGTCCACTGGACCAATTGCTTTCAGAATTGGTAAATATGTTAAAGCGCACCCGAGAGTGATTTCGGATTATCATTATTTTATCGGCATTATTTTAGGGACCCGAGACTTTGTGTTTGCAATTTTCCAATTATATCCATAAAATAAGCATATTATTGAACGTGGAAAAAATATAAATAAAAATTATTATATACAACAAATAGTTGAGAGGCATACTCTTCTTGGGAAAGCAATTGCCATAAAACCCATTTTAACGATTCTCACATCAACGCTAACAGATATGTCATTCAATACAAACTAAGATATAAAATTGAATAACGATTGAAAAAACATAAAATAAAGAATAGTAGGATGATTCATAAATGCTAAATGAATTATTTCTAAAAGTAAATAGCATTGTTGGTTCTTTAAAATGTTTGTAGCCATCCAATTTCAACAAAAATATTAACAACAAAAAAATAAATATTCTCAAAAATAAATGTTAACATATAGAAAATGCAGGGTTGAAAATGTTTTATAATGAAATAATTTAAAGTAAATATAAGCTGTACCGTTCTTAAAAATCAGAAGTACGTAATTTTAAGACTCTTTCTCTGTTCTCGATTCCCGATTTTTTGTAAACTTCGATTTTTTTTGTGATTCTTAATATAAAGACAAATTTATTTTCTGATTTTGAAATCAAAATAAGATTAACTTATGTATGGACATTAGAAGTTAAGGAGCTTTTCTTTGAAACCATAAACATTTTCATTTAATTTACCCCAATTTAGCAAAGTAGGCAGCTCAAAAGGGAGGAGTGTAGCAGCTTTATTTACGCAATTTAGAATAAATTCTTCCTGGAAACTCTTCTGGTCATCTGCTTGTTTGCCTAGGGCATTAAAGCGTAGTCATTAAAAAGCAAAGGCACTTTAGATTCGATAAAACTTTTTTTTTTAATGTAAACTTTACTTTCCAAAGCCCCGCCGACGAAGATAGGGCTTCAGATGTATCCTCTTCCTTTTTTCTTTCTCTTTTTTTTTCCAAGTTTACTTTTTTCTTTTAAAGCACCAGACTTTGAGAAACATAAGACCGGCAGTTTTTTCATAAATTAAACCAGTTACAAGAGCTAGCAAGAGTGCTCTATTTAATCACAGTAATTTACTTGTGTGTTAAGTACTATAATCTGCTTTATTAATATAGTGTCATTTGGAAACAATAGAAAAGTGTTGACTGATCCAATATTATTCTTATTACTCATCATTAAGCAAAATATGTTTGAAAATTCTTTTCAATATTCACTCATAAAAATTTGATTTGTTGGCATAAAAATAAAAATATCATATTATCCCACCTTGTGGTGGGGTTGCCGAACGAGCTAACGCGAGTGCACGGTAGTGTTGCTCAAATGCGAGACCGAGACAAGTCTTAGTCTTGCGAACTCAGTCTTGATCATGGTCTTGGGCTTGCGCAAGAGTCTTGCAGTTACTTATTACTACAGAGATATTACTGTAATGTTTAAGATAGGAGAAACATAACTAAGCCCGAATGAAAAATTAGAGTCAAATGCAAAAGTATATTGGTTTGACCAATTATTTACAAATAATAACTAAGATTGTCAAGTATTAGTAACTTTTTTGCCTTAATTTTTATTTTAAAAAATCGATTTTTTTCATCAGTCCTGGTCTTGGTATTGCAGTAATTTGGTGGCCTTGCAAAGTGCAAGAACAAGACCGATTTCGCTTGACCCGGGGGAGTTCGCTTCCCCGTACCGGGGGTGGAAAGGGAGGAAGAACTTACAACTCTAGCCTTAATTCCCCGCCCTTCCCTCTGGCCCGAGAAAACCCCGTCTAATAGCCAAAAAGGTGAAGAAGGAGAGGACAAAAAAAAAATATATATATAAAAAAATATGGATGCCTACTTCAAGTGATTAGTAACAGAGAGAATTCGTTTGCTTGCACAAGTATGCAGAAAAGGGCAAAATCTACTCTGAGTACTAAATACAGCATGTTTTCCTCAAATGCTTTTCCAGAATAATTACTGAAGAATTATTTACTAGATTATTAATGTTTATTATTTATTATTAACAAAAATGTAGAACGTCATATTAAATTTCTTTGCAATGGGCAAATATTTTCGCAGCTTCACAGCTTCCCATCACGTCCGGGATATGAATCAGATCAGCAGGTCTCTTGGTCAACGCCTACGTAATCGTCGTGGTGGGCTGTACGTGTTTCTTGTACGATGAAAGATTTCTGTCAGGGGATTCATGTTGTACGTCAGTTGAACTAAAAGTTATTTTAGTTCTCTCTTGCAGTATCTAAAATTGTAGGTACGTTTAAGTCTTTATGTATCATTTGTGACATAAAAGCAGTCAGCTATCCTTCGCAACACTTTTGACTGTAAGGACTGAACTTTTTTAATGTTGTAAGTTTTAGAAGAACCCCACAGTTCTATGCCGTGAGTCCAAATTGGTTTAAGTAAAACTTTATAAAGGGTTAGTTTGTTAGTTGATTATTAAATTCCTAATAGTGATTAAATTTGAGTAAAACACTGGATTCTGTTTTGATAATTTAGAGTATTTTTGCTCATCCCTGCTAGGCGGCACATGTAGGCTAGGTAAAATCCAACATTGCATTAATCTCTAAGTAACTGCCTCTTAGAATATGTAAGCTCTAAGCAAGACAAATTTGTCAACAAGGAATTCGATTTACTCATCTGAAGGAAGATGAAAGCCGGTAGCCCTGAGACAAGGTGACAACAACCAAACGTAGCAAGGACAGCCTTTTTTACTCTTTTCATTACGTCCTTTACATGTAGCTCAGGTCAGATTAACCGCCTTTTCATGAAACTCGCAACCTATTCATCAGCTGTCTAGGAAGAGTTCCCTTTTCCTTATTTCCTTTCATTGTAACACAACTCAGCAGCGGCGCGCACTTGAGATGTCCTTCCCTTTCGGTAACTCTGCTAGCCTTCTTATCCATTAGATGTATAGGGTCGACACTGGGAATGACAATGGTTGAAGGATATGCCACATGTAACTGTTTAGATACGGTTCTAATGTAGAACCATAATTTCGTTTTCCATTCGACGAGGAGATTGTATCAGAGTCCCCCTTCCCCTCCAAGAGAGGGGAGATGAGTGAGAAGGTTTGCCACACACAAAGTACCGCTGCCCCGTGGTATTTTATAATTCGATATTTGCATGAATTTTAAATTTTGTTCATCGTTGATGATGAGTTATAACAATAAAAACGAAAAAAAGTCTCGAATTTTTCTGATGAATATTAGAAAAAATAATTAGCGTTAAAGAAAAGTGGTGGGGCGGAATTACGTCACGAGATTGGACTACGTCATGGCCTGGCAGCGCCTAGCTCAAAATTTTATATACCATATACTTTGATCTTGAATCGAATTGAATTTATTTGTTAAAGATTATTTTATAATCCTGTACAAATCATACATATATGAATAACTTTATTTCACCTACATGAGTCTAGTTTATCATAACTGTACATTGACTTATTATAAAAACAATAACCAAACAATAATACTTCATTACAATCCAATTAATTTCCATCTACATTATCAAGAAAACCATAAGAAAAAGAAGAAACAAACAATTAATTGAACTGACCAACAATTATCCTTAGTCATAGCACTTGATTGGTGCGTGGAACATCAGAGCTTAAGGAATCCAGCGAATTTCACGCTGACATTATGAACCAGTAAATCTTGTTAAGTTTCTCTATGTTATCGATTCGAAGTATGTCCTGTATCTTGTTTACATCACTTGGCGCAGAGTTTGTTTGTTTATGTCGTAAACGTAAATGTTTGTTTATGTCGTCTGTTAGCTTTTCACAGTACAGAAAGATATGGAACAGGCTGTTAGAAATGAATTCGTTACAGAAAGTGCAGGTTTTCTGGGCTTTGAAGTAGAAACTTTTGCTTTTCTTATAGAGCTTAATTAATTCGGGATTTGAAACCCTTAACTGACTTATTGATCTTATATACTTTGATCTTACAATCTACAATCTACAAAAATGCTTTTTGTTTCTAGTATGAAGATAATAAAGTGGTCCCGAAACGTCATAAAAATGAAAAAAAAAATTGGGAGAGTTTTAACTGTTACTTAACTTTATTCATATAACTTATATAAATAAACATCTCTCTTAGGACTTATGAACAAATAACTAATATTATCACTATTCATTCTTGTGCAATTTACGAGGTTAACATCAATATGTGAATAAATTATCACTTTATTCATATAATTATTTTTAAAACACAACACAGATTTTTTTTTACGCCTTATTATTTGTGCCATATTCATATAAAAACAATTATGTAGTCACATCAAAATCATATTAATTACAGGATAGATGAGCCGTGAATCGTTGGAATAGTTGATCGGCTCTTGCATCGATAAATGAGGCTTGACATTCTCTAGCGAAGACCCAGGAAGCCTTATTGGAACTTATAATGAAGGGCTTCTGAGGAAACGAGGAAGCTATTAAGAAAATTTGTCCTAAATTTGAACTAGTGATGTATTATCGTATATTAATTAATTGTTAACTAAAAGAAAGGAGATGATATTAGCATGTGAGACGTAGAGTCCAAAAATCATTAACACTATCATCAATTTTTTTTATTAATAGTTTTGGTAGATGAAGTCAAAGAGTATCTAAACTGCTAATTAATAAAAATATTTAAAAAATTAAATATCCTTACCTAGTTTGGGAATTCGACTACTCATATATAAATATGAATTCCCGAACTTTTTTTTTTATTTTTTTTTATTTTAGAATTAAACACTTTATTGCAAAACTAATTACAATTTGTCACGAGTTTAAGGACATCATATATAGAGTTCAGAGAGTGATTCATACCGTATATAAAAAATATAAATAACTAAATAAATAACAAAAGAATTAGAAATAAAAGAATACCCAAGAAGAATACAGAAAAAATAATATATATAATATATATAATAGCTATAATATAAAAATTTACACACAAGTAAATAAAAATAAAAATAAAAGTAAAACAAACATCTTATATAAAACATACCATATACATTATTTACAATTTGCCAGATGATCTCGCGAACCATCCTGTCCCCTCCACATGTGGAGGGAAAAGGGAGCTTAGGAATCCCACGCTTCCCCCTCACCACGTCACTGTAATATAAAAACCAGGCGGAGGTGAGAAAGGCGCTACAGCCACAGACACTCATGACTTTAGTTGTGAATCTGGCCATTGCTAGAGTACTCCAAAATCATCAGATTTACAAAAGTCACGTGGCCACTGCCGCTTAACCTACGAAGGGATTGGTAGGGATGGGTGGTGCTTGATAGGGATTGTACAACGGGATTTGGTGATGAAAAGGTTCTGGTCGAAATTTGGAAAATTTGGCTGGGATAAGATCAAGAAGGGAGCATCGACTATTGTAGCGGAGACTTAGACTGAAAAGAATTGAATGCGATTTGATGTTAAGAAAATTTAGCTGTTCCCCATAGTTCTAGTCCTAAGTGCCAGATGGGTTTCAGTACTGTCTTGTAGACAGTAATATTGTTTTTCACCAGAAAGTTCAGAATTTTCTATTCAGATAGTCTATATAGCTGGCCATACGTCTGTTAAGTTCCTGTCTTTGATCTTTAAGTCTAAACATATAGTCTGGATTCCATGTTATGTCGTCTGTATAAGAGAAGCCAAGAAAACCGACTGTATCTGAAGTAAAGAAGCTGGAATGGAGTTAAAATAAACGGTGGGCACGGTATTACGCCGAGGAGTGAAGGTAATGTGTTTACATTTAGATTCGATTACTAAATGCCCCATTTCTTACACGCATGTTCAATCAGGAAGATGCCTTTGTAAGTTTGCGGACGGCTGGGTTCGGGGTTCTGGAGTTGGAGGAAAGGTTAGCAGTGCATCAGCTAGTTTGCCAGAGTGGTATCGGATGGACAGGAATATCACGTAAAGAGAATACTGAAGGAGGGACCGCAAGATGCTGCACTTGAGGAACGCCAAGCCACAATTGAGTAACAGTCGAATTCCCGAACTAAAATGAATTTTTTTTTTTTTTTTTACACGATTTGTATTACTCCGTGCTACAGAACCCTTTTTTTTTTATCGAATTATTAACATCCGCCTGAAACTTCGTAAATCGTTTCACCTCGTCGTACCTCCTCACAACTATTTTATTTACGAAAACTCTTGGAATTGGTGCGTTTTTAATATGGAGAGGGGCTACCCACTTGCTTTCTTCTTGGGTCGTCAGGTAAATTGATTAGAAAATCGATAAAAAAGATGTCCTACAAAAATATTGGGCCATTTGTCCTACATAACCTCGTTATTTTGAAAATTTAGGGGTGTAGGTCCCGCCAAACGGCTCAATATTTTTGGAGGCCACTTTTTTCTCGGCTTTGTGATCAAATTATCTTACGATCCAAGTAGGTATGCAAATGGGTATTTACTAGTTTTTAGTACCTAATTAAATAGAGAAAGTTTGCCCCCCTCCAGATTGAAAACTTCCCAATCCTAAGAGTTTTCGTAAATTATTATTATTTATTTGTTTATTGATAAATATTACAATCTGTCTCAATAAAGGACATTTATAATAGAGTTCTGAGAGCACATTCGCACCATTTTTGTAAATAAAATAGTTGTAGGTTACGATGAGATGAAACTATTTACGAAGTTTCAGGTGGATGTTAATAATTCGATAAAAAGGAGTCTGTACCAAGGACTACATTGTTAAGTTTAGGCTAGGTTATAATTATTTTATTTATTTTGTAAATGAGTCAGTATGAAGTTAGAAATGAGGTCTTTATCAGGGCTATCGTTTGGAAGTCGAGACACGAAATGAACCTCATTCATCAATTTTATTTTTCTAAGGAAGATATCATACTCTTTTTAAGAATATCAAAATTAAATAACTTGGATGGGTTGGTGTGCTTTAATTTAGTGTCATAAATTGTATATATTTTAAGAAAAACATTTAGTAATAGTTACTAGAATGCTATCAATTGATAATGTGACTGAAGTTCTGTTCATATAATTATATCATAGTTTCCATTTACTTGTATTTTTAGTTTTAATAAGTTCAATGAACAAATTTAAAAATGATGATTTTTGTAACTATTCATGTTATTACTTAAAATTCAGAAAATATATAAAATAAGAAGAAGATGAAATGTAAATTTCATACTGGGACATTTTCTCTTCAAATAATAATAATAATGAACCAATGTGGATTTATTTTTCTGGCATAAAATGAGAAATAATTAAATTGCAAAATAATGTAACCTTGGCAATAGTATAAAGGATTAGCATAAGTAAACTAATAAAATTATAGATAAATAAATATCGTTATGTTTACATGTTTGTACAGATAAGCAATATATATATATCATCTATGGATGACTGTGAAATGACAGTATAATGAGGCTGACAACACTCCAATACCAAAATTTAATTTTTACATTTATTCGGAAGATTGACTGCTGAGAAGATGGGTGATTAATTGAAAAAATAATAATAATAAGTAGGTAAAATAAAATCATTCATAACAAAATCATATACAAAATAATTAGTACAATCATGCAAATAAAGGCAAGGAGTATGAAGAGGATATCAAAATTGTACATTGATGAT
Organism: Nezara viridula; assembly: GCA_928085145.1. NCBI lineage: Eukaryota > Metazoa > Arthropoda > Insecta > Hemiptera > Pentatomidae > Nezara > Nezara viridula. The sequence continues at coordinate 68,677,069 of OV725081.1, read as the reverse complement.
AGCGATTTTGATTGAGCTCACGGACCTGGCGATAAGTCAATAAAACGATGAAAATAATCTCAAATGATACCGAAAATTATTATTCATTGAGCAATAAAAAGGTCGCACTTGTCAGCAGAATAATCTATTGATATATATGAATAATACATTGCATATATGAATAAAACATTGAACAGTGAGCAGAGACGTCAGGATGAATTTGAAATTCGCAAATTAAATTGCATACATAACATAAATGTATTAGTTAACAAAGGTTATAATTATAATCGATGTTAAGTAATTATAATTATTAATTTATTAAAGAACTAATTTGGGAAAATTTGAATATTATTATTATGTTGCATTAATGAAATAACGTGAGGAAAAAAAGATTTAGAACTATTAGATTTATATATATATATATATTTTGTCTATGAAATGTATTTGCGCCTGTCAACTAGATTTATGTAAATTGTTGATTTGATCTTTAAAATCGCTCAATATCTATGTCTTTGCGGAAAGTAATGAACACATCTAAGGAACAACTAAGACTTATTTAAAGAATTAGTAATACATATATATTGTGAAGTATTAGACTCTCAATTATCAGACAAAATATTTTTGTTTTTAAAGATTCAATTAAAGGTTATTTTGAAATTATCATCCTCAATATATTTGTAGATTATATAGTTCCGAATGCTTATGTTCACACTTTACAATCTGAGCTGATTAAACAACCGGTTTCAGGATCTTTGACATGCGATATTCTAACAACCCTTTGTAACATGTAAACCCAACTTATGTGTGACAGACAATATGTTCACATTAGAAACTCAAGTACGTAGCAATTCCGTACATCAAAAAGGTTTAATAAGTATAAATGCATATTTAACTTACCTCTTTCTCAATGAAACTTCCACAAAATTGAAAAATATAATTTTTTTTTTCATTGTTCGTTTATGTTATCTGATCTAAGTTATATAATTAAAAAAATCACGATATATTTTCTTTTTAAATTATGGTGTATATAAATAGCTACTAAATATGAGAAAGTATGGAGAAAAAATGATATGAAAGTTATATATAAAAGCCTTTTTGTTTTTGTACGGTCTCTATGAAATTGAAGTACCATTAAACATGACGCAACTGTTAGTGCAAAAGGTCGTATGTTACAATTTTACAAGTTAATTCTCTTTTCTCCAAAGGAGACATTTCGTAGTCTGCAACTTCTGTAAGTAGTCAGCTAAATAGAAAAATAGAAGAAGGAAATAAAATATATGCATTTCTGTAAATAAAGTCAATGACATAATTTTGCACTAACAGCAGCGATAATTTCATATAGGTGATGAACCGTTTTTTCTTTATCTTCCAGAGTTTAGATAGAAAAAAAAGCAAAAGCTTTACACCTCTAAATCGTGGATTCGATAATAACCTTAGGAAACGAATCCAAGAGGACAAATAGTTATTTTACATGTAACAAAGGTTCGAGGACATTTTATGAGTATTTAAGAATTTAAAAATTATTAAAGAACGTAAACTACTACTTTTTAAACATATCACAGTAATTTAAATTGATTCTTAATGTTTAGCATAATTATCCTATATATATATTATTCATAAAAGGTGTTTTTTTGTCGGTACGCCTTAATTTCGTCAATTCATCATCAAATCCAATGATTGACTAGTCATTTTTAAGATATTCCTCTCCTTCACATGCGAAAAATACTCCTATCCCCCCGAAATTTCTGAGAAAAAAGTTATGAAGGAAAAGAAACTTTATTTGCGAATAACTCAAAAAGTATGAAAAGTATTTTTTTCTTGATTGTATCCATGATAACTAGAAAGATTACTAAATTACCTACAAAACAAAAAAAAAAAATCAGTCCATTAGTTTTGGTATGTTTAATAATGTCTTCCTGTTTAAATATATTGCATTTAGAACTAGAATAGTCTTTTGGTTGTTCTTATATTTTATTATTTATGGCATTATTTTGTCTTTATTACTTTCACTATCTTTCCAGTCAGCGTTTAAAAATGGGTCTTAGCAAAGCAATTTATACAAATATTTTTGTCTAACATGTATAATGGAATATTGTAATCGACCAAGGAAAAAATATTAATTACTCCCTTACATAATAGATCGGAACTACTTATTTCCATATTGTTTTGCTATTTCTCCACTAAACAAAATTATCTGCGAATTATTCGCACGGGCCACCTAGTCTAATCGAATAAAGTCTTATCAATACTTTATGTTACCTTTAACATGTCGATGTTGTAACGAAAGAAACTTGAAATCTCTGCATATTAGACATTCTTTAGTGCGTAAATTAAACGGACAATATATGAAACCTTTTAAAAGTTTGATTTCTTGAAGGCATGCGAAAAAAAAATTAAATCTCTGGATAATTTTCAGGAATATCCTACTTAATATTGTTCCAAAATATTTTCCTATGTGTTATTCATAATTTGTTTATGTTATCATTTTCATTATAACTTTTTTATTTCTATTCTATTTAGGAACATTCCAGTCTTGAGGGTTAAAAATATTAAAAAGTTATAAGAAAAATGACAAAATAAAAAATTATGGATGATATACAGGACAATATTTAGGAACAATAGGAGACATGATATTCCATAAGATGGCGCGCCAAAAAATTGAATATGAGTAATAAAAGAATTTACCAAAGCAGTAAGATTTAATTTCTTTTCTCTTCAAAAAACTATATACAAAATCCCCTGTGTATAGTGTGTTTTATCATAAAGTTTAATATAATTAAAATGCAAATGTAATGCATTTCTGGACACAGTTGCTATATTAATTATGACTAAAATAGTAAATACTGAAAATATATAATGAATATATTTCTAGAAATTGAATAGACTTGACGGAATAAATAGCAAGGAGTTTAGTGAATGACATAACGAGATGAATAAGAACTGTTTCTTTACAGGTCTTAAGCATTTGTAGCTTTAATGTAAGGAATGGTAAAAAGTATGAGATTTTTTATTTATATATATTTTTTTCTTTTTCACTTCAGGGTTGAAGCACCTCCATTAAGACCTGAGGAGTTTTAAAATAGAATTCGTAATTATAAAAGGCCATATTTTATATACATTAAAAATAAAAATAAAATGTTTTGCATTGTGTATATGGAACCTTATCTTTATTTCTATGGTCTCATAATAATGTACCTAGGATTTATGAATATTCGTAAATTTATTTTTGTAAATATAAATAAATTTATAAATATTTGAAAATCCTTATTGCATAAGTCTACAGTATGAAATATGGAGTTAAACATGAAGAAATAAGACAACATAATAACTATTAATAATAAATAGATTGTAATAATTGCAAGAAAAAATAAAGAACTGCTGAAGGTGACCAATAAAGTTCGAAGAGTTCACCGATCTAGTTGAATATATAAAAAAAGGGTTTAATAAAAAATAAATTACCTATAAAGTTTTATAACAAATACACATATATTTATTAATTTGATATATAAAATAATTTCGTAAAACAAATGATGCTCGGTTTTATCCAGGTTTCATAATGCGCACAAACTACTACAAAAGTAACGATATTTATAGATCCTTATTTTTATCAAAATGATACTCGGCAGTGGCTCTTTTATCATTAATATATTTTGTAGACTTGCATGATTAATTTCATTTTGGCAATATATTTGTAGCATAACTCTGATTAAAAGACAATTTGTAGTCAATATTACTGATTACAAATTTTAATCATACTTAATGATCATAATATCGTGAGTTTTTAGATTATATTTAAGAAAATAAAATCACTAAGTGCATTGATGTTTTTTTCTCTATGAAGTGAGAATATTGTGGACTCAAAGTTACTATTTTTGATATATAAAAGGATTTGTATCATTTTGATGCACTAACATAAATGTTCAGCACCATTAAAAAGGTATTGAGTAAATTTTGTAATAGACTGATCGTGTTTTTTATTTAAAAAAAATTTTTTTTAAAGTGGTTTAGCCTTTTGAACGTGTTTTTTGTTTTTTTTAATTTCCTTATTTTTAAGTTATTTTATTTTGTTTATTGTATATACTTTTTGATTACTATTTATTTGTTATTTTTATTCTGTTTATTTAATATTTTTTTGTATTTTATTTTATTAGTTTATTTGGTAGTTCCTACATTTTTCATATAATAGTGTGGCTACATATAGTGTGAATGTGATGTTACCTCACTATAACTAATGTACAAGTGACAGAATGTAGTAATATTCAATAAATAAAAAAAAATAAAATAAACTGATTACTAACCTATTCCACTTACTATATATAATTATTGAAAAAATAAAAAAAACATTATCCACACACTATCTCATTATTCTTTCCATTATTTAAATTATTTATTCATCATTGTGACTATTGAGATGAAGGATTGACCATCCACACTAGCGGATCGAAGGGGGGAGGGCTTTCGGGGTGGCTGAAGCCCCCTACCAAAATGGTAAAATATAACCATGTTTTACAGAAAAAGTATTTAAAACTATCTCTTAAAGTATTCTTGTTCGTGTAATTAAATTTAATAGGACTTTAAGAACCACTTAAACACCACTTCATATAGGTAGTTAATTTCTTTCTTTTTTTTCAAATTAATTATCGTTATATATATATATAGCTTTTAGCCTGAAGCCCCTCCCCCCTCCCAAAAAAAAGATTAAATCCTAGATCCGCTAGAATCATCAACGATATGGATTACAATTAAAGGAATCAAGAGAAGAAATATCGACATGTTTTGCAAACTTCGACATCGACTTGGAAAAGAACGATATCATAAATAAGGGAAGATAATACACGCTACTGGAAGTTTATTTTTAAAAACTATATCGTCGAAGTGGTTTCTTGCCACGTACAAGTTTCTCAACTAAGGGTTTTACTGCATCGTAAATCCAAAACTCAGTGAACTAATCAATCCGCTAACTAAGAAGAAGTTTGGAAGTGTTGTAGGTCTGCTTGAGGAAAGAGTACTAAAAGACGCAAGTTAGAGGTTTTAAGATTGAGCGTCTTAAGATGCTATTATTTTGAGATGGTAGAAAAATATACTTTTTTAAAATTTTAAATTGATTTAAATTTGTCTTTTGTATTGTATCCTGATTCACAAGCATATTTTTATAGGTTTACTTAAATTTCGGAAAGAAACATCCGGAGTGTATCAGGATCAGCTGAATAGCTTTTATTGTTGCCCAAATGAGAGACCGGGACGAGTCTTGGTCTTGCAAACTCAGTCTTGGTCATGGTCTTAGTCTTGCGCAAGGGGCTCGCAAGAGTCTTGCAGTTACTTATTAGCTTATTACTATAGAGATATTACTGTAATTTTTTAGATAGGAGAAACCTAACTAAGCCCGAATGAAAAATTATAGAGTTCAATGCAAAAGTAAATTGATTATACCAATTATTTACATATAGTAACATATAGTGTTATTATTTGAATTTTGGTAAGTTCTGACATTTTATGTGAAGATATAATGCGTGAACATTTTTGTTAATAATGTTATTGTGATTTGTTGTTGTAGATAACTTGAGAATGAACAAAGTAGTTGGAAGCAATCTTGAAAGTTGAATATATAGTTATATTATAAGAGCTTTTATGTCCTTGAAGAAACCATATATAAATTATTTTAGTATCATTTAAGTAACTATGTTGTGAGTGTAGATGAAGGAACAATTTCATTAAATTTTAGGATAGCTTTCCGATAACTACTGGTAATAAAAGCTCTTGATGACACGTAATAATGGCACTTAATATTAATAACTTAACTTGAGAGTAATGAAATCTTTTAATTAACATTGTTTAATATAAATAAACAAACGATCAATAATATAATAATATCGACAATTTATTTTTAATAATTAAATAAATACAGGATAAGTATGTTGGGAATACGGAATTTTCTTGTAACGACTCGACTTTAGAATAGAGAAAGCTAAAGTTAATTAAGAGCTAAAGTGATTTTAAATTGTCGTAAATATATTTTAAAGCAATTTGTTCGCGCTTTTGTTAAGAACTTATTAAAAGCAATTGCAACTTCAAAACTAACGACTAAGAATTTATTAAAAGCAATTGCAACTTCAAAACTAACGACTAAGAATTTATAAAAAAGCAATTGCAACTTCAAAACTAACAACCAAGAATTTATTAAAAGCAATTGCAACTTCAAAACTAACAATTTGATACTCGATATATTTTTTGCAAATTCAGTAAGTTATTTAGAAAAAAAATAAAAATCATGCCCAGATTGATATTCTGCATCCTTATCCTTCATATTTTATCAATGCTTATCTCCTTATACAAATTTTCATTGATTAACTCTCAAACCTAAAAAAAAGTATCACAATAGAACAGGTGATATGAGCTGCTTATTTCCAAAGTGAAACCTAATTGATTTTAATGGAAATCGAGATAAGTATCCATTCACGTTTAAAGTGCCCAATGAATCCGATGGTGAATTTTTTTTTTTTTTTCTATACAAAGTAGGATGAAAATAAGGCATTTCCTAAGTATTCTCTAAAAGATAACTCATTAAAAGACTTTTAAACCCGTTTTATTAAAAATAAATTTATTTATTTATAATTCAGAAAAAAAGTTAATTTTTAATAGTATATTTTTATCTCCAAAAAAAAAAAAAAAAAAAAAAACACCATCAACCAATCCGTTTAGAAACAAGATTTAAACTTTAAGTCTTTCAAAAAGGGGCCCTATTTAATTTGAAATGTTTTTAACTACTATTGAAATAATAGCTGATTTTCAGAAATCTGTGCTACAAATAAAGAATTTCTTAATTCATATATATTTTTTTTTATAACTTGTTTATTAAGAAATATTACAATCTGTCTTAATTAAGGACATTTAGAATAGTGTTCAATGAGCACATTCACACTGTATGTACAATAAATGAAAATTAATTAAACAGAAAAATAATAAAACGAAAACTAAATGTATACAGGCTGTCTCGTAAGTAGAAAGAAGTATTTAAAAGTTTGTAGTAGATATCAAGATCTACAAAAAAAATTTATATAAACAACTGCCCAATTTCCAGCAGAAAAATAGGGAATTTATGATTTAATTTAAGGGTTCTTGGTGGAATAAATGACCAATTTACATGGAAATTGTAAATTCTATGAAAATCACTATCCTCCAATAGAGTTACTACGGAAATGGAACAAAAAATACTAAATAAAAACTTGACCAGGTAAAATCTAAAATTTCTTGTATTATGTACGTACCTAGTCTCAAATTCAAGCCCTCAGTCCACTCCCTTTTCACAAGATCTCGACGTTCCGACCTTTACATTCCTTTTCACAGATCTGAATCGTTCCAAAACTCGTTTGTTGCTCGCTCTGTTAATTTCTGGAATTCCCTTCCTATCAAAATTCGGCATTCTCCCTCCCTATCTACATTTAAAACCCTCCTATTCCGATTTCTATCCCAAAAACAGTCAGACAACCCCCGCTAACCTTCTACGTAAATTTACATATTATTCAAAATTATTCACATAATGATATAGTTACATATAATTCATCAATTAAATACTTGCTATCAGATTCGTCTTCTTTTCCTTTTTTTTTAATGCAGAAACAACAAGTTTATTACTAAGAAGAATGTAATGTATTTTTTTAAAAGTGTTTAGTTATATTTTACCACTGTACATAGTTTTAAGTGACGGCATGGTTTCAAGTGTTTTGTATATAGATTTTTTTTTATTATGTGCATAGTATCTTTAACTAATATTTTCTTTACTTTTTTTTTCTTTCTTTATTTTGACTTTTTATGTTTTTTTTTACTTAGGCCAGATATAATACTTTAATTTTGTACTTTTTTGTTATTCTAAAGGGACTTCGTCTCAGAATAAAATTCTTTTCTATTCTATATTCTATGTTTCTACAAGTTTAATCAATTGAATGTGTAGTTATTTGTTAGAACCAACTTAGCCAATGAGGAAAGCCACTTAAAAAAGTATTCCTCGGTTATCCAAGACAAAAAACGAAAATTTAAACTAGTGTAACTGGAAATAATAGCTCATGAAAAAGAGAATGAAATGATGAACATTTCCCTCGCTAACAATATGCAGATCCGATTTTTAGTTTTTGAGATATTTTAATCTCTATAAAAAAAAACAAAAAAAAAAACACTTTAATTAGTCGGCTCCACCCGACTTTACCAGAGCGTCACACATCGGAAAACTGACGGCGCGATCTAATCCACTCCCTGAGAACTTCAAAAAATGTCATAACTAGAAAATTTAAAATTTAAGGATGCGAAATTAGATTTTTTTCGAAGTTAATTTCATTCAGATTAATAACATACGAACAACCAACCTGTTCTTGTTAATTAAATTTCCTCAAAAATGTTTTTTATATTTATCACATCCGTAAAATGAATTGACAATGATACATATTGATTTTTAAATTAAGATGGTTTTGGCTGTCTGGTTTTGGAACTTTTTTTTTTTTTTTTTCAAAACTTGCAACTGGATTGGAAGACCAGTACGGAATAAATTACTCTACTATAGCTTGGGATGAAAACTCCAATATATCCCCTTGCCAGAGGGGAAGAAGATGTGTGCCACGGAAGAGCAATATCGAAGAACGGGCTGGCACTCTGTCTCCATACGTTGTCGATGCAAGGCCTAATCAGCTCCTCCGTCAGGGGACGTGGCGGGGATCTCAACAGCCACCCTTCGCATTTATCTTGGTAATGGTATCGTCCGGGCACTTGATGGCCTTCTTGTCGTCATAGCCTAGGTGGACCATTCTTTACCGAAGATGGATGGTTGTTCGGCTGGAGAACATGAGGAAGTTAAAAAAAAATGAGTAATGTACGTAGCACATAGTTTACAAAAAAAATCACTTAATTCGATCTTTTCGTCCAGCATAGACTTCAAGTCCCCTTGACTTATAAAGGACCTACATAATAATCGGAAATAATGGAGGCTGAAACGCATGACTCTTTTCTTGAATTTAATGAACTCCGACGAATATAATTCCATTAAATATCCTAAAATATACTCAAGAAAATTTGAAAATTTAAAAAATAAGTAAAAATAAAGATATCTTTATAGCTTAGGGTCTTTATAATAAAAAAAAAATGTTTAAAATCATAATATAATATGCAAATTAATTGTTACAATAAGGTAAAAAATAATTTGAAATATTTAATAAAAAATCAGGAAATTTAAAAATAAACTTCTGTGTGATAGGAAAAATTTTTCTGTGTGATAGGAAATAATATTCTATTATTTTTTACAACATGACCTAAATATCCTATTTGTCCTAGACCTTATCACAGAAAAAATCTCCAAATTTCGCCAGAACCTTACTCATCATCCGAATCTCCATGTACAATCCCTATCTACCCAGTTAAAACAGCAGTGGCTCCGCGATCTTTTATAGTTTATATATATCGAAATTCTGGCAATGGTCAGATTCTCACCTCAAGATATGAGTGATGGTGGCAAAAAAAAAAAGCTCTCGCATAATTTCCACAGGATTTAGCCCCAGTGAGGCGGTTTATTAGTAGCGCAAAGATTTCATGGAGTTCTGCTTTTCCCCGTATGATTGGAGGGACAAGACCTCGGAGTTCCCTCGCCTGATAGTAAATAATGAATATAGGTATTTGTTCTTTTTTTTAAATTTACTTATATTTAAGTTATTTTATTTGTGTTGATTGTATATACTTTTTGATTATGACTTAGTCGTTATTTGGCTTTTGTCTATTTCATATTTGTATGTTTAATATTAAAAAAATAAAACTGAAATAAAAAAATCTATAGCGAAACCTCAATAAAATAACAAATGTATTATGTGCGTATTTTCATTGTATAGAAAAATAAAACAAACAAAAAATTAAAATCTCGAATCCGCTACTGCATATATGATATTTATCATATTGACAGTTGTTATGATTTATCGCAGAAAACCAATTACATTTGAAAAGTAATACATTAATATATTATAAATACCAGTTGATTAAATCCTTCTTTACTCATAAATCAGTCATTCTTGTTTAAAATTGAACCTATTGAATGATCGACGATCAGATCCTGTCAATGTTTTTCATTTTATCATTTCATTTATCAGGTATGCATAGAGTTAAAATACATTCTTAATTGAATTCAAGAAATCTGAAATCAGCCAGCTTCGTTTTCAATTCGTTATTTTTTTATTTTTATTTTTTTTTTTAGTTAAAATTTTTTGTATATTTCAGATTTATTCTAGAAACAGTTTTATCACAGATGAATCAACTGTTTATGAGAAAAATTCTTTATGGTAATCATGTACTAAAACCATTAAGTAAAAAAAAAAAAAAAAAAATGGAAATGAGTTAGCTAGTAGTTAGTTAGTAAATTCCAAAGAATTTTTCATTTCAATTTATATTATTTAATAAATGCCTTCAGCAAATATTTATTTTATGAAAGCAAAACTTTATGACATTGTATAGGTATTGTCCCATGGGTTTTTAGTGTACATTTCATATTTGTTACCTCATATATCAGCCTTTCATTTAACTGAATGTCGAACTCCAATTTCACCATTTTTGATTAAATCATTTTAGTGATATTTTTTTTGTGGATAATTTATAATATCTCTACAAACAGTGAATAAGTTGATTACAGAATAGGTTAGCGCAGTGTTAAAATAAGGAACTTTAAATAAAGTATCATTTTTATTTTTATTATTAATAAAAATATCACTAAAATTAATAATAAAAAAAATGTTCAAATTAGAGTCATTTTGTCGACTGAGAGGCTCATATAATATAATAAAGCTATAGAAGATGTATATGTGCAAACCTTTTATTTAATTAAGTAATCTTTGACTAGGGAGATTTGTAATTCTTGTTTTTCCAAAAAAAAATATGTTTCATTTCAATTAGCTTCATTTAATATAAATTAATTTTATAATTAACTTGACTTACTTCAAGACCATATGAAGAAGTATAGAACAAAATTCAAACCTGAAACAAAAAAAAAAAATAACTATAACAAATAACAAAAAATGTTTTTATTACATAATAAATTCTACTTAGTTTTCTTTTTACGATTTATATATTTATAGAACCAGTACCAGTACAAAACAACACAAAATTATATTTATACAATTTAGATGACAATATTAAAGGTTAAACATTCAGGGAGTCCGGTGAACTGTAACAACCCCTCAAATAATTAACAATTCATGAATAAAATAAAAATTATTCAATACTGTTACGTTAATTAAAAACACATATACAATAAAAAATAAATGGCAGAGTTCAGTAACAGGTTTCCAACTAATTTGGTAGAATAGAATATAAAATTACAATCTATACATCTCCATGCCTGTCATGTTATTATTTCCTGTATCATCAGCACATTTGCTGATGTTCAACAATAGATAAAACAAAAAAATTGATTTATTTAGTAATTTCAATTCATTTATTGATTTTATTGCTATTTTTTAAAAATTTATTTATCAATTTTACTTTATTATTTATAAGTATCTATTATTATCTTTATTTATTTATTTTATTCTTTTAATTTTTTTTGTCTATTTTTATCCTTTTTTATTTTTATTTTTATTTTTTGTACCAACCACCTAAACAGTATAAAAGTAATGTTATTTAGTTGATCGGGCGTTGAAGACCAGGATGTTTTGTGCCTAGACATCGAAACAAAACAAAACGAATAATCCAACGTAAAATAATAAAGAATTCAACTAATATGCCTTGGAATATATATATATATATATATATAGTGAGTATTTCGTTGAATTCTATTATTTCAGAATAGAATAGAAAAATAAACTTTATTCTTGGACAAAGTTCCTTCAGAATAACAACGATGAACAAATAAAAAAATAAGGCATACTTTAATTTTAATTTTAATTTAAAAATACTTACAATATTTTAATATCGCAAGTAGAATTTTCGATGGCCGGACATGGGCAAAATTCCTTACGTTTTTGGTTGAAAGCGGTCTGGACTCAATACCCACATAGGTCAGCTAAAATTGATTTCGTAGCGGTGTTACGTAATAAGCTCCTGAATTTGAACTCTGATAAGACAGGATAGAAGTATTGTGGAAAATCAATGTGGGACTTGAAATAATATTAAAATGGCTTCCACGATCTCTGGAAATTACATGTTACAAAAAAAAGTGGTGAAGGAAAGTGATGTTTAGCTAATACAAAAATAACCAATAATTATTCAAATCTATATTATATGGCAGAAAAATATGGCTGTTTAATTATAAATAATTGGTAGTAGATGTGAATTACATACACGTTTATGTTTATTAAAAATTACACACTCTTCAATTATATATGGGAGCCAATAAACATCATTTCTCCACCACTTGACCATATATTTCTACATATTCTACTACTTCATCATGTATCCATATATAGTTTATTTATACAATAAGATTTTCAACACATTATTTTTTATTGACGTTTTTATTTATGTATCTATCTTATCACAAACTTATACGGTTTGTAACGTAATAAAATGTGTGAATCATAAATAGTTTTTTTTTTTACATTTCGCATTCATAAAACTGTGTGAAGTATGAAAATCTTGAAATTATCAATTTTAGATTTGTGAAATATATATGTGAACTGAATGTCGTCGCGCCAATAAAACAGAAAACATAAATATCGCGATAATAAAATCTCAATAAATATAAAACAAACAATACAAACACAGAAATCTCAGATCTGGTTGGTCGTAAAACCACTTTAAGTATCAGCGCCATCCCCATCCATTACAAGAGCTCGAAAAGAAAATTCTTCCAGCAACATAATAACGCCTCTACTTTTATCAGCCAATTCAATCGATGATTTCAGGTCAGGGATCTTTAGTTCACAAGCCATTAAACTTGCCATATTTTCAACTTGGATGGGTTTGCACTCTTTGGACAAACCGTGAGATATGACTCCCTTAAATTAAGTCTCTTGTTTCCGTTTCCCCTCTCGTGTTCTGATGTCTTCGACCGATCCACTTCGGAACACTCACTTATTTATGATGATTTTTTTATTTTTCACTTTAGTAGAAATGATGTTTTAGCGTTGTAAAGAGAACTTAGCCAACGGAAAGAAAACCGCATAATTATTGATTTAATTCATTCATATTGGTTTTGCAAATAAGTCCTTTCGGTTTTTCAGGATGAAATAAAATTCAATGTATTGTAGATTTAAAATTTATTTTAATCGATAATATATTGACCACTATTTAATATGACTTTTTTCGATCTTTCCACTAACTGCATAATGCCATGCTCATAGAATGTCGAGAGTTTATTGTTAAAAACGATCCAGTTTTTTGATGATCCTCTCCTTTTTGGAATTTCTTTTCGTTATTCATCGTGTTCAGCAAGACCGGATAATTTGTGAAGTCACTTGGAGCTAGAGGATCAAGGAATAGGGAGGGTGGGCAACGTCCCCACGAAGCTCAATAATTTATTGCGAGTGTCCAATGAGGTGTGGGGCCTAACGTCGTCTTGGTGGAACACAACACCCTTCCGATTTGGCAGTTCTGGGCGCGTTTGTTTTTAATTGATTGATGAAATTTTGTGAATTGTGAACAGTATAGAGATTGAATCAATTGATTGTTGACAATAGCTCATAGAAAATAACACCCTCGAAATCTCACTGGGTTTTGAAATTCTTTCCCAATAATTTCTACGGACTACATTATCGTAAAACATCCATTTTTCATTTCCTGTTACCAACCTTTTCAAAAACGGGTCATTTTGTTTCCGTTTCCGTAGTGAATCACAAACAGAAATGCGTGTTGCCAAGTTGAACTCGGTTTAGAGAGTGAAGACCAAATATTTGAAGCTGAAACATAGCCGAGCTTGTGCAATGGTTTTCTACCTTGTTGTTAACACATTTAGGCCAAGCAATCTCTCGGCAAACTGATTAGGTGGGACTTTGATCAACAATAGCCTTAACATTGCTCGTTTAAATTTCATGTGAGCGGCCAGACCGTTGAACATCATTGATGTCAAAATTTCCTGAATTGAATTTGGTAAACCAATTTTAACAGATGCGTTCCTTTAAGGCCTATAAACACTGCAAATTTTTCTAGGAGCTTCTGCAGCACGTTTATCTTTTTTAAAATAATACAACAAAATATGCCGATAATGAATCATATTTTCTTCCATATTCACAGTACTAAGCTAGTTTCAACAAGATTTAATAGATATAGTTGTTGACATATTACAAAAAGGATAAACAATCAACCTTAGGGATTAATTCACCAGATAAGAAGTGGATCATAGTGACATAAAAATAAACAGAAAAACCGGAAGGACTTATTTGCGAATCCAATACTTCAATGTCTCTAGTAATTTTTTTTTTATGAGCTTATCTTATGAAGGCAACACTGAAAAAGACGCTTTTAGAAGTATAACAATTTTTAAAATATTAATATAAATGTATTAAATTAAATGCCTAAATATTATATTTATGTGTAATATAATGTATATATTAAATTAGTGTATATAGTCCCATTCCTGCCTACCTTTAATATATTAATAATTATACTAATAAATATATATACAATAGTAAGGCTGACATACCCCGTCAAGATTATTGATTATTGTTTGGCGGTATGGTATAACTAAAGCGCCTGCTTATGGTAAGAGCCCTTTAATAGTCATAAAATATAAAAAAATGTTTTATTAATAAAACAATTCTACTAAAAGCAATGAGATATCTATATTGTAACTAAATATTTAATAAACAATGTATTCCCAAATGCGCAATACTTTATGACATAGAACCCACCATCCAACGCACTAATAACATCTACCAGGTTTTAATGAAGCGTTATGTATATATATTTATATTACATGTAGAAATGTCTAGGAATTTGTTTCTATAATAAAGGAAAATATCGGTTGATAAAATATTTGGTGATTTGGCAATCCAGATACAAATTTTTGCTCAATTGATTTTGACAACATAGTCTGATTATCTTGGAAAACCATATTTATTATATTTTAAGTATATATCTATAAAGGATCGATACTGGCCCCTTTACTGAACACTATATATATGTACATAAGTATATATATATGTATATATATATATATATATATATATATATATATATATATATATATATATATATATATATATATACATATATATATATACAATTTATATACGCATGATATAACAAACAACTCCGAAACATTGACAGCTACCAACGCTGATGATACAGTATAACAAAACACCATAACTCCAGCCAACAGTTCAATCGCTTGCTAATTTTAGAAAATTGGTATTTACATTGGAAAATAACATTAGATCATTAAAAATCACAACACATGACATTTACACATCGGCGTAAACCAAATTCCTTGGGCCTTGGATTAATATTCAACAGAAGGATGACCTAGAGGCCACGTGTCGAAATGAAATGAAAGGTTTTAATTTAAATAAGCGACTGAAAATAATAAATTCACTTTTTTTCCAAATCGAAATTGAAAATCAAACAAAACTAAATAGATACACATACTTACTTTTATACCCATTTGGATAAAAGCTTCACAGATTTACGGTTCAGTAAAAAAGACACTTACAAAAATTACCATCTTTTTAATTCAATATTTTAAGACTAATAACAGCCATTCGTTATTAGTAGCAGCTATTTATTCGTTATTGTTCAGCTACTCTGGTACGTAAACAACAGAACTTGACAGAACCTTAAGACAATTAATTCTCAATCAACACATACGTACCCTATATTCCCGATTTCGTATTAAACTACACAGCCACAACATGCTAATCAGAAGGCGACTGAAAAGAAGCTGAATGAGAGATCTGCTTTCCTGATTTAAGTAAGTAAAGTAAACAAATACGAAACAAAGGATAGAAAAGGCTGCTGCTGGGTAATTTTCTTCCTACTTGTAGCGTAATTTTCCAATTTCACTACTGCACATTCTGCTTATTGCCAAATTCATGACATGTACGGATGGAGATTTGAAGATAAAATAATAGCCCATTAGAGAGAGATAATGAAATGTTGAACAATTCCCTCACTTACAGTATGCACGTCCGATTTTTAGTGTCTGAGATATTTTAAACCATATATCTTCAATAAAATTCGCTATCATTTGGTATTCGGCACTACTTTTTCCCTTTTCGCCTCTCTAGCAGAGCGTCGCGTTAAGACAACTGCTACGTGACAGGTGCGGATGGGTTTTTGAAGATAAAAAATAATAGCTCATTAAAAAGAGGATGATATGATGAACATTTTCCTCGCCAACAATATGCAGATCCAATTTTTAGTTTTTGAGATATTATAATCCATATAAAAGAAAAAACACTTTAATTAGTCAACTCCACCCGATTTTACCAGAGCGTTACACTTCGGAAAACTGACGGCACAATCTGATCCACTCTCCGTGAACTTCAAAAAATGTCATAACTAGAAAATTTAAAATTTAAGGATGCGAAATTAGATTTTTTTCTAAATTAATTTCATTCAGATTAATAACATACGAACAACCAATCCGTCCTTGTAAATTATATTTCTTTAAAAAATGTTTTTTATATTTATCACATCCGTAAAAGGAATTGAAAATGCTACATATTGATTTTTAAATTAAGATGGTTTTCCTGGGGATCTACAAAAACATCCAATCCTTACAATCCAAAATCCTCCGTAAAATCCTAAATGCCCCTTATTATGTAACAAATAAAATTATCCATAAAGACCTCAAAATTCCTCTCGTGGAAGACTTGGCCCGAACTAGATATACCTCTTTTCATTCCAAACTCTTTGGTCACCCCAATCCTCTAGTTTGTAACCTTTCATCCAACACAATTCCTGACAACCCTCCGAGGCGTCTGAAAAGAAGATGGCCAAGAGACCTCCTAAATTAATATATCTTTGAAGTGTTACCAATGGGTAGCTTATTCACAAGCACCTTCATGTAATCTATTCCTATAGCCAATTTAGTAGTTGTATATATCTTTACAGTTGTAAATTTCAATAAAATAATAATAAAAAAAAGATGGTTTTGGCTGTCTTTAAAGTATCGGGAGTATTTTCCCTTCTTCACGTTCAAGCAGCTAGTTCAACCATCCACTTTCTACTTTTCAATATCTTCAGAAACATTTTAATTTTAAAACTATCATTCTTTGCACGTTGGAAAGGAGAGCATGTTCCTCAACTCCCTGCACACGCCTTGTTTTCCTAAAACTAATATTATAAAAAAAAAAAAAAGAAAGTCTAAGCACGAAATAAGACAGATTGACTCCTAAATGGATAAGTGGACGAGATATGATGAAGAGATGGAGTATTATGTCATTATGGAATTAAGCTTTCGCTGAGCTGGTGGCTGTTTGTTATGCAGATGATGGGGTGAGGCTGCTTACCTTGCTGCACTAAAGAGAGCTTTACTGCTCCAACTGAACCACTTCAGTGATTTTCACTTCTGCCCTTCGCTCCAGTCACTGTGTTTATTTATTTAACGTGCATAAATGTCTCTCCTCAAATAAAATTTAAAAATATAGTCAGTCATGGTGAAAGCTACAATTGAATACGACACATTTCACCTCATAGAAATTATTTGTTGAATACTCGATGGTTGACCGTTGTATATTATTGAGAAAGGGGACGTTTCGGGTTGGCGGTCAAATAGTTTTCACTATTTTAGTATTTCTAAGGCCGTCACCTCAGACCATCCCCTTCCTCAGAAATTATTTATCTACTCAAAATGAAGCTCCTTCAATATATAACGATATACTAACATTTCAGCAACTTATCAAATCCTACAATGATTTATTTAATATATATATATATATATATATATATATATATATATATATATATATATATAATTATAATTTATTTTCAATTTTAAGAAACAAATGCACATACTCGTTACAGATGTTGGATATCCCAAAAAAGATCCATCTTCAAATCCCGACCTTCAGCTTAAAATAAATTTAAACAGAAATACCAATAGTTCAACATGGCTACACCTGAATATAAGGATGAGATTAAAAAGGCACTTGATGAAAGACCTTCCTTATACAATTAAAATAATCGATTCCAGCCAAGGATTGTAATTTTTTCCTGTATAATTAGCTCATTTACTGATTGTCAACATACTACAGTTGGCAGGTGTAAATGATTGTTTAAATACAGACAAACAAAAATATACGAAACAACTTTACAAAACAATAAATAAATTCTACAAGTATTCAATATAAATTATTTCATATTTTTTTTATGTTTTAATATAAATGATTAACAAAAAAATGGTTCCAAATAATTTTTGAAATTTTATTGAGTACATACGGTACCTTGAGACATTTTAATGTATATATATATATATTCCTCACTTTGTATATATTTTCCTTCCCCTCTCAATATACGTTTTTCTATATAGTTTACAATACCTTTACGAGTATTCATTTAAAGCTCTTAAGTAACATACATAAATAATTAATTTTCATTTGCTTGTTTTTTTTGTTGTTTCCCTCTGCAATGGTTTTCTCCTAAAATTAATTTAATGTTTCTTTCCAATTTCATTTATCTACTTATTGTTAGTTTATATTTATTATGCCGCAATATTGCAATATTGTGATACCATTGTTTGCTTTCATTAATATAATTTTAAACGTTTATATTTTTTATTTTTTTTAACTGTTTATGTTTTAACATAAAGTTTTTATGTTTTCCTCTTTAAAGTATTTTTTCTTATATGGAAGTTTTGCTTTTTCTTTCTATACATATAATTTTTTTTTGTTTTGTTTATTGCATTAAAACTATAAGTATTCTTGAGAAGATTTTATTTTATTTTTTAGTAGCTTACATAATATTATTTAAATTACTATTCTATATATTAAACCAACATACATTATATCGAGCTTTTAAAGCCACGCCGTAAAAAACATTTTTCTCTTTTCTCTATGTCCTTATCTTTTATCCTAAGTAATTATCTGAGTAAATTTCGAACAATGAATTTTCGACGTTAAAAATAAAAAAAATAAATTTAGCAGTAATTATCATTTATAAAATTGTTTTCCTAATTAATAAAGTAAAAAGAACAGATTAAATTAAAAAATTCATTTACATACCAAGAAAAGAAATGTATGGCCTTAAGTCCGGTTCAAATTTATTGGAAATATGAATCGTTATCCTATGAATTAAATTTTGACTAAAAAATTGTTTAATAAAGAATTGTTTACTATTTCTAATAATAAAATAACACATTTAGTCTTATAGTCCTACTTTAATTTTTTCTTTTACAAATGTTTCTGCCTTTTTGAAAATTTTTATGAGAAAAAAAACCTTATTTAAAAAATAAAACCATTCTAATATAATACTGAAACTTCACCTCATAAGGTTAGAAGGACATAAACATAATTATAATCCCTATGAGAATAATGTCTAGTATTGTATAAAATTTTACATAGAAAAATTAGCCGAAGTGGTTGTATTTTTTAAATTAAGGTTTTTCTTTCCTGAAAATGGCATGAAAAACAGATGAAAAACATAAAGTAACACTTAGGAACCAAGTTTAACATTTAGGAATTTTTTTCAAAACTATTTTCAGTTTGATCAACTTTGAGCTCATGAAGTTCGGTAATTGAGAATTTAAATAAAATAATAATAAGATTTACATGCATAATCACAGTTCATTCTTATTTAGAACACATGTAATACATGAATAACTAATAATAAAATTCTTAAATAAATATAATATAATTGATATTACAAATAGTTGTCCTCTTTCATATTTATGCTTGATATTCCACATAATTCGAGAAACGAAAATTCGTCCGAAAATGATTACTACTTTATTTTCAATAACAAGTGGCAAAGTCAAAATGTTTGTCTGTCCTTTTTTTGCTTTAGTTTGTTGAGGTAGTAAAACGAAAATAACTCTAAAAAAGAGAGCATAAAGTGATTTTTGAAAAAAGAGACTTGACAAAAAATGTATCAAGGAATAGCAAGGCCAATTATTCAGAACACCTGTTTCAGCTTTTTCTTCTCTGCAGAGCGCTGATTCGTTTTTACGCGTATCAGGTGGGGAGCACTCCGTTTTATTGAGTAAACAACATCCAATGTTTGTCATGGAATCCCTTTTTGATTCGTAACGTCAGAGAACTAAAGGAGAAAAACATTTACAAAGATTGGAGGAAATGTGTTTAAAGAAAACAGGAGAACTAAAAGAAACGTAATACGAAGATGTTTTTATTTTATTAAAGAACAAACGTCGAAAAACAATCATAGAGAACAAAAAAAAAATGATAAGTTTCTTAATACACATACTTTTAACATCTCAGCGAAACAGAATACAATAAAAAATTATCTAAATTATCTTATCCAGGAAAATGTTTGAATTTTTTCCTTTCGAAGATTTAATAACAATACATTCAATGATACACACAAACCTATTCTATGAAGAAAGTAACAAACAGATAATAAAAGGACGAAATAAGTTACAATATTTGGAAAGGCTTAGCACGAAATATTTTAGTCTTATATTAAGATTTTTAATTGTCAGGTTCTTTCATTCATCTCACGATAAAATCTCGGTTTCATCAGGATCAAAAAGCTGAATAATATTTTACATTGATCTATTTATAAATCAGAGATCGATATTTTTATTGAGTGTTTTTATTGATTAGATTGAAAACATGCCCTGCAGTTTTTGAATTCGAAAAATGACATGGGGTCCACACATCACGAAAAAAAGAAAATCACTAAGTCGAAGACTAAGACTTCTAAATTCACTCCTCGGAAAACACTCAAAACTAAAACTTAAACAGATATTTAATACATACAATTACTTACTAAAACCTATTTGGACTTACGCATCACAGATTATTGGAACATCTAAAAAGGATCACATAGAAAAAATTCAAATCTTTCAAGTAAAAACATTCAGGACAATAACAAAAGCATCAAGGTACGTTAGCAACATAAACTTATATACTGACCTTCAGCGAACACATACGAATCCACTACAAACGATTCCACGACAACTTACTAGGACACCCCAACTAACGTCCGTAGAAGACTAAAGAGGAGCTGGATGAGAGACCTTCTCGCTTAATGTAGATATCATGCAAGGAGGAGTTGGTGGTGTGTACTGCTCCCGCTCATGCCTTTCATGCCATTACATTGCATTGTCATCAAATTCACTGATTGTCACTATTATTTTTTGACTAGTGTGAATAAAAATTGCAGGTTAAAAAAGAAGATACAAATATGGCTTTATATACTCATTCTTTTATTACTGTCGTTATCAATATAAATCAATAACAATTAATTGCTGGTAAAATACAGAATAAAAAAATAACAGATAACTTCTTTTTTTTCATATCCACTTTTTTATTTATTTTTGTCTTGAATCCTTGGATTTTTGTCACCTTCTTAATAATCCTTTTACTGCTAAAAAGCATTGTAAGGTGTATTTTGCTTTTTTGGTCGTTTCTGAGTATTTTTTCTACATCTGTAATATAATCGGTGATGGGGCTCATCTCAGGCTTGAGTTGACCTTATCCTCTAGAGCTTACAACTAAATTAAAACATCTATCTGATGTGTGTTGTTACGAACTTTTTGTAATTTTGCCTGGTAATAACTTGTTGAAAAGAGGGCTTACCAATTGTTGAGACTTTTCGAAAAATGATTTTTTTTTTCGTTTTGTAAAAAATTCGTTTACTGTTGATAAATTTAGCGCTTGCATATCCAATGTTTTCATTCTCTGCATCGTGGTCTTACTATTTTCCTCATTATTCCATTTTGTAAATATTGTAACCTTTTCCCAGTTGCTTTGCTGACATGATCTAACAGAGGTGCACCATACAACAGAACCGGCCATATTATACTTGTATAGATGAGGAGCTTTAGGCGCAAAGATAGATTTTTTGTCCTAATTAAATTTTGGAGTCTGTATGTCTTAGATCTTACTGTTTGTTTAATTTTTTTTGTCAAAATGTCTAGTAAATTTTAAAAGTCTGTCGATAACTTATTTCCAACGGGCCTATAGTAGCTCGATAGATTTTTAAGACCTATATATTATTTGTACTCGGTTAATTACTAGAAGCATTGTAAAAACAATTAAGACAATTCGGAAACCTAACCGAACCAACGAGCCAGAACTTCGGGAATGGAGCGATTTCCCAACATTAAACAACCCCATTTTGAAGTCCTTTGAAGAATAACCTAAGCTACAAACAGTATCCCGCAACATGACTATAATAGCCAATGTGTTTTAGATCAAGATCCATCCAATTGGCTCTAACCATTCCTTTTTAATCCTCTTTGAATGTTGAAAAGGCATTCGTCACGTGACCTTTCGTAAATATTTATATTGGATTTTAAACAAAGGACAGCTTTTAACACTTGAGACTTACCTACTGTCAGGGACGCAGTTGAGGGAAGCACTAAAATCTCTTTGGCGTCCCTACGTCTCCAGTTGGTATGCCGAGTTGAAGATGTTATATCCAGTCCCCCGGCGGCAATATTATTATACTTTGCTATATTTCTTTTCCGAACCTTATAACCCAAAACCTTCATACCTCCTTGATTTGTTCCCTTCTTGTTCCTCTGTCCATTTTTTAAACACTAGATCCCATAAATATTCCTTCTCATGGGACTGTTACTTGGTTTTTTTTTTAAAATGAACGCTATCTTGTTTTAGAATCAATTACTTGCCTCCATGCCAAAAACTACATCTTAATCTAACCTTAACTTCATTTAAACACCAATTGTTTCCATCTATTCAGCTATCAATCTTCTGAATATATTTTAGAATCAAATATTCGTATTGCCAGCCTTTTTTCACAGTTATTATTAATACAGCTTACCTGAGATAATATGTAAAAATACAGATATTTATTTTCAACTTTTTTAGAAAATTTCTTCATTGAGATATATTAACAATCTGTCACATTCAAGGACAATAGTAATAGTGACAAAGAGTCCCTTTCATAGTGATAAAGAGCTCATTCATACTATGCACGATAAATAAAAATAATAAACAGCAATATAATAATACTAAAGTAAATGTATATAAACTAAACAAAAATAAACTAATCTAACAAAATAAATATTTAAATAAACACATGCTTTTATACAATATTTACAATATTCATTCACTCAAGATCTCCGAGAAAAGTCTTTCCCCACACTCGTAGAGGTAGAGACAGGACTCTAAGAGATCCCAGCGTATTTCACTCAGCCGCATCACTGGTATTACTGATGGAGGCTGAACAGAGATACTACAACCAGACATACATGGCTTGAGTGGAGAATCTGGCAATTGCCAGAACTCCAATATATTCTTACAAGTCTCTGGACCATTGCCGCTTCAACCTTAGAGGAGGATTGTAGTATTTATGCTTAAGAGTGTTGTAATATCTATTATTATCTATTATGGAATTTGTATTTCCTTAAGGATAATACTGTTTGTTATTTTCTGATAGACTCCATTTGTATAGAGTTCTACCCTTAAAACAAATAAAGATTAACTGATTGATCAACATGCTATTATACAATATTTACATGATTCATTCACTCAGGGAAAGTAGGGGAAGAAAAGGCAGGTCTCTAGGAGATCCCAGCGCCTCTCTCTCAACCGGATTACTGGTAGTAAGGACCAGTGGAGGCTGAGCAGATCATTATTCGAAATGTTTACTTATGCTAGTAATTTATTTTTATTTTAATGCTACATAACTCTGTAATCTAATTATTATTTGTTTGTCATTATTTGCCGGACAAAAGTAAATGTAATTGCTATTGCTCAATTTTATTATTCTAAGGGGACTGAATGTCATTCAATAAAATTTACTTTTCTTCTTCATTTGTGTTCTTTGTACTCCGTAGTTTCCTGAAGCGCGACTTTTCCCTTCAGTGTTTGGAAAACTTTAGTTTGGAGTTTCCCAAGCTGAGGGTAAACACATCAATCACATAACTAAAACAGAGCTTATGTATTATTCTATTTTACTTCATATTTCCTTTATATCGTACATTGCTTTGTTTTGCTGTTATTCATAGTTGTTTATACTGCGTTTATATGATTTGGACGGAAACAAATAACATTTGTAATAATAAAAACTGAATTAAGGGAGTCAATGTTCTTAAAATAAGTTAAATGGTGTTCCAAAGTAAATAAATCGGAATAAAACTTCCATAACTCAATGAATCAATGTTTATTAATGACTATCAGTGTTCTTAGAAGAAACCGAAATTAGAGGTAAGGATAGCTTTTGAAGTTAGGTAAGTTAGAGCCGGGGTGTGCTGGCAAAGGAGATGTTAACTTGCTAAATAAAGAGCCAACTCGCTGAGGAACAAACTAACAAAGTTTTTGAGGACGAGGTTGGAGTAGTTAAGGAGATTGGAACGCTGCTCGGCCAATCGCTGCCCCTAACAGTTCCTCCCCCCCCTCCTCAATAATCCTATTAGCTGCCAAGTCCTGTCGCATCTCAAATTGCTTCTTCTCCAATAGCAAAGCCAGGGTGTCTGCTGCCCGATTAATCGATTTAGCATGCTAAAATGGATAAATTGCAATTAGGCACAGGAAGGTAGAACACAACTACGCAGTTTCGACGATTCAATACTGACGAAATTTAGGATATGTAAAATTTTTTCAATCAACGAACTTAAGTGTGGGATTTGTAAATCCTTCAGGCTTCTAGAATGATTCATTTATGACACACACACACATATATATATAATTATTTTATTTCCTTTCCTTTCTTAGATATCTGGAGTAGTGTTGCCCAAATGCGAGACCGAGACGAGTCTTGGTCAAGGTCTTAGTCTTGCTCAAGAGTCTCGCAACAGTCTTGCAATTACTTATTAGCTTATTGCTATAGAGATATTACTGTGATATTTTAGATAGGAGAAATCTAACTAAGCACGAACGAAAAATTAGAGGAGTTAAATGCTAGTTAAAAAAGTATATTGGTAATATCAATTATTAACATATAATAATTGTCGAGTCATAAACTGAAATTGTCGAGTATTAGTAACTATTTTGTCTTAATTTGTATTAAAAAAATATTTTTTTTTTACCAGTCCTGGTCTTGGTCTCGCAACAGTTAGGCGGCTTTGGTATCGGTCTTGCAAAGTGCAAGACCAAGACCTAAAGCTTTGCATACACTTCAGTGATGTATTTTGGCAACATTATGTTTCATCAAGTATTCTACACTAGTCAATTATTATTATTTTGTATTTAAACTCATCATACCACATTATAAAAAATACTGTCAAGTTTTAAGATAGTATAATGCTCATTTTTACTTTCACTTAGCTATCTTTATGAAATATATAGTAAGCAAAAGTATTGCAAAGAAGCATAATTTCTAATCCGAGTTTTCAGAAAATAAAAAAGAAGTACGAAACTTAAAACATATATTTATGTTAGGTATAGGTCTGAGATGGGAGCGGGATAACTAAATGGGTAAGGAATTGACTTCCAATGCTCAAGGTCCCGGGATTGAGTCAAACTGTGTCAGATATTTATTTTGTTACATCAGCCGTGAATCGACCCTAGGATCAGGAGACCCATCAAGAGCCTCCAGTCTCTATAAAATGGATATTATTTATTAAATAATTAATAAATTGAGAATGTTTTTAGGGAGAATTGAACGTGATCCGAGCCCTATCACCTCCATGCACAACCTTGAAACATTATTTCCTTACAATGTACTGAATCCAAGACCTTACGTGGGTTGTAATGGTACAGGAAAAATTATTACCGGAGATATCACTACAAATTTTAATAGATAATATTAAATTATTATGATAAATGAATAAACTATAAATTATTTAATAAACAAATTACTATAATAGGGTAAGTTTCTAAAATTATAGCTGTAAAACTTTGATGGAAATCAGCGTGTCTCAGATGGGTTAATCGGATATAGGTATCCATAGAGCCAAAGGTTGTCCTTTCATTATTATTATAGACCCACAGTATTGTTAATTCTTAATTTAATATATATATATATATATATATATATATATATATATATATATATATTAAGTTTTTATTTATTTTACTATCCATATTTATTTCTGTTTTCATATTCAACAATTCAGTAGGAAGGTAGTTTCGTTTTGCGTTTTGTTAACTTTCAGGAGTTTCAACTTTCTGTTTGAATCCAAAAGGTCGTTTCTAAACTCAAAGGAAACCGCTATCCATTGTTCCTGGATTCGATCGATCGATCGATAGATTACATCTATGAAATTAACACAATTAGAGTTACAAAAAACTTGTCTAAATAATCAAACTTTAATATCGATATTATAACATATCGAAATAAACGCATCTATATAGTTATAATAAAATCATGAATATTTTTATATGTTTTTATTTTCTCAACATACCTAGAGCATATACGAAACGTTGAATTAATGAATGGTATTTAAAAAAGCTTAATATACCAGTTTGAATGGAAGTTAATTATTCTATCAAGAAAACAGTTAATGGGTTAAGCGTTTAATTTAGCGACATAAGCAAAAAGGAATAATGGTTTGAAATTTTAGATGGGTTGAGGGCTGGAATGGAAATTCGTTATCAAAACATAATCACCCTGTCAGTTCAAATCCTCGGTTTACCCTGACACAAGAGTGCTGCGGATTACTTCAACCGGCAAACACACTCTACCTGTTGAAGGAGCTTCACGCCCAGTTTGTTTTAGTCAGCACATATTAAATTAAATATGATACTCTACATACATATCCTAAAATAAGCTTCATATCAATAGTTGTTCACGGATAAGCATATTAGTTTCTAATGGGAATACTGTAAGAAACTTCCAAGTGTCTAATGTTTATGAAAAATGAGCGTAATTTAAAAAAATAAATAATACATGAGAAAGGTTCGGCTGTTAATGAAAATACGATAGAATAATAAAATAGAATAATTCATCTTTCACTTTACGCCGTTTTTACGTTAATTTTTTTTTCTTAATGATATTTACAACTGTATTAAAGAAATACATTTAGTAAATTTAAACATATGGATATAACGACGTGAAACCACTTGTTGAGAAACTACCCAAAGGTAGCACTCTAATGATATGTCTACATTAAGAGATCACGGGGCCTTCTTCTTTTCAGACACCTCGGAGGGTTTTCAGGAATTGAAGAGGAAGCAAGGTTAGAAACGAGAGGGTTGGGATGATTCTGAAGTTTATTATGGAAGGATAGGTATCTGGATTGGGACAGATGGAAGGATAGATCTGAAACATAAGGAACATCAAGGTCATTATGGATGGTTTTATTTGTAACAAAGTAGGGAGCATTGAGGATTTTACGAAGGATTTTAGATTGTAACGATTGGATACAAGAGGAATTCGATAGTTTAGTGGAGCCCCATAGCTCAACTCCGTAAGTCTAAATAGGCCTTATTATAGTCATGCATATGAGTATTTTGTAATTAATTGGAAGTTTAGAGCGTTTGTCTTGTAAGTGCTGAAGTAATCGGAAACTTCGAGCGGTTTCTTGTCGTTTCGGTCTGGTTGAGGATTCCAAGTTAGACGTTTGTCCAGGTGGAGTCCTAGGAAACGGATTTGCACAACAGAGATAAGTGGAGTATTGTTAAAGGAAACTGTAGGATAGAAAGTCATGGGTTTACGACGAAGGGTAAAGGTGATTTGGTGGGATTTATTGGAATTTATTTTAATTCTCCAGTTTTGACATCATTCTTCAAGGTTTCAAGGTGTGATTGAAGCATTTGGGGTCATGGTTTACTGATAGGATACACGTGTCATCGGCATAGGTGGTGATAACAGTGTTGGGATAGGTTGGGATGTCAGCTGTATAGACTGTATAAAGGATAGGACCTACGATACCTTGAGGAATACCAGCGGACTGGTTATAATTATAAAAAAATAATTATATTATTTATTTATTTTTATGTCTTGAATCGGTCAAGAAAAAGAATATAAAGTACTCTAAAATTTGACGTTTCACGGAGGGTACGTAAAATCAATTGAAAACTAATATTTCATCATCATTTTTTTTTTTAATTTTCTTTTTTTTTAACAAATTGATTATTAAATTAATTCAGCCTTTTTAAATTAAATTAAATAACCATTAATTGTTTCATTACCTATGGTTAAATTAAAGAAAAATAAGAAAAAGGACGGTAATATGGTTTTCGCAAAAACAAAAATAAAATAAATAAATAATAAAAATATTCTGAAAAATATTGCGACCAAGAGTAGCAATTAAATAAGGACTTAATGAATGAGTGCATGTTGGTAAATCTTCACTCAGTCACTCAGTGTCATCCGTTTTAAAAGAATCAGAGATTAGTTCTATGAGCTATCGCTTCTTTTTTTTCTAATTAGCTGAATCTTTTACAACATTGTTATAAATTGTTATAAGGACCATATAGATCTTATAAAATCATTATGAAACATCTTCTTTATATTCTAGTGCTTAGTTATTGTTCCGCAACATTATGTACAATATGGTACATACAGTCTTCATTTTTAGAAAAAAAAAATTTGTCAAGTTACAATTTATTAGCAATTTGTGGACTAGGAAAGTTTTATCCACTTGTAGAAGTCCATTTTAATTGAATGTATCGTTATGCAATCTATGTCTTACGATTATATGATAACTTCTTTATTATTTACTCAATGTTGCATTATAAACAATCAAACAACCTTTGTTGGATTATTTAAGCCTTTGAGCCGGTTTGAGACAGGCTAATACAAGAACTATTAATTAGAACTTGAGCAGCCTGATCCACGCCAATAGAGCAGAAGCGAATGCTCCTTGACAGGGGACCTCAAAGCCTCAACCAGCGCCCACTCGGTCGGTAATTGCCTATTAATGTAATGCCATTAGTGGATAAATCCTATTGATGAGCTCATCAAGGCTCGGGGGATAATAAATCTCTACCCTTAACGGCCTCAGTCTCGTTTGTATTTAACTGTCATTAGCCTCTCTCAGTCAGCTCTCCTAATTTCAACCTCCGTCCTCCTCAAGGATTTGAATAAATTAATCTGAGGATACATGTAAATAAGTCTATCCTCGTAAAGTTTAAGCTCAAGGAATATTTCGAGGAAACAATTATGCTGGGACTCCCACGTGGAAGTGAAGGGATTATCTTGCACATTATACCCGGCCAAAGTTGTTCAAGGTAGTAGAATTCCATATAAATTTGTATAGGTTGTTAAAATTTAAAATAAAATATATAATTAGGTATACCGTATATAATAATTAATATTACATTTAAACTGATTTTATGGAATGAATTAATGTCAAAACATTGGAACCTCTAGTTTTTTATTTTAGCATAATTCTCAACAAAAGCGATCAGTCATCAATTCAGAACATCATTTGAAAGTTCTTTGCAGTTCTCTGAGCAGAGTAGAATCCATCAAGTCAAGGACGAAAAAAAATTCAGATCAGGCTATCTGAGCTTTATGATCAGACAGTTGACACACCTTTATTTCAGTTGACAGTTGACATTTGAGTGGATGAATTTTTTTTTTTAGATATTGTGTAGAAGCATGTATGTATTTGAGTAGTTATTTTCATTAGCTTAGTTTCTTTTTGCTTAGTTTAGTTTACATATATTTACTTTTAGTATTATTATTTTTCTGTATTATTTATTGTGAAAGGAGTGTTAATGTGTTCTTTGAACACTATTATAAATGTCCTCAATTGTGACAGATTGTAATATATCTCAATAAATATATTTAAAAAAAAATCCACTGAAGTTCTTAAGTACACTTATTTATATCCCGCAATGAGACCCAAATTTCATATTAAGACAAGCGCTGTTTTATTGTTAATAAATAGTATTAACCCCTCAACGCTGAATCGAGGAGCGATGTATCAAGAATGCTTATCTACGAATCGAAATACATTTCATGAAATTGTAATATATTCCATGAAATAAAAATAAATAATCTAGGCTGTCTAAATTATCTAGAATTCTTTATTTTCTTTGCTACCATGACAACGTTCCAAAGCTATTAATTTATGTTGTATCCAACTACTACATAATTGGATTAATATGTATGTGGAAGTGTCTTAATTTATGACGTCTCTAACTACTACATAATTGCATTAATATCTATGTTAAAGTCTCTTATTAATCCAATTATGCAGTAGTTGAATACAACATAAATTAGGACACTTCAACATACATATTAATCCAATTATGTAGTAGTTGGATACAACACAAATTAATAGCTTACTGTATTTGCCATGGTAACAAAGAAAATAAAGCATTCTAGATAATCTAGACAGCCTAGACTATTTATTTTTATTTTATGGAATTATTTCATGAATGGATTTCATTCAATGGCTTGAAAATGGATTTGGAACCCGAGACGTTGCCATGGTATCGAAGGAAATAAAGAATTGGTCAAATATACACATCCTGCATTATTTTATTAACTAATTAGAATTTCTTCTTAAAGAAAAAAAAAATAGAATAAAGTAAAGAAAAAAGTAAATATTGTTAACAAAGGGACTATAGGGAAACATCGGGTAGGGCAATCCCTGAGCTCTGGCGCAGCTGGCTTGGATAACATTTTGCAGACAATCCATTTAGGGTCATACGAATAAAGTTGGCCTACTTTAGAAGATCAAACGAAATAAAATAAGAGGTAAACCCTCTCTACAACAAAGCCGAAAAAGAAGAGAGGAGGAAATTTAGATGAAAATATTTTTGGATGGAACTAGAGTCAGTTAAAGTTACTTGTAGAAGGAAGACGATTCTGTAAGAAGAGTGCTTGGGAGAAGAAAGTCCAGTGGCGAGGTCAATTATAGGCGCTAATATGAGAACTTAAAGGCAGAGCCTAGCCAAGATAAAAAACTTTATGTCTGGGAAATAGATGCAGTCAAGAAAGTACTGGGAGAGGACAATAGCTGCACCATGGACCGGAAAGAAGTGGCTGAAGACTTCACCATATTCTATAACAAGCTGAGTGATGACATCCATTTGAAACCTCCTCATGTCAATCTGTGTTGGCAATTTAGAAAATATGAGAGGGATTCATGTCCACATTAACATCCTTAATGCAAAATTTTCATATATATTTAAACTACAAAAAGATTTTATTTTATCCTGAATTTGCTTTTTAGCGATTTTTGTTTTTGCACCTTACCCACTATTTAGATATAATAAGTAAATTAATAACATGATACCTTAGGAAAGGATGTCTGATATACAAGTCGTTCCGGTATACCACAACAAGAGAGGCCTGTATTATCTAAACTTGTTTACTCATAATAAAGATATAATTAGTATATTTTTAAATGGATAGGTTTCCTTCTATGCAAACAGAAATATATAGGTACAAATATAATAAATAAAGCGGCCATCCAGAAACATCAGAGCCTATTTAAAGATTACTTAACGCCAGCTGACGTTTTGGTTGGACAGCGTCAATGCAACTTAGAGTCGCATTAAAAAAGGCAACATGAGAACGAATTGCGTGATTACCTCGGCATGATGGCTGAGCCGGAATCGTGTCGCTGATGTAGAAAGCACAAAGGGCCTCGGTCAAGAGAGGAACATGCGACAATAGTCGTCCCATAATTGCACTATCTCGCCATAGTTCCTTGCTCTTTCTCACTCCAACTAGAAGCCTTTATTTACTTTAAATAGCATTTGAATTTTTTTATTGTTATTTTACCATTTGAGATAACATTAAGAATAAATAACTAACTCATTCTAAAGAAACAGAAACCACAATTCAACTAAGGTAGGAATTATAGAAAGCATCGAATGCAGATAAATTAATTATATCATGAATGTATTTAGTAAATCATTGTTTTCTCAATTATTTTTAGCATCTTAAAAAAGTAAATAAAAAAAAATAATAAATTCAAAATAAAATTTTATG
Organism: Nezara viridula; assembly: GCA_928085145.1. NCBI lineage: Eukaryota > Metazoa > Arthropoda > Insecta > Hemiptera > Pentatomidae > Nezara > Nezara viridula. Next base: position 68,645,212 of record OV725081.1, on the reverse strand, counting down.
TGTGTATGTGGTTCCAGCACCCTTCTTCAACCTCTAATGGTTATTAATACAGGTGAAGTGGTTGACAGAAGCGCTGGGAATTCCTGGAGCCTCGCTTCTCTCTCCATATGTCGGAGGACAAGACTGATTCGGAGTTCCCCTGGCTGATTGTGAATAGTGTGTATAAGTTTGCTTATGCTTAAGATGTTTATTTTAATTTTTAAGAAAATTTAATTTTTTTTTTTTTCAACTCAAATAATTTTTTTATTATTATGTTTTTCTCTTTAGGATCTTTTATTTTGTTTTTATTTATATATATTCTCTTTCTTCATTACTTTTCTGTATATTTGATGTAAATGGTTATGTTCTCTGTTATCAATGTCCTTAATGGAGAAAGAATGTAATATATCTCAACAAAAAGGTTGTAACAAAAATAAATAAATAAATCTGTTTATCAGAAGAAATATAAAGTATTATAAATGTTAATGTTAAATTTAATAGCTAAGTTTTTAATGACATAAATTAATTACTTAATTGCTTAGTTACCGAATATATCCACATAAATAATGGTATACAACACAGGCGGATTTACGGGAGGGGCTTTCGGGCTGAAGCTTTCCCCCAAAATGGTAAAATATGACCATTTGCTATAGAAAAAATTATTAATTATAAATTATACACTTGTAAGTGTTATGAGGGGGAAGAAGAAAAAACGAAAGAAAGGAAAGATATGTCATATGTATATATAAAACATAGAGATATAAAATTAATGTCCGTGTGAATTGATAGGTATGCTGTGTACGAAGCAACCCTATGCAGTAGGGCAGCATTACTTTTAATAAAGTATTTCTCTCTCATCTCTTAAAGCATTATTGTTCGTGTAATTACATTCAATAGTACTTCAAAAATCACTAAAACACCACGTCATATAGCTAGTTTGTTTATTTTTTTCAAAATTATTATCGTTATATATATCATAAAATAAAAAAGCTTTCGGGCTGAAGCCCCTCCTCCCCAAAAAAAATTAAATCTTGGATCCGCTAGTGGTATCCAATACAAGAAAGAGATCTTTAATTCTCAATATATTGTGCATGCATTATTGTCTTGTTATAAACTTCCTCCCAAGCAAAAGATTAATTATTTATTTTATTTCAATTCAAACTAAGAGAAAAATATACATTTTAAGGAGTATTTTGAGAGTTTATATTGTTTTTGAAGACCGCTAATAGGATACAAACTCGATATGCTGACAGAGAGGAAGTTGCGGCAGAGTATGACTGTTTGATGTGCAAACTAGCTTGCAGACAAATACCTCCTCGCTGGCTGCTAGGTAGTTTCCATAAGGGGATTGATCCTGCACTGGGAGGGTAAAGCTACTAGCTGTTGCTCCAGGGCTTTGTCTGCCCAAGGCAAATAGTTCCTCTGTCATCTCCTATAATCACCATAAATATTCCATCCCATAATACCTTACCACTAGACCTTGGCTTTTTACCACAAGATAATCTATTTTTATCTTAATTCCTATGATTTTTGGTTAGTACAAGTCTATTTAGAAATTCATAATGTTAATGATCGCTAGATGTAATTATAATAACACTAATATATAAAAGGACTTCCCGTTTTTCGTTTACAACTAGTGTTGCCAAAAATCCGTTTCGGTCTTGCAAGACCAAGACTAAGGGCGCCTCACTGTTGCAAGACCAAGACCACGACTGATAAAAAACTAATACTCGACAATTTTAGTTAATAATTGGTATAACCAATATATTTTTGCATTTAACTCCTCTAATTTTTCATTCGGGCTTAGTTAGGTTTCTCCTATATAAAAAAATACAGTAATATCTCTAAGGTAATAAACTAATAAGTAACTGCAAGACTGTTGCGAGACTCTTGCGCAAGACCAAGACTGAGTTTGCAAAACCAAGACTCGTCTCGGTCTCGCATTTGGGCAACACTATTTACAACCGTTAATAGCTAAAATTACTGGATGGATTTACTCGCGATTTTGCAGTTTTCAGTGTGCGTTGGTGGAGATCTATACGAGGATTTCCGAATGTCTAGGGTTATAGGACAGGCTGACGCCCTCATATCTTATTCAATTATGCCCTGAAGAAGGCAGTGAGAGAATCGGGCAAAATATTTAGTAGGAGTATGTGGCTTATGTCGAAATCATCGGGCGCTCCCAAAAGGCTGGCAATGAAACATTTCTAGAACAAAGCAGTAGGTTAATGGTTTATTTAAAGAGATTAATGCCGTTCAGGTGGCTAAATTGGACCGATTGAGATCAGTGAATGTGTCGCTCATGGGTGAAGAAGAGTTAACCAGGAAGCTTTTGATGGAGCCTCTCTATGGAACGAGATGACAAGGCAGACGAAAACATAGATGGGTAGACGAAGTCGGAACCATGACGATTGGCGGAAATTTCTAGCGGAAGTCCGGACTCTGCATCGTATTGCTGTTGGTTTGTTAAATGATGTTGAACCCGAACGCCACGTTGCAGTGAGTCATGAAAACAGATCTGATAAAAGATCTAAAAGATAAGATTTGAGAGCTACAATTGTGTATACAGGACACCTATACTAGACTGATGAGAGCCTTCTCAACTAAGTTAGATATCTATGCCAGCATAAAAGGGTGAGTTTTATTTGCATAATTCTTATGACCGACCACTTTCAACAAAAATATTGTCCACTGCCAAAATAATGTCGAATGTTGCCTAAATAGAACTCATTAGAGTTATTTGCCTTTTTCAATTAAATTTGTAAAATTGACTAAGCAGTTGTAAAGATATAATAATAAAATAATATATAAAACGACAGTCCGTTTTACGTTTGTAACCGACAACCCATAGCGACGAAATTTACTGGACGGATTTACTCACGATTTTTAGAAAAATGATCTGCGTTCTACCGTCAATGTCTCCTTCAGCCTGAGCAATAGATAGCTAAAAACATTTTCATCTATGTTTTTAGACTTTTTAGAATCGTTTATAAGCTATAATTGGAAAAATACAACCGCAATGCCTGTTTCTAAAAGTAGTTAAAAAATAATAAACTAACTCATCAACGTTTCTCAAATTCCGGCATCATCAAGACCTTTTTTTTTCGATGATGCTTGAATTGGTGAAACGATGACGAGTTGTTTTGTACTTTGACATATTGAATTATTTAAATATGCATGGGGATAAAACAGGGATGAAACAGCGGTATGTAAAAAATTGTCCCATTTCATGATGCAATAATTATTTTATTAATTTTTAAATACTTTTGTCGTGAGAATATTAAATAAAAATAGCATCTAACCATAGTTATGAACAAAGTTATTTACTCCACTAAAAAGAAAAAAAAGTATATATATATTAGGTGAGCAAGATGAGAGATACACGTGTACAGCATTAATTACAAGTCCACGTGGCGAGCAAAATCACCAAATTAAGTCTTTATATCTTCTTATATTGTCTTTATATTTTCCAAGGGATATTAAAAAGTTTTATATCTGTATACAAACGATAATAAACAAAGTTCATAACGTAGATATTTAATGGACAAAGATAATTTTAAAAAATTGAATTAAATACAACTTTGAGATATTAAGAGATGAGGAAACTGTTAAATGAAATATAACAACGTCGATAAAAGCAGAATTATTTATCTAAATATATACCATAAAAAATTAATATTAATTAGGATACCTCAACGAGAACACCCACGTTAGATAATTATCAAGCAATATAAGCAGCATAAAGGAAATATGTATTTTTTTTCTGTTGGTATTAAAGACTTTCTAGATCTATTGCCACCTTAACCCGCCTTCTCCACTAAAGCATATCTTGGTCTGTTTCATTATAGTTATCTACATATATCTTATGTAGATCTTTGTTGATCTTTGTTGATCTTGTTGACCAGCATCTTTGTTGTTTCGATTTACCTATATGGCTTTTGGCCCTCCACCCGGTACTTGCCTCCCATTCAGGATTTCATTGTTGTGCAGAGACTGCACATACATGTCCATGGACGCAGATACTCCATTCGATTAGGGGGGAGGGTGGAGACGAAGGACCAATAAAAACAAAGAAGAAAAAATACGGCAATAGTTCTTATAATGTGTAAAAATTCAACATAATTATTGTTTAACGAGAAAATATAATATTGAATATTTAAAAATAAATTTATATATTTGTTTGGAAGTTTTAGATATTTTTTTATGTGCATATGAATATATTTGAAAATATCTGAACAGAACAATTGGGCTTATTACAATTTGTATACATTAAACTTGGAAGAGAGGGGGAACAACCTTCATAACATAGGTACAATTTCTAAAACTTTTTCAGATAAAAATGAATAATGTTGAAAACAGAAAAATATGTTTTTCGTTTGATTTGTTTTGAAATATTTATTTTATTTATTTAAAAAATATTATATTTGATTTCTTAGTTTGCGCAACCCTAAAATAAAAATACAATGTTTTCACAGTCCAACTAGTAATGTAAAATGTCTATAAAAATATTCTCAGTAAAATACATTAATACTAATACTTCTTAAATATATACTTTTTTTCCGAATTCATTGTAGAAAAGATAAAATAAAATCACGCGGAAATAGAGGTGTACACATAGGAGATTAATGAACTATAAAATCCTAGGATATGTTTCTGCATAATCATCCCTTAATATAAATGAATATTTAAATAATAGAAATATTTAGGTCGTGATAAAATAGTTACGTACCTATTTATAGAATTTAGCTAGTCGAAACTTCTTAATCTATTTTAGTTTACATATTTTATTCATTCATGTATCCTATTTGTTATCAATTTTAAATTTTTTATTTCGAATTATTGGGGAGCAAAACGATTTTCTCGCCTCCTAAACATTTTTATTTGGAGGAAAATGGAGAAGAAAATCATGAAAAACTGACAAGTAATGCTATATATGTTATCTTCTTTAAAAATATTTTTAAAATGATAATTAGCTTTGTTTTGCTCTTATGAGATCTTATTAGAACTTTAGCAGTATAATTTAGTACCAGAATTATTTTATCCCCTTTATTTTTTCTATTAAATATTTGTATTGACCTCTCTGTTACATATTTTACATTCAAATTGTTTCCCTTATTGTTTTTTTTATTTATATTTTTTATTAAATAGGCTAAATAGTGGCAAAACTATTTTAATTTTTTTTTACTACTATTTAGCCTATTTATGACCGCCACCCCAGACCATCTTCTTCCTTTATAATTCAACGGTCAACTATTAAATATTCTATATTTTTTATTAAACGTATATGATTTCAAGTTAAATATTTCATCAATTTCCTATAAATTAAAAATTAATATTGTGAGTATAATTGGACAAAATCAAAAAGGCATCTCGCAGATGGCATGCGACTACTTATGCATATAGAGGTGCGACTACTGGAATATTAAAACCTAAACAAGTGGTAAGTATCCCATCGAAACTATAGAACCTGAAAGACCTTCAGAAGAATTACAGTTGATCTCGAAAACTGAAAATTTTAGAGTTTTTTAACAAAGGTTTCATTTTAAACCTTCCCTATTCCGAGTCTTCATGTCCACGTAGAGAACAACTTATACACCTTCAAAATAATTTATCCCGCCTAAATCCGCTGATGATTGAAACCTTCCAATTGCTTCAAACTATTATAGTTGAATTTATGGATCGAAACCAGAATTTGTCACATATTCATGAAATTTTCTTTAGTTTGACATCTGATAAATAACAAATAAAAAATCCATCGCTCCTGAGAATAAAAAGAAGTCTATAAAACAAAAAAATCTATAATACAATTATGCGTGGAGTAGAATATTAAATAACTAGAAATATAATTGTTAACAAAAATGAATAAAAAAATTGTTTTTTAAATTAGAAGCAGATGCTCTGAGAGTTGGTTAGAAATAGTATTGATTAGTGTTAAAATAGTTATTTTAAGTTACCGTTTTGAGCCACAATGCAAGTTTTCGTCGGACACAACAAATCTTTGTACACTACGTCAATCTCATGAAATCAAAGCAAATGGGTTGAGATGATAACTAGCGTTGCCTAAATGCGAGACCAAGGCGAGTCTAGGTCTTGTAAACGCAATCTTGGTCTAGATATTGTTTTGCGCAAGCTTCGCAACAGCCTTGCAGTTACGTATTAGCTTATTACTATAGAGATATTAATGTATTTTTTTAGATAGGAGAAACCTAACTAAGCTCGAATGCAAAATTAGAAGCGTTAAATGCAAAAGTAGGTTGTTTCTACCAACTCTTTACATAAAATAACTAAAAGTATTAGTACCATTGCCTTAATTTTTATTCAAAAAATCGATTTTTTTTTACCATTATTGGTCTTGGTCTTGCAACAGTTAGGCGGTCTTCGTCTTGGTCTTGCAAAGTGCAAGACCAAGACCGATTTTGGGCAACACTTATGATAACGCCCGTTAAACATTTAATTTCAAATTTAAGCCATTTCCAAAGGTTCAAAACTCTTTATCAAGGTGTCTTTGCACATTCAATACATGAATACATTAGTAATTGGCAAGAAACCATAGAGGAGACCAGCAACTAACTGGATGGAGCATAATCCCTCAATATAATTGGATAGTTCGAGATTGGCGAAGCTTTTGGTCGGATAAAAATACCTTTTACTTCTTGCCCTTCAGGCTGACAGATTACAGGAAGCTGAAGAATCCATTAGACTTGGTAGCGATAAGAAAAAAGTCTCATCAAATTTGTTAAAGTACTGAAGCAGAAGAAAGAAATACCTTTCCCATTTTATAAAAGTAATAAGGAAAACAGGAATGTAATTTTCTTATGTAAAAAAAAAATCGAAGAGCCAATGGTCTTCAGCACTCCAATCATTGATATTTAGATTAGAAAAAGTAAAAAAAAACGGTTAAAATTATTTCACAATGGTTTATTATTTTCAAAACAATTATACATCTAAAGTAACCTTACCTTCCTAGTAACAAAGAAAAAGAAATAAATGATGATTCCTATTATTGGCCTAAATAACTTAATTTTTATCATTAGTAATTTGCAAAAAAAAAAAAAAAATAGCATTACTTCAGTAACATTTTCAAAAACCAAAAACAAACGATATAACCTTTGCAGTAGAACTTAACATATATAGACCATATCTTTGCTTCAAATTGTCCGATTTTTCTTATTGGTTTTTTTTAAAGGAAATTTCTTAAACTTTTAAATAACCATCGTTCCTTCCGGTTGAAGAAAATCGGTCTAATAGTTTCTGAGAAAATGTGCGGACGGCGTACGGATAAAGGAATTTTTATTCGATTTTCGAATTCTATGTATCCTAAAACGTAAAAACCTCAAATTTTAAAGGGGCGTTAAATTTTTTAATATTTTGGTCGATTACAATGGCTCATTATTGAAAATAATAAACCAAAAGTAATATTAGATTTAACATTTTATAATTATTGTCTGTGTTCAATTTTAATCGCATACCCCACTCACCACCTAAACCCACTGTCATCTATTTCCGTATCACTTGAAAATGATCTGAAGAGAAAGTTTAACCATGAAAATTTTCTAATCAATATAGGAGAAGTTTAAGTATATTTTCAATAATTTTTTGATTGCAAACAAGTTAATAATTACAACTATTGAAAATCGAGTAAATTATAATATATTATATGAGTTGACAGAACGACTAACTCTAAACCAATTTCAATATTTTTTATTATTAATTTTAGTGATATTTTCAGTTGGAAAAGTTATACCTTTATTCACAGTTCTATGTTTCAATGTCAAAATTGCAAACACATACTATTGAATCAAGTTACTCACTGCCTGAACAGATATTATAAATTTTCAAATAAGAAATATCACTAAAACGACTTTACTCAAAAATGTTGAAATTGGAGTTAGTCATTCCCTCAAATGAAAGTCTCATATGACATATAAAAAACTAGTAAAGTATACTGAAGATAAATAGAGTTGTATGTAAAATAATATGAGCTGTATCAACACAAACTTTTTACATCCCGGAAAAAAATATGAATATATCGGAGGTGCAAACATTGTAGAGATGAATGTAAGTAAATATATATAAAAATAATAATGCAAAAAGATAATTATTTAAGTAAAATGAAGTTATGTTCAAACCTTACGGAACAGATAAATAAATAAAATAATATTAATTTATTATTTTTTCATTAAAGACTAAAAATATACATAGATAAGACTATTAGAAAAAACATCTTGGCCAAGAAATGTTTACAATCCATACAAGAGCCCATTACTGTTTTTAAAAATTTTACTTATGAGTAGAAATTTACTTATAACCTTCTTTTCTGAAAATTTCGATTGGCGGGAAGATTTTTATAATACTGACATCATTCAGACAGTCAAGTAATTAAAAATCTAACAGACTATCAATCATAGTTCATCCAGCTCCCGATTTATCCTTATCCTCCACTCTCCTTGTACGCATAGGGGGCCAAAAATTCGTCTGATGATTTTTCTTTCTAAAATCCTTAGTGCCTTTTGGTCAGTTACTATTGATGAACTATTGAAACACGAGGATATTGTACGGTTTATTAAATCTAGAAGAATTAGTTGGTTAGGACACGTTGAAAGACTGCCAGATGACAAAGCAACGAAAAAGATACTTAGAGAGGAATTTCCCGGAAAAAGGAAAAAGAGGACGACCGAGAAAATGTTGGAAAAGTGACGTGGAAGAGGATTTAAGGAGAATGGGAGTGGTCAATTGGAGGATAAGAATGGAAGATAGAGAAGATTGGAAAAAGATCGTGAAGGTGGTCAAGGTCCACCTCGGACTGTAGAGCCACTCAGTAAGTAAGTAGTAACAGACTGTTGAATTCAGACTTATCAGTGCTCATTTTAATTATGAAAATCTCGAATTATAATATCAAAAAATAATATACGGTAATTTTTTCTTAAATTTTTTATTATTTACACTATAGCGTCAAAGTTCCAGGTCCTTAACTCATCTTCACTGATGATTTTTCCATTTGGAAACAATAAAATTAGCATAAAATTAAACGTTTCTACTTATTACTGGCATGCCTGCGTCTAAGATGTTTATTTTCATTACTTTTTTTTTTTCTCACTATGATATTTTATTTTGCTCTTTTGTAGCTTTATATTATTTGAAGTTAGCTTATTTTTTTTTTAAATTTGTAAATATGGTGTGAATGTGCTCTCAGAAATCTATTATAAATGTCCTTTATTGAGACAGATTGTAATATTTATCAATAAACAAAAAAAAAAACTTATTACTAGACAAACATAATCCAAATAAGTTTTTATAAATAATTATGGTGATTAACCATTTTGTATTATCTTTTCCATAAACGATTTACTAAAAGCTTTCACTTGCTTTAACCCATATGAACTTTTGCTTATCGAATATACTAGCTAAAACGGAATAGCAAAAACGAATCAGATTAAAAGACTCACACTTTCTAATCAAAAACCTAAAGATTCAACCATCACACGTTCACTTTGGTACAACAGTAACATAACATTACTAACAGACTTACACATACCCATGGCACAAGATCACATTCGGAGTGATATAAAATATACCACAAACTTATAAAAAAAAAAACATGGTAACAAAACCTAGGCCAGAAAACGCCTAACGAAGGGTGAAGGCTGAAAAGGAGCTTGTTAAAAGATCTCCAAGATTATTTACATGCCAGTTCTATCAATAAACATCTTTTTCTTTTTTTTCTGTACGCAGTTCTGTTCCATCTTTGTTGATTCAATCTATCGATCTGCTTTTTGGCCTTGCAAGTGGTCTTTTGCCTTCTATTGAGGCATTCATTGTTACGTAGAGGCTTCCAGATGGATTGCTAGGAGCTACATGCCCCTCCCATCTTAACCTCTGTGCCTTCATATCATGGGATATTGATTGACCAGTTTCTGTAAGGAGTTCTTTATTGATCTTTCTTCTCCTTGTGTTAATAATCTGATCCCAGACCACTCCGGTTATCGTGCGGAGAGTTTTTCTCTCAAATCTTTCAACACTTTTGAACAATTTTAGTTTGAGATTTCTTGAGATTTTTCGTGATTTCAATACCTTTAAGAGGGAGAAAAAAACTCTATTTGCGCTTGTTATACGCTAGTCTGTTTCTGCCCGTTGGTCGTTCATCGAGGTTATTGTGGAGCCGAGGTATTTGAATTTTACTACTCTCGGAAATGATTTTCCTTCTACGCAGATCCTGTTATTGGGGGTGGATTTTTCGACTTATTATCCGAACATAAATATCCAATAAACATCACTCCCACTTATTATCACAGGCTGTGAGAGGTATGGATATGAATAAAAAAAATTAAAAAATGATGTAGATTAATTTAACTTTCCAATTATATTTTTTTCTTTCGCAAACAAATGTATACTTAGTAGTATAAAAAATAAATGGTAAAATAACGAGTACTGAGTGACAAATAGTGAAATGTTGCAAATTTATAATGAATAATAATAATAATAATAATATAATAATAATAATAATAAGGCCCTCGCGCGGCTCATTACCGCGTATGGGGAGCGTCCCACGGGTGGCGGATGTGGGGATGGTCGGTGGAAATTCCTAAGTCCGATGGACTCGCTGACCAACAATGAGAGGGGCCCTCCAGACTTGCTGGAGGGAGGGGACCTCCAGACTTGCTGGAGGTAGGGGCCCACCAGATTTGCTGGAGGGTGTGACGTAGGATTGAACGCCCTACTCACATATCTTTAGTTCACCAAACACCACAAAAAGTCATGGATCTCCCTAAGGTAAAACGCTCATTATCCGGAGGTAAACTAGTCCCCCGTTCGGGTCTCCGGGTGGGGACTGCTTTAGGGGATTCATGGCGCAAGTTGAAATATAGGGATTTAAATATTGGTACGTGGAACGTAAGGAGTTTAAACACAGCAGGGGGGCTAAAATCGGTCGCGAATGAGGTAAATGGATACAATTTGGATGTCGTGGCTCTGCAAGAGGTTCGCTGGCCAGGGGAGGGCTCAATGAGGGAAGGGAAGTACAATATTTGGTACGGAGGAAGCGGGAATCATTGTTTGGGTACCGGGTTTCTAATTAGGCGTAGATTACTATCCGCTTTGAGGGACGTACAATTCTTTAGTGATAGAATTTCGGTAGCTACATTTCAGGGACGTTGGTTTAAAATCGCATTAATAAACATACATTGTCCGACCGAAGACAGTGACGATGAAGTCAAAAGTGAATTTTACGATAAACTCGAATGGGTTTATGATAAACTACCACGAAACTACATGAAAATAATTGTAGGTGACGCGAACGCAATGGTAGGAAGGGAAGAAGTTTATATTCCGACGATTGGTAAAGAAAGTTTGCACGAATATAGTAATGATAATGGGATCCGTCTGATAAACTTTGCCATCTCGAAAAATCTGATAATTAAAAGTACGACGTTTAAACATAAGGATATTCATAAATATACTTGGACATCACCGGATTCGCAAACACGAAATCAAATCGATCATGTCTTGATACAACACAGCTGACAAAGCAGTATAATTAATGTACGGTCTTATCGCGGAGCAGAATGTGGGTCGGATCATGAATTAGTAATCGCGAAACTTCGACAAAAACTTAATATAAAAAAGAGAAAAGAAAACCGTTTCGATTTTGAGAATTTTAATTTGGAAAAATTAAAAAATCCATCAATTAGAAACCAATTCGAGCTAGATGTTAAGAATAAGTTTGAAGCTTTAGAGCTTCCTGACGAGGACCACGAGGATATTGACAAGTTATGGATAGAGATCAGAGATAATATTAAAGCGGTCGGTAACTCGTGTCTAGGAAAAAAGGAAAATAAGAATAACAAACCGTGGTTTGATGAAGATTGCTTAAACATGTGTGAAAAAAGAAAAGCCGCTAAATTAAAAGCTCTAAATAATCCTAGCAAAGACAATCTGGAATACTTCCGAATCTCAAAGAACGAAACGACAAAATTTCTCAAAAATAAAAAAAGGGAGTATCTTAAAAATAAAATAATTGAAATAAAAACTAATAGAATCGAAAATAACGTAAGAGACATGTACAAAGGTATAAACAGATCACGTAAATATGTAGGGCCCGTAACGTCTGGAATTAGGGCTGATAATAACAATATTCTGACCGATCCGGTTGACATATTGAATAAGTTTAAGGACCACTTTGACAATATTTTAAATACGGGAAATTATGATCTATGTCCTCCTTCTGAGTACCAGAGTGCTGAACAATTAATAGAAGGACCAAGTAAAGTTGAAGTAGCTATCGGAAAATTAAAATCATATAAAGCAGCGGGAATCGATAATATTCCTACTGAACTAATTAAGGCATGCGGGGAAGCTGGAGTTTCTAAAATACATCGGTTGGTTAAAAAGATCTGGGTGAACGAGAAATTACCTGAAGAATGGAAAGAATCTATTCTTATTCCGATTCACAAAAAGGGTCCGAGGACGGATTGTAATAACTATCGAGGAATTTCACTCCTTCCGGTATGTTATAAAATATTCACTTCAATCTTAACCAGTCGAATCACGGAATACGCCGAGGAAATTATCGGAGACTACCAATGCGGATTTAGACGGAATCGTTCGACTATTGATCAAATATTTTCTTTAGGGCAAATATTAGAGAAAAAATTGGAGTATAACGGTATTGTTCACCAGCTGTATATAGACTTTAAAAAGGCTTACGATTCTATTGACCGCCAGAAACTGTATAATATTCTAATCGAGCAGGGGATTCCAAAAAAACTAGTAAATCTAGTCAGGATGTGCTTGACGGAGACACTCAATAAAGTTAGAATCGGTAATAATTTGTCCGAAAAATTTGAGGTTCGTTCGGGCTTAAAACAGGGGGATTCTCTTTCGCCTGTCCTGTTCAATTTGGCATTAGAACATGCCATTAGGGAGGTAATGCGAACCGAGAAAGGGTTGAATCTGGGCAGGACAACATCCGTGCTGGGCTATGCTGATGATCTGGTACTATTAAGCGAAGACGTTGAAACTATAAAACTAAATACGACAACGTTAATGAAAGCCGGGAAAGAACTAGGACTCGAAATAAACGTGGATAAAACAAAATATATGGTTAGCTGCAAAAGTGGTGATACTACTGGTGATATCGATATACATGGTAATATGTTTGAACAGGTAGATAAATTTAGGTATCTAGGTTCTACGATAACTAGAAAAAACGAAATTGAAGAAGAGGTTAAGGTTAGACTGAAGGCGGGGAATGCTTGTTATTTTTCTGTGACAAAACTACTTAGTTCGCGCCTCTTGTCCCGAAACTTAAAAATTAGAATCTATAAAACAATTATCTTGCCTACAGTTCTTTATGGATGCGAAACTTGGCCGCTTACATTAAGGGATGAGCAGCGTCTTAAGGTTTTTGAAAATAAAGTATTGCGTAGAATATTCGGACCGAAGAAGGATGAGTTAACCGGAGAGTTTAGACGGTTACACAACGCCGAATTGCGTGAGATGTATCCGGGTAATATAATTGAGGTAATTTCATCGCGGCGCATCAAATGGGCTAGTAAAGTTGTTGGGCTTAGTAACGAGAGAATTGCTAAAAGGTTAATATTTGCTGTGCCGAATGGTAAGCGTCCGAGGGGTAGACCGAAGCGAAGGTGGGAAGATTGCATTAAAGCCGATCTGAAGGGACTGGGTTTGGACGGCGAACGGTGGAGGGAGGTGTGTAACAAGCGATTGGTGGTGTCGGCATCGAACCTTCGGGTTCGCTAAGCCTTATTATTATTATTAATAATAATAAGGCAGGCACGATGGGATTAAAATTACCTCTTGAAGTGCTGAAAGAGGCTCAACACTCAGTTCTCTTGGATACTGCACGTATTGTTCGAAAGTTTTTAAATATCTAAAAAGTAATAGATATTAATCTGAAGTGGCTGGACTTCTGGTCTCCCACCTCAGAAACTTACCCCGCAAAGCGAGAATAAAGAATGGAAATAATAATATATATATATATATATATATATATATATATATATATATATATATATATATATATATACATACAATGATTTTTCTAAACATATTTTTATACATTAGTTGAAATAGTTAATTGCATTGAATCCAAATATAAAAATCATCTGCGAAGATGGGCTCAGACCCAAAATGTCTAAGATAGAGTATTACTAATAAAAAAAGTTATTTAAAAAGGGAAGAGGTTAATTCTAAAAAAAAAAAAACCGAATTAACCACACAAATCTTCTCTATGAAATAATAACGGAGTAACATATCAATTATAGTTTGTAGCAGGTAGGGTTCTAAGAGAAGTATTTTTGCGAAATAAACTTAGGAAGCAATCACAATATATTATTGATTTAGTTGCAATTAACCAATTCCCAATATGTCGTTATTATTACAACTGTTCCATTGTTACAAGTTTAAATAAAGTTTTCATTTCGAATTGAGTTTGTAAAAGATTTTAAAAGGAAAGGTTTCAATCTCTCCTGGCAATGAAATTTTCCGATTTCCGATATTTTATCAGAGCCTTTCCAATCATTCAAATTCTCTTGTTCAACCTTCTAATCCTCTTCGTGGTTTGAACGGCAACTGGCGAGAAGCTTCCAGAAAAAAAATTACAATAGTAGTCCTGGCTAGATTTTCAACACAAACTGTGTATAAATCTGTAACTGACAACTTGACTAGGGCCAAGTGTTCAGAAAAGAAGTTTTGTGATCTCTAGACCCATTGGAAGCTTAATTCAGAGGTTTTAACATTTATTATTAAAGAAATATTATTATTTAAAAATAGTTTTTCTTCTTATTCATCTAAAGAACATTTTACACAGTCAAGTTTTACTTGATTACTTTGTCCTAGAAATTGATGTAAGGATTTTGGTATTGATGTAAGTAAGTAGTAGTTAGCATCAGCCCATTAGGTGTGACTTTACCTTACAACTTTAGTTTTGGTGTTGTATTCAGTGCTGTTGTTATTTGTATTAAAATAATTATGAATGAATTACAATTTCCATTAATTCGACTTCATACATGGTGTGTCCCGTACAAGATGGGAAATATTTAAAGAAGAGATTATTAAACTTCAAGTTCAACAAATACATATATCAGTGTTATAACGTGCACAGTTGTCTTGAAGAGATAATTTCAGTAAATTGTGTAAAACTTGGTCATAGGATGACGTAAACATTTTTATTATAAAAAAAATCACAACATTTTCGTTTTTTTAACGAAACGTACTATAATACTGAAAAATAGAGGAATAACAAATAAGCATGTTTTGAATAATACTATGTTTCTGAATACAAGGAGCGCTGCTATAGTTTATCAAGCATAGACAACAAGTTGTATCAAATAGACTCGCGACTTAACGAAATCCTTTTACAGGGTTAAGTTTATCAACCGAAATTAAATAATTCAAGTAACTATTCGAGAAACTTAATAGTGTAAAAGGGGCTTAAGTAAGTTATCTGATTGAAAAATCAATAACTTTCATGCAAGGAGAGATGCAAGCGAAACCAAATTTTAGGCTTGCTTGTCATACGTTTCAGAAGGTAATTATTATTTTATCAGTTATTTAATTTCAATAATGAACCGTTTATTATCTAAAATAAACCAAATTTTAAATTTCTGAAATGTAAAACCACATCTACTAATATCTGTTTGTTAACTCAATTAATAATAATATGTATAATTATTAAAAAAAATTAATACGAAAAATTCAGTAATTTTTGTAACTTTAATTGAGGTAAAAACTGGTTTGTTTCAGAATACAATATTAATATTTTTTATTAGATGTAAAGAGAGTATTAAATCAAAAATTAGTATAGCTATTTTCTTTTTTTTTTCTTTTTTTTTTCAATATTCGTTAAAATCGTTAGAACTGTTGAATATATTTAAGGGCTGTAAATAAACTCTAATTGTTATAAGTGAATTTTAATAACAGGATAAACATTATTCCCAGCATTTAATAAAACAGTCATACAATATGGAGAAAAGTATGAGGTTTCAATAATTATAAATGTCATTTAGTATGTATAAGAAATAAAAAAATCAGATGTATTCTATACCAGTTGGCATTGTGGTGTGACCTGGCTAGATTTAATCAATTGTAACCTTAGCGTGATTCGAAATCGTTTTGATGCATTCATTAGTCCAGATTGTCTCAGGATTTAGATATCTCTGAAGTCAGCTTTATATTGCTATTACAAAAAGTGGTTAATGGGGACATTTAAAAAGAGGGACGCAATAAAATTATTTTTACTTATTCATGCCCTGGACAAAAGACTCACGTGGAATCCTCATACAAGACTGAAACGACAAGAAACCGCTCGACGTTTCCGACTACTCCAACACTTACTAGACAAACTCTCTAAGCTCCCAGTCAATTACAAAAGACTCATATACATGACTACAATAAGACCTATTTGAACTTACGGAATTGAGCTTTGGGGCTCCACTAAACCATCCAATTCCTCTCCTATCCAATCCTTACAATCCAAAATCCTTCGTGAAATCCTCAACGCTCCTTACTTTGTCACAAATAAAATCATCCATAGAGACCTTAATGTTCCATATGTTTCCGATTTGGCCCAATCCAGATACCTATCCTTCCATAAAAAAACTCTAGAACCATCCGAATCCTCTCGTTTCAAACGTTGCTTCCTCCTCGATCCCTGGTAACCCTCCGAGGCGTCTGAAAAGAAGATGGCCTCGTGATCTACTTATGTAAATATATTATTAGAGTGCTACCAATGGGTAGTTTCTCAACAAGCGTTTTCATGTGATTGTATTATTACTGTGTGCATATTTACTAGTTGTATTTTTTTATAATATAGTTGTAAATATCAATGAATACAAAAAATAAATAAAAAACCTTATTCATGAAATTTAGAACTGTATTAAAATGTAATTACATCTAGTAAATGTGAACAAAGGAATACAATTACATTGAAAGACGTGTAGAAAAACTACCGGATGGTAGTAACTTAATATATTAATTATTAAAATTATTTTTACATTAAACAGTTTCTTGGGAGCTATGTATTGTTTACATTTAACGTTAAGTTTAGAACGAAAGGAACCAGTGTATGAGGGTCAATCTTTTCGTGGGTCAGCAAAATTGAAGTCAAGACCACAGACCGGATTCGAACCGGCACCATTTGTGTCTTGTGAATGCTGAAGTGCTCGTCCACACACAAAGGAAACACAGCCTCATACAAAGGATATTAAGCAAATGGAGTGAAAATAAGTAACAGGTAGAATTAAAAAAAAAAAATGTTAATTCGGATTCCGTTTGGATTTTATCTAATAACGCCTCTAATGATAAATTCCAATCTAATTTATATATTTAAACAAATAAATTTTTTAAAATTTCATTATTCGATAAATCTATGAAAATTATATTGTGGATTCACTAGTGCATTCTTCTAAAGATTTTTATAAATAAACATTTATAATCATAAATTTCATGAATAATTTTTAAGCGAAATATTGTCAAATATTTTTATTGACAAACGATTTAAGGTTCGATAGAATTACTCTCATAGTTTTATTGAAATCATTTTCATAATATTAGAAAACAATTGCAATGTGTATTATTATATTATATCTACAATTTATTGTACATGCATTCTAAATATTGTAGGTTAATTGAAAAAGGTTATTATGATACATTTTAAATCACCAAGGTGAATGAGCAAATCTATCAATATTACTAGTGACCTTGAATGTGACAAAATATAATATTTCTCAATAAAGAATTGATAATAATTTAAAAAATAATCATGATTAGTATCATTAATGCATATTTACTGTTTTTATTGATAAATTTCGTCGAAATTCACAAAAACGTTCTTAAATGTTCAGTTCCATCACAAATGACCTGGGTACAATAAAATCATCCCATTTTTCTTAACCGACCAATTTTAAAAATATTTTTATATTTTATATATCCATGAAAATATTTTATTTTTTATTTTTACAACTCAATTATATTTTAAAGCTAATGCAAATTATTTGTCAGCTTAACTAAAAAAAAAGACTGTATTCGTTCTACACAATGGTTTTATCTGAAATTTATTGAAGTTGAGTTCAACGTGAGTACCGCTGAAGGAAGGAGAGCAAATTGAAATATACGTGAAATGGCGTAGGGTAAATTGAAATATGGCGCAAACTTGTTACACATGCATAGTGGGCACTGACAGCTGTTATAAAATAAAACTCGCGACTCTCTTTACTGGACAATTTTGTGGCTTTAACGGCAAATAAACTTTTTTTATTTACTACAAACCACTAACAGATCCAGTAATTAATTTTGGGGACGGGCTTGAGCAAAAAATATTATTTTGAATAAATACATTAGGATAATTACTTTGGAAGAAAGAAAGAAACTAACTACCAATATGAAATAGTCTTTAAGTGATTCATTAAGTCCTATTAAATGTAATTACACGAACAATAATACTTTTAGAGTTAATTTTTTTTCAAAAAACGTGGTTATATTAAGATAGTAAGCTATTTGAGGGGGTCTTCAGTCCGAAAGCCCACCCCCCCCTTCACTCCCCGTAGATTCGCCTGTGCTTCAAACTACCATTACATTAAAAAACAGTCACATAATCAGAATAATAATCTTTCTGAAAATTTATTGCTATAGATTATTTCCTCAATACGAGGGATAAGGAAGCCGAAATATGATCATTATTTCGAATTAAAAAATGAATAAAAAAGAACAATTAATAGAGGAAGAAATTACTGTTTCAGAAATCTCACTTCATTTGGTCCATAGGACTTGAATACAATGTAGGCAAAATATATATTGCTATTTTTTTCTGTTGGCAGGTCACGTGAAACGAAAGCCTTTCTGGTAAGTTGAAACATATAAAAGAAGTGCTAAAATCAAGGTCTCAATCTTATCGCAACAATCGCAGCGAGGAAGTTGCCCAGGTTCGCTTGAGCATTAATCACAGCGCACTCACACACTCAAACCTTGTTAGGAAACTACAAACCCCATTATGCCCCAGTATTGTCATAGTATACTCTTCAATAAACAAACATATTTTTGAGAAATGCACTCACTACATTTTAAGTATAAATAGAATAGGATTGATCCCAAATTTTTCCATAGCCTTTAATTACAATGATACTTATGTCGCATAGGTATTTGAATTTTTAAAAACACAACTCCTTTCTAAATTATAGCACTTTTACCTTATTATTACTAAAAAAAAATCAACCAGTTTTATTTTATATATCATTTCATTCTATAATTTTATAAATATAGTTTTCTTCTCTCTCTCTACTATCTCATCTCTATCTCTCTATATATATATATATATATATATATATATATATATTTAGACAAGAGGCCACGTGGGAGGCCAAAAACCAGATAGATAGATAGGATAAACAAAAATACGGCTGAGCTTGATGCCGCAATTCACGTTGTATTTTTCCCACAATGGAGGCATGCATTTAGAAGCTTCTACATGGATTGCTCCGAAGGACATGCTCCACCCTTCTTAACTTTGTTGCCTTCATATCATGAGGTATTGATTGACCAGTTTCTGCAAGCAGCTCTTTATTGGTCTTTCTTATTCGTGTGTATATATCATAAGAAGGCAGAGATCCGAAACGTAGATTATTACCATATTAAATAAAAATAAAATAAAAACACTATTATAAAAGCAACTATATTTATCCCTAATAATATAGAATACTTAATCAAGAATTCTAAGTTAAATATATAAAAAATGTTTAAGCATATTTTATATAACCAATATCATACATTTCAAACATATTATTTACCAATTATTCCTTAAAAAAAAAATGATACTGTCTAAAAACTGCGCAGTTCATCATTCCACTTCATCAGTTTTCTAAATTCATGGAGGGTTGAAGTGATTGGATTTAGTCGTGGGGTGATGGAATTTAAGACCGATGATATTACAGCCGCTCCATTCCACTACGAAAAATATATAAAAATTTCATTTTTATGGTGTTTCATTTTGCGTGAATGGTTGGAGTTTCAGTAATTGTCATTGGTCGCCTTTTTTTAACTTTTATAAACCTATGAATGAAATTAACTTAGTTTAACATAAATTTTAGCTTACCCGTTTAGTT
Source organism: Nezara viridula (assembly GCA_928085145.1). NCBI lineage: Eukaryota > Metazoa > Arthropoda > Insecta > Hemiptera > Pentatomidae > Nezara > Nezara viridula. The sequence goes on along the minus strand of OV725081.1, from coordinate 68,625,119 downwards.
AACAGTTAATATTTTCATTTTTGTTTATTTCAGCACGCTCCACGCTATAGCTCCTCGAATGCTTAGCATAGGTTATCTAGGAGGAGTAAGGGAATTAATGTTGCCTTAAGTTGCTCAGTGAAGCTTGAAAGCCCGAGGCAAGATTCTATGAATATGGATTTTGCCAGTTCGACACGATGGCAACCACTATCAGCATAATAAGGCCGCATTATAGCTTTAGGTATCTTCGACATATTTAGATATCGTCTATATCTCGCCTTTTAAACCTTGTTCTTAATATTTTGAAAATATGTAGTTCAGTAACATTTATAATTTTAACAATAACATTATATTTATATTTTATATTAAAACATAAAATATATTCATAATTGGTAAATGGTTGACTGTTGTGGATAATGAAGAGAAGAATAGTTGGGGTGGTCAGTCAAAAAAGAAGGCAAAAATAAATGATAATATTTTTACATATGTCGACGTTTTGACCTGAAGTTCAGGCCTTCATCAGGGCTAAGAAAATAACAAGGTATGAGAAACATAAATAGTGATGGTAAAAAAATAAATAAATAAAAAATTACAAAAAATAAAAAAATAAATAAATAAATAAAAAATAAAATAAAATAAAAATAAAATAAATAAATATAAAGTAAAATGAAATTGTAAGAATAATGACTAAGAACTAAGAGATAAATAATAATAACCGTTACAAAGTGTGGAATGATGAATTTATTTTTTATTTTATTTTATTTTTTTTTATTTTTTTTTTTTTTGTATTTTTTTATTTATTTATTTTTTTACCATCACTACTTATGTTTCTCATACCTTGTTATCTGGTTATTTTCTTGGCCCTGATGAAGGCCTGAACTTCAGGTCGAAACGTCGGCATATGTAAAAATGAATATTATCATTTATTTTTGACTTCTTTTTTGACTGACCACCCCAACTATTCTTCTCTTCATAAAATATATTCGTATTTATTTGGGCTTTCCAAGTTTTTCAAATATTACGTTATTATATTAAGAATATCTCTAGACTAGTTAGTTAAATTTTGTGATATTTATAGAACCTTTTTTTTTTCTCTTTAATTATTTATCCGCACCTGCCATGGTGTTCCGGAGATCGTGGTGGCCATTTAACAGGTCCGTTTCGGCCAACCCATCGTTCTCCATACGTTGCATTTAAATAATAAGTGGCACTACTAGAAAAGTGAGCTGGAACACCGTCATCCATAAACCACAGCGTTTGCCTAATGCCTAGGAGTTCATGAAGATTATTGTGCAAAAAATGCAAGTAAGATATACCTTACAGCCTAGGTGGCAAAAAGAAGGGGCTGATGATATTCTCTCTTAGAAGACCACACCAGACATTTAAAGAAAAGGTATATTGGTAATGTCCAACAGCAGCCGTATGAGGGTTTTCTTCAGCCCAAGTATGGGTACTTCGAAAATTAAGAATCCCGTTTCTTGTAAAGAAAGATTCATCAGTTACCAAAATGCAGTTCAGGAAGTTAGGATCTCGTGTGCATTGTCGAAACACAGGGAGAAATTTCTGCGCTTGTTATAACCTTGTGGTAACAAACCTTGCCTACTCGATACGTGAAATCTATACAATTGTTGTTCACGTAAAGTTCGCCATACGCTGGTAGAGGAAACATCGAAACGATGTGACAATCTTTTGGTACTAGCAATAGTAGATAACTGAACAGCATCGAGTATTTCTTATATCAAAGTTTGCGGTTCGTCGAAATCTTATTCGACCGGCGTTTACTGGTATAGGTTTTAGCGTGCCATTATCCACATGGCGTCTTTCAATGGCCTCAAACGTTTTACGATTTGGTATTCTTCGGTTAGGAAATTTTTCAAGATATCATCGAACAGCAGCAGCACCGTTTCTATGTACCTCGCCATAAGTTAAAAGCGTGTTTGTTTGTTCTGCAAAAGTGAATAAATTTATGGTGTCTCCCATGATAATCATAAATTCAACTGTGTCACAGTACTCACTCACTCTAAAACACACAGAACTAGACAAACAGATGAGCAACTACTGTCATTGCTTATCGTTCTTTTGTTTATCAGATGACTAAAACATGTTAAACTTTGTACAGCCAGTCTTAATGTAGTAAATAAATAATAAATCTTTTACCTTTGACATCTGTTTAATAAATAAGTTTGAGATATATGTTAATATGAAATTTTTTGTTTATTCTGTGTCAGTGAACACATACATAAAATAGTGCCATGCAATTACGAAACACCCTATATATAAGGCCAATATAGCACAGAGAAATTATATACAGCGGCTCTCAGTGAAATTGATAAACCCCGTAGAAAAATAAAAAAAGACTCAAAGGGTCAAAGTGAATAAATAAAACCAGAAACTCTTCAACAGATTTATTTATAATCTCAATTTAAATATGCACATGTATATGTAAATGTTCCACATGCCTGTCATGTCATTATTTCATGTATCGCCATCACATTTGCTGATTGTCAACAATAAGTTGACAGGCGCAAATACATTTTTAAGACAAAAAAAAAAGTACAATATCAATAAAATTAAAATATTCAACTGTGATTATTTAAAAAGATTATTAAAAAAACAAACAAAAAAAAAACATTCACAGTCAAAATGATGAACCTCACTTATATTAAGTTTTAAATACTATTAATTTATTTCAATACCTTTTAGTCAAGATAGCATAATTTCTACAATAATAAACTATAATTTCTACCTCCAATTTACCCACAGGTGTTCTATCAAATTAAGATCCGATGACTGTGGTGGAGTTTTTATAATTTTGCATATTATAGGCAGTTATACAGCAACAATTTCTTAACTAACACAGCAGAATGTTTGGGGTTATTATCCTGATAAAAATTAAACATGTTTTTTAGCACCATAATTTCTACCGTTTCTTTTCAAAATGTGAACATAACATGTTTATTCGCTACACTGTGTGAATATCTCCTCTATAGAGTTTATTCACTTTATACTGAAGATTCCCTACACCAGAAGCCGCCCTATGCCCACACAATAAGAAACGGAACATAAGAAAAGAACCTATAATAAAATATAACATAAGAACAAGAAATAGAATATAATAAAATAATATATTAATAGGATTTTTATTGATTACAAGAAATTATTGTTTTCAATGTAATATAAATTAAACTATTTATTTATTCAATAATTTCCATCAATATTCAGGTGTATCATTTTGACTGCGAGCCACTGCATATACAGACAATGGTGTAAAAAAGTCTTCGAACAAAGTGAATTTCTATAAATAATGAAAAATTTTAAAAAAGTCTTTTTATCTCTTAAATTGTAAATTGAACTAACGTTGTTGACATTTTAAATGTAACCTTTTTGAAATCAGCTTTATTTTCAAATAAAAACCAGCCAAGTACCGTGATGACTTTTTTTATCATGCATGTTCTGAATAATGTTACTTTATTGTTTAAATTAAACTACTTTTTCATCCATTTTATTCTTTGCTCTTTATTGTTAGGGTAAAGGGTCGTTGTTATTGATAATAATGCTTTTATAAATAAGTATTACATCTATAATGTTTGTAAGACGATAAAAAAAGTTTTAAATTGGAACATTTATCATTTCAATAAAAATTTCGTTAGCTAGAAGACGTTTTCACAACACTGTGTATAATTCATATTGGTTTGGTGTTACTGCAATTATTTTTATAAGATATATTGTGCTTTTCCAGCTAATAATTCCACAAAGAATAATTGTAAAAATATTCAGGGTTCTGAACTCCTCTATACTCCACTTCCAAAGGTTTAATGTTTTTTAAAAAATAGCGTAAATGACATGGATAGACCCTTATCAAAAAATTAAATTTTTGTATCGGAAGGTACCTAGTAAAGGAAGAGAAATCCCGAAAACTCCTTTTTCTGAAGGCATCCATTTTCCTCTAAGAAGTAATGGAATGAAATACTAAACCAATTCTCAATCTGATATTATATTAAAGCTTTGCTTTAAGTTACTTTAAATTCATGGTCGCTCGATAACCTGACATAGTTTCTAGGAATGAGAATTATCAGTGAACTTATGGAAATCCAAATGAAAGCTTTCTCGATTAATATTTCATGATTAACTGCACAGGCTAATAATAAACGAACGAGTTCCATAAACCTTCATCATTTTTAACAAGCATTTTATTCATACAACGTAATATATATATATATATATATATATATATATATATATATATATATATATATATATATATATATATATATATATATATATACAAGATAAAGACCGGAGACCGGCGATATCAGCCTTAATACCGTCCTGAATGTAAATAAACATATGAAATGTATATAAGGAGGATTACTAAAGGAATAAATCAGTATCTTTTCTGAAACCGTGAGTGTTGCATTTCAAGCCCTTTCCTTTCTTTTTTTTTATTGTTAGAGTCCGCCGACGCTTAACTGGTGCCGAAACCCGGGACTACGACAGGAGAACAGAGAAGTAATTTTTTTTTAAAGTCATTTTTTTTCTCTTGGTTTTTTTTTCTTCTCCTAGTCATAAGGAAAGAGTGAAATGCCAACAGAGGGCTTAATCAGGCCGGGAGTGTTGAGCGCCCCGGAAATCCCTCAACCTCAAGAAATTCCGCAGATACCTCAGATCGCGCAGGCCCCTCAGGTTCCTCAGATACCTCAAATACCTCAGGTACCGCAGATTCCGCAGATCCAGGAGATCCCTCCCTTACCGAGGGACACATTGGCAGAAGCGCACGCTAACGCGCTGGAATGGATGAAAATAAGAGCGGCGACCACGCAGGACCTACGAAGAGCCATTGCGGACCTGGAACGCTTCGGTGGCGAGGTAGGTGAGCTCAACCATTTCCTGAAAGGCGGAGACCGCCTCATGTCTAGAATAGAGGTAAAGGTGGCGGAGGACCTGGTAAACCTAGGGGACGCGGAAGCGTTGAAAGCGGCTCTGGTGTGCCGAGTAAGGAGGAGCATCCTGAACCAAATTCAGGCGGACGAGGAGACACCATGGCCGGTGATTAAGGAGCGACTGAAGAAGGCCTTCGGAGGAGGCAGATGGACGCCGGAGGAAGACATCTTCCAAATGTTTAGGGAGCGCCGGTCCCAACGTCAGACGAGGGGCCAGTATGCGGGGGTACTAGTGGCAAAGTACAACCGCATAACGGAGAAAATGCGCGAAACAATGAGTGTGGGAGAGGTGGAAGCCAGGATGGAGTTCCTCTCGACGATACTCAAGGTCCAGTTGGCGAAGGAAACGGGAAGGAGAGACGGATTGCCCAGGGAGAGATCATTCCTCGAGTGTGCCCAGGAAATGATCGACCTAAGCGCAAGGGAAGAAGAGACTCGGATGGACGTGGAAGAACCAGGGTGGATCCGGGTGAATGACAGACGACCCCGGACAGCCCCGATGGGTTGGAAGAGGAGAGAAACGGTACAGCCGAGCGGAGAAAAGGTCAGGATGGGTGAAAAAAGATCCGGACAGGCGAGGCCGAGGAATGGACCCCGCAGGGAAGACAGGAAATGTCATGGGTGCGGAAAGCCAGGACATTTAGTTGCACAATGTCCGCGCACTAGATGTTTCGAGTGCGGTACCGAAGGGCATATTGCTAGGCAGTGCCCGTACATATTCCGGAGGAGAGAAAGAACTCAAGACGAGCCCATGGAAGTAAACACGCAGAAGCTGACAAGACGGGCTAGGATGCAGCGGAAGGACGGATCTTCGGGAGAGGCAACCGAGGAGTCGGGAACTTCGGGGACAGAGACGGACGAACCAGGTAGCAGTGGAGGCGAAGGAGGCAGGAGCAGCCAACGGACCGAGCAGCGACGAACGGCGGCGGGGAGGAGGAAGCTGGGCGGCATCTGAGGAGTGTGGCAGCAGAGAGGCGACCGCACAGCAACATGCAACAACATCCGAGGTAAGCCATGCTGGTTGCCAATTATCGAGGTAGACGGGGGAGTAAAGTGCCTCGTGGATACCGGGAGCTCGAGCACTATTATGACCAGAGGGGCGTTAGGGAAAGTGTGCGGGAGTGAGAGGGCACTCCGGATCCAAAAATGCGATTGCCAGCTAATCACTCTGGGTGGCCCCTGTAGCGTAGAGGGAGAAGCGACAATAAGGACTTGATCGGTGGGCAGGAAAAGAGGGCGAACTGAAGGTACACGTAGTAAAAAACATGACTCGGGAATACCAGGTCATAGTAGGGTGCGATTTGTTAGGGCAGGTAGGGGCGAGCATTAGGAATCGTAGAGGAGCCTGGAGTGTTAGGTTGGGAAAGAGGAAGTTCGGATGTATAGGGGTCGCGAGAGAAAGAAGGGTGCGGATAGGGGCGGTGAACAGAGTGGAGGACTGGAGGAAGTTGCTACAGGAGGAGTTTAGGGACATTTTCTTCAGGGAAGGTGAGGTATTAGGGGTAACAGGGAGGACGGTGCATGAAATCCCACTGAAGCAGGATAGGGTAACTTACGTGAAAGAGAGAAGATACCCGCAGGCGTTGAGGCAGCATATTCGAGAGGAGCTAGATAGTCTAAAAGAACAAGGGATCATAGTTGATAGCACCTCACCATTCAATAGTCCCCTGTGGGCGGTGAAGAAGAAGGCAGCACCGGGGGATAATAAGGAAAAATACAGGGTGGTAGTAGACTATCGTAAATTGAACGATAACACGGTAGACGAGAAGTACCCGATCCCAAGATTCGAAGATATACTCGATAGGTTGAGTGGGGCCGTGGTCTTTAGCACGTTGGACCTTAAGGCGGGATATCACCAAATACGGATGCACCCGGAAGACCAACACAAAACAGCGTTTACATTCGAAAGGGGGCATTATGAATTCACCAGAATGCCGTTTGGTCTGAAGAATGCGCCCATAACATTTCAGCGTCTGATGGACGAATTTTTGAGGGGTATCGACGACTCGGTATGTCAGGTATATATGGATGACCTGCTGATTTTTAGCAGAACGGAAACCGAACACGTGGGACATCTGAGGTCAGTATTCGAGAGGCTCCGGCAATTCGGGCTGAAATTGTCAAGCGAGAAGTCTCTGCTGGGACAAACGCGGATCAATTTTTTAGGCCACACTATCTCTAGCGAGGGGGTCAGACCGGATGCGGCAAAGGTGGAGGCAATCACAAGGATGGCGGTACCACGGGACGTGAAGGGGATCCGTAGGCTTCTTGGGACGCTGAACTACTACCGGAGATTCGTACCTGAGATGGCAGAGTATTTGGTACCCATTAACAATTTGCTGAAGAAAGGCGCGAAGATTGTGGTGACACCAGAGATGGAGAATAATATCCGAAAATGTATGAATAGGTTGCTGACAGAGCCGGTGTTAGCGTTCCCGGATTTTGAGAAGCTCTTTAATATAACCACCGATGCGAGCGAATACGCGTTAGGGGCCGTTTTGTCCCAGGGGGGGAGTGAGGGTGAACGACCGATAGCATACGCGAGCCGTCGGCTTACGGGTGCGGAATCGCGATACAGCGCTTTGGAGAGGGAGCTACTCGCGATAGTGTGGGCTATCGACCATTTCAGGCCATACGTATTTGGGAGGAAATTTCGAGTCCACACCGACCACAAACCCCTGCAGTGGGTAGGGAAACTTAAAGAAACCTCAGCTAGGGTCACGCGATGGAAGGAAGTCCTTAGTCAATACAATATAGAGGTGGTGTATAAGCCGGGAAAGGAGAACGTGGTGGCGGACTGGCTCTCTAGGGCCATCATGATCAACGCGGTAGAAGAGGACGGGGGAGGACCATCGCGAGACGTGCGCCAATTCTTGAGTGAATGGACTCCCGATGGCGAAGGAGCGGATGATATATAAATGACCTCCCATCCTCTATCCTGCACTGTCATTACCACCTGTATGCCGACGACATTCAAATTTACCTCTCCTTTAATCCGACAGATATCTCAGATGCCACTCAAAAACTTCAGGAAGATATTGACAGAATAAGTGCTTGGGCAAACCTCAATAGGCTCACTCTGAACGCCGAGAAGACAAAAGCCATCTTGATCGGATCCCCTTCACTCCTCAAATCCTCCCCAGTATCTCCCAATCTCTTCCTGAACAACTCACCTATCTTATTCTACACCACCGTTAAAAACCTAGGTGTTACTTTCGATCAATCCCTATCCTGGAAACCTCACATCTCCCAAATTTCCCGTCGCACTATCTCCACCCTAAAACAGTTCAATCGTCTACGATATCTCCTTCCATATAAGTCCCGTCAACTCCTAGTTTCCTCCCTTGTTTTCCCCCACTTCGACTACGGCTGTATGGTGTACGGTGGACTCCCGGGAGATTCCGAGGCCAAACTTAAACGCCTAATGAATTGCGCACTACGATTTGTTTTCGGAATCTCAAGGGATACGCATATTACCCAGTATTACACTGAGTTGAGGTGGCTCTACCCATCCTATCGCCGTCAGTACTTCCTAGCCACCTTTCTGTACCAAATTATTAGAACCCATCGACCCTCCTACATTTTTCACAGCTTACAATTCAAATATTCCATCCAATCCCGTCCCACCAGATCTCGTACTTCCGACCTCTATCCTCCTCCTCACCGAACTGCTGCGTTTGACAAATCCTTTGCAATACAAGCCGCCTCCCTCTGGAATTCCATCCCACCTGATATTCGACACGCTCAATCAGTTTCCTCGTTTAAACCACTCCTCTTTAAGCACCTACTCCTTTCTCAATCCGAATGATTGTGAAATATATCTCAGAGAAATATCTGAGCACCACCAGAGAGTACCTCAATTTATTAAGGTTATTTTAGTTTCTCATACATATGTACAATTTACTTGTTCTTTTTTTTCTCTTTTCTGTATTTTTATCGTAAGTCAACTTTCATTGTAAATATACAATTCAATTGTAGCCACACAGACATATAATCTGTATTCATATTTTGTTCTTAAGGGACAACAGTCCCAGAATAATAAAACATTTTTTTCATTTCATTTCATTTCATTTCATGATATCGTCGGTATAGATGACAGGGGAGAGTCCCCGGAAGAGGAGAGCTCAGCGGAGGAAAGAGCAGTGGAAATGGAGGAGATAGACGACATCATCAATGACAAGCATCGTCAGGTAATCTGGAAAACGAGAGTAGCAGGGATGATGAAAATAGATTATCGAAGATATGGGAAAAGCAAGATTCGCGTCATCTGGTCGCAACCCGGGGTGAGTGAAGAGCAAATTTGTACGGCACTGAAGGACGCCACGGAACCTGGAAAGACGCACCATCTTTATGTGGGGAATAACACGGTATGGGATAAAATAAAGCGGATGTGGAGATCCGAGCGAATTGGTGTGGACAGAACACTCATCCGTTGTAAGTACGCAGTGGAAACTATACAGGATGAGGAACAGCAACAGGCAGTCACATTAGCTTATCACCAGGGGAAAACCAACCACCGAGGCGTGAACGAGACACTGCAGGCATTACGTCGAAAGTATTTCTGGTGGGGCATGAAAAAATCCATCCAAGAGGTCATAGGGAAATGCGAGGTGTGTATGCGCACGAAATATGATCGACACCCCCCCAGAGGGATTCAGGAAGAGACACCGACGGGGAATATGCCACTACAGGACCTCCAGATTGATACATTTACCTGGAGAGGGTTCAAGTGGGTCACGGTCATCGACGTCTTTAGCAAGGTAGCTATGGCACACCAGGTCATGGACAAGTCTGCCAACGCAGTTGCGGAAGCCCTACAAACCTGGGTGCAGTTCTACGGGGTCCCCGAGAGGATCACATCGGACGGTGGTAGGGAGTTTGACAATGCCGCGATTAGGGAGGAGGTGAAACGACTAGGGATTCGTTGGCATTATAACACCCCGGGACATCCTAAGGGTAGAGGCGGCATTGAGCGGTTGCACAGCACGCTGAGTGATCACATCCGGGTGTATCAGGGGGAAAAAGGGTTGGAGCCGGATGTTGCAATGAAGAAAGCGGTAACAGCCTACAACCACTCGATTCACTCCGTCACGGGATTTTCGCCCGTGGAAGTACTATTCGGGATGCGCAGGCCAAGGCGAGATTGCGGGGAAACAACGGTTAATGAACCATTAGTCGAGCAAATCCAGAGCAATAGGGTGGAGATGGAAAAGACGTGGGGAAGAGTAACGGCGAAAATTAAGCGGGAAAAGGAGAAGCGGGTAGAGAGGCAGAATGTTCGCGTACGTGACCAAATGGGTGATCTAAAGATCGGGACAATAGTGTACCGTAGAGTAGGGACCAACAGAGGGAAACAATTGTTACGATACGAGGGTCCATTCAGAGTGATTGCTATTAGGGAGCATAATCTACTAACGATCGAAAGCGTTAATGAACCTAGAAAGAGGAGAACGGTTCACATTGAACAATTGAAGCTCCCAATGATAGAACCGGAACATAAACTAACGGATTCGTAGTACCCTCACCACGTTTATAACAAATATGTTTTTTTTTGGTTGTCTAAGCAAAAATATGGTGTATTTTTTTTTTATGTGTAAATAGAATCATAGCAATACAGTAGAGGAAAGTGTATTATTTTTTTTTTTTCTTCTCTGTTTTTTTTAGGATTTTAAGAGTTCTGTTTTTGGAAGCAAGTGTTGTGTTTAGTTCTGTTTTTTTTTATTTCTTTGTATTATTGTATGTCTCGAGTGAGTTTTACTTTCTTTCAACTTTATACTTGTAAAAACAATTGTAAGGTGTTAAGACTGATAATCGTTAGCTCCGATCTAGGAATATCTAAGTTTCCGAAAAATCCTATTCGTAAACTGGTGGGGGGGAGATAAAGACCGGAGACCGGCGATATCAGCCTTAATACCGTCCTGAATGTAAATAAACATATGAAATGTATATAAGGAGGATTACTAAAGGAATAAAGCAGTATCTTTTCTGAAACCGTGAGTGTTGCATTTCAAGCCCTTTCCTTTCTTTTTTTTTATTGTTAGAGTCCGCCGACGCTTAACTTACACATTCATATATATAAAATAGGATATACGTGGAAAAATCCAAAACATGTTGTCTCGAGTAAACGCTAAACCAACTAACATTTCTTAAATTCAGACATAAACAGGACAGAAAAAAAACAAGTTCACATTAATATAAAAAAGAAGGAAAGAAAAAATACATTAACTAGAGACATCTCACTAATAATAAGTGAATACATACTGAAAGAAACGGGAGATTTCATAAACGAAGGTTATATTAAACAGCTGAATAGAAGGAATGAAATAAAAATACGCATGCAAAAAACCTATATACATTGAAATGTGTTGAAATAAATTGAATACATAATTATAATGAATTAATTAATACCACAGAAAATATTCCAAAGTATATACAACATCCATACTCGACAACATGCAATATACGGCCACTCCACTAGTAATTACTGTAAATGTACATATTGCTCAAATAGAGCCATAAAGTAATTAGGAATGAAAAATCCAAATCATAAAGCAGGTTAATTGTTTATCTGTATGTTAGAAAAAAATAAGAAAGAAAGACAAGTAATCTTTATTCAGTGACATTTATTCCATTTAATATAACCATAATGAACAGAAAAGTGACATTTGTCTGGAAATAAAAGACAATCAAGAAATAATTAAGTAACATAATTATCTAACCCTAAAATTAAAAATATCAAAGCATAAGTAAACATATTAAATTGTAGATAAATATACATGAGTATGTCTAAACATTTGTATAAATAGGCAATATAGATAATATATTCGTATCTGTAGGATAACAGTAGATTGTGGGTGACTGCACTTAAATAAGAAAACTTTATTCTAACATATGTCCGGTAGATTGATTGCTGAGGAGTTGGAAGAATAAATGGTGTTTAAACGAGGTCAAGGAAAAAGATTAGCGTAAGAAGGTTTGTAAGGAATTCCAAAAAAAGGTATGACAAGGCATGACAAAGATTTTTTTAAAGGAAACAGTTCTATGAAAAGGAATAATTAGCTTTGTGAGCTGGGATCTCGAGTTAAATGAATGGACAGAGGACAAATCAAGAAGGTAAGATAGCTTTTTGGTTGCAAAGGTTCGGAAACGGAATAAACCTAGGAAATATTCCTTTCGAAAAACTGAATAGAGCCACTTCAATTCGGCATTACAACTGGAGACGTAAGAGCGCATGGGGATTCCAAAGATGAATCTAATGAAAAAATTCATTAATCAACATCAAACGCATTTAACGTCCTTCGAACAATAGTTGATGCTCCATTCCATGTAATCAACAAACTCTTACACCATGACCTTAATATCCCATTTGTCTTAGAACTTATCCCGGAAAAAATTCTCTACATTTCACTACAACCTTACCTATCATCCTAATCTCCTTGCACAACCCCTATCCAGCACCACCCGTCCCTACAATCCTCCTCGAAGGTCGAAGCGACAGTGGCCCAGAGAGTAAGTACAAATTGGAGTTTTGGCAATGGCCAGATTCTCCACTCAAACCATGTATGTGTGATATAGCGCCTCTGATCAGCCTCTAATTGTCCTTAATAACAGTAATGCGGCTGATTTAGAGGCGCTGGTATCTTCTAAAATCCTGCCTTTCCTTAAACGAGTGGGGAGAAAGGCTTGGCTCGGAAATCTTGAGTGAATGATTTATTATTTTTTTTTTAGATATTATATAGAAGCATGTATGTATGTAGGTAGTCATTTTTATTTGTTTAGTTTCCTTTTGTTTATTTTATATACATATACATACATTTAATTTTAGTATTATTATTTTTTCTGTATTATTTATTGTTGACAGAGCGTGAATGTGCTCTCTGAGCACTATTATAAATGTCCTAATGTGTGACAGATTATAAGATCTCTCATTAAATATATTTCAAAAAAAAATCTCTTCAATCTTATCTAAAATCAAGACAGAACACCGTATACAAGACAGCCATAATCAAAGTGGGAAACAATAAGAGAGGAAACATCACATAGGATCACGGTTTCTCTGGAACTGTTTGAGGCTAGCAATAGATTTTCGGATAATTTAGGAAACATGGTTATTTCATGAAAGGTATTGATCAATCATTATCCCAAGGTTTCTATTCTGCCCATTAGAGAATTTTTACATATCTAAATTTACCTAATTATTTTATTTCTCTTTTTGAGCTATATATTCATTTATAGTACAATGATTAATTTTTTTAATATTAATTTTAAATCGGATATCAATAAATCAACAAATATAACCAATTAGCAAGCAAATTTCAAACTAAAATTCCCATGGTAGCAATTCAGAATAGCTAGAATCCATTGCAGTGTAAAAATTAAAAAAAAAATGAGTTATCCAGGCAGCCCGTGAGCAGAGAAGCGATAAATTAGCTGCCGTTTTTATTTGCCAGGTCTCTCTGCCTCTATCTCGCAAAACTGGCTCGCGAATTCCCGCTGATTTCCCAAAGGCAGAAATACAGGAAGCATAAGGCAAGGCAGACTAGATGGAATATTCGGATATTCTGCAATTCATGAAAATGGTCTCATGGAATAAGCAGAAATGTAAATTCAAAATCCTACGATATATCTGAGGCTTGCTTGTATTCATATCTTGCATGATATTGCGTTAGCTTTTAGTTCAAAGCCAAGTTTTGTTCATGATTCGGCAGGCTTGAGAAACCAAGAAATTAGTTTAAACCTAAATTTAAAAAAAAAGTTTTTTTTTTTTGTAACGAATTGATGTACCGAACTTAGTAATATCTAACGGTGCGTTTATCACTGATCGTTGTTGATATGTACGTTATTAGTTCTAGATGAAAAAAATAAAAAAGTAGAGGGTATAATAAATATTCTTTAGGTTATCACTATCTTTTCAGTCTTTAAAACGCGATTGAGAGAGAAGTGCAGGGATCTCCTGGAATCATACTTTTCTCTCCACAGTTGGAGGGACAAGTCTGGCTCGGAGTTCTCTCGCAAGATTGTAAATAGTGTATATAGGTATGTATGTGTTCTTTTTATTTATCTATTTTTAGGTTATTTTATTCTTATTTATTGTATATATATATTATTTGTCTGTATAATTCATTTTATTTGTTGTACATAGAGTATGAATGTGATGTCTGAACACTATTATAAATGACCTTTGAGACATATTTTAATATTTAATAAATAAATAAAAAAAACTTCCGATAATGTAAAATTAAATTATTCTGAACAATATATGTGCATGTATAAATAAATATAGTAAGATAACTATACACTATAAGATATCAATCTAATACACACTCCACAAAAGATTGCAAAACGCGCCTGAAAAATGTTTCACTTCAAAAATCCTTCCGAAAAAAAAAATGAACTCCCACAAAAATGTCGATAACGCACTTAACGCTTATACTGCCATTCCTAGACACCTCTATGACATTTAAAAACAAGATTTCTCCAGATATAATGCCCTTGATCAGATATTAGCATAAAAACTACGTTTCGTTCATTACCGAGGTATCATCTATAAACTACTTCATATGGACATAAGATACGATATTATTGAAAATATGTTTCATTTTAACGGAAAATTATATTTTGTTTTATGGCATAAAATAAACCTTTTAAATAAAAATACTTCCTTTAAGTATGAAACGTTATCGTAACTGATACTTCATCTGTTGCCTTTGGGAGTAAGGAGAGTCAACCTCTAGATAAACAGCAGAGATGCTTGAGAATCGATCTTCTTCGAGTGTGGGAGATGTAGCAGTTCTAAGGGGCTTGGGTACCATGGAAGACATCTCACAGGAAAACACAATTTCCCTTGTGTTGGATCAACAACTGTTAGATTAAGCTCAAGAATAACTTTTTGAACCACTGTTAGCATTTAAATCTAAAAATACCTGAGCTACTTGGAAAATTCATTTTTATTCCAAAATGCACAAAGTTTATTTTTTAGCAAATATTTCTAAAAATAATAAAAAAATAAAAGACCAGTTTTGAATTATTTGTTTGTTAATAATGTCAATAAATACTCCCACCAGGGCAGGAATTATTACATATTTTAATAAGAAAATATATTCTTTTCTTCTATTCTGGTGTATAATATGTCAGTTTCCAATTTTTTTTATTTAAGCCAAAATTGCACCGATGTTTTCACTTCAAAATCATACTACGAAATTTTGGCTCATCGAGCCATTTTCAAGTCTATCATGTACTTTAGACTAATAGTCGCTCAATAACAATGAAACGGACAACATGTGGGTTGACACATGACACGTTAAAAATAGAAATGATGAACGAGATATGAGAAGGGGCATGTATTTTATTTTATTTTTAAGAAATATAATGGACAAGTACACGATAGACTTGAAAACGGCTCGATGAGCCGAAACGTCGTAGTAGTATTTTGAAGTGAAGTCGGTTTAATGTTGGCTTAAATAAAATAAAAAAAATAGTTCTAAGTGAAACTCCTAGCTGAACACACCTGTGAGTCTCTATTTTTATTCTTCCAATTTTATTCTCTTATTTTTTGGTTTTCTTTTTTTTCTCCACATTCCTTTATGTTTATTATTTCATAGCATATCCTTTTTCCTTTTCTTTAAATCTCTCCCGTAGATCTGTAGAAGTATATTCATATTTGCATATATTATATATTACACTACAACAATTGTTACCATCTATTTACTTCAGTTTAGGGTGTTGTTATTTAGTTTACTCTGTTTATATTTTAATGAACTTACTGCTTATAATTTTAATAAGCTTATTCACATTGTTTAGAACTTTTTGTCATAGTATTATGCAACTTCTACAATTCTCTACCTTTTTGTATCTTGTCCGTTCTAGCCCTGAAGAAGACCTGCTAAGTCGGATCGAAAAGTTGGCTTATAACAAAATAGTTTTGCCACTATTCAGTCTATTTATGACCGCCACTCCGGACCATCTCCTTCTTTTACAATGCAACGGTCAACTATCAAATATTAAAAAAAAAAATAGAAAAAGAAAATATATTTTTATTTCCCAGGGAAGTGGTTGAAATTTATTCCTTGAGTCCGTCAAAAGTCAATCCACGCCACATATGAACCGGCACCGCTTCTGATTCGGGAATATTAACAAGCCTTAACGAGCTTGGCCAACAAGGGATTATTGAGCTATTTTATTCACGTAAGGCTAATAACTAAAGTTATCAAGCATAGCTAAGCATTTATTCATACAGGTTTCTCTGGTTTGGGATCATCTATCTGTTGTGAAAAATATACTAACAGTACTGGAACAGTTCATTAGGATCTTAAGATTTTTACGAAAAATTAGAAAAGTTCGTACCTCGAAAATGCAACTATGTTGCATACGCAACATATCATGTTTCAATCAAGCTTCTTTAAGTAATGTAAGGGATTCTAAACAATTTTGCTACGAATGAGTGCTTAATTACCACAAATGAGCATACGCAATGTTTTTTTTAACTACATCTAATAACCATAATTTTGGAAATTCTGTAATCAGAATATATTGGCAAAATAAGGATTTAACATCCTCTTTCTGAGGGTTTTCAGAAAACCCGCATTTAGGTGCAGTCCTTTGTACAGAGATGCTGGCATGTGGACCAACAGGTCAATCGATAGAACTTGTGGAACACCGCATAGTAAGGACAACTTAAGGATAACGTGTGGCATCGCCAGGTTATAAATCATAAATAATAATATGTCCCTCATTTTCAGTAATAATGCAAAATGAATAAATTCGAACTATGAAATCATTGGATAATTAAGTAAAAGAGAAAATGGAAGAAATATTTTTAAAAATCTGAAAATAAGAGTATACAGTAGTAGCGCGGAAGTACAATACACCGTTTCAAAGCTTAAGATATTTAAAAATTAATATCTAATATTGAAAGCCGTGGAAGGTGATGGAGAGTAACAACAAATTAATGGATTATTATACTTAATAATGCCTACTTCTACGTAATTTACTGTCATGTCATTATTTTTTTTTACTAAGTATGACGTTCTTTTTTTTCTCTTTGTTCTGTATTATGCACATTATTTTTTGCTTGCTTATTGTTTTGTTCTACTCTTTTTGATATCATATAAATTCATTGATATCATATCTCTGATCTCTGGCCATAATTAGTTAAGTTTACTGATCTCGAAGACAATACTAAAACCCATCTGGACCTGCGGGCTAGAAATGTGGGGGCAAACGCCCACGCATTCAATCCTTCCAGTCCAAAGTCCTTCGTACAATAGTCGATGCTCCCTTCTATGTCACCAATAAAATCCTGCATAATGACCTTAATATTCCATTTATTCTTGATTTTATCCCAGACAAATTCTCCAAATTTCATCTGAACCTTACCCATCAACCTAATCCCGTAGCACAATCCCTATCTAGCACCACTCATCCCTACAATCCTTCCCGCAGGTTAAAACGGCAGTGGCCCCGTGACCTATTGTAACATGTATATATTGGAGTTCTGGAAATGGCCAAATTCTCCACTCAAGTCATGAGTGTCTGTGGTTGTAGAGCCCTTATTCAATCTCCGCTGGCTTTTAATACCAGTGAAGTGGTTGAGGAAGAAGCGCAGGGATCTCCTGAACTCTCGCTTTCCCTCTACATGTGGGGGAACAAGTATGGTTCGGAGTTCCCATGGCCGACTGTAAATACTGTATATAGGTATGCCTGCGTCTAAAATGTTTATTTTCATTACTTTTTTTTTTAAAGATAATTTTAATTCTATTTTATTCATTTATTTTTATTCTCTTATTACTATTATTTATATTTTCTTCCTTCACTATGATGTTTTATTTTGTTCTTATTTAGCTTTATATTATTTTGAAATTATGTTATTTATTATTTTTTTAATTTGTAAATATGGTGTGAATGTGCTCAAAGAACTCTATTATAAATGTCCTTTATTGAGACATATTGCAATATTTATCAATAAACAAATAATCCAGAAAAAAAAAAAAAAATTAGTTAAGTTGACTTATCCTCAAGTTGCTTTAAGTCGATCTATTTATCTATTAGTATAATCCACTTATTTTTCTAAAAACAGAACTTAGCTTACTTTAGCCGCTCAAAAGTCATTTGTAAATGATTTTAACAACGATAAACTCTATGTTTATTTAAAGCAAATTTCTTCTTGTTTACAATTAATTACTTAAACTAAACATTTCTTTAGTTATTCCTTTCGATTCAATAAAAGATATGACTCACTTCAAAAAACCCAAAACTCGGATTTCCTACTTTTCTGCTGGAAATTGGCCCATTGTTTGTATGCACTTTTTTTGTAGATGTTGAGGTCTAGAATCACTCCTATAAATTTTTTTTTATAATTACGGGACCCCCTGCATAAGAGAAACAATATGTCAATATACTCCATATCATAAATTTAATTTTTATTCAAGTAAAAATTATCTAGTCAGTTGTAATACTAACTGATGATAGGGCTGATATTGTACGAGAAGCAATAAAATGGTTCATAGTGTACAGAAACAAATCTCGAGTTAGACAGATATGGGTCGGAGGCTTCAAGAAGATAAGATTCTCATCTAAATGGTTGATCGTATACAGCCAAAGATGAATCTGATTTTATATTCCATCCAAAGAACAAAACGCTTCTTCTGAGATTTGAAATATATTCAGTGAAAACAAGAATATATGAACGAACAATTAAAGAGAAGCGGCGCCTAACGAAACTACATCACGGCACCAATTAAAATGGGGAATTGAAACGGGGTAACGAAATTATTTTGACTTCATTCGACCCTGGATATGTAAAACTGAGGATGAAAATTAATTTCAGGTTTCTAGCAGTTACTTCTTCGTGGTACTAAAGTTTATAGAACCATAAACGATAGCCAGATCAATACTTGTATGACATAAAAAAAATAAAGATTTTAGTTATAATTATAAAAAAAGAACAGAATAGAAATAGAAAAATCAACTTTATTCTGGAACAAAGTTTCTTAAGGATAACAATATTGTTCATAGACATTAACAATACATCTGGCCAAAAGTGATATTACAATAAAAGAATAATAAAAACATAAATAATAAAACATGTAACAAGACAGCTTTAAAAATGAATTAATGAAATCAGATGAGCAATAGGATCAAAATACTGAAAGAAAGAAAATGAAAGGAACGTTAAATTAATTTATATTAAATGACCCCACCGAGCGGTTGAAAAGAAAATGGCCTCGGTATCTCGGTATCGGTAATTTGTCAACAAGTGTTTTCATGTCAATATATTCCTATGATCACATTTACTTGATATATTTTTATTTTCAATGCTGTTGTAAATATGATAAAAAAAAATTAAATGATAATTATTATGCCATCAAATAAACTATAATATAACTTAAAAAATATAAATGATAAAATAATCGTCATACCATCATGTCGTTAAATCCATGCAATTTTGACAATTACCTGTAACAAAAGAATAATAATAAATTTGCCAGTTCCTAAGCCATAAAATAAGCCTTAACACTACAAACAAGAACATAAAAAAAATAATGTAAAAACAATAAAGTGAACAAACACCACAAATTTCGCTCCTCAGAGTACTGAAATATTCTAGATAGATAAACAAGGTTTATTGACTTTAACAATGAAATCGTGAAAATGTACCTATTAAAAATGTATTCTTTCTCGACCATTCGTAGAAGATATGTTAAAACAATGGTATTTGAAACAAATTGTTTTCACGTGGTTGGAATAGAAATTAATTGCAAAAAAGAGGGTAATTAAGTATTCGACATTATTTCCTGTCCGTCCAATTTTCTGCCTCGGCGCCAATTATGTAATTAAATTGTTTTTCAATATAGGTCTGCTAATTTTTTTATTACAATTGAATTTAATAGAATATTTATAGAATAATTGTTGAGTTTTAAAATTATTAAGGTAGAAGAAAATTTTAGTATACTGCATCCATTCCCTTAACTCAAATAGCTTCGTCTTGAATAAAACAATTAAAAAAATTTAATGGGTGATAAATATTTAGGAAGCAGTCATTAAATGTATAATGAATTTTATAATAAATTTATAAAAAAAAAAATAAAAAAATATTTATAATGACTGCGTCCTGAATATTTATCACCCATGATATGTAGAAAAGTCGACTAGTTTCCTTCAATAATTCATTAAAAAATTATATATTATTTTTGTGCTTGCGTGGACTGCTAAAAACTCAAATCAATTTAACTATATTTCAAAATTAATGAATCGTCAAGATAATATAAAAATATGAATGCATGCCGAAACATTTTTGAAATAAATCACACAGTATATAAAATTGTAATAGTTATACATTTACAATACTCAGAAAATTATATTTTATAAAAAAAATATCAAATTATGGACAAGAAATTCCATCTCTTTGAGATCCTCCCTCATTAGTCGAAGTTTGTAGGAATGGGATACTTCTCTGGCTTTATAGCATCATACTCTAAGACTATCCGATTATAGTGTATACGTTATTTAAAGAAATTAAACTCCTAATTTTATGCAATCACTGTTATTTATATTATGTTATATAGCAATTCTAAATAGATATATATTATGGATTGATTCGTATTCTATATTATGTAACAGTTGTGGATAGAGAATTTCTTTCATTTAGTTCAAATATAATAATTATTAGACTCATCACAAAATTAAAAATACCTTATTGGGAAGAAAACCATTGATAAATAAGATCTATGGCCAAAATATCAAGAATGTACCCGATTGAAATCCAGAAATCGTTTTTAAAACTGACTGAAAATTATACAGATTTCGAATTCATATACACAGATGCAACTAAGGAAGGAAACAATGTAGTATGTGCTGTAACAAATAAGGAGAATCAACTATTTAAATTGCCAGATGAATGCTCCATTTTTACAGGAGGGGCTGCCATAATCAACTGTCTTTATTTTATAAGAGATTCTAGAAAAAAGTGCTGAGTCGTTGTAACTGACTCATTGAGTGTCTTAGCCACCATCTACAACCAATATCCAGGTAATTCTATTATTAAAGAAATAATATATATATGGTGGGAAGTAAAAAACAAAGGCATGCCTATATTAAGCGTTTTGGTACCAGCCCACTGCGGCATTGCGGCAAAAGAAAAAGCTGACCAAGCAGCCCATTTAGCAAGGAGTGAAGAAGAAACGGCGTTGATAAGATTAAAGAAAGTTACCTTATAAGAATTTATGATCTTAGTATTGTAATGTATGTGGCAATAAAAATTTGTATCCTGTTTCATAATTAAGATGGGTTTTAATATTAAATTATTCCTTCTAAATCGCCTAGTAAATGTATAACCAACTTAGAGTGCTGAAGCCACGCAGCACCTTCGGAGAAAAAGGACTATATGAGCGAACTATATCTCAAAGTAAAGTTAAAGAGTAAAGCATAAAAATTAACTAAATATGAATAATATATATAATTTATGGCATCTCTAAATTTCATTTAACGATATGGATGGTTAAACCCAGTTTGAACGGTCAGAAAAACATGGCCCTACGTTCTGAAAATGTTGTAATGTGAGTAGAATCGAATGAGTAAAAGAGCGCATTTTCTCAGAAAAAATACATGAAGAAAATAACACTTTTAATTAATTTCTCTCTACGATATAACATCTAAACCAGTAAGTTCCCTTGCGCATGAGACGACAATCGCAATATGATCGGCCTGGGAGCAGAGAACATGTGAACGAGGTGGGTTATGTTCCCATACTGCGAATCTTCTTCGGAATCAGGGCAATGAAAGTGCAACCTTCATCGTAGCGAGAACAAAGCTGTGAACTTGGTCCTTTCTTTCTCAGGTCCTTTCTAAATGTTAAATAATATTGAACCTGTCGAGAATATCAGGGTAATGGGCTACGGAAAATGTGATGAAGAGAAGGGAAGAGAAAAATGTTGATGGCGCAACTGGCGTTTCCCCATCAACCATTTTTGAGGTGCTCACATTTTGATAGAGTTTTGAATTTTTGAGGGGAAGCACATTTCGATGAGGCTATGAATTGAAGTGGGAAAACTCATATTAAATTAAGTCAATATATTGTGGATTAAAATAAATTAGATATATCTAATACATTGAATTTTATTTCATCCTGAAAAATCGAAAGTACTTATTTGCCAACCTAATATAATAGAAGAGTGAGAGTTATTCCAGGGGAGAACACTAGTTCATATTTCATCTAAAAATAAATAATTACTGTTTCAATAATCAAAAAAATTTGTTCTTCCAAACAGTTTGACTTGTAATAAAATGCCTATGTTGATGAATTATGAATAAAAATTAAAAAAAAAAAAAAAATTACTAACGAAATTGTCAGGATATTGAACCCTGTTCCTGTCTCGACTTCCAAACGATAACCCTAAGGATAGCCCATATGTTTGGATCGAAACATCGGCTAACCCAATAAAAATATCTACTCAAATTTCTGAAAATTTTGTTTCATACTTATAATTTATCATTTGACTACTTACTCATCTATAAAAGAAAAAATCGTAATTTTTAAACCGGTTTTGAAGACTAAAAATTTAAAATCTAATGAAAGACTTTAAAAATAAAGTAAAATAATAATTATAACTTACAAAATTATTTATCGATCGAAAGTTTTTTAAGTTTCTCTAAAATGAATTTTAAGATCCACAAAAAAAAAAAAAATATATATATATATATATACATATATATTAAAATGTAAATAAAATCGTCCCTTATATAAGCTCGATGTTTAATATGTTATAAACATTCAAACGATAGCTCAAACACAACACTAAAGAGTTGGTAAATACGAAGAAGCCAGTGGCATAAGCCTCTTGTTAACATCTAAGCTCGGCCTTAGCTTTCAAGGAGCAGAGGCTCAGTTTCAAGCCGATGTCTCTATTTCGAGAGCGAATTTTCCTCGACCGTCTTGTTTTCCGCTTTACACCATTGATTGTCGCTTTGATGTCGTAGTATTCATGAAACACAACTGTGGTTTCGAACAAAAATTAAATAACATTATATATAATATAGATATTCGCGTTCCAAGTTTACAGACAGACAAATACAGCTCGTGCGAAAAAAAAAATAAATATTATATTTTAAAGCATATTAGGTAAGTGAAATTAAAAATCTAAAACGAAATTTCGATATAATTTCAAGTGAAATATTGTGGTATATATTTAAAAATATATATATGCCAACTAATATCGAGTGCATTTAAGTTTGTAAAAAAAAGATAGAAATGCCAGTATCTATATTGACAACCTTGCTCTATATAACTTAGAAACGTATCATTCCTAACTACACCAAACTCCTGATAGGATTTTGATTCCTGATAGGAACAGAATACAATAAGACAATAATAAGCCAAATACTTGACAGGTCATATTTTACATTACATCAGTAATAAAAACTGGTACAATATGAGAATCTCACAATCAATCTATAACAAACGACTATAAATAACATTAAAAGCGCTCTAACATATCTAACTTTGTGGACTGGTCATGTACCAATACCATAAGTAAAGAATAAATGATATAGACATAAGGACTAAACAATTTAAAAACAATTCACAATCCTTTCTTTGTTAAAAAATATATGCATAAATTAAAACCACTTCAAGTTTACTTGTCCAGCTATTGCTTACTATACAAAATGCTCAATGACTTCATGACAGTCGATCAGGAACACAAAGGCCTCTCATACACTGTACTAGTCAACACTACAAGTTCGCAAAGCAAACCACAATGCATTCACTCGCAAGTAATGTATTTTATATAGTTTTAGCGCTTTGACATGCGATGTTTGGCTGTAATGTCTTATATTTTAAAAAGAGCTAAATATTCACTCCTGTTAATAAATTTAGTTAATAAAAAAGAGCTGTAATATACCAGAAAGTAGGACCAATTGCAAGGGAGGTAAGACGAGGGGAATGATCGCTCCCCCCTCCTTTCCCCAATAAAAATTTTAAGGGGGCGAGGATATCGTTTTTCCTCCTCCCCCAATAATTTGAAGTAAAATAAAAATTAAATTAATAAAAAATAAGCTACTTGAATAAATAAAATACGTAAACTAAAATCTATTGAGGAAATAATAAAAGTCGACTAGCTGGCTCAACTAAGGCCTATAAGCAGGCACGTAACTATTTTATCACGACCTGAATATTTTTATTATTTAAATTTTCATTTATATTCGGTAATAATAATATATAAACATAACATAGGATTTTATGATTCCTTCGTCGTTCAAGTGGGCACTTCCGTTTTCACGGGATTTTCTTATAAATGTTCTGCGATAAAGTCGGGAAAAATATACTTAATAAGTAAAAGTATAAATACTTTTTATAGAGAATGTTTGTATAGACATTTTTACATAACCAGTCAGACGGTGAAAACATTTTATTATTATTTGGAGATTGTACTAAGTAAGTAATGAAAAATATTTTTCAGTTTTTAACATTATTCATTTTTAGCTGAATAAGCTGACTGTTCCGATGTTATGGGGGCCCTCCACTGCCTCCTATGTATACAAATTGTAATATATCTACTTATGGATAGCTTCGTAAGATTTGTAATTGGGACCCCGAGACGCTCCCGTGTCTCCCACCACTACGCTGAGTTAGGGTGGCTCTTCCCCTCCTTAAGAAGACAATATTTCCTAGTCACCTTCCTTTATCAAATCATTACCGATCATCGTCCTTCTTATGCCTACAACCTTCTCCAATTTAAGTCCTCAATCCATTCCCTCACTACAAGATCTCGACCCTCTGACCTATACATCCCTTCTCATAAATCTGCCTCATTCCAAAATTCCTTTATAGCCCGCTCTGTCAATTTTTGGAATTCCCTCCCGATCAAAATTCGACATGCCCCTTCCCTATACACATTCAAAAACCTCCTATTCCAATTCCTGTACCAAAAACCAGATACCCTAACTATTAATACTATATATGTATTGTGTAGCAATCATATAATCATAATACTTGGTAAGAGATAGTACATGCATTTCCTACTATCGACGTAGGAATTTCAATCCATACTTTTTTTTTTATTCAATTATAATTAACTGTTTATTTTTATATATATATTCAAGTAAAGTTTTTTTTTTTTTATGAAATGAACTCATTCTATCTTTTTTTCGTTATTCATTTTTCAAAGTGTATGTTTATGTTGTTCAAACCTTATATATAGTTTTTTTCATAGTTCAAGTGATTCGTTCATAGTTTTTATTGTTTTGTTCATAATTTTAAATGCTCTGTATATACTTTTATCTGTATTGTATATAGCTTGTGCACCTACGGTTTTCATTACTTTTTATTTTATTTTATCAATTTTATTTATTGTTTCAAACGTTTAGGCCAGTAATATTCTATTATTTTGTACATTATTGTCATTCTAAAGGGACTTAGTCCCAGAATAAAGTTTTTTTTTCTATCTATCTATCTATATCCATTGTTTTGTTCAGATATTTTCAAGTATATCCCATAAACATAAAAAATAATAAAATCCTACAATTTTCTAAACGTATATAAATTTATTTTTAATAAATATAATAATATAGAATATTATATATGTTCGTTTCACAATAATAATGTTGAATTTACTCACACGTTATGAACTACCGCCAATTTTATTTATTTATATTTTGGTGGACACAACCAAAATATAGAATAAAAATAGCCAAAACCACTTAAACTTCGATTTGGAATGAGAAATGCTTTATAAAATATGCATAAGTTATAAATTTCCAAAATATATGGAACACTTATACGGTATGATTGTAGGCCTGCCGGAAATTGTATATGTTTTACAGCTGCACTACAAATAAAGACTTTATAACAATTACATATACATGAGTAACTGATAAATAATAAAACAACTAATACAATACAAAAGAATAAATATTTTGAATAATTTATGTCTAAGAAATAATAATAAAGGGAAATCATGAATAAAACTGACCACAAATAAATTAGACGAATCATTGTTTATGTACGGTGTATCCAAGCATGTCTAGCAAAAACCGACAATTTTACGACATTCGTTCATAGAGGGGGAATT
Organism: Nezara viridula; assembly: GCA_928085145.1. Classification (NCBI taxonomy): domain Eukaryota; kingdom Metazoa; phylum Arthropoda; class Insecta; order Hemiptera; family Pentatomidae; genus Nezara; species Nezara viridula. Next base: position 68,599,135 of record OV725081.1, on the reverse strand, counting down.
TATAAGGGAAATGAGGATATCATTTCGAACCGGGCTAGTTCCAAGAAATTCGACCAAGCATTGAACATTCAGCCAAAAAATGGATCAGGTCCTCTTTTACTGCTAGGTTAGTGTGGACAATCCGCATGTTCCCTGTCAAGCCATGTCAAATAAAGGAGTTCACACATTAGCTTGAACATCCAACTCAACTCGGGCCCAGTCAAATCCCAACAGCAGCCATCCACGAATTTCAAAATTTTAAGTTCATGACTCAATTCCTATACAATAGAAATCGATCGGAATTCAATCTCGCTAATTTACACTGCTCCAAATGTTGCTGTAAACATTAATTTAGAATCCTATATATATATTATTTCTAAAAGGTGTTTTTTCCGGTACGCCATAACTTCTTCAATTCTTCATAAAATCCAATTATTGACCACTCATTTTGAAGATATTCTTCTCCTTCACATGCGTAAAATAGTCCCATCCCCTTCGAAATTTCTGGGAAAAAAGTTATGGAGGAAAAGAAACTTTATTTGCGAATAACTCAAAAAGTATGCATTTTCTGGATTGTATGATAATTAGATAGATTACTAATGTTGGATTTACATCCAAAATTTTATTGTACAGTATTTTAAATTATCATTGTATAAACAACACGGGGGGACCCCCGGTCTCAACTTGCACTACCCCCTCTCTAAGACGGCCTTATCTGCGGCCAAAGGACAGATGCTAGCGAGCGAAGAAGGCAAAAGGGACTGCTGACGACCACCTCCTGACCAGACCTCGAGAACTACAGCCCTTCGGCTAAATTCTGGACCCGCAACGGCGGAGAGAGAGAGAGAGAAGGCGCGAGACCGGCCCCCTCATCAAACTGTACGTAAACTTTTATACATATATTCACAAGTATTCCCCTCTAGAACATTTATTTATTTTTGTATTTCTCAAGAAAAGGGCTCCCGGTCATATGGCATGTACCGGGCCCCCCAATATTGAACATATGGTGCCCCGGGTGAGGAGGAATACTTGTGAATGAAAGTATTGTAAACATCCGCCCATGATCTAAATATTTTAATTGTTTAATGGTTCAGTTTAACTCTAGGTTCGTCTTGGTCATTTATTTTTTATTTGCGTTAAATTAATTAAATTTTTCAATATTAGCAGCGTTTTACTAGCGAAAATGTTGTATTTAATTAACGTAATATTAAACGGCTTAGACAGCCAGTAGGTGACTCTTAATACCATTTCAAGTAACAGTCACCGCCGCCTAATTCCATTGAGAACAACATTTATGCTTACTTCCGCCGCTACTTCTAACTTATCTTTCGTACGTATTTCAATTTCTTCAGCATCCAAATAATTCGGATCTCGCTGTATACTCTATGAATTATTGCATTGTTTCAGCTTTCAGCTTAGATGCATTTTGCGCGATTTATGATTGTCAGTTCATAAAACTATAATATACAAGCAGAATATTGAAACATATAACTGTTCTTAGTAATATTCTTGCATAATTAAGAAAATTGTTGCATTTTATTTTAGGAACAATTTTATTCAGAATTTACTTATATATACTTCAACTGTTTGAATATTTGTTCATGTATTTATTGATTGTTAAGTGTGCGCACGTTTTCATATTTTATTTCATATTGTTGATTTTATATGTAGATTTATTACCTCATTTTCATGCATGTTTTTATATTTATTAAATATTGTTGAATTTTTTATATATTTATTAGCTTTTCACGTATGTTTAATTTCTTGTTATTAAGGTATTTATATTTCATTATTGTATACGCATAATTGTTCTTTTTGTGATTGTTTTCATTTCATTGGTTTTTATTTTATGCATAGCTATCTATATAATTACTTACAGTTCATCCTTCATATATATATACAAATATTTATTTAATTTTTGATCTCATTGGTTTATATGCATAAATATTTATTAAATTATTTATCTAGCATCAATTTAAGCGCATGAGTATTTATTTAATTATTTGAATTTCATTATTTTATATGCATGGATATTTATTTTAACGGATTATATTTAATTATCCGATAATTTATTGCATCTTAAATTTTTATCTAAAGCCTGAGTTTTTTTTTGTTCTGAAATCTTTTTCGTAGAAATTTGAATCAGGCAAGTTTCGAAGTTTTAGTTTTGGATCTCTCACAATTTTACGACTTCGTTAAATAAACTTATTGATTGTCTCCTCAAATTATATATTCATTCGAAACCATGGGTGGCGGTAACGAACAGTTGAACGACTTACCTGGCCACGGTGACGCACTCGAGCGTAAGCTTCGCCATCTCAAGCGCGGTCTCAACAAATTATTTGTCCAAGCCGCGGATTTGAGCAATGGGGACTTCTTCGAGTACGAAGTCATTTACGAGGAATCAAGGTTAATGTGGGAGAGATTTGAAAATATATGGGAGGAATTAGATGCGCTCTACACGTCCCAGGGTGCTTCAGCCTATCCGCCCGACTGGGAGACAGGCTACGACGCCATTCAGGGGGAAGTACGGAAAATAGAGGCGGGATATCGGAGGTTAAGCTCGCATCGCGCCGCGGTTGATAATAACGCCAAACCTGGCTCAACCCCTTCGTTTTATCCACCTCAGCTTCCGGTCATAGACGTGCCCGTTTTCAACGGTGATTTGTCGAATTGGACGAGCTTTCGCGACACCTACGTGTCCCTGATCCACGACAACACCCACTTAACGCCGATAAGTAAAATGCATTACTTGAAAAATGCGCTTATCGGCGAACCGGCGTCGCTTCTCTCGGCGTTTTCATTCGATTCCGGCTCATACCAGCTGGCCTGGGACGCTCTCATGCGAGAGTATGATAACCCACGAGTTCTCGCGTCACGTTGCCTCCAGAGGGTTTTAAATCATAGGGCCCCTACTTCTGGCAGCGAGTATTCCAAGCATGCCGCTTACCTCGCGACTGTGGGCGAAAGTATAGCGAGCTTCCGCGCGTTGGCTCTGGAAAACGAAGGAGAAGTCATTATGTCCACCTTAGCTCTCCGCGCGTTGGACCCAGCCACCAGACGTCAATTTGAGCTCTCTCACGCGAACGGCGAGTTCCCTACCGCGGACGAAGTCATCGCTTTTGTGAGGCATCGCATGATGTCCTCAAAGATGGCCCGCGAATTTGAAGCGGTACCTTCCGACGCACCGCGCGTCCAGGAAGCGAACAGGAGAAGAATAGGAGTAACTTTGCTTACCGGCAAGGCGGATGTTCGTCCCACCACGTTTAAATACGCGACCTCGCCTAAACAGACGTCTTTGGACAGGAGTCTGAAGAGTGGATCCCGACGCCGACGGTCACTGGAGGAGATTCCGCGGAGTAAATCCATCTCGTCCAATAGGGATCCGTGTCCTCACTGCAAGGGGAAGCATCATCTGGCGCGGTGTTTCAGATTTCTTGCGCTGTCAATCGAGGAACGCTACAAATTCGTACAATCGTATAGTCTCTGTTATAACTGTCTCAGATCCGGCCATCGAGGTTCGGAATGCTTTTCCGCATTTACGTGCACTTTTTGTCAAGAAAAGCACCATAGCTTGTTGCATGAAAAAAATCGTTCCGACCTGAACACTAAGGAAACTTCCGTGGGGGCGGGCGATTTCGTCGGTCACGCTCGCGGCGCCTCTGTTTCGTCCGACTTCTCTTCTGAGGCACTAATAGGCACGGCACAAGCGGTGCTGTCCGGGTCGAAGCGTGATGCCTCGGCGCGTCTTTTGCTGGACTCCGGAAGCCAGTATACGTTCATCACCGCCCAGCTAGCGGCTCGCATTGGCAGCCCGATGCATCCTTTCGACGGCAAGATTTTGGGTTTGGGTGACAGTCCTGTCGGGAAAATTATAGGTTATATGACGTGCAGGCTCGGCGCGATCTTCGATGACCGTACGAATTTCAAGGTGCGCGCTTTGGTGGTGGACCGGATTACTTCCGATATACCAAAGCGCCCCTTACCCACTGGGTTGGTTCGTGAACTGTCAACCCATGTTTTGGCGGACCCGTCCTTCGGAGTCCCGGGTCCTATCGACATGTTGGTAGGTGCCGATCTATATCCTCGCCTTCTCACTGGTGCTCCCACCAAGGCCTCAGTGGATAATGATCTCTATCTGCTACCAACTCTCCTCGGGAACGTCGTCACGGGGAATATCTCGACTAAAGCTTCATTACGGGTCGTATCCCTGTTAACCTACTCTGAATCGCCAGTATCGGTACGGGTTGGAACATTTCGGAAGCCGGAGAAACTTGGTCCTGCTAGCCGTAGCCTCGTCGCGAGCTCCCATACCGATCAAATATATCGCCCTCGTACACGGCGTTTCAACCATAACAGAGGAAGGATGCGCGTGTCTGTTAGAGATAACGACGTTTCTGTATCCTGCCACTAATTTCGGTCCGTGAGGGTTATCCACGCGGACCGCCGTAAAGTTTCTCGCTCACGCGATGGCGGACGGGCCAGGACATAGTTCCGTAGTAAGTCCCGTAATAAGGTCTTGTTTCGCCCTTTCGATAATCGCTCCTGGTTTTTTTTGGTCACTCAAAAGCCGTTTTTAGCCGGAACCCACGACTTAAACACAAACGTGACGCTTTCACGCCGGAGCGTCAACAACTACTCACAACATCCTTCGCGAACTCCCTTCTGAATGCACACATCGCCCTGGCGCAGGGAGTGTGAGTCGTAAGGGAGTAACCACTCGCGTTAAGTAGGCTTAACGACATCATCATGTCTGCCACTTAGCTGGAGGCGACCTACGCACATTCGGCAACATCATATTCGGTATTAGCGCGATCGTCCGAATCTAGCGGGTTTTCGACCCCATTTTCGCGAATTTTTCAATTCCATTCGGTCTTGTTCGCCACTTACCGAAATTCTCCTGCCGGAGAATTGATGCTTGCCAAAGGTCCATCAGTGCGTTTGGTTTACTTCGCGATCGTCGTTTTCGTTTCGTTTATACGTTTAATCATTTTGCCGTTTCCGATCTCACAATTCGTGGATTTTCGATCCCGTGTGGTCTGGTCCATCGGTCACCATAACTCTCCTCCCGGAGAATTGGTTCATGCCAAATTTTATTCACATCGTGTGGATTATTTTTTGGGACTACGTATCGGTGGAATTGCGAGGTACACATTTCCCCTCGCAATTGCGGCTGTACTTTTTCAAAATGTTCCTGGGCTTATCTTGGTGGGCGGCAGGGTTTTCGCGGCGGCGAGTTTGTGAGACGATTCATACCTTTGGTAGAATTGGCCATTGTTCAATATAATAACCATTGCCAATTACTGATGTATATATTCATTATTTATTCTATAGTATTTATTTATTTATTTATTCATGTAAATATTATTTATTTTACTTTGTAAATTTGGATTCTGGAGGCAATTTCGCGCTCTTGTTTACTGCCTCTCTCCACTTCGCTCTTGAATTTGTTATCTTTGCTTATCATTGTTAAATCTGGCTCAGCCAGATTTAGGTGGGCGGTATGTTGGATTTACATCCAAAATTTTATTGTACAGTATTTTAAATTATCATTGTATAAACAACACGGGGGGACCCCCGGTCTCAACTTGCACTACCCCCTCTCTAAGACGGCCTTATCTGCGGCCAAAGGACAGATGCTAGCGAGCGAAGAAGGCAAAAGGGACTGCTGACGACCACCTCCTGACCAGACCTCGAGAACTACAGCCCTTCGGCTAAATTCTGGACCCGCAACGGCGGAGAGAGAGAGAGAGAAGGCGCGAGACCGGCCCCCTCATCAAACTGTACGTAAACTTTTATACATATATTCACAAGTATTCCCCTCTAGAACATTTATTTATTTTTGTATTTCTCAAGAAAAGGGCTCCCGGTCATATGGCATGTACCGGGCCCCCCAATATTGAACAACTAAATTACCAACAAAACAAAAAATAAATCGTAAAAATCGGACAATTATTAAAAAAGATATAGTCCATTAGTTTTGGTATACTTAATAATGTATTCCTGTTTAAAGATAGTCTAAGTAGAATAGTCTAATACATTTTTTTCCTTGCTTTTATATTAAGTTTATTATTTTTTAAAGACATTTGGTTGTTCTTACATTTTATTCTTTTTTCTAATAATTTAGAATATCCTGTGATCGGAGCATTATTATTGTCTTTATTATTTTTATTACCTTTTCAGTCAGAGTTTAAAAAAGGGTCCTAGCAAAGCAATTCGTATAGATATTTTGGTCGATTATGTTTAATGGAATATTGTAATCGACCAAGGAAAAAATATTAATTCCTTCCTGAAATAATACATAGGAGCTACTTATTTCCATATTGTTTTACTATTTCTTCACTAAACGAAATTTTCTGCGAATTTTTCGCACGGACCAACTAGTAATACTATATTACAGAAACCGAATTCCTTCCATAACGACAATCCGAATGCTTTCATACCTCCCAAAGTCATAAATGTAATTTTATCAAAAATAAAATAGCCGGTTACTTTTGTTACAAAGCTAGAAATTAGTATAATATCCCTCCTTTACGAGATTATTACATCCCTCCTTACGATACATAATAGATATTGTAATATTCCTCTAATCAAAGGATCCGTCTGATTAGAACATCCAAAATTAATGAGACTAAGTGATCTTACTTATTCAACGGTCATATCTATTGGATATTGAAAGATTTAGAGTTACGTGCTATTCCTGATCATATTAATTTCAGTGCAATAAGAATAGGTGTTTAAAAAAATAATATATCTAATTTGGAAGAAGATAGGCACAATGTAATTAATATAAAATTTTTCGTAATATTTTTTTTGTTATTATGATTTCATATGAGGGGCAAATCTTTTATATTTTTGGCCGAGTTATTTGGTTGAGTTTTGTCGCTCTTCTTCCAAGATATGGTATAGCATTACATTAATCAGTTCAGGAAGGGCAGAGTATGTATTGTGTTGGCTGTGGGGAGTTTAAATGATACAGTGGAGCAGAGTAAATTTTACAATGGGGGGGCCTTGTCCATTACTGAAAACAGGTGTGAACCTCTTGAGAGTACATTAATAAGCTGCAGGTTTGCGTCGCCTCGGCTATATTTAAAGAGCTTTCTTGGTATCCTCATGGTACATTTAGACATTTCTCAAACTATAGCAAACACAAATATTTAAATGTTTTTTCCCTGTGCTAGTTTTTGATGTAATAGTCTTTGTTTTGATGTATAGACCCCTTTTTATAAAATTATCAACATCCGCCTGAAACTTCGTAAATAGCTTCGTCTCATCATAACCTACAAATATTTGTTTTACGAACATTTTCAGAATTAGGACATTTTCATTCTGAACATCAGCAAACATTGTCTATTCAATTAGGTACTAAAACTCGTGAATATCAACTTGAATCCTAAAATAATATGATCATAAAATCGAAAACAAAAGGTGGCCAGCAAAAATATTAGGGTGTTCATAATCTCGTTATTTTAACTTTTCGAGGTGAAAGTCACGCCAAACGGACCAAATATTTGTAAATTACATTTTTCTTCGACTTTGTGGTCATATTATCTTACGATTCAAGTGGAAAGCAAATTGGTATTCATGAGTATGTAGTACCTATTTAAATAGACAAAGTTTGCCGATCTCTAGATTGAAAACGCCTCAATTCCGAGAATTTTCGTAAATAAAATATTTGCAGGTTACGATGAGATGAAGCCATTTACGAAGTTTCCGGTGGATGTTAATAATTTGATAAAAAGGGGTCTAGACCACGAACTATAATGTTTTCCATCTACTTTAGATAACGAGAGAAATAAAACAAAATTGGGCTTAGTACTAATGTTTCTTATTAGTTAAGTATGATAAGAGTGTTTACCATAGTTTTAGAAATGTATAAACATACCTTTAGATGACCCAGAAATTTTTTAAATAAATTTATAGTTATAACATCAGTATAAGAATTTTTTGTAGATGGCTTTCATTAAATACATATATAATACAAAACATCCATTAAAAAGTCTCTGTAAGAGGTTTTTTTTTTCAATACGTCCCTCAATAATATTCAAATTCAAGAGATAAGGTCAAACGAACAATCAGGAACATTTCCAGCGACGGAGCAGATTTTCTAAAGTAGTTAAAGTTAAAGTCAACAGGCATTTTGCCAAAGTTACATACTGAGACAGCTTTACATGTTAAACTATGGTGAAGTTTAGTGTTGTTTTAAGTGACGGTGTTAAATAAGCACGCCTGGTAATATCTTACCTGTTCTAAGCTCATATGTTCTTTATGTATTTTTAAAGTTTTAATAGAGCATGGCTAAGATGTCATTACGTTTATATACTAAGAAGTTTTCTATTAAGTCTTCAAAATTTTCCAAGTATATATATTAATAATAAAATTTAAAATATCGATGAAAACAATTTATTTTACCCTTATAAAATTACTCCAATGGTTTAATTCATACAAACCTCTTTGACGACGTTTGGGACAATTTTGCCCATTTCAAGTCAATAATTATAAATATAATATAAATACACAATAATTATAAATATATATGTGAATGATATCTATTCTTACAACATTGTGATATAATCATAATTTTATATCATTGCAAAATTTAAATTCCCAAAAATCAATCCTTCAAAATATAAAACACCTAAATTATTCATGAATAGTCAAATATTAAAAAGAAGAAATTTTATTTTTGCCACTTATATCCTTAGATAAATGCGAATTAAGAATTGATATTAAAAAGAAAATTAAAAACAAAACAATTCGAAAATATTCAACGGATTAAATTTCAAAATCATTAAAATTTATTCTCAGCCCCAAGACACTTTTCTGGTATTCAGTTGGTAAGATGTCTGATTCAGAAGGAAAGCTGAATGAAACTGAATTCATATTTTACGTTAATTTTTACGAATTTAAATTCTTGAGCTCTCTTCATTACTTAATTTTCCTCGTCACTGTGTGTCCATACTTCTTTGTTCTAATACTAATTCTGTATGGGGCATATTACATGCTGAAGGCAAAGTATCCCCAAAACGTCCAAATAAAAAATAAATAAATAAAATTTAAAAAATACTAACATTAAGCCTGTTTATTTTATTAAAGAATACCTATGGTGAAGTAATTAATAATAAATAATTAATAAAAATTAGTAAAGTTTTACCATCCTCATTTAGAACTGCCTAACGCAAATCATACAGTTTCAGTTTTAATGCTTTGTATCAAGGCTGTGAATTTTTCCAGTTGTCTCCACAGCAATTTATTGGAGAGCAACCTTTTGTTCAAAAAATGATAAAAATATTGAGATATACCAAGAACTGGCGTTATTTAGTTAAGTGTAAATATTCTTACATTTACAATAGTTGATGATATTTATTCGTTATTCTTAATTATTTATCACAATATTGTATCAAAGTTTGTGATTTGTATCGTAAAATTTTGGTGCACCTGCAAGAGAAACTCAACCTAAAGTTTATCAAATCAAATTTTTAACTAAATAAAAAATAAACATTAAAATACCGTTGCCAACCTTCATTTGTCTAGCTAAATGAGATTTATTGTTAGAATAATTAAAAATATTATAACGTTAACGTTTCAAAATGTATATATAAATATAGTTAACTTTATTAAAAACACTAAGATTACAATAAGAACACACTATTCCACTGCCCTCTTATGTTGTACTCTCTTTCACCCAATTCAGAGAAAAATTCATGAAAGTTTCTCTATGTATCTGGTTCGAACATGTTTCGTCCCTAGTTAGGGCATTTTGAATTGATTGAACGTATAAACTATATCATTATTACGGTTAATAACCAATATATTTTCCATAAAGAAAGATTCATGTTCATGTTGAACTATCAACAACAACCCAGTCCTCCCTCCCTCCACCCCTCCCCCAAAAAAATGACGGTATCATGGATTCTACTTCGACAAGACTTACTAGTAACAGACATACGAAACTAAAAAGACAAGAACTGACAAGATGATATAATCAACTCCCTTCATCTGAAATCAGATGATTCTTGATACAGATCCCCAATTAGTCTACGAAACAAGCGCCTAATTTACAACACTAGCTAAGATCTTTTTGGACATACCGTGCAGAACATTGAGGTTCAGCTAATTAACAACACAATTCAAAAATTTTCGAAAAATTGTTAAAACGCAATGCTGGTATATTTTAAATTAAGTTTAAAACTATTTCTATTTAAATTTAAAACTAAGACACAGCGACTAAAACAGTAAGATCATATATCCACGAAAATATAAATTTCACTATTTAACTAAAACAATCACCTCAGTCCACTAGTTCTGTCCATTTTCTCTTCCCTGTTACATATAGTCCAGAGATCCGATGCTTCACTAATTATTCAATAACTCACTTGATATTCAATCAATAATTCTACAAATCAAGGCTATTTTCTGGAAAAAAAAATCACAGAAACAAATCATTTAACGTCAAATTAACTAGATATGCTACTGCTCAGATGTCTTAAAATAAACTACGACACAGTATAAATAATGCGTAATATAAGTACAATACGAATCATAATTGGTAAATGGTTGACTGTCGTGGATAATGAGGAGAATAATAGTTGGGGTGGTCAGTCAAAAAATAATACGAATCATGTATTATTAGTTTTTTGAATTTCAAAACTTCCATTAATATTAACTTTATAGATGCAGATATTAATTCAGATTTAAGACATTAATGAATTGTTTTATTCGATTCATCTTTGGAGTCCCCAGGCACTCCCGCTTATTTAGTTGGTATCCAGTTGAAGTGGCTCTATCCAGTTTTCCTGGTGGCAATATTCTCTAGGTGTATTCCTTTTCCGAACCTTTAAAATCAAAAATCTACCTTACCTTCTCGATTTATTTACTCCTAGTTCCCCTGCCCATTCCTTAAACAAGAGATCCTAGCCCATAAACTCGTTTATTCCCCATCGTAGAACTGTCTCCTTTAAAAAATCCTTTGTCATGCGAGCTACATTTTTTTATAATTCCTTATCTATCTCCTTACGCAAATCCTCTTCATTAACTTAATTTAAACAACATTTATTCTTTCATTCCCTCAACATTCAATCTTCCTAATATATGTAAGAATAAAATTTTCGAATTTAAGAGCTGTCACCTTTATTTGACTGTTATCTTACAGATACTTATATATTATCAATATTTCTAATCAGTAAAAATATGTGAACACACTCGTGTATATTTATGTATGATTTAATATGTCTACTTGTGCTTTGTTTATTTTTTTTTAAGATTATATTATTATCTTATTTAATTTTTTTATAATGCCAGACCTGATCTGCTAGACCTGTTCATTATAATTATTCATAGGAGACTAAATGACCCTAAATAAAATTGACTTTTCTTCGTTCTTCTTCTTCATCCTATGTTTTGACGAGTTTATTTTTCCTCTGAACTAGCTCCTTTTTATTTATTCAGCATTAATTATCTAATAATTATAAACAAAGTTATCTCGAAACTGCCACGGTTCAGCATCTCCTTCATAATTTAATTAAGAGAGAAAAGAAGATTCATATATAATAATCAGGTAATGGCGGAGTTGCATGAATTCTTGAGGAACTTGGAAACATCTTCTCAAAGCATCTAAAAGTTTGCGATATCCGAGCAGAACGAATCAAGTTTCTTCTTTGATGAATACTGCGTTCTCAATTATATCTTGTCGGGTTATACTCAAGAACATGGAGCAAAACTGAAAGATATTAAATTTTAAAGTCTGAATCTCAACTTTTTCAGTTAGAACAAATAACTTGTTTTATATATTTATTTCTTATTACTTTCAGTAATTGTTTATTTATTTTATTTTTTATAATCAGGAGTCAGCAATTACATTACATCTCATCGTCAGATATAATCTTATTAAATCACACTTTTACCCTGGTCAGTTATTGAGGGCTCAGCTGTGGAGGAGTGAGGGAATCTCTTTCAATACCGTTATCTGATAATATAAATATTACACTATCAGAATTTTTTTTTCTCGTAATTGCTTTATTACTTGCAGAACTGCTGCAAGAATTTCTGGACGGTGCCTGATAGGGATTGTGCAAGAGGTTTTGTATGATACGTAAAAGTTCTGGTGAAATTTGGAGAATTTTTCTGCGATAGGGTCTAGGACAAATGGGATGTTGAGGTCATCACGTAGGGTTTTGTTGGTTACATAGAAAGGAGCATCGACTATTGTTCGAAGGACTATTGGACTGGAAGGATTGGATGCGTTTGATGCTAGAAAAGTTTGCTGTTCCCCACAGTTCTAGTCCGTAAACCCAAATAGGTTTCAGTATTGTCTTGTAGATCAGTAACTTGTTTTCAATAGAAAGTTTAGATTTTCTGTTTAGTAGTCTGTACAAGGCAGTGGATCAGCTGATGAGAAGGTTGTCTCCTCAACTCCTCTCTCAGTTTTTACCAATTTTATAGCGGAATCTCTCTGATTATTCACGTGATACAGTTAAAGTGTATATCAGAGCAGTTGATATTTACTGTTGGCATCTTTTTTTTTTGTTATTTTAAGAAAACAAAAAAAAAAATTTTTTTTTTTTTATTTATTTATTTATTTTTCTCTTATGATATGCGGTATGATCAGCAAGTGATGGCCAGTAAGGTGCCCAAGAGGTCTCGGTCAGACGGAGTTAGCTCACCAGCCAAACAAAGGACTCGTCGCTGCCTACGAGAAATACCTCCAGTGACCAAAATGAACACTTCAGAACCAGATCCTCAGCCCCAACCAGGTACATCTGCACAAGAAACGATTGAAGAATCACCTTTCTTTACTCCAAACCCCTACCAAGTGCTTCAAAATGACAGAGAAGTAATGGAGTCTGCAGCAATACCCAGAGAACCAAAGCCTCCTCCGATATTTGTGAAAAATATAAAAAATTTCCAGATGTTCTGCACCCAACTAAATAAAATCTGCTCTGGCAGTTATTCATGCCTTAACAGGACCAATGACACCAAAATAACACCTGATTCTGCAGAAGCCTACCGAAAAATAGTGAAGTACTTATCAGAAACAAATGCGAATTTTCACACTTACCAGCTGAGGCAGGAAAGAGCTTTACGAGTAGTGATAAGAAATTTACATTCCTCAACCCCCACTGAAGTTATTAAAGAAGAACTAACGACGCTTGGTTTCAATGTACGCCAGGTAACAAACGTTTTGAAGGAAGACAGGGAGCAGCCAGGATTACGAAATAGGATCCCACTACCATTGTTTTTCGTGGACTTGGAGCCATCACCAGGTATCGAAAAAATATATGATATCACAAGAATATACTACACAATGGTGAAAGTTGAGAAGCCATATCCCAAGAGAGACATCGTGCAGTGCCATAATTGTCAGACCTATGGCCACACGAAGACATATTGCCACCATCTGCCGCGTTGCGTGAAGTGCGGTGAACAGCACAAATCTGTAGAGTGCACCAAACCTATACAAGATCCAGCAGTATGTGCCCTATGCTTGGAGGGACACCCGGCCAACTACAAAGGCTGCCAAATTTACAAGAATCTCAAAACCAGACACCAGAAAAACCGGATTCAAGATGAAGCACTAAGAACAAGAAGAGAAAGAGAGCCTTCCAGAATTGTAAACAATGATGTATCATTCTCCCAACTACTTAGAGGTAAGACTTTAACCGATAAATGTCAAGCCCTGCCACAACAACAACCTCAAACCCAACCTCAAAATCCTCTTCATCCTAATACACCTAACCACCAACAACAAATTCCTCATATTCCTCCTCCTTCAAATGCAACAGATCTCACAAGTTTGTTAGCATCTTTCCTCACCGATTTCAAATCCCTTGTTACTCCACTCATATCACTCCTCACGAATCTCGTATCTCACCTCATCCCTCCTTTGAAAAATCCTTAAATGACTCACATCCCTAAACCCGTATCCATTCTCCTTTGGAATGCGAATGGTGTTAGAAATCATACAGAAGAACTATCTACTTTACTACTTGACAAGAACATTGATGTGGCACTAATTACTGAAACTCGACTAACCACTATACAGCACTTCAATATACCACAATACCTGACATATCGTACTGACCACCCTGACGGAAAAGCACATGCCGGTACTGCTGTAATTGTACACCAATCCCTCTCCCATCACGTACTCCCATTACCAATACATGATTTCCTACAGTCCACCGCTATCGTGATAAAAACCTTCTCCTTTCCGGTCACTCTTGCATCAGCGTATTGCCCTCCTAACCGATCCATATCCAATGCCCAATTCAGTTCTCTCCTCGACTCCTTAGGACATCACTTCATCTTGGGTGCAGACCTAAATGCCAAGCACCAACAATGGGGTTCCAGAACCACGAATTCTCGTGGCCGAACCCTGCTGTCTGCACTCAATTCCCAACGTTTTCACCTCCTTTCCCCCAACTCTCCTACCTACTGGCCCACAGATCCCAACCGTAATCCTGATCTTCTTGATTTCTTTATCCACAGCGGCTTAAGTCCCCTCAATTGTTCCATTACACGTCTAAATGAACTTTCCTCTGACCATAGTCCTCTAATCCTTAATGTTTCACTTGAACCTGTTCCCAAACCTTCTCCACCGTCATTCATTAGGGGCCCAGTAAACTGGGACCTTTTCCGCCAAATAATCTCCGATAATATTGATCTCAACATATCCCTCAAAACTCCCGATGACCTTGATAGTGCCGTAAATTCCTTTACTACCACAATCCAACAAGCCGCCTGGACTGCCTCCTTCCCAAAAGACTCCTCCAGAATTCCTATAAAGACCATTCTACCCCAACACATCCTTAACCTAATCCGCACCAAACGCCGTGCCAGATTATTATGGCAACGTACCCGACATCCTACCGACCGCTGCTCCTATAATTACTACTGCAAACAATTAAAACTGGAATTAGCCACCTTCAGATCACAATCCTTCAACTCCTACCTATCCTCCCTCTCTTCTCGCGACAATTCCCTTTGGAAAACCACAACAAAAATCCTAAATCCTCACCGCATTTCCCATCCTCTCCGACGAGGTGATGGCTCCTGGGCAGCATCTGATGAAGATAAAGCTGAGGAGTTCGCCATTCACCTATCCAATACATTTATTTCACATCCGGAATCCCATCCTGCCCACACCGTAACAGTAGAAGAACTCCTTACATCACCAATCCCACTTTCCTTGCCCCCAAAAGCTATTCATCCTTCCGAAGTAAAATTTCAATTAAAAAAACTAATCCCCCGTAAAGCTCCTGGACATGAGTAGGGTAGAAATGGCGGTTCTGGTCCCAGGATTTGAAGGGCACTTTTGGACTTTGGACCCTGGGCTATTCTTACCTTAACCACCTGTACACCACGTGACCAATATAATTTATTTTGATTGATCTTAATCCCTAATCTTAATCCGTAATCTCTAATGCTAATCCCTAATCCTAACCCTTAATCCTAATTTGTATTTTTTCATTTTTAAGTTCGACAGGTCCGGACCTGTCTCAACTGGTCTCATCTTGTCTACCTCAAGTAAATATAAAGTGTAACGACATAAATATAGACGTATATTGTGACATTCTACGATATCATGTCTGAACTGGTCCCATCTTGTCTACCTCAAGTAAATATAAAGTGTAACGACTAAAATATTTATTATTGCAAACGAATATAAATTATAACAATGAAATATACACATATATTATTACAAATGAATATAAACATAAATAGTAACGAATAAAATATATATTATTACAAAAGGAATATAAATTATAACAATGAAATATATACATATATTCTAATAATTTTACGATAATATATCATAAAATTAACAACAACGTCATCACCCCTCCTCTCCCCCTCCCTCTTCTTCTCATCAACTTTTATATATTGTTTTTTTTTTTTTCATAAATATAAAAACGTATTTAATAATCTAAGAATATACATCTCCAATATCACGAATATTGTAATAAATCGAAATTCGATTAATCGATCTTAAAACTAGTATCATTTTCTAATACTACACCTATAATAATCTAATAGTACACTCTAATATCGAAAAATAATAAATCATAAAATTAATATACGTAATATTATTTTTATAACATATGTTATATAGAAGGCCGTGGAGAGTATCTGGCACTTCGAATAATCTTATACTCCAATATCAAAGAAAGTTTTATTAAATCAATCTTAAAACTAATATCATTTTCGAATTTTACAAACATAATAACCTAATAGTAGACTCTAATATCGAAAAAAAAAATAAATCATAAAGTTAATATACGTAATATTATTTTCATAACATATGTTATATAGAAGGCCGTGGAGAGTACAGCTGCGTTAGGCGACAAGACTCTTCACGTTTGAACATGCATAGGCATGTAGGGGGACAAGGTCCACTGCGAAGGAAGCGGTAGGGTCGGAAGAGAGTGGTGGGGGAAACCATCAGCCAATCAGATGCGAGGATACAGCCGGAGGTACCCGTGTGCCTACCCCCACCACACTCATTCTAGCTCCAGACTTCACAGTGTTCCTATCGTACTTAGTGTCCTCTGCGTTAGAACTCTCTCTCTTTGTCTACAGTTTTGTTTATATTATTAGTTTAGTTTCTTATTATAGTTATCTACAGTGTTTTTTCTTTATTTCAAAGTTATTTTTGTTTCTTCATACTTTTTTTTTTTCTATCCTAAGGTAAGTTTTTTCTTTTTATTTAGTTCTCTATTAAAAATTTTTCTATTCTGTTAACAATTTTCTTTTTGGGGTTTTCTTTTTACATCTTCATATTCTCTTATTATAGTGTTCTTTTATTTTTTTCTCTTACTATTATATATATTTATTAAAGTTTAAAGTTTTTTCGTTTTGTGTTTTTCCTAATATTTATAGTTATTATTCTTTCTTTTTGTTCTTATTATATATATATATATATATATATATATATATATATATATATATATATATATATTTAAAGCTATTTTCGTGTGTTTTTCTTAATATTTATAGTGTTTTTCTTCTTGTCGTTCACAAAGTAATTGTTATTTCTTTTTGTTCTTATTATATATATATTTAAAGTTATTTTCATGTGTGTTTCTTGTAATCGTTTTTAAAGTTATTATTCATTCGTTTTCTTATTGTTTTATATATATATTTACACTAGTTTAGAGTTTTCCTTTTCGTTTTTTTCTTATTATACTTATATTTTTTTTGTTTTAATTCATTTATCGGTTGGAGATAATTTTTTTTCTTTATTATTATATATAGTTATTCTTTATTAAATATATATTTTACAAAAAATGGAATCCACATCAAGGAAATGTGCTAATTGCAATAAATCGTTTGCAACACATACAGAGTGCATGGCACATGAAGTAACATGTTTTCACAGCCAGGAATTCAAACAACTAGCCTCGTGTGTATGCGCCAAATGTGGCAAATCTTTTTCGAGATCAAATCATCGAAAGCGACATGAGGCTACTTGTGGGGATTCAACACAAACTCAAGAACTTACACGTAATATAGAATATATATGTTCATATTGCGGGAAATCCTTCAATCAATCAAATAACCGAGTAAGGCATGAAAAATCGTGTAAACACCTGTCCCGATTTGATGATTTTGATAACCATTGTGAAGTTATTTGTGGAAAATGTGGTCAGGTGTTTACACGAAAGGATACTAGATTAAAGCATGAAATCGCATGTCAAATAGTTTTCAACAAGTCCTGCCGTTTTTGTCAAACGAATTTTACAAATGTTTATAACTATTTTAGACATGAGCCGTTATGTAATAGAGAGCCCCCTTTAAAAAAACGTAAGCAAGAACCACAAAGGGAGGAACTTTTAGCCCTCAAACCCGACTCAGTCGGTTTTTCGGAATATGAAACTGCTTTCGGGGGGAGGTTGAAGTCATATTTCATCAGATGTAATGAGAATTACGACATGATAATGTTTTTTAAAAGTATCAGAAATGAACTTTTAAAAAAAATCCAAGAATGTCTCCAAGAACAAAAATCAATTAAAATAAACATGTTTGCCGATTGCGTGATGATAAATCAGTTGGCCGAGGAAATTAATACTGCGTTTAAAACGAGTAGTATAGCGATATATAAGGATTGTGATGTCGATAAAATTATTAATGACTGCTTTCTCAAGATGGAAAAAGAATTAAGCGAATGCCAGATGAAAAAAAGTGGGTGGCGACTCTACGTAATAGAGGGTTTAAGATTAAAGGTTAACAGATTTCGGCCTTTAGGAGGTACCACATAATTGTGTAATGTTACCAAATAAATTTGGAAAAAAAAAAGAAGGTAAAATCTAATAAGATGATTGATTCATACATCTTTAATCAATCGGAACTCGGAGAATACACTAGCGTTCGGACATTACAAGCTATGAGGATAGTTATAACCAAAGGCTTACGGATGCTAAAAACATTATTAAGCCATTGAATGAATGAGCCTCTGGAGCGGTCGAAAGACTCGTAAGCTGTATGAATGAGCCTCTGGTGTAGTCGAGAGACTCGTAAGCTGTATGAGTGGACCTATGGCGTAGTCGAAAGACTCGTAAGTCGTGTATGTGAGGTGACATCTATTCTTCCAGCCTATAATGTCCAGAACACTATATCTCTCCTTTCACAGATTCACGTTGTCATTTTGGATAGTGATTACGGCAGAATAACATTCTGTATTGTTTGTTAAATTACATTTTAATTGTTTTCATCCTAATAAATTTCAAGGAAAATATGAGGAACATTAGTTTAATGAAATTTTTATTTAGGACATTTGTTTTTATATTTTAGATGAATTTATTAATTTTATATACATCAGATTTTTTTTTTATATATAATTGTTTTCAACTGTTTTAGTCATTTTAAAATTTTGTTTCATTGATTTCTTATATATTTTTATTACTATGATATCATGGCCAACTGATTACATCATCTTTTAATTAGTTGATTAATTTTTTTATTGTTTTGACTTCAACCTATCCACCAATGTTGTTGGATTATTTAGATATTTCTTTTTTAATCTCGTTTTTCAAGTTTCTGAGAGTGTATGGAATATCAGGTACATACACACATTTCAACTCTATACTTTCAGAGCAAGATATATATTTAAACCACCAGGAACGCTACATGGAAACTAATAATGTTAATGGAAAACCCTAATAATAGCTTTCTATTAATGTCCATATGTACCATATGTTCCTGACAGTCCTAAGTCTGTGAAAAAGCGTGAAGGAATGTATACTGCTTATATAAATTATTTTCTAGGAAAAATTAATTTTTTTACGATTGAATATAACACACACACACACACACACACACACACACACACACACACACACACACACACACACACACACAGCGACACACACACACAGCGACACACACACACACACACACACACACACACACACAAATTTCGTAACATTTATTTCAAATTTGATGATAGATTTAGACTAACAATTTTTTTTTTATGTAGAAATATTGCGATTGAGATTTGTGTAGTAAATTTAAGAAGAATACTATGAGAGTGATGAGAAGACATGAGTGTTCCTGTTAACATGTAACAACGTTATGAATCATACATATGTCTATAAATTAAAGATTAGTCGAATATAATGAAAAAGAGCACATCAGTAGTTGTTTTAAGACAAAACTCCATCACCATCGATATAAAGATTCGAGATTGCATTTGACAATTATAAAGAAAACAAAAACTTTATATAATTTAGAAATTTATACCGAACAATGGAAGCAAACACGTCTATAGCTGCCGCCTTACGATAATTTTCTGTTTCTATATTTAACGTTTTCTCACTAAAAACAAGTGAAATTTAAAAAGAAAGTAATATATGAAGGACACAAAATATAGTAAAAATCTTGATAATCTGTTGAAATTGTACCATTTTAATAATTCTGGTATATAATTTGCTCGATGTACGAGTATTAAATATGCGTAAGGAATCACTGAATCCTACACTTTCAAGACGTGTCGACACATGTTTGTTAGGCCAGGTATACTGAATAATAAACAAATGAGTGGTGGCAATCCCCGCAGTATATAGTCATGTTCTAACCACTCAATCATACAGGTTTAAGACGTGTCTATACATATTAGATCAGGAATATTATATATTAAACCAATAAGTCATGTTTATTTGAGTTAGTCCAAGTATAGTCGTATTGTTCTATCCACTGAATCTTACAGATCTATACGTGTTATATCATGTACAATCATGATGTTTTTCTGATTCTATGTAGAAAGTGGATATATCAATGAAGAAATACACACACAAAAAAAGTACGATATTGGACCAAAAATTCCAATCTTGATAATATATTATATACAAAATCACTAAAAATCATGGTAAGAAAAACACCAAGTATCACGTCATTATAGTAGTAAGATAAGAGAATATTTTAAGTAAAAATAAGGAAAAAAGAGAGAAATAGTAAAATTGATGTACTAAATGACCGGTCACATCACTTGTTATATCGATGTGACGAATTTAAATACAAATATATATATATACATAGTAATTGTTGATATTATTTGGAAGATGGACAAAATGAATTTAAACAAACAATAAAATAGGTAATAAAGGATTTAGAATAATTAGATTAACATAGATGAAATTGTCAGGTTGATAGATATGAGAGTTTCTGTATTGAAATAACAAAAAAAAAATAATAATTTACAAGAATCACATACTGTGATGTATGTGATATCTTGGGATTTTATTTAGTTAAAAGGATACTAATATAAATATAAAATAAAAAATTAATTTATATGTAAGTTGTGTAAAAAAAAAGGGAAATCAATAATAAAAAAAAAGAATTATTTAAAAATAAAAACATTTTTCAAATTTTAAAGAAACGGTAATTAACTATTCGTTTTCAAATTAAATCTTATGTAAGTTACAACAAATTGTTTAGAAGGTAGTAAATAATAGTCAAATATGTACAATTTCAAATAAATATGATTTGTAAACTGAATATTTTCAGTCACATTTACTTTTAGGGAAAGTAGTACATAAAGCTGCTACCAGGTAGCAGCACTAGTTGTGCTCATTCTCCAGAGTTATTTATTAAAACAACTTTTTTTTAATATATACTCTATTAATTATTACGTTTTTTACATTTTGTATACTTTTTCATGAACATTATCATAAATTAAAAATGTATTCAAGAAAATTAAGGTTACCAATATAGGCCAAACATACATAGTTACTAGCTTTACCTCTCGCAGTTCATGTTCGACATGAATGTATCATCTGTTCAGAATCATTTTCAGTTAATTGGACACTCAAGGCACGCCCAACTGGCATTTTAACCTCTTTTATCAAATTTTAGCAAACTTTTAAAATTTTAGATTTTTATTTTAAGATTTAGCCACACCGTGACGGAAAGGTACACCGATCACACCCCCTCATTAATAAATTTATGGGGGTACAAAAAATAAAATATTCTATTATATTATCAATGTGGTGAATGGATGTGGCGAAAGCAAAGATTATTCAGTTGATTATTTATTGTTGTTAACCTACACATTTTATCATAAATGAAAGCTGTAGGAAGCCTTTTAATTAAAAATTTTATTTAGGAGAATCGTATACTTTTCTTGAAATTATCAAAATTTATTCCTTATCCTCTTTGTATAAATTATTATATATATATCTTGAAATCCTGATTGTTCAGTCATAAACGTTTTTGTGGTTAGGTTTGGTCCTAAATTACTCTCATCAATGCTTGCTAAATTCTAATCATTGGGTGGTGCTTTCCTTTTCTTAATAACAAATCATGTATCATGTCTGCATTATTAATTATAGCATGAGTTGGTAGCTTAACATTGCCTGAACTAGAGTTTCTCATTCTGGGGATCCCCTGGAATTTATTCAATGCTACATCCTGAATCTGTGTAATTATTTTGATCGTCGTATCTAATCGTTTGATACAAAATTCTTCTCTGCCACCTTGTTTGTAATACTTTCCCCCAATAACTGTTTCTTGTAATGCTTCTTTATTTTTTTAGAGATGAATCTCGTACTTAGAAACGAAACTATTGTGTATAATTTTTTTCGCATTGCTTAATTATTTTTTAAAAAATGATCAAAACCTGCAGGGTAAAAGCACTAATAGCTAACAGTGTACCAATACCTGACACCATCCTCGAAAAATGTGAATATTAAAATATGAGGGCCTCCTAGACCTTATATATTTTTAGTTTCATTGTTTTCTTCATTTATTTTTGTCAGGTTTCTTTAGTCTTGCCGAAAATGACAACGATAATAAGTGGCAAATTTGGAAGGTTTCTCATGGTCAACATTCTGTCCCCAGCAACAACCATCCGTCTGTAAGACCACCATATCTGCCTTTTTATCTTAAACTACTCAGAAATCGTTATTTTATGATAAAATCGAGTTGTATGGGATTCTTCCCTTAAAACAAATAAAAATTAAATACTAACATTTATCCCAACATTTTTGATTGATTAATTTTTGAAATGTTTTTAAATTATGTTTTACCAATTTTTTTTTATATCTTTCGTCTAAATTAACATCAAACATGAAAATTCACACCTGTTACTTAGACACTTTATATAAGTATATTTATCTAATATTTGAACCTATCTGTTTTATATTTACTCCATTTTCAGTAGATAAGATATACAGGGGTTTACCTATACTTTTTATCTTAATTTACCATATATTCAAGATTTTAGACTATAGTTGTAAGTATTATATTACTTACATATAAACAATTTTATAGTATATTTATTTCGCATTTTTAATAAAATCTAGTAATTTAATTTTTTATTTTAAATTTATGTTTTACAATATTGTTTTAAGTATATTTACTATATTTTCTGCAATTTTCAATAAAATTTATCATTTTTACCTATATTGCTTATAATTGTGGTCTATGTTTAAGCATATAGTCAAAATTTACTTTGCAGTTACTTGGATAATTTTTATCAAAATATTAGTCTAATATTTGACAATAATACAATATTTATTCATTGACAATAGTCAATTTGTTACATATTTCCTCCATTTTCAACAAAATTTACCATTTTTACTTAAATTTAACACTTATTCATCCTTTTACACAATTGTTTAAATATATCAAATATATTTATATTAGTTACATATACAATGTTGAAACTATATTTATATCATATTTGAGCTTATTTCTACTCCATTGTAAGAAATATTTACTATATTTCTTATTATTTTGGTCTATATTTAAGCATATAGAAAAAGTTTTATTTTTAATTATAAGGTATTTTTATCTTATTTACATCAGTTACTTGGACAATTTTTATAAATATCTCGAATATTTGGTAATAATACTATATATATATTCATTGCCAATAGTCCATTTGTTACATATTTCCTCCATTTTCAACAAAATTTACCATTTTTATTTAAATTTAACACATATTCACACTTTTATACTATAGTTTAAATATTTCAAATACTGTTTATATTAGTTACATATACAATTTTTATTGTATATTTATTTCATATTTGAACGTATTTTCACACCAGTTTAAGAAATTTTAACAAAATTTACTATATTTCTTATAATTTTCATCTAAATTTAACTGTGTTCCCCCACTTTGTTTAATCAATTATTATTTATTTTCAACATCTGTTGATATTATATGTAAGTAAAGCTTTCTTGTAATTTTTATTTTTCATTCCGATATTTCAATTTTGTTTAATAATATAAATGCTTTTCACGTAAATTTCTTTAAAATATACACAATATTTATGATATATATATAACACTTAATCGCAGTAAGCTATTACAAATACGATCTAAAATATACGACACTTTTATACTTTATGAAAGAAATTCAACATTGTTGTAATAATTTTCCCCTATAAGTAGAGTCTAATACAGCTATAAAACTAAAATTCAACATCCTAACACTAATTTCACAAGAAATATACGATATTATAAACAATTTTAAGAAGATCGCTAAGTGTGTAATATAATTATTATGTGTATTTTTAACAAAAATAAAATTCCAGGGGATCCCCAGAATGAGAAACTCTAGTTCAGGCAATGTTAAGCTACCAACTCATGCTATAATTAATAATGCAGACATGATACATGATTTGTTATTAAGAAAAGGAAAGCACCACCCAATGATTAGAATTTAGCAAGCATTGATGAGAGTAATTTAGGACCAAACCTAACCACAAAAACGTTTATGACTGAACAATCAGGATTTCAAGATATATATATAATAATTTATACAAAGAGGATAAGGAATAAATTTTGATAATTTCAAGAAAAGTATACGATTCTCCTAAATAAAATTTTTAATTAAAAGGCTTCCTACAGCTTTCATTTATGATAAAATGTGTAGGTTAACAACAATAAATAATCAACTGAATAATCTTTGCTTTCGCCACATCCATTCACCACATTGATAATATAATAGAATATTTTATTTTTTGTACCCCCATAAATTTATTAATGAGGGGGTGTGATCGGTGTACCTTTCCGTCACGGTGTGGCTAAATCTTAAAATAAAAATCTAAAATTTTAAAAGTTTGCTAAAATTTGATAAAAGAGGTTAAAATGCCAGTTGGGCGTGCCTTGAGTGTCCAATTAACTGAAAATGATTCTGAACAGATGATACATTCATGTCGAACATGAACTGCGAGAGGTAAAGCTAGTAACTATGTATGTTTGGCCTATATTGGTAACCTTAATTTTCTTGAATACATTTTTAATTTATGATAATGTTCATGAAAAAGTATACAAAATGTAAAAAACGTAATAATTAATAGAGTATATATTAAAAAAAAGTTGTTTTAATAAATAACTCTGGAGAATGAGCACAACTAGTGCTGCTACCTGGTAGCAGCTTTATGTACTACTTTCCCTAAAAGTAAATGTGACTGAAAATATTCAGTTTACAAATCATATTTATTTGAAATTGTACATATTTGACTATTATTTACTACCTTCTAAACAATTTGTTGTAACTTACATAAGATTTAATTTGAAAACGAATAGTTAATTACCGTTTCTTTAAAATTTGAAAAATGTTTTTATTTTTAAATAATTCTTTTTTTTTATTATTGATTTCCCTTTTTTTTTACACAACTTACATATAAATTAATTTTTTATTTTATATTTATATTAGTATCCTTTTAACTAAATAAAATCCCAAGATATCACATACATCACAGTATGTGATTCTTGTAAATTATTATTTTTTTTTTGTTATTTCAATACAGAAACTCTCATATCTATCAACCTGACAATTTCATCTATGTTAATCTAATTATTCTAAATCCTTTATTACCTATTTTATTGTTTGTTTAAATTCATTTTGTCCATCTTCCAAATAATATCAACAATTACTATGTATATATATATATTTGTATTTAAATTCGTCACATCGATATAACAAGTGATGTGACCGGTCATTTAGTACATCAATTTTACTATTTCTCTCTTTTTTCCTTATTTTTACTTAAAATATTCTCTTATCTTACTACTATAATGACGTGATACTTGGTGTTTTTCTTACCATGATTTTTAGTGATTTTGTATATAATATATTATCAAGATTGGAATTTTTGGTCCAATATCGTACTTTTTTTGTGTGTGTATTTCTTCATTGATATATCCACTTTCTACATAGAATCAGAAAAACATCATGATTGTACATGATATAATACGTATAGATCTGTAAGATTCAGTGGATAGAACAATACGACTATACTTGGACTAACTCAAATAAACATGACTTATTGGTTTAATATATAATATTCCTGATCTAATATGTATAGACACGTCTTAAACCTGTATGATTGAGTGGTTAGAACATGACTATATACTGCGGGGATTGCCACCACTCATTTGTTTATTATTCAGTATACCTGGCCTAACAAACATGTGTCGACACGTCTTGAAAGTGTAGGATTCAGTGATTCCTTACGCATATTTAATACTCGTACATCGAGCAAATTATATACCAGAATTATTAAAATGGTACAATTTCAACAGATTATCAAGATTTTTACTATATTTTGTGTCCTTCATATATTACTTTCTTTTTAAATTTCACTTGTTTTTAGTGAGAAAACGTTAAATATAGAAACAGAAAATTATCGTAAGGCGGCAGCTATAGACGTGTTTGCTTCCATTGTTCGGTATAAATTTCTAAATTATATAAAGTTTTTGTTTTCTTTATAATTGTCAAATGCAATCTCGAATCTTTATATCGATGGTGATGGAGTTTTGTCTTAAAACAACTACTGATGTGCTCTTTTTCATTATATTCGACTAATCTTTAATTTATAGACATATGTATGATTCATAACGTTGTTACATGTTAACAGGAACACTCATGTCTTCTCATCACTCTCATAGTATTCTTCTTAAATTTACTACACAAATCTCAATCGCAATATTTCTACATAAAAAAAAAATTGTTAGTCTAAATCTATCATCAAATTTGAAATAAATGTTACGAAATTTGTGTGTGTGTGTGTGTGTGTGTGTGTGTGTGTGTCGCTGTGTGTGTGTGTCGCTGTGTGTGTGTGTGTGTGTGTGTGTGTGTGTGTGTGTGTGTGTGTGTGTGTGTGTGTGTGTGTTATATTCAATCGTAAAAAAATTAATTTTTCCTAGAAAATAATTTATATAAGCAGTATACATTCCTTCACGCTTTTTCACAGACTTAGGACTGTCAGGAACATATGGTACATATGGACATTAATAGAAAGCTATTATTAGGGTTTTCCATTAACATTATTAGTTTCCATGTAGCGTTCCTGGTGGTTTAAATATATATCTTGCTCTGAAAGTATAGAGTTGAAATGTGTGTATGTACCTGATATTCCATACACTCTCAGAAACTTGAAAAACGAGATTAAAAAAGAAATATCTAAATAATCCAACAACATTGGTGGATAGGTTGAAGTCAAAACAATAAAAAAATTAATCAACTAATTAAAAGATGATGTAATCAGTTGGCCATGATATCATAGTAATAAAAATATATAAGAAATCAATGAAACAAAATTTTAAAATGACTAAAACAGTTGAAAACAATTATATATAAAAAAAAAATCTGATGTATATAAAATTAATAAATTCATCTAAAATATAAAAACAAATGTCCTAAATAAAAATTTCATTAAACTAATGTTCCTCATATTTTCCTTGAAATTTATTAGGATGAAAACAATTAAAATGTAATTTAACAAACAATACAGAATGTTATTCTGCCGTAATCACTATCCAAAATGACAACGTGAATCTGTGAAAGGAGAGATATAGTGTTCTGGACATTATAGGCTGGAAGAATAGATGTCACCTCACATACACGACTTACGAGTCTTTCGACTACGCCATAGGTCCACTCATACAGCTTACGAGTCTCTCGACTACACCAGAGGCTCATTCATACAGCTTACGAGTCTTTCGACCGCTCCAGAGGCTCATTCATTCAATGGCTTAATAATGTTTTTAGCATCCGTAAGCCTTTGGTTATAACTATCCTCATAGCTTGTAATGTCCGAACGCTAGTGTATTCTCCGAGTTCCGATTGATTAAAGATGTATGAATCAATCATCTTATTAGATTTTACCTTCTTTTTTTTTTCCAAATTTATTTGGTAACATTACACAATTATGTGGTACCTCCTAAAGGCCGAAATCTGTTAACCTTTAATCTTAAACCCTCTATTACGTAGAGTCGCCACCCACTTTTTTTCATCTGGCATTCGCTTAATTCTTTTTCCATCTTGAGAAAGCAGTCATTAATAATTTTATCGACATCACAATCCTTATATATCGCTATACTACTCGTTTTAAACGCAGTATTAATTTCCTCGGCCAACTGATTTATCATCACGCAATCGGCAAACATGTTTATTTTAATTGATTTTTGTTCTTGGAGACATTCTTGGATTTTTTTTAAAAGTTCATTTCTGATACTTTTAAAAAACATTATCATGTCGTAATTCTCATTACATCTGATGAAATATGACTTCAACCTCCCCCCGAAAGCAGTTTCATATTCCGAAAAACCGACTGAGTCGGGTTTGAGGGCTAAAAGTTCCTCCCTTTGTGGTTCTTGCTTACGTTTTTTTAAAGGGGGCTCTCTATTACATAACGGCTCATGTCTAAAATAGTTATAAACATTTGTAAAATTCGTTTGACAAAAACGGCAGGACTTGTTGAAAACTATTTGACATGCGATTTCATGCTTTAATCTAGTATCCTTTCGTGTAAACACCTGACCACATTTTCCACAAATAACTTCACAATGGTTATCAAAATCATCAAATCGGGACAGGTGTTTACACGATTTTTCATGCCTTACTCGGTTATTTGATTGATTGAAGGATTTTCCGCAATATGAACATATATATTCTATATTACGTGTAAGTTCTTGAGTTTGTGTTGAATCCCCACAAGTAGCCTCATGTCGCTTTCGATGATTTGATCTCGAAAAAGATTTGCCACATTTGGCGCATACACACGAGGCTAGTTGTTTGAATTCCTGGCTGTGAAAACATGTTACTTCATGTGCCATGCACTCTGTATGTGTTGCAAACGATTTATTGCAATTAGCACATGTTCTAGACGATGATTCCATTTTTTGTAAAATATATATTTAATAAAGAATAACTATATATAATAATAAAGAGAAAATTATCTCCGACCGATAAATGAATTAAAACAAAAAAAAATATAAGTATAATAAGAAAAAAACGAAAAGGAAAACTCTAAACTAGTGTAAATATATATATAAAACAATAAGAAAACGAATGAATAATAACTTTAAAAACGATTACAAGAAACACACATGAAAATAACTTTAAATATATATATAATAAGAACAAAAAGAAATAACAATTACTTTGTGAACGACAAGAAGAAAAACACTATAAATATTAAGAAAAACACACGAAAATAGCTTTAAATATATATATATATATATATATATATATATATATATATATATATATATATATAATAAGAACAAAAAGAAAGAATAATAACTATAAATATTAGGAAAAACACAAAACGAAAAAACTTTAAACTTTAATAAATATATATAATAGTAAGAGAAAAAAATAAAAGAACACTATAATAAGAGAATATGAAGATGTAAAAAGAAAACCCCAAAAAGAAAATTGTTAACAGAATAGAAAAATTTTTAATAGAGAACTAAATAAAAAGAAAAAACTTACCTTAGGATAGAAAAAAAAAAAGTATGAAGAAACAAAAATAACTTTGAAATAAAGAAAAAACACTGTAGATAACTATAATAAGAAACTAAACTAATAATATAAACAAAACTGTAGAAGAAGATAGAGAATTCTAACGCAGAGGACACTAAGTACGATATGAACACTGTGAAGTCTGGAGCTAGAACTGTGTTCCCCCACTTTGTTTAATCAATTATTATTTATTTTCAACATCTGTTGATATTATATGTAAGTAAAGCTTTCTTGTAATTTTTATTTTTCATTCCGATATTTCAATTTTGTTTAATAATATAAATGCTTTTCACGTAAATTTCTTTAAAATATACACAATATTTATGATATATATATAACACTTAATCGCAGTAAGCTATTACAAATACGATCTAAAATATACGACACTTTTATACTTTATGAAAGAAATTCAACATTGTTGTAATAATTTTCCCCTATAAGTAGAGTCTAATACAGCTATAAAACTAAAATTCAACATCCTAACACTAATTTCACAAGAAATATACGATATTATAAACAATTTTAAGAAGATCGCTAAGTGTGTAATATAATTATTATGTGTATTTTTAACAAAAATAAAATTCCAGGGGATCCCCAGAATGAGAAACTCTAGTTCAGGCAATGTTAAGCTACCAACTCATGCTATAATTAATAATGCAGACATGATACATGATTTGTTATTAAGAAAAGGAAAGCACCACCCAATGATTAGAATTTAGCAAGCATTGATGAGAGTAATTTAGGACCAAACCTAACCACAAAAACGTTTATGACTGAACAATCAGGATTTCAAGATATATATATAATAATTTATACAAAGAGGATAAGGAATAAATTTTGATAATTTCAAGAAAAGTATACGATTCTCCTAAATAAAATTTTTAATTAAAAGGCTTCCTACAGCTTTCATTTATGATAAAATGTGTAGGTTAACAACAATAAATAATCAACTGAATAATCTTTGCTTTCGCCACATCCATTCACCACATTGATAATATAATTGAATATTTTATTTTTTGTACCCCCATAAATTTATTAATGAGGGGGTGTGATCGGTGTACCTTTCCGTCACGGTGTGGCTAAATTTTAAAATAAAAATCTAAAATTTTAAAAGTTTGCTAAAATTTGATAAAAGAGGTTAAAATGCCAGTTGGGCGTGCCTTGAGTGTCCAATTAACTGAAAATGATTCTGAACAGATGATACATTCATGTCGAACATGAACTGCGAGAGGTAAAGCTAGTAACTATGTATGTTTAGCCTATATTGGTAACCTTAATTTTCTTGAATACATTTTTAATTTATGATAATGTTCATGAAAAAGTATACAAAATGTAAAAAGCGTAATAATTAATAGAGTATATATTAAAAAAAAGTTGTTTTAATAAATAACTCTGGAGAATGAGCACAACTAGTGCTGCTACCTGGTAGCAGCTTTATGTACTACTTTCCCTAAAAGTAAATGTGACTGAAAATATTCAGTTTACAAATCATATTTATTTGAAATTGTACATATTTGACTATTATTTACTACCTTCTAAACAATTTGTTGTAACTTACATAAGATTTAATTTGAAAACGAATAGTTAATTACCGTTTCTTTAAAATTTGAAAAATGTTTTTATTTTTAAATAATTCTTTTTTTTTATTATTGATTTCCCTTTTTTTTTACACAACTTACATATAAATTAATTTTTTATTTTATATTTATATTAGTATCCTTTTAACTAAATAAAATCCCAAGATATCACATACATCACAGTATGTGATTCTTGTAAATTATTATTTTTTTTTTGTTATTTCAATACAGAAACTCTCATATCTATCAACCTGACAATTTCATCTATGTTAATCTAATTATTCTAAATCCTTTATTACCTATTTTATTGTTTGTTTAAATTCATTTTGTCCATCTTCCAAATAATATCAACAATTACTATGTATATATATATATTTGTATTTAAATTCGTCACATCGATATAACAAGTGATGTGACCGGTCATTTAGTACATCAATTTTACTATTTCTCTCTTTTTTCCTTATTTTTACTTAAAATATTCTCTTATCTTACTACTATAATGACGTGATACTTGGTGTTTTTCTTACCATGATTTTTAGTGATTTTGTATATAATATATTATCAAGATTGGAATTTTTGGTCCAATATCGTACTTTTTTTGTGTGTGTATTTCTTCATTGATATATCCACTTTCTACATAGAATCAGAAAAACATCATGATTGTACATGATATAATACGTATAGATCTGTAAGATTCAGTGGATAGAACAATACGACTATACTTGGACTAACTCAAATAAACATGACTTATTGGTTTAATATATAATATTCCTGATCTAATATGTATAGACACGTCTTAAACCTGTATGATTGAGTGGTTAGAACATGACTATATACTGCGGGGATTGCCACCACTCATTTGTTTATTATTCAGTATACCTGGCCTAACAAACATGTGTCGACACGTCTTGAAAGTGTAGGATTCAGTGATTCCTTACGCATATTTAATACTCGTACATCGAGCAAATTATATACCAGAATTATTAAAATGGTACAATTTCAACAGATTATCAAGATTTTTACTATATTTTGTGTCCTTCATATATTACTTTCTTTTTAAATTTCACTTGTTTTTAGTGAGAAAACGTTAAATATAGAAACAGAAAATTATCGTAAGGCGGCAGCTATAGACGTGTTTGCTTCCATTGTTCGGTATAAATTTCTAAATTATATAAAGTTTTTGTTTTCTTTATAATTGTCAAATGCAATCTCGAATCTTTATATCGATGGTGATGGAGTTTTGTCTTAAAACAACTACTGATGTGCTCTTTTTCATTATATTCGACTAATCTTTAATTTATAGACATATGTATGATTCATAACGTTGTTACATGTTAACAGGAACACTCATGTCTTCTCATCACTCTCATAGTATTCTTCTTAAATTTACTACACAAATCTCAATCGCAATATTTCTACATAAAAAAAAAATTGTTAGTCTAAATCTATCATCAAATTTGAAATAAATGTTACGAAATTTGTGTGTGTGTGTGTGTGTGTGTGTGTGTGTGTGTGTCGCTGTGTGTGTGTGTCGCTGTGTGTGTGTGTGTGTGTGTGTGTGTGTGTGTGTGTGTGTGTGTGTGTGTGTGTGTGTGTTATATTCAATCGTAAAAAAATTAATTTTTCCTAGAAAATAATTTATATAAGCAGTATACATTCCTTCACGCTTTTTCACAGACTTAGGACTGTCAGGAACATATGGTACATATGGACATTAATAGAAAGCTATTATTAGGGTTTTCCATTAACATTATTAGTTTCCATGTAGCGTTCCTGGTGGTTTAAATATATATCTTGCTCTGAAAGTATAGAGTTGAAATGTGTGTATGTACCTGATATTCCATACACTCTCAGAAACTTGAAAAACGAGATTAAAAAAGAAATATCTAAATAATCCAACAACATTGGTGGATAGGTTGAAGTCAAAACAATAAAAAAATTAATCAACTAATTAAAAGATGATGTAATCAGTTGGCCATGATATCATAGTAATAAAAATATATAAGAAATCAATGAAACAAAATTTTAAAATGACTAAAACAGTTGAAAACAATTATATATAAAAAAAAAATCTGATGTATATAAAATTAATAAATTCATCTAAAATATAAAAACAAATGTCCTAAATAAAAATTTCATTAAACTAATGTTCCTCATATTTTCCTTGAAATTTATTAGGATGAAAACAATTAAAATGTAATTTAACAAACAATACAGAATGTTATTCTGCCGTAATCACTATCCAAAATGACAACGTGAATCTGTGAAAGGAGAGATATAGTGTTCTGGACATTATAGGCTGGAAGAATAGATGTCACCTCACATACACGACTTACGAGTCTTTCGACTACGCCATAGGTCCACTCATACAGCTTACGAGTCTCTCGACTACACCAGAGGCTCATTCATACAGCTTACGAGTCTTTCGACCGCTCCAGAGGCTCATTCATTCAATGGCTTAATAATGTTTTTAGCATCCGTAAGCCTTTGGTTATAACTATCCTCATAGCTTGTAATGTCCGAACGCTAGTGTATTCTCCGAGTTCCGATTGATTAAAGATGTATGAATCAATCATCTTATTAGATTTTACCTTCTTTTTTTTTTCCAAATTTATTTGGTAACATTACACAATTATGTGGTACCTCCTAAAGGCCGAAATCTGTTAACCTTTAATCTTAAACCCTCTATTACGTAGAGTCGCCACCCACTTTTTTTCATCTGGCATTCGCTTAATTCTTTTTCCATCTTGAGAAAGCAGTCATTAATAATTTTATCGACATCACAATCCTTATATATCGCTATACTACTCGTTTTAAACGCAGTATTAATTTCCTCGGCCAACTGATTTATCATCACGCAATCGGCAAACATGTTTATTTTAATTGATTTTTGTTCTTGGAGACATTCTTGGATTTTTTTTAAAAGTTCATTTCTGATACTTTTAAAAAACATTATCATGTCGTAATTCTCATTACATCTGATGAAATATGACTTCAACCTCCCCCCGAAAGCAGTTTCATATTCCGAAAAACCGACTGAGTCGGGTTTGAGGGCTAAAAGTTCCTCCCTTTGTGGTTCTTGCTTACGTTTTTTTAAAGGGGGCTCTCTATTACATAACGGCTCATGTCTAAAATAGTTATAAACATTTGTAAAATTCGTTTGACAAAAACGGCAGGACTTGTTGAAAACTATTTGACATGCGATTTCATGCTTTAATCTAGTATCCTTTCGTGTAAACACCTGACCACATTTTCCACAAATAACTTCACAATGGTTATCAAAATCATCAAATCGGGACAGGTGTTTACACGATTTTTCATGCCTTACTCGGTTATTTGATTGATTGAAGGATTTTCCGCAATATGAACATATATATTCTATATTACGTGTAAGTTCTTGAGTTTGTGTTGAATCCCCACAAGTAGCCTCATGTCGCTTTCGATGATTTGATCTCGAAAAAGATTTGCCACATTTGGCGCATACACACGAGGCTAGTTGTTTGAATTCCTGGCTGTGAAAACATGTTACTTCATGTGCCATGCACTCTGTATGTGTTGCAAACGATTTATTGCAATTAGCACATGTTCTAGACGATGATTCCATTTTTTGTAAAATATATATTTAATAAAGAATAACTATATATAATAATAAAGAGAAAATTATCTCCGACCGATAAATGAATTAAAACAAAAAAAAATATAAGTATAATAAGAAAAAAACGAAAAGGAAAACTCTAAACTAGTGTAAATATATATATAAAACAATAAGAAAACGAATGAATAATAACTTTAAAAACGATTACAAGAAACACACATGAAAATAACTTTAAATATATATATAATAAGAACAAAAAGAAATAACAATTACTTTGTGAACGACAAGAAGAAAAACACTATAAATATTAAGAAAAACACACGAAAATAGCTTTAAATATATATATATATATATATATATATATATATATATATATATATATATATATATATATATATATATATATATATATATATATATATATAATAAGAACAAAAAGAAAGAATAATAACTATAAATATTAGGAAAAACACAAAACGAAAAAACTTTAAACTTTAATAAATATATATAATAGTAAGAGAAAAAAATAAAAGAACACTATAATAAGAGAATATGAAGATGTAAAAAGAAAACCCCAAAAAGAAAATTGTTAACAGAATAGAAAAATTTTTAATAGAGAACTAAATAAAAAGAAAAAACTTACCTTAGGATAGAAAAAAAAAAAGTATGAAGAAACAAAAATAACTTTGAAATAAAGAAAAAACACTGTAGATAACTATAATAAGAAACTAAACTAATAATATAAACAAAACTGTAGAAGAAGATAGAGAATTCTAACGCAGAGGACACTAAGTACGATATGAACACTGTGAAGTCTGGAGCTAGAATGAGAGTAGTGGGGGTAGGCACACGGGTACCTCCGGTTGTATCCTCGAATCTGATTGGCTGATGGTTTCCCCCACCACTCTCTTCCGACCCTACCGCTTCCTTCGCAGTGGACCTTGTCCCCCTACATGCCTATGCATGTTCAAACATGAAGAGACTTGTCGCCTAACGCAGCTGTACTCTCTCCCCGGCCTTCTATATAACATATGTTATGAAAATAATATTACATATATTAACTTTATGATTTATTTTTTTCGATATTAGAGTCTACTATTAGGTTATTATAGGTGTAGTATTCGAAAATGATACTAGTTTTAAGATCGATTTAATAAAACTTTCTTTAATATTGGAGTATAAGATTACTCGAAGTGCCAGATACTCTCCACGGCCTTCTATATAACATATGTTATAAAAATAATATTACGTATATTAATTTTATGATTTATTTTTTTTCGATATTAGAGTGTACTATTAGATTATTATAGGTGTAGTATTAGAAAATGATACTAGTTTTAAGATCGATTAATCGAATTTCGATTTATTACAATATTCGTGATATTGGAGATGTATATTCTTAGATTATTAAATACGTTTTGATATTTATGAAAAAAAAAAAACAATATATAAAAGTTGATGAGAAGAAGAGGGAGGGGGGAGAGGAGGGGTGATGACGTTGTTGTTAATTTTATGATATATTATCGTAAAATTATTAGAATATATGTATATATTTCATTGTTATAATTTATATTCCTTTTGTAATAATATATTTTTCATTCGTTACTATTTATGTTTATATTCATTTGTAATAATATATGTGTATATTTCATCGTTGTCATATATGTTTATATTCATTTGTAATAATATATGTGTATATTTCATTGTTATAATTTATATTCGTTTGCAATAATAAATATTTTAGTCGTTACACTTTATATTTACTTGAGGTAGACAAGATGGGACCAGTTGAGACATGATATCGTAGAATGTCACAATATATGTCTATATTTATGTCGTTACACTTTATATTTACTTGAGGTAGACAAGATGAGACCAGTTGAGACAGGTCCGGACCTGTCGAACTTAAAAATGAAAAAATACAAATTAGGATTAAGGATTAGGATTAGGGATTAGCATGTGAGATTAAGGATTAAGATTAGGGATTAAGATTAATCAAAATAAATTATATTGGTCACGTGGTGTACAGGTGGTTAAGGTAAGAATAGCCCAGGGTCCAAAGTCCAATTCTCCTCCGCAAATTCTGGGATTAAAGTGGGGTAGAACCGCCATTTATACCCTACTGACATGATCTCCTTACACCTCAAATCCTTCGACAACTTCCATCCAAAGCAGTCATATTCCTTACATATATCTATAATTGTATCCTACGCACCACCCACTTCCCTCTGTTATGGAAACACTCCACTATCATCCTTTTCCCAAAACCAAAAAAACCTCTCAATAGCTCAACATCCTATAGACCAATCAGCCTACTCCCAATCCTTTCAAAAATTTTTGAAAAGATCCTTTTGAAACGAATCCTACCCATTATAGAATCCCAAAATATCCCTTCCCATCAGTTTGGTTTTCGCTCTCAACATTCTACTGTTCAACAAGGACTCCGAGTTGTTGATCATATTTCCTCAGCCCTAGAAAACAAGGAATACTGTTCGGGTGCCTTTCTGGACATTGCACAGGCATTTGACCGGGTATGGCACTCCGGACTGCTCTCCAAGCTTAAAATCCATTTACCTCAGTCCTTGTACCTAGTCCTCCGATCCTACCTCTCTGACCGCTCCTTTCGAGTACGCTGTGGAACAGAATTTTCCAATATCTACTCCGCTAAAGCCGGTGTTCCCCAAGGCAGCGTCTTGGGTCCCGTGCTTTACATCCTCTTTACTGCTGACATCCCTGTTCATCCCGATACTTTCCTTGCAACATTCGCTGACGACACCGCAATCTTATCATCCAACTCTGATCCCGAAATAGCATCCTTAAATCTCCAAAGTCACCTCACCTTGATTGAGCACTGGTGTAATAACTGGCGCATTAAAGTTAATGAATCTAAATGCCAACATATTACCTTTACACTCCGACGCAGTTCCTGTCCACCAGTACTCTTTAATTCCATCCAGCTTCCTTATTCAGACACAGTCCGGTATCTTGGCTTTCATTTAGACCGAAGACTAACTTGGAACCCGCATACTAGACTCAAAAGACAAGAACTCAACCGACGATACGGCCAACTATACCGACTACTAAGCAGAAAATCTAAACTTTCCATTGAAAACAAGCTACTGATCTACAAGACAATACTGAAACCTATATGGACTTACGGACTAGAACTGTGGGGATCAGCAAAATTTTCTAACATAAAGCGCATCCAATCCTTCCAGTCTAAAGTCCTTCGAACAATAGTCGATGCTCCTTTCTATGTATCCAACAAAACCCTACATCATGACCTTAACATCCCATTTGTCCTAGACCTTATCCCAGAAAAATTCTCCAAATTTCACCAGAACCTTACTTACCACCCAAATCCTCTTGCACAATCCCTATCAAGCATCTCCCATCCCTATAATCCTCCAAGAAGGTTGAAACGGCAGTGGCCTCGCGACCTTTTGTAGATTATATAAATTGGAGTTCTGGCAATGGCCAGATTCTTCACTCAAGACATGTGTGTATGTGGCTAAAGTGCTCTCGACCAATCTCCGCTGGCTTTAGTACCAGTGACGCGGTTGGGAGAGTAGCGCAGGGTTCTCCTGGAGTTCCCTCGCCTGATTGTATATAGGTATGCATGTGTTTTTTTTTTTTTTTTTTTTTCTTTTTTCCTTAGTTTTAATTTTCTTATTTTTTAGGTTATTTTATTTTATTGTCTATTGTATATACTTTTGATTATTATTTTGTTCTATTTATTTTATTTTTTTGTACATATGGTGTGAATGTCATCCTACCTCACTATAACCAATGTCCAACAGACAGATTGTTATAATACTCAATAAAGAAATTTAAAAAAAAAAAAAGTAGTCTGTATAGTTGGCCGTATCGTCGGTTAAGTTCCTGTCTTTTAAGTCTAGTATGAGGGTTCCACGTTAGCCGTCTGTCTGAGAGAAAGCCAAGATACCGGACTGTATCTAAAAAGGAATGGTGTTAGAATGGAAAAATAAAAACAAAATTAATGAATGAAAATTATGCAGATAATTACAAAATGAAGTCTATAATTTTTAAAATCTCTCAATAGTCAAATAAGATACGAACATGTCAAACAGGTGATAATGAATATCTCACAACGAAACACCTTTTTTAATGTAAAAAATATCAAACAGAACAAATTAAATTCAAAATTGAAGTAGCGACACGTTCAAAGAAACAAGTGGCATAGAAACAACACTTGAATCCCAGACTGCAGTACTCCTATCCTGAACCCTACAGAAATGAGTTTTCCTCTCGAAAAGGAAATATCGGATAGTTGGCAATCTATGTGCAACGAAAGCCCACCTAGAAAATTAAAAGTTGTTAAAAAATCAGTGAAGCCTGGACCACATTAAACTGCCCTAATCGTAAGTCAACGTATCGGAGACAGTGAAGACTTTTTATGTAATACTTTTATTCATGATGTCTGTTACAAATGACATCTTAAAATACAGGATTATACCAGGAATATATGGGTTGACTACAAGAGTGTAACTTCAAGAATGTAACTGCAGGAGTGATTAGTCCAGAAGATCATGAGGTTTATATACCCAAGAATAGTAAGGGGGTGAAGAAAAGTCGGAAGAGGGGTCCAAAGGAAGTTATCGATAATTGATATTCTTAAGATGAGGTCTGTGAGAAAGAGATCTTTTGCTGAAATCCGCTATTGTTCCCTAAGTCTTCATAATGGGTCTTGTTGTGTCCAGTCGGTACATTCTAGATAATTATTTCTAAGCTATCAGAGATAGCTTCCTCCATCTATCTAGGGATATCTTTGTCCTTTTATCCTTTGAGTTATGAACATTATCAATAGACGATTCACCAATTGCTATATTTACCAAACTCAATTACTAAAATAAAAATTAAATTTATATTATTATTATTATTTGTTACGGATTAAGTCCATTCCGTAACTGTAGAGAGGAGGTCGCCATGACAAAGTTAAGAATAGGACACATAAATCTAACTCATTTAAATCTCATCCCTAAGCCAAGTCACCACTAAATTGTCAACAATGCAATAGCCCTCTTCCTATCAATCATATTTTCCAACAATGTCCTTATTATACTTCAAGCCTAAATAAATTATCACTAAAACCGAATATATCAGCATTATTAAACAATAACGAATCAAACATAAAAAACAGCAATACATTTTCTTAAAATCCATAGACTATTAAATAAAATATAGAAGTATATATAATTTTTATATTATTGTGCTTTTTTTTTATTTTAATATATTTCATTTTTTATATGTTTTTACATATCTTTTTCATTTAATATTCTATCTATCTATAATTAATTTTTTATTATTCGTTCTTTTTTTGTTCTCCTTTAAAAAGTTTACAAATATAACCGACTCACAGGCGTTGATGACCCTAGGGTTACACGCCTTAAAGCCTAAACAAACAAACTACCCTTGAATACTTAAAATCAACAAAATTAATACACCATATTTAAGAACAGTCATCGCTAATGGCCTCAGAAATCGAAGGGACGTTAAATTTAAAAAAATGATTAATAATAGATGTAAATTAACATAATATAGACGTGGAATCATCTTACTTTTAATCAACTATAATAAGTTCAATATA
Organism: Nezara viridula; assembly: GCA_928085145.1. NCBI lineage: Eukaryota > Metazoa > Arthropoda > Insecta > Hemiptera > Pentatomidae > Nezara > Nezara viridula. The sequence continues at coordinate 68,559,119 of OV725081.1, read as the reverse complement.
TCAGCTTACGAAATATTACGAATGAAATGTTTCCTAAACTCAATTATATACTAAACTATTTGAAATATAAAAGTACGACCTATTCCAATAAATTATTAATTCTCTTTAAATTCACTGTTTTGGAGAATGATCCAAGATATTGCTTCTCCATTGAGGAATTCATTTGGAGCATCCCAACTATTCTTGGAAATTCTCCTGCAATAGTCTTTTAGGTTTTAATATAAAATACTCATATTCAAAGGAATTCCCGTTTATCAATGCCAGCTATTTAAGTTAAAAAAAAAATAGATGACCGTCGTTGAAATAATAATTGATTTAATAATTTATATAAGTTTTTCCTATATAACAACAAAAATGTAACTAGAAGACAAGAAGGTAAAATTAAGATCCCTATAGAAAATTTACAGGATATTATATTTATCTAATACATGAGACAATGAAATATAGTTATAAACTTTAAATTCGTTATAAATCAACAGGGCTTGTTACTTTTTCGAGTACAAGGAGAAGAGCCACTACGAAATACCAACAATATAAGCACTAAGCACTATAAAGAAAGTTCCTCATGCATATCCTCCCCAAGACGTGACCATTATACTAGAGCAGGATATATTTACCGCAGAAATCTTGGAGTTCTTTCCTTACATTGTTATTTTACGATCCAGGACTACAAAAGCTGTTTGGTTTATTATTTTGAATAAGGAACCTTTGTAAATATCCGAAAAAATTAACCCTCTCCTCCATCAAAATCTGAAGCTTTGCGTTTCACGCTACATAGAATTCAAAAATCAAATAAAAATATTTTGCCCATCCTTTTTTTTATGTTCTCCTTCCTTGCCTTTTAGGCTACACATATTTTTTCTCGGGCGGGGGAATTATACCGAGTTAAAAGTCCCACCGGGCACCGATATTTGAACTGTAATTATTTTTCTATGTTATACTTCAGTCATCAGGTCGCCGGGCAACGCACAGTGCTGTGCTCACGAAAAGAAGCTGAGGAAAAAAGTTATGAGGAGCGGTAAAATTAGATTTCCGAATAACTCAAGAAGTATAGTAATTTTTTGATGATTTCGTATGTTTTGTTTTTAAAGGAAGGAGATGGTCCGGGGTTGCGGTCGTAAATAGGCTAAATAGTGGTAAAACTATTTCATTGAAAGCCGACGTTTCGACCCGACTTTGCAGGTCTTCTTCAGGGCTAGAACGGACAAAAGATACAAAAAGATAGAGAATTGTGGCAGTTACATAATATTTAGACATAATTTATAAACAATGTGAATAAGCTTATTAAAATTATAAACAGTAAGTACAATAAAATATGAACAAAGTAAGCAGAGTAACAAGATCCTAAACTGAAGTAAATAGATGCTAACAATTGTTGTAGTGTAATATATAATAAATGAAAATGTGAATACACTTCTACAAATCTACAGGAGATATTGAAAGAAAAGGAAAAAGGATATAATATGAAATAATAGACATAAAGGAATGTGGAGAGAGAAAGGAAAACCAAAATTAAATAAATAAGTAAATAAAATGGAAGAATAAAATTAGAGACTTACAGGTGTGTTCAGATAGGAGTTTCACTTAGAACTGGAAAACCAAGGGTAAGGGCAGGTACAGGGGAAGCTAACAAGTTTGGGTAATTGGGAAAATCTAGGAAATTACAGTATCTAAAATTTGAAGATATGGATGGATACTATGGAAAAATACTATATCTAAAAAGTATTAAATTATAAATATACATATAAAATATAATTGAGAGATTATAGATCAGAGTACAACGTGAATAAACTCAAAATTGGCAAAAGTAAAATATAAATATAGAAATAACTTCATTTACATTGCAGAACTAACTTAAAAGTATAGAGAGGGATAAAATTAATAATTATAATTATATTTGGTTTTACACATGTAAGAAAATTACATTTGAATATTAGATAATATTGAGATATCGTTAATAAATGAATACAAAGTTGAAAAAGGATGATCATACATTGATGTAGAGTGTAAATGTAAATTTAGAATAAAATAAAAGAGAGATCATACAAAGAGGAAATATTTAGAATAATGAACAATTTAATGAATTAATCAATAAAAATTGAGAGTAGATAAAATAATAGATTATAATACATAAGTTGTTTTTCACTAATAAGATTTAAAATGCATCTATATGTTAAAGAAATACAGTTTTTGTCTACTTTATGATTAACAGGATTTTGTTCCATTTGAATATGGATAGATTCGGAAATGAGTCTTTTTTCATGGTTAGGGACCGTGGCAAGGATAGAGGTTTTTAAAAAATCAAATGAGTGGTTGAGGGTTAAGGCATGTTCTGTTACTTTGGAGGTGGAAGGATTCCGGGAAGTTATGGATGTTAAGTTATGGACGTTTTGTTTTTAATGTTTATTTTTAATGAAACTTCCTATAAAAGTAAAAATTAAAATCAGACAATTAGATACAAAGATACGGTGTTCTAAATATTTTTCATACGTTCTAATGTAAACCTATATCTTTTGTTTTTGTTTCTAATTTTTTGAAAGTTGACTGAAGCAATGTTGTAAAAAAAAAAAAAAAGCAATATTAACTAGGCTAATATTAGGAATTACCTTTTATTTAGTTATATTTATATTACATGGAAAGTGATGTTAAGTTTGATATTAAATTGTTTGGTAATAATTAACCATTGTGTAATAATTTGCAGCGTTTTTTCCTTGTAATTATATTAATTAAAAGAAATCAGAGTGGAAATAAAATTCAAAACGAGATTTTGTGAACTAAGTGTGTGTGAGGGGTTAATAATTGAGGAAATTCGATTTGGTTGGTATGAAATATTGATTACAAAAAATATTGAATCTTAGTTATGAATTAACAACATTTTTAATTAAATATTAATTTTTAATAAATTTATAAGTCCAATTTCATTTTTGCTATTTATATTTAAATATCTGTCAGAAATAACTATTTCATTAGAGGATTTGATCAAGCAAAGCTCTTATGTGGTCTGCTTAGTGCTTGATCTGCCTCACTTTTAACCACACTACCTGCAAAACCACAAACCGCTTTGCCATCCGAATATTAAAATTTAAAAAACAGTTGGGAATACTTTTTCTCAAAAAGAATCTAATTTGCATTTTTAGTGTGTTAAAGAAGTGAAATCTCTTTTCCCTTCTGTAGTAGACGGAAAGTTATATATTTCGTGCCAAATCTGAAATATACGGAATAAATTTTCGCAACCAGATAACTTTATTTATTTGTAGTATAAAAAGAGATTTCACGAAGGATCCAGATATGTAAGGAATGGATACGAGGATTCGATTGTATGTCCAAATTATAGATATGTAGACAAGTATATTGCAAGTACGGTTTGAATGTTTTGTTAAACTTTACTAACGACAAGTGAATTTTTATCGTTTCATTCCATACAAAAAGGATTCAATGTTGCTACTCGTCAAAATAAAATTATGCTTGATAAGAATTGGCAGAATATTTTGAAAGAAACGATGTAATCGTTTTAAAGCAAAGAGATAATATGACTTTTTTTTTAATATAGGTTTCATACGACTTTTGTAGGATTTTCATAAATAAGGTTCGATACTGTAAACAAAAGAAAAATATACATAATTAACATTAAAATGTGCGATAATGTGCAGTATAATATCGCATTAAAAATACGATAAAATGTTCTAAACTTTGATCAATACTTTATTAATAGGTTGCATAAAAAACAATTACCGTTTTATCAAATTCAAGATTTCGAAGGACTGAAAATATTTTAATCCTAACCTTGTTTAATAAAATCCGATTTCTTCGAAAATTCGAAATGGAATATAATTTTATTATTTGAAGCATAGCTAGTAATAGCTAGGAATATAATTAACATCTTGTCAAATATTATTGGACATAAAAATTAATATATACTTTAATTGATTGAACATTTTTCTAGGCCCGAAAAAAATTCAGTTAATCTAAATATGCATTCCATATGCCTTTTAAAGCTAATTATGCACAAAAATTAATTGTTGGACAATTATGGAAAGATATAGAACATAAAAGTTTATTAAAAAGTTTAGAACGACTTGTTTCGTACGGAATCGACTTACGTTTTTGAAAAAATGATACAAAAAAAATTAAAATATAAAATTTTCATGAAGGTAACTTACTTTAGTCATAAGTAACCGATGAGTTTAGGATGCAATGAATGACTTATTATTTACGAATCTGTGTACTGATAGCCCATGATGTCAGCTGCATATACAGTGCGGATGATTGGACCTGAGACAATACCTTGAGAAACACCATCAAATGAAAAATTAAATAACGATTCATTTCTCAATTCACCACGGAGAGGAAAGAGGGATAGGACATTCCTATTAGAAAGCTAGTTTTAGACCCAAACTATCTACAGCTAGACAATATCTTTTTTTATAAACGTGAAGTCGTGCGACTAATCACTGACGTTTAAGACTCGAGCGCTATCTTGCATAGATTATCCCCAAGGGTCTAGCAAATTACTGCATTTCACCCCCTCAACGCTCACTTGTCTTCCTTGAAGATTCTAAGAGGTAAACCCTTCTTTCTAAAAATAGCTTCTTACAATCAATAAAAGTTTTATATAATATTTAAGTTATATACACTGACAGGTAAAAAATTCCATCCACTTGATTTTTTCATCTTTTCTTCTAAAAATATTTCTGCTTTGGATTGGTCTATTGTTTTTAATGAAAAATAGGTAATCCTTTTGTATGTTTTCAATTAGGAATGTTAATATAGAGGAAAATAACCCTTAATACTTAATTCAATGAAATGATTCCAGATTCCGATGTTTCCAAGATTCCAAAACGAACCATTATTATTCTAAAAGAAATTAATTACATCATCGTTTAGTAGCGCGTGCTTCCTCCACTCGTGTTGCCTTCACTACTTCTTGAAAACGCCTCGGCATACTTTCCACCAGACTGGGAATGTCCCTTTGCTGGAGGATAGCCCATTCCTTCCGAAGAGCCCTTTCAAGGTCCTGCAGTGTATCAGGAAGCGCTCTTATTCGTCTTCCGAGGTTATCTCATAAATTCTCAATGGGGTTCAAATTTGAAGAATGTGCTGGCCAGGCTAAAACCTCAATGTTTTTCTGTTGAAGGAACGTCTGCAATATGCGGGTGACATGTGGGCGTACATTATCGTGCATTAGAATTGAACGATCGCCGATTTCGTTGAGGATAGGCAACACATGAGGTTCCAAAATCTCATCTACATAGCGAACGGCCGTCAAAGACCCTCCACGAACAACAACCAATTCTGTGCGACGCTCCATTGAAATCCCAGCCAACACCATTAAGGAACCACGTTGGAAAGGTTGGCTCTGGGAAAAATTACAGGCTGCATATCTTTCGTTTCTTCTCCTCCACACCCTTTTACGCCCGTCTGGAGATCGAAGAGCGAATCTTGACTCATCTGTAAAAAGTACAGCACTCCATTCGTTCATATTCCAATGGCCGTGTTCTCGAGCAAAAGCCAGCCGTCTTACTCTGTGAGTTCTGGTCAACTCTGGTCCTTTTAATGGACGAAAAGCCACTAATCCATACTCATTTTATCTTCTCCGAGCGGAAATTTGCAGAAATTCAGAAATTTGCACACCTTGAACTTCTTCGAGCTGATGAATCGCTTGAACAGCGGTAAGGTGCCGGTTTCGTAAAATTCTCTAAGTCAAAAACCGGTCATCCCGTGGTTCTGTTACCCTAGGCCGTCCAGAACCGGGCCTTTTATTGTAAGAACCAGTTCCCCGAAAACGCCTGACGGCGTCTCGTAAAGTTTCATGTGGAACTTCGATGGCATTAGCTGCATATCTAATGGAACGTCCATCACCAATAAGTGCCACACCTCGCGCAACAACCTCAGCACTAAGAGGCATTTTTAAACTTAATATTGAAAAAATTAAAAGTCGAAGACTAAGATATGTGCTGCAAGAAAAGGCACTGAACTGAATAGTGATACTGAATAAACATTTTGATCCCATAGAAAGTAAACATTGGTATCTAGAATCATTTTATTGAATTAAGGATTAAGGGTTATTGTCCTCTATATTAACATTCCTAATTGAAAACAAACAAAAGATTACCTATTTATTCATTAAAAACAATAGACTAATCCAAAGCAGAAATATTTTGCCTGTCAGTGTATAACAAAGTTTTATATATTAATATTTCATACGCCTTATCAATGTTAAACTTCCTAACTTATTTGTTGCAGGCTTAACGTGATAATATTCATTCTGTTCAATATTTAATCCTTATAGTAAACATTAAAATTTTTTTTTACCTCTTTAGTTACTTTTTTTTTGTTCCTATTTAGTTTTAGAGTCCGTACGTGGCGGAAACCTCTAGCTAATCTTAGGGTTGGCAAAAAGAACCACAGGCCCATTTGTTGGATTAGTTCCCCCTCTAGTACCAGTACGATTCAATATTAGGTTTAACAATAAATTAAATTAAGAACTAATTTTATCAATTTAAATTAGCAGGGCAAAGAAAAATGCTGCAAATGATTCCGCAATAATTTTATAGAAAAAAAAATTCAATCGGTAACTTAAAATAAATTCAAAGTGATTTACACTTTTCTTCTGATTTCATAAGTAGCCGAGATATGGGAATATGGGAACTATGAATACCTTATTACGCGGACTGGTAGATATGGATTAAAATCTGAAGAGAAAAAAAATTGAATTAAGACCGTAACAATTGAATTAATATAAAATCGAGATATATTAAGGGTAAATAATAAACGATCACTAAGAACAGATATTTCACCAAGTTTTTTAGGCCGGCTGTTCAAGTAGTGAGGGAATCTAGGGTATCCGAAAAAATATATCCAAATTTCAAATTGATTTGACTCTGATGCAATGTATGTACCATTGAGCTATAAGGACCTATAATATCTATGAATGTATATTTATAGAAACAAATATTCTATTGTTTTTCTGAATATTATTTTTATTAATCCAATACAATTTGGAGAATTTAATTTTCTTGGAAATAAATTGTTTTATAATAAAAAAAATGCTATAATTAAAACAATATGGTATGGAACAACGAAATACAAAATATTTATACTTTTTTTTTTGGTTTTATTGATTGAATATTAATACATTCGGCCTCATATATAATAATAAATGAATATAATATAAAGTGCCTGAAATATTTTCGGACTGAATTGAAACGATGGTAGCAATATATCATTTAATAATAATTAAAGAATTTTATAAATATAACATAAGTATTGAGAATTCATTATATATATTATAGTCTTATTTTGAACTATTATATTTCTGTTATGTATATTGCAGATGGCTCAAGCGTTGAGGACTGATCCCGAACTCATATAAATAAAATATGATCCATATACTATCTTTAATTTGCCCCATGCCATAGTACATTTTATATATTAATAAAATAAAAAAAAAAAATTTTCAAGATGGATCGTAGTTGATTTTCAATATTTTCAAGATAGATGAATGATGCGAATCAATGGGCACTGTCTTATAACGGTAGCAAAATTCAATAAAAGACCTGATAGTATAAAAAAAAATCTCTTTCGTCTAATGATGCCGGAGTTGAAATATTACGCAGTATGTATATTAAATTCTAACTCTCGGAACTACTAAAACGGAGAAGCTATGAATTCGCAAATCCATTTAAGGCGAAATTACAACTGAAGTGGCAGTAATGTCAGGCAACACTTCAACCTCGCATCACAGAAGTACTAAACGTCACCATCCCTCCGCCATTTCATTTCCTTTTCGTTGAGAATCGGACGAAGTCGTGAAGCTCTTCAGAAAGTCATTTGCCGCTCTTTTTCATCTGAATTCACCAAGAAGTTTTCACACTCTATAAATCTGATCGAAGCAGGAGAAAGAGGTGTCAAAATAGAGCTAGCTATCTTTGAATGGTAGATTACTTTTCCAGTGCCTTCAGGGTCTCAAATTTACTGTCCTGGAGTTTTCCTTCACGTGACTTTTGTTAAGGTATGACATGAAGAAATGCTATCCATCCTTGAAATTATGGTTTCTTTAAATTATTACTATATATTTATTGTTTACTTGCGGTATTGTGCCACATCGCAGTAAAAACAAATAAAAAAAAAGAATAAAACCTGTATCACAACAACCCACGTAGGGTATTGGATTCAACCGTCAAGTTTTCCAACTTAATGTTATTATTTAATTAAGAGTATCCACATTATAAAGGCTGGATGTGCCCTAAGACTTCTGATCCCAGAGAAGAAAAAAAAAAGAATAGATAATTTATCTGGCATAACACGGGATTCAAACCTGGGTCTTTGAGTTTGGCAGATCAGCCCCTTAACACTGAGCTACCCCACTCCCAGCTGCAAAAACAGATAACAAATTATTAAGACAGTGCCGGTCTCAGATATTCCTCTGGACGATGAGGTCATCTACGGCATAAGCAAATTAAATTTATTTTTTAAACTGTTGATAATTTTTTATATTATGTAATATTTGAGTTTCAGTTCACACATTATTTCTATAATACAATTGCTTTATTAATAGGCTAAAACTAATTATTTTAATAGATTTCGTTTTTTATTTCTAACAACGGGCAAGCGCCTCTGATAATCAGCGCCCCCACTTTATCAAGTACGAAATGTGTTAAAACTGTAGAAGCTCAAAGCAGTGCACAGCGATGAGGCAGCGCTAACGACATACCACAATATAACTATGAATTTAAAAACTTTCTTATTTTAATGGATTCGTTTATAATTAAAACTACAATTACAAATTACAAATACAACCTCAATATCGTCGAAAATTTCCATGCGTAGAGTATATTGCATTAAAACACTTAAGAAACCAGTAAACAAGAATCGTAAGCATACAAACATGCATATCTCACAATTTAATCGAGAAAAAAAAGCTACATTGAATGAGAATAAAAAATAGCCCTATGAACTGTTTTACATGAAGGCTGAAACAGGATGGTGGGGGTTTATACCTGAAAAAAACTAAGTCATGTCACCACCATTACAGTGTTTATTATATTTAATATTTTCTGCGTTTTTTTAAGATGAGGTACTGTATGAAAAATGGTTTGCGCGGCCTAAGTCTTATGCATCCTTCTAGCCAATCATTTAAGAATATTTATTTCCGAAAAACATCAGCCTTAATAATCTTGTCTTAAGAACTGCTTCAGAGAACGCTCAGTTTAGAAAATATATCGGCCACAGCAGCAAGAAAATTTCGGAAGTTCCAAAACTGTTGAGATATAAATCATTGAAAAAAAGAAATCCTTCATTCCTAAATTCCTTTTCCTCATAACTTCCTAACAAAAAATCCCAAGGGAAACAAGGGAATCTATCCTACCCACAACCCTATGGGCTTAGAGAAAACAAATTTAATCAACCATAAATAAGTTTAGAACAAGTGGCAGACCTAAAAACATTAAGTCCTGAATAGTGTTTCGAAGTGTCTACTTAAAATTCCAAGTAGTAAATATAAAAATATAAAACAGGAGGCTATAAATTCTTTTCAAAAAAATATAATCTATAATTGGATGCCCCGGTTCTATAAAATGGATAATTTATCACTGTCACAACTTGAACAGAATCTCGAATAATAGAAAAGACAAAAGCTTTAAAATAACTCCTATTTTCATTGTTCTTTTTAGCTTGAATAATTCCGTCTTCATTTATTCGGCACGTTTTTTTCCTTTAACATATAAAAGTTAATATTTCTCACTTGGCAACAAATCGTTAATTTTCAAGGACCATTCACATTGGATTGTCATTAATTAACAATTTTTATTTTCCCTCTTAGAAAACTTTCTTCGTCAATATTAAACTAACAATACAAATATTTTGGCAAGTTTTTTATTTTAAAAGTTTATTTCTACTTAAAAAGTCGTGCTTTTTGTACTAGATGGTGTTTTTTTATTGTATATAAGATATTTACGTACACATGTTTTAGGTGATAACAGGAAGTGTAGAAATATAATATCTTCGTAGAAACATAACAATTTCAAGTGCGATGCAAAGGTATTAAGCAAAAAAAGGATGAAAACTTAACAAAAGAAAAATCTATCCATCTTTTTCAGGAAGAGAAAAATACGAAATGAAAAACATAAACACAAATGAGAACTGAAATGAGGTTTTTTTTCTGAAATAGAAAGGACAATTTACAAGTAAAAAACAGGGCAGAAATTCTTTAGAAGTCTAATTTACTATATGACTGAGCGATGTATTAATTATTAATAATGTAAGAATCTGCATAAGACCAATTAACAATACCACTCTGAAGTAATCTTAAATATCCATCGTAGTATATTGACTGTCGAATGATCAATATACAGATAATTTAAATTAACGTTTAAATATCATCCGCTACTCTCTACCTTCCATTTATTCAGTCCTATCCTCCGAGCTCTTTGCCATCTATTTAGCTTTAGATGTAATAATCAACGAAATTAACAGTAACTATATTTTAATTCTTAGTGATCCCTACTCAGCCCTTAAACAAATAGAAAACTTTAAATTATGTAACAATCCTTATACCTGATATGGGTTAAAATTTTCTCCATGATATATATATATATATACATATACAGGTTGTCCCGTAAGGTGATGGCAATATTTGAAAATTAGATAGTAGACATCAAGATCTAAAAAAAAAAAACGTTATATAAACAATAGACCGATTTCCAATTCATCATCATCAATTAAAATAGACTTTTTTTAAACACATTTATTGAGAGACACTGGCGGATCAAGGATTTAATTGTGGGGAGGTTTCAGCCCGAAAGATTTTTTTTCATATACATACAACTATAATAGATCAGAAAAAAAATAAAAGAAATTAACTACCTATATGAAATGGTGTTTAAGTGGTTCTTGAAGTCCTATTAAATGTAATTACACGAACAAGAATACTTTAAGAGATAGTTTTTAACATTTTTTTCTGTAAAACATAGTTATATTTTACCATTTTTGGGGGAGGCTTCAGCCCGAAAGCCTCCCCCTCCCCCGTTGATCCGCCTGTGTTGAGAGATATTAGAATCTGTCATATATTACAATAAGAAGATTTATAATAACGAATTAAAAATACCGCTGCGGCGGTATATATACTAAAATTGGAATTAAAAAAGTAAAGGAAATTTGAGATTTTATTTTATTTTTAGCGAGTCGCGTTTTTGTTGAACAGTAAGCGATAACTTAATAATTATTTGATTATAAGTAATTGAACACTTTATATATACATTATATATATATATATATATATATATATATATATATATATATATATATATATATATATATATATATATATATATATATGCAGGGTGCTCCATAAGTAAAAGGAAATTTTCATAGGAGTGATAGTAGACCACAAGATCTACACAAAAGATTATATAAACAATAGACCAATTTTCAGAAAAGAATAGCAAATCCATGTTTTGTAGTTTTTTAAGCAAGTCGTGTGTTTTGTTGAATAGGAAACGATAACTAAAAAAAATATTTTATTTAAGTAATTAACAATCGCTTCGTTGTAAACTAGACAGTATTAAATATAAATATAGTTTTTTTTTTCATTATTAAAACCATTTAAAGTGTAATTTTGAGAGACTGAACTAAGCCATATTCTGTTTTTAAAAAATAAATAAATTATTTGAGATTTTTTTTAATCATTATCCAACTATATAGGCTTTAAGTCTATATTAATTAAGTGTAGGTTAAGGAGGCGAAAACTTGAAATTCACATCAAGTTGTATAAAGAAAAGATGTGATTTTCTATCGAGTCACCTAAAAGTACCAGTGTTTTCATCAAAAATTACTACAGTTGCAATGATTTTATTTCTTGTTTTTCCATGATCTGGTATGTATTACAATAAACAAAATTACATTGAAATAGTATATTATACATTTATACAAATAGATATTCCTTAAATTTTCCTGTAAAAGTATTTTTTAAAGTTTTCACGGTCTTATATTTAGTTTGCCAAAATACGTTATTAACATTCAATTATATGAAATCCACAATCCAAACATCATGAGGTGACCCAAATGAATTCCGTTCCATGGAGGGATTCCGGATGAATCCTCTTGGGAGAGATGCAGCTATTCATTGTAAACTTCCATTAGGTTACCGACACACACCGGCAACTCAGAATCCCAAGGGGATGCGGATTCGGCATCGCTAGGATAGCCACATCTCAGGAGACCCTCCCTAAAGCTAAAGTCTTGGTTGCCAAAACATTTTCATAAATAGCCTTATAAAAAATAGTAATATATAATAATAATACTCGACATATAATATAATAATAAGCGACAAATCTTCCAATAATAAGGGCTTGACAGTAATAACAAAGTAGTTTTTTTTTTTCTTAACGGTTTGGATAGTAAAACGTATTAACGCGTCTTTTCCAATCTCTCCACCAAATCTCTCTTATATTCCCAACCATTAAATTCCTCATTCGAACACCTATTACAGCCAGATATAAAAGTCTGGCTTTATTTCAGAGGTTTATAAAGTAAATAATAATAACTAGGGAAGTAAAGAAATCTGGTGCGTGCAACACACAACTTTCACTTACCCCTCTACTTTGAAAAAAATTATTTTCTGGCAATGTTTGACTATTATAAAATGTTTGAAGTACATTTTAAAAGGAGCTAAAGCATAAAGCTTACAGATAACAAATCATTAAGACCATTAAGATTACAAAAAGTTTATATATTACATCGTCGGTAGGAAATAAAAATCTAGTTTCTACATCTGATTTTATGAACCACATAACTTCTGTCTCTGAGCATTTCAGTTGACAGAATAACTCCAATTTCAATATTTTATATATCTATCTATGGGAAAAAATATATCTATATAGACAGTGAGTAAGTTGAATCCAGAGTAGGTGATTGCAATGTTGAAATCTAGAGCTGTTAATAAAGAATTTTGCACTAGAAACATTAATAAGAAAGAATGTTGAAATTGGAGTAAGTCATCCTGTCAACCGAATGGCTCATATATGGCTAGAGCGATTTCAAAGTACATCTGAATATTTAACCTATAAATGATTATGGATTGTAGGACTATTAGTTATTAAACTGTTATTTTCTATGGTAAAGTTCACTAAATTGATATTACGAGATTTGCATTGCCTGCCATAGATATTGGGGCTTCAAAAAGGGAAAATTCATCAAATTATTCACTAATCTTATGTTCTGAAAGGTTACTTGAAAATTTATTGGAATAAACGGCATATGGGTAATTATTTAAATATAATATCATATCTAGTTACTAAACAACAGTAGACGTATTTAAGGTTATAAATATACCCATGAAATATTTTTATATTTCACTTCTTCTTTCACACAAGTACAATGAAATAGTATTTTTAACGATGACATGGCTTGGTTCAGTGGATCTTATATACTTTTTCAAACTTTGAAAAAAATTTAAAAGTTTATATTTAGTATGAAAATTTCATTTAATTTCCTTGGAAACATGTGATTTGCGTTGTATAATATTAGTTTTCTGAAATTATTATATATATTTTGTTCTTCACTTTCCTTTACCTTATACAACTTTATTTATTTGATATTATTTTTTCTAAAATTCTCCGCTTTCCAACGATATATTATACGTATATATTCTGACTGTTATTTCCGAAGATTAATTTTCAGCTTGAATAATCATTTTTCTTTTTTTCTCCAGTTTCCAATATTCTTTCAAACTTCATATTTAGCCATTTTTTTTATAGCTAATGCCAATAAAAGAGAGTTAATTTTTTTAAATAATCCATATCAAAGGTACTTTAGAGGAAGACGTATATGAATATTGGCCATTTAAGCTCTGCAAAGTGACATCAATGGGGATTAGACCTAAATGATGTTAAAGACCACTTAATTATACAATGATACACCGAATTTCGATCTCAATACATTCTCTTACTATATATTACATAAATAATACATAAGATTAAATGATCGAAATGTATTGGTATAAAAAAAAAAGATTTATCTTGACGAAATTGGTGTATTCGATTTAATCTACAATGAATTTAATCTACATTATTTTGTAATGCCAATGTCAAAAACTGATGTAAGGATTTTTTATGCCCTATTCGATTTGGAATTGCAGTCGATTTATAATGCTGAGACCGGAATAAGTTGTAGTCGCTTGGAGCTGGTTTGGCGAATATGAAAGGTGAGACAAAAGATTCAATCCAAAACTTATAAATTTATTAATGCAAAGTTGACTTCTGTAATATAGTGGAGAAACCCTAAAATCCAAGCTTTAAAACGTAACCGAGCTTGTACCAATGGTTTTCTATGGTTGTGAACGAACTGGTTCAATAGCTATATCTTGCACTGATTTTTATCAACAATGGCCTTAGCATTGAATTTTGCGATTTCCTTGGTCCGTCAATAATGTCAAAATTTCCTAAATGAAATTTGGCAAACTAAGAGGAACAATAGTACGCAGTAGTATCTCTTCCTGGTCTTTGAGTGTTTCCAGTGAAATGACTGTAGAAATCTTAGTTTTGGATTTAGTATTTTTTTCGAGACATTTGGGTCGCATGTTATTTTTCTTTCAAATGTCAGAACAAGGTAATGGACGGTATCTGTCTGTCGAATTAGTGTATTGTAGCATACTGCGATATATTTGAAATATACTTTCAGATAAATTTTAAAAACAAATAAGGATGATATAGTGGTAGCAGAATAGACTTGGAGACAGGACTGGGCAATAAACAACTAATGATTAAGCTTGTCCTCGAGGTCGAGAGAGCCTTTCTCTATTACGAAAGTCATTGTTCATGCTAATAATGCTCAACTGAGGGTACGCGTTTTGCTTTGGCCCGTTTTCTTGCTACCCACTGTTTTGTTCTAAGCAAGCAGAGAATATTAAGTCTAAGCAAGTAAGTCTAAGCAGAGAATATTAACTAGAGGTTTTTTGTTGAAATATTAATTTTGACACTCGTTTTGAATATTTTTTATTGTATCTTTTCTTACAAGAAGTAATAGGTTTGATGTTATGAAAACGGACCTTGATGTTGGCAAATAACTTATTATATGGAACATAGCTGGCAACGGGTATATTTTTAACAAATGATGTAAGCTCACAGTGATTTGAATGGACAGTAATATGAACAGGTTTCAAGATGCATTATAATAAATTATTAGAAGAGTGATCAATAGATAGAAAAACATTTGTATTGATAATAACTTTTACAAACATATTTGAAACCACTGATGAGGAGTAATAGGGAATCCAACGCGTAGTTGGGATGATTGTGTTAATTTTCTAGATTGTACATACAATTAAATCTATATTTAATTTATATCTCAAAATTAAGACACGCCCAAAACATCTATTAAATAAAATACTATTCCGGAAGGAATCAGACAACAGCTGGAGAAAAAATTTCGTAGGAACATTCCTCGAAAATGTCTCAGAATTAAAATTAGAATCTGTTTTGGACGTGCCGGACATTATTATCCCTCCATGGATCCATACCTCGCCAGTTATAGAGAACTCAATGGATGGCTCTCGAAAAGATACGCTACTTCCTATCGAAGCACAAAGCCTGTTTCTGGAAATAATGGAAAAACATAAAAAATGTAATGTTATATATATACTGATGCTTCAAAAGTAAACAACGAAGTAGGATGTGCTATTGTCAACTCTCAAATAGAAAGTATTTCAAACTTCCGGAGATCTGATCTGTGTTTAGTGGAGAGTTGATCGCTATTAGAGAAGCTTTGACTTACATTGGGTCAACGGAGAGTAACAAATGGGTCGTGGTAACGGACGCATAGAGTGCAATGCGCTAGCCATCTAAAAGAAAACACCGACAACCACACTGGCGAGATCTACTAAAAATATCTGGTGGAAACTAACAGAAAAGGAAAAGGATATAATATTCATGTGGGTCCCTTCACACTACGGAATTGTCGGAAATGAACATTCAGACAAAGCAGGAAATATGGCGAGAATGCTAGAAAGAAATCCAACAGTTATAATTAACGAAATCCCGATAGAAGATTTTATACGGCATATAAAAAAAAAATTGCCGGTAATGTGGCAGAACGTATGGCAACAAAAAGTACTCTGCCGCTTAAGAATCGGGCATGTGAATTTTCAAATGCCTATTTACTAAGAGGAATAGACCCACCGGTTCGCGAGAGCTTTAAGGTGCAAAGAACAGTCCAACATATCATCCAAGAGTCCCCAGTATTTAAGAATACCAGAAAAATTTGAATATGGCTCAGAATCTAAAAGAAAACCATAGTGACAACGAAACGCCGTGGTAAACACCATAGAATTTTAAAAAAATTATGAAATTCTACAATAGAGTATGAATGTTGCCAATAACCATGGAGGGTAGAGGCAACAATAAAAACAAATCTATATTTAAAGCCTTATTTTAATTTTTTCTATAACTTTACATAAAGACCTTCAAATGCCAACAGTTAACGACCATATACGGACACACTACAAAAGATTTCATGATAACTAAATAGACATACGTTAGTATGTGTAACCGTGTTAACACTTATACCAAACATAGATACATGAAACATGCCCAAAAACACGCTTAGGAGACTGAAAAGAAGCTGGATGAGGGATTTCCTCGCTTATATAATAAATTCAACACAGGAATGGATGCCTCTGGGCACTCTCCTTCCTCAGTCCTGTCAAGCCACTAATGCTGCAATCTTATTGACATCAGACCCGCGAATTCTCATTGCTAATATAATGTTTAAAAAAAATATATATATACATCATTATTATTTTAGTGGAAAATATTTGAAAGTTGATAGCAGCAATGACAGGCTCACAACTAAAAATGATTTTACAATTACAATAATTTTATGTTATCCCTCTTTCGTTCTAAGGCAGAAATAAATAAACAAACATACATATTATCATAAATTTATATTGAATCATAAAGGAGTGTTTTTTTTTTTTTTGTTAAGTTGTATCACATCTTTACTTTAAGAGTTTATTGAATGTTATATTGAAATTCTGATATCTTATGGATATTTAATACCGAACAGAATGTAGTAAAATTTCTGAATAAATACTACAAAAAAATATTGCTTTGAAAATAAAATGATGGTACAAAGGAGAATGTTGATAATTTTAAAATGGTTCATTCAGAGTATAAAAGCTATTCTTGTGTGTTATTGTTTCCTTTCAATTGTATCGCTATTCCACATAAAAGTATGAATAGAAATAAAATGTTTTCGAAGATGAAATCATTTACAAATTATAATGTAGGTTATGACTTCGAGATTTTAAAAAGCTTGCTTCATTTTATCTGTTTTTCAGTTGTATAACTACATACCCATCTTAGTGAAGCTAATTTTAATGGGAAGAAATAATGAGATTTCCTAGTCAAACAAGTTAAATACATATAAAAATTAGAATGTTTGTTTTTGCTATGTCGTACATTAGGTTTATGGGAGAGTTACAATTGCAAATATTTTGAATGGTTTTATTGTTCCTCCATCAATTTTGAAAAAGTGTTTATCGGAAAAAAATCATACATACCACCAACAATATCTAATAACATAAGTGGGTTGACAAAATAAGTCCTTTTTATTTGTAATTTAACTCTTCTTAAAATTAGATTATTATTGTGTTAGCTATTGATCTGGAAACATAGAAGAAAATATAATTCAATATCAGCATATTTTGCTGAATTATTTTTTTTAAACTAAGCAAGCTAAAAAAGATAATAGAAAAACCGAACGCATTTATTAAGCGCTCGTTTGCCAACTTTCGTTTCGGAAATTTTGACTTTAATTTGACACGAAAATCGCAAAATTCAATGTTATTTTCCGAACAATTACAATACGTCTGCTTTATTTTCACG
Source organism: Nezara viridula (assembly GCA_928085145.1). Classification (NCBI taxonomy): domain Eukaryota; kingdom Metazoa; phylum Arthropoda; class Insecta; order Hemiptera; family Pentatomidae; genus Nezara; species Nezara viridula. The sequence goes on along the minus strand of OV725081.1, from coordinate 68,541,240 downwards.
TTCATTACAAGCGCGGATGAAAATTTGAAGAAAAAAAATACACGTAAGAAATAATTTGTTTTTTCACGTATTATATAGAATACAATAAACAGTTTTAAATAAATAAAAGGCTAAGCGAACCCGGAGCTTAACTACAAACCTTGCATATAAAGTTTCTTCCACAAAAACTGAAGTTCGGAAGAAATAAAATACACCTACATTTCAGTAGACCTTCAGGACAATTGTTCTTTGGTCATCACTGATTAATCTTTCAATGATTCGTTGTTTTTCCTTCCCAACAATTTTAGATATCACAACATATCGTATGAATTTATTAAAAGATTGCCAATAAAAAACTTCCATTACAATTTAATTTAATATTTCACCTCATCATTGCTGACGTTTTGAGATTTTCTTCCATCCTATTATATTTGATTTATAATTTGAATTCTAAAATGCATGAAACATGTTATTAAAAGTTATACTCTTTAAATTTTCAAAGTTATTTATTGCCTAGTATAAATGATGTCTGTTTTTTTTATATATTGTATTGATTAATATATTTCATAGGGCTGTACATTACCAAACCAACAATTGGTCTGCTTTAACAAGATTAAATTTTAACATTGTACTCTGTAGCTATTGTTTATTTTTCTTTGTATGAAAGTGTGTTGTGCTTTGTTGGATACTATTGTTGTTGAGTTTTAATATTGTTAACGATGTCTGAATAGTGTGTTGCTAGATGTTTTGTTTTGTAATTAACTGTTATTCTATTGTTTTTTGAGATGTGAATTGCTTCAAGAAGTTTTCTATTGTTGTTTATTGACTCTGTTTCTAATATTTGTGGCGTATGTGGCTTTAGTGCCCTTTCTCAGTCTCCAATGGATCCCCATTTCAGTGATGCTGCTGAGCGAGAAGAGCTGGGACCTCTTAGAGTCTTCCCTTATCTTCAACAAGTGGGAGAAAGGGCTCGACTTGGAGCTCCCTCGGCTGACTGTAAATATTGTAAAATATTTCTCGCCTTTGTTTTTAATTTATCCAAATTTTCCCCTATTCAGACATCTTCAGGGATAATCAGATTTTATAAGTAATTCAAATCCTCATTTGAAAAAACATATACAAAAATCTTTTAGAGGATTTACTATTAGACATTAGCCCATTTCTAAAATCATAATAACTATAAAAATATGGACTTTGTGTGTCCCTCCCCCTTTCTCGCCTTTAAAGCTATACGGGGTTTTCCCGGGCCAGGGGTTGTGGGTGGCGATTTAAAATACTCTCCGACACCGGGACGCGAACTCGTGACATTTTAAATCCATTGTCTCATAGATCAGGTTACCGGGCAACGGCGGTTCTGTACACACTCGTGTACAGACTTCGGCCACAACGCAAAAAAAAAAAAAAAAATTACAATATTTACAGTCAGCCGAGGGAGCTCCAAGTCGAGCTCTTTCCCCTACTTGTGAAGATAAGCGAATACTCTAAGAGATCCCGCCGCTTCTCTCTCAGCCAGCATCACTGAGATGGGGATCCAGTGGAGACTGAGAAAAGGCACTAAAGCCACATACGCCACAAATATTAGAAACAAAGTCAATAAACAACAATAAAAAACATGAATCAATACACATCGCAAAAAACGATAGAATAACAATTAATTACAAAACAAATGGCAACACACTATTCGGACATCATTAACAATATTAAAAGTCAACAACAACAATATGCAACAAAGCACAACATACATACTTATGTTTAAAAGGCCTTTATCTACTAAGTAAATAAGCATTGAATGTTACAGGTGAGAAACCTTTTTATCAATTTTTTTTCTTCTTTGTTTTTTATTTTTATTTGTGTTTTATCATATTTTATTTCATCTGCTTTACCAAGCTTTTTTTCTCTTATTTTTGTTATAATTTCTACTATTTTTGTAATTGCATATATTCTATGAATGAGTTTCTCACATCTCAAATACTCAATACTTGATTGAGGCAAAATGTATTTTTTCTATAAAAAAAAAATAAAATTGTGGATTGTTGAAATTAAAGTTATGTTGTAATTGTATGCTGTGGTGTGTTGTAGTTTTGATGTTTTTTGTGTTTTTGCAGTTAGATATGTGCTGGGTTATTATGGTCCTGAGTTTTTTCGAGGTTTCGCCTATGTAAATCTGTTGACAGTTTTTGCAATTCTGTTTGTAAATACATTTCTCTTGTCTATTGTTGCTCCTTTTTCTTTATTTTTAGTTATCTATCCACTTAATTTGTAATTTTGTTTATCTGTTATATTCTATTCTATGGAAATGGAGAGTGTGAATGATGATGTAGGGGAACAAAAATACATTTCAATCAAACTTATTTTCCTTCAATAAAATTATAAGCCGATTGCATATACGGTTAGGATCGGTTTTACTCCTATATCGATGCATATAAAATCTTCTAGTGTTTATCGAAAACAATAAAAGCTGTTGCTAAAAACCTAATCGAAAATCGATCTATAGTGACAGGGCGTACAGTCAGCTAATTTCACAAGTTATGGGGTGGAGGCTCACGAAGGTGCGTGACTGGGAGGTAGATTGCGGGAATAGAAATATCGCCAACCGTGACCTGATAGTACAATATGTTAGCAACTAAATGCTCAACAAAAGGTCCCTTCTAAAGGTGAATACCGGGAAGGGGTCAAATTTTTATAGAAAGGTACCCCAAATGTTGTAGTAAAATTATAGGGGTTGTAAAAATAATGCAAGATTTTCATGTTTTCTTCATATTAACATTCTGTATAACAAACTGTTTCTGGAGACACATAGAAGGAAACACCTACCTACACATAAAGAGGCTGCCACATATGATTTATCACTGGAGTATGAGTTATCTAACTCATATCTATAAAAATATTTAATTATATTATAAGTATTTGTGACCATATCAATCGAACCCTCAGGTTTAGGTCAGGAATGTGTACATATGACCGTAGGCATACGTGTATTTAATCACAATTTTCGAGCCTTTTAAATATTATTATTATTATTTGTATCTACATATGCGTTTGCAATCCTAAGATCTCTGCTATTTGTTTTGCTTAGTTATGTAAGTTTTCTTTGGTATACATGTGTTTTTATTCATTTATGATATTTATTATATAAATATATTTATATATGGACAATAAAAATATTTGCAATATATAAAATATGGGAATATTTGAAATATGAAAATATTTGAAATAATAAAAAGATTTATGATGTTTGTTATATAAAAATATTTTTGTTTTTGTCTCCTTATAATGTACTTATTTACTTCTACTGTTAAAACTAATCCCTACTAACACTTAATGGGCCAGACTCCATGGCTACGGTGTATATTAAGCCAATAGAATGTTTCTATTCTCTATAACAAACTGTTTACGTTTGAGGAATTATTAATTTTTATGGGTGCCAATACCTATTAATCTTTCCCCCCCCCAAAAAAAATTTGTTTATCTTCATTAGCATTTTAGTAGTTTAAAATAATTACTACGTGATTTTTCCCGTAATTTCGTTTTTCAGACAGATAAATTAAGGAAGACTTGGCTGAATGAGTACACAGTACAACGATGGTTTAACAAATTTCAGAGGGAGACTTTAGCACTGAAGATAAAGATGATCGTGTAAGGACTTCTTCCTTTGATGACGATGATCTTTGCGCAATCACTGTTCGAGAATTTGCATTAAAACTCTCGGTTAGAAAACCAACCATCGTTGACCACCTCAATGTAATTAGAAACCAGGTAAAAAGATTGAAACTTAGATTCCTCGTACATTAAACAGCAATCTAAAAATCTTAGTCATGGAGCCAGTGCATTTTATGCCGAAACAGAAACGAACTTCAACCGCCGAACTCACCAGACCTCTTGACTGCTGATGACCTCTTTTTCGGATATTAATAAAAAAATACAAAGGAAAGGTAAAAATTAAAATACAATTTCAAAATTTAATTTTTTTTTCTCTCTTTGAGTATGTATCCGCATATAGTATTGACAATTAGCAGATTTGATGTGATGAAATAAGAATTAACATTATAGGCATGAGGAAGGATAGTACCAAGCAACACCTCTTCCTGGTCATTATTTATTTCTTTGATTTAGGTGAGGAGATCTCTCATCCAGCTCCTTTTTAGTCTCCTCCTGACAGACATGTCAGTCGTGGCCATGTCGTTTATAAGTCTGTTTGTGAGTCTCTGAAAGTTTAATTTAACATAGTTTTCATGTAAAAATTTTTTTATAGAAATGTTTGTTTCCTAAAAGCTTATTATTTTGGAAGGCTTAACAAAGGAATAATAAAACATTGTTATGTTGTTTTATTCCCGCAAAAATATCGAGTTCGGCCTTTCTGTCAATCGTTGAAAAATGATGGTGACGTATATTTCCTTTACCTCCAATGAAAGTTCGACAAGGAACATGAAAAACCCATAATGGTATTTAAAAATACTTGGGTCATTCTAGTTCATCGATTTTTTGTTGCTGTTACTATATAAATAATAAATTTTAATAATAATACGAAATTAAGAAAAAAAAATTACTAATGTAGCTACTTTACAAAAAAATAAATAATCGAAAGAAAATCAAGTTTCATATAGCTACTGCTAGTACAAAAGATCGTATGGAACAATTTTATATGTCATTTCTATTTGTGCTAAAGGTGGAATTTTGTAGTCTGCAACTCCAATAAACAAGCTGCTGCGGAAAATAGCAGAAGGAAATAAAATATGATATTATACAATTAAATTACTCTTTTGTAAAACTAAACTAAATTTTTACATACCTATATAGGTAAAAAATATTGCTGCAATTTATAGAAAATAATACATCATTAACGGCTATATTACTATTCCAGTTCCAAAATAAATTATATAGAAAACATAATAAAAAAATAAATGTGTATACATATGCCATCCTACAAAATGCCTAATTAAATATAATACTCCTAGAACGGGTGCCTTGATTCAATGAGGATATGTTAAACACGCACTGCGTTTAAGCTGTACAAACCTAGCCTATCTACAACCGATACGGATGAATATTTTCCTGAGATTAATGGGTATATTAAACCAATAAATTACGTATTAACCATTGACAAGCATAGGAATGTAAAATAAACTTTTGTTTTCTTTTTTCTTTTGTCACATAAAATTAGGAATTTATGATATACCAAGTGACATCATAGGTAAGGAAAGTACCCAACAGAGCTTCTTCAGTTTGATTGAGTTTCTTAGACTACTTTTAAGTTCGGAGCTTTTTCTCAGAGAACAGCTATAATTAAGTATAAATTATAAAATTTTTGGTATATAGTGCTAGTAGATCGGCTAAATCGTTTGGTTAGTGTAAGTTCAGAATATATCGTTATATAAATCTATAAATTCTCAAAAAAACAATTGAAATTTTTAGGTAATCCTAAGATAATTAATAAAATAATAATAATAATGTATATGGATTAATTAATACATAATATTTTTTTATCGGATCTTACTGTTTTCTTTGTATTGTGTCTTTGAGTATTAGAATATGTAAAAGTTAAATAAAATTAAAAAAAATTTAAATAATTATAAAATATTTTATAAGAATAGATAATTATTTTGGGTATAAGTTTTATTTACTAATAGTAACGTTTTACAAAATTATTTATTATTAATGTGCTGATCAATTTTTATATGTATTAATAATATCATTATTAGTGTAACAGAAATGTTTCTAAGACTTGGCAATAGGTGAAGTGAAGAAACGTCGTCAGATGTAAAAAATAAGACAAAAATGAAATAAAGTTTCGTGGATTATAAAGGGTTTCAAAGTAATCGTCGATATAATAGATTTATACTCAATAATTATGTACCCGTGAAAATCTAAATTTAATAGCTTTATTTTAAAACTAAAAAACATTCTCAGAAATAAACATAATATATATTGAAGAGAAATATAATTATGCCAATTAGAATGAATTAATTGTAAACTATACAAATATTGGAATGAAAAAATATCTTTCTTAAGGTCAAAGTCAATACTTCGGTCACTTTATGGGATAAAAATGGCAATCCTTGTACACATACCGATATGTAAAAAATATTTAGAGGAAAATAATTTTCATGTTCAAAATATTCATTAAAAAAATATATTGCTTAATGTATTTTATATTAGTAATTTAAGACCTTATATATACATGTCCGATATATAGCAACACCCAGACAAAAATCTGTTTTGGCATTGATCGAGTACTAGCTATGACATAAATAGGTCTCTCATTCAATTTCTCTTCAATCTCTTCATACATTTCAAGAACATCTGGATATTGTATTGGTTCTATCGTTATTTCTATTATGCGTTGTTTATCGTGAAATCGATTATGCTGAATATTGCCATTTATGTTTCAGTAAGCAAACATGAGTAAATAAAGTTCCATTATTGATATTTATTTCTCTATTATATTATTAATGCGCACTATATATATATATATGGTATATAGAAATAGAAATAGAAAAATCATCTTTATTCTGGGACTAGATTCCTTTAGAATAACAGTACTGTTCATATAAATTAACCATAAATCTGGCCAAAAGACATATTATAATGAATAATAACAAAACACTAGTATGAAATTAAGTATTAATTAAGCTCTTAGGATAAATTAACGAGAACAGTTGGGTAATAGGGGTTTAGTACTACAATATTGAGCTAAAACACTAGCATAATAATAACAGAATGAAATTAGAAAGGAACGCAAAATAAATTTTATAGGCATAGCATTGTAGTGATGGAATATAAAAATTTAAAAAAATAATAATAACTGTTAATATGTAAGGAAAGAAATTGTACAAAAAAAAAAAAAAAATGATATACATATGTTCCTTAAGATATTTAAGTGATTATGCGTAAAGATTAGGAGAAGAAAAAATTTAAAAAAAGTGTACATATATATACACATAGCGAGGAGTGTATTAAAGATAATTAGAAAATATAATACACTTCAACGAAATACAATTTCATGAATAAAAAAATTAGAAATTAAGAAAAACAAATTTTATCTACTCATAATGCTTAGTGAGTGGTGATGAAAATTAACGTTCAACACAGAATAAAACCATAAAACATAAGAGAAAAAAGTAATGTCTAAAAAAATGAAAGTCTTATTACATAGTATGGATTTAACCAGCGTCTGATTGGATTGTGAGGAATATATATGGTATGAATGAAAACCTAGGCTTAATAATTATTGTCCTAGAATGTGACAGATTGTATTCTTTACTATTCGATTAAAAAAAATATTTCCCAGTTCCAAAGTTCTTGAGTAGTGATGATAACCTACTTTTATTGATAAGTTTGTAGTAAAGAAAAGTTTTCGACTGTAAAACCCTTAATTAAATATTGAATAAGAGAGTTTTTACCTTATTTTTTTTATCAATTGGTGTTTCTCTCCACAAATTAAATAACAAATGAATGCTTGTGAAAACTCCAAATCTTATAAATAAACGAAACACTTATTAATATTTAAGGAACATAAGGCTAACGCAATAAATTTTGTATACAACGAAATGATTTTTTTTTTAAACTCATTTCTTTAGTTTTCTTCAGTGGATTAAACGAAACGTTACTCCACGAAAGGTATTTTAAAAATTTTTGCAGGTCACGCCAAACTTCTCAATATTTTTGAAGGCCACCTTTTCTCTCGATTTTGTGATCAAATTATCTTACGATCCAAGCAGAAAGCAAATGTGTATTTACAGTTTTTATTACCTGATTAAATAGACAAAGTTTGCCCTCCTCCAGATTGAAAACGCCCCAATTCCAAGAATTTTCGTAATAAAATAGTTGTAGGTTACGATGAGATGAAACTATTTACGAAGTTACAGGGAGATGTTAATAATTCGATAAAAAGGAGTCTGTGCCACGGATTAATAGAATATATTGTTTTTTTCATTTTAATTGTTTACTCCTTTTGCATTTGCGCAGTAGCGAGCAAATTTGATGTTCCTGATAATTTTCAGCGAATATGCTTGATGACGACTTTAATTTAGTTAATTATGAAGGAACAGATCTCTGTTCCATTTTCTTTTTAATCTGCATTGTAGAGGAAAATGATAAAAGAAGTGGGTAGAGGTGATTTTGAGTTTAAGCGTAAAATTTAATGTATATTTCGTTGATATAGGATTTTAATATTGAAATGTTAAAGTATTACATGTATAATAAATTTTGTATTATACGTCACCAGTTCTTGTATGTTCCAAGTAATTATTTTCTCTAATTGTAAGTACGAGGTATCGCCAATAGTGTTTTTGTAAATTCTAGGTTGTTGTCAATAGTTATCAGTGGACATGAAGCTTTTCTTAGGTAATGGCGTGGTCACATGACGTCAGATAAAATAAACAAATAAAGTTAATCCATTATAAAAAAAAAACGTCCAATTTTATTTATTATTAATTAAAAATTATCTTTTTGAAATATTAGGTCTTGATAACAGGAAAATAAACTGAGTATGCAAAGTTGGAAAGCCTTAATAACACGACCTGAGCGTAAACAAACATAATATCTGCAAACGACCGCAGTGTAACACGAAACCCAGCGGGTCCATTAATGTTTCCTTTCTGTGTGCAAGTTACAGAGGCCTCTGGGATGAAGCTAAATTAGTTAAAACATTTCAATTACAACAACTAATATTTCAAATTTTTAGAACTATTTATTTGAAAAATAATAAAAATCTAACGTAGCGAAGAACAGTTCGTACAGTTTCGAAAAATTACGTAACATTCCACCAATATAAAATTGAATAATTTAATTTACCAATATAATTACTGGTACGCAAGGTTTTCTATAACTCGCAAAGGGATAGAATGTTAGGAATGCATTAAAAATGTACGTTAAACATGCATCGGAATGGACGTTAAGCTGCAACAGACAGAAATTTAATGATATTATTCATCACGTGCTGTGATTTGATTTTAATCAATTTTAATATTATTCCTACAATTTAAAATTTTAAAAAGGTATATTCATAAGCACTTGCTGTTCCACTGTGGGAAGATTGGACTTGTGGTATGACGCCCCACCAAAAAGAAAAAATAATCCTAATTTTTTTTCATTGGTCCATATTTACTTCTCTGATTGATCTGAGCTAAATACATAAACAATTATAATGTGTAATTTTTTTTAAATTATAGCACATATATAGCTAAATTTAACAAAGGATCGAGAAAAAAATAACCCTAGTTTTGTTGTATTTTAAGCATTATTATTCCCTATAATTAAGGTTTTTTGTTTTGTTTTTTAACCATTCTGTAAGGGCTACTTAAATATAACTTTAAATAGTTCCTCTTTTTTTTCTTTCTTCAAAATATTTGCCTTTATTAAAAAAAAATTAAATAAATAAAATAAAAACTATGGTGTGTGCTTAAGACCACACGAAAGAAGTGAAAACATCAGCAAGAAGTAATAATATGAAAAATAGATATTTTTTTTTTGCTCTATGTTCACAAAATAATACATTTACGATATATATAATTATAATTCTGAATAACTGTTTTGTTTTGTTGATGATTTTAATGACCATTGCACTACGAAGTGCAAAATAAAATCGAATAGAAACACTTCATTTCATATTTTTATGGATAGTTAAAAAATACATCTATACTCACTTCTGCAAATTGATTTCTGGATATTTTAAGCTATAGCTTTTTCTGGATATTAAGCTAAAGCTGCGTTAAAAGCGCACTCTAAAATGTTTATAATTGCTCAACTTTACCAGAAAATAATTTCTTTATTTAAAGTAGAGAGGTAAGCAAAAGTTGTATGTTGCGCGCACCAGATTGTTTATAATTTTTCCTGATACATAAATTTAATTTAAAAAAAAGAGTAGAAATCGTATGTGTTTAGATTTTCAGCTCAGATCACTCAAAGAAACAAATATTCAGGACAGAAGCCTCCCTTCCACGTGAATCCATCAGTAGTTGCAATCTCCAAAAATTAATAGTTACGATTGATTATAATTTAAGAAATAATCCCTAAAATAATGTAGACCATTAATGGTCAATATAATTCGGAGAACATTATGTGGCTTATTTATAAAGATATTATCTATATTTAAAGGGGTTATCAGTGGAGGAATATCAATATAACAACTTTATTCTCAATATAACAACCGCTAACGGATGCTGGGATTTGAGATGTAAAGAACTATAACCAGTTAAAATAGCTAAAGGTTGCAAAGCAACCATTCCTGAGTGTAGGATATTTCATTTTGATTGGGCAAATAAGTGAAAGTTGGTTTGCGGTAACGGAAAGCGCCACAAGTGGCAAACATAGCCATTTTTTTCTAAAAGTAATAACAAAAAGCCTTCCCGTGCAATAGGTAATAATCCAAGATGAGGAAAGTTGCAAGTAGGAAGTGAGACGCTTGGCAAGAAAATGAAGCTGTCTAGAGAGGCCGAGATGTATAAGAAAAACGTCTTGTTTTCATTCTCTACAACGGAGAGAGGGAGGTTTGCACAAATTCCGCTTATACTCTCTTAAATTATAAAACAAGTAAGTCCTTAGTACATGGAATTCATATATTTTTTTTTACTGATTTTTCACAATTATATTATTTAACCACAATTTTGAATAAAAGTTGCCATAACGTATTTTTTCCCCGTTTAATAGGAAAAAAATTAAATCATTTACCGAAGAACATGCATCCTCTGATACATTATTAAAAATGATAAGTATTTGATATTTAAATATCTTTCCCTATCCATTGTAATGTAACTAGGGAGGAATAATGCGGTAAAAATTCGATGTTTTCCTTCACTTTAACTTTTATTTTCCCTGTTGAACAAATCCGATACCTAGGACTCAACCTAGACAACGTCTAACTTCCTCATACCAGATTGAAACGAAAAGAAACCACTCGACTTTTCCGATTACTTCAGCATTTACTAGACAAATGCAATAACCTTTCGATTAATTACAAAAGACTCATATACATGACCATATTAAGACCTATTTGGACTTACGGAGTTGAGCTTTGTGGCTCCTCTAAACCATCGAATTTCTCTCGTATGCAATCTTTACAATCCAATATCCTTCGTAAGATCCGTAATGCTCCTTACTTTAGTAACAAATAAAATAATCCATAATGATCTGAATGCTCCATATGTTTCCGATTTCTTCCAATTCAGATATCTATAATTCCATAATAAACTTTAGAACTATCCTAATCCTCTCGTTTCTAACCTTGGTTCCTCCTCGATCACTGATAACCCTCCGAGGCGTCTGAAAAGAAAATGGCTTCGTGATTTCCTAATTTAGGTACTTCATTAGAGTGCTACTAGATGGGTAGATTCTCTGCAACCTTTGTCATGCCATGTATTTCTTTTTATCACGTTTGCTGAATGTATAATAATTTGTACAGTTGTAAATTTCATAGACAATAATAAAAAATAAAAATGAAAAACTGTTAAATTTAAATGACTTATATATATATATATATATATATATATATATATATATATATATATATATATATATATATATATATATAATAAAACGCTTAACAAACCCGAAGGTTCGATGCCGACACCATCAATCGCTTATTACATACCTCCCTCCACCGTTCGCCGTCCAAACCCAGTCTAACCCTCGGACACTTACCATTCGGCACAGCAAATATTAACCTTTTTGGAATTCTCTCGTTACTAAGCCCATCAACCTTACAAGCCCATTTGATTCGCCGCGATGAAATTACCTCAATTATATTACCCGAATACAGTTCACGCAATTCGGCGTTGTGTAACCGTCTGAACTCTCCGGTTAACTCATCCTTCTTCGGTCCGAATATTCTACGCAATTTCTTTCAAAAACTTTAAGACGCTGCTCATCCCTTAATGTAAGCGGTCAAGTTTCGCATCCATAAAGAACTGTAGGCAAGATAATCGTTTTATAGATTCTAATTTTTATGTTCCGGGACAAGAGTCGCGAACTAAGTAGTTTTGTCACAGAAAAATAACAAGCATTTCCCGCCTTCAGTCTAACCTTAATCTCTTCTTCAATTTCTTTTTTTCTAGTTATCGTAGAAACCTATATACCTAAATTTATCTACCTGTTCAAACATATTATCATCTATATCGATATTAATAGCAGTATCGCCATTTTTGCAGCTAACCTTATATTTTGTTTTATCCACGTATATTTCGAGTCCTAGTTCTTTACCGGCTTTCATTAACGTTGTCGTATTTAGTTTTATAGTTTCAACGTCTTCGCTTAACAGTACCAGATCATCAGTATAGCCCAGCACGATATATATATAAATAATAAGTTCTGTAAATTTTAAGAATTGAACCATATGTCTGTATAACTGTGTATACCACATGTAGATTTACAGGCCAATTATTAGAATTACAGCTACGTAAATCCGTCAGATTTTTTTTTTTTTTTAGGTGTCGTACTCTTCAATAATAATAACAATCGCTACACTGCTATCTCTAGTGCCTTATAAACGCATAATTGGTAATTAAAAAAATAAAAAAGGAAGAACATTTAAGTAAATTATAGGTGACCTCGAAAAGTTCGAGGTCGACTGACACCTAGACGTCCATTTGGCCCATATTTCTATACATAAATTCTCCATAAATTCTATCTTTAAATGCCCGTATTTAGAATATTACATAAAAATGGTGCTAAAAAAAGGTTCCATAGATAGATCCTTTAAGATAGCCTTAGTTAATAAGGAGTTCCTTTAACATTGACTGTTAATACTAAGATACCTCAGCTACGGTGACCAGGATAGAGAAATTTAAAGGAACTAGTAGGCCCGTGCGAAAAATTCGCACAGCATATTGTTATCAAATGCCAAATTAATAAGAAAATAAGAAAATGCAACTTATCAAAAGATTAAGACATCAAATGTTACTTTATCGATAAATATAATCCAGAAAGCAAACAAAAATTAATTTAAATCTTCATTTTTGTTTGGAACATGTATACAAATTTCAGTAAGCTGTATATTTGCTAAAAATTGTCCGATTGTGATGATTTTTTTTTCCTTTTGTAGGGAATTTAGTAATGTTTTATATAATCGTGGAAATAAACAAGGGAAAAGTGTGTAATTTTTCAGTTATTCGCAAATAAATTTTATTTTATTTCATAACTTGTTTGCCTGAATTTTCTTGGTGATTGGACTATTTTGCCAGCCTGAAGGAGAAGGAAGCCTTCGAAATTGGTGGCTCAATCTTGAGACTTGGTGAAAAAATAACGATGATATGGCTTGCCAATCAAAAACACCATCGATGAATAATGTAAACTCCCCCTCTCTCGATCATAGAGACCTCAAGTCGACGAAATGAGACATGTATTCAATGACAGTACTACAATTAATGTAAGGCTGTGTGGATGCGAACCTTATGCCTTGCGTTATCTCGAAAATAGTACGTTTTTCGGCTTAAAAACGCAGGATCTGATATTTCCGAAGGAACTATCCGGGTCTTGCTGTACGCATCAAAATCTTTAAGATCCAATTTGTCCCGTATCGATCTACAGACCTACCAATGTTCCAGTATCGAAGCCTAGAAAAATGTTTGTATCGACTTTATTTATTTAAGAAAGAAAAACAAAAGTGGAGAATACGATTCGCTAACCCCCCGTGAAATTCTGAATCCAACGGTACCCCATTCGTGGTATTTTAGCATGACAGGAGCTTATATTTGGTACAAAACCGATTTCGAGCCTTACTGTAATAATGTATGTACGGATTCCTCATTGAATCTTCTTTAGAAACCATCCATAGTAATGTTCAAAAACACGGTCCTGTGAGTTATATGGTTTCAGTAAACATCATCAAATTCATATGAGCAAAAGATAATACCTTAAATTTATCTTCTAGGTAAGAGTTTTAAGAAAACTAATTGACTGGGAAAAGCCTAATGACATCAAAACAAGGCAAAATATTAAGATGAAATGTTAACAAGGGTTCCTAATTAACAAGTGCTGTTGAAGGAAACGCCTAGGGAAGTTAGACATTAGCCAAGAGCGGTCTTCTACCTTGCAATTCATAGGATGCTGAATAGTTAATGATAATAACACTGGGCTAGGGCCTGCGGCAAGTAATCTTGTGAGTTTCCTTCCTCATCCATTTTGTACCATCTTGTCAAGATGGAAGATAAATTGAGTTTTCCAGAAATCAATTTAAATTTTTCGTTTGCTTTGATGAGTCATATTGAACATCATTACTTTGTATTCGTTAAAATTTATACATAGCATTAGCATAGAAAGACACATTTTTTGTTACTGATTTTATCTTCTTTATCTCGTTAAGCGAAATATAGGAATACATATAGATCTGTAGCATTCGAATAATTTTGTAAAATATTTAAATTTACGATGTTTAAAGATCTATTTCGTAGTATTGTTGATTAGTAAAATACTGCTTAAGCGTTATGTCAAATCAAGTAGTTATTGAAGTGGAAACTTCTTTAGGAGCGTTTCGCACTTTTCGCAGTTAAGGAAATTTTCGAAACTTGAAAATGTTAAGTTAATTTTCATATTTATGTCTTCAATAATCTACCATATAACAATTAGGGAAGTAAACATTTATTTAATTTATTATTTTGAACGAGTACGATACTTGGATATAGAAATTGCTACTTTAATTTCCAGTAACGTTCATCCATATAATTTTGTTACTAGGATAAAAACCAATATCGTAATATTGCAGGTAATCATTATGTTTTTAATTTTCAATGGCGAAAGGACGTGTTTCTACATCGTCTCTCAGAATTTACTTATTTTGCAGTGAAATCTTTGAGATTATTTATTCAAAACAAGTCAAGAATACATAATAACAATTGATATTTATTTTTTGTTATAAATTATAGGGTTATTTTTATTTTATTTTATTTTTTTTTTTTTCATTTTTTTTTCCCTTATATGCGATTTCACAATCAGGCCATGTCTAGTAGAGCTTCCATCAAGAGAATTCGGCCGTTAGGCTCAACACCTTGTTCTTCGCCTGTCAAACAAAAGCCTCGTCAATGTCGTCAAACACCTGCAGTAACGCCTATTAACTCCAGAGAAAATGAAACCCAGCCAGGAACATCATCAAAACCAACAATTGAAGAACTTCAGCATCAACCAGGTACATCTTCACAAGAGATAACCGAACAATCTCCGTTTTTCACCCCTAACCCTTATCAGGTGCTTCAGAATGATAAAGAAGTGATGGAATCCGCTTCAATACCAAGAGATCCCCGACCTCCACCCATATTCGTTAAAAACATAAACAATTTTCAGTTACTATGCTCACAACTGAACAAAATAACAGGCTCTGGAAGCTATTCATGTCTAAGCAGAACAAAGGACACGAAGATATCACCAGATACAGCTGAAACCTACAGAAAAATTGTGAAGTATCTAACGGAAACCAACGCGGATTTTCATACGTACCAATTACGGCAAGATCGAGCTTTGAGGGTAGTCATAAGAAATCTACACCCCTCAACACCAACCGAAGCAATAGAAGAAGAATTGAAAACTTCAGGTTTCATAGTGCGCCAGATTACAAATGTACAGAAGGAGAGTAAAGAACAGCCAGGAGTAAAAGTTCCTCTACCCTTATTTTTCGTAGATTTGGAGCCAAATCAAGGGATCGAAAAAATATACGAAATAAGAAGAATATACTACACAAGTGTTATAGTAGAGAAGCCATATCCTAAGAGGGAAATCGTACAGTGTCACAATTGCCAGGCATATGGCCATACCAGGACTTACTGCCATCATCTGCCGCGCTGTGTGAAATGTGGAGAGCAGCACAAATCCGGGGAGTGCACAAAACCGAAACGGGATCCTGCAGTTTGTGCATTGTGCCTTGAAGGACATCCAGCGAACTACAAAGGCTGTCAGATCTACAAGAATATTAAATCAAGATATCAAAAATCCCGGACCCAAGAAGAAGCAGAGGCATCAAGAAGAGAACCTAACGCATCAAGAAGAGGACCTTCAAAAAAAATTGACCCAACGGTGTCTTTTGCACACTTATTAGGAGGTAAGAATGATGTTACTTATTGTGAGACCCTGCCGCAACAACAACACATACCTCAAAATTCTCAACCCCACCCTCAACATCCTAATCAAACTTCACCTAATCAACAGTTTTATCAACACCAAATTCCCCGCATTCCTCCTCCCTCAAATACCACAGATCTCACCAGTTTACTTACATCTTTCCTCTCCGAATTCAGATCCCTTGTTACTCCTTTGATATCTCTTCTCACCAATCTTGTATCACATTTTATCCCTCCCGCGAAAAATCCTTAAATGACTTCCAATAAACCTTTATCCATTCTCCTTTGGAATGCGAATGGTGTTAGAAATCACACAAACGAACTAACTACATTATTACTTGACAAAAATATTGACGTGGCACTAATTACTGAAACTCGACTAACCACTAAACAGCACTTCAAAATACCACAATACCTGACATATCGTACTGACCACCCTGACGGAAAAGCACATGCCGGTACTGCTGTCATTGTACACCAATCCCTCTCCCATCACCTACTCCCGTTACCTACACATGATTTCCTACAGTCCACCGCTATCGTGATAAAAACCTTTTCCTTTCCGGTTACCCTTGCATCAGCGTATTGCCCTCCTAACCGATCCATATCCAATGCCCAATTCCGTTCTCTCCTCGACTCCTTAGGACATCACTTCATCTTGGGTGCAGACCTAAATGCCAAACATCAACAATGGGGTTCCAGAACCACGAATACTCGTGGCCGAACCCTGCTGTCTGCACTCAATTCCCAACATTTTCACCTCCTTTCCCCCAACTCTCCTACCTACTGGCCTACAGATCCCAACCGTAATCCTGATCTTCTTGATTTCTTTATCCACAGCGGCTTAAGTCCCCTCAATTGTTCCATTACACGTCTAAATGAACTTTCCTCTGACCATAGTCCTCTAATCCTTAATGTTTCACTTGAACCCGTTCCCAAACCTTCTCCACCGTCATTTATTAGGGGCCCAGTTAACTGGGACCTTTTCCGCCAAATCATCTCCGATAAAATTGATCTTAACATATCCCTCAAAACTCCCGATGACCTTGATAGTGCCGTAAATTCCTTTACTACCACAATCCAACAAGCCGCCTGGACTGCTTCCTTCCCAAAAGACTCCTCCAGAATTCCTAAAAAGACCATTCTACCCCAACACCTCCTTGACCTAATCCAAACCAAACGCCGTGCCAGATTATTGTGGCAACGTACCCGACATCCTACCGACCGCTGCTCCTATAATTATTACTGCAAAAAATTAAAACTGGAATTAGCCACCTTCAGATCACATTCCTTCAACTCCTACCTATCCTCCCTTTCTTCTCGCGACAATTCCCTTTGGAAAACCACTACCAAAATCTTAAATCCTCACCGCATTTCCCATCCCCTCCGACGAGATGATGGCTCCTGGGCAGCATCTGACGAAGATAAGGCTGAGGAGTTCGCCATTCACCTATCCAATACATTTATTTCACATCCGGAATCCCATCCTGCCCACACCGTAACAGTAGAAGAATTCCTTACATCACCAATCCCACTTTCCTTGCCCCCAAAAGCTATTCATCCTTCCGAAGTGAAATTTCAATTAAAAAAATTAATCCCCCGTAAAGCTCCTGGACATGATCTCCTTACCCCTCAAATCCTTCGACAACTTCCATCCAAAGCAGTCATATTCCTTACATATATCTACAACTGTATCCTACGCACCACCCACTTTCCTCTGCTATGGAAACACTCCACTATTATCCTTTTCCAAAAACCAGGCAAACCTCCCAATATCTCAACATCCTATAGACCAATTAGCCTACTCCCAATCCTTTCAAAAATTTTTGAAAAGATCCTTTTGAAACGAATCCTACCCATTATAGAATCCCAAAATATTCCTTCCCATCAGTTTGGTTTTCGCTCCCAACATTCCACTGTTCAACAAGGACTCCGAGTTGTTGATCATATTTCCTCAGCCCTAGAAAACAAGGAATACTGTTCGGGTGCATTTCTGGACATTGCACAGGCATTTGACCGGGTATGGCACTCCGGACTGCTCTTCAAGCTTAAAATCCATTTACCTCAGTCCTTGTACCTAGTCCTCCGATCCTACCTCTCTGACCGCTCCTTCCGAGTTCGCTGTGGAACAGAATTTTCCAATATCTACTCCGTTAAAGCCGGTGTTCCCCAAGGCAGCGTCTTGGGTCCCGTGCTTTACATCCTCTTTACTGCTGACATCCCTGTTCATCCCGATACTTTTCTTGCAACATTCGCTGACGACACCGCAATCTTATCATCCAACTCTGATCCCAACATAGCATCCTTAAATCTCCAAAACCACCTCACCTTGATTGAGCACTGGTGTAATAACTGGCGCATTAAAGTTAATGAATCTAAATGCCAACATATTACCTTTACACTCCGACGCAGTTCCTGTCCACCAGTACACTTTAATTCCATCCAGCTTCCTTACTCAGACACAGTCCGGTATCTTGGCTTTCATTTAGACCGAAGACTAACGTGGAACCCACATACTAGACTCAAAAGACAAGAACTCAACCGACGATACGGCCAGCTATACAGACTACTAAACAGAAAATCCAAACTTTCTATTGAAAACAAATTACTTATCTACAAGACAATACTGAAACCTATATGGACATACGGACTTGAACTGTGGGGGACAGCAAAAGCTTCTAACATCAAACGTATTCAATCCTTTCAATCTAAAGTCCTTCGAACAATAGTTGATGCTCCGTTCTATGTAAATAACAAAATCCTACACCATGACCTTAATATCCCATTTGTCCTAGACCTTATTCCAGAAAAATTCTCCAAATTTCACCAAAACCTTACCTATCATCCAAATCCCCTTGCACAATCTCTATCCAGCACCACCCATCCTTACAATCCTCCTCGAAGGTTGAAGCGGCAGTGGCCCAGAGACCTTTTGTAAATAAGCATCTATTGGAGTTTTGGCAATGGCCAGATCCTCCACTCAAGCCCGAGTGTGTATGATTAGGTTAGTTCTTTTGTTTATATACATTTATTTTATTTTATTGTATTTATTTTTATTTTATTTTATTGTATTTATTATTATTAAGTTTCTGTATTATTTATTTATTTATTTTTTTTTTATTTTAAATAGAGTGTGAGTGTGCTTTCTCTGATCACTATTATAAATGTCCTTGATGTGACAGAATGTAATATTTCTAAATAAACAAATGAGTTTAGAAGCTAAAAAAAAAAAAAAAAAAATTTTTAATGAGTATAGCAAAGATTTTTTAAATTGTATCTTTCATTTAAAACAAAAATCAATAATTCTATGGAAATAGTTATACGAACCTTCTGTATCCTTTATTAATTTCTCCATTTTTTTTTTTTTTTTTTTTTTTTTTTTTTTTTTTTTTTATTGAGTATTATAACAATCTGTCTCTTGGACATTGGTTATAGTGAGGTAGGATGACATTCACACTACTTGTACAAAAAAATAAAATAAATAGAAACAAAATAATAATCAAAAGTATATACAATAGATAATAAAATAAAATAACCTAAAAAATAAGAAAATTAAAACTAAGCAAAAAAAAAACACACATGCATACCTATATACAATTAGGCGAGGGAACTCCAGGATACCCTGCGCTACTCTCCCAACCGCGTCACTGGTACTAAAGCCTGCGGAGATTGATCGAGAGCACATTTTTTTAAAAACAAACTTTTACAATCTAAGTTTCTGATCAAGTTTTATTTACAGCGACTTATTTTTCTTATCGTTTTTCATCTTCATTCGTTACAAAAAATGTAAAATTTCATTTAAAGGGTTTTCTAAATTGAAATACTTTATTTTTTGTAATATGTAAATGATTTTTTTTATATATTAAATTTATTTATTTTTGTAAATTTTGAAGTTTCTGCTCCCATTTTTTTAATTTTTTTTTCATTTTATAGAGAAATATCATTTATAAATTAAATATGGCTGATTAAGGAAAACTGTATACTTATACTTTTAAATTGATATAATTGATTTTTTAAATATTTAAATGCTTTTCTGATTTGTATTCTGGTTAACCATATAAATGATTAATTAATTAAACAATTCGGTAAAAAGTTCGTCTTATATATTTTACCGTTACTTGAACTAAACGAAAATTTAGATCCAGCTAATGAATCCGGTAAGATAATACTCGCAGATTGCTGGGGAAATATTAATTTGCGAAAATCAATTAACTGACGGGGAAAGATGTAGATTCAATTAAGGGCTATAGATGGAAGATGGGATGCAGGATGGGCTGAGGATAGATAGCGCAGGCTGATGATGTAGTGTGGGATACATTTCACACGGCCCGGCGTGATTAATGCTGTCAGGCATGTTGTGTATCAACATCCAACACAATTTTTTATCGCTTGTGTATCCAAGGTATATATTGGCAATATGTGAGCCGGAGTGGTGTAGATAATTTTTATTACAAACAATTAATTAATTATTGAATGCAACTATTTCATGATTTTCAAGCGTTAAGCATATTTAACGGACTATATTTGACAGAAAAAGAAATCTGCCATGCCATACCAAGAAATAACTTTCATCATTCTATTCCTATTTTTCTAGATGATTTTTCTTTAAGTATCGAATATCCCAAAGCTTCAATTATTAATTTACACAACTTTGCATTCAACGATTCATCAATGAAAATATAACTAGGTGGATTTAAATATGTAATAATGATTTAAGGACAGATGTGTCTTTACAGACAAACCAACGAAAATGTGCAAGTGAATAATAAAAAATTAGCACACATGTTATGTGTGGGTTGGTGTTAATAATGATGGAATTGAGAGAATTATTAAGTATACAAATATGTTTTATTACACACACACACACACACACACAAACACACATATATATACAAATATTTTAATTTGAAAAAGTAAGGTGTAGATATTTTTGTGCAGATATTTAAAATATGTATTCCATACCTAAGTGAAAATTAAATGAAGCTTAAAATTATTATACTAGCCTAATTGTGCATGTTCGAATTTCGAACTCGAAATTTGAACAAAACGCTTGTTAATATACATAAAAAACTAGAAAAAAAAATACCAAACTGTTAAGGAACAATTTCAAGATAGAAGGAAGAATAGTTATTTATGATAATTTGTTTACGGATGGCCAAAGTAAAAGAGGTCAAGACGTTACAATATTATACATGATTGTTATTTAATTAAACTTTGATTAATTTTTTTTTATTGTCTTATTGAGATAAATATTGGTCTAATTTATTAACGATTAATTAATTATTATAATTGAAATGCTAACAATTAGTATGGCATTGAGTACTGATAATTAGCATGACTAATAATTAGGAAATCGCCTAATGTTGATATAACATGGAAATAAATAAATAAAATGAATATTTCAGAGAAGTGGTTAAATCTCTATCACAAAAATAGAGGTCAATCACAAAATTTCATTATTTAAAGTAATAAACTACTTTTTTTTGTAAAGTCCAATAGGATCTATCTTAGATTCGACGTTGTTTTTTTTTTTAGCTTGTTTTATATCTAATTTACAGACAAAAAATAATTTATTTTCTTCATATGTTTTTAGCTAATTCTAGGGAATGTATCTATTTTTCCTCATTAGTTGTTATGATACTCTTCAAAATTATGATTTAATCATTGGTTATAATCAATTATTAAGAGAAATAGGAGTAGTTATTACAACCGTTAGAATATTTGTTGGATGAACATATTTATCTCAAAATATACTTCTGGATGAGAATTTAATAAAAATATATATGCATATTATATAAAATTAAATAAAACTAAGGAAATAAAATATTTAAAAAATGAGAAAATCTATTTAAACAAAACATACGAAGACCAATATTAATTCTTGATTATCAGCAGTTATTCAAAACAGGAATTTCCTTTAAAAAAATAATTAATCAATAATATGTAAAAATAATTTTTTTTTTTAATAAACGATAATTTCTTTATGTTTAAAAATAATTCATGTCAACAATAAAAGTCAATAGCTTTATACCTGTGAAATTTGTTTTTGGCAGATGAAGTAATAACTAACCTGTAAAAAAAAAAAATAAAGGATCAGTAAAATATATTATGTATCATGTAATATAATTGATATTAACTTATAAAAAGTAAATTTAAAAATATAATTCTTCTATTATGCAGATTAATAAACTGCGAACTGCCCTACAATGTTTAATATATGCTAAAAGGAGCAGTGTCAAGAAACTGGTGTTTTAGATCGAAGATTTGGAAAAAAAAATATACGAAATTTCAAAAATATTTTTAATGAGCGAATTTTATCAATGATGATATTACCAAAATACTGACCAGTAAAACTATAAACATTTTGACCATGGTATCATCCGTTTCGTTTAACTATAAATACTGGATATACTTTACAATCCATTCACGCTTCATAAATTCATTTGCATATACACACATTTCCATGAATACATACAGTGATGGAAATAACAATTGAAACCAGGTGTAACATGCTTGGTTCAGAGCAATGTCTGGACTGATAAAGGTTATACAGTGTATTATATTAATAGGGGTTCAAGCTTCATGAATTCATTTGCATATACACACATATACATGAATACATACAGTGATGGAAATAACAATTGAAACCAGGTGTAACATGCTTGGTTCAGAGCAATGTCTAGAATGATAAAGGTTATACAGCGTATTATATTAGTAGGGTGTATAACAAAATATGACCGTTTTTCAACCAAATATTTGTATTATTATTTCTTTGATATAAAATACAATCAATACTCAAAGTATAGTCCTTTGTTATCTACCGTCATTAGCCTTCTGCTAACCAATTGCTCAATCCCACGCTGAGACCATTCTTTTAGATGACTGTCAAAGAACTCTTGGACCGCAATTTCAACTTCAGCAAAATCATCAAACTTTTTCCCTTGATGGAAATGGACCATGGATATAAAATATGTATTAAACCGATGGTGCAAGATCTGGACTATCCCTAGCAAGTTCGCGAGTAGATGAGGACCGATTTGACTCAACAGCTTCCTGCAGAGCTTCATCAATATCCCTTAAGGTCGCCCGTAGCCCTTTTTCCTTTCCTACGTCGTATCTTCACTGCGCTGGTCAAGAACATCTTCCTCTTCACATTTAATAATTTCACGAGTTGCTTCAGCGGTTTTTAATTTTTTTTTTATTGCCTTAAAATTAGGTGAATTTCACAGGACACTATCATGTATCCTCTTTGAAACAAATAACTAAACTGAGGCTTTTTATGAAGAAGTCAAATAGGATTAAACAAGCTTATAGAATGTAATGTCTTATAGAATGTAAAGGAATTATTAAGTATTAAAAAGGACTAAAATATTTACAGTCCTTTGAAATTTTGAATTTGATAAAACTGTCATTTTTTTTTATACACCCTATAAAATAAATAAAAAATATAGTACAATAGTATTATTTTTATTTTAATATTACCATAAATATGACATCATCAAAATTATTCACGCTAACACAGCAGGAATACGATATTGAAAAAATGAATTATAATTGACCTAAAATAAAAAAATTAATTGCTAGGTAGGTAAAGGGCCAATCAGTCGTAAAGGAATGAAACAGCCGAAATTTTAGCCAAAGCCGCAGCCAGTGAAGTTCAATAGGGCGCTTTTATCATCTATCGACTCCATCGCAATGATTCGAACAAGAAACATGGCAAATGCCTGAGGGTATATAATCAAACATGGACATGGACTAACGTATATGTCTTTATTTAGAAAATATTATATCGATTAAAGGCTAGAATCAGAATAAAAGTAAATTAATTTTTATTTTAGGAATGATTTAATACGTTTTTTTTTTCTGGTTCTGCAATACGCCAATTCTCAATTCTCCTTCACTTCAATAATCTGTATTGGCACTATCATCTGTCGGGCATCGAGCCGTTAAATCCATGACATCCATTATCCACTGATCTTCCATTCCTTCATCTCTTCTCTGGGGTGTACTTATTCTTGAGAACTAACGTGTATCTTCTATTCTCATGAAGTGTCGCTACAACTAGTATCAAAGTTTTCTGGGTAACACCGTTCAGAATGTGGAGATAGGCCTATAGTCTACATCTTATTTCCTAATTCGAAATTATCTGCAACATAAATAGGTAGTTTACCTCTCCAAGAAAAGTGTAGAATATGACATAGGACCTGTTTTCCGTTAGTGATATTTTTTTTTATTTTTACATCCTTGCAAAACACTATATCAAATATATGTGTCGCTCCAAGATACTTGAAAGCAGTACTCTATGAGATATTCAACTCTTCCATATTCACATCCCTGATAATAGACTGAAACGTGGGCATAAAACAAAATATATATCTTTTTATTTGTGTGATCTCACTAATTGCAACGTTCAACCATTAAAAAATACGAATTAAATTTAATAAAATATTTTGTAAATATTTATATATATATATATATATATATATATATATATATAATATATATATATATATATATATATATATATATATATATATATGTATGTATGTATGTATGTATTTATTTATTTAAAATTTCTGCCTAAATCATGTACAAATACACCAACAATTCTGGTCTTTTTCCTCACTCCCAAAGCTATAGGGACCTTCAGGATATATCCCCTTACTTAAGTGTAAATCTCTAACCATAAGGGAGACACCTAAACCGAAATCTCCAGAGAGAAACTATGTTTGCGCTATAGATTATCATAAGGTTCTTCCTAAATCTCCGGAGGATAAATGGTCCTACACTATAAACTAACCGAATTCCCAACGGATTTATAAGTGAGAAAACAAGGAGTGTTTAGAATATATTAGGATGAGAAGTACATGTTTTGGAATCCTTCAATTCGTCTATGTTTTTATATCAATTTTATTTATTTTTTTCATTCACTAATTACCTTAAATTAAATACGTAGTAAGCTAATGATAGGTTTTAATTATAACTCAAATTATAATAAGAGGAATAATTAATAATTATTGTTTCGTATTCTATTCTAACAGTAGCATAAGAAAGGAAAATATTAAATCATCCAAATTAAAATATTATTATTTAGATTTTAATGAACCTTAATTATTCTATTTACATCTATTATTTTCTCTATATAACTTTTTATTCCTTTTCTCTGTTTTATATTACATTTAATACCTTATCTCACTTTTTAAGACATCAACTTTTAACAATTGCTTCAACTTATGTATAACTTATGTGTAACTTATCCATTTATCTTTTTTTTTTTTTATTTAATTTGATTTGTTTTATATATATATATATATATATATATATATATATATATATATATCTATATATATATATATATATATATATATATAATATATATATATATATATATATATATATATATATATATATATATATATATATATATATATATATATATATATATATATTTCCCTTAATTTATTCTTTATTTTTTATTATTATTACTCTTTTACTTTTTTTTATATGTATATATTTTTTATCTATTATTTTTATTATATTTATTTTCCATTAAATCTACTAGCTAAATATTTTATTAATAACATTTTATGGATAAGGCACTAATGAACTAGATGTTTTGCGCTTATAACGTAAAAATAACTAACCAACCAACTTATCCATTTATTTTATGTCTAATGCTTACGTTTTTATCTTTTAATATGCCATTACAGTTCCTTGTTTATTCATTTTTCAATTTGTTTCTTTATTTCACAAGTTCCTAACCGCCATGTTTATATATCCTAACTTTGTTCTATGTATTATTATTTTCCTATCGTTTACTAGATTCTATTGATGATGTATTGCCGTCTTGTCTTTTCTTACCCTGATGATGGCCTGAAACTTGGGCCGTAACGTAGGCAGAAATAAAAATAAGTATATCGGTGATAAGTATTCAGGACGCAGTCATTATAAAGTTTTTATTAGTGCCGATGTTTCAACCCAAACATTTGAGTCATCAGGGCTGAAAATTTGTATAATATTATACGACAGATAATGGTTAATAATAAAAAATATAGTGATTGATAATACATGAAATATACAAATGAAATATGTAAAAAGTTATACAAACTTTTTTAAAAAAAAAAAAAATGCTTTTTCAGATAGCAAAATTTAGGTAAACATAGTCAGAGGGGAGAGGGAGGTAATATTTCTGTTTGTATAATGCAAATAATTTGCTGGCTAAATATTCCAGATGTGTAAAATATTTGTGTTGTTTCTTATAGTTACAAAATTTTGACTATTGGCTAGTAATGAAATGAACATAAGAAAGAGGTGAAAATCAATATAAATATAACATAGTTTGTTTGAAGTTATACAAGGGTTAGCCAAATAATGTTTATAACAGTAATGGATTGAAATGATAAGTAGGACAATATACTAGTATTATACAATATTTTAGGAATAACAGTTTTAATAGCATAAGTATGTACATCGGTACTAATAAAAACATTAGAATGATGCGTCCTGAATATTTATCACCCATGATATGTAGAACAGACGACTAACTACCTTCAATAAAAACAAGTACAATTTATTTATTTTTAATTGTGACATCTCACCTCAACCGACTCCTATACATTAAAATATTAAAGAAGGGAATTCAAATCCATTATTACAAAACTTTGATAGAACAAATATATTTTATTAATTTTAGAAAACCATTTTTGCAACCTCAGAAGTTGCCGGATAATTTATGAAACGTGCAATGATTAATATGGTAGCATCGAAAAGTTTAGCTTCTAATTTTCCAGTGAACAAACTTTCGAATTTCTTTCGTAGCGGAATAATTTAATGGATTACAAATATTCTCAAGAGATATGTATGCCTATTAAAACGAAACGATTGGTACATTTCCGATAATAAACCATAGTTTATCGAATTTTGAGAATTTATTTGTATTTTAAGATCGATTTTCCCTTTAAAAAAAAATTAACGAATTAAAAAAAAATTCTAAACACGAAGAATTTCGTTTAAAATTTTCAGGTAATTCTTCAGTAAAAACCTTACTTTTTATTTATTTCATATTACCAATATCGAGAATCCATTTTAGTAGTATACATGTGAATACCTCTAACTTTCCAAATGAATTTTCTAAAAAAATCTTGAAAATTATTGTGCATTGTTAATTTCTCTGAATTAAAACAAATAAATTAATAAAAATTATTGGTGATATATTTTAGAATGAAAAAAAAAAAAT
Source organism: Nezara viridula (assembly GCA_928085145.1). Taxonomy (NCBI): domain Eukaryota; kingdom Metazoa; phylum Arthropoda; class Insecta; order Hemiptera; family Pentatomidae; genus Nezara; species Nezara viridula. The sequence continues at coordinate 68,513,985 of OV725081.1, read as the reverse complement.
AATATTCCAATCTCTATAAAATGTCATCACCAGAATTCAATTATATCTCAATACAAAATAAAATGGTAAATCATCCATGAGCATACAGAATTGTGAGTTTTCTCTATATTATTTATCGATTATCCCTCTATTTTCTTAGGGCCACATATATTCCGAAGGATTTTCCTTGCTGTTTTTAACAACCCCTCCATATTTGTGAACTATATTGTTTCCGCACCGTGTAATATCACCGTTATGCCCCCCAAGATGAATCCTTTTTATTGAAAATGTATTTGTTGGCGAATCATAATCTATCTAATTTCTCTTCCCTTATAGTCAATTATTTTGTAAAGACGTCAGTGGAGTTCTGGCAACGGACAGCTTCTCCACTCAATACAAGAGCGTCTGTGGCTTTAGTGTCTTCTCTCAGTCTTCACTGGACTCTAATGCCGGTAATGCGGCTGAGAGAGAAGCGCTGGGATCTCTTAAAGTCTCACCTTGTCCTTCACACGTGCGGAAAAGGGCTGGAATCGTAGCTTCCTCGGCTGATTGTAAATAATGTAATTAAGTATGAAAGTTTTTATTTTTAATCCATATTTTTGGTTTATCTATTTATTTCCGTTACTTATAATTTATTTATTTTAGCTATGAAGTTCTATATTTTATTAAATTTTAACTTCAAGCCACATTTCTTTGGTTTTATTATAGTTTTTGCATTTGTATATTTTTATTGTATATGGTATGAATGCGTCTCACTTGGCCAGTACTCAGTAGTAGTCCGTGGTAAAGAAAACTTTTTATCGAGTTATTAACATCCGCCTGAAACTTCGTAAATAGCTTCATCTCACCGTAACCGACAACTATTTTATTTACGAAAACTCTTGGAATTGGGGCGTTTTCAATCTGCAGGGAGGCAAACTTTGTCTATTTAATTAGGTACTAAAAACTCGTAAATACCCATTTTCTTTCTACTTGGATCGTAACATAATTTGATCACGAAATCGATAAAAAATGTGGCCCACAAAAATATTGGGCCGTTTGTCCTATATAACCTGGGTATTTTTAAAATTGGGAGGTGCAGGTCACGCAAAACGGCTCAATATTTTTTAAGGCCACATTTTTTAACGATTTTGTGATCAAATTATCTTACTATCCAAGCAGAAAGCAAATGAGTATTTACATGTTTTTAGTATCTAATTAAATAGACAAAGCTTGTCCCCCCCTTTCAAATTCCAATCCCGGTTTAAATTCCAAGAGTTTTTGTAAATAAAATAGTTGTAGGTTAAGATGAGATGAAGCTATTTACGAAGTTTCTGACAGATGTTAATAATTCGATAAAAAAGGGTCTGTATACCCTGACCTTACCCTGAGACTATACCCTATGTAAGTGTGGCAAAATGTAATTTCCTATTCCCTCAATTGTAATTGATCCGTTCCCTAAAATATTTAAACTGTTTCATTGTCTTTATTTCTCCATATTTTTCTCCTTATATTTTGTTTTTACCGTTTTCCATAACTTTTTATTATTTGTCATTATTTCGGTCTTCGTGAATGATTTTTTTAAACTCCTTTTTCTGGCTATTTTCTCTGATTCTTCTAATAGACTTATAGTTGTTTTCTTTATTTCTTTTATTTTATTATTATTACTTCTGAATTTATTGAATGTTTACATCGATTTATATTAATGTTGAAAGCCATCCTTGTCCCTAGAGCCTAATACACTGTCAGTTATCACTCCTTGAAATACCATTCAAAACATTAAAAGTTATATAGAGGAAATTTAAATAATGGGACTCTCTGGAGATGTAACAATGGTGTGACTAATATAATATTACTCTTGAAACTGAAAGATTTGTAAGAGCTACCCAGACGCAGGTAGGGGCAACAAATATTTACCGACATCCCACACAAAGACGCCTGCTACCTCCATACTCGGTCTGCTTGGCCCATTGTATGTAATAGCATACGGGTCACAATCTCTACTAGCTTGCAACTCCCACATACATTTAATAACTTGGAACACATATGCAGAATATTCCTTTTCCTAACAATGTGACGTCAGATCTTATTTGCAATAGAAATATAGACTATATTATGATTCTAAATGTTTTTAAAATTTAAGCATTATAAATATTTAAAGTGGTTCCGTATTTACCACCAAACATTACATAAATTGAATCCTTCCCTTGTATTATGAATAACTAAATGAAAAAAATGTTTTTCTATAGGCTGTAGACGAAAAAGGCTCTAACGATTTTGATGAAACTTTTCTACAATGTTCTAATAATTGTCTTTTCAATTTTCGTATACGGACTAAAATACCGAGAAAATTCAGGAAAAAAAAGCTATAAAGAAAGGAAAAATCTTATGGGGCCTAACTCCCTAATTATATATTATACGGTAAATTTATAATAAAACTTTTGAAAGGTAATTAAATTACCAAGAAAACAAAAAAAAAGTCATCGGAATCGAATCAGTATTAGCGATGATACAGCTACTGTTTTAACACATGTTTTAACATATTACTTCCCTACCTATACTAGGTAAAGAAAGTATTGCAATTGGGTCAAATTTCCGATATGCGGTTTTCGATTGATCTAAACGTTTATTGAAAAGAGCTCGAAAATATTATTAGAGAAAAATACATGTTTTCCCAACAAAATATACTCTTTCGCTCATTCCTATGATAATAATTTCTGTAGTACTGCATATTATTTTAAGGCTAATCTATTCATATGGCCAAAGATAATTGTATAAAAAACTCGACCCACTTTAGAAAAGTTCTAATCTTGTTTTACTTGGGGAAGAATTCTCGTGCAAATGATCAGACGTGCTTCAATATTTGAAGGAACCTACTCAATTAGATAATTTATTTTGTGAAAGAAAATACAAATGCATTATTTTGTATTTTGTTTGTCAAAAAAGAAAATATTTGCAAGCAATATATTTTATAAATTACTTCTTAAAATTCAAAATAAAAAAATGTACTTTATTTTGTATTTTATAATATTTCATTTGGAATACTTCCTAGGTCAGGTTTAGAAGTAGTACTATCAAAAGATAAATATTAAAATAAAAATACGACAGGATTGAACCAATGGCGTCGTTCTGTCTCAATTATTGGAGAGATGGGTACTATCATACATATAAAGTGAAACTTCTCTAAGTGGACACTTCATTGGGAAACAAAGCGTCAGGACAGGACGAAATACCGTATGTGCTACTGAAGATGCTCCCAAGGAAGGGTAAAGCCTTCCTCCTGAACATCTTCAACTCATGCCTGCGAATCTCGTACTTTCCCACAGCCTGGAAACAAGCAATCGTAGTACCCCTACTAAAGCCGGGGAAGAAAGGAGACGCGGCTGAGCACTATCGCCCAATCAGCCTCCTCTCGCACATCAGCAAGATCTTCGAGCGCTTGATTCACTACCATCTCATAAAACACTGTAGGGAGAAGAACATTATACCACCAGAGCAGACAGGTTTCAAACAAGGTGTCGCCTGCGAACACCACCTGGCGAAACTTCAGACACACACCATAGAGCAGATGAATCACAACAGAGCTACGGCACTCATCTCACTGGACTACAGTCAGGCCTTTGACTGCGTGTCTCACGCGCTGTTACTCCGAGTACAAGTTCCCAGCCCCTCTATGCCGACTGATCAGAAGCGGAAGATCTCTCGTCGTACGAGTTGGTGACTACTACTCTAACCCAGTCGATACCACCTGTGGAGTACCTCAAGGGTCTGTGTTGGGACCAATACTGTTCGTCGTTTTTACGGCGCCAGTAGTGGCACTCAAACACCCAAACGCAGTGGTAGCAGCCTATGCTGACGATATCGGGATCTATGCATCGAGCACTAATGCAAAGAGAGCCCTCAAGCATGCAGAAAAAGCCACAGAAGTCATCGTCGGAGAGCTAGAGAAAAATGGCATCAGAGTGAACCCCATGAAGACCGACGCTATCGTGATGTCGTTCCAGCAAGGGAAAAAGCCACTACCCACTCACTTCACCATCGGTAGTGTGGACCAGCGGATCTCCACCTCAGTAGTCTATCTCGGCGTGACATTGGATAGACACCTAACATTCTCCAGTCATGTCAAACAAAGACTCAAGCTGGCAAAACAAAAGTCACATAGGCTCTACCACCTGCTGAAGTCGCCGCAGCTCTCGCTGAGACTAAAACTGCAGATATACAAGGCGGTCATCAGACCTACGCTGCTCTATGGTGCACCGCTTCTCCGACACCTTTACCAGACGACACTCCAGAGACTGCAGGGATTCCAAAACTCCGTCCTTCGGCGAATAGTCAGAGGTACCCATCTTCAGCGATCCAGGAACAGAGAAATCTACCAGGAGCTCCAACTACCCTCGGTCCCGGAATTCATTGGCCGGAGGCACATCAAATTTTTTGATGGGCTTAAGGCCTGTGCAAATCCATTATTCCAAGAAATCGCCCCACCGCCCAGGCCTGGAAGGTGGCAAGGCAAAGTCCCCCTGGTAGATGTCTTTGACGAAGGAGGGGGTCTGGACGCGGCAGTCTGAACCTCACATTTGTACATAGTGTAAATATATAATTGTAAATATGTAAATATATCCTCATCCCTATCCTTTATGAATAAAGCAGGGCGGTCCCTCCACGCCCGGTGATGAAATTAAGGCCTAAGGCCACAGAAAGTATCCTATGTTTACGGCATAAACTGTCATTTACCTTAAAATACCCTTTGGTAAGCAAAGGTCAAGCAATAATGTATATATACATTCATAGATGTATGTTGTAAGTAGTGTTAAATAAAGTTTCTGGGGGGTCAGAAAAAAAAAAAAAAGTGGACACTTCATTATAGCGAACAATAAACCCTATAAAATTTTAAATAATTTTATAGCACTTAAGCATTCCGCATACTGGGCGCTCTTTATACCGGATGTGCTTGTGCTTGAGTTAAGTATTTTGATTAAGTTTCTTCAATACGGAGTCCAGGAAACCAGTGAAGTTCATATTCTGAGAACATCAATTATATCTACAATAGAATAGTTCAGGTACATTTATACGAGAAATTCGGTTGGTGTTAGGGATTATAATTTTAATATTTCGTTGTTACCTTTCTTACTGGATTGATTGACAGAAAGTTAATCGGCGTCAATTTGAATAAATTTAATTCGGCCAAATCAAAATTGGGTACATATTTTGAGGAAAACAAAATTTCTGAAACCAAAAAGTATTGATAGGGAAGAATGGGATCATTTCAAACATTTGGGGGAAGAACGCCTTTATAACGCAGACTTTCTATTTTCTCAAAAACTTTCCAAATCTCGAAAACTTATACTATGTAAAAAAATTATAAGCAATAAATATCGCAATCAACATAAATATTGTAAAACTAATAATATAATACTAAAATATATGTACAATCTAAACTAAGCAATATAAATCTCTTTGAAAATGCCTGCTTACCTACTTCTACACCTTAGCTTGAAAGAACGAATCCAAGAGGCAATTCATTTCATTTACACTTCTACGTGACTCTTGTCCTCAAATATTCTTTAATAATATCGCTATACGGCATTCAAAAAACTGTACGATATTTAGGTCTCTACTTGAACAAACTACTGACATGGACATATCATATAAAACGAAAAAGAACTTCATCAGCGATACGGACTTCTTCCTAAGTTACTTGACAGATTTTCTAAATTATGAAATGAATGAATGAAAATATTTTTTTATTATCCTGGGACTGTTGTCCCTTTAGGACAAATTACAGATACAGAATAAATGCCTGTGTGGCCATACATAAAATTAATTATTTACAATTCTTATTAAGATTAGGATTTTGGAAAAAGAATAAAACAAAAAATAAAACAATTACAATGAAAACATACTGATATGTACAATACAAACGTAGCATAAGTAAAGAAAATCACTTCTGGGGGAAAAAGTTCTCTTATCTTCATTTCATTATCACTCGGGTTGTGAAAGGAGTAGGTGCTTAAAAAGGAGAGACGTGCTTACATTATCTGCGACTAATAAATTAACTATTTACAAAGTTCTCACTAAACTACTCTGGAGATATGGTATCGAGCTATGGGGAACAGCAAAAGAAATTCTGTCATTTCAGTCAAAAGTCCTCCGGAAAATTGTAGACGCACCCTTTTATGTTTCAAAGCTTATGTTACACACTGACTTTGACAATCCTTTCATCACGGCTATTGCCACGGATCGCTTTAGTAATTTTCATGACAGATTGACTGTGTATTCATATCCACTTCCTCCAGCTCTGTCTACTGCCACAAATCCATATAATCGATCTAGAAGACAGCTGATGTAAATAACAAAATCCTACACCATGACCTTAATATCCCATTTGTCCTAGACCTTATTCCAGAAAAATTCTCTAAATTTCACCAAAACCTTACCTATAATCCAAATCCCCTTGCACAATCTCTATCCAGCACCACCCATCCTTACAATCCTCCTCGAAGGTTGAAGCGGCAGTGGCCCAGAGACCTTTTGTAAATAAGCATCTATTGGAGTTTTGGCAATGGCCAGATCCTCCACTCAAGCCCGAGTGTGTATGATTAGGTTAGTTCTTTTGTTTATGTACATTTATTTTATTTGATTGTATTTATTTTTATTTTATTTTATTGTATTTATTATTATTAAGTTTCTGTATTATTTTTTTTTTTTTATTGTAAATAGAGTGTGAGTGTGCTTTCTCTGATCACTATTATAAATGTCCTTGATGTGACAGAATGTAATATTTCTAAATAAACAAATAACAAAGGTAAAAAAAAAAAAAAAAAAAGAAGACTGCTGAAGCGCTGGCCAAGAGACTTACTGCATTCATATACTTGCTGTGATATGTTTTGCTTTTATGTTATCTTATTTTCATTTCACTCCTTTTTTACTTTCCTACTTATACTAGGTAAGGAAAGTATTGCAATCTGGTCAAATTTCCGATTTGCGGTTTTCGATTGATCTATACGTTTCAGATCCCCTTAAGACCGTAAAAAAACGCCGTTTATTTTCAAAAAACTATATTAAAATCGTTCATTTTGGACACCTATTAACGAAGTTACAGCAATTTCCAATGTAAGATTACGGGTTCATACCCTAGGGTCAGAAAGGGATCAATGAGAGAAAAAAGATGACTAAGTGAAAGTAAGAAAATATGTTGTCCGCATCACACAAGCTTTACTATTTCCTCTACTTTTAACAGCAATTATTGTTTGACAATACTAAGCTACAGAAAAAAGTTTTTAATCAAAAATATTAGAGAGTATTGAAATTTTTACACTGATCTACCTTAAGCCGGTTTATATCAGGACACACCTGGTGGACACACCAGATGTGTTTATATTATTATTTTATCATTTTTATGTTTTTTTTTCTTTGATATCACGGTTGCTGAATACAGAAGTGGATAGGCAAATTTATTTTATCCCAGAAATATGTGTAACTTATAAATCAATTAAAAAAAAAAGACCTTAGCTTACACGACTTCTCTTATTTTCGTAATTGATTTTGTTTATTCGTGTAAATTAATTGTTATTAATTTTAATTTAATTTTTTTTTCGCTTCGAAATATTAGGAGGGCGAAACGATAGTCTCGCTCTCTCTCTCTATTTTAATTGGGGGGGAGAGGGAAGGGAAGTGATCGCCCTCTTCGTCCCCCACAAAGTCTACGCCTATGATATAAACTACAAAAATACTGACTGGTACCTTACAGTGTAACATTTTTGTGATCATTTATTTATTTTTTAAATGTTGGTACAGATTTTTGATCGTTTTCTCGACTATTTATCGGACACATTCCCTTTTGACCTATTCCACCTACCGATATCTTTCGAGGGATACGAGACAGGACCGATTGGGGCCGAAGGGTCAGTTATAAATAACAATAGAAGAAACGAGTTAGATGGGAGCCGATCAGTGACCCGGAACAGGGAGCTGCTAGACCTTCACTCTCTCTCACACACCCACACCCACTCCCGTATAAATAGAACAAACACCCTTGCACAACATCTTCCATCGGGGCTCCGTATCGTGTACTTTAACACCGCTAACCACTTCTCACTTATCTTTATCGTTGGTTCCCTTACGCTTGTTTATTCTTGAGATAGGGATGAGATGTACTTGGAGAAAAAGAGGTGATGTCGTACAAGATAACACAGGAGAATACGAGAAATCCGTTTTTTTCGTTACTTCGTACTTTTACGTTCGTCTAATTCTATTTTATGCTCTCACATAGAGCTGGCAAAAATTACATAAAATATTAGTAAATTACAGTGGCTCACAGTGAAATTGATAAACCCCGTAGAAAAAAGGTGTCAATCGTTACAGTAAATAAATAAAACCAGAAAATCTTCAATATATTTATTTAAAATCTCATTTTAAATATGTAAAAAGTCAATAAAATGAAAATATTCAACTGTGAGTATTTTTAAAAACTGATATAAAAAAAATCAGGATAATTTTATCCCAGTCAAAATTATACCCCTCACTTCTTTTTAACTTTTAAATACTCTTAATTTAGTTCAAAACCTTGTAGCCAACCCATTATATTCTCCCACGTCTTTCAGTCTGCCTGTAATGGATTCGACTGTTTTTTTTGGTGATCCCGGGCTTAGCCTGTTCCATTCTTCGAGGATATATTTTTCTAAATCGTCTTTGCTAGAGATTGCGTGTTTTCTAATTTCTACCTCCAATTTTGTCCGTAGGTGTTATCACATTAAGATCTAGTGACTGCAATTGTGTTTTAATAACTTTAGCGCAGTTATAAAGTAGGCATTCCTTAAGTAACATGGCAGAGTGTTCGGGATCATTATCGTGATAAAAATAAAATTTGTTTTTTAGCCCAGATTTTGCACAATTTCTTTCAACTTTCTTCACATAATGTCTATGTAAACATTCACTATACCATGTGAATATTTCCACTATAAAGTCAAGATTTTCTACTTCAGAAGCCGCTATACATCCCCGTAACATAACACATCACATAACATAAGATTAAGAAAAAGAATACAAGAAAATAAAACTATAGTAGGATGTTTATTGATTACAACAAATTATTATTTTGAATGTAATATAAATTGAACTATTTGAAATAATTTCTGTCAATATCAAGATATATCATTTTGACAGTTAGCCACTGCATATATTAAACATATAGTAATAAATTATTAGTATATGTTTTATTTGATGTAAAAGATATTGGATTTTTTTAATGTTTCATTATTACCAATAACTTTAATATATTTTATTTGTAATATATTATATATAAAAAAATTATATAAATTATTACACATTCCTAACCACTTCCAGGAAAAATTAAATACGAAAAATCGAATTATTAAGAATTTTGTTTACAATTTAGAAAACTAAATTATTCCTCAATTGCTTCCATTAATATTTCCGAGTTATAAAACAAAAAAAATCATTTTTGCATTGCAAAATAAAAAAAGAGTTAAAAACGCCATATCTCATGACCAAATAATCTGGATTCAATATTGTTTTTCATTTTTTAGATAATTTAATTTTCTATTGAAAAAGTACTCAAGAAATTATATACATTTTGAATAATTCGCTAAAAAATAACCTACATTCATCATAACTTTTTTTTATATTATATACATAAACTTATTGAGCTTCAAGGAGAAGAATATAGGCTTCATTAAAATCTTCAAAACCGTATCAGCACTGCAGTCTATAGCGACACAGAGTTAATGGCCACCAAATAAAGAGCGGATGGTAATGTTGAGTAGAGAGAACCATCCTAGGGTGACCTCTGACTTCGGTTTAAATCTCAAACAATCGGCCCTCTGAGACAAACCGTGGACGGCGAACAGTGGACGGACATTTTTTAAAAATTGGATTATTGGATTCCAATAATAAATCCAAATCTGTATTACGGAAGGGTACATTTTGTATCAACAATTAATTTTGTACATGTGAAAAGATGAAGTAGTAAATAATCTATAAAAAAAAAAATAAATAAATAAATAAAATGAACTACCTGGTTTAAAATAAGGAAATCGCACCACGTGCAAGAGCCGTGAACTTCTTCTTTTCGTCTTTAACATTCCTTCTATTTTTTATCTCTATAAGAAATAATAAACATTTAATAGAAATTTTCTCAAAGTCTCGGGAATTAATATTTTGTTTAATATTCACACTAATTACAAAATACAAAAATAAAAGAAGTTTTTTTTTAGAGCTGATTATTAACCATCGACATTTCGCTGAGACCAGAAGAGAAAGAAACCGATTGCCATGATCAGAGATAAAAGAGAGTCTGAAATAACAAAGAAGAATATAAGTTGAAAATGAGAATAACCAAATCGACTTGTGTTATGGTATAAAGGCTCAAACCAAAGTCTCCACACGTGTCCAATTTTGTGGAAATTGGTTCCCAACCTTTTGCTGAGAGTCCTAAAAATATTGAAATATCTTGAAACGCAAAGTGGAGGATGAGCAATATTGTGATGAGATAAAACTTTTAAAAATTAATTTAAATAAAAATATTCTTATTCAGAATTCAGAATATTTTATCTGATATCAATTATTTTAAATTTAAAAAATATAAACCGTTGGAACTAGTTATATATATTTTATATAGTATTTTAAGTTATATAGTATTTTAGTTATAAACATCCGGTATTCAATCAAGCAAAACAATTTAAAAAATTCGTACATTTTTTTTATACTATGCTAGTATTTTTATATCACGCCAAAATTTATACCTTATAAATGAAATATTCGACTTTCCTAATACATATATTACCTTCTTTTTTTTCAAATATTTTTAATTGAAGCTCCAATGAAGAACGAGACTTCAACATGTGAGTACACAGAACTGCAATTTAAATTACAACTGAACACACAAATACGCGAACGCAATAGGCGGCAACAGTACACAACACATTTGGCAATACTGCATTAGTGAATGTAAAAAAAACCATTCTATTGAATAATAACGTACAGGCTTGAATAATAACGTACAGGCTTGCTAAAAAAAGAAAACTCGTACTAAGCTGAAATAACATAATGAATGTAGGTCACAGATGAAACAACGTTTTTGCTATAAAAAAAAAAAAAAAAAAAAAAAAAAAGGCTTACCAGAAGTGACACTACATATCATTTTTTTTTTTCCAAAGGCTCTAATGATTTGGATTAAACTCGTTATATCAATGTACATTCAAGCGATCTTCAACACTACAAAGATCTTATCCTTATTGAAGTAGAATGGACTTCAATGCCGAATTTCCAAAATTACTTCCTCCACACTTATGTTTATTTATTTGATTTTTTTTTTTTTTTTGACATGAAAGGATAAGATGTACTATCTTAGGTCACGACGTCCCTTTCTTCTTAATTTTTATTGTGTATTTTCGCTAATTTTGCATCTACATGCAAATAGATTTCAGCAATATTAGTTTATATAAGTTTAATTTTTCGTCCATCCAAACCCTCTCGTTTCTAACCTTGCTTCCTCCTCGATCCCTGACAACCCTCCGAGGCGTCTGAAAAGATGGCCTCGAGATCTCCTTTTGTAAATACATTTTTAGAGTGCTACCAGTGGGTAGTTTCTTAACAAGTGATTTCATGCTATTTTATTCCTTTGTTCACATTTAATGAATGTATTTTTACTTGTAATATAGTTGTAAATATCAATAAAAAAAATAAATAAATAAATAAAAAATTTCGTAAGCTTTTCACCCTGCCAAACAGAAATATCGATATGAATGATAAACGATAAAATGACAAAACTCCTGACTATATTTTACTAGTCTCGAAGTTTTTTTTACTAAACACTCCAGGAAGACTTGAGACATGAAGATTTTTAATCAAGTACAATTAATTATTAAAAAAATATCTGAAGCTAATAATCCTGATTAAGACGGAGTATACCTCATCTTAAACATTCCTTGTTTTAAAATTCAATTAATAATTACAAGTTATCCCAGGATTAGACGAAAATGAGTGGCTTTAGTCTCTTGCTAAATTGATGAGCTTTTAAGACAGCAGAATATATTTTTTTTCGAATATTTTATCCTAAAAAAAAATTTAGCTACATTTTAAAACATATTAAATTATACTTCTTGGTAACAATGTTCCGGCGGGATTATTTGATGAATAAGAAAATGCATGAATTACACATGCTAAATCCTTGAAATAATATCAATAATCCATATTTCTGTAAATATATTTAAAAAATATTTAGAAGAATATTGGAGTGTCCCGAAGGTGGGGAAGAGAACTTCTTCGTGATTTGATATAAATCAATCTGTATAAATTAATTTTAAACCATAGGCAATTTCACTGCTGTGTTAATTTATTCGAATTATTAACTTATTATCTCAAATATTTTGATTGTAAATTGGGAAAATAGGTTAGGGGTGGTTTTACTTAACATTGTTCAAGCAGCATAATGGATGATAATTTAGTAAAAGCAGTTTGAGGTCATTTATTTAGGATTAAGGTTTCATATCTGTCAAGGTACGGAGTGGACTAGCGAGCTAACGCGTGTGCACAGCACAGCGCGTTGCTCGGTAACCTGATAACAGAAGTTATGTAAGATAAAACAACTACGAGTACGCGTCCCGGTGGCGGGGAGGGCTTCTATCTCGAGAAAAATACTTAGAGCCTAAAAGACGAGGAAGGGGTGGTATCATATCTGTCCCAAATTTGGTTACTTCAGTAACAGCGATTTTGTATGGAAACGTAACGAATTGATATGCACGAACGATTTGAACGAATATGACGTGCAATAATAGTAACATGTAAATATGTGTTTATATATATATATATATATATATATATATATATATATATATATATATATATATATATATATATATAAATATATATATATATATTATAACCAACATTTAATCATTTACTACGATAAGAGTGATAACAATATTGGATGAAGTAGTGTAATAATTTTAAACTACATATGGTTTACTTTAAGCTACAATTCTGACAAATGATGAAATTTCTTTATTATTTTTTTTTATTATTGATATTTACAACTGTATTAAATGAGAAATACAACAAATAAATATGAAACAAATAACATGAAATGTACAGCGTGAATAGAAACTACCCATTGGTAGCACTCAAATTATATTTCTATATTTGCAAGTCCCGAGGCCATCTTCTTTTTAGACGCCTCGAGGGGTTATCAGGAATAGAAGAGGAAGCAAGGTTGGAAGCAAAAGGGTTTAGATGGTTCAGAAGTTTATTATGGAAGGATAGGTATCTGGATTGCGCTAAATCGGAAACGTATGGTACATTAAGGTCGTTATGGATGATTTTATTTGTGATAAAGTAGGGAGCATTGAGGATGTTACGAAAGATTTTGGATTGTAGGGAATGGATACGAGAGGAATTTGATGGTTTAGTAGAGCCACTTTAATAGGCCTTATTATAGTAATATATATGAGTCTTTTGAAAATAGTTTGGAGTTTAGAGCGTTTGTCTAGTAGGTGCTGCAGTAGTCGAAAACCTCGGGCGGTATGATAATGATGAAATATGAAAACTATTTTTACCTTCATTTCCATAATTAGTTACAAACTGTGAAGCTCCTTTCAGAATAACTTTAACCTCTCTTTTGTCTGCAAGAAAACCTAAGTGACGCAATGACATATTTAGGGCAAGTCATCTTGAATACAGTTCAAGATTAATAGATCAGGATAGGAACAGAAAGTAAATGTTTATTATAAAAATGAGCTTTTAATGGAATTATAATGAGCCTCCTGAAGAAGCAAAATATTTAATTTATCAGTTTCAAGTTACCTCTGATAAATTAAAAAGGGAGTGAGGAAGTCTTTCTTTCCTCTTAATACATTTTTTATTTATTTTGTAGTTTTATGATGAAATTTTATTTATTAAAATTTGCTATCGATTCACATCCAATATAGTTATCCAGCGATAAAATAAATTAATGTTATTTCCAAACGACTTGTCGAGAGCACACATGTGACCGTATAACTCCAAACATTTTAATAAATGATACTAAAGTTTATAAATAGAATATCGCCATTAGTCCTGAATACAATAAAAATAAGAGATGTAGTGAAAACTTTAACTTTTATATTTTTAAATAAATTTAATATTTTATCTCGACTGATAAAACGTTGCCCTTTATTTTTTTTATGTAACTTTAGAAAAGTTCTCTCGCCGAAAAAGCAAGTACTATCGATGCTTTACAATTGAGGTTTCCGCACTAAACTAAATCCGCTCGGTCCAACACAGCAAACACAGGCGTTTGCTGTGGACTCAACTATTCGTATGGTACTCAGAAGGGTAGGATAAAAACCATTTGAATATATAAAAAAAACATTACATATACCTAATTGTACAAAAAAAATGATATTCATTTTTAAAAATTAATATCTGCAATTAATAATTAACTCAACAGTTTAAGCATCACCAGGAATAAAAATATAAAATCACCCTAATAAGGCAAATCAAAAAGATAGTACAGCTAAATTAAGTTATGCTAAAGAAAACTTATGTAAAAGTAGAAGGAGAACAAAATAAACCAGCTGCCTTTCTTCTTCTTCATCACTGTTTGCGCTGTAGGCAAAAGATGCGCTATTTGGTAAGTTTACGAGATGAGGATATTAAATAAAAAGCCTGGTGATGTAAAACGTTTTATTTTGGTATTTTTTTTATTTGGTTTTATTCATATATATTTACTTATTATCGAATTCACTATACTTCTCTAGTCGTATAATACTTTATGCGAATCTTCCGTTGTCTGAAACAGTGCTGGAAGTCTTTTTCTGTCAACAACTTCAGGATGCGTTCCGCTTTCTCTATCAGCAAGAAAGTGAATGAAGTGATGTTGATTAATATTTCGACCTTCGAAAATCCCAGGAAGGTACGAAATCCTTTTTTTCCCCGTTAGCATCTCATACCGTGTAAATCTTTTATCTATCTTTGTCTATTTCTTTTCAGTTATCTGCATACAGTTCTATTTCATCTTTGTTGATTCGATTTACCCATCTGGTTTATTATCTTCCGCGTGGTCTTGTTCTTGGTATTGAGGCATTCATTAACGTGTAGAAGCTTCCAGACTAGTGTTGCCCAACATCGCCTAACTGTTGCAAAACCAACAGAACTTTTTTACCAGGATTGGGAAAAAATCGATTTTTTAAATTATAATTAATGTAAATTAGTTACTAATACTTGACAATCTTGATTACTATATGTTAATAATTGGTATAACCAATACACTTTTGCATTTAACTCTTCTAATTTTTCATTCGGGCTTACTTAGGTTTCTCCAATCTAAAAATACATACAGTACCAAAAATACAGTAATATCTCTACAGCAATAAGCTAATAAGTAACTGCAAGACTGTTGCGAGACTTGCGCAAGACTAAGACCATGACCAAGACTGAGTTTGCAAAACCAAGACTCGTCTTGGTCTCGCATTTGGGCAACTCTATTCTAGACCGATAGCTCCGAGCTCTCTGTTGCTCTTTCTTCTCTATGTGTTAAGACACTGCCGCCTTTGCTTTCAAATCTTTCAATACTTTTTTCTTTGGTGCTGGTCAGTGTCCAGGCCTCACATCCATATATTAGAACTGCCTTCATCATAGCACTGTCTACCCTTAATTTGAGATTTTTTCGGGATTTTGACACCTTTGAAAAAGAGAAGAAGAATTCTTGGTTTGCACTTATAGACTGGTATATTTCTGGTCGTTAGTCATTCATGTGAATTTTTTGTGAAGGAGAGGTATTTGAATTTTTTACTCTCCGTAACGAATTACGAATCACCCTTCTGCGCAGATCCTGTAATTGGGGTGGAATTTTTGGCTTATTATCATACATTTTGTTTTGCCTTCTTTTATTTGTAAGTCGATTTTTAGCGTTTTTTTTTTAATGTTCTCTTGATTACTGTATACATACAAATTTTTTAATTCACTAAGCGAAATTCCTTGAATATCAAAAAACACCAATCATTGCTTTGAATTTCGATATTCTCATTCTAGTTTTTTTTTTTTTGCACTAGATGAAGTTGTGTTCCTCCATTTCAAGGATTGGCATTTCGTTTCAGGATCATAAGTAAGAAAAAAAAAACACGATTCATAAATATACATTAAAAGAAACAAGATTTTAATCTGCTGAAGCCTTGAATGAGAAAGAAGCAGAGCTTCCTTAAAATCGAATTTAAGGAGCTCTTAAAGGAGCTGACAGAATAATATTGCCATCACTGTTACAGACAATGGAAACATTCCTCAGGAGCAGTGAAGGGATAAAGGAAGGGTGTATGAATGTGAATGTGATAATAACTAAATATATAAGAAATCAAATTAAAATGCTAAGCAGCATAGGTCTCCTTATTTAATAGCCTCACCTCGTATATTTCACTGCACAAATTAATTAATAATTTGTATTTCGGAGGAGCAACTTAGAATAAATTCTTAAAATTTTGTGAAAGCGATGTTGACGGAAAAAAAAATAATACAAAAAGTTCTATAAATCTTAGAACAGAGATAATTAATTCTTCATTCATGTTATTTGTTCTGTGAGCTTCAAAATATATTAACGATGTACTTGCAAGTAAGGATGCCCAGAAGGATGTTTCATGTTGTAAGTCGTGCCATCAAAATTTTTGGGAGGGATACATTTTTACATAATTTTGAATATTTTGAACATTCAAGATGTGTAATTACATATAATCTAAGATTTTTTAATTCTACTTTCGCTAGCACTGTTTTTAAGAAGGGGAGAGAAAAAAAATATTTTGGAAGGGCTGGGGTGAAGTTTATGCGCCATCGATCTTTGGTGGATGGGCACTCCTGCTTGCAAGACGTTAATGCTCAATATCTTAATATGCCAAGAATCATGTCATACCAGATTAATTAAAGTGCACGTGAAAGTTTTTATTTTATTTTTTTTTATATATTTAAGGTAGATGATTGTAAACAATAAAGTAGCAAACAAGGAAGAAGAATGCTTTCTTATAGCGAGTGAGAAAGTTAACTTTTATGGTTCGCTGCAATGTTCTCACCTCGCCGGCTCTGCTCCGGAGATTTAACAGATCTTTGTTTTCTTCCGACCTTTCTAATTCTTTACACTCCAATAACCTGCTTTTTCGTTTGCTGTTTTTTTATGTTGGCACAAATAATGAGTTCTTAGTTACTGAGCATTCAATACCTTTTTAACGGTTACTTAAGTAATTATTTTAGAAGAACTTCGAGTTCAACAGTGCTGATTTTTATCAAGTACTTTTAGGCGACTGAAATCATATGGATTGATTTCATGTTGTTATTTCTTTAAGTAAAGGAGGAAAGAATATATATTTATCATAGCTGTAAGAAATCTGCCCGAGTTTGACAAGACAATCATTTAGAGCAGAGGTCTCCAATTACGAATCGTGAAAGGCTCTTTGGTTACATGATAAAATTTTAAAAAATATCAAATTTAGTAAATCACTCAAACACTAGGTCGCTACAACATTAATTTGATAAGTTGTTTCTCTTAGACAAATCATTTCACAACTGGATTGTCATTTATAGAACAATCTATTTTATTTTCATCTCAAGCCATGGCCCGGGAGACTTTTTGTAGTCTCAATTTGGCCCATGGTCCAAAAAGTTGGGAGACCTCTGATCAAGGAATCTTGAGGTCCAAAAAAAAAAAAATAAAAATCGGAGCAAAAACATACATCAACAACACAAGTGGCGAACGAGATTTCCAAACAAAAGCAAGTTTAGTTAATTGTTCTTTTTTTCCATCATATATTTATAGTTTAGTTAGTTTGAAAATGTATCAAGGTGTCCAAATATTATTATTTTGTATCCCTTATTTTCAACATAATTGTTTTGTTTTTTGTTTTATAATATTTAATTTCAGTGAAATATCCTATCCATGTATACTTCACTCCAAATTCAAACTAAACCCTACCCAAAATACACTTATAATATCTATTTGTAATATTTGGTTTCCACCAAATCACCGAGATCGAACAACTCCATTAAATACAATGTAAGTTTTGAAACCACCTGAGTCTTAAAACCTTCCAATTTTTCAATAAATTTTATTAGAGAAAGTAGTTCAAGGAATGTAAGGATGAACATGGATCTATCACTTTTCTATAAAATTTCCTATCTATTAATACCTCATTCATTAAGTACCACTGATCCAGTGAGCCGAAAAAGGGACCTATATTATCCTATTTTATACAAAGTAAATTATGAAACCACTTGAGTCTTTAAACCTCAAAATTTTTTCAATGATTTTTATTAAGATAGTTATAGCAATTTAAGTATCGAAATTGGGATTAGTCACTTCTCCATGAAATTCCGTATCGATCGATATATCATTCATCAAAATCCAACGCACCTGTGCGCGGGAAAGATGTTATATACCAACATATTGCGTAGACGAACCGATACATTTATGGCTGCTTTATAATCGATGTAAGCCTGAGTTTTAAAACCTTGACAAACCTATAGCAGTGCAACAAGAGTGATCCCCTCCAAACCGGAACGCAGCTGTCGATAGGTGGCGTTACAATTGGCCATTGTCCCGGGCGCCCACACCATCCGGAGTGCCTCTTGTCCTCAACGGCTCCACAATGGAAAGCTCAATTAGAGAGTCATTAATTATCGACTGGTGAGCGGCTACTCTTATCCCTACCTCACACCTTCATAATCGTCGTAGCGGGATAGGTATCTGTCTTTAGTAGAGCCTCTTAATTACGACAGTGTGTAGCAATTAAAAACTAAAATTAATTAATATCCCGGATATCTATTATAAGAATTTTATCTAATTGGATGATTGATTCTCTAAATGATGGTATAAAAATAATGACTGATACGTAATTAACGCTCCGCATTTATACATCATATGCACACACGACATTCCTAACAGCGCCAGAACTATTATAGCAACGTACGCAGACGAAACAGCTATTCTAACAAGACATAAAAACCCAACACACCCCTCATAGACTTTACAACATCATCTAACAAAACTAAACGATTTGTGCAAACCCTGGAAAATTTGGCCCAACCAAGACAAATCACAACACATCACTCTTTCACCCTTCGACATGGAACATGCCCTCCTATTTACCTTGACAACGCCGAAATTCCTCAAACAGATAAAATAAAATATCTTGGACTGACATTCGACAGAAAAATGACATGGGTTCCACATGTCAACAAAAAAATAAAAACATTAAACCTCACACTACGACTGTTATACTCACTTCTCTCAAGACGCTCAAAATTAAACTTAAAACAAAAACTGAACTCTTACAATTATCTACTTAAGCCCATATGGACCTACGCTTCACAAGTTTAGGGAACAGCCAAAAACCACTCACATACGAAAACTACAACCTTTTCAGTCCAAAACTTTCAGAACCATAACCAAAGCTCCATGGTACGTCACAAACATTACATTACATAAAGACCTTCTAATGCCAACAGTTAACGATCACATATGGACACACTATGGACACACGCGTTTTCACAATAACTTACATAGACATACTAACACACTTATAGAAAGTATGTATACATTTAACATGCCCGAAAACACACTTAGGAGGCTTAAAAGGAGCTGGGTGATGGATTTCCTCGCTTAAAAATATGCTAAAATCAAGACAGGAATGGATGCCGCTGGGTGCTCCTCTCCATCACGCCGATCAAGTCACTACCTGCACACTTACCGACAACAGACCCGCTAATTGTCATTGCTTATGACAGGTGTGGGTGAATAAATGTAGTTGAAAAAAAAAATTATTCACAGGATTAAAATCAAAATAACTGTGAAACGTTGTCATTGTTGTCCTGAATTCTTGATGGTAGAGGAAAGAATAAACAAGTTTTGTTTTGAAAATAAAAAGAGACAGAAAAATAAATAAAAAATATAAATAAAGCAAAAAACATATTACTCAATTAGTTCCGTACATCATTATAGTATTTTTCAACGTTTGATAGGAAATCGATTAGGTTTATCTTCGTTAAAACAATTCAATCATCTATATTATAATATCTGGCTTACTCAATCTCCTTTGGCGTTTTAGTACCTGTTGCATGCTTGACAGAGTATCTCAGAGATTTCCTCGAGTACTGCGGTTTCTTGCACAGATAGAGGAACAAACCTGGTTCGGTGTTCTCTTGGTTGATTGTAATAAATAGTATACATCAGCATATACTCATAAACACTCATTTGCTGTCCACTTCTATCGTAAGATAATTTGAGCACAAAATCGAGAAAAAGGTGGCCTACAAAAAGGCCGTTTGGCCCATATAACTTCGTTATTTTGGGGGTTTAGGTCAGGCCAAACTCAATATTTTTGAACGCCTCCTTTTTTCTCGATGTTGTTACCAAATTATCTTACAAGTAATGTAGAAAGCAAATGAGTTTTCAGTAACTAATTAAATAGACAAAGTTTGCCGATCTCCAGATTGAAAAGGCACCAATTCCAGGAATTTTCGTAAATGAAATAGTTGTAGGTTACGATGAGATGAAGCTATTCACGAAGTTTCAGGTGGATGTTTATAATTTGATGAAAAGGGGGGTTTGTATGACGGACTATATGACTTATTGTTCATAAAATAGTTTAAAAAAACTATTTGATGTTATTTTATTGTTATTCTTGTACATGTATTATACATATAACAGATAGTTTAATTTTATTTTTTTATACAAGCATGAAACTAATAACTTCAATATATATCATTATTATTATTTTTTAAAATTTATCCTCAGTATACCTGACCACCTCTAGGATCTAAGTCTTTTTCATCAAAAATTATTACAGAATTATATTCTAATGAGGTACAATTGCATATATACGGTTTCTCCACTAAAATGATTGCTTTATTTCATCAAAGAAATCGTACTCGAATGATTTCTCTGATCGATTATTAGAAAAATTAGTCTAATTCAATTATGTTATTAATAATGAACATTTGAACAATTTTTTTTTTTTAAATCGACAGGAAAGTTATACACTACTGTGTGGATACAGAAGATTTTTTATTTAAATAATTGGTGACATTCTTTAGCTTGAGTTTACTCCACGAATCTTTCACTCCAAGATGGGGGATCTATCACAATACCTTTAATGTATTATCAAGTTAATTTTATTAATTTGGTTGGTCTTTGCGATGTTTATTTAAATAAAACGTCTAAATGTACCTATTCTGTGGAGTTTTTTTTAAGATCTAAAGTAACGTGTTTAATAAATAGCAATAAGCTAATTGGCAAATGCAAGACTCAGGCGAAAGACCAAGACCAAGATTGAGTGCGCAAGACCCAGACTCCAATCTGGGGGCAACACTAGTAATATAGGTATGTCATTTGTTTTAATCATAGTTAAAAATTAATTCAATAACATCATAGAAATAAATTGATCTTTTTTTATGAAATGGCAATCGAAGTTTTCCAGAATTCAACAAGAATAAATGAGTTGAAATTTTTTATCTTCTTCTTCTTTTTTTTTTTAATGGAGTATTGATTTTACTTTCCGTCCCAAACGGACTTAAAGGATTTAAAGCTATTGCCATGGTGATTGTTAGTGGGCGAGGTCTACAGAATGGAAGATTTCTTTCTAACTTGGAATAATTTTGGCCTCAGAGAGGTATTAAAGGGACGGAAATTAGAAAGAGGTTTGAAGAGTCGGGTATTATTTCTTTCTGTGAATTTAATTTGGTTCCTAGTTCAAAGGGGACCATAATGAGAATAACAGACGTCATAACTCTTTTAATAGATCAAGCAACATATGCTTCTCCTTTTATTTAGAAAATGAAGAATAATGGGTAAGTGTCATAACTAGAGTCCGGATTGTCGTGCAGTAAAAATGCGGAAAACGTGCAGTAAACAACTCAAAATGTGAAAAATCGTGCAGTATATATCCAAAATACGTAAAATTTAATATGTAATAACACCTAAAAACGTGTAAAATGTCAATATTATCTAATTTACAACAGTAACACATCGAAATCTTATCAGATCTTGAGCTAACCGAGAGTTAAAAAAAAAAAAATTAAAATGTAACATTGAAAATGAAATTCCAGATTACAATCAACTATTATTATAACGATAATTATCAAATAATGCAGAGCATTGAAGGTTTGAAAGAATAACTGAAGGCAGGAATTATAATAGGTGCCTATGTATATATTACATATATCACACCAATTTTAGATATACAACTTTTATTTAAAAAAAAAAAAATGAAAACTTTATTTTTGTATAGAGTTGAAGTTTCCAATATTATACATTCCCAAACGTTTTTGTTAACATTGAAAGAATTTTGAAAAAAAAAATTGAAATAGACTGTAATGTTTGAAATTTTCAAGTGTTCAAAAATTAATGTTGAAGCTGTTTTTCTATGACACTAAAAAATATTTTGGGGATCACATTCTTTCTAATAAACAAAAATAAACATTCAATTCTTTGATACGAATATTTTTTTCTTAATTATTCCCCTATGAACGTCTAGCAGTGATTTCCTATCACCTGATTGATTCGTGAGGTGTATAGAATTTTCTCATCGAATTCTTTGTCCTCACTCAATATCCTTGTGGATATTTTTATATCTAGATTTTAATTTTTGAAGGGAGACTAGATTTTACTTTCAGCAATATAATAATTATTTTTTTTTACATGAAATTTCTACTAATCAATTCAAAGCCAGAAGTGATACCAAGACACTAGCGGATCCAGGATTTAATTTTGGGGGGAGCTTCAGCCCCAAAGTTTTTTTTTTTTCATAAAAATAACGATAATTACTTTGGAAAAACAGAAAGAAACTAACTACCTATATGAAATGGTGTTTAAGTGATTCCTTAAGTCCTTTTAAATGTAATTACACGAACAATAATACTTTAAGAGGTATTTAAAAAAAAAAATCCATAAAACATGGTTATGTTTTACCATTTTGGGGAGGCTTCAGCCCGATTTAAACAAGTTAGAACTAAAAAACGATATTAAAAAAGAGAAAAGAGAACACTAAAACATACCACCATGTACTAAGTAAATGAAAACCAGTGTTGCCCAAATGCGAGACTGAGACAAGTCTTAGTCTTGTAAAATCAGTCTTGGTCTTGCACAAGAGTCTCGCAACAGTCTTGCAGTTACTTATTAGCTTATTACTATAGAGATATTACTGTATTTTTTTAGATAGAAGATACATAACTAAGCCCAAATGAAAAATTAGAGGAGTTAAATGCAAAAGTATATTGGTTATACCAATTATTAAGATATAGTAACTAAGATTGTCAAATATTAACTATTTATCCTTAATTTTACATTTAAGAAATAGATTTTTTTTACCAGTCCTGGTTTTGGTCTTGTAACAGTTAGGCGGCCTTGGTCTTGGTCTTGCAAAGTGCAAGACCAAGACCAATTTTGTGCAAAACTAGTGAAAACAATATATTTCTTAAATCTGCAGTATGAATTATAATATATAATATTTACATCAGTATATTTAATACGTTTAATTCGTAACTAAGTATTACAGCTTGCTTAAACATTAGCTTTAGAAGCTCTTTACTAATTGTTAGTAGAATGCTAAGTAGTTGCCTAATTAAATTTAACTTTTGAGTAAAATTATTAAAACATTATTTACTCGAACACGAGTAAATCCATTCATAAATGAATTAGATGATCCTTAATTAAATTTCATCTATACTATATTTAATCCAAGTTAATTTTTATCGAGAGATATATTCCATTTTCGGAAATCCATATTTATTAATATCAATCTACCATCTAGCATCCTTAAAACAAAAGGATCAACAACTTTAATATTTTGTTCGGTATTTATCGAAAAACGGCTTACCCATTCGTGGAGCTAAGCGAGCGAACAATATGAAATAAAATGAAATGAAAAATAATTTTATTCTGGTACTGAAATCCCTTTAGAATATTAGTAGAGTTCAAAAAATATGTACATCAATCTGACATTTCGATGTAATACAGATTATATATATATATATTATATATATATATATATATATATATATATATATATATATATATATATTTTTATTTTTTTTTTATTCGGGTTTTATAGAACTTAAGGAGTTGGGTCCCCAACACCCAAAAGCCACTGCTCCCTGTCCATCTAATCTCCTTCACGAAACCCTCTGGCTGCCATGCTTTCCTCCACTTCCTCTATCCATTTCTTCTTTGGCCTTCCACGCTTCCTTCTTTCAGGTGGCATATAGTTATAAATTTTCTTTGGCCAGCGGTTCTCATCCATCCGCATTAAGCGGCCATACCACTTTAACCGTTTGGTCCCGATCAGGTGAAGGATGTTCTTTCGACATCCGACCTTGTCACTAATAGCTGCGTTTGGGATTCGCTTGATTCTAGATATGACACAGCTTCTTCTCCAGAAATCCATTTCCATGGAAAGCAACTTATTTTCCATCTTTTTTGTCAGTGTCCACACTTCTGATCCGTAAGTGGCTACACTTTCTACAAAGGAATGGTATACCTTCTTTTTAGTTTCTAATCTTATTTCTTTACTCCATAGTATTGAATTTATCGAACTTATTATTCTTTTCCCATTATTTATTTTATGTTCGATATCAACCTCACTACCTCCCTTTGAAGATAACCAGTATCCGAGGTACTTGAAATGCTGGCTGACATTTAGCGTCCAGTCATCAATTTCAAGGGACACATTTGGAGCGTTGAAAACCATGCACTCTGGCTGCACTTTCACTATTATATATATATATATATATATATATATATATATATATATATATATATATATATATATATATATCTGTTCTAATGTTTACATATATATATACAAAAAAAAAAAACTAAGGAAAATATACCAATATTAACAAAAAAATACTAGGAAAATAGAAATATATACAAAAACACTAATGAAAATACCAATATATACAGACACATACTGAGAGAGAAATAATTAAATAAAATATATTTTATCAAGGAAGATTGATTGTGTAGTAGGTGGTGGAATAGGGGTTGTTTGAACAATATATGTGACGACGTTTTACGAAAATTTTATATTTCCCTTGGAAACAATTTGTACTCCTTAACTTCAAATTGTGCTGGATTTTTTAAAAAATAGAAATTGAGTGATCTTGAATAAATTGGAATAAAAAAAAATCACTGCATTTATTTTCTCAAATTAAATGTTTGTAATCAAATTAAATTTGTAATTCGAGTCAGCTCTTAAATTTAGAAAAACTTCATATCATTGTTTTATGAATCTGTTAAAACAGACAGATATGATTTTAATTATTTTTTAAATACAAGAAAAACGCCCAATATGAACTGTAGGCCTTTAATTTAATAATTGCGATATTCTTAAAGCTATCGTAGCCATTTATCCGATGTACATGACTACGTCAAGAAGCCTACGGAACGGGGCTTCTAAGTTTGTTTGTTTTACACTTCATCAACCTTACAAACTGGTAATTTTACTTAGTGCAGAACTCAGCGAATCATGTTGCTTTTGCTGTACGTGACCCGTTCCTGGATTTGAGGATTTAATAGTTTATTATTTACTAACACATAAGCAGAACCGATACCCAGTCAGTCTGAAGGCTCTCCACTAAAATTATAATTGAACAGCTGCTCAAAGTAATAATATCATACACATTTTATTGTTTAATAATATTTGAAAAAAAAATATATTCTGCTAAAAAACAACGTCTTCCAGTAAATCAGTCAGTATAGCTTCGTCATCAATTATATTGGGCACTTAAGTAATGTGCATACATGAAATGAAAATAAACGAAGGCTGATCAGGTATGATCTTTCATACAATTAAAAATTTATATAAGATTTAGTCACTAATTGAATGCATTAACTTCACATTCCTCCATTTTATAATAAAAAATGTTTCATCATATCAGAAATGAAAAATCAATCTCACTTAGTTGATATGACAATAATTAACAAAGAGATATCTTATGATGGTATGATGGATCACTCGAAACGTTGTATAAAATAAAATTTATGGCGAAGAATAAATTAGCCTTAATTTATTCATTAATTAATTACCATTTACCCTTACAAACTCTAATAAAAGCAATTTGAAACACGTCTAGTACATCATATTGAGTTTAAATACTTACGTAACCTGCGATTGTTGTATATTCGATTTTATACAATAAAAAAAATGTTTGACATTTTTTTCGTTTACGTTTAATCTTCCTTCCAATTTTTCGAAGTGAAAACTTCTTTAGACACATATTTTTTACGGGTAGTGAATGAGACTGAGTCGAGTGATCTGTAACGATCATTCGGGTAAAGTCGGCTCGAGTCGACTAATTGAAGTATTTTTACATTTGGACCCGACCTGAATACTGTAAGCGGAGAAAATTGTCATTATTCCATCCCCTTTTTAGTGAGCTATAGTTCAAAATTGTATTTTGAGGCGAGTTAGAGAGTCGGAAAGGGTAATTCATAGTATCGAAAATCAAATGATAACGAGATTTGTTGAACATATGGATCAATATATCTCAAAAACTAAAATTCGGACTTACATAATGTGAGCGAGGGAAATTTTCAGCATTCTATTTTCTTTGTAATGAGTTATAATTAAAAATTGTATTTTGACGAGACGCCGAGTCAGAGAATCGGAAAGAGAAACAAGAGAGCGCAAAAAAACAAACAAATATTATGACTGTTTTGAACATTTCATATTATTAATACCGCCTCGTTGATATTTTCACTTCTATCGTGTGGTTTTAAGCACACACCATAGTTGTTTTGTTTTTGTTGTTTTTTAGTCACATTATTTTTTAAACATTTTAGCTGTCTTATTGCATATTTAGGGATTTTTTCTTATTATTTTATATTTTCTTTAATTTTTTTATTTTCTCATGACTGTGTCAGCACATCTGCTGATTGTCAATAGTTATAATTGACAGATGCGGATCAATATATGTAAGTGCAAAAAAAGAAAAAAAAAAAAATTTTTCGCTGGCTAATTTATGTTTTTACTGCATATTTTACCACTTTTCGTGACGTATTAATTGACATATTCTGTGAGTTTTATTGCATAAAAATCACTTTTACCCACTCGATCCTTCAAAGAAAAACGGTAGCTAAAGATTTACTGACTAGAAGAAAAATACTCAAAAATGCTTCACTAAGACAGAAACTTTTTTTATTTATTTTATTTTTTCTATTTATTGAATAATAATACAATCAGCCAATGCTGGAGGGCTATAAGCATTAGGGCTAAAAGTTCTCATTCATACAATATATACAAATAATAAAGAAATAAATATAAATATAAAAAGTAAATAAAAAATACTGATGAAGGAAGTAAATAAAAAAAAAATAAACAAATAAAATAAAATAAAATCTTCTAAAATCTGTCATACCTCAATGATAGAAACTAACTGAACAAAATTAACTATTGATTTAAGATCTATCAATAATTAATTTATGTAAACATTTTTATAAAGAAGATTTTTATTACTTTATAATTAATTCTAATATTAATTATCAGAGTAAAAATTAAAATATAAGACCCCCTTACGTTGATATAATTGGAGCTTAGAGGCAACAAATGCCGGGAAAAACCAGACTGGACCGTTAGCAGGAAGAGAAACCCAATTGTGGATTTGAGGGAACGGGCTATATAAAATGCAGGCTTTAAGCAGGTCAGTGAATGCATTTTGTTCAAGTTGCGAGGTAAATTCAAATTTGGGCCTCACTTAGGCTAAGGGGTCGAATAAAATCTTTCAACAAAATAACCATCAATAAATTTAATACAAATATAAAGTTTGACTTCCATCGGCTTTCACAGCATTTTAGTATAAAGTTAATGAATATCGGATAAAAAGAAAGTTTGAGCCAGAACTTCCAACAGTTCAGGAAGTAGATTGATTCCGAATTTCCTTCCTTGAGAGCCATAGTTCATTAATTATAACTTGCATAATTAAGTAAATCACGACTTATTAATTAGCGATATTATTCAAATTTTCCTGTTTATAATTTTTTTTTTAACTATAATAAACATTAAAGATGAAATGGTATAAAATGATATTTTTTTTTATTAATTCTTGTCAGGCGGAGCAATAATTCGATTTTTTCGTGACATTACTTACATGCCTAAATATATAACCTCAAATCACTCCTTGTACTCAGAAAAAAAAAAAATTGAACACGGAAAATCTTTACATTATGAGCATGGTCATCCATATATATTTTGTCTTTTTAAATATGTCAGTTTCTATTATTTTAGATTCTTGTCTGGAACGTTTTATGCTTTATTACGTAATATGATTATAACTCATTTGGCCAATTTTAATGAAACTGAAACACGAAAATAATGAAAACATTGTGGAATAGACATGAAATCTTAAAACGTACATATACGTAGCTTATATACTTATGTCTTTTTTTTTTTTAGTTTACTTAATAATCAGTAGTATAGAACCCTCTTTATCAAATTATTAACATCCGCCTGAAACTTCGTAAATAGCTTCCTACAACCTAAAAGCTAACCTACAACTGTTTTATGTACGAAAATTATCGGAATTGGGGCATTTTCAATCTGGAGATCGAAAAGAACCAAGCAAAAAAAAAAAATTAAAAACTTAAAAAAATATTGAGCTTTTTTGCGTTACCTACACCCCCAAAACGTCGAAGTAACGAGGTTATATAGGCCAAACGGACCAATATTTTTGTATTCCACTTTTTTCTCGATTTTGTGATCGAATTATCTTACGATCTGAGTGGAAAGCAAATGGGTATTTACGATGTTTTAGTACCTAATTAAAGAGATAAAGTTAGATAAAGATTAAAAGCGCAACAATTCTAAGAGTTTTCTTAAAGAAAATAGTTGTAGGTTACGATGAGATGAAGGTATTTACGAAGTGTCAGGCGGATGTTTATAATTTAACATAATACAAAGGGATCTGTACCACGGAATATATCTTTAATTTACTTTATTTGTATTTATTATATATACTTTTTGGTTATTATTTAGTAGTTATTTTGCTTCTGTTTATTTTATATTTTCTAAATATATGAGATGAATGTGGGCTTGCCTCCCTTTAACCATTGTCCGCGGGATTGGATTTTATATTAATCAATAAATAAATAAACAAAAAAAACCGTATACAAAGAAAGGAAAAAAAACTACAAATAGTTGCTAATTGGACATTTTAACATAATTCAATACCATTTTTTTTTTAAATATTTTAATTTAATTTTTATAAGTGAAAATAACGAAAAAAAACTTATAAACTGTTTACACAGTATGATAGTCAAATCTTCAACTAATATGAATTACAATCTGAACTATCAGATAGTTGAGGAACCAAATACGTAACACGAAAAAGAGTTGTATTTGAAGTCCATTAGAAATTACATATATTGTGAACAATGATACATTAATATAGAAACAGTTAATTCAAATGAACTCAAAAGGGTATTTAAACGGTATTATTTGTTTTTATAAATTTATAATGAAATCTGCAAATATCTGGTATGCATTCTCATAAAAATTTCTTGTCAGTAATTGTATGATTTATTTTTACCTATTTTTCTAGCTCATACAATATTCATTAAACATCCAATAAGGTAAAATTTGAAATTCAGAAACAAAATTTTTAAGACAAACCTTTTCAAGAAACCTGACTCGAACCTGTTAATTATAGTTTTTAAATGCTAAATTGATAAAATTTGAGACACCGGGTTATCTCCAAACATAAACGTCTATTTACTTTAAATGCGACCTATAAACTTTGTATATTGAAGTAAATGTAATAATAAATGTATGCTATTTAAATATTTTACACTCCAATCTCCATGGCGGAGAAAAATTTTAATTTCAGTGCTGCTCGGTTTTTTTTCATCTTCTCCCTTCATAGGCTCACTCATCAGAAGGATTGCAAAAAATATATCGTGCCAGACAGAATACTAATCAGACGCTCTCCGTTTTAATTGTTGTATAGTTCTGGATCGATCCTACTTCAAGATTTTCCAGTCAGACAAGAGCGTTGATAATATACAGCTTGGCAAATACATCAGCTGATGCAATGTATAACGTGTTATACTGCAATTATGTAATAACGTAATTTTTACCGACATTAAAATTTCCATCCTATAACATTAATTTGTAATATTCCGCTTCCATAGGGTCTACCGATAATGCATTTTGCAATAAATTTACATATAGCTCATAGCGACATTATCATTAATATTTAAAGTTAAATAATTTAAATCAAAAACACTTTACTCTAATTGTCCACAACGATAGTATCGTCGCACTTCATTTACACGTGATAGAATTGCTAATTGAAATAAACATTAGCTACAAATCACGACTTTATTTAATATCTCTCCAAGTTTCGACTAATTTCTCTTTTCTGGAATTTATTTCTGATGAAGGCTTTACTTCACTAAAAGCTGTAAGCTATTTAAATGCTTGAGTAACTTAATTTAAGCAAGCACTGTAAAGATCGAATAGTTTAAGTAATTTTCATGAAATTTTACTTAAAGTACATTCTCTATTCATCTTCCATTGTTCCATCTTCGTTATCCTTTTTGCTGTCCCTTCGGTTTCTTCATAATCCATCCCGTATCTATAGATCCATCTTATATTATATTCATCTCATAAAGAATCGTGGAAAAGGATTACGCGCCAAGTTATATCTTATGACTTTATCTTTTTCAGGCGTTCGAACAATATTCTTTAAGTTTGTTGCAGTAAGTACATTAATTATCATATCATCTTACTGATTTAAAAAATAAATCACAGATATTCTTGGTAGAATGTGTATCAACTTACTTGAGATAATATGAAATGTCAAGAGGCTGACGGATATTCTCGAATACATCATCTGTAGATTGAATAGGACGCTATATCCAGCAAAATCCAATTAAATATATACATATTTATCAGTATGAAAATAACCAAATTCAATAAAGTCAAACCAAACCCAAGATTATATTTTTTATAGTTCATGACCAATATATTGTTTTTCCTTAATTTTTAATTTGTTTTTTGATGTTTTCAAATAATCCGAAATAAATTTCACACACACACACACGCGTATTATTATAATAATTATTTCCCCTTCGTAGTAATCTAACACAATCAGAAGAGTCGTCCATTTTACATAAAATGGGCATACTCTAGGCGTCAATAGAAACTTTTATAAACAAATTTATACAAAACTATATTGATTTACACGGTAGTTTAATATATATAAGTTAATACTTATATAATATATTAGATTAATACAAAGAAAAAAACAATAATAGCTACCTAAATTCACTAGAAGAGATAAAAGATATATGAATAATACACAATAAATATAAAATAGAATTATTTAAGAAACAAACTTGTCACATGCCTATAAAAAGTGGGAAAAATTTGATCAAATCTTGAAGGTCTTTCAAAGCAACAGGATTTGATAAATTTTTAGAATAATACAAGGAAAAAGCTTTTAAATTTTATATTATGTACTTAATTAACTTGAAATTATAATTATTTAATAAAATGCTTTTTTTCTGTCAAAAGAGAATGGGCTTTTGATACTCATTAGCGCGATTTTCAATTAATTTGATGGTGAACATGATTATAATTATTTTTAAAAAACGTATTGAATAATACATAGATATGTAGTTTATTGTAAAACCCACTTATTAATATGTTTCTGAAAAGATGTTGTCATAGAGACAAATCTTAAGAATACGGTGGATGTCAGAACTAGATAAAACATTTTCGTTTATTACTTTTTTGCTCATTAAACATGTTTTCTTTGTCATCAATAATTGTTTTCCTTGAAAATATAATTAAAAATGTCTACTTCATTACCAAACGTTTTTATTTATTCTAGAAAATCTATTTTTAGAGATCAAACTTTCAATTTCACTCAGGATGAAATTCCTAAGACACAGTTTATAATAAATTTTATTTATTCTTGAATTGTTTGAAGCACTCATTCCTTCAAAGTAACTGGATGTTTAACCTAAAAATAAGACAATAGAGATGGGAATATGCTTTATAGATATGCACA
The DNA here is from genome assembly GCA_928085145.1 of Nezara viridula. Lineage (NCBI taxonomy): Eukaryota > Metazoa > Arthropoda > Insecta > Hemiptera > Pentatomidae > Nezara > Nezara viridula. Next base: position 68,481,987 of record OV725081.1, on the reverse strand, counting down.
GTTGAAATTATAAAGATGGGAAATGGTTAAGATATGTAGTCAATCATTTCTTTATTAAGTTTGTCGACGTTTCGACCCAAACGTGTGGGATATCAAGCCATGGATCCATTAAGAAATGGATCATGATGATGACCGACACGTTAGGGTCGAAACATCGGCAAACCCAACAAAGAAATGAATGACTGCACCTCTTGACCATTATTCATCTTCATAAACAAGACAAAGATGCCTTACAAAAGGATTTTGGAAGAAAAATATAAGTTATTTTGAATAAAAATAAATATCATAATGATGTAGAGATGGTTGACCGTTGATATAATATGAGAAGGAGTTAGTCAAGGGTGCGGTCAAATAAATAAAAAAATTAAAATATATAAATTATTTTAATTTTCGCCGACGTTTCGGCAACTTTGCAGGTCGTCTTCAGGGCGTAGGATGTGGCACTGCGGGAGGCAGTTGGCCAGTGTTTCAACTGCCTCGTGCAGTGCCACATCCTACGCCCTGAAGACGACCTGCAAAGTGGGTCGAAACGTCGGCAAAAAATAAAATAATTTATATATTTTAATTTTTTTATTTATTTGACCGCACCCTCGACTAACTCCTTCTCAAAAAATAAATATCGTTCGTATATTTTCCTATCACTTTCCTAGTAAGGGACTAATGTTTCATATGTTTCTAGACAATTTCATTCATTCTCCAAATATCATATATAGATAAACACTGCAAATAGACATTTATCCTTAATAAATTATAGTCCGTGGTACAGGCCACTTGTTATCGAATTATTAACATCTGCCCGAAACTTCGTAAATAGTTTTATCTCATCATAACCTACAACTATTTTATTTACGAAAACTCTTGGAATTAGGAGATTTTCAACCAGGAGGGGGGCAAACTTTGCCTATTTAATTAGGTACTAAAAACTCATAAATGCACATTTGCTTTCTACTTGGATCGTAAGATAATTTGGTCACGTCGAGAAAAAAGGTGGCCTACATCCCCAAATTTTCAAAATAACGTCAAATTCGTCAAAATAACGAGTTTATCTAAGACAAACAGCCCAATATTTTTAGAGGCCACCTTTTTTATCTATTTTTTCATCAATTTATCTTACGTTCCAAGTAGACATCATATGGGTATTTACGAGTTTTTATCACCTAATTAAATAGACAAATAGACAGTTTGCCCTCCTCCAGATTGAAAACGCTCCAATTTCAAGAATTTTCGTAAATAAAATAGTTGTAGGTTACGATGAGATGAAACTATTTAAGAAGTTTCAGGCGGATTTTATTAATTCGATAAAAAGGGTTCTGCACCACGGACTATTATGTCGATCGGTATTCGAATTACGTTAGAGAAAAAGTTATAGGTTCAGAAGCGGCTAAGGATTTAAAAACGAAATGGCGCAATTGATAAGGAATTTTTCAAATAATTCAGCTCTATGAATAGATATATTAGAAAGTTGAGATCTTGTATTTAAAAGATGAATGGAAGAACAATTGGTGAATATGTAAAAATTGTAAACGTTATGATTCTTAGCAGACTTAATCGTATAAATAATTAATCGTATATTTAAAAGAATAAATCTATTAAGTCTCACGTCGTACCAACTAGATAATCCTCTGTGAATAATACATGGTCTATGTATGAAGGACGAATAAGGAAGCATACTGGAATACGATGACTTTCATGGAATGATTAACAATTAAATTATAAATATAAATACGATTTGTATCTGTAAAAAACTTTTATTCGTACAAAAGTAACAAATATGCCCCTAAAGAAAAATTCCGAGTAGCATGGTTTGTAAACAGCCTTAGTCCGCCCTTTGAGCCAAATTAACATTTGGCTTTACAAACTCATGCCTTTTAATTAGCTTTAAATACTTTACATAATCATCAAGGAAATTAGTTTGATTACGGATGGAATGACAAAGCGGGTTAAAGGGGATTCATTAGCTACGAAAAATCATTAGCATTTTAAATATAAAGGAGTAATTACTAGTTAAATTATTAATTTTTAACAACGTAACGACAATTTAATAAATCGGAAAAAAAATATCAATAACGGAACTGGACATAATAACAACATTGAACTTGACGAATATCGAAAGTAATTTCCTCTAATTCAATTGATTTAACTGTATAAAATGAAACGTTAATAAGCGGTGATTAAATCACATCATTATTTGTACAATAATTCAAAATGTACTAATCATATAAAATTTTTATTTATTTTGTTTAGATATATAATATTCTGTCCCGTGGACAATGATTATAGTGCTAAATGAACGCATTCACACCATATATACAGAAAATATATAATTAACAAAAGTAAAATAATAAGTAAATAATAATAAACTATGTACAATAAAAAAATAAAATAACCTAAAGATAAGTAAATCAAAAACATAAAACCATAGTCATACCCAGTCATATAAAATAAGAAAATGTTGGATTCATTGAGAAAATAAACATGATAAACAGGATGAATAAGGCTTATGTTTCGTATTATGAAAACGATGTTTATTTCGTTAATAGTAATGAAGAACAAGCAAAGTATAATAATTATTTTTCTTAAAAGATACTTACTTAAACGCACAATCATAAAAACTGTTTCAATTTAAAATTATCGGTGTATTTAAGATGAGTATACAACAATATCAATTTAAAGAATAATGTTTATTTTCTTATTTTTATTTTTTAATTGAAAAATAATACAAACTATCATATGTATATAGTGAATAAACATAAACAGAGACATTGGTAAATGAATGTTTATTTTCAATTTACTTGCATATTTATGAAATAACACTGATGCAGCGTATCTTTCACGTAAATTAATTAACGATTATTTAATTGTTTTTTTAAATATTCCGCTAACCAAAATTAGACAACGAATAATAACATGTCTAAAAATAATTGGAATGAAACCAAGACAAACAGATCGAGAGTCATTCCGTTCACAAGGGAGGGTTAACACCGTTATGAATTCAGGTCTTTTCACAAACAGATTTTTCACTCAAATATTTTCGAGTTATGAAAAAACGCAATTTTTGGATTTTTTTTTTTTGCAATTGGTGTTTCTTCTACACACATAGGCTCAGTATGTTATTACGAAATTAAACAATTGAAAGCAGGTATTTAAAAATACCAGTAACGATATATGAATTTGCACATTAATCGTTGAGATAAAGATAAGCTGGTATGAAGGAAAAAGATGAAAGTTTACAAAATTATTAGCAAATGTGGTACGAGATCTCTTGAAAAAATGAAATTACTTATTTGTTTCTCAAAGTAAGAGTAAGTTAAGAGATGAAAGAAAATAATGAGGAACGTCCTATATTCCGACTTGACAGCAACAGGGTGTTTATTCAAGCTATTATCTTCATAACGAGGTAATAAAGATAACATTTCTCAAGAAATATAACTGTCAAGTTGGAATTCTTATTGCAATTAGAGGCATTCACTGATTTGTTTTTTCGAACATAATTTTGTCTTCAAGAAGCGACCTAGACTATATTCTTATACTTTAATGACAATCAAACTCGGCATGCTATTATATTTTCCATGAATAAAATTTGAATACCAATAAGTGCTTTGATGAGACTGATTACTTTTTATTACATTAGAGTTAGTAACTGAATTAATGGCATATTGCAAGCTGCAGCTTGAACCCATTACCTCATTGGTAGAGCTAAGTGCTTTGTTAAATCTGATTGTGCAAGTCCCTTTAGAGCGAATTCTGAGAATTGGCAAATCAAAGGCCGATATATAACGGTCCTTAGGAAACAAGATTAACTAGCCTAGGCAACTTGGTTACATTTTAATGTTAATAAATAATTTTATAAAAATTATGATAAAGAGTGTATTTTTTTTTTAAATATATTTTCGTTGCCCCAAGACTTTCGTTGAAGTTCTATACTACACAAATAAAGTACGGAAAGATTGGATCTTCATGAGTAAAGAAAACAAATTTGCAAATTGACTATAATCTTTTTCGATATTGTAAAATTCTATTTTAACAATATTTTTTAATTAATGTAATTAATTTTTTATACATTTCAATGCTGCTCAACTGTGTTGAGATGCTAACTGACACAGCATACTAATATATCTGATAGACAATATTTAACAATAAGCTGTTAAAAATTAAAGCTAATTTTGGTATAAAATTCATAAGACTAAACAAGGAATGCCTGTTATAATGTTTGCCGGCCTAGATATTTTTAATTTATATTTGTATCTATCTGGCTCGAATAAATAGTTATTTAGATCATTATCTCTATTAAGTGTGACAGACGTTATTAAATAATATTTCTCATAAAACCAGTTTTTATTTTATTTCTTATTACTAAATTTACAAATCAGACTAAAAATATTGTCATTGGTTCCAAGCCCTTTCTTAGATCTCAGATCAATTTTCCTTCACTCTACCTAAATAACCACTTTTTTTTCCGTTTTTTATTTTATTTTTATTATTTTTTTTGCATCCTCCCCTTCCTCGCCTTAAAGGCTATAAGGGGTTTTCCCCTTAAGGGGAGTGAGGGCGGGGATTTAAAAGACTCCCTCGGCACCGGGATGCGAACTCGTGACTATTTTTTTATCATTTGTATCATATATCAGGTTGCCGGGCAACGACGGTGCTGTATACACGCGGTAGCCATCAGACCATCCCACCCCGCCCACGCTAAATAACCACCTCATTATCTTCTGCCTTTTTGTTAGAAAAATTGTACTTTTTCATTGATCAAACCCTCTCCTGGAATCACCGTATCTCTCATATCTCCCGTCGTGCAATTTCTACCCTCAAACTTTTTTTTCAACTCAATGTTTTATAATTAATCATTAGATCCACCGAGTTTATTCTACATTAATATAACAATGAAACAAAAATAGTTTACAAAAGCGTTGTAACTAGGCTCAAGTTTACTGTGCTGAAGATGCATTGTACAACCACTAAACAGCTGAAATTCTACTTAAGGACAACTATGGTCAAGGTTTCAACACACAAAATACAGTATGTCTCGGCGATACGATATTCCTGTTAGCGGCGATATGGCGATATAGTTGTATTACTATCCACTAGCGGATCCAGGATTTCATGTTGGAGAGGGGGGCTTCAGCCGGAAAGCTTTTTTTCCAAATATATAATGATAACTACTTTGGAAAAAAAAGAAAGATACTAGCTACATGTATGAAATGGTGTTTAAGTGATTCTTGAAGTCCTATTAAATGTAATTACACCAACAACAATACTTTAAGAGATATTTTTTTAATATTCTTTACCAAAAAACATGGTTACATTTTAGCATTTGGAGGGAGAGGACTTCAGACCAAAAGCCCCCTCTCCGTAGATCGGCCTGTGTTTCTATCTATTATATTATTGCAGTCACACAGAGCGCAATAATCAGCAAAATACAGACAAAGGGATTTGGTATCGCTGGGACATGTAGGATCGCTGCGTTCAGGTGGCCTACAATATTAATCGGACGTCTCGCAATATAACTCAATTTTGATAACAATTGGGTTATACTTCGTTACCTTCTAAGCCACGATATACTCACATCGTATATTTAAGCTTAAAATATATAATTTTTTTGATACATTGAAATAACGCTTTTATAATTTTTCATATTTATATATTTTTAAAATTAATAATTCAACTGCAATGTAATGTAATAGAATCGTTCAAGAATCGTACTAAAGATGACAAAATAAAAATAGTTACCAATTGATCATACGTTATTTTTTAGGTTAAAAATGTTCATGAATTATATAAATGAATCGTTGGAAACTGAAGTAAATCAACATAATTATAGCAACAACCACAAGAATCTAGTAAAATATAAATAAAAATAGAAAATGAAAACATCCTGAGCTGGTTTGGTTATTAATAGAGAACGTCGGTTGCAGAGGGGTGGACTCATGAAGATAAACTAACTACCATATCTGACCCAAAAATTAATAACACTAAATCTTCCGAATTTCCCATTTCTTTCTTTAAATCTGCTCTTAAGATATACGTTAGTAATCAAGAGAATAATGGACGGAGTTGTTTTAGATATTATTTAAATCTACAAACATTACGTATTGTTATCGACGCGTATCGGATTTGTTTGAAAAATATTAGCGTATTTATAACAGCTATTGATATCATTAAGAAGTAATATACGGAGTACACGCCAACACAACGGTGCTTGGCCCTCACAACTCAAACAGAGAGAGGTTTAGAACCTCAGGTACACCAACTCTGTAGTAACTCATCAAACAGCCTTGAATTATTACGTAGCCTGTTAAGTTACCAAGCGCACTTCCTCACTATTAGCTGATTATTATGGACCATAAACCGAAAGTTTAAGCATAAAGTTTTTCAGACAAAAGAGAAAAAAAAATACAAACTATAATCCAGGTAATCATATTTTATGTATAGGGTTGGGAATGGCCTAGAGCTACCGAATGACTCTCATTTGAACCCGAAAGTTCGATGCCGAAACCTACACTCACACCCATCCCTGCCAGATCAGCATTAACGCAATGCTCCCATTTATTTAGTTTTATACGTCGAAAAAATCTTAGAAACCCAACAGATGTTGCCCAGGAAGGACGCGTCTTACGATTTTGACAAGAAGCACACATTCCTGCACAATTCATTGTAGTTCTTTTATTCTAAAGGCTGCCAGATTTAATTTTTTAGGTTTTCTAGAGTGCCGAAAAGTGCCGCGTAGGGATATTTTTACATTTCTTCGATTCAATATAAAAATCTGGTATATGCAACATACAACTTTCACTTACCACCTTTGAATAGAAATTATATTCTGGCAAAGTTGAGCAATTATAAAAATTTTGAAGTGCACTTTTAACTGAGCTATAGCTTAAAGCTCACATCTAACAAATCATTATGACCATTCAAATTACAAAAACCCTATTAATTATATCAATGTTAGTACCGAGGTCTCCATCTGTTTTTGTAAACCACATAACTCCAATATCTGAGCTATATATATATATATTCCTAGGCACATTCCTTTACCAAATAATCAATAGTCATCGTCCGTCCTACGCATACAATCTCCTACAATTCAAATCATCTATCCACACCCTCTCCACAAGATCTCGTCCTTCTGACCTTTACACTCCTTTCCACAGATCTGCATCATTTAAACATTCCTTCGTTGTCCGTTCCACCGCATTCTGGAATTCCATCCCACTAAAAATCCGCCTTGCATCATCCTTATCCACCTTTAAAACCCTCTTATTCCAATTCCTCTTCACAATCCAATCAGACGCTGGTTAAATACATACTATGTTATAAAGATTTCATTTTCTTTAGACATTATTTTTTTCTCTTATTTTTTATTGTTTTGTTCTGTGTTGAACGTGAATTTTCATCACCACTCACTAAGCATTGTGAGTAGATAAAATTTGTTTTCCTTAAGTTTTAATTTGTTATTCATGGAATGTATTTCAGTGAAATGTATTTTATTTCTAATTATCTTCAACATACTTCTCGCTATGTGTATATATATACTTTATTTTATTTTCTCTTCTCCTAATCTTTACGCATAATCACTTTAATATCTTAGGGAACATATGTATATCATTATTTGTTTTTTTATATATTTTTTTGTTTTAGTTTTTACAATTTCTTTCCCTACATATTAACAGTTATTATTATTTTTTTAAATTTTTATATTCCATCACTACAATGCTTTACCTTTTTTTTTTTTTTTTTTTTTTTGTTCTTCCCTACCTCGCCTTTTAGGCTATACGGGATTTTCCCGGGCCGGGGGGTGAGGGCGGGGAATTTAAAATCCCCTCCGGCACCGGGACGCGAACTCGTACTTTTTATATCATCTCAAATCTCTGTTATCCGGTTGCCAGGCAACTAGCGGTGCTGTTACACACGCTTTAGCCTATTCGGCCAACCCGCCCCCATTACAATGCTTTACCTATAAAAATTTGTTTATTACCTATAAAATAGATTTTACTTTCCTTTATAATTTCATTCAGTGATTATTATGCAATTATTTTAGCTCCAATATTGTAGTACTGAACCCCTATTACCAAACTGTCCTCGTTAATTTATCCTAAGAGCTTAATTAATACTTAATGTATTACATGTATTTTGTCATTATTCATTGTAATAAGTCTTTTGACCAGATTTGTAGTTAATATATATGAACAATACTGTTATTCTAAAGGGACCTAGTCCCAGAATAAAGATGATTTTTCTATTCTATATATATATATATATATATATATATATATATATATATATATATATATATATTTATATATATATATATATATATATATATATATGCCTAGAGAGAATTGAATGTTTATCTCTACATTCGACCTATAAATAAATGATTTTTTATGATCTACTTATTATAGAAGCCTATAAGATATTCAACTGTTATTTTCCATAATAAAGTATTACGAGATTTTCATTGCCTGTCATGGATAGGTCAAAAGTTTTTACATTAAGTTTGGATTTCACAAAGGTAAAATTCATCAAATTATTCACTAATTTAATTTTTTTAAAAGTTGCATGACAATTTTTCGGAATAAACGGTTGTTGGTACCTAATCAAGAGTTATTAAACTACATTAAATGCATTTAAGCTTTAAACATATGCTTTATACATCCATGAAATATTTTTATATATCAGTTCTCCTTTCACATAAGTACTATGAAATCGCATTTTTTACAGTAACTTGATTAGGTGGATTTTAAATACTTTTTTTTCAAACTTAATGAAAGTTTACATTTATTTAGTAAATTTCATTTAATTTCCTTGAATTATTTATCTGTACAATTTATATTATTTTTCTCTATAATTTATTTTATTTATTGTACATAGATTGTGAATGTGATATCAGAACACTATTATAAATGTCCTTGAGAGAGATTGCAATATTTATCAATAAATAAGTTAAAATTAAAAAAAAAATTCCTTTTGTTTGATTTCCGTTAAATAATATTAGTTTTCACAAATTATTATTTATGATTTTTCGTCACTCTGCATTACTTTCTACGACTTTCTGCATTAGATATTGTTTTTTGTAAAATTCTCCGCTTTCCAACGATGTATTATACGTATATCTTGTGACTATTATTTCAGGAAATTCATTTTCTATTTAAATATACATTTTACTTTTTTCTCGATTTTTCAATTATAATTAAGTGGAAGTAAAAAATTAATAAAAGATATTGATCACATACATAGATTTTGAAATTAGAGATCTTTACTGACTTAACAGAAGCGATATTGTTGAAGTGAGTGCCTACACGATTGAAAACGGGAGAACCACAGTTTCCTTAAGGGTGCCAATGGAACTGGCAAAAACTGGAGAGTTTTACCTTATTTTGTTAGTTCTGATAAATTTTATTTGTCATAACAAGTAACACAGAAGATTTAAAAAAATTATTTTTTATTTTATTCCTAAGAATAAATGATGGTTAGTTTGACCTGCAAATGTAGATCATGGTGAAGAGGAGTTTTTCTTCTAATATTTAAGTGTTTTTCTAGTAAATGCTATTGACTGATCCTTTTGGTCCAATTCGTGTAATTCCAGAAGTTTACCAAATATAAATAAAAGTACTAATGTAATAAATTAATTAATTTAATAGTGCGAAAGCCTACCCTCACTTTATATATATTATTTTATACACCAATTTAATTATGGCTCACACCAAATGCAATGTGTGGAGTCGATCAATCATTTATTTAATTAATTAGAAATGATATCAAAACAGAGTACAAACAAATTGATTTACTTCATGAATGATGTAACTCTAGAATGAACTACAGAAGGCATTAGTTCATTCTTAATTAGTTAACATGATAATATTTTTACTTCCACTTAGCTATATTTGAAATGAGGCTAGTAAGGAAAACTAATGCGATCGCGAAAATATCAACAAATATATGCGCTTAATAATCTCCTAATTTCAAATAATGTTCTGATAAATGTGTAAACGTGAACAGCATATCCCAAGAGTCAAAACATCAAAACCTAATATCAGCTAGGTCATATCTGTTTCTAATGCCTAACCAAAGCAGAGTGTTAAGTGAAAGTTGTATGATACGCCACCGCACGATTTTTATTTATTTTTTTTAAAGGTAGAAATAAACAAAAAAAGTGATTATAATTTATAAATATTTAAATGAATTATGGATTTTTTTTTTTTTTATACTCATGGATATATTGAAGAAAGATGAAGACGAAAGACGAAAGTTTGGGAGTGGAAAAGAGTTCCATAACTATGCACTTTTGAGGATAAGATCGTAGAGTTTAGAAGTGCGGGGACTTGTACAATATTATGACGGGAAAGAATATCCAATTTGAGACGAAGAGCGAGGAAGATATATGAAGAAGGGTTGTATTGGGTAGAACAAAATACTTTTGAAGAAATACTTCAACTTGTCTTAGTATTATGCAATAGCAATACTTTCAGAGATTCTAAAAATAAATCGTAGATACTTCTAGGTGATCTCAAGAGCGGTTTCATTGGCAAGTCTCTGGAAGACCTTACCTGCGCAAATCTAATTATCCCAACTCAACCTGTAATTGCCTTACCCTCACAGAACACGGTGTGGTTTTCCTTCTATGTTATCTGCCTATCCTTGATCCTCAACTTGAATTGGTTACTTCAACCCAATCTATGATCAAATAAACAATACTTAATTTATTAGAAATATGTACGAAATGGCTATTAATTAATAAATTTTAAGCTCTTATATCAAATGAAAACTATTAGTTTTTAAGTATGTTATAAATGGAAAAAATCAAAATACAAAGCCATGAGTCTCCAACACATAGGTGAAAAGTTAACTTGCTAACGTTTTCCCAATTCAGATATCATCTGGGCAGAAAAACCAAGATCATTTATATGCAGACAGAAAATAAAAATAGAAAACATGTTGCTGGAGAAGTCTTATGAAGCCATCCAAATATATAAAGAAGGAAGGTTTATACAGAAGCTGAGGAAGATTATGTTGAAGAGATGATTAGTAGAAATACAAAAATGGAAAAATAAAAGAAAGTATACCTAACTAAAATATAATAATATAAAACGTGTTAAATTAAATAAAATAAATTAATAAATTAAAATGAAAAAGCTCAAAGCTACGTATAACATCCGTTCCCAGTAGTTATTTCATTATTTTTTAATGGCAGAAGAACAAACCTGTTAATCAAAAACAATACTTACAAGGAGACAAAAGTTGAAAGTTCATTAATGTACGAAATCCAAGATATCGCATAGTTTACCAGAATAGTTTTAGACTATTCTATATTGGACTAACTAGCAGGTTCTCTAGGAGAGGAAGCTGTACAAAAGTTTGGAGGAACTAGGTACCACTGAAAACTTTTTTATCTTTAAATCGAATTCTTTAACCGGGAAGATCGCATTATCTTATAAGAAAGAATTTTGTGCGGTTTCTTCAGTAAAAATATTTTCTTATTTTAGATATTTTCATAAATAGCTAGATGGTGTAATATTCTCATTTAAAACAATTAATTACCACACAAAACTTATGGTTATGGTTGGGTTCAAAATATAAATGAAAATATAGGAATGTTAAAAAATAATTGCTTGTTATTCATACAAAAATCTTTAAATTAATGAAATGTAAAATTGAATCTTTTAGAAAAATTCTAAAACATCTATCAGGAAAAACATATTTTTAAAAAAGTACATGCATATAGTATACTAGTAGACCCTCAATATTTAAAGTTTTTTTTTATTTTTTGAAAATTATGTTTAGGTGAAATATGTTAATAGTTAAAATAACAATAATAAATCTTTAAAATGACTTAGATAATTAAAATTTTATTTTGTTTATATATTGAAATTTGAAACTGCATTAACTCAAAATACCTATAAATGTAAAATTGGTATAGCTTTAATTTAAAAAGATCAAGAAAAATCGGGCGCTCTCTACTTTCAAAGATTCCCCACTTTCTATCTATGGCTATCCCTTATTTCTCATTCAGTTAATTATCATTTTATTTCACAGTTTATGTTTAACCATTTTGTAGAACTGGTTACAATTTGAAATGTTTACAATGCTGTCAAATTCCTCTAGCTTAAGTTAGAGGAAGAATTTAGAAAATTCGACATTTAATCCATGTCAGAGTATTTCAATGAGAATAATACATACCTAATATTAAAATGTCCACATAATAAAGACTACATAATTACACGATACAATGAATTTAATCAAAATCCATGGCTCCAATATTTTTGAAAAAAATTTTAAATTCGATAACATTAATTGAAACTTCCAGTAAAATATCAACCTTAAGTACATAATTTCAGTTTCATACGATATTCCGGTTTTGAACTGAACTGTCCACACAAAAACACAACCCATTTTGCGAAACTTGTCTTTTTTAAACTCAGGGAACCTCAAAACTTAAAATACGTTTGAAAATTCGAACTGGAAATCATTCACTATTACAATGAATTGCCCTTACTATTGGGTTGGCAAATAAGTGGTTTCGGTTTTTATTTTTATTTTTATGTCACTATGATGCACTTCTTGTCTGATGCATTAATCCTTAAGGTGGATTGTTTATCCTGTTTGTAATATGTCAACAATTTTATGAAAATACAAGCTCTATTATATCTAGAAAAAGTTGTAGTGTTTATGAGGATAATGACTTAACCTGTCAAAATTGGTTTGCCAAATTTCATTCAGGAAATTTTGACATCAATGATGCTCTACGGTCTGGTGGACCACATGAAATTGCAATAAGCAATGTTAAGGCCTTTGTTTATCAAAATCTCACCCAATCAGTGCGAGAGATTGCTATGTCCGTAAATGTGTCGCACACAAGCGTAGAAAACCATTTGCACAAGATCAGATATGTTTCGAGGTAAGCCTCACATGAATTTTTTTCACAAAAAATGTTATAACTTCAATACAACTTTAGCTATCCACAAGAAATTTAGCAGGAATTTAGGTCCATATAAACTACACACAATTACATCAACCGGATCTTCGTCAACAACCTACAGATGAAGATAAAAAATAAAAAACTCTGAGAAGGTTTTGTTTATTTATTCCTTATACCGGCATTAAATAAAAAAACTATTGATACGGCTTTGAAAAGCAATAATTGGATATAGTAACATCGAATTTGTAGAATATGCTGAAGAGTAATGAATGATCGGAAGGGTGTTGTGTTCCAAGACAACGCTAGGTTCAACACCGCATTGATCACTCACAATATATTATTGAGACTTGGATGGGACCTTGTCCCACCCTCCCTATTCACCAGACCAAGCTCCAAGTGACTGCCACTTATTCCGGTCATTGCAGAACTCCATGAATGGAAAGAAATTCCGAAAGGAGGAGGACATCAAAAGCCACTTGGATTAGTTTTTTTAACAAAAAAACAGTAATAATTCTATAAACATGGTATTATGCAGTTAGTGGAAAGATAGGAAAAATCTATACTAAATAATGGTCAATATATTGTAGATTAAAATAAATTTTATGTCAATACTACATTGAATTTTATTTCACACTTAAAAACCGAGAGGACTTATTTGCCAATCCAATATATTTTTCATATTTAAGTAAGTGAAAGTAGAATATTGAATAAAAATCATTAGAATTTACATAAATTAATTTCAAACTCAATTTCTCATATCAATAACAAATACCCATTACAAAAGCTTGATTCATCTAAAACAATAATCAAGAAAGCTACCCGACCGATAGAAGAAGATATTATTTTCAAGATAAAATGGAATTAAACCCCCTCCAACGCTTTGCTTACAATAGGCCTAATTATATTGCCTGTATAAAAATCCTTTGAAGATCTTACAGAGGCGCCTTTTGTTTACTAGCCTTCAATTAGTTGCAAATATGAAAGTTTTTATTACTTAAGAAACACTGCATATTTGTGGCTGCCGATATAATCATATTACGCAGCAACCCACCAATATAGGACTCCATTACTGAAGTTAACCACAAAAACATACACGAAATATATTAAACAAATAAATGACGCAAACGAAGAGTTTATGTTCTTATGAATAAATACATAGTGTGCACATAAGCAACGCAGTTATATTTCAATTGCCTTACAATTGAATTTACTTCGATCATTTTTAAGAATTCGGAATTCGGATTTTATATATATATATATATATATATATATATATATATATATATATATATATATACTAAAGAACTTGCTTTTAATTTATGTGTACTCCAGTGAATCCTGTATATAATAACTTAAGCCAGAAGCAGAACGCAGAAATGAGATTCCTAAGAATAATAAAAGAAAAATCCAGACAAATCAGGAAATTTGAATTTATCCAATTTTCTAGGATCCACCACAAAAATACTTCAGTTATAAGTTATAACTTGTAACATTTCCAATGCAAATATTTCAATAATTTAGATAAGGCATGTATTGATAATTTCAATAGGGCACTTTTTCTTATCTGAGTACTATATTTGTACGAATAACATTTTATTTTTTAATTATACCTCTGGTATAATAATAGAGAGAAAAAAAAATGAGCGTTTTTCAAATAAATATTTGTATTATTATTTCTTTAATATAAAATACAATTAATACTCAAAGTATAGTCCATTGTTATCTACCGTCATTAGCCATCTGCTAGCCAATTGTTCGATCCCACGCTGATACCATTCTTTGGGATGGATGTCAAAGAACTCTTACAATTTCAACCGTAAAATTATCAATTTTTTTTCCTTGAAGAAAATGACCCATCGATCTAACTAAGCGGTAATCCGATGGTGCGATGTCTGGACTATATGGTGGATGAGGCAGGAATCTCATATAAGAAGGGTTTTCCAATAAATGTTCCCAAATTTCAAATCTCGTAACTAATTTCTGAGGAGTAAGTTCGTGAGGGACCAGTCTACTGCTCTTTTTCACCTTCCCCATGGGGAGTAGATGGTGACTAACAGAATCTTTAGACACAACACACTCCCTCAAGTCAAGTTCGCGAGTACTCGTGGACGGATTTGACTCAACAGCTTCCTGCAGAAGCTCTTTAATATCCATTAATGGTCGCCTGGATCCCTTGTTTCTTTCCAAAGGCGTATCTCCACTGCTAAATTTTTCAAACCAACGCCGCGCCGTAAGCTGGTCAAGGACACCTTCTTCTTCATATTTAATAATTTCAAGAGTTGTTTCAGCGGCTGTAAATTCTTTTTTTCCAGTAATACCTTAAAATTACTAGAATTTAGTAGGACACTGTCATGTTGTTTTTTTGAAACAAATAATTAAACTGATGCTTTTTTATTTTTTCTTTAGCATTATAGACCTTGTAAATCTTTTGCTCGCCATAAGCAATCTTCTCCGTCTCAGCCTATATTGGGCTATTTCTTTCCAGTCATATGCATGCAGTTGTATTGCATCTTTGTTGATTCAATCAATCCATCTGGTTTGTAATCTTTCATTTGGGTTTTTGCTTATTATTGATGCATTCATTGTTGTGGAGAGGTTTCCTGGTGGATTGCCCGGAGCTACATGGACCGGCCATCATAATCTGCTATATTTATATCATGAAATATTGATTCGTCAGTTTTTGTAAGCAGTTCTTTATTGGTCGTTCTATTGCATGCGTTAATACTCTGATTCCAGATTGCACCGATTGTCGTACGGACTTTTCTCTCAAATCTTTTTGGTTGCTGGTTAGTGTCCAGGTCCCACATCAATACATCTTGACTGGCTTTATCATAGTATTGCATACCCTTAATTACAAGTTTATTGAGTTTATTGACCAGTTCGAAATTGGTAGGATTCAGATATTCATTTTTCTCTTTGCATTAGGACTCAGAGTTTAGGGTCATTTGTATATGTCTTCGTCAATATTACAAACTTTTCAGGAACTTGAAATGAATGAGTTATCTGAATAAAACCAAAATATGTATTGTTCATATCAAAATTGGACCGCCAGTAATGGCTAAGTGAAATCCATGTCTAAGAACCTATGCCATCGACGTCTGAAAAAGTTAATGATAAAAAAAGAAGAGGGAAGGTTAGGAAATACAGCAATCATTCTTTGGCAGAGTATCATTCAATATTCAATTTTTTTTTAATAATAGCAGATCAGGGACTAACTGAAAAATGCCTAATCTCTTTTTTTTTTTTAATGGTTCTTCGCTCACTCTGCTATACATATTGAAATCATAGTGACTGAAAAATTTGCTTATGTCATTTAGAAGTTAAAACGAATTACCAATTTCATGGATTATTCAGAACTCAAAAAAATTCCGTACTGGAAGATAAATTTTTAGTATTCTAAAACAAATTAAAAAGAAACAACTAATTAATAAAAAAAACAATTCTTAAAATTACATATATGAGGGTTTTAAATTAACGAAATGGAACCAGTTTGTTTATTTTTTATCAGAATTTTGCACAAGATAAATATTTTAAAGATTACTACCCTCTTCGGATTTCAAAAATAAACACAAGGTTTATACTAGCCTAAAATAAATACTGAATAAATATATAGAACTGACGAAAAAAAGGGATCAAATTAACATAAAAAAATATACCTGATTTTCATGAATATGGATAAGTTATTTTTACTGAACAGATATATATTTTTAGAACGAATATATATATATAATTAACTATAATATAACTATTATATAATTAACTATTATATAACGAATATATAATTAACATAAAAAAATATACCTGATTTTCATGAATATGGATAAGTTATTTTTACTGAATAGATATATATTTTTAGAAAGTATATATATATATATATATACATAATAATTTAAAAAATAAATAAAAAGTAATGATAAAAATAAATAAAAGAGTAATAATTATAAGAAAATTCTTTACCATATAACCTAATTTAAAAAAAAACATTATTGTAATTTTTACCTAATATGAAAAGATGTTATGTCAATAATTTTAAAAATGTGACCAATGATGTAATCTATTTATCGTTAATAATTTAAACATTTATGATATAACATGGCAACAATCTAGATATATCTATAATAATAATAATAATAATAAAAGGCTCAGCGAATCCGAAGGTTCGATGCCGACACCACCATTCGCTTATTACACACCACCCTCCACCGTTCGCCGTCCAAACCTAGTCCCTTCAGATCGGCTTTAATGCAATCTTCCCACCTTCGCTTCGGTCTAACCCTCGGACGTTTACCATTCGGTACAGCAAATATTTTATTTTCAAAATCCTTAAGACATTGCTCATCCCTTAATGTAAGCGGCCACGTTTCGCATCCATAAAGAACTGTAGGTAAGATAATGGTTTTATAGATTCTAATTTTCAAGTTCCGGGACAAGAGGCACGAGCTAAGTAGATATTTTGTGATATTTCTAAGTAATTTAATTTACGACTATAAAACGGACAATCTCGGAAAATGTGAGCTACGGACAGGATATTATTTCAATACTGAAAAGGATAATATTACAATACTGACATCTAGGTGGAGCAGCTTTAGTGATGAGGTGGAGGTGGGTCAAGTCTTGAGTGTCCTATCCTAAGCCGAAGAACTCCAAGGTTTACCATCTTTCTTTATTAGTTTCACTACTATAGGACTACTTAAAAACAAAAAACTAAAGTTTTATTTAATTAGCAGCACTCGGAAAATACTGAGATTTTTAAATTACTCAAAATCAAAAGGTAATATAACCTCGAAAGAAAATACGGTATGTGATATATATACTTTAAGTTCCAATTATTTTTTACTTCATAATATATCATGATAATGAACTGTTTAAATGTACAGCGAAATGAAATAGGTCATACATAGATGAGGAACTTTTGTATCGTTAGAGGTCGAAGTGAGGTTAGGTAGTGCTAATGGAGGCCCCAATAATTATTTATATTTTTCCGTTGCTATTTTTTTTTATGACTAAATATACACACTTGCATACAAACATTCAACTTAATTCTATTAATTTCCAAATTTCGGTTACTCAAATAATTAATTCTAACACTGGATTAATAAATATAGCACAAAAACGTTTGGAAGCCATATGCGGCTTACGAGGCCGCCGTTCCCATCTATGGTATATGTATAAAAAAATATAACTTAATTTAAAAACCATCTCAATATTTTCCAATTATAATTAAATAAAACTTTAGTTTTTTAAGTAGTCATAAAGAGTGAAATTGTATAGAAGCTGATGGAAATGGTAAGAGTGGGGTGCATCTGATTGTTTAAAAATGTGTCATTTTGATTTCTATTTGTTGATAAATCCTAATTAATTTTATCCGTTTTTATTTATTATTCGAAGCATTACAACAATTACTCCTTAAATAAACGGATAATAAATAGATACACTTTAACAAGCAGTAATTAATTTGAAATTCGTTGAAGGAGATCATTAGAGGATGAAAAGTCCATTAATTATAGAAACAAACAAGGCAACAAGGATAGTGGCGAGGTAGATGCTTCACAATACTGATGTTGCTGTAGTTATCCTAATTATGTTTGAAATTCTTTTTTTTGTATAATTTATATCGAGAAAAAATCTATTATATGTACAATAGCCTTAAATAATTAATTAATTAAAATATTAAATTAATTAAGACTTCAATTAAAAAGCTTGTTACAACGAGCCATTTCTTCCTTTAGTCCGTTGGCATAAATAAGCCAATTTATTACTGACCTGTTTTACCCTCTAAACTAGAAAAAAAAATGTTTTCATCAACAGCATATGTTGGTATTATTTCATTTCTCATCTAATAGCAAATGAATAGAAAAAGGATTGAAAATAGTTAATGTTTTTTAATTTTACTATTTTTATTTATGAAAAAAATAATAAATAATTTTTAATATATGTTAAAGAAGGACTTGTGACTAACAGGAACTAATTCAATCACGGTAAATTTTCTAATCATTCATTCATTCATTGCTGAGCTTTAGAGTCCTTGAAGAACCATGGCCTCAGCTAATAGCTCAGAAAATGTTTAACAAAATGTGATGGAGATCTTTACATTATTTTCTATCGTTGAAGAACATAATTTTATTTTTTATACAAATTTGGGCGGCAAAAGATGCACATGGTCTGTAATGCCAACAGAAAAAAATTAAATATGCTTTTGTAAAATTATAGAATAAAAATGTTCTTGAGATACAAAAACAGAAAACATATTGTGTCAAGAGGAGTTGTATCCACAACCACTTGACCCTCACAAGTGTTTGTCTATGGTTTCCAGCCATCTTGTTTTGAGCTCTTGTGACCCTTTATATTATCCACATAAGAGGCTATCTTTTTTTTAATTTTTTTTATTTACTCCATTTTGAGTTACAATAAAATAATTCAAGAAGACAAGAGTTACTTTTGAAATACCCGAGAAAATCGAACATAAACGAGTAAGGGAGTTAAAATGATAGTTCGTTGAATCAATTATGCTATCGAGGTGTATCGAGTTGAAGTGACTATATCCATTTTTTCGAAACAACTGTTTTATGAAAGTGTAATCGCTTTTCGCACCTTTAAAATCAATACACCTTTAAAATCTTACGCTCTTTATCTGTGCATGCTTAAAATACGCACAAACTTGTAAATTCCTTCTCATAGAACTGGAATGAAACATATTAGCCCGTGGTACAGACCCTTTTTTATCGAATTATTAACATCCGCCTGAAACTTCGTAAATAGTTTCAACTCATCATAACCTACAACTATTTTATATGCGAAAACTCTTGGAATTGGAAACTCTTGAGGCGTTTTCAATCTGGAGGGAGGCAAACTTTGTCTATTTAGTTAGCTACTAAAAACTCCTAAGTAATCATTTGCTTTCTACATTGATCGTGGGATAATTTGATTAAGAAATCGATGAAAAAGGTGGCCTACAATATTGGACAGTTTGTCCTATATAACCTCGTTATTTTGAAAATTTGGGGGTGTAGGTCACCCCAAACGGCTCAATATTTTTGAAGGCCACCTTTTTTCTTGATTTTGTGATCAAATTATCTCAATTATATTCAATTGAGTATTTACGAGATTTTTGTACCTAATGAAATAGACAAAGTTTGCCCTCCTGCAGATTGGAAATGCCCCAAATCCAACAGTTTTCGTAAATAAAATAGTTGTAGGTTACTACAAGATGGAACTATATACTTCAGAGGGATGTTAATAATTCGATAAAAAAAGTACCACGGATTATATGTATTTAAGTGTTTCCAGCCATATTTTACTATCATTTCACACTTGTTATTTATTGCTTACCTGAAAAAATATGAAAACATGAGGACATTTATTTATCAATAATTTCATTGGTTTACTTATGCTGGTATTTTATTTTTATTTAAAATTTTCAATAACTTTGTAATTTAATTATTTTTTCCCCAGCCAAATCTCAAACCTAATTCCTATTGTTCATTTTCAATTTTCATAGGTCGTAAACCAACGACTTTCTGTCCTACAGTTTCCTTTAACAATACTCCACTTATCCCTGTTGAGCAAATCCGATACCTAGGACTCCACCTGGACAAACTACTAACTTGGAATCCTCATACTAGAATGAAACGACAAGAAACCGCTCGACGTTTCCGATTACTTCGGCACTTACAAGACAAACGCTCTAAAGTTCCCATTAATTACAAAAGACTCATATACTTGACTATAATAAGACCTATTTGGACTTACGGAGTTGAGCTATGGGGCTCCACTAAACCATCGAATTCCTCTCGCATCCAATCCTTACAATCCAAAATCCTTCGTAAAATCCTCAATGCTCCTTACTTTGTCACTAATAAAATTATGCATAAAGATCTTAATGTTCCTTATGTTTCAGATCTGGCCCAATCCAGATACCTATCCTTCCATAATAAACTTCAGAGTCATCCCAACCCTCTCGTTTCTAACCTTGCTTCCTCTTCAATTCCTGATAACCCTCCGAGACGTCTGAAAAGAAGATGGCCTCGTGATCTCCTAATGTAGTCATATCATTAGAGTGCTACCATTGGGTAGTTACTCAGCAAGTGTATTCATGTCATTATATCTACTATGTCCAAATTTACTTGATGTATTTATGTAATACAGTTGTAAATGTCATTAAGAAATAAAAAAAAAAAAAGTTTTCATAGGAGACTAATTGTCCTGGGATAAATTTTAATTTTTGCCTTCTTCTTGTAAATTAACGAAACATTCACTTTTTATAAAAATATCGAAGATAACTTCAACTGTCATTTGAAGATCCACTGTCACTTGAAGTGGCTCTATCCTACCTCCCGACGACAATTCCCTTTTGGTGTTTTTCTTTTCCAGGTCCAAAGAACCAAATATCCTCCCTTCTCATTCTACGTTCCTCTATCCACTCTCTTAATACCAGATCCCAACCTATTGATTTATATATCCCGTCTCATAAAACTACATCCATTAGAAAAATCTTGGTCGTTCGTACTACTTCTTCTGGAATTCTTTACTTCTTACCATTCGGAAATCCTCATCTATAAATTCCTTCAAACAGCCAGTATAAATAATAGCTCCTATATTGGTGAAACCAAAAACCATCTAAAAACCCGCATTTCCCAACATAAAACATCCATAACTTCCCGGAATTTTCTCTATCATAACATGCCTTCACTCACTTGATTTTGAAAAAACCTCTATCTTTGCCACGATCACTAAACATGAAAAAAGACTCATTTCCGAATCCATACACATTCACATGGAACAGAATCCTGTTAATCATTAAGTAGATAAAAACTGTATTTCTTTAACATATAGACACATTTTAAATCTTATAAGTGAAAAATAACTTATAAATTACATTCTATTATTTTTATTTTTATCTACTTTCAATTTTTATTGATTAATTCAATTTAATTGCTCATTATTCTAAGTATTTCCGGTTTGTATGATCTCTCTTTCATTTTATTTTATTTTATGTTTACATTCTACATCAATGTATGATCATCTGTTTTCACTTTGTATTAATTTTAATGTTTAACCATGTCTCAATATTATCTAATATTTAAATGTAATTTTCTTACATACGTACAATCAAATATAATTATAATTATTCATTTTTCCCCCTCGATATACTTCTAAGTTAGTTCTGCAATGTATGGTCTCTCATTTCTATATTTATATTTTATTTCTATGTACGTTTTACTTCTTCCATTTTTGTTTTTATTCACATTGTACTCTTATCTATAATCTCTTAATTCTATTTTATATGTATATGTATATATTTATAATTTAATATTTCATTGATATAGCATTTTTCCCTTGTATCCATCCATATCTTCAAATTTTAGATACTGTAATTTTCTAGGTTTTTCCCCATTACCCAAACAAGTCAGCTTCCCCTAAACCTGCCCTTACCCTGGTTTTCCAGTTCTAAGTGAAACTCCTAGCTGAACACATCTGTAAGTGTCTAATTTTATTTACTTATCTATTTATTTATTTGGTTTTCTTTTCTTTCTCCACATTCCTTTATGACCATTATTTCATATTAATTCCTTTTTCCTTTTTTTTCAATCTCTCCTGTAGATCAGTAGAAGCATATTCACATTTGCATTTATTATATATTACACTACAACAGTTGTTACCATCTATCTACTTCAGTTTAGGATCTTGTTACTTAGCTTTCTCTGTTTATATTTTAATGTACTTACTGTTTATAATTTTAATTAAGCTTATGCACATTGTTTATAATTTTTTGTCTAAATATTATGTAACTTCCACAATTCCCTATGTTTTTGTATCTTGTCCGTTCTAGCCCTGAAAAAGACCTGAAAAGTCGGGTCGAAACGTTGGGTTTTAATAAAATAGTTTTACCAATATTCAGCCTATTTATGAATGCCATCCCGGACCATCTTCTTCCTTAATAATTTGTTATTTGAATAAAGAGCTCAACAGAAACCATACTGTATTTAAATTTAACTTCTCTTTCATCGAAGAAAAAAAAAAGGATTGGAATCGTACAAAGGAGTCTACTGATAAATACAGAAATGAGAAAACAAAGAAGAGCAGGGAGAAAGAAGAACTCAACTGGGCTAAAAAGAATTCATCACGAAACGCTTTCTGAATTTAATTAATACTTTAAAAAGTTTCCTAATGAAGTTTCCGATAAAGTAATCTAACAAATTAAAAATCCATCTTGGTTGTGGCATTTTGTGATACGGGAATTCTTTTAAATAAAAATTCATATTATTTTTTTTAAATCCTGAAAGCAACGTAAGAAAGTTTCAAAACTACTTGTATAAAATCAAAACAGAAATGTGTTAAATAAATCATTATGAGGAACTAAGTAGTATTTCTTCGTTGAAGCAGCGTTGGAATGACGATTCAGTGCCTAATAGAAGGACGGTAGCTCTTTGGCATTAATAATAAACTCAGAGGTAATAAAAAATCATTGCTTATATGCCTCCTTTTACCAAACTAAACAAAAATAACAAACGGCATTATTTCTTTGTACCTTTCCTATACAAAACTATTACCTCACAGCTTCTTCCTTTCATCTACAGTCAGATACAAATCAAAGCTTTGATCCATCCTTAGAAAACAAGATCCTGTGTTTCTGACCTTTATGCCACTTCTCACTGAACTAAAGTATACCAACATTCCTTTTTTGTCCACAAATCTGTCCTCTGGAAATTTCTCGCATCTAATCCATACCATACTTCTTTTCTATCCGCTTTCAAATATCTCCTTTATCATAACCTTCTCACGTAAGAAAAAATTGATCTCCAATCATAAAATATTAATTTAATTATATTGGTAAAATATAAATAACAGTTTCAATAATTTACTTTTAACTTGAAGAATTAATTCATAGTTTTCACTTTTTTTCTTTTAATTTATTCATATTAAATTAAATAAAATTGCTTTGTTCTGTTCAATGTTTTTCCAATTTTTCCATGGAAAGAAAGTTCCTCCCAATTAAAACTTCATAAAAACATTTATAATAACACTATCGAAATGTACACTGCCTAAGAAATCAAAACTCCCTGAAAAGTGCCTTCCTCAATAATCGTAATGGTGCAACTCGTTCCATGCCAACTTCTTCCGGGGACCCTTGATTTTCCAACTATTTCATAATAACCCATATGGACAAAAAAACAAATCAATCCAGGAAATTTGAAAATTCTAATAATAAGAGGAAAAAAAGTGTGAAATATTCGAATATTATTTGAAAATAATAAAATGTAAATAAGGAAAAATAAATCTATTTATTAAAAAGCAATAGAAGCCTGGAGATACAATAACGGATACATCCAAATTGGGATTTGGATGCATTTGTATGAGATATCAGGAAACCCAAACAAATCCTTAGTTCAGAAATTGATCCGTGCCTGAAGCTCAACACAAACTTTTAATTTAAAATTAGAGTTTTTCAGTCTCGATAAATAATAGCTTTATTTCAAATTTATCCAAAATTTCGTCTCTTAAGGCACCTTCATGGATAATCTGATTTTACATGTAGTTCAAAATTTTCATCTGAAAAACATATAGAAAAATCTTTCAGAGGATTTACATTAGACATTAGCCCATTTTTGAAACATTAATAACCTTAAAGTGCTCTCGACCAATCTCTGCTGGCTTTAGTACCAGTGACGCGGTTGGGAGAGTAGCGCATGGTTCTCCTGGAGTTCCCTCGCCTGATTGTATATAGGTATGCATGTGTTTCTTTTCTTAGTTGTAATTTTCTTATTTTTTAGGTTATTTTATTTTTTTATCTATTGTATATACTTTTGATTATTATTTTGTCCTATTTATTTTATTTTTTTGTACATATAGTGTGAATGTCATCCTACCTCACTATAACCTATGTCCAAGAGACAGATTGTTATAATACTCAATAAAAAAATAAAAAAAATAACCTTAAAAACATTATTCACCAATCTATATCTTCACAATATATATGTGTAAATAAACTTAGTCGCTTTTTGCCAGTTTGATAAATATATATATATTGTTGATTGGTGAATAATGTTTATGTCAATCCTCTGAAAGATTTTTATATATGTTTTTCAGATAAAAATTATGAATTACATGTAAAATCAGATTATCCCTGAAGATGCCTGAAGAGACTAAAATTTGGATAAATTTGAAATAAAGTTATTATTTATCGAGACTGAAAAAGTTGTTTTTCTTCTAATACGTATTATAGTCTCTTTCTCCAGATCATCCTTTAAAAATTAAAATTAGACTTAATTTATTTAATTTACTTAATCATGTACTAACTTAAAGATGACACTGAAAACAGTATATAATATTAAAATATCAGAATAGAAATTGTTTTTTATCCATTTGTATTTCTACCTCTTAATTATCAAGGTAAGAAATAGTCCTATAAGATAAACTGCAATATGCTTTTTTCAATTAATGACTTTCTTTAACTTTTTTCAACTATTTAATTTTAAGAACAAGAGAAAACAGGATTCTTTCTTTGAGGAGACAGTAAGTCATCCTAAGGATGCTTAGCGACGATGACTTGTTAGTTCTTTGAGCAGATCCGTTGAGGAAAAGGTCTGGTGAAGTCGTGACTAGAAAGGCGACCAGAAGGCTGACTTTTCACGTCCTATTAAACGCAATCAATAATAATCTGCATAACCACTCTCGATGAATGAGAGCTGTGTGCTAGTACCAGTAACCTGGCAGCCGACTTCCTCAGTCCCTGCCCTTCCAACGGTAAATATAATTGTAATTTAAATTTGCCTAAGTATTTAAATATAATTAACGTAATATACTATAGAAGAAAGACATATTCACACAGAGATATTCACGGCTGATAACAGATTTTTTACTTTCACGTACCTATATTGCTTTGTACGATTCATCTTCGGGATCCCAAGGGACGCGTCTGTTTCCCGTTTTTATGCAGAGTTGAAGAGGCTTTATCCTTCCTACCGTCGTGTTTCCTGGCATCCTTCCTCTATCAAGTCATCCAATCTCACCGTCCTTCATACATTTCCGAGCTCCTTCAATTCAAATCCTCCGTTCGTTCCCGCAATACTCGTTCCCGGTATTCTGATTTATACATAAGGGCCCACCGAACCGCTGCTTTCGACATATCGTTAATAATCCGATCCTCATCCCTATGGAACTCCATCCCTCCCCACATCTGTCAATCCAAAACCCTTCCTACCTTAAAATCCCGCCTGTTCAATCATTTTTTATCCATCCAGTCCTCATGAAATTGTTCATAGTTACTACTGAAATATGTATATAAATTATTAGATCGTTCTTCATTATTTTTATATCATGTTTATTTTCAATTTTTTATTTTTTATTATTAACTGATCTAAATGAGTAAGTAACTTATTATTTCTTCTTTTATGTTTTTTGATTTTGACTATTTAATTACACTATATGTTTGTTAATATATCTCTGAGGCTCTTTAGCCCACATTATTGTCTTTCTATATTATTCTAAAGGAACACGCCCCAGAATGAATAAAGCATTATTATTATTATAATATATGCAATATATAGTAAGGGTAAGTATTGTGATCGTGAAAATTTTCGAATCTCGGTTTTCAACGGAAATATACGTTTTGAGGTCACCTGAGTCCAAATAACCAAGTCCCACAAAATGGTCTGTGTGTGTGTGTCTGTGTACGTGCATGCGTGTGTATGTGTGTGCATGTATGTAAGTGAACAGCCTAGCTCAAAAAAGAAAAGTCAAACGAAACTGAATTTGCGTATTTGAGATTCTTGGATGTTACAGCAACATTTTCGTCAAAATCGGCAAACCGGAAGCGGTACTTTATACAATAGATTTAACACGTTTTTACGCTTTTCTCAATAGCGGCTCTAATTTCTTTAATTAAACTCAGTATGTCGGTGCATTATTAAGAAAATTTTAATATAATATAGGTTTTATTCTCATAGATGTTCTTTAACAGGGCTTAAATGGGTAATTTTCAATATTCGCTTCTTCTAAAGTACCTTTATTTTTTTTTATTTGAAATAATTAACAACTTCACATTGATCTTTGTAACAAAAAATATTTAAATATAAAATATGAAAGAATTTGATAATTAACTAAAGGTGAAATAAGAGATTGTAACGGATAACAGTTGTAATGGAAGAACAAATGTAATACCAGCGCGCCCGAACTAACCCGAGATAGCCCGAAAGATTACAACAGGCTTCCATACGTAACATGAACTTAATACAATACGAACTCCGACGATCTTATGTACATATACATATGAGATTACCGTAAATACTATCATTGGTATTATTTAATATTCAATAGTATAGAATACAGCCATATAATAATAAAAATTTGTATATATATAAAGATATTTAAACAAATAAAAATACCACAATGAAATGTAAATAAACACTTCTGCTTTGTCTGAAAATATTCATATCTGTTAAGAAAAGGGTGGTAAGAGAAAATCGTGTGATGCGCGCACCAGATTTTTAAAAATATAGAATAGTACATAAACAGTTTTGTTAATTATTACGTTTCTAAATTGTGCAATATTTTAAGCATAAAAAAATAAGAAGAAAAATCAGATAATATTTATTATTAAATCTTCTTTAATAGTTATTAGTATTCTTACATTTATTTTTAAAAAAAAATTATAATAAACAATATTCATTACACGTAGGTGCCAAAACCTCACGGAAATACGTCAATATGTGTGAATGTAAGCAACTAAAACTGCCGGGAATCGAAAGCGTATTTCAGTCATAGTGTCTGCCTCGCTCATCTTAGGCTATATTTATCTTTTCAATTCTTTTTATTTGGTTAATTTAACTATATTTATGACAGAACTAGAATGTATGAACAGATTAGATAGATTTTATATATTCTGTTGTGATGGGGAACATCAATATCCATAACAATAATCAAAAAATTGAGGACCGAAATCCTTTTCAAAGTCGGAGCGGTTCACCTACTTGTATATTAGGATTCCACACGAGATTGAATTGAATGGAACATAATCGTTAATAACCATTACAGCACTCGGACTTGGTAGCGCATTTCAGTCCTTAATTTTTTTATTCTTATGAATGTTGTATCTGATACTAACAGAATATATGAAAGCTAAATAATTTGTTCATCATTGTAGTTCTCTTATAAATATAGTTAAATTAGCCGAATCAAAAGAAATGAAAAGATAAAAATTACTTAATTTAAGTGCGGCAGATACTGCGACTGGTGAGGATGCTTAAAATACAATAAAATACTTTGTATATTATGATCCCTTCGTTTTTTAATAAAATAGAAGAGAAACATTTGTTTTGTTTTGAATTATGAATTATGAAAAAATATAACATGTTATATTCGTAGATCTATAATAATTCTTTACATGATATTCATATAGTCGCTTGTATAGTAAAGAAGCTATTATTTTTTTTAATAACTAATGCATTTTTTTATCACGCTCACTAATTGAATAAATAACAAGTAATTAAAATGATTAATTTCCGTGCATGAATAGATCCACGAGTATAATTACTATTATAAAGTAAATTGAAACTCTACCAATAAAAATGTATCATGACAAAAGCTCCAAATGTTTCTATATGTCATTAGATGCTTTATAGCAAGCTAATAAACTTCACAAATAGTAGAAGAAAATGAATAAACCTGTTAAAAAGAATTATAAATAAAACCGAGTACTGATAAGTTAACCAATCGTTGACTTTTACATAATTTAAAAGTCCTATGCAATATTATTCATAAAATCCATTGGTCATTTTAGAAACAATGGCTCAATTCAAATAATTATTCAACAAAGATTAGTTTTAATTATAAGTTTTAAGCGGATTGATTATTGATTATTATTGAATTGAATTGATTATTATTGATTATTGATTATTATTGAAGCGGATTGATCATAGCTTTTAGCGGATTGATTAAACACATTTTATAAAAAAACTTCAGTATTTTGAGGTTGAATTGTTTCAAAACACGAGATCTCATCGAATGATTAACTTAAAAGGACATTAAACTTAAAAGTCGCTCGAATCGTTCGTTTAAAAAATCGTTACATAACTTTAAGGAGATACAAAAATCGTCCTAGCGGCTACTCCGTAATCGGGTAAATACCTAATTTTTTTTTCGTTTCTTCTCTACTTCTCCTTTTCTGCTTTACGTGTTTTTTTTCCATGGGCCAGGAGAGAGAGCGGAGGATTGGTGCCAGAGATAAATGCCCCGGTACCGTTACTCGAACTCGCAATCTTCAGGTTATCAGGTTGTCAAGCAAAGCGTACATTGCAAAAGCGTTAGTCCGCTCGGTCACGGTGTCCACACGTAATTTAATTTATGTTGTTTATACTCATTTTTTAATTACGTTAATTATTTACCAACGGAACGGATATTACTGAATTATGAATTTCTTCCCCATGCGGTAAGGTTTTAAATGCTTCGCTCATTTCATTATTCCAGAAGGAATTAATCTCAGCCGTTGAGATAACAGAGGTAGTCAGAAAGTAAATTGCCTTCATCATCATTCTTCCACTGAGGGCAAAATAAGACAAACCTCCTTTATTAACTATTTTGTGGCCGTATGATCGTTCCGCAGAAATTATTTAGCCATTCGTTTCCTTCTCGCCCTTATCTATATTTGGAAAAGAAGAAAATAAAAAATAAATAGCCATTAATATTAAATTAAATACTACTTAGCAGTACTGATAAAAGATTTTTATCCGAAATAGTATAAATTGTATATTAATACAATAAAATATATTTCGCCATTGCATAGTTTGAAAATATTAGTCATAAAAAACATCCAACCATTACTGTTGTACAAAACAGTATGAGAGGTAAGATTAAAATATTAATTGGTTAAAAAATGTATAGTTTAAATAAGTGAAACATACCATATAAGTTCCAGTTGTAACAAACATCCATCCAGTCTTACCTGAAACAATAAGTTTTTTATTATTATTTTTTTTTATTATTTCTTAATGATATTTACAACTGTATTAAAGAAATACATTTAGTAAATTTGAACATATGGATATAATGATGTGAAAACACTTGTTGACCAACTAACCAATGGTAGCACTCTAATGATATGTCTACATTAGGGGATCACGGGGCCATCTTCTTTTCAGACGCCTCGGAGGATTATCAGGAATTGAAGGGGAAGCAAGGTTAGAAACGAGAGGGTTGGGATGATTCTGAAATTTATTATGGAAGGATAGGTATCTGGATTGGGCCAGGTCTGAAACATAGGAAACAAGATAATTATGGATGGTTTTATCTGTAACAAAGTATGGAACATTGAGGATTTTAAAAAGGATTTTGGAGTGTAGGGATTGGATACGAGAGGAATTCGATGGTTTAGTGGAGCCCAATAGCTCAACACCGCAAGTCCAAATAGTCCTAATTATAGTCATGTATATGAGTCTTTTGTAATTAATTGGAGGTTTCGAGCGTTTGTCTAGTAAGTGCTGAAGTAATCGGAAACGTCGAGCGGTTTCTTGTCGTTTCAGTCTGTTAGGAGGAATCCAAGTTAGTCGTTTGTCCAGGTGGAGTCCTACTTAACGGATTTGCTCAACAGGGATAAGTGGAGTAATGTTAAAGGAAATTGTAGGACAGGAAGTCATTGGTTTACGACGAAGAGTAAATGTAATTTGGTGGGATTTATTGAACTTTATTTTGATTCTCCATTTATTATTAATAAAATATCTTCAAATTAAATTTAATAAACACTGCAATTGAATGAATCCAGATTTTTTAATAAGGAAATAATCGACATTTTGTATATAAGTGAAATATATTTTATATTAATAGTTTTTATTTATCGGCAGAACTACAAGGCATTGCATTTTTCTGTATTACTCTTCGAAAAAAGGTAATAAATCTTGGTCGAGAAGTAAAAACTCTTGGAAAAATAATTTAGATTCCTCTTTAGAACCCAATTTCACAAAAAGTTTGTCTGTTCGTTATAGCATACCAGTTTTCAAATAAACGTAAATATAATCTAGGAAATTGACATCTAATTTAATATTGTGTTATGATATGATTAATTTATAAATGCATTCATTATTTTATTTTATTATGTGTATGTTTTTATTTTTAATTCTTATTTTTCTAATATATTAGCGTATTTATTTCCCAATCTTCATTTATTGCCATCTTTCCTATTATTACATAACATATTAATATAATCTCATAGATGTCTATTATGAAATACACACATTAAAAAAAAAAAAAACACTACACCCCATGGAAGATCTTAGGTTAAGTACCTTGTAAGGAAACACTTTTTGTTTCTAAGCCAACGCCTATGCAGGTGGTTGGACCAAAATCACTCTCATCCACCAAGTGTTCCCCTCAATCAATTAATTAATTAAGCGTACCCACTTTATAGAGGCTGGGTGTGCCCCGGGGTCAACCCATGTCTAACTACCTCAGCCGGTCAGGAATGTCCTAGAGCTCATTGCCTTACTCACCGAGCTACCCCGCTCCACATGAACGTGTTTATAAATTACTCTTTATAACAAAATCGCAAAATAATTTTGTTCGATAGGTTTCTACGCTCATTTCATTTTTTGTATTAATTTTTTCAAAATAATAATTAAAGGTGAAGGTTTACTTATATTTAAGTTATTTTATTTTAATTATTGTATATTCTTTTTGATTATTATTTAGTTCATATTTTGCATCTGTTTATTCTATACGTCTATATATATAGTGTGAATGTAGTCTTAT
This sequence comes from Nezara viridula, assembly GCA_928085145.1. Classification (NCBI taxonomy): domain Eukaryota; kingdom Metazoa; phylum Arthropoda; class Insecta; order Hemiptera; family Pentatomidae; genus Nezara; species Nezara viridula. The sequence goes on along the minus strand of OV725081.1, from coordinate 68,450,336 downwards.
CTCACTATAATGATTGTTTATGTGATAGAATATTATATTACTCAATAAAAAAAACCAAGAACATGAGCATATCATTCATACATTATTATTTTGTTGCATGGAATGTTTATAGCATGTAAACAAACTCACGAAAAACATATGAAAAACTATTGCTAAAATAACATAAAAATGAGATTACACACAGTCAATATTTCTTCACCATTATTTTTTTTCAGATGAATGCTGGAAGACTCTGATCAAAAATAGGTATTTTGTGCACAATCCAAAAATACCGAGAGACATCTAGACTTTCAGACCGATAATGGGAATTCAATAGCTATTTCGCGAGATTAATAACTTATGACTGCCTTAGATATGAATTGAACTTACACCTATCCGGAACGAACGCTTTATGATCCTTATGCCTAAAAACTTATTATTCCATTTATTAAATCATTTATTTGTATCAGTCATTTCATTCAACGAATTAATTCAATATATGCACAAATTAATATAGCATTTCCAAGTCAATTTCAACCTTTTCCAAATCAAATTCAACCTTTTCTAAGTCAAATTAAACCTTTTCCATTTCAAATTAAACCTTTTCCAAGTCAAATTCAACCTTTTCCATTTCAAATTCAACTTTCGAATTTTTGTCAATTTTCGATTTTTTTCGAAATGAAGGCCACTTACTATATTAACGAAGGTATAGATTTTGAAAAATACAAAAAAAATTTTGATAACGCGGTTGCATATCCATTTATTTTAACATTTTAGATTTTTTCAGTGTGATATTTCTATGTCATTTCCAAGTCAAATTCAACCTTTTCCAAGTCAAATTCAACCTTTTCCAGATCAAATCCAACTTTTTCCAAGTCAATTCAACCATTTCCATTTCAAATTAAACCTTTTCCAATTCAAATTCAACCGTTTTCATTTCAAATTAATGTTTTAATTTTTTGTAAATCTTATATTTTTTTTTTAAATAATGGCCATCCCCTCCCCCCCTCCAATATTAAAGTCTATTATTATGCTCTTCTAAGTAGAATTTTCACTTACGGATATCGATTTATTGTAACTATTCGGAGTTATTAGGGACTAGTATTATGCTGTCCTGTACCTAGTTTTGAAAATAACCTCCTTTTTAAGATTACGTGACTGAGTTTCGAATTATTTAAGTTTTTTTTTAATTATTCGATATAAGGGTGTATTTTTATGTTTCCCGATCAGTAAATTTTGAAAATGACCTCCATTTTAAGATTAGGCCACCACGTTTCGACTTATTTGAGTTTTTCGGATATTTTTCATATGAGGGTTTATTTTTATGTTTCCCGATCAGTAAATTTTGAAAATGACCTCCATTTTAAGATTAGGCCACCGCGTTTCGACTTATTTGAGTTTTTCGGATATTTTTCATATGAGGGTTTATTTTTATGTTTCCGGAGCTGTAGATTTTGAAAATGACCTCCATTTTAAGATTAGGCCACCGCGTTTCGACTTATTTGAGTTTTTCGGATTTTTTTCATATGAGGGTGTATTTTTATGTTTCCGGAGCTGTTGATTTTGAAAATGACCTCCATTTTAAGATTAGGCCACCGCGTTTCGACTTATTTGAGCTTTTCGGATATTTTTCATATGAGGGTGTATTTTTATGTTTCCGGAGCTGTAGATTTTGAAAATGACCTCCATTTTAAGATTACGCCACTGCGTTTCGGCTTATTCAAGTTTTTCGAATTTATCCAACTTAAAGGTCTACTTTTATGATGCCAGAGCCTTAGTTTTTAAAACGATTTACATTTTAAGATTAGGCCACTGTGTTTCGGTTTTTTTTAAGTGTTTTTGATTTTTCCTTCGAATAAAAAACAAAATATGAAGGATTAATTTATTTTTCAATAAATAAATAAAAATATCTAATCAAAATAAATAAAATATGTATTGTCTCATTTTTAATTTAATTTTAGTTATCTTTTTTAATGTTGTGGTCTCCTGTCACAAAATTATAAGATTTCGAACAATTAGCTGAAAAATCTGAATACGGAAGGTTAAATTTATTACCAGCTGCTTTTCGGCTTTTTAGTTTGTATTGTGTGGTTAATTTAACTTTAGCTTCATAATATTTATTTACTTATTCATACTCGAAAACATATTGATGAAACTTTGTATTGTAAAAATCCAAAATGAAGCCTAATTATTCGAGATGCAGTGGCTTAATCATAAAATGGAGCTTAAATATTAGATAAATTTAAATATTAAAGATTAGAAAAAATTCAATGCGTCTCGGATAACATATAAGTAGATTCTTATACCGAAAAAGTAAAAAAGAAAAAACTTTTATAATCCAAAACAGAGTGGCATAAACTTGAAATTGGGTCATTTACAAAATGGGGGAAATCTACTGCTCCAGAAACATAAAATTAGACCTTTATACTTGTTAAATTCTAAAAACTTAAATAAGTTGAAACGCAGTGGCGTAATCATAAAATAGAGGTCATTTTCAGAATCTACGGTTCCGAAAACATAAAAGTAGACCTTTAAATTGGCTAAATTCGAAAAACTTAAATAAGTCAAAATTCAATGGCGTAATCATGAAATGGAGGTCATTTTCAAAATCTACAGCTCCGGAAACATAAAAATACACCCTCATATGAAAAATATCCGAAAAACTCAAATAAGTCGAAACGCGGTGGCCTAATCTTAAAATGGAGGTCGTTTTCAAAATCTACGGCTCCAGAAACATAAAAGTAGACCTTTATATTGGATAAATTATAAAAACTTAAATAAATCAAAACACAGTGGCGTAAACATAAATGGATGTCATTTTCAAAATTTACTGATCGGGAAACATAAAAATACACCCTTATATCGAATAATTCAAAAAAACTTAAATAATTCGAAACTCAGTCACGTAATCTTAAAAAGGAGGTTATTTTCAAAAACTACTCATACGATAACAGACCCACACATCGAAAAATTAAAGATAATTAAATAAATAAAAAAAGGTTGAATTTGAAATGGAAAAGGTTTAATTTGAAATGGAAAAGGTTGAATTTGACTTGGAAAAAGTTTAATTTGACTTGGAAAAGGTTGAATTTGACTTGGAAAAGGTTGAAATTGACTTGGAAATGCTATATTTGAACAACCGTATCAGTGTATAGATATATTGAAAAAAGGAAATTTTAAATATCAGTACACAGACAGGAGTACTACAGTACAACCCCTTTGCAACTAGATTCTGCAAAGGTCAGGTCCGTATTCCAAACAATACAAATGAATGCATCAGCCAGATAAGCACGAATATTTCAGGAATAGAATTTTTTTTCCCGACAATGCCATCATTGGCTTCCGTTATGAATATGCAGGGGCTGGAACAAAAAAGTTGTTTTTTTATTGGCTATTACTGGGCAGAGGAGAAAAAGTTTATTCCAATATTTGTTCACTTAATGAACAACCACCAGCTTATTGACCAAATGATGCTATGAATTCACTGTTTTTAAAGGGAATAAATAAGTTTAAATAAATAAATTAAATAAATTAAATTAATTTCTTCCTGTCCAATAGTATATCTGGTATTAAACTTATTGCCACCATAGTCAATTTTATTCACCAACTGCATAAAAAAAAAAAAATAAAAAAAAAAAATATATATATATATATATATATATATATATATATATATATATATATATATATGTATATATATATATATATAAATTTTTTTTTATTATTTTTTTTTTTTTATGCAGTTGGTGAATAAAATTGACTATGGTGGCAATAAGTTTAATACCAGATATACTATATATATATATATATATATATATATATATATATATATATATATATATATATATATATATATATATATATATATATATATATATATATATAAAGCTTCAAATAATGGTTACGCCCATGGAATAATAGTTATCTGCATCTGACCGATCACTTGTATAGTAGTAGAAGAGAAGAAGAAGAAGAAAGTCTTTTTATTTATCAAAATTACAAAATATAAATTACAAAATAATATTTTTAAATTTAAAACCGATTTATAATAGTATTTCATCATGTACAATCTGCAATGAACCAGGAATGAATATATTTAATATTTGTAAATCTATAATATTGATTAATTTTTCTTTTTCTTTTTACTTTATTCATTGCATTGACTAAGAAATCATATAATAATCTCATGAAAACACAACTCTATCAAGAAAAAAGTGGGAAACTTCATTCCAATAATATTTGTAACTAGAAGAAATGGTTATTTACTAAAGAATTATAAATAAAAATGCACAATATTAATAGTTATTAAAACAGATTTAAGAATAATCACTTCAAACATTGGCACTGATTTCTTAATTTCACGACCTGTGTTGGTATCTTTAATTATACCTTTAAAAACATAAGCTCTCGATCAATCTCTGCTGGCTTTAGTACCAGTGATGCCGTTGAGAGAGTTGCGCAGGGTTCTCCTGGAGTTCCCTTGCCTGATTGTATATAGGTATGCATGTGTTTCTTGCTATACTTTTAATTTTCTTATTTTTAGGTTACTTTATTTTATTTATTGTGTATACTTTTTGATTATTATTTATTGTTATTTTGCTTCTATTTATTTTATTTTTTTTGTACATATAGTGTGAACGTTAACCTAAATCATTATAACTAGTGTCCATGAGACAGATTGTTGCAATAATTTTGTCATTACTTTTAGAAAAATTTCGTCCAATTATAAATTAGTCCTTTTTTTCTGTTGACATTACAGACCATGCAGATCTTTGGCCGCCTTAACAGGCCAAGGTACTCCATCTCTGCCTTTCTTGAGATATTTTTCCAGTTATTTGCATGCGGTTCTACTGCATATTGATTCGACTTATCCATCGTCGTTTGTAATCTTTTTTTGATCTTCCACGTGGTCTTTTACCAGGTATGGAGGCATTCATTGTTGTGTAGAGACTTCCAAGACCTCAATTCCAGGTCACCATGTTGACCATCGATAGTCGATATTATGGAAATAATAATATTTTATCATCCATATTATCTACTTCGATATTATCGACTTTCTATAAGGTCCCTTCGATTAAAAATTAAAATTAAAACTATCGTTTTTCGGAGCGCTAGGAATTATGCATGAATCTGATCGTTATAAAAAAAAAATTATACTCATCTTGTCTATTTCATATAGAACGTTGTGCGTATTAGAGGAAAATATCAATATTTCGATAATATCGACTATCTATGACCATCCCCCATTAGAGTTAAATAGCGCGCGTTGAATTCTTATCACTCAGTAAACTAAATTTTAACAAATTTGTTGGTTAGAATCTTCAAAAACCAACTCCACGAATTGTCAAAGAAATCTATGAAGGATGGAAATAAATTAGTATTTCGCTGAATCGGATAAAATTGGTTGAATAGAAATTTGAGAACGATGAAGATGGAAAGGAACTAGAAAATTAATTTTACTAAGGACGGTAATAGAATTGATGTTTCCATTAATTAGTTTAAAGAGGAAAATAACATCATTTTTGTTGTAAAGAATCAATATTTACATTAATAGTCATAATCAGTATAGTTATGTACAACCTTCTGTTATTACTTATTTTTTAGTGTTTTTTTTTTTATTGTAATATGCATTTTTGCCAGATGTTATGTTAATTTGTATGTACAATATTGTTATTCTCAAGGGACTTTGTCTCAGAATAAAGTTGATTCTTCTATTCTATTCTAATTAGAAAATGTTTATAACATTGGTGAAAATATCGACTATCGATATTTCAAGACCTATAATGGATCTTCGATAACCCATCCGTACTTAAAGATGAGTTGCTCTGAGCCACATGTCCCGCCCATCTTAACCTCCTTGCAATCGTGTCATAAATACATCACATATTGCCAGTTTCTGTAAGCAGCTCATTTATTGGTCTACATTTGTTATCTCAGATTGCTACGGTTATAATGCGGAGGATTTTCTCTCAAATCTTTCAATTTTTTCTAGGGTGCTGGTTAGTGTCCAGCCATATATTAGAACTGCCTTTATCATAGCATTGTACACGCCTAATTTGAGATTTTCCGGAATTTCAATACCTTTGAAAGGGAAGTGAATAAAGCTCTATTTGTGCTTGTTATAAGTTTGTCTATTTCCGAACGTTGGTCATTCATTGCGGTTATTGTGGTTCCCAGGTATTTGAATATTTCTATTCTCAGAAACATTTCTTTTTTCGCAGATCCTATTATTGACGTGGAATTTTCGGTTCATTATCAAGTATTTGGTTGTTTTTTTTTTTCATTATTATAAATTAGTATTATTCATATATTTCTGTAGTTTGATATTCAAATATTTTTGTTTTAATTTTTTACCATATTTTGAATATTATTATCTTTCAAAATTAAAGCGAGTTAATTGTAAAACAGGACATAAAATTGAAAATTCGAAAATATTATTAGATGAGAAGGAATTTGTCGGGGGTTGCGGTCAAATAAATACTAAATTTATAAAAAATAGTATTTTTATAAATTTTGAAAATACTACTTTTTATAAATTTGGTATTTATTTGATCGCACCCCCTCCCAGACCAATTCCTTCTCATATTATATCACGGTCAACTATCTCTACACCGTTATGAAAATATTATAAAAATAAACTCTCTATAATAATAATAATAATATTAATTAATCTAGGAAAGAAAAAATAATTTATACATATATGCTTGTTATACAGTTATTTAGTTAATGTTAAGTAAGTAATTTATTACAAAAGTATGCTAAGCTCTGAAGCGATCTAATATCTTTCTGAAGCATTGTTGAATTACTAACGTGCTTCTTCATTTTTTAATAAATAGATTATTTAAATAAAAAATGAGGCATATTTAGCTGGTTAACAAGGTTACAGTATTAAATATCAGTTAACGATAACTTACTTGAGATGCAGATGTACTAGTTATATGTACTGCTATACCGATGTGCAATATTATCTAGCGAGGGTATCATGCAGATCTATTCGTTATCAGACAACAATAGTTGACTGTTAAGTTAACATTAAAGTTAAATGGACCGAAAACTGCAATCTAAAATCTTGCGTCAAGGCAACAGCAGTTCCCATCTGATAAGCTGCACTGCTGGCAAAGTTCCCATAATGTTAGTGTTTTTTATTTATTATTATTATTACTTTAGTTCCCTTACGTAAAACGTTTGTATATAAAAAATATAAACGCTAGTTAATAGACTAACATAATAATAAGTTTTCAGTGCTTAGGCCAAAATTTGTATCTTATTTATTCATGAAAACGTCATCATCATAAAGAAATCTCATAATGACTTTGGAATGTTATTCAAATTTGTTTTAAATATATTTTTTATTAATAAATGGCACCTTTAACATGTGTGATGTCATATAGATAGAAAACGTGTTAATTAATTTACTTAAACTAATTTTAAATTAATATTACATTAAGGTTCCTTTACTGGATTTGATAAGAGTAGAGAGAGGGGAAATAATGAAAGATTGGCAGCATTTCTGCGATTGAGGAGAATGTGCCTCGAAGGGTAAGGATCATCATACAGTTCAACAGAATATAGCAATGGTTCATAGAATGTGACTCTTAAATTTCATCTCGACCGCTCCAGCTTACTAAAGCTGATCAGGCTTAGGATAAATCATAGTAGAACTAATAAATATCTACATCTAATGGGTATAGCTAAGAGCGGTCACTGTCCAATATGCCAATGCTTGGAGGATCCAAGACACGTTGCCTTCAAGTGTAAAAGATTCGGGAAGCGAAGAAGAATTAGTTTAGGATCGCAAAATACGGATAATGAAAAAAAAATGAATGGAATATTCTATAAAAAAATATACGTTGTTAAGGCAAGATAAATCAGATAATGTTCATTAGGGAATCCTGATTTCCGTATATAAAATAATGATGTTCCGTATGTTGTGTCCAATATGTTAGATATTCTGTCCTTAATTGGATTATAGTCTCTATGGAAGTATGTAGTTGGGAGGTTACATATTTTTATATTATTTTTTTTTTATATAATATTAAAGATTAAGATATTGTATAATTCCAATTTTATGATAATATTTGCATATATACTGTTTAACTCATTTTTGTCTGCATTAAAATTGCATACTATAAAATTGCATAATTTTTAGTAAAGTAAATTGATTCTAATACTCTGCGTTTGTAGTTTGTTTTTTTTTCACTTTTTATTTTAGTATCACTGATTCCAAAAGTGGGTTTCCGTTGGGGGTCTTCATAAGAACGTCTTCATAAAATTTTACTTAACTTTTAAGCAAGCATGTATTTTAAAATGAAAATACAGTTGTAATAACACGATTTATAATATAACCCATAACAGTACTAATATTTGATCAGTATTTTCATATTGAATTCTTATATTCTTAAGTGACACGAAAATTGTTGTTTACTAGGAATAATTATCTATATGTGTCAAGATACGTTAAGAATGGGTCTTCAAATTTGAAACTGGCAGGTGATATTTCGTCATTATCAAACGAGCATACGCAAGCTAATAATTTTTCTTTAAAACGAAGAATAAATTTTCCACCTACTTTTTTCTAAATGAGTCATTTATAATTTATTTTCTTGAACTCATAGCTCTCTTTTCAAGTGTCAAATGTAACAGGAAAAACGGTTTTTATTTTTGCTCTAGAAGAATTTTTAAAAATTGTTTAAAACTTTTGAGGCCTTAACTTTTAGTCTTAAAAAATCTGTCTCACTTCACAAACTACGGTGATAGTTAAAAAAATCAACGTTAGAAGTAAATAAAAGAGGACATTAAAGCCGAACAACGACATTAAAAATAGACAAAATAAAAAAATATGTACTAAAGACTTTTGTTTGGATTGATTTTTTTTTGTTAGAAATAATTTTTATTTTTAAATATAAAAAAATATTAACTTGAAATAATAAAATAAACTATAGATAAGTATCAAATATTCATATTTTTTTTACATATATCTTTTCACTTATTGGTATGATTTAATATTTTCTAATGATAATGATAATGGTGATATGATTTAATAATTTTTTAACAACCAAAACGTTTACCTCAGAAACAAGAGACCTTTAAAATAAGGCTGTAATGTGATGGAAGTCAACCAGTTTTAATGCCATGACCCCTATTTACAACTTCCAGTGACTTACCTTGGAACCGTGCCAAGCAGTAAGCTGTATTCATGTGGCATAAAAATAAATAAATAATAAATATAAGCAAGTTGCAAAATAAATAACGTTTCTAAAGATTAGTCATAACATATTGTTACCTAACAAACAGTTTAAAATTTTTTCTAACTTTTACTGGGTAGATGGACAAGAAAATAAAAAGAAAAATGATAGCTAAATCTCTCAGGAAAAACAGAGACATTTGTTCCTTTGGGAATTATACATAACATAAATAATCGGCTCAACATTTTTAATAGTATATATTACAAACTGAGAGAGAGTTTTAAAACAATTCTCAGAGGTAGCAAATTAAATAAAAATCTGACGGGACAAACTGTGGTACAGCCCCATTTTTATCAAATTATTAACATTCGTCTGAAACTTCATGAATAGCTTCATCTTATCGTAACTTACAACCTTTTTAATTATGATTTTTTTAAATCTCAAAATTAAGAACACTTAATAATCATTGCAATTCCTAATAATATCCAATAATGAAAATAATGAGTTCCACCATGATGAAAACCAATATTTCCTGATTAATATTTCCACACAGAAGTATTCAAAAATAAAATTTGAATATGTTTATAAATGATGAATTTATAATAAAATAATTAATATTTTTTATGCATGTAAATATTTAAGATATTTCATTAAATCTGTCAATGAATGAGAATCATAAAGTCTATTATCTTAAGAAATGGAAATTCAGTTTAAATTTTTACTAGAACTTTAACATAAAATCAAAGTCATTTTTATTTATTTGCTTATATTTTGGGTGACTTATTTGGAAAATATTGTTAAATAAACAATCGGTTCAACATTTTTATATTACGAACTGAGAGAGGTTTTTAGAAAATTACTGATAGATAAAAAATTAAATAAAAATCTGACGATGCAAACTGTGGTACAGACCCATTATTAACAAATTATTACCATCTGTTAAAAAATTCATGAATTTTTAATTAAGAGAATTATTTACAATATACTGTTTTCAATCAATTGAAATACATTTTTTTTTTTTCACTGGGATCGGTTGATGTTAATTTGATCATATAATTGAGAAAAAGGATGGCCTACAAAATCCGAAAAAAAATATCCTTAGGCTTTTATTTTAAAAAGTTTTATAAAAGCTTTCAAAATAATCACTGCATCTAATAGTTTAACTAAGATTAAAATTTTTATTCCTAGATCTTCACTATTCATCTCAGGTAAAATCTAAGACTTTCATTCTTATTGCATTCTTGCAATAAAAAAAAAAAAGTAAATTGATCATTATTTCAAATCGGGGTTTAGTGTTTTAGGATGAAGTAGTAAAACTCCTGGAGAAGATAAACGCAGTTTTCGAGGCTTCGTAATGTATTTTAATTTCAACAAGTTGAGACAGACTGAGTTAGCAAATAATGGGCGAAAGCCACCGGAAACACCTGGGACAGCTGATTTTGTTCCTCAAGGAAAACCAGACTGCAATGAATTATTTATACGATTTCGGTTTAAGAATGTTAATGGCCTCTGGACAATAGAAAGCAATTGCTATGTGGAAGTGAGGATGGGAGAGCCTTCACTGTTTTTGTTGTGGAAGGCTGGGCTTGTCATCTAATACCATCTCCTCTATGGCTTCCAAAGCATTTTCATGGCTTCTTCTCTTTTAAAATGACCAATTTCGATTAATCCTTCAAAACTTGCTCATAATATTCGTGTCATGTGATGAGAACGCCTTATAAACATATTTATGCGTAAAAAGAATATAAGAAGGACTACAGTTCTTTTTTCAATAAGACTGCCAAAGATTGTAAAAGACATGCCTTCAGTTTATAGCAGGAATGTCAACAGGGAGAGAGAAGTTTATGACACAAATTTGGACGTTAAAGTATTTGGGAGAGGAAAGAAGTGGTAATCAGTTTTGAAATGAAAGTATTAGTAATGATTAATTTTGCTGTCCGCTTTCTAATGATGTCCGAACATATCCGAAAACATGTCCGAATGGGAAAGGAATTAACATAGACAACTTTTTAAGAGAAGGATGAGAGACTCAAACTTATTTATGTTTTAGCTGATCTTTGAACATATAAGCTTTACAGTTGACAGAATGACTAACTCAAATTTCAACATTTTTGATTATCAATTTTAGTGATGTTTCTAGGAGAAAATATTTATACCTTCATTCACAGTTCTATATTTCAACACTGCAATCTGGAACCAACTTACTCACAGTCTATCCGCATATTATAAATTTCTAAAATAGAAACATCACTAAAATTACTCTAATCAAAAATGTTGGAATTGCAGTTAGTCATTCGGTCAACTGAAAGGCTCATATAGTCTCCTTATATTGAAATATTCATCAATAACTTTCTTGTTGAATAAAATCCTAAAATGAATAACCTGGGGTCAGGAGACCCTCCTGTGGCACAAACAGCCTTTATAAAGTAGGTATTGTTAATTAATTAAGGGAGAAACCTGTCAGTTGAGCGTAATCTCGGTCAAATCATCTCCTTGCACAACCGTTGACCAACAGTACTTCCTTACATAGTACTGAACCCAAGACCCTTCATGGGTTATAGTGGTACAGGTTTTTATATAATATATTTATCATATATACTTATGTAAGTATGGTATATATATATATATATATATATATATATATATATATATATATATATATATACATTTTATTTATTTGATATTATTCTGTTTTGTATTTTACTGCAATAGTTCGCTCATAAAAATAATTTAACCATTCTTTCCAATTTTGTTTAGTTATTTAGTTATTAGGTTTATTATTTTCAATAATGAAACATTGTGATCGACCAAAAAATTCAAAAACATAACCCCCTCTCAAAATTTGAGGTTTCACGTTTCAAGACGAGTAGAATTCGAAAAACGAATAAAAATTTTTTTGTCCGTACGCGCATTTTCTCCGAAACTACAGGACCTATTTTTTTCAAATTTTGATATATAATCAGAGGTCACCTGAGGATGATACTCCTTCATCGACATTACTCTCCGCCTTTAACTTTCAAAATGGCGGCCGAAAAACCTGAGTTGCTATAGACTGTAGCTCCTAAAAGAATGAACAGATTTCGATGAAACTTCGCTAAAGTCATTTTCTCGACGCCCTTTAAACTTATCTATAAAACATATTTCAACGAAAAGAAGCTGGAAAAAAAGTTACGAGGGATGGTAAAATTAAATTCCGAATAACTCGAAAACTTTTAACTTTTTAATTTTTTAAAAGTTTACGAAATTTCCTAAAAAACAAAAAAAAAATCATTAAAATCGGACAATTAGGAACAAAGATATGGTCTCCGGTTTTTTTTTTTATGTTCTACTCTAAATGTTATATCCTTGGTTTGGTTTTTAAATTTTGAATGTGTTACAGTACTAATGCTATTTTTTTTTAGGATATTAGTAATGATTAAAGAAAAACAGTTTAGTCCAATAATTGATATCACCTTTTGTTTTTTGTTTTTTTTTTGTTGCTCGGAAGGTAATGTTACTTTGGATGTATATTCGTTTGGAAATAATAAACCATTGTGAAATAATTTGCAGCGTTTTTTTTATCAGCTATATTGCAGAATTGTGACCCTATTATTCATATGTTTCTTTGATTTATCTTTATAGCCATGTATATTCTTTTTATTACCTATGTCTTAATTATTCTTTTATTGTAATAGCTCTTGTAGTCAGATACAATGTTAATTTGTATGAACAATGTTGTTATTGTTACATAACTCTGTCCCAGAATAAAGTTGAGTTTTCTATTTCTATGTTGACAACACTGACCTCTAATACTGGTTACGAGCATGCATCCAAGAGTAAGATGGAGAATGAGAGTAAACCTAAACAATTTTACGGTGCTGAACACCTGTTCTACATCTTAAGGACATCTTGCCTTCATTCCCGCCTCTAAAAGATTACCATCCTCCCTCTAGAGTGAAAAGCGGAATAAAGATTTGGAGATTATTAACCTAGTAAAGTTTAAATGGAGTCTTATGTTAAATTGCTTTTTCGTCTTTAGGAAGAAAATAGAATTTTCTTTGTAGGAAGAAAAAAAAATACAATCCAGTGGTAAAAATATTACCTGGATTATAGTGGTTATATAATGTCAGTTTTTTAACCCAAACTCTTAAGCTTTCTTTATTTACAACTATAAGAAAAATACAGCAGAGTACATGAAAATATATGATAGTCCTTGTATGATGATGTATAATGAATAAAAGTTGGATAAGCTTAAATATAATTAAAGTAAAATAACATCTCAAAGACGTATTTAATATATTTCTTTTTTTTTTAATATTTACAACTATATTAATATAAATACATCAAGTAAATATGTACACAGAAATATAATCACATGAAAACGCTTGTTGAGAAACTAATCCACGTGTAGCGCTGTAAGCTTTTAATATCAAAAAGTAAAATTTAAATCAGCTAAATTATTCTAACTAATAATCGAAAACAATTTGATAGGCTTTATTTTACGATACCAAAAATAAAAGATACCAAAAAGTAAAAAAAAGGAAGGGTTTTTCTTTAAAAAGAAAAACAAAAATCTTAGGTTATCATTGCCTCAAAGTTTTATGTTGGAAATAAAAGAGGTAATCCACTTTGGAGATCTGATTTCCGGAACCTTTTACCAGTCCCCAAAAGCATCCTCTCCCATACAAGAAATAGGACCACTGGGGTTGCTACTCTTGACATCTTTCATATAAACCGAATCAATCCTCTAAAAATAACCATAAAAATTAAATGTAAACACGAGATAATGTTTGGTCTAGTAAGATATTAATTATGATTAAATTTATTAAAGATTTTGCATGATTGAACTCTGTACGCACTCGAGTTTCTCAATATTTATAAATATGATAGAAGGCTGTCAGTTGCAGAAGAAAAAATCTTTTCACTGCAGACAATACTGGATAAGCACAAGATTGATCGAGAGCTGAAAGTCAGAACTTGACAGTTATTTAAAGAAAACCGAGGTAGTAAATGTATTGTGACAAGGGATGTTCCATAGATGTTCATTGTCAAAACCTACATTGTTTGTTAAACAAGTTTTTTTCATCCTATTTTTTAGTAATATTATTAATAGTATTAATAATAATGATCATTAATAATAATAAATGATAATATTATTGTTATCTAACGATGTCGCCTACTATCAGAAAAAAATCAATATTTCCAATTAATTAAATCAGGCTATTATATGTATGGTTATTCTGCAGTATTATTTTTTTTAATGCTTTTCTACTGATTAGAACTTCCTTATATATTCTCAAAATTAAATGAAAATTGTGAATTTAAATTTTAAATTAGAATATATATATTTCTTTATTTATATGAAAGTATTAACAAAACTAAACAGATTTTTTTTTTCTCTTCATTCCTTCATCTTGATGATAAAAGTGACAATCAGCAGTTTTGATGGGATTATAGATGATAATGGAATTGCAGGCATGAGGAAGGATAGTACCCTGTGGCATCTCTTCCTGACATGTGTTTGCTTCCTTAAATCAGAAAACGAGCTCCTCTTCAGTTTTCTCCCAGTAGGCATGTCAACGATGGCCATGCTTGTTCTAAGTCCGTTGTATCCTTGTAGTTTAACATGAAATCGTAAGTAAAGAGTACTGGTCGATAGTTGGTTTTCGAAAGTCATTATGTAAAGTTTTGTACATTAGACTGAAAATATTGTAGCTTTTTTAAGTGAATCTTTTTTGCTGTACGGTATTTCTGTGAGGTGTATGTCCAAAGAAAAATTAATTTTAAAATATAACACATTTCGGAATGTGATCATTAACTCATACATCAAGCATAAGGAACAAATTTATCAAAGATTGTCAAAACCAATCTATCCAAAACTATATACGTATGCTGAGTTCAATACATGATGCTCAAGATAAGTTATACAAAAATGATGTTCAAGATGAGTTATACAGAAAATATCTTCCAAATTTTGTTCTAAATTTATATAATAATAAATCAAGTAATTGATTGACATGAAATGTTGGTTAACTAAAAACAAAAAAAAAAAAATTGTTTTTAGGAAGGATCTTTAATAAAATCTTATAATTATGATTTTTTTTATATTAAAAAAAAAGAGAACTTAAATACTAAAATGGCAGTAGATCTCCGTCAAAGAGGTTGTTTATTCCTCTTATTTTTCTTTGAAAAAAGTTAAGATCCTCGAAAGGCACATATACAACACCCACTGAATTTAAATATCTACCTCAATCAGAAGAGAGACTGGAGAGAAGCATAAAAACATAGAAAAAAAGTTGAGATCCTCAAAAAAATTATTTTCTAAAATTAAATTTACATAAAAATTTTCATCAAAACTGATTTAGAGTGGCTGTAGAGATTCGAAAAAGCAATGCACTGCCCCCACCTTAATCCGAAAATCTTCTATACAGTGCAGTAGTCAATTATTCTGAGAAGAAATATGACAAAAAAAATCATAATTTTTAGTTTAAAAAATAATTTATAAAAATCTTTATCCATTTTGAAACCTCTATAATTTGCTTCCTGTTGAGAAAAAAAAATGATGTACAAAAATGTTAGTTAATTTTAAGCTGTTTAAGGTTAAATATGACATTTTTTTATCTCGCTTATAACAATCTCGCTTTGAAAAGAAAATATTTAGCGTAAAACGAAAAATTGTCGAAATTTTAATGATTTTTGGAGCATCGGACTTCACAGAAACTTGGATTTTTTATATTTATACATAACAATATAAAAAAAGAAATTTTAATTACCCGACTTCTTGTAAGGTAGACCTCTTTTTTTTATGCTAATTTGACTGGACTATTTGGAGTAAGAGTAAGTTGCATCTCTAAAATCCCTCTAAATCAATTTAGATAAACATTTGCAAATTTTTGAGGTTTTGTACTTCTTTTGATCCGTATTTGGCCTGAATTAGGGAACATTGGGAATAATTAAGAATAAATTGAATTTATGACAGAGACTGTTGAGGTCTGATTCACTAGTTTTTTTTTTCTAATTTTGATATATATTTTTCTTTGGCATATGGGTACAAAACCTTTTTTTTGCTGTCTTCATGATGCCTGAATTTTCAAAATGTTAATTTTTAGAAAATTGTAAAGTTTCAAGGCTTTGTGTTATTTAATTTGACGTATTTACCAATATTTCTAAAGACTCATTTTTTTTAATTTTTAAAGACTCATACCCAGTTGAAGCCGGTGTTCCTCAAGGTAGCGTCTTGGGCCCCGTCCTTTATATCCTTTTTACCGCCGATATTCCTGTCCATCCCAATACCTTCCTGGCAACATTTGCTGATGACACCGCCATCCTATCATCCAACTCAGATCCAGAAATAGCATCTTTAAATCTTCAAAGGCACCTCTCCATGATTGAGCATTTGTGTAATAAATGGCGCATCAAAGTAAACGAATCCAAATGCAAACACATTACCTTCACACTCCGCCGCAGATCCTGTCCATCAGTCCACTTTAATTCCATCCAGCTTCCTTTTTCAGACACAGTCCGGTATCTATCGGTAAACACAGACCGAAGACTAACGTGGAACCCACATACTAGACTTAAAAGACAAGAACTTAACCGACGATACCGCCAATTATACAGACTACTGACCAGAAAATCTCAACTTTCAATTGACAACAAATTACTGATCTACAAGACAATCCTGAAATCCATTTGGACCTACGGACTTGAACTTTGGGGGACAGCAAAGTTCTCTAACATCAAACGCATCCAATCCTTTCAATCCAAAGTCCTCCGAACAATAGTCGATGCTCCGTTCTATGTAACCAATAAGACCCTACATCATGACCTTGATATCCCGTTTGTCCTTGACCTTATCCCTGAAAAAATTTCAAAATTCCATCAGAACCTTATCAATCATCCAAGTCCCCTAGCCCAATCCCTATCCAGTTCCACTCATCCCACAACCCTCCTCGAAGGTTGAAGCGGCAGTGGCCCAGAGATCTTTGATAGTATTTATTTTGGAGTTCTGGCAATGGCCAGATTCTCCAATCAAGACATGAGTGTATGTGGCTAAAGCGCTCTCGCTCAAACTCCACCGGCTTTAGCACCGGTGAGGAGGTTGAGAGACTAGCGCAGGGATTTGGGTTCCCCGCCTGATTGTATATCTTGTATATAGGTATGATTGTATTTTTATGTTTTTAATTTACTTATATTTATATTTACTTATATTTAGTTACTTATATTTACTTATTTTATTTTTTTTATTGTATATAGTTTTTATTTATTATTATTTAGTTATTGTTTTACTTTGTTAATTTTTTTTTTTTTTTTTTTTTGTATATACGGTGTGAATGTGTTCATTTATCAATATAATTATTGTCCCTGTGACAGAATATTGTATGTATAAATAAATAAATAAAAAATAAAAAATTTTAAAAACTATATTAATACAGGACAATTTCAATTTAATTATGTCCTTGTTCCGAGAAAATGGGTAATTGATATACTCTAAGACCTCTTGCTTCGCTTTGACGATAGCTCATTTCATGGAACCGGGGAGCTGCAATCTTAAGGACAAGATTGACAATTAATGACTCCCTTTACAAGGCAATAAGACTTGGCAATCGCTTTGCCAGGTCCCAGAAAGGCGTTGTTCTGGTCCCAATATCCTTTCCCTTCAATTGATTTCCACACGGGTATTATTACAGAGCTTACGACAACCTCGACAGTATGAATACTGAACTCATTTATACCTGCTTAAGGTTTGAGTAGATATTAGTTCAGCTTTCCCGAAACGATTGACAATCGCTAATTTGAATGTAATGAGATTAATAATTTATTTCTCTGTAGGATTACTTTATTTACTTATTGTGGATATCAATCTACATAATTCAAAACGGGAGAATAAGTCATTTCATTATAGACCAGATTGAAAATAACGTTTTACTAGGATGTTTATTGATTACAATAAATTATAGTTTTTAATGCAACATAAATTGAACTATTAGATAAATTGGACACACTTATAATATATTGACTTATAATATATAAATTGGACACACCAACTTGCCTTCTCCTTTCAAAATAAATGGAACAGTGAATGGGAAATGAGTTCGGCAAAACTTCAAGAAATGAAAAAAAAAAAGTGTATAAAATGGAACACATCAAACCGAAAGTCTAGACGAGAAGAAGTGATACTATGTCGCCTAAGAATCAGACACTGTAATTTTCCCATGGATACCTACTGTGAGGATTAGAAGCCTCAACTTGCACACATTGCCCAGTACCCAGAACAATAAAGCATATATTATTAGAATGTAGAAGATACACTGATATAAGGAAACATTTACAAATGGGAACGGAAATCAAAGAAATTCTGCAACATGAGCAAAACGAAATAGGAAAACTGTTGAAATATTTAAAAGATATTGACTTTTATCAACGAATATAAAATGAAAACATTAAGCCAATGACCCTTAGGGGTAGCACCTAAGTAAGAAAATAAATTTTTTTTTTTTTAAATTGACCTATTTATTTATTCAATATTTTTTATCAATACCCATTAATCATTTTTACTGTGAGCGACTGCCTTTCCCTTATTCTACGTTTAGAACAAACGATAAAAAAACAGCAATGTGTGCTAAAGACTACACGATGGAAGAGAAAACATCAAAATTAATAATGAATAAAGACTAATAATATGAAATATAAATATTTTTTTGTTCAACATCCGCAAAGTAATAACATTTATACAATATATACAATTATAATTGTGCATAAACCTTTCTTGTTCTATATTCACAAAATAATAACATTTACAATATAGAGAATAAAATAGAATAGAATAGAAAAATAATTTTATTCTGGGACAAAGTCTCCTAAGAATAACAATAATAAACAAACAAAAAAATACATATCTGGTCAAAAACTAAATTAATAAAACTCTACCTCCAATTCAAAATGAAAATGCGAAGCATTAAAAATTTTTAGTCTGTCAAACTTAGAGGTAATTTTAAAAGTTCGTATTTCTATGTACCAGTACCATCTACGTATCTAAACTATATATTATATAACTCCAGTCTTATTACTGGCTACATAAACAATTTTCTATGTTCAAATACAGTACAATATTTTGTAAGGATATTAATAATTGTTTATGAAATATTAGCGAACAAGCTGGATTTTATTACGATGTTTCTCACATTAATATTTATTAATATAAGGGTTAATTGCCTATAAGAAGCTGTAAAACAAGTCTTTGTACAATGTCAGGGAAGAAAAAAACTAGGCGAATATTCCTGCCCTAGGGACACATCTGTAGAACAGAGAGAGACCCTGGTTTATATTTCATTATGTAGGAACCCAGGTCCTATTGAACCTACACGACCTGCATAAAAGAGAAGCTCTAAGAAGTACATTATATATACAAGGCACGCCAACCTGTCAATTAAAGCATGTACGATCAAATGAACTATCAAGTGAGAATTAATAATGAATAATTGAACAAAAAAATAATAAACGTTATTTCAGTACTAAAAAGATATGTAAATTTGAATATAAATTGGAACTGTAACAATTTCCACTGTATACAGAAGAATATATGTATATCATATCAAATTCTGACGAGAATAACACTACGTGATATGAATCAGTTTAAAGAGAACGGGTCGTCATTTTTATTCATTATTTTTAGGTAGTTTATATCAAACCATGCTCTATTTAACATGCAAATTGACTTCACATAAGCTTTATGTTACTTTGTTTGAAAATAATTTTACGTTTCAGGGTAAAATCACCAAAACTAAAAATATAGTCTCTGTCCTTTGAACTACTTGCTATAAATTTCAATCAGTAATTTTTTTTTAATTCATTATTTCTTAAAAAATGCTAATAAATTTTCCTTTAAACCATTTAGTATCAATCTAAAGTTTTTTTTTAGTTTTTTTTCATGGCGTTATGATTTTACACTAAATCCTATTTTGCCAGAAATCTAAAGTTAAAAGTAAAATTATTGCTTATTAACTAAGAGGAAAAAAAAAAAGAAACTATATCTATTATTAGTTTATTTTTGGTAGAGCGAAATTCAAAACAAGACTGAATTATCTAATTTAGCAGAAAAGTATTAAATAATTAATGAATGGTAAATTAAGGCATAATGAAAAACATATTAATAAACATCGGTGATTGCATATCATACTCCAACAACCTAAAAAAATATCAACTGAATACATATTGTATACCATTTAAAAAAAAAAAAAAATTTATGGCAGTTTTATGAATTACTTAGATAACGGGGTAGGTAGCTCATAGCGGACTTCGAGTCCGGTCGAGGCAAGTAATTATTTATGAGCTGATATCAGCATAAACTCCCGTGGCAAACCTGGTTTCTATAAGCTGGTTACTCTTAATTAATTGGTTAAAAGGAACAATATGGTGGTTGGGCGTAAAATATTATTTACCTACAAAAGTAATGAACCCACGATTTTTATGTTGAAGGATACAATTTTATTAATCAATTTTATTTTATTAAAGGAATTATATTTTCATATCAAAAAGGAAAAAAGAAAATGACCACCAAATTAATTCAAAATTAACAACAGTATTAAATTATCGACTGACTTAACATATCTCGGTATTCACTTCGACAGTTATTTAAAATTTACTAGACATTTTGACAAAAAAATTAAAACAGTAAGATCCAAGACGTACAGACTCCAAAATTTCATTAGGACAACAAACCTATCTTTACGCCTAAAGCTCCTCATCTATACAAGTATAATACGGCCGGCTCTGTTGTATGGTGCATCTCTGATCATGTCAGCAAAAAAACTGTGAAAAGTTTACAATATTCCCAAAATGGAATAATTAGAAGAATAGTAAGAGGAACTTCGATGCAGAGAATGAAGACATTGGATATACAAGCAGAGCTAAATTTATCAACAGTAAAAGGGTTTCTCGCAAAACGAAAAAAAAAATTTCATTTTTAGAAAAGTCTCAAAAATTGGTAAACCCTCTTTTCAACAACTTATTACCAACCAAAATTCCAAAACGTTGGCAACAACTCACATAAGATAGGTGTTTTATTAATTTAATTGTAAGCTCTAGAGGATAAGGCCAAGTCAAGCCTGAGGTGAATCCCATTTCCGATTATATTACAGATGTAGAAAAAATACTTAGAAGCGACATAAAAAGCAAAATACACCTTTCAATGCTTTTTAGCAGTAAAAGGACTATTATCAAGACAACGAAAATCCAAGGATTCAAGACAAAAATAAATAAAAAAGGGGCTACGAAAAAAAAAAATTAATATCATTAAGTGATTTTTTTCTTTTTAGTACAATGAAAAATATTCAATCCATTAACTTCATTTTAAACAACTGATATCTGCATTGTATTTTTTGGGAGAATACAACATTTACTGATTTGAAATAGTTTGATATTTCAGGAAAATAAGTTATAACATGTCATATAAAAATAAAATAAATAAATAGATAAAAATAAATCAATTATACTGCAATCAAGAGCTGATTAAAAGTAAAAAAACTGAAAATATAAATTAAATGTTGCTTATACGACTGAAAGGAGATAGATGTGGATTTGTTTTTTCTCGTCCCTCGCCTTTTGGGCTGTAAGGACCAGGGGAGAGGACGGGGGATTGATGGTAAAGTTAAATGGGGGAGAGGCGGCGCCAGGAGGTGAGTTTATATTCACTTAGTTTATCAGGTTGCCGGGCAATGCGTGTTTTGTACAAGCGTTAGCTCGTCCAACTCGGAATCTACATTCATAATTATGTCAGTAAATTGAAACATGGGAAGAGTGCCAGTCTGTAATATTTTTCTTAATTTCTTACAAATTCCCCCAACTCATGTTGGTTAACTAATTATTATGCGAGACCATGTGCTGATTAATATTTTTTTAAGTGTGGATTAATAACTTAAAGTGAAAAAAATAAATATTGCTTAATGTTCCAATACACTGAAATTGTCACTATACAATTTTGTACTTAAGCCAGCCATCACCTGCAATTCAGCTGAGGAAAAAGTTTTTTTAGAATCCAGAAGTTACCAGAACTTTCATCGAAAAGTAGTTTGAGAGGTTCTAAGAACTAGGGAACCGACGACCATTGCACGTTTTTCTTTTTTAATCAACTTCTTTTGAACGGTTTTCTTTATTTGGCTCGGTGTCAGGAGAAAAATAAAAAAAATTCAGTACATACTTTAATTAAATTTAAAACAAAAATTAGTTATAACTTTGGGTTATTTATTTTTATATTACAGTTTATTATTAAAATTATTTGGTCATTCCATGTCAAATCAACCAAGGGCATGAACCAGAAGGACTTGGAATTTAATAATTTTTTTTTGTTATTTGTTGTATGCATTAATGTAAAGAAAGATAAAAAATTTTAGATTTTTTTACCGGCGGTCTTTGAATTATACCTTTTTAAAATAATAAATAAAAACCACTGTTTTTCGTGTGTAATTATTTTAAATATTTATAACTCAAAAACTGTAAGATTAAAAAATCTAAAAAAATTTATGAATTATTGAAGTCGACTGTTCTACATATCATGGGTGATAAAAATTCAGGACGCAGCTTTTTTTATAAAAAAATTAAATTTTTTATTTGTGCCAACGTTTATATATATATATATATATATATTGATTGGCACCTCTTGCTTATGTTCATTTCATTACTAGCCAATAGTCACAATTCTGTAACCATAAGAAACAACGCAAATATTGTACACATCTGAAATATTTAGTCAGCAAATTATTTACATTCTACAAACAGAAATGTTACCTCCCTTCCCCTCTTAGCCCTAGAGCCAGGACCCAAAAATCGACCTGATCGCAGGCAAAGGTTTGATTGTAAATTACGAAAGTGTATGTTATTCTGAGTAAAAAAAAACCTTGTCTGCCGTTCCGGAGCCGATGCTTTCAAAAATGGCTGCTGATTTAAAGAATATTCGGCCAATACTTTGAGGATCGAAACGGGAAATCCATTGCGAAAAATGTGAGAAAAGTTTCTATTTTTTTAACTTGTATATATGGGTTTAGACATGTAAAAAACAAAATTGCTAACGCAGGCCACCAAGGGAAAACTTTTTACAGCCAAAAAAGTCAGATTTTTTCTATATGTTTTGGGTTTTTCATCTATAACTCCTAAACAACGCATCAAAGCGAAAAAATTGTTCTTTAATAAATTAAAGAACGTTAAATTTTGTGTCAAACGAGTACACAAACTTTAAAATTTGAATCGCGGTAAGGTATAAAACCACGGTCAACTAACTCTGAGTTTTACCAAATTTGCCAAAAACTGTAATAAATTACTATAATTGGCCCTGTAACTTGGAAATGAGTTCCCTATGAGGAAAAACCCATAGAATCAAAGTTTTAGAGCATCAAATTTCGCGTATTTTTGTGTAATGTGACATGATATTCATATACCGATCAATATGTACAGCAGACAAGCACACGCAGACCGTTTGAAATAACTGAAACTAAGAATAGATAGTGCTCAAGTCGCTATGACGACGGCTACGGATAAACAAAATAAATTATCGAGCAGGCAGACAAGAGAAAATCAATATCGCGCAGCGGTACCACAGCCGGAGGAGAGAAATAGAAAACAATGAACATTCACATAACGAAGGCTTGCCCTTTACCGCCCGCCGGGTTACGATTGTGGCCAGTTACATGATTTTCGCATCCCCTTTAGTTTCACATAATTTGTGTTACCTTGTCGTTTCCTCTCCTATTTATAACAATGACCTCATTTCCATGCTATAACCAGGAACATCAAAATGTTTATTACTTCACATTATGTATATATGCCATGCTCTCTATGGGGGTCATTATTTTAAATAAGGATTGTTCCAAATGGATACTTTAGGTGCATTTTATGACGAATAATTCCAAACTCGGATAAATTAAAAAAATATAGCTATTCAGAAAATTAGAAAAATAATAAATACATAGATAAAGAATCAACAGCCATTTTATTAAGCATTGGTAGGTTTTTTTTTTTTTACACTATTAATTTCAATTTAATAGTTTTATAATTCTGGGTTGGTTGGTTGGTTGTGTAGTAAAGGCGTAGAACCTGGTGGTCATCAACAGCGTTAATTAAAATTATTATATATTTTGGTTATAAATATTAAGAATTGGATAAAATTAAAAAAAAAAATGTAAAATGCACGTTACTAAATTTTAGTTATTTAAAGTTCGCACGTTAGATAATAAAAAAAAAGGAACAGGAAAAAAAAAAAAAGAAAAAATGGTAAGAGGAAAAAAAGAGGTGGGGGATGCTGCGTGAGAAGTTCAGATATTTTTTTAAGATTCCTTCTTCGGAGAGAAAACATATGATTTTGCCTTGGATTTTTTCATCGTTTCCCAAAGCAGGCGGTGTATTTGCTGGTATTCCCCTTATGTTTAATTGTCTAATGTAAGAGGCACAACTCACCAAGATATGGACCACTGTCATTCTCTCTCCACACTTCCGACAAATGGGCGGGTTTTCTTTCGTAATTAAGTGAAGGTGCGTAAGCCTGGTATGACCTATTCTTAGTCGCGTAAGGACAACTTCCTCTCTGCGTTTCCCGCGCCACTGGAACTGCTCCATGCCTTCACTTCCTTTTTTACCGCCTTTAATTTATTTGGAGGGCTGTTGTCCCATAATGTCTGCCACTCCTTGTGTATGAACCTCTTTCACGGGTCGCGCCAGTTCGGACGCAGTCAAGAAGGCTTAACCACATATAATTCTGGATGTATGGTTGACTGTAGTGAATAATTGAAGAGGATGGTTGGGGTGTTCAGTCAAAATGAAATGGTAAAAAATAGATAATTTTATTTATTTTAACATTCGTCGACGTTTCGGCCCGAAGTTACTGACTTTCTTGTACAGTAGGTTTGTTTATTTTTGTCATCTTATTCTCCTTTTCTTTGGCCTTTCCGTCACTTCATTTTCCATATCTCAATCTCTATTTTCTATATATGATCCATTTCCTCATATATTTTTTTGCAATATCTTTTGGATAGAATTTACAATATCTTAATGTTCTATTTATATATATTATTTCCTTATATAACTTCATATTTCTTTTATCCGTTTTACACTTTATTCTAGATTACCATTTTCATTTCTTATGTTACCTTATATTTTATTATGCTTATTTTATTAGTCCCTGCTTTGTTACAGTTATTATTATTTATTTCTTAGTTCTCTGTTACTGTTCTCATTCTACCTACTCTGTTTTACTTTAATGTTCATTCTATCTACTTCATTTTACGTCAAGTCGTTCTACTAAAAATTATTAGTCTTTACCTATCACCCTTTTTAAAAATCTTAATTCTGTATTTTGCAATGTATATTCAATTTTATTATACCTATTGTTATCTGGTTCTTTTTCCAGCCCCGATGAAGGCCAAAACTTCGGGCCGAAACGTCGACGAATGTAAAAATAAATAAAAATGTTTATTTTTTACCATTTCATTTTGACTGAACATCCCAACCATCCTTCTTCAATTAATAGTTTAATCTCTGAAATTGTCAAATATCAATTGAACAGGCCCGAAACGTAGAGCCGCCTTATAAATTTTATTGTTCTATCACAGGTTTTATTTATTTATAGAATATTTTTTATATTGAAATTTAAATTGTTGTTTTAAGTGATTAAAATAAATACATTTTCGTATCAATTAAAGAATTCAAAATGATCTCGGGATCTTGCCGAATAATTTAAGATATCAAACTAAAAAATTGGTCCAGCCGTTTGCTCAAAAATTCGTTACATACCTTTAAGCGAATTGGATAAACTAATTCTATTCAATCACTGGACATTGTTTTAAGATCTAATTGTTTTAAAACACTCTCGGGGTCTCACTGAATAATTTCAGATATCAAACCAAAGTATTGTCGCATACCTTTTATTGGACAATTCAAATACATAAGAGGGCGTATTGGCCGAACGGGTTAACGGGTGTGCACAGCACCTTATTTTTTATTATTAAGTTTCAGATAAAAAATAATTATGAGTTCGAATCCAGGAGCTCGGTGGGACTTTTAACTCGGCATAATTTCTCGTCCTCACCCCGCCCGTGAAAACCCCATGTAACCTAAAAGGCAAAGGGAGACAAAAAAAACAACAACTTAAATAAATAACGATTTCTCTGGCTTTACCATAGTCAGTAGCTTTACCAGGTCGTAATAAGAGTGGTTTAGTATTTTTTTTTTTTTTAATAAAGATTACTATTTCTTATTAACTATGAAGTTTTATTTTCTTCTTTTATGAGAATGCCCTATAATTTTTAATTTGAAAATCCATTTCTGGAATAATTATTTATTTAATGGCACCCAAAACTTTGATTTTAACCCTTTTCTGAGAATCATTACTAAGCAATCAGTATTATTAAATTCTTAAAGGGGTTTCAATTAACAATTTCATTTGATATTTAGTTTCGACCTGGAACTCTGTTCTATTTTTTAGTTATTATTGAACTAACGTATTAGCAATAAAAAAATGAAATATATAAAAGATTGGTAATTAGAAACACATTTATATACGTGACTAGAACAATGAAATTGAAAATCATTAATAAACATTTCATTTTTGAAGGCTGGTTAATAAGCAACGACCGAACAAACTAAAATAAAATGAAAAAACGTTATTATTAAAAAATAATTGATTAACATTAAGGAATCGGCTAATGTACTTATTATTTTATTTTATTTCTTTTCATTCATGTTCTTGATCCTGATTTTATTTGATTTGTAATAATAATAATAATAAGGCTTAGCGAACCCGGAGGTTCGATGCCGACACCACCAATCGCTTGTTACACACCTCCCTCCACCGTTCGCCGTCCAAACCCAGTCCCTTCAGATCAGCTTTAATGCAATCTTCCCACCTTCGCTTCGGTCTACCCCTCCGACGCTTACCATTCGGCACAGCAAATATTAACCTTTTAGGAATTCTCTCGTTACTAAGCCCAACAACTTTACAAGCCCATTTGATTCGCCGCGATGAAATTACCTCAATTATATTACCCGGATATAGTTCACGCAATTCGGCGTTGTGTAACCGTCTGAACTCTCCGGTTAACTCATCCTTCTTCGGTCCGAATATTCTACGCAATACTTTATTTTCAAAAACCTTAAGACGCTGCTCATCCCTTAATGTAAGCGGCCAAGTTTCGCATCCATAAAGAACTGTAGGCAAGATAATTGTTTTATAGATTCTAATTTTTAAGTTTCGGGACAAGAGGCGCGAACTGAGTAGTTTTGTCACAGAAAAATAACAAGCATTCCCCGCCTTCAGTCTAACTTTAATCTCTTCTTCAATTTCGTTTTTTCTAGTTATCGTAGAACCTAGATACCTAAATTTATCTACCTGTTCAAACATATTACCATCTATATCGATATCACCAGTAGTATCGCCATTTTTGCAGCTAACCATATATTTTGTTTTATCCACGTTTATTTCGAGTCCTAGTTCTTTTAGTTCCTAGTTAGTCCTAGTTTAGTTTTATAGTTTCAACATAATCGCTTAACAGTACCAGATCATCAGCATAGCCCAGCACGGATGTTGTCCCGCCCAGATCCAACCCTTTCTCGGTACGCATTACCGCCCTAATGGCATGTTCTAATGCCAAATTGAACCGGACAGGCGAAAGAGAATCCCCCTGTTTTAAGCCCGAACGAACCTCAAATTTTTCGGACAAATTATTACCGATTCTAACTTTATTGAGTGTCTCCGTCAAGCACATCCTGACTAGATTTACTAGTTTTTTTGGAATCCCCTGCTCGATTAGAATATTATACAGTTTCTGGCGGTCAATAGAATCGTAAGCCATTTTAAAATCTATATACAGCTGGTGAACAATACCGTTATACTCCAATTTTTTCTCTAATATTTGCCGTAAAGAAAATATTTGATCAATAGTCGAACGATTCCGTCTAAATCCGCATTGGTAGTCTCCGATAATTTCCTCTGCGTATTCCGTGATTCGACTGGTTAAGATTACAGTGAATATTTTATAACATACCGGAAGGAGTGAAATTCCTCGATAGTTATTACAATCCGTCCTCGGACCCTTTTTGTGAATCGGAATAAGAATAGATTCTTTCCATTCTTCAGGTAATTTCTCGTTCACCCAGATCTTTTCAACCAACCGATGTATTTTAGAAACTCCAGCTTCCCCGCATGCCTTAATTAGTTCAGTAGGAATATTATCGATTCCCGCTGCTTTATATGATTTTAATTTACCGATAGCTACTTCAACTTCCTCTTTACTTGGTCCTTCTATTAACGGTTCAGCACTCTGGTACTCAGAAGGAGGACACCGATCATAATTTCCCGTATTTAAAATGTTGTCAAAGTGCTCCTTAAACTTATTCAATATGTCAACCGGATCGGTCAGAATATTGTTATTATCATCCCTAATTCCAGACGTTACGGGCCCTACATATTTACGTGATCTGTTTATACCTTTGTACATGTCTCTTACGTTATTTTCGATTCTATTAGTTTCTATTTCAATTATTTTATTTTTAAGATACTCCCTTTTTTTATTTTTGAGCAATTTTGTCGTTTCGTTCTTTGAGATTCGGAAGTATTCCAGATTGTCTTCGCTAGGATTATTTAGAGCTTTTAATTTAGCGGCTTTCCTTTTTTCGCACATGTTTAAGCAATCTTCATCAAACCACGGTTTGTTATTCTTATTTTCCTTTTTTCCTAGACACGAGTTACCGACCGCTTTAATATTATCCCTGATCTCTACCCATAACTTGTCAATATCCTCGTGGTCCTCGTCAGGAAGCTCTAAAGCTTCAAACCTATTTATTTGATTTGTAAATCATATATAAATTAGAATCAATTCTAAATTTTCAAAATAGTATTTCAATTGTTACGCCGACGTTTCGACCCACATTGTAGGTTTTCATCAAGGCGTGGCATCAGGCACTGCAGAAAGCAGTTGATAGACTGAAATTATAATCAATTGTTCAAGACTTTATAATCTCAAATATTCAATGAATTTTACTGACTTTTTGTGCAATTATAACACATTATACCATATTTCTAATGCGGGATAACCATTTAGAGAAGTACAGCAAACTATCATTGTATATATTACATAACACGATTGTATATATGATATTTTTGTATATATTAAATACATAGCATACTAATAGAATTAAAATACCATGAGAAATTATGAATTTAAAAAAAAAATAGCAACATCAATTTTTATTATAGTAATTTCTCCTTGATGACCTGACCGCCATGTTTCTTTCTGTAGAACCTCATCCAAGGAAGTCTTTCAAGAACCAGCTCATTTCTTTTACCACAGTCTATTCCTCAGGAATGCTACTGGAACTTCTTCCACTTCTGTTTTTCTAGGACGACATACAGTACTTCTTCATTGCACTTAGTCACAGGAGCATACCGATCATTCAGAATACATACCAGACTCGCAAACTCCTTCAGCATTCATACGATGTCTGTACTTTTCCTTAGAATTTTTAAGGTTTTATTGTCAACAATTTTATCAGACAAAATAAAAAGATAATTAAAAAAAAGAAAATTCTTTGAAAAATAATAAATATTCTTTAAGAAGTTGTATGCGTTTCTTAAAAATAATTTTAAACATAAAAATGTCAACATTTTAATTCAAGTAAGCAACCAAATTATTTTCTCTAAGATGTGATATTTAATTTTAAACTTCTTTTGTTTTTTCTCATGAACTAAGAATAATTTATAGCAATAATTAAGTTTTAAAAAGTTATTTTATGCCAATGTTTTGGATTAAGTTTCAGGACTTTATCAAGGCTCAGAAAAGACAAGACGACAACCGAATAAAACGAGATTACAAAAAATATATTAACAAAAGTGATTTACTAATTAATAAATCATTTTTTGTGTTTAAATATTTTCTTACTAGAATGTAAAACTTTTTAATTTTTATTTTTTTCAATTACTGCACCTTCTAACAATCATAACAATAATTGTTTTAAATAAATTTAAGTATTAACAACACTGTTATAACACTAAATCTTCTAAATTAATATATAAATTACTCATAAAAATAAAAAAATATGACTTAAATATAAAAAGTTATTTCCGGTACCGGGAATCGAACCCGAGCCTCCTGGGTGAGAGCCAGGTATCCTAGCCACTAGACCATACCGGATTGATAATATGATGTACTATTAAATTATAATACGTTTACAAATGTTAAATCATGACTTGATAAATGTAACATTTAACACTAGTGTGGCACAGTCTGGCAAAATGGAAAGAAAAAAAATATAAATCACATATGAGTGGCTTAATATCAAAGACGGACATTTCATTTTTAAAAAGTTGAGAAAACTTTTTTCAGTAACATAGCTTCAATTTAAACCAATTCTAATGATTTTTGGTTTATTAATTTCAATAATGAAACATTGTGATCGACCACAAAATTCAAAAGCTTAATACCCACTCAAAATTTGAGGTTTTACGTTTCAGCATACGTTGAATTCGAAAAAGGAATAAAAAATTCTTTGGCCGTCCGACGTCCGCGTATTTTCTCCGAAACTATTGGACCGATTTTTTCCAAATTTGGATATAAAATCTGAGGTCACCCGAGGATGATCCTCCTTCATCGACATTACTATCCGCCTTTTACTTTCAAAATGCCCAGCGTTGCTATAGACTGCAGCGCCTAAACGAATGTACCGATTTCAATGAAACTTCGCTAAAGTCATTTTCTCAACGCCCTTTAAATTTATCTATATAACATACTTAAACGAAAAGAAGCTGGAAAAAAAGTTACGAGGGATGGTAAAATTAAATTCTGAATAACGCAAAAAGTAAACACTTTTTTTTTCGATATTGTGATAAATTTTTTCAAAGGTATTTAAATTTCCTAAAAAAAAGTTTAATCGAAATTAGAGCACTATTATTAAAGATATCTCGATTTTTAAATATGTTTGGTTTATTATTCTCAACAATGAATCATTGTAATCGAACAAAAATTCAAAAACTTAACCCCCTATCAAAATTTGAGGTTTTTATTAAGGGATTTCCTAAGAAAACATCGTTAAAATGGGACAATTAGGAGCGAAGATATGGTCTCTAGTTTTTTTTTATATGTTCTACTGCAAAGGTTATATCCTTTCTTTTGGTTTTCGAATTTTGAATGCATTAATTTGCTAATTTTTTTAGCATATTACTATTGATTAAAAAAAAAAGTTTAGTCCAGTAATTGGAATCACATTTTATTCTTTTTTCTTTGTAATTAGGAAGGTAATGTTACTTTAGATGTATAATTGTTTGGAAATAATTTGCAGCTTTATTTTTTTGGTGATTCAACTTGGACATTCTTTAAAAAAATCAACAGAAACAGTTTATGTCGAACCTATACAAACAAAAAATGCCTTTTTCTCAACTTTATGAAAATGACAGATGCCCATCTTTGATATGAAGCCACTTATATATTTTCATATGTTTAATTTTATAAATATCCATATTCGATTGCAAATTTGTGTCAAAATTTATAAGAAATCGGTGAAGAACTTTCGGGGACTAGCGGTTTCGAACAAAGGAACATTTACATTTTTACTTTGTATATATATATAATTATTATTAGAAATAAAAAAAATGAAAGAATGGTTAAACAATTAATAAATATATTTAATGATTAATAACATTTTTCTATAAGAACGAAACGTTGGCAATATTTCAAACATTTTGTGAGCAACAGGAAAATATGAAGCTCTTTTCATAATTTTATTCACTTATAAACTAAACTAATTTATATCCTTCAAGACCAGAATACTTAAACTGACAAACTCTTTTATCCGATGAAAAAAAAATTAAAGAAAAATCTCTATTCATAGAGATGAAGCAGTCCTAAGTTGCCTTTGGGACTGAATACCTTGCTGCTTCATTAAGCTCCGTATTTACCCTAATTACGGCTTCAACTACTAGATGGGGAAATCATTTGTATCAACCCTGATGATCTAGTTTATATATTATTCTGAAATAGGACGACCGTAGAATTAAATATCTGGAATAATTTATAATACAGGCCTAAATTCCAACCGTTAAAATGAAAAAAAAAGGAACAATCAAGCAAATTTAAAAGTTCCACTCACTTCATTTGAGATACCATTATAAATAAAAAAAAAAGCTTACTTTAATAAATTTACCTTCATTAATGAAAAAATAGTATACCCAAAATAAAAAAAAAGACTTCAAAGTAATCCTCACACTGCATAGGCAATAAATACTTGAGGAGAGAATATGATGATGAACTTTAAAGTACAAACTAAATGTGACAATGCAATGGAACAGTTAAAACACTCTGAAAACAGAACCTTTACACTAAAAAAAAATGGATGCAGTATTTATATATACATTTGAATATACAATAACTGATTTGTGCAAAAAAGGATCTAAGTTCCTCACAGTATAAGTCACATTTCTGTTGGTTTCTCCTTTGGGACCGAATTACATAGTATTATGTGATTTAATTTTTCACAAATTCGCAGATGATTAGGAGAAAATATAAATTTTAATTTAGTCTCATTCGTTTAATATTGTTCAAGTTGAAATTTGAATTCCGAAGAATTTTTCCGAAGGCACTAGATTCTTGTGTGTTTCCATTTTTTTAATCTGCAAAACTAAGTTTTTCGGTTATTCAATTTTTACGACCTAAATATAAATGAAATAATTCTTCTAAAATCCAAATAAATTTTTTAAAATATATAAACAACAATTATGTAAACATATAGACAAAATAATCAAAACACATAAACAAATTGGAAGTTGTCCAAGACGTAGACAGCAGCACTAGCTGATTTAAGGGAGATTAAGTGCTTTCAGGCTGAAGCCTATAAATTTCGACCTTCAAAATAAATATATATATAATTTTTTTCATTGGACCTTATTCGTTTCTATGATTAATCTGAGCCAAATACCAACAAATATCATAATATGTTCTATTTTTTAATTAAAACGTTGGTACTTCAGTTACTTAATTTAGGCAGATATCAAGCAAAAATAATTTTCCTAAAAGTTTTCATAATTACAGTTATTGAAAAATGTTAATCCTGAATCCACTACGGGATAGGAAATAGGATATTTTCCGACCAGATACGATTGGATTTCGGCTATGTTCGGTTAACTTATCATCACTAATTGCTCGGTTGGAAAACTCTGACATCGAAAACCGTTAATAATTGGTAATTGGTTGACTGTCGTGGATAATGAAGAGAAGAATAGTTGGGGTGGTTAGTCAAAAAGGAAGGCAAAAATAAATGATAATATTTATTTTTTACATACGCCGACGTTTCGAACTGAAGTTCAGGCCTTCATCAGGGCTGTCTCCTTAAGTGTTGCAGGGAGAATCATTCATCCATTCTCCCGGCAACACTTAAGGAGACAGCCCTGATGACGGCCTGAACTTCAGGTCGAAACGTCGCCATATGTAAAAAATAAATATTATCATTTATTTTTGCCTTCCTTTTTGACTGACAACCCCAACTATTCTTCTCTTCATAAAAACCGTTAATTTCTTATAAATTAAAATCAAACCTAAAATTTAAAAATGACACTTTAATATATCTCATTTACAAGAGAGCTCTAAATTAAGATTATAAATATTCTAATTGATAAGTTAATAATTATATTATTTTTTAGTTTGATGAAATTTGATTGATATAAAAAATAATTAAATAATAAATTAAAATATTGTAATTAAATATATATACCGTTTCCCGCATTTTCGTTAAATATAATAGAACTCGATTTATTAAATCGTAAAATCCCTCACGAATCAACAAAAAAACAATAAACACTCTAAGCCTGAAGTCCACTCGATATGGATTTAATGGTCACTTGGGCTCGTGGTCATTTCTCTCTTTGCTTGAGGATTATTTTGACAATTTTAACACTATATATGATTGCTATATAATTATTCGTTGAGCCATTGTTTTATTTATTTATTTAAATTTTTAATATTAATATGTACCCAGAATATATTTAAACTTTAAATAGAAACATAGGTAACGTCATTTAGGGCGAAGAAAATATATTAAAAAAAAATTTAAAGAGCAGATAATTTTTTAAACAGTCATTTTTGTGCAATGTGGTCGATAATTAGGATCATAAGAATATATTATTAAATAACAAACACATTGCTATAAGCATGTTCAGACTTTAATTAAAAAACAAATACAACATATTTGAATTTTTATGCAATACATTATAATATATACGCAAACGGGGAAAAAAAATAGATAGCACTAATTTAACAATCCTATAAAACGTTGAATGTAAAGAGTTCAATTCAATTTCTAATTTGAAAATATGGAGAGAATTTCAGTTAATCTCATTAGAGTAAAACATTGTTGAATTAAAAAATTGATAAAAACGTTTTGATAACATGGTTGCTACCTGTTTCACAAACTTGTTATAAGAGTTTTGAAAAACCAAGGAACGTAACGTGTTAAGCTGTGTTGTTCAGGTGCACACCCTCATAAATTTCTTTTATCTTTATTTTCGGACGAGTAAACATTAGCGCTCGCCGCATAAGTTTTAGTAGATAAATTTTCTCGCTAGTCATTTTTTTCCTGAAGTTTATCAGAAAACTTGGGGACTTGAATAAATTATAGTACAACGCGAATTACTCATCAAGAGAGGAACAATTTGAGACTATAATATGGGGATATGTTATAATAAATTAATATAAAAAAAAAACTATTCATTCATTAGTAGTTTGCTCACTAATAGTCCGCGTGGGAGACCCTTTTTTTATCAAATTATTTTTTTTTTTTTATTTATTTAGACATATAATATTCTGTCACGGGGACAATAATTATATTGATAAATGAACACATTCACACCGTATATACAAAATAAAATAAAATTAACAAAAGTAAAATAATAATAAATAAAAACTATATACAATAAAAAAATAAAATAACCTAAATATAATTAAATTAAAAACATAAAAATACAGTCATACCTATATACAATATATTCAATATATATATACATATCAAATTATTAAAGCTAGTCTAAAGTATCGAAAATGGGGTGTTTTCAATCTGGACATAGGTAAAGATGTCAATTTAGTGAGTGATTAAATATTCATGAATACCCATTTTCTGTCCACTTGAATCGTGAGATTATTTTATCACAAAATTCTAGAAAAAAGTACGGTTACAAAAATAATGGGCGGTCGGCACAACCACCGCTTCCAAAATGTAAAAAAATACGGGATAGTATAGTCCAAAAAATATTTTTATAGGGCATCTTTTTTGTTGATTTTGTGATAAAATTACCTAACAATTGAAATAGAAAACAAATTTATATTCATGTGTTTTTAGTAGCTCGTTAAATTGACATATTTACCAAAACTCAAAATAGAAAATGACCAGTTCTGATTTTTTTTTTTTCTTCTAATTCCCAAAAATTATATGTAATTATAATAAAATAAAATTTTGGGGGGTTAGAAAAAAAAATCTGTAAATTTTCATAAAAAACAAATTGTCATAATCCGATAAAATGAAGTCACTCGCGAAGTTTTAAGCGAGTGTTAATAATTTGCTATAAATAGGTCTGTACCCCGGACTTTAATTACAAACCTTCATTAAAGTTTAATGTAAAAAAATAAACGTTTTGAAGATACTTATTGTTTGATAAATGGATATTTTACTTTTTTTTTGTCATTGGAATTTTGTCAATTATAATACAGCCAGTTATAAAATCACGATTTTTTTTTTTTTAATTTGTAATTTAAAAACTATTGCCTCAGGATTGTTGGATGTTAACAATTTATCATATATATCGTCATTATTATAAGGATTTGGAAAATTTAGAAATTTTTTCCTTTATACTTTATAGAAAAGGCATTCTAAAATTATGTGTTGGAGGGTCTCTATTTGGTTACATTTATCGCATTTTGCAGACTTTTTTACTACGATACGTTGAAGTTATACTCTGCATAATCCGTGATTTGTTTTAAGTCTAGAAAAAATTTTACCTATGTCTTTTGTTAGATTCAATTTTAAATAACACGGCTTTATCAAAATACCTCTGACTCCTGATAATGCTGGGACCATTTATCTAACATATTTCATTTAATCATCGTTAACAATCTGTATATGGCAGTTTGACATCTGTAACATGAGAAAGGTTAACAGAAGTTTCCGCAACATCTTACATTTTACTATTTAATAACGGACATTTCCTTTAGTTTTACATTTCCTTAAGTATTTACTTTTCATTCAGTCGTTTACTTTACCCTTTGATTCGTAAGATTTTTCTGAATCCATTATATTATTATTAACAAATACTGGTAATAATTATTATATTTATAATAATAATAGATAAATATCATATTTATAATAATAATAGACAATTATTATATTATTATTAATAAATGCTGGTACTGTTAAAATCCTTCTGGTCTCTTTAACCTATCCAAATAAACCATAAGTTCTCTTGATGAATTTCAAAATGACGACCATAATAAATATATTGTAGGTGTCTAACTAATTCTCAAATTCATAAATTTTTTTTATATTCCATAGTTAATTTATGAAATTACTGAAACTTTGTAAATAGTTGAAAACGCGATATCATGATTAATTGAAATAATTATTACGAGACAGTAAGTACAGGAACGAAGAAGCAGTTACAAATCATAACAGAATTTAATTAAGGGACATTGTAAAAAATGGTAATCCACTTTTGTTTGATATAAAGTTCGACAACAACAGTTGCTACAGTCCTAATAATCTCTCTAATATATATAAAAAAAATATTTATTTTAAGCTCTTTGGAATATTTAATTTCATTGTAGTAAGACATCAGCTAAACAGATCGTTCAATGTTGTATTTTATTTCTTCTTGGAGTACGACGACAAAATTTTGAGTTAGTCGTTAAAAAATACTTCACCAAGCCGCTTATAGTTCCTTTGATGATCATTCTTCCATTTAATTCCAATTCTCACAAAGGGGAGTAAGGGAATTAGCAACGTCGAAAGGAATTTGATTATGGCCTTCTTTGTCAGAGATGACATTTATGTTCTTTCTAAGATTTTTTTTTTCCCAATTTCTCCGACGTTCCAAAGATAAATAAGAAAAAAAAAAAGCACTTTGTAAATTCTTACAAAGAACTTAGAACTTGGCCAACAACATTATAAGTCAACATCATTAAACATCCAATCAAACTTTCCTAAGATCTCTTACTCAGAATTCTGTTTATTTAATAAACAAATTCTGCTTTGCTAATGAACGTAGTCAATTAACTACAAAACTTAAGAAATTAGGAAAGAAGAAATATGTCGATAACTTGAAAGAAGATTCGTACAATTCAAAGAATAATTCCTAACTGTTTGTTGTGTTTGTGAATATATACACTGAAGTGCGAAAAACGAATATCAACTTTGTTTTTCCCATACAAAATATTGATCCCTATATTTCTACATCAATTGTTCCTTTACGATAGCTATCTGCCAAATATATATATTTTTTTAAACCGGCTTGGAATTAGTAAAGAGTAAAGATTTTTTCGATACAAAAAAAAATTGATATTGGTGTTATTTTCGTACTTCAAAATTGTTTGCACTTCGTTTTACGCTCTTGATGTGGTTTGGAAGTTCAGTAATTCAGGTTTCCAACGGTTGAATTAACCATGCATTTAGATAAAATCTTGAGAGGCTATGCATGCTTCAGTTGACGACCGGAAAAACAAGTCTTCTAGAAAATCAAGTTCTCAAATTTTTCATTTTGATGTCTATAAAAATCCGTATTCATGAGTTTTAGTTAAAGCACACTTAAAACGAATGTAAATTTCTTTTACATAAAAATAATTTACTTAGCCTATCTTTTTGAAAATTGCATTTAGCTTTTTGTATTTAAGATACTTAATAATTGTTCTAAAGGGACAACAGTCCCAGGATAATAAAAATATTTTCATTTCAATACCCAATTGCATGAAATTAAATTTTGATCCCCCCATAATAAAAATTTATCTCAAAAAAATATTCTCAAATTTTAACTATGCAACCGCCAACGACGAGTACATCAGCTAGTTAGTACTATATTTATCTTTTGTTTCCTGATTCAAAAGTTCCCCCTGAATTTATACCTCACAAAAATACTGACACCTCCAAAAACTCATAAATCCGTAAAAATATGCCTCAATAATTATGAACCGCTAGCATTGCTCCCGGTGATACTTCTGATTAGTTGCTGATGATATTTTTACATTTATGACAAATTCGTTCCCAGCTTATTTCAAAATAAATAACCTTAAGTATTTTAATTCTAGAAGATAGGACATTCGTGGATCCAATACTTATAAGAAAATTATCAGAAAAACAAGTTGTTGCTGATAAATTATCATTATGAATGGAATGGAAGTTCAGAAAAGCTACTTATAGAAGCACGTTAAATTTGAGTTGTGAGATGAGTTTTTCTCAGCTAGAAAAAAAAAAAAAAAAGGTTCGCTCTAAGCCGACGGTCAATGTTACGAGAAAACTTTATAATTACTTCCCACAAAAACATAATTAACACTCTAGATCTAATCAAAATTGTTCAATTAATTCTGCCCTTATCTGTAATGATTTAGGTGGTATATGAAGTGATTATTTCGAACGTTCTTCTCAAGTTCTTACAGAATTAAAGAAGTTACAAGAGACCTTTATGATTTCTTCCAAGGCAATTTTTAATACTGAATATGTAAAAGTATCATTTGGATTAAAAAATATTATTAACAATAATATGAAGCCAGTAAGATCAATAAAACTCATATATAGTGAAAAAGAAAAAGAAAAAATTGGACAGAGACAGTGAAACACATATGTGGGATTTTAAGGTCTATAATTGTTCAAAAACGAGTCTTGAAGTTTAATTTTTTCCAAAATGGCTCTATTTTTTTCTATTCACACTTAAGTGTACGCCTTAAGGCCAATTTAATAAAAATCGAAATTAACTTTTGATAGTTATTTATTCAACGTTTCGAGAAATCTGTCTACCTCTTCAGCTATCTAAAAAAAAAATATACCAATATATTTTAGGATCAATTTAGAAACCATTCATCACTAACTAAAATGCATGACACATAAAGCCACTTCCCAAATAAATATAAATTATTTTACAAAATTTTGTAAAAAAAAAAAGAAAAAAAGAATAGGTTATTAACATTTTACTCCCCCAAAATAATTGGATAAGGCACATTAATTTAATAATAAATTTAGTACAATTTCTGATTTTCAAATAAAATTATTCTGGTAATAAATAGGGTTATAGGTAGGGAGGGTTAGGATCTTGAATGTGTTATTTTATGGTTTGATTCCAAATGTCATGAATGAGCCTAAAATATTAATATTAAATCCTAAACTGACATTAAGGCATACAGTTAAGTTTTTATAGAAAGTAAATTTAAAAAAAGTCAAAATTTGAAAACAATGGAAAATACTATTTTCAAATACTATGATATTAGAATTGGTTAGTTTTGATATTAGAATTGGAATAGAAAATATATTTTTTTCGTTTTCTGAAATTTTTAATAATAATTAGAATTCACTTTGGAAGTGAACGACTCAAATATAGATACTTCAGAATTATCTCTTCCGGGTTGAAGAAAGGAAGGGATAAATCGAATAAATTACCCGTAACAGACCTAAATGAAACGTAAGTGGAAAGAGGAAGAATGAGAAGGAAAGACTATTGTGCAAGAGGAGAGGTCACAGTGCGGTTTGGAAAGTGTAATTTTTCACTAATGGTGTACAATTGGTGACCGATTGCCTAAACTACGGGTCAGTCACCTTGTACACAACCACGTGTCATTTAACTGTTAATCCTATCCCCGTGTTTTCGTAACATTAAGTGTTAATAAACTCGTACGTAAAAAACGTTTCAATCGTTATCATAACCAGCATTTCGGGTGTAGCAAGACACGTCCGCAGCGCGATACGTCCCTACCTCCGCTTATTGAGCCAATCGCTCCGATCAGATTGGATTTAATTGATTCATGACTCACTCGGTGATAAATTAAGCGTTAACGGGTCATTAGCCAGTGAGCTGACCAATCGGTTGGATCACCAGGAGCCGATAGGCTGGTATTGTACTACCCCACCACCTCGCTCCCTAATTACATCGCTTACAAAACGCCAATGGGAGTTCAATCGTACAGTTCAATCGGGCCCTCGAGAGGCGGGGTGATCTGTAGCTTTCACTTCATTCCATTTCACAATCGCGCCCTGAAATGATAAAAAATAAAAATGCATTCATCTCCCCGATTAAAGATTATCAGGAAACCGAAGTTATTATACAAGTCTAAGATGTCAGGGTTAATAGAAGATATAAATCGGGTATTTCCATAAAGAATCCTAATCATTACTGACAATTTTTCAGGAAAAGAGGAACATTATTTTCTATTCCAATAGTGATACCAAAACCAATAGTTTTTAAAAAATAAATCCGAAAAGTTTTAATTCGTAGCGAAAATTTCCAAAAAGCATTTATTGTTTTAGTATTAATTGGACAACATCGAAACTTAAACAGGCAGGCTTTTGGAACGAATTTAACTACAATGCTGGTTTTAGAACAAACATAAAATTTTTATTGGGGTTTTTGTTTGTAGCGAAAAAAAGAGTGTATGATTCGGGAGGAAAATTATTTTTTACTTACAATAATGGTACAATTAAATACATTTATTTTAATTTTCATTTGAATAAAAAGGTTTAAAAAGTATTATATGAATTATTTTTTTTTAATGCTTAAGAAATTCAAGTTGCATTCCCTTAAAAAAAAAAAAAAAACGGTTTTGGAAATAAATTTAGTTTTACAACGTTTTTTGTTATTTGGATTGCTTTTTATAAATAAAAAACCAAATAATTCATAAAGTATCCATAAACAATTCAAGGATTCAAAAAATATTAAATTAGACACTAAAACAGTCCTAGCTCACCATAGTATTGTAAATAGGCACACATTCAATTTAACACCATTGTTTGGTGTGTGTAATACAATATTACACAGAGAATCAAATAGTACACATAGAAAAAATAATAGAATCTATATTTATCATAAAACATATCAATAAAGCAATAAATTATAAAACAGATGCAGGTAAAATAGGCATTACGCTAACATAAATTGTTAATTATGGAATCCATTACGCTTACATAATTAACAAATTAAATACATAATATGGTTCAGTGTCTGTCCACAATATAATTAAGGTAATATAAATATAAATATAAATAGAATATATAAATAGAATATATAAATATAAATAGATTCTGTAAATTCATTACAGAATCTATTCTACTTACATACAGATAATAATAGAATACAGAAAAAAAGTATTGCATTTTTAGGAATAATTTATAAAAATAGAAATTATGACAAGATTAGATGATTAGACTTTATAAAAAAATTAGATGATCGAAAGATGAGATATGGGTAAGATTGGCAGATCTGTTATTGGTATTTTAAGTTATAA
The DNA here is from genome assembly GCA_928085145.1 of Nezara viridula. Lineage (NCBI taxonomy): Eukaryota > Metazoa > Arthropoda > Insecta > Hemiptera > Pentatomidae > Nezara > Nezara viridula. The sequence goes on along the minus strand of OV725081.1, from coordinate 68,408,701 downwards.
AAATATATGCATGAAAATATATAAATACGAATAGCAAAAATGTATTCTTGTTTCTAGTCCTAAGATGGGATAATAAAATGATCCCGAAAAATCATAAAAAAAAGAAACATTTTTTGGGAGAGAAAACTGTTACATAACTTTATTCATACACCTTATGTAAATCATAGCGAAATGGCAAAATAAGGGCAGTATATGATTAAGGATTTAATTTTGTGGAGTGAGGAGGCTAATCATTATTTCATTTATTTATTTCTTGTTTTTGAATAACGGTAATTAAAGGAACAATAATGCTGTAAGGAATAATTGTTTACATTTTTTCTTGGCAAGTGCTTACTCATAACAATAAATATAAACTACTGTACATTTTTTTTTCTCCTTTAGGGGAGCATTGAGTCCAAACCCTCCCTTCCCCTCCTCTTTTAATTCACTAATGGATGAGGTGAGTAAACATATGACAGCGAATTCAACAAGCAGAGGTCCCCCATGCGCCTCCTAGATTTTGATGTAACATTATTAGATGAATCTAGGCTTTGAAGTATTGGCATAGTGCAAATATTAAGGATCAAAAAAGTCTCAGAAAAAAATGTTTACTTTACTTCATATATATTAATACAAAATTAATTAATAAAAAAGTAAAAGATTTTTTTCTGAAAATCAAGCTCAGATTTGGGTTTTTTCCGAAGAAACAGTTTATTCCTGATCTATGAAAATCAAGAAAAAAACGTATTCTCAAAAACAAAATCAGCGAACTGAAAATTTTTTTGAAGATGTCAGAAAGTTGTTTTCGAGGATAAGTAGAATAACACCACAAACACGTTTCTTTTTTTAATCGTTTTTTTTTAAGTACGAAATATTCCTCTGATTTTTATTTTATATTCCATGTATTAGTTTACATTATTTACATTTTCAAATAAGTAGTTATTTAAAATGTTTCAGTATACTTAGAAACCATAGTAAATATTGTCATTCTATCCGGTCTCCAAGACAATGTTCACAAAACTTGACTTCTCAGATTATTATAAATTATTGTTGCCCAAATGCGAGACTAAGACGAGTCTTGTTCTTGGTCTTAGTTAAGTATTGCAGTTACCTATTAGCCTATTACCATTGAGATATTACTGTAATTTTTCTGATACGGGGAACCTAACTAAGCCCGAATGACAAATCGGAAGACTTAAATGCAAGAGTATATTGGTTATACCAATTCTCTACATAGTAACTAAAATTGTCGAGTACTAGTAACTATTTTGCCTTAACTTTTATTCACAAAAACGATTTATTTGACCAATCTTGGTCTTGGTCTTGCAACAGTCAGGCGTCTTAGTCTTGACCCAAGACCGATTTTGGGCAAAACTATTACAAATAAAGAAAAATAACGTATTAACAAGAAATTATCTGAACATTAAAGCTCTTCATTATTTACTATATATATATAAATAAATTAAATATTTCATTTCCTCTACGATTAAAAAATAATAATAATAAGGAGGTATAAAAATATTTCTTTACAAGAAAATATAGGAAAGGTTTAAGTGTGATAAACTAATTAATTTTAGCATTGTAGGCATGTGTACTATATTTTATTCGCTTCTGTCATCAACTGTTTTTTTATATTACAAATATAATATTTACACTGAGCTTATTCACAATTTGTTTTTATTAAAAAAAATTAATTTATTATACTCTCCCTCCAACCTGACCCTTCGCGTATAATTTTATAAACAGGTGGGTTGTATGTGCCTCTTTGAAACCGTTTCACAAAGTTTCGAATAAAAGGGGTTTCCATGGTTACCCTTTGTTCTGTTTTTTACGGCCTGGACAAAGCGGAGTAATTTAATTTTCGAAAAGATAATTTATATTACCACTTATAACCGACAACATTTATATTAATTTGAACAATGCAAATTTCAGAGTTAGGATAATTGTAATAATCGGGACAGGATAGTATCCGATAGAATTTCCTCGATTAATTCGATTTTTATTCAAATTTAATCAATAAATATTGAATTCAAAATGGCCGAATATATGATGAGGCCTTACCAATAACCAATAACAAATAATGCCTCCATAGTTAAATAAAAATTATTAATCCAACAGACCAAAAAGTTTACAATAACAGAACGATGGTTGAATTTAGTGGAAATTGAAGAGAATTTGATTGGGATGTTCAATCAGAAATATTTTTGACTGAACAGCCCAATCAACTTCTATTCAAAAGTTTTACAGATTAAAAATAAGAAACGAGTATATTTTTATTGTAACGTTTTGATCTTAATTCAGATAATTTTTAAATATATGTTAAGTTTTTATGGCATTTTTTTTTTTTTTTTAGTTATACATTACTAATTTTTGAAGAAATATATGACAATTTCTGGCAATGTTATCTCTTCTTATACTAAATTTTTAATAACTATTGCCAATCTATATTGAAGGTTATCTATAATGGTTATTTGAAATCTGTAACAGTCTGTACAAATCTGTATCAATCTGCACAAGGCCCCACTGCTATTGTTTCCAAAATGCGAGACCGAGACTAGTCTTGGCCTTGCAAACTCAGTCTTGGTCATGGTCTTGGTCTTGCGCAAGAATCTCGCAACAGTCTTGCAGTTACTTATTAGCTTATTACTATAGAGATATTACTGTAATTTTTTAGAAAGGAGAAACGTAACTAAGCCAGAGTGAAAAATTAGAAGAGTTTAATGCAAAAATACATTGGTTATCCCAATTATTAACATAAAATAACTAAGATTATCATGTATTAGTAACTATTTTCATTTTAAAAAATCGATTTTTTTTATCAAATCTTGTCTTGGTCTTGCAACAGTTAGGCGGCCTTGGTCTTGGTCTTGCAAAATGCAAGACCAAGACCGATTTTGGGCAACACTACCCACTGCTCATAGTACCCCAGTAATAGTAATATCAAGTAGTTTATTATATGGGTGATATATTCCGCGATAGGATACATAGGTTTATATTATTACATTAAAAGAGAAAAAAATAAATCTACTTTGATGAGATATAGGATTGGTTTGAGTTGATAAAATGTTTTATTCGTGCATTGCCCTATTGATGTATGAATAGAATTTGTACATAGTTCAAAGGAATTTAGTTCCTTGAAATATGTATGGCTTTACGGATAAAATACTTTTTCCATACAATGGCATTAAAAATCGGAAATGGCGACTCCTTTTGTAAAGCGGTCTAGACCTGAGAGAGGTAGGACTGGTGCCGTGTGCAGAGCCGCAATAACTAGAAGTCTAGCGGTGCGCTATTGTGAGCGCTTAGCGGTCTGTCTTCTGGTCTGAAATCTGGGGGACCTTGCTTGTTAGGGCTTAGCGGGGAACGACCTTCCAGCTCTCTGTGAAAAATAAAAACCCTCCTTTTTATATGAAGTGGTATGCAGGAGAACACCGCTCCGCTGCGCTTTACAAGAAGGGGAAAAGGATCAAAGGATAGAATTAAGAGGAAGAAGAAATGCCGGAGAAAAAAAAAAGAATCAGAGAAAAAATGAAAATTTTACGACCAATCCTCTCTCAAATGTAAGATATTAGGAGTAATCATACAGATCGTATTAAACTGTTAATATGTTATCATGCAAAGCAGCCAGATGAAATTTTAAATGAATGATAAATGACCCTTGCGTGCTGACCAGCAAAAGTATTATTAGTTTAATAAGGCTACGAATGTATTACAAGCAAAGTTTGTGAGTTCACCTCATTAATTGATCTAATAACGTTTTGATTTGTTTTTAAATCATAATAATGTCAAAGCGCAACAAAAAGACACAGTTGTCGGATCAAAGTATTGAAAATTCTTTAATAGAAAGCTTGAATAAAGATTCAGAAGGCAAAGAACTTGAAAAAATATAAATGAAATCATAGCAGTCAGGGGTGGCCCTGCCCCCCTCCCTCCCCCCCAAAGTCGATGGCGCAAGAACCCATCCCCCCACTCCCAAGATATTGCTCACCTTTTCATAAAAAATAGTAAACGAAGGTAGAATTATATACAATTGAACTTGCTGCGGTCTGTTTTCCTCTCTTTCCTCAGTATAAAACTTCATTCCGATTCACAATCCCGCCAAAATGTGCTCCCCCTGGAAAATTCATAAACCAGCCAAAATATGCACCCCTCAAAAATTTTGTGCCATCAATCCATCTGGGCACTCCTGCATTTAAGTCAACGATGGTGCATAGTAAAAATTTTCTTCTTGGATCAGTAACAAAGTCTCCTCATTGATGAAAGATTTAGGCAGATGGTGATGGTTCATAGATAACAGTTTAATTTTATATTAAACTAGGGAGAGTACTCTCTGTCCGCCTAACGTCAGACCAACCCCCATTTTGAATTGTACTACTCGTCGCTCAAATTGTATAACGGTAATTTACATGTATTATATATTAACCGATATAATTTAATAAAGAATAATAAAAATTAATTTTATAAAATTTGTTCAAGAAACCATGGTGAAACTTTCTACTTAGTATTAGGAGAGTAGGAGTTTACAGGGGCTCAACTTTTCAGTCCGGTTCTCGATAGTGCTGCTCTCTTATGGCGATTATTAAGAGGATTATAATCCTTACCACTGGATGCATTAATATCATTTTTATATTATTAAGGAAACAAATGTAAATTTTTTCGAACAGAAATTTTTTTTCTTATTTTACTTTTCTTCAAGACAATTTTTAACAAAGAACAACGTCCAAGCATCTCCTCATGAAATTTAATTAAATTAACAAGTTGCCATAATTTTAAATGAAATGAAAATAAATGTATTTGTCTAGAGAAAGGTATCATCATAAAATAGCTAATGAGTCCTCAAGTAGCAGAACTTAGAAAAAGTTTTATTGAACTAAATTTAAAAAAAAGAAAACGTTAGTAAATTACATGCAGTAATTACGGCTGCATACATTTACATCGATTCAGAAGAGAAGGAAATTATGATTCCAAGGGAGATAAGGCATGGAAACAGAGATTACCTAGACAGATAATACTTTGAAATATCACTATAAAGGAATAACAAAAAAAAAACATTATTATTTTTAAGGTGTATTGATAAATTATGTAATTGTTCGTAGTTCCTGTTCGTATTAGCTTAGAAATAAAAAACAAGAAAAAACATGCATAATCTCCTAAATTTATTCCCGTCAAAAATTTAGAAGGCGTAACTTTCACCATGCAACTTGTGTTCTGAAATGTCCATTTTTTCTTCTTTTTTTTTATTAAGTACTTGAATGGATTTTACAAGGTTTATTTCCATAAAGTTGAAAAATTAATGCATGATAATAAATATTATCCATTATGTTTGATTTTTTATGATCTACAATATATTAATATATTGTAAGTCGTAAGATTTTTTTAAATTAATCACAGCAAGGGTTTACGATTTATTATTAGAGGACGCGTAAATAACATACACTGATGGTTTTCTTTTTTTTATCATATTCTCCATAGATGCTTGCGCAACTGGATTATGGTTTTAGAAATGTATTCGAATGAGGCTAGAAAATATATTGGATTTATTAAGTAGATAACAAAGAGATAATAGCTAAGACTAGAGCTAAGCAAGACCTCGATGAGAGACGGTAAGGCTAATTCCATTTTTACCATGCCGCATCCAATCGCATCTAAGGTCGGGCGTTCTGTTCTTTACCGTGTCTTATTCGTCCCTTCATTCCAGTTCACACTCAAGATCTTTTCTGTCCACGTCTAAGTCCATCAGACATATAAAAGCTTTTAATTTATTTATACAGAGGCCAATTTTATTTAAATAATGGGCCAATTTTCAGGAGGAAAATGGAAAATCCAAGTTTTGTGATTGTTTTTTGTTGGATAGGAAGCGACAACTAAAGAAACATTTAATTTAAGTAAATTAAGTAACGATTACTTCATTGTAAACAAGACAGAATTACTTTAATCGAAAAGGAAGTTTGTCATTATTTAAACCATTAAAAGAGGTATTTGAGGGACTAAACCAAGCCACGTTCTGTTTTTATAAAAATCATAAATTATTCGCGATTTTTTTTTATTACCTTCCAACTATACTACAGTTACTCCACTTTTATAAAAACTATCTCGTTTAATATGATATAAATTTATATTAATTAAATTGAGTTTTATTAGTCAAAAACTTGAGATTCACCTCAAGTTGTGTAAAGAAATGATTTTCTATCCAGTCCCCTAAAAGTACCCGTATTTTCAGCAAAAATGAACCACAAATTAACTATTGCAAAGCTTTTATTTCATGATCTGGGATGTACTGTAATAACAATAATTGCCTAAATACTCATTTTATTTATAAAAATAAAAAAGTACGCTATTTCATAAAAAAAAAAAATATTTAAGTTGGTTATGAAATGGTGGTTTACTTCCAGATCTCTGTCATATGAGTTGATCAGTATTTATAAATAACAACCTCAATGTTTCTAGCCCTAATATTTACGTTTTCATGAAAATAATTAAAGCAATCAGTAGATTGCTTTGTTTTAAACGTCAATTTTAGGAATTGAAACATTATATTTGTCACTGATAAATTCGGATCAATTCCTATACAGAATTGTGGGAGAAAAACGCAATTTCATAACCACTTTTATACGAAAAATATTTAAAATATCGTCATTTTTAAATTTTCTCTAATTAAACTGTTGGTATGTTTATTTAGATTTGTATAAAATCCTTCGTAAAGCGTAGTTATATGTTGGCAGTTATAGGTCAATATGTAGGTCATGGAGGTCAGTATGTTAGTCACATACCAAGGTGCTTTTGTTATAAATCCTAATGATTTTGATTGAAAGGTTTGAAATTTTTGTAAGTAGGTCTTTATATGGGTTTAAGTAAGTATTCATGTATATTTAGTTCCCCGTTATTTTTTTTTAATCTACTTCAAATAAGATGAATAAGTTATATTTTATTTTTCTTTATTTTTTTAATATTGATTGCTGTTAAGCAGAAATCTATCGAATATAAAAAAAATAAAAATATCTGATGTGTCCACCCACACGAATTTTCTAACTATTTCAGAAAAGTGTTTATACCTTTACATATGTTCATGAAGAAACAAAAAAATTAACTAGATTAATTTTCCTGAAAATTGATCAAAGAAAAGATTTGAGTACGATTTATTTGATAAACTAAACTCGGACTCAGGGGCTCTGAAACTTATAGATCCGTTGAAAACCGCATATCGGAAATTTGACCCGATTGCAATAATTCCTTACCTAGTATAGGTAGGAAAGCAATAAGTTTAAACATGTGTACAAAATAGAATAAGCTGTATCATCGCTAATACTGGTTCGATTCCGATGATTTTTTTTTTGTTTTGTTGTTAATTTAATTACCTTTAAAAAGTTTTATTATAAATTTCACCGTATAATATATACCTAGAGAGTTAGGCCCCATAACATTTTTCTTTTCTTTATAACTTTTTTTCCTAAATTTTCGCGGGAATTTAGTCTATATACGAAAATTGAAAAGACAATTATTAGAATATTATAGAAAAGTTTCATCAAAATCGTTAGAGCCGTTTTCGCGCTACAGTCAATAGAAAAACATGTTTTTCATTTATTGCGCGCAAGCTATTGCGCATGGAGCATCGAATTTCTGTCACAGGCGTCAGTAGTCAAAAACCTACAAAATAAAAAAAGAAGCAATAAAATCGGTTAAGTTGTTCTCGAGAAAATCTTGGCACAGACAGACAGACCAATGGCTAAAAATGTGTTTTTCGAACTCAGGGAGCTTTGAAACTCATAGACCCGTCGAAAACCGCATATCGGAATTTTGACCCGATTGCAACACTTCCCTTACCTAGTATAGGTAGGAAAGTAATAAAGAGTGGGCGGGGTGGCCGAATGGGCTAAAGCGTGTACACAGTACCGCCGTTGCCCGGCAACCTGACATATGAATCTAATGATATAAAAATAGTTACGAGTTCGCGTCCCGGTGCCGAGGGAGTCTCTTTTAAATCCCCGCCCATACTCCCTGGCCTGGGAAAACCGCGTATAGCCTTAACGGCGAGGAAGGGGAGGACCCAAAATAAAAAAAAAAAAAGTAAAGACGTAACTGACCAGTGACATTATGAAGTGTCGATAATGAGGTTTATTATTTTTTCAAAACTTATTTATTTATATCTATGAACTTAAAAATATTTTATTTATGTATTCATAGTACATATTCTCTTTATTTTTTTTATTATAATGGTTTTAATGACTAATAATGCTTAGATAAGAAAATAATAAAGAGTATTTAAAATCATTTTATTTTAATTTTTTTTTTTATAACCCAGAAACCATTTCTAGGTCACGGCCTCCTGAATCAGCCTTCGCCATCTGCCCCAATGTGCAGCAACCAACCCGGTTTGAACACCAAGTAGGGTCCTAACAACTTCTTCGTTTCTGTGGAGCTAGGTCCCCACGTCTCCAATATCTAAAATCTTTTTCGGTATATCAGCAGCACCTTTGTGAGCTAGATGACCAAACCATCTAAATCTTTTGATATGGATTAAATAGACTTTTGGTTCCTTGTAATACATGGGCAATGCAGTGCCTCTTCCCCTCTCGCCAAAAACGGATTTCAGTATCCTCCATACTGCATACATGCATCATGTTTTAGACATAAGTGTTACAAAATAATTTATCGGGATCCCATAAGTCCTAAAAACTCGTCAAATCGAGTTTAAAAAAAACATTTACGACCCAATAACAAAGAGAACAATTAGAATTTTCCACGTGTAGCTGATTCTTTCTTAACAATAATGTGGGGGTCATGAATATCAAAGCAGCCATTTCTTCATCCTCCTTCCCCTCCAATGCCTTTGCAGATTCAAAATAAACAAAGTTTGCTTTGCTTGTTTTATTAAAGACAAATAACCATATATTAACATATCTAAAAAAATAAAATAAAAATTAGAAATTATTTATTGCAAAAAGTCACAAGGTATATTTTTGATGGTGCTAAATTTTTAAGAACGTATTGTGAATTTCTATCTAATTTATGGATTTGAAAAAACATTAACTACCAAAATGACACCACTTTTATATTTGAAAGATATTAAAACTGACAAACATTTTGATGTCACAGAGGGAGAATTCATTGAAGTATTAATTATTTAATTTTATGAAATGTTACGAATGACTTTTTGAAATAACTCCTACAATACAACATATTAATAGCTATTAAAATAGCCGAACAATGGTGTTACTAAGAGCGAATTCTATATAAAATAATTGAGATTGATTTCATACGGATTAATAAAACTGCTTTCATTATTAATAGAAAATGTTCATTAATAAAACTATACGTTAATGTAAAGTAATTACAATTACCTTTTTACTAACGCCGTGTTAAAAGTTTTACTGACCTGAAACAGAACAAAGCACTATTAATTATAAAAAACTAAAAAGAAAAATATAATGTACATATATATCTTGGCCAGGGATATATTCTTAGGCTATTACCACTCATCCAAGCTTTCTCTATATTCTTGTTCTGGCCAAGATACAAATGATAAAATATTTATTAATAATTAGAAATATAGTATAATAATATATTTAATAATAATTAAAATTAAATTAATTAAAAAAATAAATTAAAAATAAGTCAAGGATTGAAATTCAAACTTAGAAGCTACATGAAGGTATAGGTAAGAAGACTCGAACATCTTAGGATTTTTAGTCATTAACTTTAAAAATTTATTTGTAAGTGAATTAAAATACAAAATATCGAACACACGTCCCGACGTGTTTCTCTATATTTTTATTTACTCCTATTAATCTGCATCCTAAATAAATCATTGTAAATTTAATAAGATTTTGCTTTATGACTGACTAAAAGCTCTTCAGTAATTTGCACCAAAACTTTTTATCATTTTGATATTGTTCAGTTTTATTATAACTAGCCCCCTGCGGAGTTTATGATTACTTAATAATCTATATCAGTTCTTCTGTCCTTCCTTGCAACTCGCTCGGGTTCAAGTACTGTGGCGAATCGGTCTAGATTTCTGGATTATGGCTGTGTAAAGTAAGCAGACGCACGAGGACATATGTATTTTCACCAATACAGATCTCGCATGTTCCAAACCTCTGTGGATTACTGACATCAAGAAAAAAACAAAATCGCGATTCCTAATTAAAGTAAACGGAATAGGGTCAGTACTTTAATTGCTTCGGTCAGAGTAAGTTGCTTCCAGCAGGCTGATTCATAGATTTATTTAAATATTTCTTTCTTTTTTTTTTTTGGTTAATTATAACAAGTGGAATACTAAGTTCGGGATTCGAACCCACAACCTTAAGGTCAGTAGGCTCATACATTTTAGGCTTGGTCACATATAGGTAAATATTAAATTATACTAAACTGAAAAATATAAAGAATCTGTAATTAATTTACAATTTGATTAATTAATTAACTTCAACTTAAAACACATTATTGTAAACTGTTTCCTCTATCAAAGCGTTGTCCCGATTTTCTAATTTTTTTTTTTTTATTTAAAGATCTTTTTATTCATTGAATATAACAACATTCTGTCACTTTGGCATTAGTTATAGTGAGGTAGGGTCAAATTCACACTATATGTTCAAAAAAATATTTTAAAAAAACAGGAGCAAAATAATAATGAAAAAATATATATGAAAAGCAAAAACACTCATACATATCTATACACACTATACAATTTAAATCAGAACAAGAAAATAGCTTCTGTTTCGTGGAAAAAAAACTTTCAGTCCAAGAAATATCTTATTTCATATTGATTAAAACAATCAACCTTATTTAGGCAGAAAAATAGGAATTCTACAGTAAAATCCGTTTTTCATTACATAAATACCTTACGAAGGAATAAACCTAAAATTATATAATCCATACAGAACATACATCAAAACACGTTGAACAACAAAACTTGCTTAACAGCGGTTTTGAATAATTCTAATTGTCATTATTCTATATCATGCCATTTTTTTATTGAACTTGTTTAATGTCTTGTCCAGCAATGGAAGAGATTTTTCTGCATAAAAATGAATTAATAACTATAACATCGAAGACGATTCAGCAGTTCACAAAACAAGACCTTGTTTCGTGTTATTCATATCTCATTCCGGATAACGAGTAACTCCCCAAGTCCAAGGGATCACTGTCCTCGAAGGGAGACAGGTTCTTGTTAGTAAGAGAGGATCAAAGGTAAGTGGAAACTCAAAGAAATGTATTTTATTACTTTCTTAGAAGTTGAGTAAGCAAAATTATGGTAATCAGTGTATAATCAAGCAAAGGGAAGTTCAAACAGTATTTATTCTAATTTGTACATTATGATGATAACACTGACAGGGTTTTTCACCTTTAATCCCTTTTAGCTTTTAGACTAATATGGGTCGGAATTCCATCGATTTAATTTACAGTTGTAATAAGAGACGGATTAACTGTAAGACGTTAAGTCCTAACTCTGACAAGGTCGTGGACCTTGCGGTAACGGGACTCGCTTCAACCTTCCCTAGGCCTCCAATACAAGTATCATATTGCCAATGCCGGTTTATAATTCTCAAGTGAGGATTAAGTCTCTGGTGTATGGTATAAAGAAACAAAATTCTTCGTTGATTGTATATACTTGCACAGCTTCCAGAGCTTGCACTTTCTGCTCACTCAATACTTTATGAAGGGAGACCAGCCTCTCCAATATTTCGCAATCATAAACTTAAAATAACTCACAAAAATGATTCATTTGACAGTAAATAAATGACATTATTATGGAAATAAGCTAATTCCAGGTATTATAAAGAAGGATTTTTTTATTAATTTATTTTTAAATTTTTAAAAATAGATAGGTTATATGTTTGCAAAAAATTGGTCCGATTTGGATTTTTCATTTTGTAGGGAATTTGAAAACCGTTTAACATCTTTATGATACATTTTTTCCCATCTGAAGGAGAATGTCATTTTCAAAATGATGGCTAAATCATTGAATCTGATGAAAAATTAGCGAAGACGTGGCGTACCGACAAAAAAAAAATACCTTTGAGAAATAATATGTTATATTGTAATGGAGGAGATAATGATGATAATATAGAGAATAATTTCTTAACTGAGTTACTCCTATAACCCCTTCCACTTCCATGCACTAGCGGATCCAGGATATATTTTTTGGGGGGGGGCTTCAGCCCGAAACCTTTTTTTTCATAAAAATAACGATAATTACTTTGGAAAAACAGAAAGAAACTAACTACCTATATGAAATGGTGTTTAAGTTATTCCTTAAGTACTTTTAAATGTAATTACACGAACAATAATACTTTAAGAGGTATTTTTAAAAATTTTTTCCCATAAAACATGGTTATATTTTTCCATTTTGGGGGGGGCTTCAGCCCGAAAGCCCCCCCCCCCGTAGATCCGCCCGTGCTTCCATGTATTGAACACTGTTATCATGCATGATAAACTAGCCTTCATCACACTCTAATATTTTCCGGCATCTATGATAGTACTTAGTGTTGACCGAATTCAAGACGAGTCTTTGTCTTGGTCTTGCGCAAGTGTCTTGAATGAATCTTGCAGTTATTTTACTTATTAGCTTATTGCTATTTTTTTAAATATGTTACTTTAGGTCTTAGAAAAACGGTACAAAATAGGTACAGATGTTTTATTGACCTAAATACAGTGTGACCTAAAATCCAACCATTAAACAAAATTGGTTTCCAACTTTAGAATGGAAGAGTTGTTGAGTAAAGGCAATCAAAGGCAATAAAAAATGTCTGTTTTGTTGAACTTGAATCCAGAATGATTTAAAAATATGTTTATTGATAGCTGGCTAGAAAGAATTATCTTTATTATAAAATGATATTCATTTTAAGACGAAAAAAAAAAAGAAATAACGAACAAAACAGATCGTAGGGTAGTTCCTACGTTCAAGCCTGTATTGTTATTGAGATCAAATTCTACTGTTTAATTTAAGTTTTAAGCTTCAAGTTCACCTTAAAATCTCATAAAGTATTTGATTTACAAGCGCTAATAACGAATTTTCGAATGTCACCAAATAAAAAATAAACCTGGTGTGTCCACTTACATCACTTTCCTAATGATGTTGAACATTTTTTTTTTCACTTTTAAATATGTTCATTAAAAATAACGTAACTGAATTAGACTATTTTTTCTGATAACCGATAAAGCAGTATAAATTGACAAGTGAACAACTATAAAAATCAGTGCATAAAATTCAATTAAAACTAAAACTGGTCCGATTTAGACTATGTTTTGTAGTTTTCTCGGAAATCCAATAATGTTTTAAAAATGTTAACCCTACATACTATAGAGATATTACTGTCATTTTTACAGAATGGGGAAATCTAATTAAACCTCGAATGAAAAATTGGAAGAGTTAATTGCAACAGTATATTGCGTCTACCTATTCTTTACATAGAGTAACTGATATTGTCCAATATTAATAAAAATTTTGCCTTAATTTTTATTCACAAATAAAATAATATGTTTTTTTATTTTATTATAATTTATGGTTTTTATTTTTATCTTTTTCTTGACCGGTCTTGGTCTTGGTCCTGCAACAATTAGGCGGTCTTGGTGTTGGTCTTGCAAAGTTTAAGACCAAAATCTGTCTTTAGTAACAGTAATGCTAAAGTAAGCGAATCAAAATCATTATATTCCAATTTCAGGTAAAAAATTATCTGCAATCATATTTTTAGAAATTACAACTAAGTAAAAGATTAATAAATAAACTTAAGGATGCTTCTTGATAACATATAGAATTCGAACAACTAAGAGACCACAATTGTCTAGACCTTCACACCTCCTGAAAAAGCTATGTTTGAGATACCTTATTTAATGAAGAATAACACGAGGAAAAAGGAAACCACCAGGCTACTTATGTTCACCCTTCCACTAAACTTTGCAGCTGCCAATCGGAAGATATTCTTCCGCTGTGAGAGGACACCACCTTGGGTATGGAATATGTAATTACATCATATAGTGTGGTTGCATCCGATACTTCCATTAGGAAATTAAACCTTTCCTTTGATATATGATATAACAGTTTTTTACTCGGTCCTTTCTTTTGTCATTCAGTGCTAGGATCAATTTTACCAAATGGTTACATAATTAATAGCAATTTGCAGAAATTTCTTATTGTATTCTAACCGCGAGCTCCTGATACCGATTTGCAGAACCAACTTATTGTAGATTACCATATAATAAATTAGTCTATACTGCCATGGTATATATTTGACATTATAAATAACTGTCATGGTATATATTTGAGAAAAATATAGGTGTAGTGAATAGTGTAGGCGGAGAAAAAGTGCGCCTATGGTATATGTTAAAACGTTCTTTTTCATATCTCAAGAATAGAACAACAGTGTAATAAGGGGAACAATCAGGTAGGTATTTAAAAAACAGAAAATTGAGCTTAATTAGAACATTTTTTTTTTGTTTATTTCAAATTATACAAAATAATACAATTGCTAAGTTACTGCAATAAGTATATAGATTGAAAAGAGACAAACAGTGATAACATTGTGAGTGCAAAATTCCAAACTACTAAACTATGAGTTTCTAAAATATATGTTAACAGATAACCCGCCATTTCAGAAATTTTCGAGATTTTTAACGTTTCGCCAATTCAGGCAATGTCAGGACATGGAAAAAATATCACATATATACAGAACATGTTTTAAAAAGAAAGATGAAAAAAACGCGAACAAAAAAAACCTCTGCCAGGTCAGGTCAGTATAGCTTCCTCACTGTTTTCATATGCTAAAATAAATGAATGAATGAGAAATGCATTATTTAATATGTATAAATTATAAATTTCCAAAATACAATGAACATTTATACGGCATGATTACTCGTCTGCCGGAAATGTTTTACATGTACAGTACAAATAAATACATTATAACAACTGCATATACACGAATGACTAATAAATCATAAAACAACTAACACAATATAAAATAACAAATATTTTGAATAATTTATTTCTAAGAAATAATAAACAATAACATAACAATAACCAATTTACTTGTGGTCAGTTTTATTAACTGACCACAAACAAATTAGGCGAATCATTGCTTAAGCTGGATGTAACAAATTAAAACGGTGTTTCCACGCATATCGTGCAAAACCGACAATTTTACGGCATTCGTTCACAGAGAGGGAATTTAGAAGGGAAATTAGGATATCATTTCGGACCGGGCTAGTTCGAAGAAATTCGACACGAATTTGACCAAGCATGGTTAAAATATATGTATATTACAAGGTATACAATTTTTCGTATGAGAATAAATCCCTGGGAGAAGCCGATTCGGAAATACAGTTACCCATCATCATTTGCGGATTTGATATCCACGAATTTCGTTCATCAGCAAATATTAAAATGCGAAAGAGTGCCGTATTTGAAGATTCCATATTTAATTATCCTTAATTAAAAAAAAAAAATACAATGCATACTGAACAAGCATTTCACTACTGTTAGTGCAAAAGGTCGTATGTAAAAATTGAAGAGATAATTATTATATTTCTTTATGCTCATTTCTTTTATACTTTATTAGTATAATTTCATATTTTATTGTCCTCTGTTTTTTCTATAGTAGTAGACTACTCATATCAGTTGCAGACTACAAAATATCACGTTTAGCACAAATAGAATGAAGGTTGAAAATTTTTACATACGACCGTTTGCACTAATATTAGTTATATGTACTTAGTAGGTATGTTATTACTCGTAAAATGGATGGAACAAAAATCCATAGAAAAAATTAAACTTTTTGTTTGTTCGGAGTTAACGAGACCAATACTTTTCTTCAGTCACAACAAAATTAATTTAAGCTGGAATATAATAATATGAGTGAAGTTCACACAACTTCGATATTTAAGGAGGAAATCGAGATCAAGACGAACTGGTTGAACTTCAATGGAAATAGACAAAATCACAAATAAGACTTTTTTTTACAAATTTAGAGTAAAAATTACATTAAAGTTACTGAAAATAACACAAAATCCAAATAAAAGCAATAAGGGTCATGCCAGTAACGTCAACAAACAATAAAGTATCAATTAATTTTTTGAATAAAACCTAAAATTTTATAGCCCCATAAAAATATTGTAATAACCTAACTCCCACTCCATGTGACAGTGCCTTTTACAATTCAAAGCAATTATATTGTTAACAATTATTTATATTAATTTTAATTATTAAATTTAATTCAATGAAATTGATACTAAGTAATTTCTATACTGTTCTCCAAGTTTCCTTCAAATTTGGGTCAAATCGAATGCGTCGTTTTCAAACTATGGGCATATTATATAACATATTTCCTGATCTGAAAGCGGAAGTATTTTTTTCTGGAATATTAGATAGAATTTGATAATATCGATGTCTATTTCATTTTACGTTTACCAATCCCTAAATTCCCGCCAAATTTGAGCCTTATTGAACTTGCGGTATTACAGAAATAGACCTATGAAGGAAAACACGTTTGCGCATTTATAAGAGAAAGCAATAGACAGAATACAATAAAATTGATCCTACATAATTTTTTCACAAATAGTTGATTTATATATCCAACTTTATGCCAAATCGAACGAACCGTTTCGAAAATATTAGCATATTTACAAAAATGCGTTTGCGCGTGCGTAAGCGGAAGTGCTGGTTAGAATTTAATAAAATTGATATGGGACCATCTAGACACCAACCTGCACAATTCCTGGAAATTTCATGAAAATCGGATAAACGGTACTAGATGATATGCCCATTACATCGATTTGACTCCAGACAGACACCGAACCAAATTTGATCCTTGACTTGACAATTTAGTTACTATATCTAAATACTTGGTTTAAACAATATACTTTTGCATTTAACTATTCTAAGTTTTCATTCGGGCTTTGCTAAGTTTCTACTATGTAAACAATTACAGTAATATATCTATAGTAATAAGCTAATAGGTAACTGCAAGACTGTTGCGAGACTCTAGCGCAAGACCAAGACCAAGACTGAGTGCGCAAGACCAAGACTCGGCTTGGTCTCGCATTTGGACAACAATAATTAGATGCTACTTCAGCTAAATTATAACTAATATAAAAGTATTGCGTTCTGTTCCTTCTTATCAAACTAAATATCTCTTAAACATGAAAGTATTGGACAGCATAAAGGAATTGTTGGCTGCTATATTGGGTAATATATTTTTTTAACAATTATTAGATAGATACAAAAAAAAAATATTCTTCGCCAATATTTCAAGGTTTCAAGAATTCGTCAGAGCTGCTCATTTGTCTTTATTACTTCGTTATTACGTTTGTCTTTAATTAATACATAAGTGTCATGCCAATCAGTATTCTGTTATCTCTATTAGCTACACAGAGATAAACTAGTAGTCATTTAACAGCTAGTTATTTTCAATAATTATTTCTTATTATTGTTACCTAGTAAGTTCAGTGTCCATAAATATGAACTGTTATTTAGATAGGATTAAGTACAGATATTTTTAAAAAATAATATTGAAAGATAAATAATACTTTTGCATGATTTTTTTGTGCATGTTTAAGTTACATTTTAATTCCATAAATATAAATTGCATTGTAAGTGTTAAAAATAATGATTTAACTCTTATTGAAAATGATTAATGGCAGTTCTCATAGCTGATTGAAATAAATAGTTTTGGACATTTATCATATGAATTATACGCAATAATATTGTAATAATACAGTTCTCCTCTGTTTTATAGTATCGTTATTTATTTAAAGGGAGGAGTTGGTCCGGGGTGGCGGTCATAAATAGGCTAAATAATGGCAAAACTATTTTATTAAAAGCCAACGTTTCGACTGGACTTTGCAGGTCTTCTTCATGGCTAGAACGGACAAGATACAAAAAGATAGATAATTGTGGAAGTTACATAATTATTAGACAAAAAATTATAAACAATATGAATAAGTTTATTAAAATAATAAACAGTCAGTACATTAAAATATAAACAGAGTAAGCTAAGTAACAAGATCCTAAAGCAAAGTCGGGTCGAAACGTTGGCTTTTAATAAAATAGTTTTGCCACTATTTAGCCTATTTATGACCGCCAATCCGGACCATCTCCTTCCTTTATAATGCAACGGTCAACTATTAAATATTCAATGTTATTTATTTAGTTACAATTTAAGGTGCCATGTACAACAGCAAAGGTTAGAGGCATCTTGTTACTGTTAAATAATTTAGATCTCGTTGTACAGTTTGCTGTCCTTCAAAAATTGCAGTAAGTTCTTCTAGTTTTCCTGTTGCAAAGCTTGACGGTAACCCCGGACTCTTAGCGAAAATCGTGAAGAACAGAACTGAGATTTTTCCATTGTGTACTCGACAGTTAAGGGTTTGTTACAGCTGCTGCATCTAGGATAATGCTTTCCTTCAAAGATATACCCGAGGGTCAGTCTAGTGTGTCCTGTTCTGAGTCTAGAAATTATAGTTTGCTTCCAATGGTTCCCTATTATCTGAGGCAGCAGTAGTTTGTCTTCATAAATTGTCTTCAGTTTGTTGGTCGTTGGTACCTTGGACCAAAAGTAGCGCCATGCTTCTTTGCAATGATTCTGCACGGCTGCATTTAAGTCGTACAGCACCGTGTTAAGTTTAGGTTCTAGAAGTATGGCGCAGGCTTCTTTGGCACCTACATGACTGGTGAACTAAAGAAATTTGATTAATTTGTTTGTGTTGTGAGTTAGTTGTGTTATGGAAAATGTAATGGGGTTATTTGAGGGTTGAACATTTTGTATTTATTTGAGAGCCGAAGATGAGCCACTGCAAATTAGAATGTGTGCGTTTTTTAATTCATTAATGAAACTTACAGATGAATTAATGACAGATACAGGGCGGATGAAAAGATGGAATAAATGGAAGGAAGACTGAACCGGATACAACCGGCAACAGCCCACATGATCTACATTTTTTGATCCATCTGTGTAAATGCAGGTAAATTCTTTGTTATTGTTAAGAATTTTGTTTTATAACTTCGAGAGGATTAATAGATTTTGCAACAGATTTAAAGTAGAAATCAAAACTAGGTTTGTTATTTGTTCATGGAGGTAATGGGTGAGGTGTAAAACTTGGGTAGAGAATATGAGTCGGAAAGTGGTGGGAAGCTGGTGAGGCGATTGGGTAATTGGTAACGTGAAAAATCAAAGAAGTCCGAAGTGGTTTTTAAGCGGCCTAGAAGCTTAAGCAAAATATAGTGTCTACTCCAATGGCCATTATTGGGCCTCCCAAAGTAAGCTGCAGATAGGACTAGCTTTGAACGCCCCGGTCGCCCTGATACATCATATAATGTATCGGATCTAGTCGGTTCAGTATTCTCTTTGAGGCATATCCGTAAACCTCAAAATCTCAAATCCCGGTCTTATGAAACGTATAGTGCCTCTGCAAAGAGATTCTATCGCTGCCAAAAGTTGAACTGGAGAGTACCTTGATTAAATTAAATCTTTGTCCAAGCTGTCAAAAATATATAGTATTGTTATATATTTAATAAAACTTTGAAACAATGGCTACATGTAATATTGCTTTCATTGAATCACACAACTTCTAGTAAATATTTTTTGTTTTTATATAACATAACTTCCAGTAGTTATTTTTCGTTTATTGAATTATATTTAAAGAGGATATTTTTGTTCAGAACACAACTGAAAAACAGAATAGGAAGTAGGGAAACTTGGAATATCATTTCCTCTGCTATTAGAAACTGCAAAAAAAATGTTAGGATTTCGAAATTGAGTGGAAGTACAGAAAGCCAATAAATACGGCAAATTTTCAGTAGGAGTTATCGTAAAACTTATCCATGGTTACCATAAATGAATATTATGTTCTGTATATTATGGATTTATTATAATAGAGTAAAAAAGCTAAAAGTTTTAGAAATAACAATTATTCCCCATCTCCAATATTTTTTTCTAAATGCATTTTTGTGGCGTTTTCGAATCATTCTAAAAACCCCCGTCCGCTTCATAAGATTATAAAGTACAGATATCCTCCCTTTGATTGGATTCAAATCATTAGATTGACAACAGGAACAGTGGTCATAGTGATCTAAGAGTTCATTGCAGAAAATATAAGAGCATAAAATAAACCAAAATAACCATTGAATGATTATCATATAAGTAATAATTTTAAAATTGGCTCTAGTCCTCTCTGCGATTGCGGTGAGGATGTACAGAATGTGGAACATATCCTACAAAGGTGCAGGTTCTACTCCCAGCAAAGGAGGGTGATCTGGCCCCCTCCGACTGAATTAGGAAGGAAACTATAAGTCTGGAGGACCTGAAGAGGACTTTCGAATTCTTCATTTTAGTTCCTGACCTAGTCATATAAGGAAGAACGCAGAAGAAGAAGAAGAAAATAATAATAATAACAGTATATAGGTACAATAAATAAAAATAAAATAAACTTCTGAATAAGAGCAGTAAAATAAACAGACATGTCCTTTATGCACTAGACGGCTTTTTAAAGTCAAGAAAGATGTCTTCTTTAGGAATAGTTGATAATGCTACAAAAATCTATTGAGAAAACATGGGGATTAGTCTTTTTTTTTTCTATTATTTATATACCATTATATAAATATAAATTTTTATCATCCGTGGCTCGTTCATGGAATCGGAAGACCGTCCTAGGGCTCACCTAACCTCTATAAAGTGGGTACTCTTAATTAAATAATTAATTAAGCAATAAAACCTGTAGATTGAGCCCGAACAATTACCTTTACGACCGTTGGCATTTAAACAGTACTTCCTCACTAAGTAATGAACCCACACAATTAATTCATGGGTTGTAGTGGTCAGTTTGTCTTTGTGTTGTTTTATTGTATGTTTAAATAGTATTCCTACTTTTTATATACTATTATTAGTTTTTTACTTTTCCTTTGGTCGATTGTACACTAGTTAACTTTCAAGAAATAAAATTTATCTTAACAGAGAAAGTTTTATTTTTTTTACCTCGAGCGTAAACATTACACATAGTTCTACGTCTTTCAAACCAGCAGGTATGAGATAGACAGCGTTCTGTAATGATGTTCCATGTTCTCGTATTTCACTTGATACTGTGTATTATTAATTTTAACTAGCATCACTAAATAGTGATAATACCATGTCTCAGTGATACAATGTCTCAGATGAAAAAAAAAAAAGAAAAAGATGCCATCATTGACCATTCTTCAACAAATCTTCTTTTATAATTTTTTGGAATGACACTGATTAAATAACTACAAACTTTCGTTGTTATTTTTTTTTTTTACAAAGTAATATTGTGAGAGCGAAAGGAAAACACAAAGACTCTATTCGTTCTAATCATTAAAGATAGTAACTGAAAAAATCAAGAATATAATTTAATTTCAATGGTATACATTGAAAAAAAAAAAACCATAACTAATAATTACATCGAAAACTCCTTGAGAAGTTCGCAAGAAAGCAATAAGAAAGTTGAATGATAACAGATGCTTAACCTGATGTGTACGCAGGTAGTTTAATGTTGTGAAGACACGCACTTTGAATACATATCTCTGTTCCCGCGCTGTGATCTTAAACACGAGAGTTGAATCTACAATTAGATCCTTTTACGGGGTCTGTTAAAGCCCCCACTATGTCAAGGCCTGAAAGTTAAAGTTCGCTAAAATATATTCTTAGAGGTAGAGCATTACCATTAACATGTATTGAAATTAACGAGCACACCATTTCGTAATTGGTTAGTTTAGTGTTAATAAGTTAGTTTAGAGTTGCAATCTCAGTGAGAAACACAAATAAAACTTTTAGTTATCTACAGATTTTGAAACCATTATCTCTTTACATATATCCTTATATTAGTGAAGTGATATCCATTTTTTTACTTTTATACTTTCTGTATTACTACTTATTATTATTTTATAGTTTGTTCTACTTTATTTGTTTTGTTTTTTAATTTTGTTTAATTACTTTCATTTACCTATATATGAAATTTATAGTAAAGGAAAGTATTGCGATCGAGAAAATTTTCGAATCTCAATTTTCAACGGAAATACACGTTTTGAGGTAGCCTGATTCCAACTAACCAAGTCACGCAAAATGGCCTCTCATTTTGTGCGAGTGTTAAAAAATAAAGCTGAAAGACGAAAATTCGTACGAAAGTGAAATTGCATATTTAAGGTTTTTATATGCCTGAGATGTTACAGCAACTTTTTCCTCAAAATCGGCTAACCGGAAGTGGCACTTCATATCATCCATGAAACACATTTTTACGAATTTCCCAAAAATGGATCTAACGATTTTGATTAAATTTATTAGATTGATGCAAAATCAAGCAGCCTTTAATATTATGTTTTTTTTTTTTTGTTTTTTTTTGTGTGTGAATGTGTTCATTTATCAATATAATTATTGTCCCAGTGACAGAATATTATATGTCTAATAAATAAAATAAAATAAATATTACATAGGTTTTTTCTCACTGATGTTCTCTAACAGGGCTTAAATGGCTAATTTTCAATATTAGCTCCCCCTAAAGTGCTTTTGATTTTTTTTTTTTTATTTAAAACAATTAGTCATTTCACGTTGATCTTTGATATAAAAAATAGTTCAATATAAAATATGAAAGAACATCATAATTAACTAAAGCAGAAATAAGAGTTAGTAACAGAGAACAGTTGTAATGAATGAATAATAGGAATACGAGCGTACTCCAGCACATCTGAAGTTCAGATGTGCTCGAGTGCGCTCGAGTTCAGATTCTGAACTCGCCCGAAGATTAGAACAGGCTTCCATACGTAACATGAGCTTAATATAATACGGACTCCGACAATATTATGTACGTATACATATGCGGTTTTCATAAATGTTTTCATTAGTATTATTTAATATTATATTCTGTAGATTTCAGTGATATATATATATATATATATATATATATATATATATATATATATATATATATATATATATATTTAAAAAAAAAAAACCTGTACCACTACAACCTATGAAGGTTTTTTTTGTCTACGGTTGTGCAAGGAGGTGATTTGACCGAGATCACGTTCAACCGCCAGGTTTTCCCCTTAATTACTTATTTAATTTAGGGTACCCACTTTATAGAGGACGGTTGTGCCCCAGGAGAGTCTACCTACCCAGGGTCGCTCCAAGGCCAATGAAACAGAATAAATAATTTTTCTGCCATCAGCCGGGATTCGAACCTGGGACCTTTCAGCATTATATATATATATATATATATATATATATATATATATATATATATATATATATATATATATATATATATATATATATATATATATATAAAGGGTATTTAAACATATAAAAATACCCACAATGGAAAATAAATCAATACGGAGTGGAATTTTTACGTTCACTTCCCCTTTGTTTGAAAAGACTTATTTATACCAAGAACAGTAAGTGAAAGTTGTGATGAGCGCACCGCACTATTTTTCTTGTATGTATATATTGTATGATTGGATACATTTAACTCTAATAATTATTATTCTTGGGTGCGGCAGATTGTGTTATTATTAAAAAAACAAATTCCTTATGCTATCCCAGCTATAAAATTAATTATTAAATATGGAGGAAATAAATAAAAAAATAGCTTTGAGTTTCATTTTCCTCCGATGGCTTTAGTACCAGTGATGCGGTTGAGAGATTTGCGCAGGGTTCTCCTGGAGTTTCCTCGCCTGAATGTATATTGCATGCATGTGTTTTTTTGGTTAGTTTTAATTTTCTTATTTTTCGGTTATTTTATTTTATTATTTATTGTATATACTTTTTATTATTATTTGGCTTCTATTTATTTTATATTGCTTGTACATATAGTGTGAATATCATCCTACCTCACTATAACCAATGTCCAAGGGACAGATTGTTGTAATACTCAATAAATAAAAAAAAGTTTCATCTTCAAAAATTTCAATATATTGAATTGATTATATATAAGCATGATTTAACCCAAGGACATGAAGAAGACACAGACAAAACAGGAGGCTGGCTGGCTATAGAGGGACCGGATGTTGTAAGGACGATGACGGGCGGGAGCCGGAAACGAGAGGTTCACTCTTCCGGAGCCCGGGCGGTCAAGGTAGGGTTCCGAACCGACTCGTCACCGTTTTAATTTAGAAACCTGTTCCAGCCGACGTGCCGCTTTATTGACCTTTGGTGAGCTTGTACGGCCTCTGTATCTCTGTCCATCGGCTTCAGCCAAGTGGGAGGTGAACGCACGTGAAGTCAAGTTCGGAAGGAATCATCTAAGAACACCAAAGATTTTCCTCAAGGTTTACCTTTACATATAATGAAGGAAGGAGATGGTCCGGGGTGGCGGTCATAAATAGGCTAAATAGTGGCAAAACTATTTTATTAAAAGCCAACGTTTGCCACTATTTAGCCTATTTATGACCGCCACCCCGGACCGTCTCCTTCCTTTATAATGCAACGGTCAACTATTAAATATTCAATTTACATATAATATTTTGTTACAATAGAATTGAAGTATATTGGCAATGATGAGGTATTCTTCGTCATAACCTAATTCCATAAATGAGCGAGATATCCTAATACAAATGTATCATACTCTAGAAATTTTCCCACTGAACGCAAAATTTCCCAATATCCGACTCAAAAATGAAAAATATGTTGTTCAGAAAAACATTAATTGATTTCTTAAGCCTAAAACTGGACTCTGACCGTTCTTTACAGGACACTGACCGATTCATCAAGCATATCGATTTATCATAAATTAATTATTATTTTTAATTGTGGGTTGATGTTTGACTGTAGTGAACAATTGAAGAGAAGGACGGTTGGGTCGATCAGTCAAAATAAAAAATAATACAACTTATTTTTACATTTGGCGGCGTTTCGCCTCGAAATTCAGGCTTTCATCAGGGCTGAGAAAAGAACCAGATAACAATAGGTATGAGAAACATAAACAATGTAGGTAGAAAAACTTAAAGTAAAATGGAGTAGATAGAGTTAACATTAAAGTAAAAAAAAAATAGGTAGAATAATGACAATAACAGAGAACTAATAAATAATAATAACGGCTAAAAAGTGCGGACTAATGAAGTAAACAAATCAAAATAAGGTAAATTTTTAAATTTACTTACCCCAAAGATAAGATAAGAACTAAAAATGGTTATCTTAGAATAAAATGTAAAATGTCTCTGTTTGTGGCCGTTATTATTATTTATTAGTTCTCTGTTACTGTTATTATTCTACCTACTTTATTTTACTTTAATGTTCACTCTATCCACATCATTTTACTTAGGTTTTTCTACCGATATTTTTTATGTTACTCATACCAATTGTTATCTGGTTCTATTCTCAGCCCTGATGAAGGCCTGAACTTCGTGTCGAAACGTCGGCAAATATAAAAATAAATATTATTATTTATTTTTTATTTGATCACCTCATCCATCCTTTTCTTTAATTATTATTTTTAATTGTGGGTAGATGGTTGACCGTGGTGAATAATTGAAGAGAAGAATGGTTGGGGTGATCAATAAAAAAAAAAACATTATAAAAATAAATAATTTTTATATTATTTTTTGACTGATCACCCCAATTATTCTTCTCTTCAATTACTTTATTTATTTAATTCTATTCAACAAAAAATTGTCTCACTTAAAAAAGTATAAAAGACAAAGTCCCTGTTTTTCTGTGAAGCCAAGTATTCACCATGTTCGCGAACCTACAGCACTCCCCACTCCTATTAAGTGGATACGTTCTGCGCTCCGAATACGTAGCAGTTCGCGAACATACTAGAGCGCTCCGATGGCTGTCGAGTTTTACTCTAAATCAAAGGGGAGCGGAGGAAGTTCGTGGACGGGCTACTGTCGGTGTGAACACTTGTCTGTAACATTGCTGTAAACACTGTAACATTGATCAATCGAATGGATGGAATAAAAATGTCTTCTGCTTATCAAACTATATCAAAAATATCCTATACTGCGGAATCCTAGATATTCAAATTATGTAAAAATACATTCCTATGCAATTACCTGCTGAGCCCTGACATGTTTGGGTCGAAATGTCGTTTAACTCAAAAATTTTGGACTACAAATCCTGACAATTCATTTTTATCTTTATAATTTCAACAGTCAACTAAATAAACATATCTAAAACATTTGTTTCAAATTTTACACACAAATACAATTACAGTCAATGACCCTAAATAACATGCTATCAACTAGGCAGGTGCACACGACCATCTTTCATCCTTCGTGTGGCACACCTGCTACGGAAGGAAATGAACATATTAATGCAAGGTTCTCTAACTGCGGCTCGAGGGCAGGATCCAACCAATCCAACCCGACCCGCGAAACATAACTGTCTTTTATAATTACATAAATTATAACATTCATAATACATAAATATTTAAAATATGGCTATTTTATTCGCATTAAGATGGTTTGTTTCGGGAATAAGGGAAATTTTCCTAAAGGTTTTTTAAGAAATATTGAAGGAAGTTAGTCGACTATTTAACATATCATGGGTGATAAATAGTAAGAAAGCAGTTATTTTAAAGGTTTTTATTGGTACCGACGTTTCCCGTCTCCCTCTTTACCTCTGTGAATCTGAAAAGATTCCAACCCTCAAGGATCATTTACGAGCCACGGGCAGATAAGTGAGGGCAGTAGCAAGCAATTTAGTAGAGGATCCATCGGAGGGAACGGGAAATCCCTCTCCCGAATAGCCCCTGAGCAAGGGAAAAAATACAGCTTTTTTGCTGTACTTACTAGAAGGACCGTCACGTGAATTGTAGGCATCCCTTACAACTCACCCCTAAATCGGTCAATAGCCTATAATTAAGAAGATATAAAGTTTAAACTCCTGCTTTTAATAATTTAAATTATTATAACTAATAATAAACTATTATACAAATTATTACACTAATATACATTTGTATGCTTCTTCTACATCTCTGGAGACCGCAATGGATCTCTGACCTACACGACAGCATTGTCTATTAGTACCAATACTAATGAGTAACTCATGAATATTATCAGTGCTTGGACTTGATAATCCGAACACGCTGATTGAATGGTCTGTTCGAACTATCATAAAGTTTGGATTATCAATGCTAAATTTAAAATGATGACAAATCTGTACAGGGTTGCGAAAACATATGTATTACCACTTAAATATGATCACATTGCAAAAAACAATTTTTTTTCTGAAAATGATAATAATATTTAAGCTGAGTCACTGATTTTTTTTTAAACAGTACCAGACTTCGGTAATCGACGTTTTATCCAATCGCCTACTCCAACCAAGTATTCAATGCTTTTATGGCGTTTCTATGATTTATTATAATGAAAAATAAAATGGGTGTAAATAAATTTGCCAGTGAAAATTAATAGACAAACGAATTACATACCTGCTTTTGATATTATCAAACCAACTTTTTTTGGCATTAAAACATACTTTGTTATCCTTTTTAAAAACCATTTCTAATATAAACTTCAGCTTTTATATCGTCGAAATTGGACATCCTCGCGATCTCTACAGCAAAAACCACATATTAAGAGATTCCTGAACTTCTGGATGACTGCCTTTAATTTAATGCTTTCTATTTAGAAATACCACAATACGATTTCTACCTTATCACACGAAGCAATTCCAGTAATATGTACTGAGTAGAGACTCTCAGACACAAGAATTTAAACATTCAAAAGGAAAAACTGCGTATGATAATCGGTCCTATATGTATTGAGAGTACTAATGGTATAAATACCAAACCAACAAAGAACTGCTTGTAGAAACTTCTCAGTCTATTTCTCATGACAGGAAAGGAAAGGAGTTAATTTGAGCGGGACATGTAGGCCAAACCAATTTATCGGGTACCTTTTACACAATCATACATGAATGCTAGATTATATATACATATTTAATAACAGAAAAGAAAAATGATTATATTAATTTTCGTTTAATTCCGTAAATAATTTATAGAAACTAAGTGTTTTTGATTTTTATCTGTTTTAAAAGAATTTTATAAAAAGGTCATTGTACAGTATCAAATTTGTTGATTTTTGTTATAAAATAAGATTGCTGGATGAACCAAACAGCATGATTATTCGTGCACGCGTTGCTATAACGAAAATAAAAAAAAATAGTTATGAATGATTTTATTCCATTGATATTACTTATAACTCAAATAACAATATCGAAAATAGGAAACCTTATTAAATTTTAAATGATCAAGATTCGGTTACATTTTTGTCAGTCAACAACAAATATCGTCGTGGGCATTAGCTTCCATATGTGGATCCTTTGACAAGAAAATACTTGTTTCATGGCAAGTTGGGTTAACTACTAATATAATGTGTGATTTCTTAATAGCAACATGCATGAAAAATCTGTAAATTTTGATCGGTTCTGATCTTTGAAAGAAATTTTTGTTACACAATGATCTAAACAATCAGTAACTGAACAACAGTTATATAAAAGGTTTTACACATTGAATTATTCGCTCCCAGCGCATGAAGCGGATGGATCAAACTGTTGGGCGGAAAGGAACTCCAACAATACAACCAGTGGGACCGATTTCATGAAAGGACGACCACCAACTGATAGCCGCAAAGTTCAACGTTTACCCCATGAACGCTCAAGTTTAGGATAATAGCTAATGCCTATATTGCCTGTGCGTATCGGTTAATCAATAATACTGATTACTTAGGGATATCTAACATGTAGTGATTTATTCTTTCAAAATAAACTCTGTAGCCAAATTTCATAACTAAGCCTAATGGAGGAATGTAAAAAATGTCCGAAAATCTGTTCCACGCATTTATTATTTTTCCAAAATATAAAGATAGCTCTATTCGAACTGAACGATGTCCCTTTAGAATAAAATTAAAAGTACACCAAATAGTGGTCAAAACGGTTAGAACGTACTGTTTTATATTAAATGTGGACTTCTATAATTTAATACGAATAAAAATAAGGCGTTAAGGAAAAGAAACTTTATACAACAAAACTGTTTTTTGAAAAATTAATAAAAATAATTAATAATTGGAAAATAGCATAAGAAAATAATCTGCGAAATGTTCGATATATATGAGAAAGTTATGTAGTATGAAATAATCTTAATCAGATTCGGCGAGAAAAATTTGGTTGAAAAGAAGAAATTTGAAAGAGGATGGTGATGGGTTGCAGACAGGTGGGAGAGGTGGGATAGAGTTGCAGATGGCCCGGGTTAGGAAGAATTGTCATCATAGCCGCAGAATACGGGGAGGAGAGGGGAAGAAGGAAGAGTGAGGCTAGATAGGAGCGATCAAAATGTTGAGGGGTGGTTAGGCGAATATCGTTCCTCCGCTCATTAATTTGAAGTGAAAAAATTATAACAAATAAGATAAATGAATCAATAAAATATGTAAACTAAAATCTATTAAGAAAATTCGAATAGCCGACTAGAGGAAGTAGGTACGTAACTATTTTATCACGACCTAAATATCCCTATTATTTTTATTTTAATTTATTTTCAGGGATAATTTTATATAGAAACATTTCCTAGGATTTTATAATTCATTTACCTCTCATGTGTACACCTCCATTTCCACGCGATTTTCTTACAAATTTTCTACAATAAATGTGGAAGAAGTATATTTAATAAGTATAAGTATAAATATATTTTATAGAGAATATTTTTACAGACATTTTTACATAACTAGTTAGACTGTGAAAACATTGTATTTTTATTTTATGGTTGTGCAAACTAAGAAATATTTTTCAGTTTTTTAACATTATTCATTTTTAGCTGCAAAACCTATTCAATCATTACAATCCAAAATCCTTCGTAAAATCCTCAATGCGCCTTACTTGGTCACAAATAAAATCATCCATAACGACCTTAATGTACCATATGTTTCCGATTTAGCCCAATCCAGACACCTATCCTTCCATAATAAACTTCTAAATCATCCGAACCCTCTTGTTTCTAATCTTGCTTCTTCTTCTACTCCTGAAAACCCTTCGAGACGTCTGAAAAGAAGATGGCATCGGGACCTTCTAATATAGAACTTTAATTTGAGTTCTACCAATGGGTAGTTCCGCTTCATGTTTTACATGTCATGTTACCAATGTCACATTTACATGTTGCATTTTTCATGTTATACAGATGTAAATTTCAATAAATAAAAAAAAGAAAAGAAAAAAAAAAAAGCTGGAAAAGTTATAGATTTGATTTATACG
This sequence comes from Nezara viridula, assembly GCA_928085145.1. Taxonomy (NCBI): domain Eukaryota; kingdom Metazoa; phylum Arthropoda; class Insecta; order Hemiptera; family Pentatomidae; genus Nezara; species Nezara viridula. Next base: position 68,378,543 of record OV725081.1, on the reverse strand, counting down.
AATTGTAATAAATCCAATTGTTTTGTTCGGATATTTTCAAGTATATTCATATGCCCATAAGAAAAATTCTACAACTTCCAAACAAATATATAAATTCATTTTTAAATATTCTATATTATATTCGCTCGTTTCATATTGTCATATTGTTCCACAGCAATGGTGGGGAGGAAGGTCAAGTCAGATGGAAGAGATTGGGTGGATTGGATGAATGATTTAAATTGCAGGCTCTGTAGTACATGTGGTAGTAAGTAGGAAGGGCGCTGAGTTCTGATAACTTCATACAACAAGGAAGCAAGAAATGACACCTAAGAGATGAGTAGAGCCACTTAAGCTCGACATAATATTGAACTCCAGGAGTTCAAGCTCTTCTGGGAAATGATTAGTTTTTCTTTTTGTATTTCGATTACTCCACTATCTAATTTAATTAATATAATTCTATCGTACCATCTTCTCTTTCAGTATCTATATATATATTTTCTTATAAATCATGTATATATCATATTTTTTATGAGTGATTATTTCCATTTTCTTTTATTTATCTTTTTAAATTATTTTACCCAGTACATTATTTTAAAAAAATTATATTTAGGTTGTGATTATTCAAAAATTTAAAATTAATTATTTATCAGTAATCTCTATTGTATCGAGACTATTACAGAAAACAAATAAATAAATAAATATTTTAAATAATGTAAATAAAAAAATGTTATCCCAAAATAAACAGGTTTTTGTATTGATCACCATTGGAGTGAGGACGTGATGATCGAGGATATTGTGACATGGGTCTCAGGGTACCCAGTATTGAACTTTGTGGGTTCGGAGATCTGGATCGGTTAATATTTATTTCTCTGCGGCCTCGGAAAATATATCTTGACACCCCCACCCTGGTTGGCACGCGGGTGCAACCTCTAGGTATTAGTGGTTGGAAAATAAACAACACAAGGCCCACTTCACAGACCAGTACCAGTACCATTCATTATACCTTTAGGGTCAATCCATTAGTAGTTTATTGATATATTCGTGGATTAAATATGCATAATAGTCAATGGATCTCTCAACATAGCGAAGTTATTAAAAATCCAGATCAGCTTCTCTAAACAGAGGAAAACACGTACGTTATATAATTGCTGATAAAAAATAAGAAGAATTTCGAATATTGTTTACGCCTGAAGAAATGGTATAGTCTTAAGATACCTGGGTGTGTTGATAGATATTTTAATATAACTAGGAGATAAAACTGGAGGTGTTTAGTATGCTAATGTCAGTAATGACGTTAATTATCCTTCACACTGCAACAGCGTGGGCAGGAGCACTCAAGGTAACAAGGCTGAAAGGGAAAGGTAACCTCAAGGTGTTGGCTCGGAGTGCTATCGGGAATTAATGAAGCCTTCCAACTTGAATATAGTAAATATTTTAGGTACGGAGAAGATAAAACGGTATAGTGAAAAAAAAAGAAAGTGATTTCGAAACGAGAAGAAACACTGAACAAAATAGCAAAAGTGTGCCATTTGTATTATTTGAATGAAGGAAAAGAAACCAACATTGCATTCCATGTGACTGCTCAGATTAATACTCGATGCAGACCAGGATAAATGGAGGATTAGTAGTGTTACCCAAAATCGGTCTTGGTCTTGCACTTTGGAAGACTAAGACCATGGCCGCCTAACTATAGCAAAACTAAGACCAAGACTAAAAAAAATCGATTTTTTAATAAAAATTAAGACAAAATAGTTACTAATACTTGACTATTGATTAGTTAATATATGTTAATAATTGGTATAAGCAATATCATTTTGCATTTAACTCCTCTAATTTTTCGTTCGGGCGTAGTTAGGTTTCTTCTATCTAAATAATTACATATAAGTAACTACAAGACTGTTGCGAGACTCTTGCGCAAGACAAAGACCACGACCAAGACTCGTATTTGGAAAACACTAAGGATTAGCAATGATGGCTTTAGATGTGATCTCAGAAAGCAGAGAGTAATATTTAAAAGGTTGACAGTACACATCAAGATCTACAAAAAAAGTTCAAATAAACAATTGCCCAATATCCAGCAGAAAAGTACGAAATCTAAGATGTGTGTTTTTTTAAGCAAATGACGTTTTCCGTTTAATAGAAAGCGTTAACTTAAAAAATATTTGATTTATGTAATTAAACATTATACCATAATAAACGTTGTTAAAACTATTTAAAGAGGACTATTATGCGGACAAACACAGCTAAGTTCCGTTTAAAAAAAAAAAGTCATAAATTATTTGTGATTTTTTTATCACTCTACAACTGTACGACATTTATTGATATTTACAACTGTACAAAAAAACTTTTTCGTTTAATATGCTTTAAGTCTATATTAATTAGGTTGAGGTTTATAAGGAAAAATTCTTAAATTGACCTCAAATTATGTAAAGAAATGATGTGATTTCCTATCCAGTCACCTGTTTTCATCAAAAATGACTATAATTAATAAATAAGCGCCTCAATCATTTAACCTTTCTACAAACGATACAAAACACGAAAACGTTAAATAAATTATCCATATTTTTTTTTTCATTAGTTAGAATTTATATCCTTAGTTCTATCAAGATTATTTTTTAACGAATAAAATACGTATGTTGGCATTGCTTTCTTTTTCCGATCACTCATTCATAGCTTAGTACATCACATAATTTCCCATCCGACTTAACGATCCATGAAGTTGACTTTATCACTGAAAAGATACAGCCGTATCGGCAGCGATAAAAATAAATCAATAAAATAAGAGCACATGAAATAATGAGGTTTGAAATTAACGACAAGGACAGTATCCGATACAGAAATAAAAAAAGAAGCCGTAAAAAGCAACAACTGAATAAAAAATTAACTCCACTGAATTTTTCATGTCCCTTTCCGCAAAGACCTTCACAGCTTTTATCCGTCCATTTTTTTCCCAAATAAAGCCTCATGAGTCGCAACCCCAAAGTAGTCCACACATTCTTGGGTAGATTTTGTTTGGATTGGATTTTTTATTTTATTTTCTATTATAAATATCGCGATTTCTAGGAAATAATAAAACGTATTTAAATTTCAGCTGATCTCCTTTTTTAACTTTCATTTACGTATATATGAAAGATATAGAAAAGGGAAAATATTGCTTTCGTGAAAAATTTTGTAACTTAGTTTTCAACGAAAATACATGTTTTGATGCCCCCTGAGTCTAAATAACCTAGTCTCGGAAAATAGTGTGTGTGAACAGTTTGTATCAATAACAAATAGTCGTACGAAACTTAAATTACATATTTACTATTCATATATGTCTGGGATGTTATAACAACTTTTTCGTCATAATCAGCTAACCGGAAGTACCACTTTTTATAATCCATCTACAATTTTCTTGAAAACAGCTTTAACGATTTTGATTAAAATTATTTTATCAGTGTAAAATTAAGCGGCTTTTAATATAATGTATGTCTTATTCTCATTGATTTTTTTCGTAAAAAGGCTTAATTGTCTAATTTTCAAAATGTATTCCTATGAAGTACTCTTAATTTTTTTTATTCGAAATAATTAATTAATTTGAACCTGTCAGAATTGGTAATTATAAAATATTAAATAATTTCATTATTAACTGGAGGAGAAATAAGAGATAGTAACAGAGAACCGAAAAAATCCGGGTTTCCACCTGACGTTGGCTTCGATAATATTATATATATGAGCAGTATTCATAAATGCTAGCGTTGGTAGCATTTTAAATAATATTGTGTGCCGTCAGTAATTTATTTACTGTCACTTTCTCTCTCAGAAAATACTTATTTCGCATAAAAAAAAAAGTGTGATAAATGAATTCTGTGTGATGCACACACTTCACCAGATTTTTTTTATTCATTATAGTTGCATTAACACACTTCAACTACATTTTAAATTATTAATGTCTCGACGTACGAACGGTATTGTTTGGATGCATCACGCGCGCTAAACACACAATCAACATTATTGAGTCAATATTTGATTTCGTCAATATATTTGTCGTTCTGAGAAACTGTAATTATAATATTGACAGCTGTGATAATAGGTACATACCACATTCAATAATATTGACCATGGGAGGAAACTGTACGATTTAATATTTTACTAATACCAAATCAAAATATTCATTATTCCGTTAATCTTAAATGAGATATGAGATATGCTAGTCGAAGTCGCTTTCAGTATCAAGTTTCTTGCTAAACATTAAACGTGAAGTGTTAAAAATATAATTAGATGTCCAAGACACAATTCATGATATAATTAATTTATAATTTTAATCGATTATATATTATCGATTATATTGCAACTGATATCCATAAGAAAATGAACTGCATTTGAAGGAAAATTTCAGAATTGAATCAAAGGGATTTATTTTTATTACAATAATTAAAACTCGCTAATAAAAGTGAGTTTATATGATTATATATATATATATATATATATATATATATATATATATATATATATATATATATATATAAATTAAGTATATCACGAATATCTCTTATTAGGATATATGTATATATATATATATATATATATATATATATATATATATGCTAATAAGATATTTACATATTATTGTTCATTTATGTATGTAGGTCGAGTACTTTTTAGTACATAAGTTTAGTTATTGATAAGGAAGCGGATGAAGCAATCCATAATAATATGAGGATAAATGTTATGGAGACATTTTAAAATATGTTAATATCTATATTTAATACTACAAAGAAGAATTATCTCAGTGAGTAACATTTTATACTCCCATCCTCCAGAACGCGGGTTCGAGTCCGGCTGTTGCAGTTCATAATTTATGTTTCATGAGTTGAGGATCAATACTGGTCGGAAATCTTTTTGGGACATGCACAGATCCAATAAAGTGGATATTCTTAATTAAATAATTAATAAAGGTGAAAAATCTGATGGTTCTAGGTCATCTCGGTCAAAAAACCTAGTACAACAGTGATATTTTTTATTTTTTTACTTCTTTTCCTCTTATATTAACTCTGTGAGAAGGCTGCGAATCGTTAATTTCACTTGTTCCATGCATTACGCACAATACATGTATTACAATTAATTAAAGGAATTCGCACTCGCTCAAACTCCACCGGCTTTAACACCGGTGAGGCGGGTGAGAGAGTAGCGCAGGGATTTGGGTTCCCCTCCTGATTGTGTATATTGTATGTATAGGTATGACTGTATTGTATGACCTGATTGTATATATAGGTATGACTGTATTTTTATGTTTTTAATTTACTTATATTTAGGTTATTTTATTGTATATAGTTTTTATTTATTATTATTTAGTTATTATTTTACTTTTGTTAATTTTGTTTCTTTTTTGTATATACGGTGTGAATGTGTTCATTTATCAATATAATTATTGTCTCTGTGACAGAATATTATATGTCTAAATAAAAAAAAAAATAAAAAAAAATATAAAAATTTAAAGGAATTATTACAATTCCTATAACACTTATAAATTACAAAGTCATAGCTATAATATTTTTTTTTTCTAATGAATCAAGTAATAAATAAATAAAAAATACATAAAGTAATTATAAATAAGCCAAAACAGAGAAAACAAAATAAAATTAAAAAAAACAGAATAAAATAACTAGAATAAAATTATTAATCACTACAATCTTCTTGGAGGAGTGAGAGGTAATCTTCAAGGGTGAATTTCTTCATCTCTTTGTTGAATATTTTGAAAATATCCTTTTCTCTTAGCGGCCAGTCATCGACTTTGAAAAATATGCTTGTTATTAAATCATGACGTTTACTATCAAACATTTTTTTTTTTTATTATTAAAAAACACTTTATTCAGAAATATTACAATTTGTCACAGTTAAGGACACTTATAATAGAGTTCAGAGATTGCATTCATACCGTATATACAAAAATATAAATAAATAAAGTAATAACAAAAGAATAAGAACAAAGAACAAAAGAGTAAAGAAAAAAAAATAAAAATATATATACACATAAGTAAATAAAAATAGAAATAAAAGTAAAACAAACACCTTATATAAAACATACATTATTTACAATTTGCCAGGTGATCTCCGAACCAATCCTTTCCCCTCCACATGTGGAGGGAAAAGGGAGGCTTAGGAGATCCCTACGCTTCTCCCTCAGCCACTTCACTGGTATTTTAAACCAGCGGAGGATGAGTAAGAGCGCTACAGCCACAGACACACTATCAAACATAGAAAAAAAAAAAAAAAATAGGGCAGATATACAGTTACAAGATATACACTAGTCCAAAGGTACCCATCCACTCCCCAAGGTCGTTGGCGCATGAGCTTCTCCTCCCTAAATATTTTATTGCTGTCCTCTTTTCAATTACAGTGCAAGCTAACGAGGTCATGTACACTTGCAATGGTCTTTTCCATGCTTTGCCCTGACCCTCTAGTTCGAAAGTTTTCATTTCGAAAATCAATAACTCCGTCGAAATGTGCTCCCCTCAAAACTTCAAAACCCCATCGAATTGTGACCCCCTCAATTTGGTGGAACTACCCTTCCGGGCTACTTCCTTATAAAATACTGAAGCAGGATTTTCCATGGGTTGAATTGGAAGAGTTTTTTTTATCAATTCATAAATAACCTTCGAACATTATAAATGCACTCTTTCTGCGTTGTTTTTTTGAATACTGAACAACAATTTACCTTTCTAACGGTTCAAAATAACCCGTTTTACTAACAAGTCTGCAGAGGAAGTAAACTAAGTTGTTTGATTACGCTCCAGTAAATTATTACTCAGAAAACACGCTACATACGTGCCTGACTTGAGGAAAACACACAATCCTTATCGATGATTCCACCGGCACCTCAAAGATAAGAAAACAAGAGAAGGGGAACAATGCTGTTTCGCTTGGAATGTAACTAGAGTCACGTACGACCTTAGTGGAGAAACAGTTAAACGTTAAAGGTTATTGAATAAAAAAAAAATTATTTTTATAGAAAAACTACTTTTAAACAGCCTAATGTCAGAAAATGTACAAAAACTTTAGCAACAGTTAACTCAAGACTAATGTTTGAAGTAAGTTTTAAGTGAACTCAATCTATTGTTAAGTCCCAATACCGAAAATATATCGTTGTTTTAATGCAAAACATCATTAAGTACACTTTTGGTCGATATGAACCTGAAGTAGTGGTTAATTTCGATCATATTTGTCGATAGAATGGCGCATTTAGCCCTTAAAAATAATACAATTATTTTATTTATTTTTTTTGTAAAAGATAGTTTCACCAAGTGCACGATGTTCTCTGGCTTTATAGAGCAAAAAGTCATCAAGTTACTTAAAGAAATTTTTGTTCTCTAAATAAGGTTAAAGTTGGGCGCCAAAATTCACAATCTGGTACTTAATGACCTCTTTCACTGGACGAATTGGTCAGGTGTTAAATAAAACTAATTACATGAGGTAAGCCTAACTCACATTCTGTGTAGTTGAAAGATTATAAAAGTAAGTACATGTTTTGTTTAAGTATGATAGCATATAAAAGTATGTGTGCGTCATCGTTTCAGTTTTTTCATTGTTATGTATATGTTAAGTATTTTAATTAATCGTAGGCAAATATTTTAGTATTTTTTAAATGAATCATAAACTTCAAATTTGAATATTTCGATTGCATTAAAATGTTACAAACTACTTTTTCAATAATTCACATTGATATACACATTGACTTATAATTTACAAAAATGAGAAACTGCAATACACCTTACAATGTTTTTATCAATAAAAGAGCTATCAAGTGAACAGATTTTTTTTTTTAAACTGGAGACAAATATTTAAATATAAAGGGGCTAAAAAAATTTATATAAAAATATAGATATTTGAAAAGGATGTATATTAAAAATAAATACGATAAAATCATCTGGCTCGCATAATGAATACGTAAATTAGGGCTGATTGGTTGGGGTGATCAGTAAAAATAAAATGTAAAAATAAATAATTATATTTAAATTAGGATTTAATTTACTGTAATCCTAAAAAAAATAAATAAATAAATATACTTATTTATTTTTACATTTTTTTTACTGATTACCCTAACCAATCTTATCTTCAATTATTCACTGCAGTCAACCTTCAATCGAAAATAAAAAAAAAATTAAGATATTTTAAATATAGTTTATACTTCTATGTTAAAACACTCAAAATTATTTCAAATAGTTTTTTTACTGAAAGACCAGTGCCTCAAATTCAATTTGCCCCAAATAAACAGCGTCTTCACAGGCGAACTATTCGCCATATATCAGGCCTTGTTATTACTAACAGAAAAAAACATAAAAAATGGCCTTATAGTTACAGACTCTTTAAGCTCATTAATGGCCATTGCCGAAGGGAAAGCCGACAATGCCATTTCCAAGAAAATCAAAAACTGCCTCTGGGAAATGAAGGAGTCGTCGGACAGAGACATCGTCCTCGCATGGGCACCCTCGCATTGTGGCATATCTGGGAACGAAGCTGCAGACAGAGCTGCGAACCTGGCAAGAAGAAAAACTAATGGAACCACACTGATCAATTTAACGACCACTGCTGACTGGAGATTGGAATGCAAAAAAATGCTATCTGAATAATGGAAATTCAAGTGAAACCAATCTACGAATAAATTACAAGAAATTAAAAAAGATACCAAACCGTGGACGACCTCTTTCAGAAAGAACAGAAAAGAAGAAACAATTTTAACTCGCTTAAAATTGGACATGCAGTCTTTACCGACAGCTACCTAATGAGAGGCCTGGAACCACCATTACTCACCACCCTTCCAACATTTCTGAAGCACTTTCAGATGACGAAGAAAAGATACAAAAAGTGTTTGAATTTATAAAAGACATTAAATTTGTACACCTAATTTTATTATATCTAAAGCCGCTAATGACCCGATCGGGTAGATGCGGAATGTAACAATAAATAATAAAAAATATTTTTTTTAGGTCGCGAAAGTAGATTATTCCAGTATAAAGTTTTACAAGATATAAAGAAGTTCAGATAATAGGAAGCACAGCCGTAAACGTTAACTAATAAATAAATAGTTATATTTGAATACCTTATTTTTGCTACCATAAAAAAAATATTTTAGACTCAAAAAATTATTTTTTTTTTCTTATGGATAGCAGAAGGTTGATAAAAATTACTGAGCATCACTTCAATATTTTTACAGTCCATATTTACTGCTAAAAATCGACTAAAGACGAGTGTGAAATGAACAAAGATATAAAAAAATATATGCAACATAAATTGAAGTCTAACCTTTAATAGATTGAAACAGGGGAAAAGAAACTTATAGCACTGTTGGCTTGAAGCTAGCCAAGAAGTAAATTTATTTTGTTGAAGCAACCCCAACTCCAGGCCCAGAGGTAATCTTGCCAAGACCCAAGCATTACCAAAGGCCAGCAGTGGAGCTGCAATCTTTAAATATTTAACTTATTCCTACTCCTCTCCTATCTTTGAACATAAAATTTATAGATTATTCCTGTATTTATAGGAATATCCCTATATTTCTCTACTTTATAATCTGCGATTGATTCTTAAATAAAGATCTGCCTCGGAAAAATAACATTTGTTCTCGTTAAAATTCCTTTGGAGAAAGTTTTACATGCCTCCCTATTTTTTTAAAAACATATAAATTTATATGATGATGCTAAACATAAAATAAATTGAAATGGAAATGAGAATTTCAACTACTTCGAGAATTCGAAATGGTTGCTTGAAGTCTTGTCACGAATAACTGGAATCATACACCAATGATTTAAAATAAAAAAATCCCTGGGTATATAAAAAAAAGACCGTTTTTCAACCAAATATTTGTACTATTATTTCTTTGATATAAAATACAATTAATATTCAAAGTACAGTCCGTTGTTATCTACCGTCATTAGCCATCTGAAAGCTAATTGCTCGATCACACGCTGATACCATTCTTTGGGGTGACTGACAAAGAACTCTTGAACCACAATTTCAACTTATTATAAAAAATTTTCCATTGAAGAAAACCGGCCATGAATCTAAATAAGTAAATGATGAGGGGTAAATTCGTGAGGGACCAGTCTACTGCTCTTTTTCACTTTCCCCATGGAGAGTAGATGGCGACCAACAGAATCTTTCGACACAACACATTCCCTGGCAAGTTCGCGAGTACTCGTGGACGGATTTGATTCAACTGCTTCCTGCAGAACTCCATCAATATCCACAAATGGTCGCCCGGAGCACTTCTTCCTTTCCAACGTCGTATCTCCGCTGTTAAATTTTTCAAACCAACGCAGCACAATGCGCTGTTCAAGGATACCTTTACCTTTATATTTAATAATTTCACTGGCTCAGTTGCTTCAGTGGCTGTAAATTTTTTTTTCCAATAATGCCTTAAAATTGCGATAATTTCGTAGGACACTGTCATGTGTTCTTCTTTAAAACAAATAACTAAACTGAGGCTTTTTTTTTGAAAAAATTAAATGGGATTAAACAAGTTTAGAGAATGCTCTAAAGAGATTATTAAGTATTTTATAAAGTATAAGTGTTGAAATATTTACAGTCCTTTGAAATCTTGAATTTGATAAAACGGTCATTTTTTTTTTCTAATCATATGTTAATTTGAAATATAAATAAATATAAATGAAAACTATCATATAAATATCAAAAACTCTCAATTAACTTATATAATTCGAATTATCTATAGAGAAATGCATCAGATACATGTAAGTTACTAAATGCTGGGCATCTGTCAGGAGTGAACCATCTGTTGTAACAACCCTGTATCCTTCCACCCTTCATATTCTAGGATAATGAAAAGCTTGTTCTGAGATAATTCTAAGTGTCCTTCATTCAATACATTCCATTCGGTATTAGTTATAGTTATTCACAAAAGTGTTAACACAAGAAATATAAAATCCTTTAAAGAATATAATTTCGTTTTGAATGAATTTACAAACCACCAGAAACATCTAAACAAACCATTATTTCAAAACACCTGAGTACTTTACTTTCAAATGGACATTAGGTATTTTGATTATTTTTTTTTTTTTTTACATTTATGCATATTTTTATGGCACTATATCTCACTAGTTACCCCAAATGTTCCAAAATTTCACTAATTAAGCATGCAGAAAAATTAATATTCTTAAACATCAGAGATACTGTTTTTTCCTAAAATGTACTGTAAGCGAAATGTACTGAAGACTGAAAATGATTATGATTGATAATTAACATAACCAACATAATTAAAATGAAAAAAAAAATACTATTCATCACAATAAATTTATATATTGCTTTTCCTTTAGTTTTTTTTTGCGTATGGGTATGTATGAAAAAAAGTAAACAAAGAAATTCAGTATATTAGATATTTTTATTTAAATGTTTAACACAATTAGATCAACTGTCAATTTTCCGATGCTTCACTTTTGCCGCGGGGAAATATGATAGAATCTTCACCTAAAAATGGAAGGATGCACATAATTGAATCATAAAATGGACTCTCTCCTCCCCACCCCCACCTCAAGTCGGTGCGTATGTACTAAAGCATTCGAGATTGTTATTTGAAGAATAATTTAACTGTCTATATTTCTGAACGAAAATCAAAGCTCGCCAATATTTTATATTGTATTTTTCTCCGAAGTGATAAGGAAAGTGAAGTGATGCGCCACACATATTTGATATGTAAATAATTGAAAATAATGAATCATAGAGCAATAATTTCCAGCATATTTCCTCTTGAAAAATTATAAGGCAGGCAGTAAAAAAATCTAGATTGCAATCGAGGAACGAACTAAAGTTCAAAATTTGATTTATCTTTCATATTTATTTAGTTTTAACCTTAAAAAAATTCATAACATTTTAATAACATCGAAATTCCTGCATCCGATGTAATTAAATATTTAGGATTTTATCTGGACAAAAGATAAAAAAACTTGGAGAACACACATTAGACAAAAACATATGGAATTAAACAGACGATACGGTCTTTCATCTAGGTTACTTGACAGACGTTCAAAATTACCTTTGACTAACAAACTAAGTCTCTATAAAGTTTTACTTACACAAATTTGAACTTATGGCATAGAACTAAGGGGTTCTGCTAAAACTTCCAATTTTTTTTAAAACTTATTTATTAAAAAATATTACAATCTGTCTCAAGGACATTTATAGTAGTGTTCTGAGATCTTATTTACACAATATGTACAATAAATAAAAAAAATCCAGTCGTTCAAATTCAAAATTTTACGAAGGATAGTTGACGCACCATTTTATGTCGCAAACGATAGATTACATAAAGACTTGAACATACCAACAATTTCAGACAATGCAAAAGAAGACTACAATAACTTTCACCAAAGACTAACTTACAACATAAATCCTCTGACAGAAAACATTAAACGCACTAGAAACCCGTACAGCACACCTTGGCGATTACGTAGGCGGTGGCCAAGAGAACTGCTGAACTGAACTATTTCCTGGATTGTGATGAGACGCTGTGAAGCTGCCAAAAAAATGTGCTCATTGCAAAAAAATTTGCAGATCCAAATTTAATATTTATGTCCAATTTCATGTTTATGTATTAATAAAAATTAAAAAAAATTCATCACAAATTTTTCTAAATTTAATTTTTGGACCCTTTAATAATAATAAAAATTCAGCAGTACCTACTTAACAAGTAGTTTTTAATTATTCCAAGTAAATACTGAAAGTAATCATTCTTTACAAGTAACAGTTATTGTACAAATAACACCCCGATACAGACAATGAATGAGTATGGGACAAGAAGAATGGTTGTCTAACAGGAGAAATAATTGCTATAAATAAGTAGCAATTTCTATTACCAAAGAAAATACAACTAATAAATAACCTACCATCATATTATCTCTACGTTTTTATTTTACATTCAACTACTATAGCCATTTAGAATAATTATTATTTCATTAAAGCTACGGGAAAACATTCGAAACCTAAACATAAAAAAAAAGAAGATGAAATCGGTTAGTAATTGTTCATTATCCTCCTCATAATAAATAGTGAAATGTCCCAAAGTTTCCCTCGTCGGTTTTTGAATGGAGATGGAAAAGAAGATCAGAAAACTAACATTTTTTTCATGTTTTTTTTTTTTTAGAATATTTCAAAAACTAAAATGTTTATCGTAGAAAATGTTCAGTATTACATTAAAGTACTTTATCTGTATAAATATAATCTTGCACTTTAAATGGTTACGGAAATATTTAAGAGATTATATTCATAAAATTCTACTCTAAGCAAAACTTGCTCCAAACCATGAAATCGCTATTGCTATTTTCTTGATCTCTAGTAGTTTTTGAGATAGACTCCAAAAAACTTTTTAATAAATGCCAGTTTTCTGTTTCTCTCACTCTCTCCACAACAGATCCCAACGTGGGAAACTGAGAGACTTTTTTTATTATCAGTATTCAAATATTTTAATTCAACCTACTATATTATTTGCTTATATTGGTGTCTGATTATTATCATAAAATGCATAAAAAGAGTATTTATTTTGTTACAAAATAGCTTCAATACGTAGCAGTCAGAAAGACATAGAAACGTGTGCGCAGAATTATATTTAACGGGTCTCTTGCACAATAGTCCCGGCAGTTAATTTTTAAATAAGAAAAAATAACTGTTACAGAAAAGTATCATTTACATTTTTATCAATACTGTTATTCTTCTATTATATAAACATGAGTTAACAAATCATATTTTATATGATTAAAGAAAAGAAGTGTTATCCTGGTAAAAACACATGATTCCTGATACAACTTAAAGCCTTCCTTCTCTTCGTTTTTCAAACTGGAGTATAACCTAAACTTTGAAAGTTAACCTATATCAAAAATACACTTATATATTTGCAATCAACCGCCGATATATATAAGTATAAATTATATTTGTGAATATGAAAACAATAATGTGCTTTGTTTTGTTGAATCTCGATATCCATAGAAAATGTATATTATTAATGGTCAAGAAAATAGTATAAGCTAAGCACATGATTCCTGATAAAACTTAAAGCGTTTCTTCTCTTCGTTATTCAAAATGGAGTGTAACCTAAAGGAGTTCATTTTGATAACTAAATTAATCCGTTAACAGATGTTTATATAATAGAAGAATAAAAACATTGATTCAAATGTACCTGATACTTTTCTGTAACAGTTACATTTTCCTATTTAAAAAGTAACTGGGTGGGGAACAGCAAAATTTTCTAACATTAATCGCATCCAATCGTTCCAATCCAAAGTTCTTCGAGCAATAGTCGATGCTCCTTTCTATGTAACCAACAAAACCCTACACCATGAACTTAATATCCCATTTGTCCTAAACCTTATCCCAGCAAAGTTCTCCAAATTTCACCAGAACCTTGCCCATCATCCATATACCTTTGCAAAATCCCTATCCAGCACCACCCATCCCTATGATCCTCCAAGAAGATTAAAACGGCCGTGGCAGTGGGAGCTTTTATAGTTTGTAGATATTGGAGTTTTGGCAATGGCCATATTCTACACTCACGACATGAGTGTATATGGCTGAAGCACTCTTTCTCAATCTCCACTGGGTTTAGTCCCAGTGACGCGGTTGAGAGAGAAGTTCAGAGATCTCCTGGAGTCATGCTTTTCCCTCCACAGTTGGAGGGACAAGTCTGGCTGGGAGTTCTCTCTTCAGGTTGTAAATATTGTATATAGGTATGTATGCGTTATTTTATTTATTTATTTTTAGGTTATTTTATTCTTATTTATTGTATATGTATTATTTTTCTGTATAATTTATTTTATTTATTGTACATAGAGTGTGAATGTGATCTCTGAACACTATTATAACTATCCTTTGAGACAGAATGTAACATTTTTCAATTAGGTAACTGAAGGGACTAATGTGCAAAAGATCCTATTCTCCCATAAATTACATCAAATGTTACTTTAACAAGCAGATGGTGAAACCTCCAATTGAAGAGAAACTGACCGTAAAGAGTCCTTCCGTGTCCGGGCATGCAAATCAGAGGCCTAAGCAGCCCGAGCCGCCGTCCGCCCACGCTGAGGCTCCAACCTGGGACAATGCATAACATGAGGACATGCGGCGGGGGCATAAAGGGATCTCGATGATGGCACAGCTAAGAGGAAGAGTAAAGAAAGTGGGAGGTAACGGACTGGTTTGCTGACCTCACCCCCACTCTTCGCCGTACCGTTAGCTCCACGTTTGGTCGGACCCGCAACTGTCAAACATCTTACATTTTATCTTGCTAATTCTTAAGAGAATATGTATCTCTATGGATAGGCATCAAGTCATATATGTATTGCCCCGTAGGCTAAATGTTGTTCGTCAAGATTGGACAAATCCATTTTTTTTTAAGTGATTGTATTTGTGGGGAAGTGTATGAGTAGAGATGAGGAAATAGTTGGCGAACAAAAATAGATGGATGGTAAATGGCAAACATCAAGTCATTGATTTATTGCTCCATAACCTAGATTTTGGTTCTCAAGATTGAACAAACTCTTTTTTGTAAAGGTTTCATTTGAAATGTATCCAGTTTTCTTACTGCCCTCTTGTATTAGTTCAATTCAATCAAATACTTCAACTAACTTCGAAATATACAACTTATTCCTTGCTATTAGGATTTACCGTTAAACTTTACGATAAAACTTGACTCCCAACAATCACGAGACGGTTTGGAGAAAAATCCTTGGAGGTCTAGGTTATTCTAAATTCAATGGCCCTAGAAATAGAAAACTCGCAAAAAAAAAAAAAAAAAAAGCCATTATAATTGGCTGTACAATTCCAAATCACAAATTGAAACATAACCTCAAGACAAAAAAAAATGTGTGACATCCATTATGATTCAGCACAAGAAGTGAGCAAACCATATATCTTGTTAATAATAAAAAATAAATTAAAGGCCCAAGTCAAAAACTCAGGACTTGCTTCTCATCGTTTGGCGTTAAGAAATAAACAGGCATAAGCGCCATCACTGGGGATTAGAGGGAGGCAAGGCACTTTCTACCCCCCAATATTTTATGAAGGGGTCAGCCCCTCTAATATTTCACAGTAGGTACTTTTTTTATAAATTACTCATAAAAAGTTCAATTAACCGTATAATATACGATATTACAGGTAATAAACTGATCACTCAGCTATTAATGTATATATGGCGTTCTGTCCCCACTCTTCTTCCAATGCTTTGATCACTGTTATCACTACTGAAAATCTAAAACATGCCAAATTACGTTCATTGATATCAATAGGTACTGTAAAGCTAATTATTTATTTATTTTTATTTCAATGAAATTTGAAGGGTTTTTTTTTATTATTTTTTTAAGGTAAAGCGTTTGTTCAGTCTTTTATAATAGTCCATGGTACAGATCTATTTTTATCTAATTAGTAACATCCGTCTGAAACTTCGTAAATAGCTTCATCTCATCGTAAACTACAAATATTATGTTTACGAAAATTCTGGGTATTGGGGTGTTTTCAATCTGAAGATCAGCAAACTTTGTTTATTTAATTAAGTACTATAAACTCATAAATATCTAATTGCTTTCCACTTGGATAGTAAGATAATTTGATCACAAAATCGAGAAAAATGGTGGCTTACAAAAATATTAGGACGTTTGGCCTATATAACCTCGTTATTTTGACATTTTGGGAGTGTAAGTCAAGCGAAATATTTTGTTTTTTTATTTTGGTTTGAAATTATCTTACGATACACGTGGAAAACAAATGGATATTTACGAGTTTTTAGCAACTAATTAATCAGACAAAGTTGGTGGATGTTTAGCTTGAAAACGCCCCAATTCCGAGAATTTTCGTAAATAAAATAGTTGTAGGTTACGATGAGATGAAGCTATTCACAAAGTTTCAGAAAGATGTTAATTTTTTTATAAAATGGGGTCTGTACCACGGACTATTATGTTTTTATTTTTATTTTAAAAGTAAGATATTACTATAAACAGTGATCTGATAGACTTACTTGATTGAAGGATAGTTTGAAATGCGGCATGATATACATCTGACGCCTAGCACAAAAAAAAAAAATGGTTTTGAGCGAGAATATTACTGGATTGGTATAAGTCCAGGGATAACTTTTGTCTTACTGCATAACTACTAAACTGGAGGGGCATTTTACAATAGTATAAGCTAATCATTCATAAAGCTGAGTATTGGAGGAAGGGATAGAAGAATAAAATAGTTTAATCTATCAGTGATTAATAGTTTATTTTAGTTTAACGGTGGATGTTTAAACAACAGTGCATTCGGTACTACTTACATCGTAAGACAATTTGAGCACAAAATAGAGAAAAAAGTGACCCTCAAAAATATTAAGCCGTTTGGCGTTACCTACACTCCCAATATGTCAAAATAACGAGGTTATATAGGCCAAATGGCCCAATATTTTTGTAGGTCTTTTTTTTCTCCATATTTTGTGCTCAAATTATCTTACGACCCAAGTGGAAATCAAATGGGTATTCATGAGTCTTTAGAACCTAATTAAACCGAAAACGTTTGCCGATCTCCAGATTGAAAACTCTCTTTAGTAAATATAATAGTTGTAGGTTACGATGATATGAAGCTAGTCACGAAGTTTTAGGAGAATTTAATAAGGTGATAAAAAGGAGTCTGTACCACGGACTATAATATTCATTATTAAAAAATAAAAATAAATTAAATATCCGATCTTCAAAGAATTTCTGATAATAAAACCTATGCTATAACTATTCCTCATCAATGGAACGTGATTACACAATAATAACAGCCAGTTTTTGGTTTGTCGTTTTAATTTTTCGAACATTGTCTGTCAATTCTACAAGTATTTTTTTCATCGTTCATTCCTTTGAAGTTGTAATAAAATATTATAGTTCACATTATTTAAGTACCCACTTGTAAATATTTAATAAAAATAAATTATATTTATAGAAAATAAGGAATGTCTTAAAAATTAATACAAGGTTATTTTTTTCTTTATATATCTAAATTAAAATAATACAAGAGGAAAAAGTATTTTTGAAATATCTTATATTTATGGAAAAACAGACAATATAAATAACCGATTCGATTCTTTAATTTTGTATTGAACAGGTGTGTGGATCTGACCATATATGTTAAAAGTTTTTCATGATTTATTTATTCCAAAATATAGTTTTTTTTTTTACTGAAAAATAATTGGGACTATCAATCATTATTGACATCAAGGCAGTTGTTGAATGAGAATTGTGACATTCAATACCCCATCTCTCAAATGTAAAAATATATCTCGGTCAATCCATACCTCTCGGGTAAAGGTCATAACCGACGTCAAAGCTTTTTTTTAATTGGCACAAATAAATAAAAAAAATAGTAAATTAGAATTATTATTCTACCTAAAGAATACTATAATAATTTTGTCATTTTTTAGTTAGTTAAAACATTTATTTATTTATTGAATAATATTGTTATACTGTATTATTCAATTATTATTATTGTATACAGTATTATATGTATATTATATATACAGAATTTTTCTGTCACTTGTACAATGGTTATAGGGAGGTAAGATCACAATAACATTATATGTACAAAAAAATATAAAATAAACGGAAGCAAAGTAACAACTAAATAATTAAAGCATTAAATAATGAAATGAATTTTGGTTCCTTATTTCAAATTATTTTATTTTTTATTTTTTTAAATATGTAAAAGGAGCTTCTTTTCAAACTTTAAGATACTCCCTCCAACTTTACTTATTCTTCAACCTTTTCTTTGTGACATATTTTTCTCTGTCTGCTAAGGCACAGAATTTTCTACTGATAATAAAACCTATGCTATAACTATTCCTCATCAATGGAACGTGATTACACAATAATAACAGCCAGTTTTTGGTTTGTCGTTTTAATTTTTCGAACATTATCTGTCAATTCTACAAGTATTTTTTTCATCGTTCATTCCTTTGAAGTTGTAATAAAATATTATAGTTCACATTATTTAAGTACCCACTTGTAAATATTTAATAAAAATAAATTATATTTATAGAAAATAAGGAATGTCTTAAAAATTAATACAAGGTTATTTTTTTCTTTATATATCTAAATTAAAATAATACAAGAGGAAAAAGTATTTTTGAAATATCTTATATTTATGGAAAAACAGACAATATAAATAACCGATTCGATTCTTTAATTTTGTATTGAACAGGTGTGTGGATCTGACCATATATGTTAAAAGTTTTTCATGATTTATTTATTCCAAAATATAGTTTTTTTTTTTACTGAAAAATAATTGGGACTATCAATCATTATTGACATCAAGGCAGTTGTTGAATGAGAATTGTGACATTCAATACCCCATCTCTCAAATGTAAAAATATATCTCGGTCAATCCATACCTCTCGGGTAAAGGTCATAACCGACGTCAAAGCTTTTTTTTAATTGGCACAAATAAATAAAAAAAATAGTAAATTAGAATTATTATTCTACCTAAAGAATACTATAATAATTTTGTCATTTTTTAGTTAGTTAAAACATTTATTTATTTATTGAATAATATTGTTATACTGTATTATTCAATTATTATTATTGTATACAGTATTATATGTATATTATATATACAGAATTTTTCTGTCACTTGTACAATGGTTATAGGGAGGTAAGATCACAATAACATTATATGTACAAAAAAATATAAAATAAACGGAAGCAAAGTAACAACTAAATAATTAAAGCATTAAATAATGAAATGAATTTTGGTTCCTTATTTCAAATTATTTTATTTTTTATTTTTTTAAATATGTAAAAGGAGCTTCTTTTCAAACTTTAAGATACTCCCTCCAACTTTACTTATTCTTCAACCTTTTCTTTGTGACATATTTTTCTCTGTCTGCTAAGGCACAGAATTTTCTACTGATAATAAAACCTATGCTATAACTATTCCTCATCAATGGAACGTGATTACACAATAATAACAGCCAGTTTTTGGTTTGTCGTTTTAATTTTTCGAACATTATCTGTCAATTCTACAAGTATTTTTTTCATCGTTCATTCCTTTGAAGTTGTAATAAAATATTATAGTTCACATTATTTAAGTACCCACTTGTAAATATTTAATAAAAATAAATTATATTTATAGAAAATAAGGAATGTCTTAAAAATTAATACAAGGTTATTTTTTTCTTTATATATCTAAATTAAAATAATACAAGAGGAAAAAGTATTTTTGAAATATCTTATATTTATGGAAAAACAGACAATATAAATAACCGATTCGATTCTTTAATTTTGTATTGAACAGGTGTGTGGATCTGACCATATATGTTAAAAGTTTTTCATGATTTATTTATTCCAAAATATAGTTTTTTTTTTTACTGAAAAATAATTGGGACTATCAATCATTATTGACATCAAGGCAGTTGTTGAATGAGAATTGTGACATTCAATACCCCATCTCTCAAATGTAAAAATATATCTCGGTCAATCCATACCTCTCGGGTAAAGGTCATAACCGACGTCAAAGCTTTTTTTTAATTGGCACAAATAAATAAAAAAAATAGTAAATTAGAATTATTATTCTACCTAAAGAATACTATAATAATTTTGTCATTTTTTAGTTAGTTAAAACATTTATTTATTTATTGAATAATATTGTTATACTGTATTATTCAATTATTATTATTGTATACAGTATTATATGTATATTATATATACAGAATTTTTCTGTCACTTGTACAATGGTTATAGGGAGGTAAGATCACAATAACATTATATGTACAAAAAAATATAAAATAAACGGAAGCAAAGTAACAACTAAATAATTAAAGCATTAAATAATGAAATGAATTTTGGTTCCTTATTTCAAATTATTTTATTTTTTATTTTTTTAAATATGTAAAAGGAGCTTCTTTTCAAACTTTAAGATACTCCCTCCAACTTTACTTATTCTTCAACATTTTCTTTGTGACATATTTTTCTCTGTCTGCTAAAGCACAGAATTTTCTACTGTCTAACCATTATTAGCAGGAGTGCCTCAGGGGTCAGTACTCGTTCCTCTGTTACATGTCATTTACACATAAGATATTCCAAACAGTATTGATACTCTGACCGCAACTTACGCAGACGATACAACAATCTTGACAAGATACAAAAATTTAATTTACGCCACAGACCCTGTAGGGTCATATCACCTAAACAAATTCCACGACTGGTGTAAACTCTGGAAAATTCGACTCAACCAGGACAAATCACTACATATCAGTTTTACCCTTCGACGTGAAACTTGACTTGCTACCTTGTAGATCTTTGGCCGCCTGTACCAGCCTTCTCATCTCTGCCTATCTTGGGCTACTGCTTCCCAGTTTGCGGCATGAAGCTCAGCCGTATCTTTGTTTATCCTATCAATCCATCTGGTTTTTGGCCTCCCACGTGGTCTCTTGCCTACTACTCTGGCATTCATTGTCATGTAGAGGCGTCCTGATGGATTACTACGAGCTACATGCCCTGCCCATCTTAACCTCCTTGCCTTCATGTCATGAGATATTGACTGACCCGTTTCTTTCAACAGTTCTTTATTGTTCCTTCTCCTCCATGTGTCAAGGTTCTGGTCCCATATAGGTCCTGTTATCCTACGTAGAACTTTTCTTTCGAATCTCTCAATTCTGGCTTCTAATGTGCCGGTTAGAGCCCAGGTTTCACAGCCGTACAGCAGAACTGGCTTAATCACGGCGTTGTATACCCTTATTTTGAGATTTCTGGAGATTTTACTGGATTTCAGTACCTTTGAAAGAGAGAAAAAAGATCTGTTCGCACTTGTTATTCGCTGGTCTATCTCTGTCAGTTGATCATTTATTGAGGTTATTGCATAGCCGAGTTATTCGAATCTGCCTACTTTCGGGAATGACTTAGAATCCAGGCAGATCATGTTATTAGGGAGGATGTTTCGGCTAACTATCATGTATTTTGTTTTATCTACATTGACCTGTAGCCCGATTTGCTCTGCTTCTTTTAATAGAGTCCCAGCGAGTCTCTCAATATACTCTTGATTACTTCCGAAGACAGCTATATCATCGGCATATGCTAGGATTTTATGTTTTATGTATATATATATATATATATATATATATACACACACATATATATATATATATATATATATATATTATATATATATATATATATATATATATATATATATGTATATATATAAAATAAGAAGATTGAAGATTTTCACTGATTATAGGTGAGGTAAGATTATCCTTTCTTAAAATGAATGAGGAGACTATGAATGGAACTTATCGCCACCTAATATCGGCATGTACTCATGAATTTACGATCGGCTAATACTCTGAATATGGCATTAATTCAATTCCTGTTGAGCCAAATTTACGAGGTCGTACATTAACAACGATGTTTCGCTGAGCGAAAGCTGCATACATACTCATGCATTCCGGCTGTTTGAATAGGGAATCGATGTGCTGCATGAATGCGTTTGATTCTATACTGGTAATTTCCACGTAGCAATAAACATTCGACATTATTGTTCATATATGTATATATACATATTATATTTTAATTAGCTTCAGACTCATGTGCATTGCTAACAATCAAGTCAATAAATTTTTAGAATAAAACTTCTTTAGTGGCGCTTTTTTTTTTTGGTAGTGAATGCCACCTGAGCCGTCCCACTCCGTTAGATAGAGCTCATTCGTGTAAAGTCGAGTTGAGTCGACTAATTTTTGCTTTTGGGTTAAAATATCTCAGAAACTACAAATCTGAACTGCATAATTTAAGCTAGGGAAATGTCAAGCATTTAATCCTCTTTGTAATGAGCTATTATTCAAAATTATCATGACGTGATGCCGTGTCAGAGATTCGAAAAGGGAAAAAGATAACGC
This sequence comes from Nezara viridula, assembly GCA_928085145.1. NCBI lineage: Eukaryota > Metazoa > Arthropoda > Insecta > Hemiptera > Pentatomidae > Nezara > Nezara viridula. Next base: position 68,355,694 of record OV725081.1, on the reverse strand, counting down.
CAAAAAAAACTAATAATAACAACTGTTTTAAACATATGGATTAAAATATCTCAAAATTTAACACTATAGAGAATTCAAAAATCAATTTGCAGACGTCAATATAAAATTATTTTTTTAATTAACAAAAAAAAAAATAAGAATTTAAATGTTTCTATTCGAACTTCTGTTTTAGTCGATAGTATTTCGATAAATTACTGACCACCGTAACAGAAGTTTTATTTTTAAAAAAAGTAGCAATACTGCATAATTGTCTTGTACTATGTGACGACTCATTGTACATGAATGTATAAATATTTTCAGTTATTCTGCTACTAAATATTTAAATATTTTATGTTATAGAATATGAATGAAAAAAAAAATCACAAGGATATGAGTATATAACAAAAAAAAATTTATATTTCATATCATTATTCCCGACTAGTTGATGTTTTCATTTCTTTCGTGTGGCATTAAGCTAAGATTTAGGGATATGGTACCAAGTTTTAGGGATGGGATATGGAAGTCCCAATATTTTGATCGATTGTATAAACATTTTCGAAATATGAATATCAAAATAACGATTGATTCTCTAACACATGGTCGCATAAAAAATATGTTATTTTCCTCTTTAAATAAATTAATGAAAATATCAATTATTCTACCCTCCTTAATAAAATTAATTTTCTAGTTTCTGTCTATCATCGTCGTCCTTATCTTTTTTACAGAAATTTTCATTTAACCAATTATGCCTTCCATTCACCAACAGATCGGATTCAGCGAAATGCTAATTTATTAGCTTCCTACATAGATTTCATTGACGATTTGTGGCCTTGGTTTGAAAAGATTCTATCTAACTAATTTGGACGAAAATTGAGTTTACTGAGTGTGAAAGATTCCCCGAGCGCTATTCAACTCTACTTCGACATGGCCATATATAGTCGATATTATTGAAATATCGATATTTTCCTCAACTACACACTACATTCTATATAAAACAGGCAAGATGAGTTTAATTTTTTTCTAACGATCAGATTCATATATAATTCCTAGCGCTTTCCGAAAACGATTTTAAATTTTTATTTTAAAATCTAAATTAGATTGCTACCAATGGGTAGTTTCTCAACAAGCGTGTTTCATGTGATTATATTCCTCTGTACACATTTACTTGATGTATTCATACTAATACAGTTGTAAATATAAAAAAAAAAATTAAAATACCGAAGGAACGCTGTCGATAGAAAATATCGAATATAGGAAGGAAAATATCGATATTTCTATAATATTGACTATCTATGGCCATCCCTATATTAATCACACACCGTAGTGTTTTTCTATGTATTCACTTTAAAACATTAATTGAGAAAATTCATTTGATAAAAATATCACACGTCGCAATATAAAACAGCTTGACTCTGATTTAACACATAACAGGTCAGTTTTTAAAACACTGAACCCAATTTTCAGACTATATCTTTCGTGTCATTTGTTCTCCGGTATGGTATACCCAACGCGCCTGCTTGAGCCAAAAGAAAACGTTTTTTAAACCTTAATACGTTTTTTTCCAATAGTTGTAAATTTTTCTGATTGTGATTTCAATTCGTCAACTGAGTAAAATAATAAATAGAAAACTATATTTTTTTCTTTGTTTTTTAACATTCGTTTAAAATAAAAAAAATTAATTTGACAAACATATCATTTTGCAAAAAACCGATGATATGTTACGTGTAATTTGTTAAATGGGCTGAAAAGATTAGACAAATACTTTTAAAAAAAATCGAATTGTGTTTTACATTTAATAAGAGTAAAAGGTATACTTATCCCTGAATTTATACTAATTCATTATCATACTCGCTCGAAACCTATTTGTGTGGTTCTAGACCTCAGATGTAAGGTATATCATACCGCATGAAATACTATCCTTCAATCAAGTAAGTCTATCAGATACATTACAGCCCGTGGTACAGCCCCTTTATTATCAAATTATTAACATCTTCTTGAAACTTCATAAATTTCTTTATTCCATCGTAACCTACGACTATTTATGAAAATTCTCGAAATTGGGGCGTTTTAAATCTGCAAACTTTGTTTGTTTAATTAGGTAATAAAAACTCGTGAAAACCCATTTGTTTTTCAATTGAATCGTAAGATAATTTTAGAACAAAATCTAGAAAAAAAGGTGGCCTTCAAAAATATTAAGCCATTTCGCTTGACTTACACCCCCAAAATGTCAAAATAACGAAGTTATAAAGGATAAACGGCCCATATTTTTGTAAGCCACCTTTTCACTCGATTTTGTGATCGAATTATCTTATGATTCAAGTGGAAAGCAAATGGGTATTTACGATTTATGTACCTAATTAAATAGACAAAGTTTGCCAATTTTCACATTGAAAACGCCCCAATTCCGAGAATTTTCGTAAATAAAATAGTTATATGTTACAATGAGATGAAACTATTCACAAAGTTTCAGGCGGTTCGATAAAATGGGGTCTGCACCACGGAATATTATGTTTTGCTTTTTATTTTATTAAAATTAAGGTATTACTATAACCAGCGAACGTTTGACCAATTCAAGTCATCATAAAAACAGAAAAAGTTCTTCTACATTAATTAGTAGCAAAATAAAACACCAGATAAATAATAGATATAGTATCTATATCACTCCTAGACAATTAACAGATATATTTATAATATACTATATACTTTAATTAAATGAATATCAATCAAATATTTACACACAATAATTGAAGCATAAGTATTGGGATTGTCCATTAGTGGCTTCAGAAATCAGTATTAATTGTATAAACTATTTTAAAACCATTTAATTGTTTAGAACTATGTATAAAAAAATTATGTTTACCATATATTGTCTGAATTAAATTTTAATTATTGAAAATCTCTATTACGAAGAATACAATATAAAAACATGGCATCAGTAGAATGTTTTAAGAAATACTAAATTTTAAGTTAATTTTTTATAAAAAATAATAAATAATATATATATATATATATATATATACAATAAATTGATGATTATTTTGATGAAAAGAATTAGAATTACAAAAACGTATTTAATTTATATTTCATCCCCATCAAAGATTACCCAAAATTAATAGAAATAAAAAAAATATATTTTATAATCCAAGACTTGACGAACATTGATAACTTTTACCTTTGTTAAAATATTGAAGTATCTTTTAAGCATTGTAAACTAATTCAGTTAATCTAACTAATGAATGGTTTATGAAATCATGATCCGGAAACCGCGCAGTCATAACTATTAAAAATAATTATTTTTGCTATCAGTAAAAACAAACGAATTATTAATATATAGAATTTATCGACCGTTTCCTAGTTATCAATAGTTTAATTAATATGTTTCAATTCACAGTGTATAAAAAACTGTCTAGTATTGTTCGCTTATTATTTTATAGATATTACTATTAATTTATAAATTATTCCGTTAATTTATATACTTTTTTTTTGTCAACGTTTCAGGCTCCTGGCCCATCTTCATAAGGTTTTTTTCTGGGCTCTATTTTCCATTTTATACACACAAAATTTTTTCAACAGTTTTAATTACAAATACCATTTTATTATGATCTAATACTTTTCGCAACGTACATTTTTTATTAGATGAATTTGCTCATTTAATCACATTTCTGCTATGATCTGGGATTCCTAAACCTATCTGTGGTATATTTTTCTCAGAAAACAGAAACAATTTTTTCAATTATTAGTGACTATGGAAATGAGCAATTTCATCTACTAAAAAATCTATTTTTGCGTTGTTGAAAACTTTTAATTATGACAAAATGTTACTTGGGAATAAAAAATTACAAAGAGATGAATGTTGAAAAAATTGTTGATAACATAAAAATCGAAAACAACACAGAAAAAATTGTCCATAAAGATGGACCGTGAACCCAAAACGATGACAAAACGTAAATAAAAATATTATAAATTATCTTCATCATAAAAAAAACAGGTTTTTCTCACATTAAAACAATTTAAATAATTTTTTTTTTTTGTAGAATTATAAGTACTAAATTTTATAATATAATTAGTTCTTAATAGCGACAAAAACAAATAAAATAAAATTAATTCGAAACTTTTTTTTTTAGTTGTAAAACATTCTATCATAATAAAGACAGTAGTTATAAATATTTGAATCATTCTTAAAAAACAAAAATGCAAATATAAATTATTTTCGATCATTTTGCCTCATACATAGATTACTAAAAAATGCTTTTAAAAACTCAGAACTTAACGAGTGGAAAGTTTTATCTTTGTTTACATATTAAAGAATATTTTAGTTATATATAGTTAATTCAGGTAAAATAACAAATGGAGGTATGAGATCAGATATGGGAAATTACGGCCTGTTGATAGATAAAATCTGGATCTGCATAATTTGCAGAAATATATTTTTTTTCTCAGTAAAAAGAAACATTAATATAGAGAATTTTTCAATCCTTAGTTATCAATTATTTAATTGGTTAGTGTCATATTATTTTTTTTCAGATTAAAACAGTTTTAATAATATTTGTATTAAGATTTATTGAAGTAATTAGTTTCATCATAAAATTAGTTCTTAATAGCCCAAAAACAGATAACAGAATATAAGTATAAATTATTTTGGCCATTAAAAAAAAATGAATTAAAAAAGAATTATAATTTTTTTTTTCTTAAAAAAAAATATATATAATAATAAATACTTTTATTATGGATACATTCCTCTGTGTGTATATATATACAGGAAAAAATAATAAAAGGATTTTATTATGCTGGAAAGTACGAAAATACAGTTTTATGATTTTTTTTTTAATTCAATTTTTTTATGATAAAATTTTTTTTTTTTTTTTTATGATAGTAATTTTACGATAGAAAGTACAAGAATACAACCTTGATAAAGTGCTCTCCTCTTCGACCATGATGACAACTTAAGCAGTTGGTACCTCAATTAGGACGATGAAATGATGAATGCACTATGAGAATACAATATCCACCTGGATCCACAGCACTATCACATCCAAAGACCACCCGCACTGAGGAATAATGTATCTCTCGAGGATCATAAGATTAACCACCTCTTCTCCTACTGCTAACGCTAACAGTGCACTACTGGAGAGCCGTTATCAACTTACCTGTGGAGCCGCACGAAGGGAGCGGCATCTTGCGGCCATTGCTCAAACCTTCAACTGCTCCTGATTCACCGTTTGGCCGCTAGAATGCGCAGAAATTTATTTAATCTTTAATCCTTATATAATTTCACTGATGCTCCAAATCCGTTTTGAACCAAATATAATAGAATAATAGCTACAGGCTATTTCATTTAACCGAAGGACTTTCGGCCAATACAGAAATGGAATACAGAACTTCCGATAAAGCCGTTGTCTTATATAAGAAAATGTAGATTGAAGTTGCGAAATTTGACGTTTCATTTAACGGAAGAACTGACGGATGAAATTTTTATATGATTTAATAATCTGCCCCAAAAAGACAATTCACCTTGACTGACGTTATACTCGGTTGCATTTTGAAAACTGACGGCGTCAAATTCAACAAATTAGTCTAATCAAATGGTAGTTGGATGTAAATAAAATTCAAACAGCCACTTTTTCTGATATTTTTTGGAATGCTAAATCTGAATTTGAAGCTATTGTGTGGCTTTTATGAGTTGGTATGAGAAACATAAACATTTCTTTAAATTCACTTTAAATTTCGCCAGTTTAATTTAAATTTTTGTATAGAAATCAAAGGCTTTCGATCGACTGACCAAAGTTGTGTGTTCAGATGAAGCATATATCTAGAATTTGGGATGTTTATTAGCAATAAGTCCTTTAAATGAAATTGTCGGTAGCTCCTTGTCTATAAGCGCCTGTCATGCTATGTCATGAACGAGGTACCGTTGGGCTCAGAATTCCAAGGTGGGATAGAAAATCATACTCCCCGTTTTTGTTTCTCTTATAAAATTAATAAAGTCGATATAAACATTTCGCTAAGCTTCAATACTGGGACAACGGTATGTCGGTTGATTGAGACTGGACTAATTGGGATTTAAAGATTTTGATGCAGACATCAAGAATAAGTTCCATCGGAACTACTGGACCCTGCGTTTTAAAGTCCGAAAATGTACCGTTTTTAAGATTATAAGAATTAAAGATTTGATGTCACACTAGCTCAGATTATTTCTAGTGCTGCCATGGGATCTCATGTCGTCGGCAAGGTTTCTGTGAACGAGAGAGGGAAGGTGTTTATATTATTTCTTAGAGGTTTTTGTTTTTATTTGTCTGTACGCCATATCTTTGTTGATTCATCATCAAATCTAATGATTCAACCCTCATTTTGAAGATTTTCTCCTCCTTCAATTGAGAAAAAAATCGTATCACCCCGAAATTTTGAGGCATAAGAAAGTTATGAATGAAAAGAAATGCGACAATGCAAAAGTATATATTTTATGCTCTTAGGAGGAAAAGAGAGCTACGATACAGTATAATAAATAGATGGATATAAATAGTGAAGATAATGATGGAAAATTATCGCATGCCCCTTTGCCTATAATCAATTCAGGGGTGCCCATCCTCCCCCCTGGTCAATGGCGCAAGAACCTACCTGCCCCTATCCTCCCAAGATATTTTATTGCTCATTTTTCTGAAAAACAGAAGCTTAGGTGGAATTAGAAAATTCGTAGATCATGTACAATTACACTTGCTGCGGTCTGTTCTATGTTTTAACCTTGTCCCTAAGTCCGAAAAATTCATAATCCCTTGAAAATATGCCCCCCTAAAAAATGTTGATGCCTCAACTTGCGCCATGAAACTCCTTCTGGGTACCTCTAAATCAATTTATGTTAAACCAGGTTTACAATTATCCAAAACATGCCGAGCAGGAGTGGTTAAAAGCAATTGTACTTGGCTCGCGCATTTGCCCCTTTTTAAGGCGGTCAGCATAAAGGTGGCGTAAAGCAGAACTCACGGAAAGTGCCAGATTTATGCTAATGTTGCACAATATTTCATTAGACATTTTCGGTTCTGCTCGATTTTCTTAATTTTATTTTATTTTAAAAATAAATTAAAACAATGGCATCCACTAATAATTGACTTATCTATTATCGAGTGTGTTGTGAATCGAGAAGTTTAGGAAAAAGATAAATTTATGTCCTCAGAAAACGAGCTTTACTGGTTTCCTGCACTCCATTATGGAAAAAATTATCGATCAAAATCCAGGCCGTCATTATAAATAGTGTCAGGTATTTGGAAAACCTTAGTTCTACAATCAATTCAGTAATCTATAATTGAAAAATTAGTTTTAAAAAAATGATTTATAAAATTATTCATTAAGGAGAAGTGACTGCTAAGAGAAGTTCCACTGCATATAGTGGTCCCATTCTTCTCAATTATTGGTACAGGACAGCTAGCACAATGATCTTATCATGAAAGGATGATCTAAGTTACATCAAGTGGAGGGAGTGTTTTTTTTATTGTATGAAATGTAACTAAGACGCAAAATCCAAATTTTTAATCTAGGTGACACCTCCGGATCACTTTTGAATACATCAAAAACTGCTAGATTTTCGCATTTTTTTTTTCGGTTTCTCCAAACTTTGACTACGAAGAAACATGTTTTATACAAATAAATATTCTATAAAATTTTAAACTAGATTAAATTTACTGCAATTTGAGATCAGAATAGTCTTGGTAAACCCAATATTTTTTTAATTACAGTTATTCAAAATTTAATAATTTTCATGTTTTATCATAGGCAATTGTCATCAACTTCAAAAACTGAATAATTATTTATTTCTGTGAATGATATCCATAAGATTATAAAAAATATATAGATCATAGGCAATTATCTATATATTTTTAATAATCTTACCAATACCAGTCACAGAAATAAATATTTATTCAGTTTTTGAAGAGAGAGTGGAGAAGAAGGACGGGAAAGTTTGGTGAGAGAGGGGAATTCACTTTTCACAACCAGATGACCAAAATTGAAATATAAAAATTATTTAGCAAACACTTACACCAAGTGTATATAAAAAGTGCAAATAAAGTGAATGAATATGTAAACAAAATGTGAATAAAAGGTGTATCCTCTGATTTAAAGACAAGGTAATCCTAATATATACAAGGTACAAGCAAATCTGTCAATCTGTGCCATATTCATTGTCCTGGACTCACTGGCAGATCTAAAGGGTGAGGAGGTTTCGGGCTGAAGCCCTCCCAAAATGGTAAAATATTATCTAGTTTTATGAAAAAAAATTATCTCTAAAAGTATTATTGTTCATTTAATTTCATTTAATATGACTTAAAGAATCACTTATACAACATTTCATATCGGTAGTTAGTTTCTTTCTTTTTTCCAAAGTAATTATCCTAATATATACATACAAAAAATAATATTTCGGACTAAAATCTTCCCAAAATTAAATCCTGGATCCATTAGTGCCTGGACTTAGAATTAGTAGCTCCAAAATTGTGGTGAAACCTGTAACTAGACTTAGATTTAGTAGCTCCAAAATTGTGGTGGGACCTGCAACACATTACAACTCTCGATAAAAGGTTGCAGACTTACACTTCAATGTTTTACAAACTTAACTTTTCAAAGTCGGTTCCTCCATTTCTCCCTGTCCATCGCTTCCTCCTCCATCAGTCCTCGACCTGCTATACTCTCAGCCACATCTCTCCACCTGACACGAAGCCTTCCTATCATTCTACTACCCTCAGCCTACCACTCAAATCCTGTTTTAGAAGTTGTTTGCTGTTCAGTCTTTTAACATGTCCATACCACTTCAATCTTATTTCTTCCATTATCTTCAGTACATTAGTCCTAACTTCCATTCTTTCTCTAATGATCTTGTTTATGATTCTCTGCGTCCTTGAAACTAGCCGAACTCCACCAAAAACTCATCTCTACAGCCAGGAATCTTTTGCTGTGTGATTTTTTGAGCAGCAATATTTCTGAGTTATAGAATATTACACTTTCTACCAGGGCCTTATGTATTAATTTCTTCACGTTGGTATACATATTTACTCTCTAAAGCAATGAAATAAGCATAAAAATTGCTTTCCGTCCGTTTGTCATCCTTTTTTCCATTTCTTTCTAGTGTTGAGCCAAGGTGGTATATCCTTGTTAAAAATGGTATACTCTACAAAGCTTTGTCAGAACTGGTTCACTCAACTCATCATTATCTGTCGACATATATTTTGTTTTATAAAAATTAATATACAGGCCCAATTGTTCACAATGTTCGGTTAATTTTCTAAACATATACACAATATCAAATTTGTCATCTGCTATTGTAACTTGGTCATCAGAGAATAGTAGGTGACATAAATGTCTGTCATTCATTTGAATGCCCATTTTGCCAAATTTTTGTTTTCAATTTCTCCAGCAATTATCGATACATATTTTTAATAAGATAGGGGACATTCAGCATGTCTCCAATCAGTACACAGAACTGGAGTATAAATGTCCAGTTTAGAAATGAACAAATTTATTATTTTTTTAGCACTTTCACAATAGAAAATTAAGGTTGTAGAAATATCAGTGAACCTCTTCAGGAATATTATATTTCTTGCATTAATAAAAAACTATAACATATTTTTAAATAAACAAATATTTTTCAAGTTAGTAAAACTGCATTATAAAAATACTTTAGTATAAAACCCAAAAGTTGAAATTTCTTATCCATAAACAGTATGACCAATAAACAGCCATAATTTAAAATTGTATAACTTAAGTCTGCTGTCATGACAGACCAGTTCTTAAAGAGTTTAGAAGCACTGAATAAAAGATAAGTGTATGCCTTAATTGCTCTTTTATTGAACTTAACTTAATTCTAATGATTAAAAAAATATGTTTCAAATGTTATTTTCCATTTAAAAAATCTGGTGCATGCAACACTCAACTTTCAGTTACTGCTCTACTTTGGACAAAAATTTTTCTGGCAATGATGGGCTATTATAATATTTTTGAATATATTTTATTGAATGTATTTCATTGAAAGTTTTATTTATTTATCCGTATTTTAAACGGAGCTAAAGCTTAAAGCTTACAGCTAACAAATCATTAAGACCATTGAAATAACAAAGACCTTATTTATTACATCGACCGTAGGCAATAAAAACCTCGTTGCTCCATCTGTTCTTGTAAACCATGTAACTCCAGTCTCTGAGCTACATGTGCCTTTCAGTTGCAAGAATGACCAACTTCCAATTTCAACATTTTTGAGTAGTGTCACTTTAAGTGATATGTTTTCTAGTTAAAAAATTTATAATATCTGTACAGACAGTGAGTAAGAAGATTCTTGAGTAGGTGATAGTGTTGAAATATAGAACTATTAATAAAGGTATACATTTTCCCACTAGAAATATCACTAATAAATAATAATAAATGTTGTAATTGGACTTAGTCATTCTGTCCACTGAAAGGCTCATGCATGCCAAGAGAGATTTAAAAGTACATATTTCACCTATTAATGATTATGGATTGTACCACTATCAGTTATTAAACTGTTATTTTTCCTTGTAAAATTTACAAAATGAAATTATGAGATTTTCATTGCCCGTCATAGAGAGTTCAAAAGTTGTTACACTAATTTTAACTGGATATTGGTAACTGTTGGTATTTTACAAAGGAAAAATTCACCAAATTATTCACTAATTTAATTTTCGAAAAGGTTACTGATGATTTTTCAGATTAAATGGACGATAGATACCTAATTATTCAAATATATCAGATCTAGAGTTATTAAACTACAGTAAATGTATTTAAGGTTATAAACATATTCATGAAAATTTTTTATATTTCACTTCTACTTTCACATAAGGACAACGAAATAGTATTTTAAACAATGTCATTACCTTGAATCGGTGTATTTTAAATACTTTTTTTCGAACATAAAAAAAAATTTGAAAAGTTTACATTACTAAGAAAATTTTATTTTATTTCCTTGGGAAAATTTGATTTATGTTAAATAATGTTAGTTTTCAGAAATTATTATTTACATTTTATTCATCACTCTCCCTCACCTACAACTTTACTTATTAGATATTATTTTTCCTAAAATTCTCCACTTTCCAACGATATATTTTACGTATACATTCTGGCTATTATTTCCAGAGATTCATTTTCGATCTAGATAAGCATTTTTCTTTTTTTCTGCTTTATTGGATTGTCAACTTCTTTCAAAAGTTATATTTACCCTTTTTTTATAACTCTTAACAATGAGAGATGATTACTTTTTTAAAATAAACTAAATTAAAGGTATTTTTGAGAAAGAGATATTGAACATTGGGCATTTAAGCCCTGTAAGGCAACATCAATGTGGATAAGACCTAGCTGATATTAAAAATCATTTAATAATACACTGATATACTAAGTTCAATCAAAACAGTTAGAGTCGTTTTCGAGGAAATCGTAAAAATATGTTAAATCGAAGATATATAGTACCATTTCCGATCCGCCGATTTTGATGAAAAATGTTGCTGTAACATCGCAGGCATCTCGTTTTTGTGCTAGACTGTTCACATACACACACACACACACACACACCATTTTGTGGGACTTGGTTGTTTGGACTCAGGAGATCTCAAAACATGTATTTCCATTGAAAATTCAGATTCGAAAATTTTCATAATCGCAGTACAATCCCTTACTATATATTTCATATATAGATAATTAAAAGTAAAAAAAATTATCACGATTTTCATTCGAAGTTTTAGCATTTAGAATTAATTTTAATTAAATAAGTACAATAATGTTTATTAACTCCTTTATAAGTTAAATTTACTTTTTTCATTACTGACCAAAGATATCATTTTTGTCCAAAAACAAAAATTAAGTTGTTTAACACCAACATAAAATCAGTCATGCTCTACAGCAGTTGAACAGGGAAGATTACTGGAAATGTTATTCAATCCCTTCCAACCTTCATAGACCACTGCTTGCAAAGAATCTTGGAAATCTGGTAGGCTGAGAGGATATCTAACAAAGAGCTCTGAAGTACCACAGCTATCCAATCCTATCCATCTTGAAATACGGAAAAATAATTGGAGATTGATAGGACACATTTTATACTAGTCATTTTTATATTGCCATAAAAAAAGAAGCTTTGCAATGGAATCCCCAGGGAACAAGAAGAGGACGTTGGGAGACATGGCACAAATCTGTTTAAAATGACCTGAGGCTAGTATTATTTAAAAATAGAATCAAAGGGTAAGAAAAAAAATACATGATACAGTGTTGACCTTAGGGTGGGATAAATAGGGCAATTGCCTGCCGACCTGGAGGGAGGTTCATTGGGGGCATCGGTCAATTTCCAGGGTTGCTCACTTGTTAGAAATTAAAAAAAAAAAACACAAATCATATTAAAATAATTCATTTAAGCATATCAATAAACAACTTTATTAAAGAAATGTTGAATAAAATTAAATTCAAATATTACATAACATAAACCAGTCCAAGAGATAAATTTAATTTCTTATGGGAGAAGATGTCATCATTACCTAGGATCTGGTACGCCGAATGTCAAGGGCCGGCACTAACTTTATAGCCCTTTAAACAGATTTATTATTGTCGTTTTAAACATTAAAAAAATTAAAAGTTTCTGTAAAAAGTGAGATTGACATTTTATTGGTATTTTATGAGATTGATAACCTAAAATAAATTGAAATTATTATCACTATTCCTATAGTCATTTTATTTAAATATGATTGTCAAGCTATTGTTTACTGTAATCTGTCCCACATTTGTTTATTATTTTTTTTTTTTTAAATGAAGTGAAATTAATATTGTGATTCATATTTTTTCCCAATCATTAAACCATCCTTAAGATGAGCACACATTCTCAGACTAAAAGAACATTAAAATCTGACATAAATTTTTTAACATTATATGTTATAATATAAATAAATAGTTTAAATACCTGTTATTTATTAGGAGTAAATAATCCAGAGCTACAAATCTGAAAACAAAATAAATAACTCATTAATCAAACATTAATAAAATCTATTCCTCCCTAAAATCTAATAACTCTTCATCAATACTCATTTATTTTTTATATTTTTAAAAATTATATTTATTTATAGAAAAATAAATTGTTTTAAAATAATTCTTTGTACATTAATAAGTTTGATTTGTGATATTTTTTTATTTTTTTATTATACATTATATTTACAACTGCGTTGCAAATTTGCTGTCGTTTGTTTTGCCTGCTTTTTTCTTTAAAATTATGTATAATTATGTTATAACAGGAAAAATCCAAATAACAAATTGTTCTGCCCATGATGATGCCTGGATAGGTAAAACGTTGGTAAGGTTACTATTCATCTGTATGTTTGGAGACTCGTGGCTCTTAGTTGTTTGGATTTTTCTATTTATAACATAATTAACTAATGTCTCTTTTCTAGCTCCATGTTGATTTTGTATTATTTATAATGTGAGCATATCCCGAAGCCACTGACGTTTTAGTCTTCTTTGAGGCTCTCCAGGTAACAGGGAGGAAGAAAAGGGTGATTAATAGTTGAAGTAGGGAATGTGGTGAGATCTTAACATAATTTAAAATATTTAAAAAGTAAGTTTTGAAATGGGCCATTTCAATTTACATTTAAGAATTCATAAATGAAATTATTTTATAACTTACAAGTTAGACTCTTATCTAATTATGTGAAATACAACATACCCTTAATTTCCACCAACACTTAAAACCGAGCAGATTTCAAAACGAAAGAACCGTATTTCCACAGCTGTAACCAAAAAAATTAAATTTTAAATATAATAAATACTCTGAGAGGCACACCCAATCCATATCAGACAAAGCAATTAAAACTGAGCAACCACAATTAATGCATATATATTGTAATATTTCTTCTTGTTTTAAACTAGTAATATATCCTCGGAAGATCACTTCATACTGTTGGGATACTTCCAAAAGAAATATGAGTTTGTTAAATAATGAACAAAATTAGAAGAATATTGATATATTAAACTGAAATTTATAATTATTTTATCTCAGGTATGAGCTACTGACAATCAGATCAAAACACTCAGACAAACTAAAATTAACTACACTAAACACTGTTTAATTTTAAAATAAAGTATGAAGTGTATAAAGTATTAAGTCAAGTATATTAATAATAAAGTCAAAATAATTGTGAAATCATCTTTTTATCAGTTTTTGAAAAATATTATTAATAAATATTTATATATTGTTTACAATATTTCTTCCATGAAGGACTAAAAACTTAATTTATAAATAAAAATCAGGAACTAAAAATGGAACATACAAAATTATTAGACTAAGTTATAATTGATCATTAATATAATAAACCCATGAAGCACTAGCGGATCAAAGATTTAATTTTGGGAAGGGTTCAGTCCGAAAGCTTTTTTTTTCATGAATATAACGATAATTACTTTGGAAAAAAAAAGAAAGATACCAACTACCTAAATGAAATGGTGCTTGAGTGGTTCTTGAAGTCTTAATAAATGTAATAACACGAACAATAATACTTTAAGAAATAATTTTTTAATATTTTTTTCCATAAAACATGGTTACATTTTATCATTTTGGGGGGAGGGGGAGATTCAGCCCGAAAGCTCCCTCCTCTTCCCCCGTAGATCAGCCTGTCCCATGAAGTGATCCCTGGTCTCCTTAGTTGCCTTCTGAAATCATCTCTGTCAGCAGAGTGCCTTATGAAGATTCTGTTTTTCTTTAAATCCTTCATCCACTTCACTTTCAGTTTTCCCAGTCCTATTCCCTTCTAGCTATTCCTAATATAGCCTTCTCACTGCCTGAATTGTTTCATTAAATACATCTTTGGAGTCTCCAGGCATTCCCACGTCTGCAGTCGGTTTGCCAAGTTGAAGTGGCTCTATCTAGTTTTCCGTTGGCAATATTTCCTAGATGTTTTTCATATCCAAACTTTAACAACCTGACCGAACTCTTCTTGATTAGTTAACTCCTTGCCCCTCTGTGCATTCATTTAACACAAGATCCCAGCCCACAAACCTATTTATACCTTCTCATAAAAATGTTTCCTTTAAAAAATCCTTTGTCATGCATGCTACCTTGTTTTAGAATTCTTTACCCACTTTCACACGCAAATCCTCATCCTTAACCTCATTTATACACCATTTATTCTTCCACCTCCTCAGCAAGCAATCTACCGAAAAAAACATGTAAGTATAAAATTTTCATATTTAAGAGCTGTCAACCACATTCTGCTGTTATGCTACAGGTACATATGTATTATCTATTTGTACAAATATGTGAACATTCTCGTGAATATTTATCTATAATTTAATATGTTTACTTCTGCTATTATTTCTTAATTGTCTTCTATAGCCGGACAAATGTCACTTTTCAGTTGATTATAATTATTGTTATGGGACTAAATGTCGCAGAATAAAATTTACTTTCCTGTCTTTCTTTATTCTATATGTACTCAACCATTCTCAGAATATCCTTTAATCATTTAATATATTGATTTCAAGGGAACTGGGAAATACATATAATGCCTTATATTGAGTAGACTTCCTAGTTTGTTCTTCAGGTGATACTCCACCCTCCAGTTTAGGACCTAATATTTGCCTTAGTACTTTCAAGCCAATTAATTCATTTAGCCGATACATTCTAAACCCTCCTACTTGAGTATGTAGCAACTGGTAAGACAAAATCTTCTATCAGAAATAACTTTTCCAAATATTTAAACTAAATATTACAGACTAAACTAAGGCCCTATATGATTCCTGAGAGCCACCGAACTGAAAAGATGATATTACGACACACTCTACAACAGAAGGAGCACAGTTGTGCTCTGGAAAACCATAAATTTTTTTATCCTAGAAATAAATACATAGCATAAAGCATATATAAAATAAAGACAATAACAAATAATAAGAGTTTAACTTGTGGCATAACTTCACTGAGAGTGCTGAGAGCCTCGTATATCAGAAATAGCCAGATAGAAGATATAAAAAAATACAATACTTCCCTACCTTCGATAGTGAGAAAGCAAAAAAAAAAGGTCTAAAGAAGGAAGCTTTGAATGGAACGGAAATATATGGTAACATTTAATAATCAACCGTAATAAGCACCACATAATTTGAAGTTAAAACATTCCTTAATAATGTGTAATATTTAATGGGTTTCAAAAGAAATTGCTATATCTACCGACAAAAACTAATTTAAGTGTTAAATCTGACCTATTTAAAGTGAAATAGAAACTATAATAATTCATAATATATTTTACTTTGAATTTCTAAATTTAACTCATTTTGAGCAATTTACCTCCAATGAGAAACTAGGTTGTAAATCTTCAATCTGATATGTTCATTCCATAAATGTTTATTCTCAAATTAAAAAGCTAAATAATATAAATAGAATCTCATGCAAAAATATTTTTTTTACTTATAAAGTATCTGTTGTAATTATTCAGATGATTCAGTTAAAAATAAGATTTCAAGTTAGTATTTTACCAAATTACTAAAACTCAATACATACCTATTCATTCTTTTTTTTTAGAAATAAACTTTTTTTTGTAAAATAAAATGACTTTTTGATAATAAACTGCTTTTACGAATAAAAGACAAATACATAATAAATCTAACAGAAATCAAGAAGCATAAACTGATTTACCAGCTATTGTCTATACATTTTTTAAATAGACTAGAATAGTAAACCTAACATTTTGAAGCTCAAAACAAACTACCCAATATAAGCATTTTAATATTTTTTTTTATGACCAATCAATGCAAAAGTTTTTATAAAATAACTAAATAAATATAGAGAAGCCACAATTACAGAAAAAATCACCTGTTCCATTAGCACAAAGTCAAATAATAATCTTGCAAATAGTTAAAGCAATATTTTCTTACCACTAAGATTATAATCTTAAGTATAATAAGTAAAATTAAACAATTAACGTTCAAAATAACACTTTAATTATAAGCATAGCAGTGGACAGCATATAAGAAGCTTAAACAAATATACAGTAGGTAGCTTATAACTGAAATTGGCCCGTTTCAGAACAATGCTGCCACAATGCCTAATCATGAGCATTAAAACAGTATCAATTATTTAGAATAAGTTAAATTCTAGAATGTGAAAATAAATTTTGATTACTTTTAAAAAAATAAAGTTTTGAACTGTGATTCATTCATTTTTCAATATAATAGTTAAAATAATAAGTATTTAAATTGATATATAGATAAGAAATGTTTTAATAGTTAACTTTTAAGTTTAATACAATAGTTAACAAAATTATTAGGACTATTCCTGATTCTATCATCTTTATTTTTATTATTAATAAACAATTTAAGCACCTGATATTTAATTTCTTTCAATTTAATTGGATTAAAAATAATCTTTTATTTTTCCTTAATTTTTCATGATGTAATTAAAGCAGTTCTTATTATTATATCAGCATTAGCAGCAGTTTAATATTAAAAAGCAGGCTGAGTATTGCTGGTTCACTGTAAGGAGTAATATTAGGATAAACTTAACATAGAAATTAATATGTTGTATGTACCATTGCTTGCTAGAATGCATATCATTAAATAATGAAAATATTTATAAATATCATTATTTATTTTTTTAAATCGATCTTTAATTTTTTTATTTCTGATCGAATGATGACGATTCAAAAATAAATATTTTATTAAACAATATTGCTAGTGTAACAATATTTTTTCTTATGAGTTTATTCCGTATAAATAAACTAATCATACACCAATCTATTATTAATTTTGTGCTTATTCGAATAAAGTAAGCAAAATCTGTACTCATTCTGTGGAAACTGATTAAACTCCTAACTCTAAATTTATACGGCCCGGGTTTTTTTTAGAGTTATCGCTAATTTGTACACTTTAATTGGTTACAATTATTTTATAACAAAAAATATATAGTTTAACACTTGACACGGAAAATACGTATTTGAATATGATAATATTTATGTCTAATTGCCTGTGTCCTAATTGGCAAAGCGATGTCAGGCGACGGACGCTAAAATCGGACCATGAGAGTGGGAAAGTTTCTAAATTCAAGGCTGAGCTCACCGTTGGCATCGGATCCTTCAATAAATTTCAATTAATAAACCACTAGGTGGAACGATGCCATCGATGAGCCCAGCGCTGAGTTTAGGAATTTTCACATTGTAGTTAGATGCCTTAATGGCCCCTATGTTTAATTTTCACTTCATCCGATTGATCATTCACCGATTTAAGGTATTTTGTAAAGTTCGGAATTATTTTTTTAATTATTGTTTATATTATGAACATATGCACCCCCTTGTGGCCATGAACTAACTTTGGATGTGTCTAATTTTCGTTTAAACCTTATAATGAACTAATAATAATAACACGATAATTACAGTTTCTATCACTTTAATATAGGTTGTAGTGAGTCTAAAGGGGAGTTTTGGGAATAATAATTTCCCTTCATCTCCACTAAATGTCCCTTAAATATTGGGGTATATTTTCCCACGCCAAACGGCCCAGTATAGTTGTAGGCCACATTTGTTTCTCGATTTCGTGATTAAATTATCCTACGATTCAAATTGAAAGTAAATGGGAGTTCATGAGATTTTAGCACCTAAATAAATACCACACGTTTGCCGATCTCCCAATTGAAAATGCCCCAATTTTCCTAGATTTTTTCCGAGAATTTTCCTAAATAAAAAAGTTACTAGTGATAAGATGAAGCTAATTACGAAGCTCTCGACGCATGTTAATAAGTTGATAAAAAGGGGTCTGTATTTCATTCTTTACCTGCAATTAGAGACACATGATAGTAGGGTTGAATTTTTTCAGTTATAACCTAATATTCCATAAACAATTTTAAAATAAATATATAGTAGGCTTTGAGAAGGTACGAAGTTCTGCGGAATTTTTCACTGTCAAATTCGCGGTCTCTTAACTTCACTATAAGCACTGCTATTTATATCATGAGAAACAGTCAAACTTATATAATTTTTAATTGTAATATTTCAAATTCATTGAGGTTCATGAGATTCCATTGCTAAGATTAAAAAAATTGGAAAAAATATATATTTAGATACGTAAAGTACTGAATATACATAAAATATTATATTTTAAAAGAGGTTTCATTAAAAAAACATTCATTAAAAAAATTATTAATAGAAATTAAATATAAATGCATAAACAAAAAATGAATTCCCTATATTTATTTTTGAAAAATTAAAACAATATTAAGGCTTTGAATGAAATTAAAAATAAGACCATTTTAAAACCAATACTTAGTATTTATATTGTGTCTTAGGTTATGGTTAAATAAGTTTCATTGGCTGAGAGCAGCACTGTTGCCGCCAATTCTATAAAACAGTGATTGAAAAAACCGGTAATATTCAGTTTTATTCCATACTCAACTGTAGCAGACGTCTTGTTCCGTTCCACAGGTATAATATTAACAATTATTTTATTTATTGTGCTTAATAATGAATACAACCTTGTAACACGAATTACTGTTCACATTTATTATTTTTTTAAATTAATATATGCAAATAAAATAAGATATCAAAGTAGATTTCAATATTCAAGTCAGACATAATGATCATTATTTTTTATATCTTTAAATAAATATGATTTAACCACGTTATTTGCTATATGTTGACATTTATGTTTTTTAAACTTATTTTTATAATAAAATTGTCTCTCTAGAAATTGAAGAAATGTCTGGTACTAAGATTAAATAAAATTTTTATTTATTAACCTTCTTAATGAAAATAAAGTTGATCTTTCAACATTCAAATATGTATGTTAAATATTTAAATAAACAAAAGTAATTTAAGTTCAATGAAAAACGTTACAAAAAGAGATATTATTTAATTAAGTGATTATTTGAAAAATGAATTAATTCTGAATTTTGAAAGCTGTATATATAGGTGTATATATATATATATATATATATATATATATATATACCAAACTCAAAATATGTATTAAAAAAACGTTTTTTGTTTGTCAAATATTTAATGTTTTTATCTATTAAATTTAAATTTGAATGATTCACATATATATATATTTTATATATATAGTAAAACACACTATATTTTTAAACTAAAACTAACACTGTTGATATAGATTTTAATAATAACGGATCGAGAGTGAAGAGAAGCGCAGAGAGACCAGTACCCAACTAGACGATATTAAGAAAGAAAGAATTAAGCCAACCATACTAGAGAAGGTAAACAGTCCATAATTTAATTAGGAGTGTGGCGGGTCAGAGGATATTGGTATTGGAAACATTATTTGATCTTTCTTCACTTTTACTTTTTTACATCATTTGTACAATTATTGGCATTATTATTTTATCTAATGCGTAGCTTTGTTTATATTATTATTAGTAGGAATTATCATTTTATTAGAAATTATTCTTAATTAAATTTAATAGAATTTAAGTAATGATTGTCTTTTTCAACTATATAAATATATTTATAGTTAGATAAAATATCACTGTTACTATATTATTTGATCACTTTCTTTGGAAGTAAGAAAAAAAATTAATGTTGGTTAGTTATAACACATATCGCTTTTAATTTTAAAATGAATGAATAACGGTGTCTGCTACTATTCGTGCATATCTCTTTTTATTGATAAATACATCATTTTATTTTAAGTATTATAAACAGTGACCTACACACACAAACCATGTTACGAGACTTGGTTATTTTGACTTAGGAGACCTTAAAACGTGTATTTCTGTTGAAAACTCGGATTCGAATATTTTTTCGATCACAATACTTTCCTTTACTATATATTTCATGAATAAGTAAGCGTAAGTAAAAATTAAATTGTAGTAATTTTTCTGAAACCGGTCAGAGAAATGATAAAGAGTATGATTTATTTAACGAACTAAAGCTATGTGGATGGGAACGTGAACTGTCGTTAAAATCCCCTTATAAAATTCAATACACTGTAACCTCAAAATTTGAGGCAGCTTAACTTTAAAACTTTTAAAGATAGGTTTAATGTAATTCGTAAAGATAATTCACAAGGCAAAATACTTGCCATGAAAACAATAAAAATTCAAAATTTAAAGATAAATCCTTGGAAGGAATTTGATTGACAGCTTGAGTGAGGGGAAAGTTGTGAACTTATAGAACAGATTAATTAGGAATATAAACATTTTGTAAAATATTAATATGTATGGCGAAAAAGGAAATAATATCTAGTTTATAACGTTTTAACGTAGTTTTACTTTTTGAAAATATTCAATAGCCTGTTCTTCTGAAGACGGCAATTCCCAGAATGTAACACGATTCATAATTTGACGAAAATAACACAAACGGGTCAAAAATAAAGAATTTAATAACTGAATGTAATATGTGAATAACTGAAAAATAAACAATGTAATAACTGAAAGGTTTGGCAAAAAGGGAGGTTATGTGACATAACTTTGACATAAATGTTTAAATTATAACATCTATAAAATAATATAGTTTTATGAAAACTATGTTGTTTTTTTTTAAATAACAAATTCAATTATAATTATCACTTTGTCCTAATTGAAAAAATATCATAACACATTTTGCCTATACTATTAACAAAATTAAAAAAACAAGCTGAATTTGATGGACCTATTTTAAATAACAAATAAGTAAATAAGAAGAAAAATTAATTTAATTTTTGTTTAAAATTAATATTATAATTTTTTTTTATATGTGGAATTTTCATTTATTTACTTTTTATTTTTCAGCTGAAGAGGAACCAAGTAAGTGGCAAATTCGATTTTTGACTTTTAATTTATTTTTATTTTGTACAGGCTGTTTTCCGTAACTTAACATTTTCAGATGTAAATTTTGACATCATTAGACCATTCTTGACATTTCAAATATAAATGTCCTGAAGTTTATTA
The DNA here is from genome assembly GCA_928085145.1 of Nezara viridula. Taxonomy (NCBI): domain Eukaryota; kingdom Metazoa; phylum Arthropoda; class Insecta; order Hemiptera; family Pentatomidae; genus Nezara; species Nezara viridula. Next base: position 68,333,832 of record OV725081.1, on the reverse strand, counting down.
ATATATAATGCTAGTATACCCCAGTGAGAACTCTCACATTAGATAACTATCCTTCTTCCTAATGCATTCGACATCTAAAAAACATATTTATTCGTGAATACAATATAATGTTATCAAGCTAGTCATCCCCCCCCCTTTATCTGCCAAAGACTTCCATTGAAGTCTTATGCTGCCCCATTGAGATTGTCTTTTCAACATTCACAATTGGTGAAGCTTCAAACTTTACCTCAACTGTTAAAGCAACACTTTACAGTAAACTAAGTAGTTAAGCAATAAGCAAGCATTGCTATTCCTAAACTTATACTATTGTATAATCCATTGTTGTACTCACTCAAGACCTATTTATTTGGTGTAAAAGAGCCTTGGTTATAATTTCTCCATTTACCTTTTCAATATGTTTTTAGTTTGTCAAAGGCTATTATAAATAACAATATTTTAATTTTTAAAGCCTAAAAATTCAATAAAAAATCCATGGATTGCATTTCATTTAAGAGGCTTTCAGCAAGAATAATGGTTTATCTCAAAAACTGTACATTTTAGGGCTTTATAATACATTTTATTGCATTGTCAACATGCATTCATTTGTCCTGTCTCAATCCATTGTCTTTTGAAACCTATTTTTTTCAACAACTTTTATTGCAGTTGTAAGATTTTAATTTTTGGAATTGTCATTCGTCTCTTCTTTTTTATTTTTATATTTTTTTGTTTGAATTCATTCACCAAAATCTATTGCTTCTGACCAGTGCCGGCCTTAGAATGGAGTAGCTGGGGCAATTGCCCTGGCCAATTGTAAGAAATAAAAAAGTTACCAAACGTATTAAAATAATTAATTCTAGTCCAGCAATAATGGGGCTGGCTGTATTAGAATTCAATAAAATTCAAATATTACATAACATAAAACAGCTTAAGAAATAATTTTTTTTTTTTTTGAGGGGAGATGACATTGCCGAGGGGCACCGAATGTCTAAGGCCTGAATGAATGTCTAAGGTCTGAGGTCTGAGAACTGAAAAAGGGATCTATACTAAATGTACAGAAATATCTATTTTCTTTAAAAGATAATCCATTAATTACTGCATTATTCTCACTCTTTTAATAGTAATTTGAAGCAATTTTGAAGGAAAATATGGTAATCTTTCACTTATGAAGTAGTTATACCATGAAAAAACAAGATTGGTTTTTAGATGTGTCTTAATGCTGTGACAAACTGCATTCCTTCTATTCAAACTTGAGTTTAAGTAATAAATTATCTTAGGTTTATTGATTTGGACTGATTCAGAAGGCATCAAATAAATTTCTTCAGAAGTCCCAGTTCAGTAAAGGATTATATCGTCCCCCGTATCTAATTATAACATTACCTGGTCCAATAATGGTTTATTGATACACAAGTATTTTTGTTTAACTTTTCATCAAAAGCTGACACATTTGATTGGCCATCTAATAAAACACACTAATAATTAGGATTTTATGCCTAGTAGTAATTGGACCACCATTCATACATTTGCAATAATTGTAAGAAAGAAAAGTAAGACAAGGTTACAAAAACTGGTCTATTATTTTATCTAATTATGTAATAAAATCAACAATTTTATTCCACCTTCTAAAACCAAAAGAGAAATTATTAAAATATTTCCTGAAAAAGGAGCTGTGGTATTATAGTTCTTTATAGCCACCACAATTTCGATTAACATTGCTTAAGAAATTCAAATTCATAAATGATTTTCTGGCACACATCGTCATTTGAATATTTGAAAAATATTTGATTTAAGTAATTAAACATAGCTCCATAGTAAACTAGACATTTACTTTAAACAAAAGTAGAGTTTGTCATTGTTAAAACTATATAAAGAGGACTATTGAATGGATAAACACAGCTAAGTTACGTTTAAAAAAAAGTCATATTCATTATAAAAAGTCATATTTGTGATTATAAAACCACATATTTGATCACAATAATGCGGCTTTATTTGTTTTGTTTTTATAGCAACATTTCAGCCCTTAGGCCATTTTCAAGGGAAGAAACCTATTTTAATAATTTAAAATCATACTGAATTTCTCTGGTAAATATCATTTAATTAGTCAAATATTTAAATAATTTAGATGAAGTTGACAAAGGCAATTCAGTCCATAATGATTTAATTATTTACACTATTTAAACAGGACAATTGAACGGACAAACACAGCTAAGTTCAGTTAAAAAAAGTCATAAACTATTGCAGATATTTTTATTACCCTTCAACTATACTACATTACCCCATTTTTAGTCCTCGTTTAATAAGCTCAAAGTCTATATTAATTAAGTTGAAGTTTATTAGGAAATATTTTGAGATTCACCTCATGTTGTGTAAAGAAATGGTGTGATTTTCTACCGTCACCTTAAAATATCCATGTTTTAAGAAAAAAAGTGCTGCAAAGCTTTTATTTCTTGTTTTTCCATGTTATGGGATGTATTGTAATAACCACACTAGCCTAAAAACACATTTTATGTGTGATTTTCTATCATCACCTTAAAGTGCCGATGTTTTCAGAAAAAATTACTACAATTAACTGTTGCAAATCTTTTATTTCTTGTTTTTCCATGTCATGGGGTGTATTGTAATAAACATAATGGCCTAAAAGCACATTTTATTTATAAAAATAATTATTTTCCCAATATTTTTCATGTAAGGTGGTTAGGAAATTGTATTTTTCTCCCATATTTCTGTCATAGGTATTGATGCATATTTATATGTGACAAACTTAATGTTTCTAGCCTTAACATTTACGTTTACATGAAAAAAAATGAAGCAATCAGAATGTTTCTTTATTTTAAATGTAAATTTAACATAAGAAACAATAAGTTTATCACTGCTAAATACTTATCAATTCCTAAGACAGAGATCTTGGAGAAAAACACAATTTCATTACCACTTGAAAAATATTGAAAAATTATCATTTTTAATTTTTTAATTTAAAAAAATAAAATGTGGTTTTAGGCGAGTATATTTATTAAAATAAGCTTAAAGTCCATATTAATTAAGTTGAAGTTATTAGAAAAAAAATTGAGATTCATCTCATGTTGTGTAAAGAAATGATGTGATTTTCTACCAGCACCTTAAAATACCCATGTTTTAAGAAAAAAACTGTTGCAAAGCTTTTATTTCTTGTTTTTCCATGTTATGGAATGTATTGTAATAACTATACTCGCCTAAAACCACATTCTATTTTTGTCAACTTCATTTAATTAATCTAAGTTATTCAAATATTTGACTAATTAAATGATATTGACCTGGGAAATTCAGTCCGTAATGATTTTTAATTATTAAAATAGGTTTCTTCCCTTGAAAATGGCCTAAGGGCTGAAATATTAATATAAAAAACAAACAAATAAAGTCGGACTATTGTGATCAAATATGTGGTTTTATAATCACAAATATGACTTTTTATAATGAATATGACTTTTTTTTTTTTAACTTAACTTAGCTGTGTTTAGCTGTGCAATAGCCCTCTTTAAATAGTTTTAACAATGACAAACCCTGCTTTTGTTTAAATTAAATGTTGTCTAGTTTACTATGGAGCAATGTTTAATTAATTAATCGCTTCCCATTCAATAATAAACATGAAGCATAAAAAAAACAGATATCTTAAATTTCCTACTTTTCTAATGGAAATTGGGCAATTGTTTATATCAGCTTTTTTGTAGATTTTGATGTCTAATATTAACTTTTTAAATATTTTCCTCTACTTGCATCACGCCCTGTATATTCAATATAAATTTCAACAGAAAATTCTTATTACATATTTAAATTTCCAAAATTAATCATTTACATTTATTGTAATTTATCATATAAGGGATTGAATAGGCTGCACTGCCAGGATACTTTTCAGCTGATTTTGGTGCCTCTGTTCCGCTCCGTTGTTTGATATTATTAAAAGTGTTTTACAATTAGACAAGTAATTTTTTATAATAATATATATAATTAATTTATATATAACTAGTTTTTATCCAAAGGTTACATAAATATACTCAACATTATTAATCGATTGATGTATCATAATCTATTTAGTTTTTTTTTTTAATGTAGGTTCTAAGCTAAATACATTACGACTTTGCTAAAAAATTGAACTTTAAAAAATAGTCATATCATTGGGCCATTGTTTTATAATGTATCTTGGGTCGGCCCATATATAAAGAAATGAAGCTAAGTCATCACTTTTATATGTTAAAATGAATATCAAAAACTAAATGATTGTGAAGTACAAAATGAAGACAGAGTTTATTTTCATCCACCTATAATATTTTATTTACTTTTTTTTTTGCTTTTTTTTTTTTGCTTTTATGTTTGTTTTTACTTAGGCCAAATATAATACTTTAATTTTGTACTTTTTGTTATTCTAAAGGGACTTCGTCCCAGAATAAAATTATTTTCTATTCTATTCTACTCTATTACAGTCATGTAATATTGCAAAATTGCATCACCCAGTAAAAATTTTATTTTATTTACCAGATTGATATCTCCGGATTTTTTTTTTTGGCATTTTGATACAATTGTACTATCTAAAAACAATTGCAATTAAGAGGTCAAATTGTTTGTTTGTTATTTTCTCTTCCCAGTTTCTTTCTTTAACTCCAAGATGCCATTTTTTTTTTTCTTCAAAACTATGACTACTGTTCATTGATAGTCTTTACTATTTCCAGTGAAAATTCCTTTACTTAATCTAACGTCACAATTTTAATACTTTATATATTCTGACTTATTAAATACAGTTTTGAGCTTTGGAATAAAGTTACAAGCTTCAGGGGAATTCCTAATATGATAAAACTATCTGGTAAAAGGATTGGACAAAAAAGAATCATTACTGCTCCAGACGAAATTGTGGAAGAATTGACAAAACATTTTCATCAGATACCCATGACTAATATTCAAGGACTGCCGAATTAGGGAGATGAACTGAACAAGCACTACGGCGATGATGGCAACTATAATACACTATTTGGGAAACAAGAAGTGGAATATATATTCCAGAAACATCCAAAAAGGTTAGCAGTGGGCAGGAATAGCATATCATATGAAATGATATATAACTTGTCTGAAAAATGAAAACAAATCCTGCTACAATTGTACAACCAGGTTTGGGATTGCAGTTATCTCCTGCAGAGACACTCTTTAATTATAGCAATACCAAAAAACGACAAAACTCTCTTGTAACAAATTTTCGTCCCATCTCACTCCTTTCATGTGTAAGTAAAATTCAAGAAAATATAATAAACCAGAGACTTACTGAAATAATAAAACTAAGAGAGCTCCTCACACCATACCACTTTGGTTTTAGAGAACACTATTCCACAATGGACCCAATACAAATGTTAAAATGGGATACATAAGAAGCATTTCAAAGGAAACAACATCTCATTGCAATATTCTTGGATACTTCACAATAAAACTATATCATTACAGCAAAGATTTCTAATAAGGTATTGTAACAGGAATGAATAGAAAATAAATAAGGAAAAACTACATGCATATGTATTTATTTTTTCTAACAATGGGAAAAAACAAGATAAATAGATGTGAGGTTGAACAATCATTTATTTTACAGTTAATTGTAATGGTACTATTTTCATCAATAAGGTACTCATTTTTCATTATATAGGTACATATAGATAAATATATACACTAATGTAATCTTACAATTGTTGCAATATAAAATTTTGTTCTAAAATTAATAAATAATTTTATATTTTAGTAATAAATAAACAAATAATCTAACAATAAATTTCATTTTTAACAATCATAATTCGTATTAATTTATAATTAGATGTTTCTTTTGAATTTTACAAAATCATTACCTTAAAATTTTAATATCCATATAATAATAGTTAATTTAAAAATTATGAAAAAAACTGACACAATCAATTTAAAAGTAAACATTTAGGAATTATATTCTACATAAATTGTATTTTATGTCAGGAAATTAAATCTATTATGATTAAAAAACTAATGAAAATCACTTTCTCATCCATTCAGAAGGAACTAAAAATTAATCATACAATTTCTCATATTTTAAAATTAATCATTGCTCGACTATTTCAAAGATACACATTCAATAGCCTTAAAAAACAAGTTTAGTATCTATATCAGTCAATTGATGAGGAAAATATAAATGTTAAAATAACTTACTAATTAACATAGATTATTGTATCATTAGTTTTAGATTTTTCTACATTATCTCATTCATACAATAAACAATAATTCATATAATTATATAATCTGTCATTTCTTTTGAATTATTATGGTATTTATTTATATTTTACAGAACAAAGAGATTGACCTAATATTAATCAATTCAAGTTATAAATTGAAAAATCTCATTTCATCTTAAACCTTATAGAAAAGGTTCGGTCCAGTACTTCACAGTAGGCCCAACTACTTGAGGCGGAATACACCTTTCTATTACTCCTGCTGCCTTTACTTTGCTTCTTAATTTCACATCTTTTGGTTTCATTACACTTCTGTGATTGGTCATCATCCTACTGGGTGTCATGATTGATTTTTGGCTCAGACCTGTAGCTTCCAAGAAATTATCATAGCTCACTATTTCTTTTACCTCTTCCTTCTTCTCCTCTTCAGGTTTCTGTGTTCCTAAATCTTCAAATCTCCTTACCATTTGAGAAACGCTTGGTGAATCTTTTTGATTTTCTGACGTAAGGAGTGTAGCGACGGGTGATGCAACCTTAATTGTATCAGGCATACCTACTTTGGGAGGAGATGTTCCAAAACTACTTCTCTTTGGACTTTCTTGGATACTGACTTTTAAAACTTGTTTTGGCTGGGGATAATGATGATTGAATACAACTGGTTGATTTGTTTCATCTTTCGTTAATGAAGTATTATGATTAGGATGAAGAAGACCCATAGGCACATTGCTGTGTTTCCTTAATTCATTCCGCTGTTTAAGTTGTAAACCTGATACATTAAGTGTTCTCCCTCGAAGCTGTTTTACTATTTCATCATCTAGAGCTGAATTAGAAATAACATATAATTCATTATCTTGACTTGACTCTACGTGGTCTAGGATGCTTAAAGGAAGAGCCAATGGGGGCTCAATGGACTGCGGTGAAGGCAGGACTGGTGGAGGGTTATGAAACTGTGGTTTGATATCAGCAAATTCAACCCTTTTGCCCGATGATCTTTTAGGCTTAGGAGGAAGTGACGGAGGCATCACTCTGGCTTCATCATTTTTTATTTCTTCTACTTTTGTTAGACTATTTTCTTCCTCATCAACAGCAGAATCTTCTTCATCCCAACTATCTTTAACCCTTAACCTTTGTTCTTCCAAGAAATCTTCCTGATCTTTGAGAAGTATTTGATTTACACACTGCAAAACAGGGTTATCCTGATAATCTTCCTTTGGCTCTGGCTTGACTTCAGGTCGACCTCTTATTGGTGAAAAGGCACTGCGATCATGAACATTCAAAACTCTAGGAGAACAAAGGACTGTATAGTCGCTTTCATCACCTAAACAAGACTTAGTACTTGCTGTATCAGATGAATCTGACTCTTCTTTTCCTTCTCGAATGCCTAATGAGCTGATGAGGTCTGGTTTAGCTAATACTTCTCTGCATTCAACAGGAATATTTTCCTCAAAACTGATATTTGTTTCCTCAGGAATGTCAGGTTTTATGTTTTTGCTTGATTCTACTGATGCTTTCAATTTTTCAATTTCCTGTTTCTGCTCATTTATAATATTGTCTTTTTCTGCAAGCATTTCTCTTATGCTTTTCTGTTCTCTTCTGAGTCGCGCCTCCAGAACAAGCAAAGCTCGAAGAAGGCTGCTGAGTTGTTTTTCTCTGAGTTCCCGACAATGCTTAATCTCCGCATCTTTTTCATTTAGCTTTTTAGTAAAAGCAGAAACTAAATGTCTACATCTCGCTGTTTGAACTTTTAATGCACTTTTTGTCGTGACTAGTTCTTTTTGAACCGCTTTCAGCTCATTCTCCATCTGAAACATTAAAAAAAACTTAATTAGCTAAAATAAATTTTTTTTGGTTGAAAAATAAACTTATTGATATTTTCTAAAAGATCACTGTATTGTGTATCACTGTATAAAAATATCAAGGATTGTAGTTTATAAATTAATATAGAAGTTTTATTTTTTATTTAGAGAGAACTGGACAATGACTTTAGATAATTCATATTAAAAAAACAATTTTGAATGAGGTGGTAAAAGTTTATTATGTTAATTACTCAATAGAAGGATTATTTTATTATAGCAATTGAATTATTGATGATTCCAAAGCATGGAATTAAATAAAAAAATTAATTGGAACATTTAATTAATGTTATTCTAGTTGACATTCATAAGTACAAATGTAAATTGTAGTTACTAATCAGATAATGAATTTACTAACTAATCATATCTCTGTCAAGATATCTGAAAATTTGTTCTAATTAATAATCTAGTTAGTTAACACTTAATTACGATTAGATTTCCCATTTTTTGCAAAGTGTCCTGAACTATATACGGTCTCCCTTTTAAACATCATAATATAGCTTGATTGGTTCTTTTATTCTGTAGCACTAAAAATTAACGTCATTATTGCCAAATTGATTTATGCAATAAATTTATAGAATAGAAATACTCACAGCTAGAAAGTGCAAATCGTTTTGATTGATGGTTATTTTATTGTTTTTTTTTAATCTAAGAATCGTGCATAATCATAATATTAACTGCTTCTACTCCACAGTAAATCACTGGATAGAACATAATATTTTGAATTTTACAAAACAACACAATATGACTAATTTTTTTGTAAACATTTTTTGTTTGTCATGAAAAGTTGGAAATTAAAAGTAATGGTTTCAAACTTTTGCCTATGATATATTTGATGCTAAAACTGGCATATTATGAACAATGAGAGATTTTTAGCTCTATGTCAAAGGAATATGGGTAGTTGCAGTTGCTGTTTACATCAAACATAGTCAACCTTTGACTAAAATGAATTGTCTGCTATAGACATGAATGAATGAATTTTATTGAGTACCTTTATACAATAAATAATAAATTAAAAAAAAATTCAATAAAAATATTTACAGCTTGTTAATATTGATTGGGAGGTACATATTAGAATATTATTAAAAATCCTTCCTAGCCATAGCTAACCTCAAGCTAATGGTTTTGCAGACATTATTACGAAAATAAATATAATATAAAACCCACTTGAATATAGTGTCAAAATATCTATTGAATCGTAGATAATAATAATTAATCTAACAATATTAGGTTGTTAGTCAATAGGTGGTTAATTCTTCAATAGGTGGAATAGTATTTCTTTACATTTTTAAAATTTTTACCACCATCTTCTCTAAAATTAAATACCGTTTACCTTTTGCCCAAGGGGTTGGGTAACTCAGTGGGTGGGGCATTAGACTCATTACTCCCAGATCTGTATTCAAGCTCGGCTGCAGATAATTTATTTATTCTGTCAGCCATGGATCAACTCTGACCCAACATACCATTATGTGCACACCCAACCTCTATTAAGTGAGAGCCATAACAGTGTGGGGCATCATGATAAACATGAAAGAATGCATCACCTGATTGCAGTTGCAGACCTAGGATTTAATTTTGGGGGCTTTGTTTTTTTTTTTTTTGTTTTTTTTTTTAGTAGTAATAACTCTAAAAGAAAAAGATAAAAACTGTATAGAATAATGTGGTAGAGGAAGGACTGTTAAGTGAGAATTTTTTTGTCCTTCCGCCGTCCGCGAATTTTCTCCGAAACTATTGCACCGATTTTTTTCAAATTTGGATATATAAAATCAGAGGTCATCCGAGGATGATACTCATTCATCGACATTATTATCCGAAAAACCTGTGTTGCTATGTAGCAACTTATGTAGCAATTTAAATGAAACTTCGCTCGGGCGACATTTTCTCAACGCCCTTTAAATTTATCTATATAACATACTTCAAAGAAAAGAAGCTGGAAAAAAAGTTACGAGGGAAAAAAAATCGTTAAAATCGGGCAATTAGGAGCAAAGATATGGTCTCCGGTTTTTTTTTTTTTATATGTTCTACTCCAAATGTTATATCCTTTGTTTGAATGTGTTACTGAAGTAGTGCTATTTTTTTTTTAGCATATTACTAATGATTAAAAAAAAAAAGTTTAGTCCAATAATTGGAATCTCCTTTTATTTATTTTTCTTTGTAACTAGAAGGTAATGTTACTTTACCTTCTATTGCTTGGAAATAATAAACCATTGTGAAATAATTTGCAGCGTTTTTTTTTTTAATGTATAGGAATCGATAAATGTCCCTCCACTAACCTTACCCTTGCATGAGTGAACCGGTTGCAATAATTGAACAGGTTTAATTGAAGTAACTGCTTCGTCACTACTGCCTCTCCTCTATTTTTTGTCATCCTTCCCATCTCATAGCCTTTCATAGGGCATTGATGGACATCCGTTCAAAAAGACGTGGAGAAAAAAGATACCACGAACTTTTATCGGAAAGCCGGAGATGAAAAGAGTAGGGAAAGTGAGGGTGATTACTGAGCAGCTCAAGGCCGTACATTGTCCCCAAGACAACCGCTTCTGATGAGCATCTTCTGACACAGCAACCTCATTGGTCGGAAGGCTTCGGACGTTCTAACTAATGTTGATTTCGATTGGCCAAGAATGGAGCTTGATCGTCCTTCAGGAATGATGGAAGATATTAATTTAATTTTGGATAACACTGATTACGATATGTTTCTTGTACACTATATTAAACTAGTCTTGTATTTTTTTTTTTAAAGTAACTGATGGGAACAATATTTTTAGAAAGAAACCCTTAAAACCGACCTCTCATTCTAAAGACATTGTCATTTCCTGTTGCTGTTAGGTCGTAATTAACATCTGAACTAATTTTATTCCAAACCTAAGTATTAAGAAAAGTTTATTTTAATGGAAAGGTTAGAACAAGTTTAGCGAAGAATAAAACTAATTACTTATCCGACAATCTCGACACTAAATCATCTATTTTATCTATACAACACCTATAGTATTAAGCCAATATATAACTAATCCCTTGAAGTATTCAATAATAAAATAAATAAACCTAATACAAATAATTAGTAATTTTAATTCTAATAGTTTTTGGTACATGTTGCAAAGTTTAATATTTTTCGCGTGTTGTATCGAGAAAAAAAAATTGTATCATCAGTTCTTACTTACAAAGTGGAGTAAAATGGACTTCGTCGATTTTTTACAAGCCTATGTTGCGGTCACTCATTACTTAGGTTAGATATAGTTACATCTGTTACAAACCCGTTTTATGCTTAATGATTAATGTAATAAGGTTACAATAAATAAAACAATTGTAAATAAATTGTAAAATAATTTGACAATTGTGTTGAACGAAAATCCTTAACTTTTGTTCATTGAATATGGACCTCGGATATATGATAATGTGATAAAATAATATCGAGTTCGCTTCCCACTGCTAAGGGTAGCTTTTAACTCTATCATTAACCCCCCGACCTCACCCCCCTGGCCTGGGAAACCACAGTATAGTTTGGATATCATTACTTATAACTAAATTGGCCATTCAAAGCCGGATTCAAAGTTTAGACGATAACTGCATAAATAATCAATAAACTGTACAAAAGAAGATTAAATGAATACTTGTCTTCACTCGTTTCAACACATTTTCTTTGTTATTTAATCAAATTTTTTTTTAAGTTGCGCCCTCTGCCATTGTGCAACTGTAGGCCTTGTGAGCTTGGTTCTAAATCCTGTTATGCTGGTCTTTGTAGTATACTTTATAAGCTTTTGGGAAAGTTTGCGTTAATATTAATAATTTTGTAATTAGAAACTTTTAAAAAGAAAACCCTAGGGTGATAAACTAGTAGAAATGGTTATTCAATAACTAAAAATATTCTTGAAAGACAGTATGGTCTGCATTACATTCCAACTCCCTTACAACGAATCATGGCGAGGTTCTCTGTTTGCCAAATACCGCTTATTTTCTGCCAAAAGAAAGTCTTTAATAATTACAATTCGCGTTTAAAATAATATTTTATTCACCAGGCTACCTCGTTCTATAGAGAGTGCAAATATGAGTTCATTTGAAGTTTAAAAAGTTAGGAGGGTGATGATTTAGATATTAAGGAATCATAAAGCAAATACACACATGCAGGCCCACAACTGGATGTGCACGAACCATCGCATTTTATGGCTGGAAGCTTTTCATTTAAAAGGGTAAAATAATTTGTCTATTTTGGTTCACAATTAAACGCGGAAAATGACACTAAAGCAGAGATCCATGGCAGAATTATGTCCGCAAATTTTGGATTAATGAAGCATTGCAGGAGCAGGGCGATCTCTCAAAGCACAATGTTACAACTGTACAAGACCCTGGGTAAGACCAGTTCTCACTTATGCCTCCGAATACTGGACATTACCCAGACCACAGAAAGACCTTCTCCTAAGGTTCGAGAGGAAACTTTATGGTCCAGTTTGTATCAATGGAATCTGGAAAATAAGAAAGAGAAAGACTCTACAAGAGCTCAGATATCGCAAAGGTGATTAAAGTAGGCCGGCTTCGATGGGCAGTAATTAGAATGGCCTAGGATCATATTCCTAGGATGGTCCTAGATGAAAGGATTTACGGGACAAGAAGAATGGGAAGACTTCGGCTCCGATGGATCGATGGAGTGGCAGCGGATGCCAGGTCCATCTAGCGAATCCGCAATTGGAGAGCAACGGCAAACAATAGAGAAGACTGGCGGACCAAGCTGCGGGAAGCCTTGACTCTACAGGAGTTGTAGCGCCACGGTTGATGATGGTGATGAATATTGATTACCCGAACCATTCAGAATTCATTCATGTTTATCATTAAGAGAGAAATAAGTATCATATTATAAAATAAACTTTCTTAGATAAAAGTATAGAAGATATAATATAAAATTATTCAAAAAATTAACATTTTTTTTTTTATTTAGCAAGAGATACCTCCTTCAGGCTCCACCAATACTAAACCTTGAAACCGTCCGTTCTTAAAGTATGAAAAGCAAATTTCTGAGAAATCCGTAAAAAGTATGTTTCTTTTTAATTATTATTAGGCATTAACAGTTATTTTACCATAACTATTTATTCATTATTTCAATTTCGAAAGAATTGCGAGATTCTCTGAATGTATGCTGAAATTTTAAACATACAAAAAATAATATAAACTGAAATAAAAATAAAAGTCATATATTTTTACAATAAAGTTGGTTTATTATATTTGTTTAGATATTATTGCTTAAAGAAAAATATAAATAAACAAAAAAAATGTAGCGGCTGTTGGCCAGTTAAAGAACCGGTCCCCCATTGGCACACCCCACTGTCCCTCTGGCCACCTTTTTGCCACGCACATCTGATACTTTCCAGCTTCGAGTCTTCTTCATATAATAAATATACTACGTAAGTCAAATGCATTAAGATATGCATAATTTAACTTTTTTTAAACTTCTATTGGTTTCACTATACAATATATATATATATATATATATATATATATATATATATATATATATATATATATATATATATATATATATATTATATATATATATATATATATATATATATATAATATATATATATATATATATATATATATATATATATATATATATATATATATATATATATATATATATATATAAGAGCTTAAGAACAATTTAAGGATTTCAATTTGTGTGTTTCAAACCTATTTATTTATTTATTTTTTTTTTTTGGCCTATAATATTGGTATTATAAGCAGAAAAACAGGGCATTTAAGTTTTTTTTTTAAAAGTAAATTACGTTTTTGTTTAATAGGAAATGATAACTATTGTAAAAATATATTGAATTTAGGTAATTAACGTACACTTTAAAAATTACACTTTTTTTCGTATACAATTGGAACTGAATCTGAACCTATTCGTTAACAAACTTCAACATATTAAGTTTTTTAAACAGGGAAATGTTTCTGTAAGTGGATTATCTATAGTCCAGTAAGGTAAGGATAAAAAAAAATTGCAAATTATCCATAATTTTATGAAAAACAGAACGTAGTGAAGTTTAGTGGGTTAAAAATTTCCTTTAAGTTTGTTTAGTTTACTATGAATTACTAATTACCTTAAATAAATATCAACAAAAAAATGTGACTCCCTTAAATAAAACTCAAAACAAATTTATTGTTTTTCTGCCGAAAATTAAAAAGGTTTATCGGCAATTTAATTCGATCTATTGTAAACGATAACGAACGTAAAACAGAAAACACACACATATATATATATATATATATATATATATATATATATATTTTTTTTTTTTTTCTGCTGTAGTAACCCTACAGAAGAGGCTTATATTTTTTAGAAGTGTGCATACACCATGAAAAAGCATATTATATGCATTACATCGTTATTTAGTATATAACTATAAATATAACTTATTACAATATGTGTTGGCTAAAGATAGTTAAAAAGAATGGTACTTAATATGTATTACAAGGAGAATATTATAGATGTTTAAATAAAATAAATAACAATAAACGATTAAATAAAGTAAATGACAGTATCAGATGAATGAACAGTACCAACATATACTAAAAAAAAAAAGAGAAGATATAATAAATAAATAAATGAATAAAAATATATATGGTTAGGAAAAATCAAATACAAAAATTATGCGGAGAATAAACAAATGTTACAAATCTATAATTGAGTATCAACAAAGTAAGTAATAAAATACATAAGTCTAACTTTTTTTTTTTTTTAATTGTTAACCTTTAAAAGTATATTAAATAAAGAGCTATGCTGGTATATATATATGGTATGGCTATATAAATTTATAGAATGGCCATTTACCTAAACATTCGTAAATCTTCTTTAGAGTCGTGTAATAACTTCTGCCCATAAACTAAATTTTCCTGTCAAATCCGACTTGTATGATATTTAAATTGAATGAAATATGGCTTATAAAATTAATGTTTGTATTAATTAATAAAGCACCGTTAAGTATGCAATGAATTTCAAGAAGGACCGTTTGGTAGTAAAGATATAGGCAGTCAAAATACTGTCCGTTATCAGGCACTAACTTCAGCAAATTAAAGCTAATTGATGTATATAGTTTTATTTTTATTTGATTTTAGGATTGTTAATGAGCTTTATATATATATATATATATATATATATATATATATATATATATATATATATATATATATTTTTTTTTTTTTTTTTGTGGGCCCTTCGCCGCAAGATTATAAAATACAGAAATTTATTGCATCCTAAAATTAATAATGGCGGCCAAAAACACAGGATTGGGAGTTCTATTTGAGGAATATTTTGGATAAAATTTATCATTTGATTACTTCATTACAATGAATTTTTGGAAAATGATTGGAAAAAAGTAGTATTTTATTTTACATTTATTTGTAATTTTTGGTTTGAAAACATGGAGTTTCGGATAAAGTTTCACATTGGAAATTACATGATCGGGGTTGTAACTAAGGGGAAAGAGAATGTAAATAGCCATAACGTCAGATCCGGGACAATGGGTCCTTGATCTCTTTACCAGTTTACCTTTGAATATTAGTCTAGACGATTTTTTTTATTATAAAATTTGTGATATAACAGATAATATTGAAATAACATTAATCATTAATTAATATTAATTGATTCATACTTAAATTTTCGCAAAAAAATACTGTTTTTTAACTTGTAATTTTATGATTTGGTTGTACATAAGAGAAGTCTCCAAAAACTACGGTCTGTCCCAGTTTAGGTTTGGTTAAGTTTATTGTAAACACTCAACTGCTTTGCTGGTGTCTTTTCGCTGCCAATTTTTTTAATTATTTTCTTTTCTTATTATGTTATATTTTAGAAAACAAATTATTTTTCTTAAATGATTCGATCGTTATCTCTATGATGATATCATAATCGCCCAGTATTGTGTGGCTGATTCTTATCATGTTTAAATTCTGAAAGTTGCAGTAAGGCCTGTACTATAAGTTAATACGCATATAGGCGTCTCTAGGCCTGTACTTTAAGAATATAAGTCGGTAAAATAAATTAAAGCAGAGTGAGAATCAACAGATTAAAATTTTTTCTTCTTCGCGTTGCATAATATGGTACAATGTTGCACTAATGGTGTATTATTATGGAATAAAATCGCCTCAGGTTTATTTTGATCATATTGCAACATTTACAGAATAAGTAAATCAAAGATAATAATTATTAGAAATTTAAATACCCATTAAAAATAAAATAAATACACCTAAAGAAAATCTAAATATCAATTAAAGCTAATTAAATAAATATTTTGGTAAGATGAACTAAGTCTTAAATGTTTCAATTCCGTGATCAAAGGTATTGTGCCATTGTTTTAAATTTATTGATGGAACTTTTTTTTCATTAAATACTAATATTTAACACGTGACATTTAAGTGAGCTGATTTTTGAGATTTAAATTTAATTTAATTTCGGATAGTAAATCAACTTTATAGTATAAAATTGAATATTTAATAGTTGACCGTTGCATAATAAAGGAAGGAGATGGTCCGGGGAGGCGGTCATAAATAGTGGTCAAACTATTTTATTAAAAGCCGACGTTTCGACCGGACTTTGCAGGTCTTCTTCAGGGAAGTGTGTTCAGCTAGGAGTTTCACTTAGAACTGGCTAGGTCTCTGAAGAAGACCTGCAATGTCGGGTCGAAACGTCGGCTTTTAATAAAATAGTTTTACCACTATTTAGCCTATTTATGACCGCCACCCCGGACCATCTCCTTCCTTTATAGTATAAAATGTAAATAAATTCATACTCGCATGGATATCGGTGTTCGCAACACAGTTTTGTTACTTCGCTCCATTTAAAATTAAAATAATTACCTGACTTCAGCCGATTGGAACCCGATCCTCTGGCAGCTTTGGCAGTCAGTGTCCTACCCACTGAGCTACTCTGCTCCCGATTAATAAAATAAATGATAGTAAAAGTTACTAAAAAAAAAAAAAAAATATTAAATTTAATTTCTCATACTACAGACCGTACTACCTGACTGTGATCCATATCAAAATACTGAAATGCTAAGGTTATATGTTGCTCGCGAGATTACTCTCTCTGGTATTAGAGAGTACTGGCTCTTAACCTTTCCAGTAATCGGCACCCCCTTGACCTAAAACTGAGTTCTCGCACCCCCCTTCAATCTAAGTATAAGTTCTTAAGCATCCCTTATGAAATGGGCTTCTCATCGAGAAAATCATTTCTATTTCTTCATGTTCTGTATTCACATAGCAATAACATTTACAATATATACGATTATAACTGTGTATAAATTACTCTGATAAACTTTGCACCGATCTTCATTTGTATCATAACCTAAAAATGAAGCAATGGGTTTATGATAACTAAAATATGCGATGAATACTTTTGATTGAAATCCATTTGCTAAATACCTAATAATAAAACTTCTGTAACAGGGATCAGTAATTTATCGAAATACTATCTTCTGCGACAGACAATTGAATAGAAACAGTTAATTTCTTCTTTCTTAATTTTACAACTAATTAAAATATATATAATTGTGGGTTGATGGTTGACTGTCGCGGATAATGAAGAGAAGGATGGTTGGGGTGATCAGTCAGAAATAAAAAGGCAAAAATAAATAATAATATTTATTTTAACATTTGCTGACGTTTCGACCTGAAGTTCAGGCCATCATCAGGGCTAAGAAAACAACCAGGTAACAAGGTATGAGAAACATAAACAATGTAGGTAAAAAAATTAAAGTAAAATTTTAAAAAGTAGGTAGAATAATGACAATAACAATTCTACCCACTTCATTTTACTTTATTTTTTTTACCTACATTGTTTATGTTTCTCATACCTTGTTACCTGTTTTTTTTTTCTTAGCCCTGATGAAGGCCTGAACTTCAGGTCGGAACGTCGTCAAATGTTAAAATGAATATTATTATTTATTTTTGCCATTATATTTCTGACTGATCACCCCGACCATCATCCTCTTCATTAAAATATATATATATTGACTACTACAACTTGAATTCTGAATTCTCCATGGTATTTATATTTTGAGACATTTTAGTGGTAATGTTCATGTTTTTATTAGTTTTTTTTTTTTGGCGAATTGCAAATACTCGGCGTCACGTGCAAATAAAATTTTGCATTAAATCCGCTTAAAACGTTTATGAAATGCTGAAAATTTCTCACGCTTACTGTGTGTAAGTCCGGGCATTAGTTTCTGAGATATTTTAATCCAAATGAAAAAATTAGTCGACTCGAGTCGACTTTATCCGAATGAGCTTTACACAACTGAGCGTGACGTCTCAGTCCCGTTCAATTTCCACAGAATGAAGTGCTAAAAATAAAAAGTTTTCGTTGTTTCTTTCCATCTAGAAAAGTTTGGACTTTTGGAATGCTAATCAAATGAGAGGCAGCCAAACAGTAGTTTCTATAAAAAAAATATACCGCATTAAACCCAAATCTTCAGTTCCTCTTTCACCCCTTATATTTATTGCAGATAAAACTTCTTGCAGCGGGTCTCTGTAAATACTTACTGGCGAGTTGGAAGACGTCCCTCCGAAGTACGCTGGCGGTCGACTCAAGGCCGAAGTTTGACGACATGATTTGTCGTCGTGAAAACCGAAAAACAGCGACCACAACTGTCACATGGCCCGCTTCGCGAGCTCAAGGAAATTGGATTGAAACCGCTTTTGAACTTTTCAACAATGCCCTCTTTCATAACGGCTTAGGGTCGTGCCGTCACCTTTCTGGCTTTTATTCTTGTTCTTGCCGTTCTCACTCAACATTTAACAGTATCTCGACTTCGCAGGAATTTCTTCTAACGTAACAGGGGATATAATATCTAGGTCGTCGTAGTATTGTGTAGTGACATCGATTTAAAAAAATATATAATAGAAATTATTAATATGTTTATTTGTTTATTTACTTAGCCTGTAAAATTGCTTCAACTCCCAAAACCAGACAGAGAAATCAGAATACAATGAGGAGTATCTTAAATTTTAGGGTACGAAAAACTCATAACAACAAAAAAATTGTCAAATTCATTAATACTGAACTGATCCACTCCATCTGACTTCTTCATTCTGGTGTAGATTATATACTTCTTATTGTCATTAATACTTTATTTAGAGGTCATGTTTAGTTTTACCTAGGAATGTGTTGAGTCATTGCCATTCTATTATCTCTAGGTTAGGCGCTTGAGTATCAGATGGCTCTTGACGATGAAAACGGCGTTTGTATGAATGTATATCTCATTAATTCTCAGAAAATAAAACGCAGGAACATTAAAAAATGAAAAAAATCTAACTGCATTTATGTTTTGAAACCCCGAGCAAAACCCAGTAAGGATGAAGCAGGAAACCTCATTTGGGTAGGCAACTAATGAAATTATTGAAAAAAAATTACAGTGTCCAGACTAATACTATATATAATGCAGTACATATAGTATTAGTCTGTACAATCATCAAGAAATCATCATCATCAAAAGAAACTCGGCTGTATGTCAACACCGAGAGTGACCACTTCCAAGCCACTCTACTATTACGCCAGGACCATAGGGTGCAGTTTCATAGCTTTTCTCCCACAGGCACTAAGCTATCTCGAAAATATGTGCTTTATGCATTTGTTATTTATTTCTCCGTCGAGGAAATGAAAGCCAGATTACCAGGATTCAGGCTCGCCCGAAGAATCACAAAGAAATACAACCTAAATGAACCACCAAGATCTATTGTTGATTCAAGGATTGATCCAGCTAATTACAGATGACTCGGTCAAACTGGCCGACTTCCCGAAACTGTATCACATATAATCACATGTAAATTTCAATTGAGCATTTTTTAAAGAAGATGGGGCCCCAGCATAGTGCCGAAATTGTCAAGAATTTGGGCACACTATGAAATATTGTGGCCGAAAATGTGCGTGCCTCTGGTGTGGAAGTATCCATACTCTTACTAGATCCAGAAAGGATATAGTATACACTGTACACTATATATATATATATAGTGTACAACACTATATATATAGTGTACAGTGTATACTATATCCTTTCTGGATCTCAAAAGTGATGGATTTTGATGAATGGTCAAAAGAAAGGGAATTTCACAGGGAAGTGACGAATACCAAATTCAAAACGCAATACCTTACTACAACTACAGTAAAACTCATTGAAAAATTTGAAGGTTTCAAAAGTCAACGGATTGTAGAGTGACAGATTGTATTTTCAAAATGTTGACGTGGACATCAAGACTCGGTCCTAGTTTTCAGTCCCAAAAATGTAGTTTTCGAGATGAATCGTAATTCTTAACAATAGCCTCTTAAATTTTATAATTTCCTAGGAATACGTATCACGTTTGGTTTAAGTTTAAAAATTAAAATATTTATGAAATTCATCGACAAACTAAAAATCAATTGAAAAGAAAAATGGAAGCAAACAGTTCTGTCATCACATTGAATAAAGTTCCTTGAAGTTTTCTATTATTTGTAGCTCAAAATTAACGAAAATATTTTAAATGTTCATATATATTAAATATTAGAATGCTCATTTAGTTTTAAAGTGAATAGCACTTTTTGATTTTTTTTTTTATTACGTTCATAAATTGAAAATTAGCTCGCTATATACATAGCGTTAGCTATAATATACCTAAAATGTTTGTTTTAGATAAGCTTTTCCTCAAAACGCCAATTCGCGAAATTTTCAAACAATTTTTTTTATACTCTAACATATTCGTATTTATATATTAGCTTTTAAATTGACAGAATGACAAACTCCTATTCAATATTTTTGAGTAATGTCATTTTAGTGATATTTCTAGTTGGAAAATTTATGATATCTGTACAAACAGTGAGTAAGTTGATTCCGGAGTAGTCGATTGCATTGTTGAGCTATGGAACTGTGAACAAAGGTATAAATTTTCCCACTAGAAAATTAATAATAAAAAATATTGAAATTGGAGTAATTCTGTCAACCGAAAGGCTCATATGATCAACATACTTAGGCTAACTCCGTGAAATGTGAAAATGTTTTATATAATATTATAAGGATATACTGAACTGCTGTTAGGGAATATTTCATAAATTATTTTTTTAACATTTAAAAAAAAAATTTAGAAAGAAATACAAATCTGATAGATTCCTCTTTTCTAATAGAAAGGCGCCCCCATTTCTTGGTGCCTCTGGGCAGATTCCTATTGGTAAAACTAGGTCTCAAATCTGTTACAAAGCTGTTATTAATGTTTTTCTAGGTTGATGTATTATAATTTTTATTCGAATTTATACTTTTATCAAAGATTTTCAATACCTTTAGCATGCCATGATATTCGTAAGCATCCTGGAACATTTGAGAACTGCCGAGTATGCATAAGTAGGTCACTCCAGACATGTCGGAGACCTCAATGCAGCTATTTGCGTTTATGATACTTCCTAATTTATATTCAATACTATTTATTTTATTAAATTATTGTGAGTAAGATAAATTAAAATTATCGAGTAATAAAAATATCGCAGGGCTCAACACTGATCAATGAAACAGAAAATATTTAAAAAATCAGTTGTTATTTTATATTGACCTATAAGAAAATCATGGTCAATATAATCTCGAAAATTTGCCACTCTCAGTAAAATTGAATTTTGCTTTTGAAGAAGGTTGAAATCTGATTTTTTCATTATTTATAATTCAAGAAAGGAACGAGGTAGCTCAGTGGATAGGGCACTAATCCCCAAAGCTCCAGGTCTCGAGTTTGAATCCGGCTGACGAAACGTACTTTATTTATTCTGTTTTATTGGGCCATGGATCGATACTGGAATCGGGAGACCTTCCTGGTGGCACACTCAGCCTCTATAAACTGGGTACTCTTAACTAACTAATTAATTAAGGGGGAAAACCTGGTGGTTGAGTGTGATGTCGGTTAAATCACCTCCTTCCACAACTGTTGACCAAGAAACGTTGTAAGATAGTAAGAAAAGTACTTCTTCCATAGTATTGAGCCCAACTATCTTCATTGGTTGTAGTATTTTTTTTTTTTTTATAACGAAAGATATATGTTTTTAATAAAATAAAAATGGGATTTTTATTAATAAATACTAATATAAGAAATGTGCGGTATATTTGTAGGACAGATTCCAAATCTCAGAGCTAATTCTATCGATGTAGTTCATCAATCGATTGAATCTAACACCGATGAAAATACTGAATACTGAAATATTACCTATTGAACCATTGATTTTCAAAACATAAATAAATATAGATAGAAAGTAAACTGAACATAAATACGGAGTAGGTTCCTAAACTCAACGCTGAACTCATCGATGTTTTCGGATCCGTCCCTAAATTGAGGGAAAATGATGTCTTCGATGAACTCAACGCAGGATCGAGTAAATTGAGGAATAACAACACTGAGGTTTTACTTTAGTTTCATTTAGATGATCCTTCGACCCTAAAACCCGATGGAACTACTAAGGCATCGGTTATTCGTTTGATGAATAAAAGAACGCGCTGAATTCCATCGATGGTTTGATGGATTTTCGATGGCATCGAATAAGCGACTACTGAAAAATTCCCTAACGGTTCCGGTAGCCAACAGCTTTACTTAAATACAAGATGAAGACGGCGCCAGTCGGCATTAACTATTCAAAGAGAAGACGGCACCTGGTCCCTACCTGCCGGTGTCTGCAAGTTTTTTTTTTTTTTGATGTAGGGGCATTAAGGATATCTATGATTATAATCATTTTTCTTCTGTACAAAAATCAAAATATATTGAGGTGGCTTAGAGAAATATTGCGAAATTCCTTAAAATTACATGAAAAGGATACCGTAATGTGAAAGTTGCAATTTATCTTCCATTTTCGCAGAAGGATAAATGCGTCAAACGATCTAGCTGAAATAGAAGACGGAAGTAACTACTGATTGTAATACGGAAGAGAGAATGAGAACCCCTTGAAGGTTCAGAAAAGCTTCGGACAATAAAGAAACCACAAGACAGGTGTGGACAGTTACAGGAATTAACTACAGTAACACTTATGTGTCTGGTTTTTTTTTTTTTCAGTCATTTGAAATACTATATATAATCTATCATCCAGTGAATCTATCATATAATCGGAAGTCGGCGTAAAAATAACAATTAGGTAATAAGTTATAAGGCATCACACTTCATGGATTAGTGATGAAAAAAAAAATGTTTCATCGCACTCGGTAATGTCAAGTTCTCATTGGTCTGTGGAGAAGTGACAATTGCTTGTTGTAACAGTCAAAAGGATCTTGTTAATTAACTGTTACTTTTACCTATTACATTTTTGTCACACATACCGACTGTTATCTAACCGAAAACACCAGCCCAACTTAAATTTGTTGTATCGAAGCGGAATAAAATCAATTCCAAATTACCTGGTACCTATTCCATTAAAAATACATCATTAATGCATGAATAAATTAGTATTATCCATTAAAAGAAAATATATATAGCCATACATTCAAATGAAAATAATCAAATAACTTAACTCGTATACGTGAGCGTTAGTGATGGCCCAGATCGTTAAAGTTTTAATTTTAACATTCTCGAGTCTAACGCCAGTTCGAAACCGGCCTGGGCGAGATGAAATTTAATTCGTGGAGGGCCAACAGAATGAATTTCGGTCTTTCTTCTGGTCAGGATAGGTTTGGTTGACCTCTTGCATACCATAAATGGCGAGGTTGCGGGTAAGCGAAAAAAAATTAATTGAAAAATTGTAATTGTGGCATTACGATATTTTTAAGATTCTTAAAATTAACGAAGAAAATATTTAATTCGATTAATTAACAATTTAATTATCATTTGAGTTCGATTTAAAGCAATTGATACTTCAAATTCGTTGTATTTTACTGAACCTGCTACTTATTTGCCTTATGGCAAACAACCAGAAACATTCCAATCTATTTATACTGATAACAATCAGTTGGAATTAACCAAAGAATGTTTGTAGTCGACCAATTAGTTGTCGTTTCAGCATTGTCTGGGTATTCCATGAAATCACGTTAAAATTGGAGCAAAGGATTCCATTGTTGAAATTCTGTCATAAATAAACCGCCAAATACTTATATAATTTAATACATAACTATAATTCTCATATCTTCAATTCCTGGATAAAGAAACAAGGCGTCGGCTTGATTCGGTGGATTTTAAATACTTTTTTTTCAATCTTAGAAAAACATTTAAAAGTTTACATATAGTAAGGAAATTTAATTTAATTTCCTTAAAAACGTGTGATTTTAGTTAAATAATGCTAGTTTTCTGACATTATTATTCATAATGTATTCGCCGCTCTCCTTTAACTTCTACAACTTTTTATATTAGATATTGTTTTTTCTAAAATTCTTATCTTTCCAACGGTATATTATACGTTTATCTTCTGACTGGTATTTCCGGGGATTCCTTTTCGACCTGGATAAGCATATTTATATTTTTCTGCTTTATTCAATTATCAAATTTTTAAAAGTTATATTTAGCATTTTTTCGTAACTTTGAATAACTAGAGATGATTAATTTTTTTAAATAAACCATATTAAAGGTGCTTTAGAGGAAGACGTATATGAACATTGGGCATTTAAGCCCTGTCAAGTGACATCAATGGAGGTAAGACCTGATTGATATTAAAGACCACTTCATTATACAATGATACACCGGATTTAATCAAAATCTAAATCCGTTTTCAAGAAAATTGTAAAAATGTGTTTCACTTCATATAAAGTGGCAGTTCCGGTTAGACTATTATAAGGAAAAAGTTGCTGTCACATCCAAGCCATATGCCTATCTTAAATACGTAATATCAGTTTCGTACGACATTTCGTTATTGAGCTAGACTGATAACATACACACACACACACACACAGACCATTTATCGGGACTTGGTCATTCCGACTCAGGATACCTCAAAACGTGTATTTCCGTTTCTCGTATGTTCAATTCCTGGATAAAGAAAACAAGGCGTTGGGTTTATCCAGGATCGACATTAGCATTCGACGAAATAATGAAACAGGATATTTTCCTCAGAGGAGAAAAGTAATTAAAGGAGAGACTTGAATAATTCGTATATTGAATATTCAAGGTATTCATGGAGATTGACTAGAATTGCTAATTTATTCTTGATTCAGATGGAATATTAGAATCAGCAACCTCTAAATTAGAATGGGGGGGGGCTGTTATGGGCAATAATAATGGGCAGGTTAGAGATAGCCATTGACACCGCGGTGGGCGAAAGGAATGTTGCCCAATTTAGTTGTGGTCCACACCTCAGCGAGGCCAATCTCTCTCAGCCCAGTGGAGCCACTCAGGGGTCAGAGTGTAAAATAGGCACGCCACTGAGTTTTCAGCTACCAGCAAGTTCTTATTTCTTGTAATTTTTCCTATTTCTAGAAAGGATAAAATGCCATTCTCATCAAGCAAACTGTTATAAATTGTTAATTGGAACTAAGAACCTAGTAATAGCATGTAGCACTACAACCCATGAAAGGTTTTGGGGTTCAATACTATTAAGGGAAAGCGCTGTTTCTTGGTCTACGGTTGTGCAAGGAAATGATTTAACCGAGATCACGCTCATTTTACGCAATATTATTGTGCAAATATTAAATTATTCTGTAGCAAACCTCAAATCAATAGAATGAATTTAGTACGCGTAGTTCAGTTAGAAAGTGGTAAAAAAAAAATCGCTAATAATCTATGATTTTACGAAAAACACAACTTAGCAACAGTTTAACCTTTTAAATGTTTAATTTTAAATTTAATTTAATTCTTCCTGAGGAAGATCTCGTGTCCTTCTGTGACAATAGACAATAAACCAGTTCCCTCAAAAACGCATGTACAGTATCTCGGACTAAACTTGGACAAAAAACTCACCTGGAACAATCACACTCAATTAAAAAAACAAGAACTGACCAGACGATACAAACAATTGTCACATCTTTTAGACTACAGATCTCCACCCAACTTACTAAACAAGCGACTAATCTATACCACTATACTAAGACCTATTTGGACATACGGAGCAGAACTCTGGGGTTCCGCAAAACACACACACATAAATAAAATTCAAACCACACAATCCAAAATACTCCGCAAAATCGTCAATGCTCCTTGGTTTATTTCAAATCACACCGTACACACAGACATGAATATATCAAATGTAAAATCCTACATACACAACAAGTACACAACATTTCACTCTTCTACTCTCAATCATCCAAATCCACTCGTTCTATCTCTATCTTCCTCCCTGTCACCTGGCGAGCCTCAAAAACGACTAAAAAATCAGTGGCCTAGAGATCTGCTGAAAAGTTAAGAAAATATCAGGAATTCAAGAAGATATAATTAACGCCAGCACATTTGCTTGATGCGTCCCAACGCAGTGGCAAATTTAAAATAACAAAAATAAATAAACTTTTAATTTGAATAATAAACCGTTTATCAAAGACAAGTACATTTTGTCTAGTTCAATGTAGCAATTGTTAATTTCTTTAATTAAATATTTCTTTATCATCCCGACCATTTGAACAAAAACGTGACACTTAAAAAAGAAAAACACGAAACTTAAATTTCCTTTTTTTTTTTTGCAAGATCGGGGATTGATGTATATTAACTTTTTAGTACCTTTTGGGAACTGCTATCACTTCTTTAACATACAGGATATAAGAAAATGAAATAGAGACATTAACTGACTTTAATCTACGATATGATAGACTTCTCTGTAATTAAAGTTGCGCAACTTGGCTCGGTGTTACTGAGATAACTTGTTAGCCGTACGAAAGTAGGAGTGGTTGAGTTGTATATAAACAATGAGAAGTGGCCAGGCGGAATGGCACGTGAGGGGCAAGTGAAAACCGTACGATTTTCCATCCTTGTCCTCAATAGCCCAGCTTTCATAACGGAATGCCGATACAAAAACTCATCTACAGCTGTCAAGGAACGCTTTTCGAAAATGATAAATTTTTGACAATTAACGGATTGTCTCAGGAACCGTTGTCTCTAACGAATTAAGAACAGATCGCCACTTTTGTGCTACTGAAAAGATTATTTATTTTTTTTTTTATGAATGTTATATATATAAGTTGTAAAATTCAATTTCATCGAATTTATATAGTACCTAATAAAATTAACTAGTTGGCCCGTGCGAATAATTCCCAGAAAACTTTTTTTTAGTGAAGAAATAGAAAAACAATATGGAGATAAGTAGTTCCTATGTATTGTGTAAAGAAGGAATTAATATTTTTTCCTTGGTCGATTACCATATTCGATTTAACATAATAGACCAAAATATTTGAACAAATCGCTTTGCTAGGATCTATTTTTAAACGCTGACTGGAAAGATAATAAAAGTAATAAAAACAAAATAATGCCCCGATCATGGGATTTTCTAAATTATAAAAAAATAAAATGCAAGAACAAGCAAATACCTTTAAAAAATAATAAATTTAAGCCAAGAAAAAAAGTGTAGTAGACTATTCTACTCTTAAATGTAATAACTTTGAAGAGAAAGACATTATTAAGTTTACCAAAACTAATGGAATGTATCTTTGATAATAATTGTCCGATTTTAACGATTTTTTTTTTGTTCTGCAGGTAATTTAGTAATCTTTCTAATTATCATGGGCACAAACAAGAAAAAGAAATGCATACTTTTTGAGTTATTCGCGAATAAAGTTTCTTTTTTTCCAGAAATTTCGGGAGGATAGGACTATTTTTCGCATGTGAAGGAGAAGAATATCTTCAAAATGAGTGGTCAATCATTGGATTTGATGAAGAATTGACGAAGTATAGGATAACCAATATCTACCATCTCTAGTTACGTATAAAATTATTTTTTATCAATGCGTCATATCGCGAAATAGTCATAATAATACAAAAGTTTGGAATGAGAAACTAGGTATATATAAATTGAAGAATATACAAAATTAAAAATATATATTATTATATATAAATGTGTAAGAAACAAACCATTTAAAGGGGACTTTTAAGCGGCTTAAACGACGCTAAAGGTTGTTTTCCATAAAGTCCTGACCTATTCGCAATTTTTTTTTTTTATCGCCCTCCAACATGACATGGAACTTAGATTGCTAAAGGATTAATCCTGGAATTTGTGGTACGAAAGACCAATTCTGCATGTTATATTTTTTCTCTTGTTACTTCAAAGTTTTCGCCGGTTATAAATAGTGATCTTCGCTCTACGTACTGGAGGATTTTTTCCTCTTCGAGCAATATCCGATTTCTATTTTTTTTTCTATCGATGTAACATAGGTTATTTTTTATTCTAGAAAAAAAATATTTTCTAAACTTTCTAAAATCAGAACGTAAAATAATTTTTCTTTGGCTAAAATTTTACATGGACCAGGTTCGGTCCTTCAAGATTTTTCCAAATGAGTTTCCACAAGCCTTGTGAGGGGAAAATAAACAGGAATTGGAATAAGAACTTTTTAGTATATAAGCCTTTCAGTGACTAACTCCAATTTAAATATTTTTCATTATTAATTTTAGTGATATGTGAGGGGAGTGGGGTAGCTCAGTGGTAAGGCACTGATCTTCCAATGCTCAAGGTCCTGGGTTCGAACCCCAGCTCATGGTAGAAAAATTATTTATTCTGTTTCATTAGCCGTAGGGCGACGCTGGGATTACGAGACCCTCCTTGGGGACACTCAGCTTAATTAAACAACCCAAGACCCTTCATGGGTTGTAGCGGAATTTTTATTAAGTGTTATTTCTAATGGGAAAATTTATACCTTTATTCACAGTTCTATATTTCAACACTGCAATCACCTACTCCTAGAATCAACTTACTCAATGACTGTAGAGATATTATAAACTAGAAATATCACTAAAATGACTTTACTTAAAAATGTTGAAATTCGAGTTTGTCATTCTGCTCATATAATGATCGAACATGTTATTCATTATTCCCGTGGATTCATCATTTTATATATCAAATAATTTACCTAACGTTTAATTGTTGAATTTTTTTCGTTGGTTTAGTTACAGTTTAATAAAATATTTGTATATATTTAATTTTTTTGCTTGTGAGTGAGAGGTGAGTGTTTGCCGTTGTAAAATATTGATAATAGAAAAAATGTATTAACTCTGCTTTTATTTTTAAATACCTCAAAAATCAGTTTTCAAAAATGATAAAATCACTATATAATGGCCGATAAAACTTCCCTTTAAGATTCTCATTTAGTTCCATCTCTATATTCCTATGACCACAGCACGTAAACACGCAAACGTAAGTTAAAAATATCTGCAAAGTTATTACTCGAACAGGATTCATGAGCGACCTTCAAATCTATTGACTAATATAATGAATTCGTAAATAACAAAAGCACAGTTAATAATTGTTTTACAGTATTATTGTTGAATTTAAATTATTATGCAATTTTATACAACTACGTAGAAGAGTATTTACCTTGTGATTCCTAGCCGCGTACTCTTAGACTGTTCCTACCAAACTGCTCCTAGTTCATTAGCGCTATTGTTAATTATAACCATCCCGCGGTTATTTAGTTATTGGGTCTCCCGTCATTCAATAAGCCATTATATCTTAAGGAAGCGGGTCATAGTCGACTTTTCCTTTTTTTTTTTTACCTTCCTCTATTAGCTTATCGTCCTATTAGAGGTATATTTATAACCAAATATTTAAGATACGTCTTTGATAACGACCAAGTTTAGACCAGCCATTATGGGTCACTCGTTTCGCTATCGAGAACTTCCTATTTATAGAAGCATTTTATTATCTCGGAGGACACTACCTATCTTTCGTACATGAGAATGATGAAACTATCCGTCTCTATTGCAAATTATTCTTTTCTCGTCTTCAATCGTACTTCATTTTTTAAGTTACTTTTTTAAAGATACCAAAGATTTTTTTTAATCTCCTAACAGTCAGGAGGGTTGATCGCAAAATATTCCAATATATCGAGCTACAATTGTTTACTCTCCCTTTAGTTATGATGATAATTAAAAATTGGTAACGATGATTGTTAACTTAAAATCTAATTAAAATTAATTTTGAAATAAAGAGTTTTATAAATATATGAATAAAACAATAATTCCTTCAGAAGAAAAAGGAAGAAACTAGCTACTTATATGAAATGATTCTTAAAGCTCTATGAAAAAAAAAAGTATTATAATTTATAACTGTGTTATACTTATTAAATCTATACAATATAATAATATAATTTAAAAATAGAACATATTATGATTGCTTGAAGATTTTAGCTTAGATCACTCACAGTAACAGATCTCGAGCAATGAAAAAAAATATACTTTCATCATTTGGAGGTGAACAATTGAGGCCGAAAGCTCCCCACCGTAGATCCACCATTGATTGAGAATACAATACAATTTAAGAAAAACGCTTACTACAATATAATTTAAAATATCAGGCACTGTTCTAAAGTTTCGAAATTCATGCCGGTGTCAGAACGCCGGAGAAAGTGAAAAAGAGGAATGTGGAATTCCAAAGAAAATATTTGACCGTGAGCTGAATTTCGCCGGTAAAAACAAATATGCCTCAACATTTAAGACAACTACACCCCGTTAAGGATAGTTTTACAAATTATTTCATGTTTTGCTAGTTTGTGAATATATTATTCGAAATACAGGATATAATTAATAATATTTCTTTATAGCAATTCTCAATAATAATGTATACAATATAACATACACTTACGCTAATTTTCTAAACCGAAAATCCTCAGTTTTGGTAAAATAAAAACATAAATGGTTTTTTTTTAATATCATCATTATTAATTTTCAAAAATTTTTGATTCCCTTAGACATCTGATAGGCCATTATTATTAATTATATGCATTAAAATATCAAATTGTTAATAATTTTATAGTTGAAAAACAATTAATATATAAACCCAGGAAAGACTTTCCTAAACAAAAAACTCTTATTGATATATCCACATCTTAATTTTAATCGTCTCAAAACATTTTACAGCAAATTAAATATAATATTTACAAGATTAACAGATGGAAATTTATTTATTTTATTAACTATTTTTCTTTATAAACGCTTCGGTTTAGCTGTTAATAGTAAACTTCCAACTAGCTTACGTATTTTATGTAAGAAATAATTTTTTTCTATTGCGTTAACTAATGAATAGTGATTACCTGTATTTATATGTGTTAGTTGTCCTAATGTCAGTGCATCTATGATACAATAAAGATTTCAAAATTTATAAAGCAATAAAAATTAAGTCAATACCTTAAGTTTGATAAAAATGTTATATATGATTGTTTAAAATTATTTCTTTGAAATTTATCAAGGGTATAA
Organism: Nezara viridula; assembly: GCA_928085145.1. NCBI lineage: Eukaryota > Metazoa > Arthropoda > Insecta > Hemiptera > Pentatomidae > Nezara > Nezara viridula. The sequence continues at coordinate 68,302,517 of OV725081.1, read as the reverse complement.
AATTTATATAGTTATTTAGTTGACCTTTATCTTCCAATACATAAAAATAATGTTGCCTTAGCATAATAAAGATCTCTAACAGACCACAACGGGTAAAACAAGGAATTATTACAAGCAAGTACAAAACTGGTTCGAACTTGAAGTTGGCCGATAAAGTGGAAATACATAGATTGAGGCTAAAAAAAATATCCACTTTCCAAAAGTTGATATTTGACTGATTGAATGAAACCTAAATTTCCACAAATAAATACCATACGAACCTTAATAAGAGTCGTGTTTCTAATTTAAATTTTTAAGAACGATAAATTAGTGAAAATATATATGGGAAATTTCTAGTTTATACTGTAGATAATCATTATTTTTTTATTGAAATTCCATCATCCAGTGTTGTAATTTATGGGAGAGGAATCAAGTCTTAAAATATAGGTCTTAAAATACAATTTCTTCTTGTGTGAACGAATAAATGCATTAAAATATTGAGTTCGTAAATATAAATATAAACCCACGCAGGTGTGGAATGAGCAGTTCATAGTTTGAATTGAGTAGGTGTTAAAGTATAGTTTGTAAGGTTTCCAAACATGGAATTCGACCTTGACGTGTAACCTAAACGCTTAGGGCCTCACTATCTACTTTCTGTGTTAAAAAAAAAACACACTAAGAAGGTGGATAAAAATTATTTAAACGCGGTAGCCGTATGAATGGATGATAACGAGAAGTCGATAAATTTGACCAGAGAGAGCATTTTGATTGGACCAGAGCATAAAACAAAATAAAATTATGCACTAGTTACAATTTTCAGAATTGGACAATATAATATATATAACTATAATATTTTCTCATAATTACTAAAATTATTAAGATTTCAAATGATTAATTTTATATTTATGATTAAAAAATAAATGAGGCGATCTCTTTTTTTGTGATACCTTTTGTCATTTTATAAAATTTGTTAAATATTTTTTATAGTTAAACATAACTAATGAACGTCAACTAATTTTTATGTTATGTTTGTTATGCTCTGATATTCCATGGTTCTCTTCCAGACACTAATTTCCTTTTAAAAGAACATTTTTGTGCCAAGTTCATATTTATATTTATATTTCTTAACTCTTATGTTGTATCCTTGAGTTGTTTTGTTATCAAATTCAATGGTTGTAAATTCAATAATTGAAAGGTGAATAAATTTAATATTTGTTAGTGAGATTTATAAATCATGTTTCCGCTCCAAAAATGCTGTAGGAAAAAAATTATTCCACTAAAAATGAAAAGTTCTATTACATATTACTGTACATAATTGTGTTACTAATTGACGTTAGATCAGGGTCTATAACTTTTGCATGGAATTTTCTGAGCTTTCCAGGTCATTAATGGAAAATTTCAAGTCATCGAAATAATTGTTTGTAGGTCCTCCATATAAAATTACTCTTTCTATTACTCTGCATATAAAATCTTAAACTATTTTTACTCTTTCTAAAATATTATGAGGAAATAAAAGACAACGGAAATTCTTTTAAATACAATTTTCCAAGTTACTGTCAATGAAAATAAATTATTCTATTTTGTCATGAACTACTTGATACTGTGTATCAATAAAAGCACCATCTTTAGTACTGACTTTTAAAATCAATCAATAAAGCCATAATAACTTTATTTTGCATAAAAATGCAAAAAAAAAAAAAAATTGAAGAAATATAGAAATTGTTTTGACTCTCATTTCTTAGCTAATAAAATTCCTTGGTATTCGGTATTTTTTCCTAAAATTCTCATACTTTTTCCAGCCCGTAAAAAACTATAATTTATAGGTGCCACGAATCTAATTTATTAATCTCAAAATGAATAATTTTTATTATATTATTATGTAGAATAAAAAATAAAAGAAATAAAACTTATTTTAATTATTCATTAAACTTTAAATAAGATTCTGTAAATGCTCAACTCCGATATTTTGTAGATGCATTTACTGCGGGACGCGCTCTAGTGACCGAAATAAAGATTATAAAGAATTATTTTTATGGCGGATTAACATATATTTTAGGCTTTCCATAGGGTACTTCAAGCCGCTTAGGTAGCTTTCATCTCCGTACGGGATGTCGCAGCACGTATTTCTTTCTATTTATTATCTGTCGTTTATCTTTACCTATTTCAGTACCGGACTGGATGCATATTAAGATAAAATAATAATAGTTGGCTCATGCGAATAATTAGCATTGTATATTGGTCAGTTCACAATTGACAGTATAATATAGTAATTAGTTAATGCAATATGAGGTAGAGAAAAAAAAAATGACTAGAAAATAGATTTTAATTTTAATAGATAATCTTTGCCTCAGTCAAATCATCTAAGTTCATTCATAATAATACACTAAAACATGAGTACATTACTACAGGCTGTATTTTTGCTATTAAGGGATTTCGATGATTTTCCTTTTGTTTTATATGGAATTTAGCAAGCTGTCAAATAAACAATGGAATCGTGTGGATAGGTGTAGTCATTTTGAAGTTATCAACTTTTTGTGATATTGTATAAAATCCAAGGGTTAAGCCTAGGGGAAAATTTGAAGGAAAAATGTTTTATTTTCCGATTTCAATGAAAATTCGTTTGAGAGTTTTCAGAATGCGAAATACAAATCTCATCCCTATTTCTCGTTGAAAATATTTGAACCCATTTTGCTCTTTCAGTCGAGATAAATTGTTTCAAATGTACAGATTTCTAACCGATTTCATGGCATATTTTATTTTGTATAAAATTTACTAGGATGTAAAATTCTATGATAAAGCCAGTTCTAATATATGGCTGTGAAACTTAGACACTAACCAGCTCTCCAGAAAAAGATATCGAAAGACTTGAGAGTAGAAAAGGTATTTAGAAGATTTAGTCGAGGTAGTTGTATTTATTTTATTTTATAAATTTTACTATCATCAATCAACGATCATATAAATGCGATCAGAGTATTGTTGCAACTTCAGAATTACGTCATCATAAAGAAAAATAATTTGAATCAAATTAAGGTAAATAACTTAACCGTATGCTTAGAGTTCACTATGTCAGTAGCCACTTACGGCTAAGACCGCAAGTTGAACAACCTCTGCGGTTTGTGTAGTTGGATACATCATACAAAGATAATAGGTTATAGCCATAAACGTTATGTTAAACATATAAGTTATATATATCTATATATATATAACTTTACTAATTAAAAAGCATCACTAATATGAAATGAAATTAAAATAGATTTTTATTATCCTGGGACTGTTGTCCCATTAGGACAAATTATGGATACAGAGGAAATGCCTGTGTGGCCATAAAATTAAATTAAATATCTACAATTCTCATCAAAATTAAAATATTGGAAGAAGAATAAAACAAAGACAAGAAACACTAAAACTAAACAGATATGTTTCACAAACATGTGAAAATAAAATGACATAAGTAAACAAAATTATTTCTGGGGGAACTTAAAAAGCTCTCTTATCTACTTTTCATGATCAATCGGGTTGGGAAAGAAGTAGGTGGTTAAAAAGGAGAGATTTAAATGAGAAAACTGATTGCGCATGTCGGATATCGGGAGGTATTAATGAGGTAGAATTAATACTAACGGTGAATAGAGTTTTCTGTCGGAAATCAGTTAGAACAAAGTTATCTATGTTCCAAATCAATCTTAGTGCCATCAGATATAAAAACTAATAGTGTGACGTGGTTTTAACTACAGACAATTTCTGAAAATAATTGATTCGAGAAGGTTCTAACTGCTATACTAGGTAGCTGTATCTGATTTTTTTATAATTTTAATGAGCGGTAAACATGAATATATCATATATATTATTAGTAAAGATCTGTTATTTTTGTATACCATATTTGAAGCGGTTATGTGGAAAACATTATTTGTGATGTTTCTATAATGTTTAGAAAAACTGGAAAAATATATTTTTTTTGTTTGTTTATTTAATGGAATTTACAACTGTATACAAATACAACAAGTAAATATGCGCCAATATAAATAATGGCATGTACAGGCTTGAAGAGTTACTATCCAGTGGTAGCACTCTCTAAATAATTTTAAGTAAGAAGATCACGAGGCCATCTCCTTTTCAGACGCCTAGGAGAATTATCAGGAATCGAGGAAGAAGCAAGAGTGGAAAGAAGCGGATTTGGATGGGACTGAAGTTCATCATGAAAGGATAGATATCTGGCTCGAGCTAAATCAGCGACATATGGTACATTAAGGTCTTTATGAATGGTTTTATTTGTGACAAAGTATGGAGCATTAAGGATTTTACGGAGGATTTTGGATTGTAAGGATTGGATACGATAGGAATTGCATGGTTTGGTGGAGCCCCAGGAAAAATATATTACACTAAAATTCCAGAAGATAAAAATTCTAATTTATATATATATACATATATATATATATATATATATATATATATATATATAATATATATATATATATATATATATATATATATATATAATGTAAACAAACAAATTCTGCATTATTTATGTTGTTTTTAGCAATAGTTATATGATTTGATAATCCCAAGTTTTTTTCTGAAAATGTTAATCTGATGTTACAGTAAAAAAATCACATTTCTGTCTTTTTTCATTAATTACTACATGGGCAAGGAATTGCCAGTAGAATATTGCTTTTGAAATAAGTAACCTTTATTTAATTTAATTTAAAAAGGATAAAATGAATTAATAAATCAATTCGACGTAAAAACCTCAAATTTTAGAGTTTTGCTATCAGCACTTAGTTAGAACATTGTCCCACCAGAAAAATGCAGTTTGGAATAACATAGTTCTAACTGCAAAATTTTTATTTTAAAAATGTTTTAATAAGTGGTACATTTAAGGCATAGACAAATGCACAATCAAGCTTTTGTACGAACGAAATTGTAAGTCTAAGTAACAAAATATTCATACTACAGTAAATTGTAACTTTAAAGCTTATAATGAATGCAGTTAGAACTTTTTTCCAACAAAGGCCAAAATATGTAAAAAATGCGAGTAGATTTAGTAAAATTTAGCTGATGATAAGAATGAAAGATTGGTATATATATATAAATATGTATATATATATATATATATATATATATATATATATATTATATATATATATATATATAATATATATATATATATATATATATATATATATATATATATATATATATATATATATATATATTCATTAAGGAAAGTTAGTGTAGTTATCAGTAAACAGACTTACTTACAGAGTAAAGTCACTTAAAAAAATATTGATTATTTATACAGTGATACATTAACTGTGATAATATTTTAGTTTAAAAAAAATAAATAAACTTACGTTTTAAGATAATGGAAATTTAGACCTCACCTGAAAAAAACAAAGAACATCATTAGAAAAAATAATTTATTTTTTTAAATAAATAAAATAATATTAAAACCAAATAATTATAGCACTTTTTAATCTAGAAATCCAAGGCATTTCTCGAATTTTCCAAGGATTACAATTCCGTCGAAATAAAGTATAACTATAAATTTATCGTAATAGCAACAAAAAGATACTATTTTTACAACTTTGAAACATGAGTAAATTACGCGAAAATAAAGTTTTGACTCTTATTATTATTTTTTAATCTCCATAGGGGTGATTTATTTATTTATTTTTGTGTAGTTCACTCAATGTTCTAAGTTATATATATATATATATATATATATATATATATATATATATATATATATATATATATATATATTGATCATTTCGTTCCGATGTACAAATATATTTTGAATAAAAATAAGAATATCGAAACATGGCCATATAGGTGAAAGCAACATTAATTGTTTTAATGAAAGTATTACTAGGAATAGATAAAGTATCTTTGATTCTCTCGGCATTTAAAACATGGAAAAAAAAGAAGTAACTTTAGGAGGCTTAAATTATAAATTAATGTATTTTTGAAAAAGAACTACTGATTAAAAACCAGGATTACTTTTTGGTTTTAGGAAAATTAATCTTATATAGACATAGTGATTTGTCAAAAATGATTGTAAGAGATAATTAAAAAGTTAATAAAATAAACCTATGTAAAAATCTAGATAAAATAGAAGTACCTCTTTTAATTAATAAAATATATGATGAATATTAGGAGTTTATTAATTTCAAAATACATTTTTTTGTAGAGTAAAGTTTCCACATTGTTTATTAATTTCGAAAATTAATTTGCAAATATCAACGGGAAATGCAGAACAGGCTATCTACTCTTCGTGAGATAAAGGTGTTCTCTATCATTTGGACTAATTGGTCTAGAGGAATTTTACTATCGCTGGCCATTTCCTTTTGTAGTTTATTTTAGAAATACCGTTGCAAGTAGTTATCGTACGGCGAGCCATTTTCTATTTCGGTTCCGACACCATTTCTATCTAGTTTTACTAATTGACTTTTGCGGGGAGCTCGCAATAACAGTTTTACTGTTCACTGAAGCATGGGAATCGGTTTGCGTTTCATTTCAAATACGAAAAAGCAATTAATTCTTTCTTTTTATTTTTTAAATTAAAAAAAAAACCTTTTTATAAATTAATTATTAATTACAATTTTTAAAAGACGTAAAATAAAATTTTAAAAATTGGATTTGACTAATTTCGACAGACTAATTTTATTTTATTGATTCATACCAGGCTAATTATTGGATTCATCAAAGTAAATTAGTTTTAAAAAAAAAAAGAAGTTTTGAATCTGAAAAGGTTAAGCGAAATATTTCAGATTTTTTTTTTTAAACTGAAATATTTTATTAAGTAATATAACATTTTGTCATAGCGCAGCCAATGGCTATGAATGAGTTAATTTAAACTATATATACAGAAAATATTAAAAAAAAAAAACAGAAGCTAAATAACAATAAATATATATATACCTAATGATGTTTAAAGTAAAATACAAAATAACACATTTATAGACTATTTACAATCATACATGAGAATTCCGAACCAGGTTTATTCCTCCACAGGCAGAAAAGTAGGAGTCTAGGAGATCCCTGCGCTACTCTCTCGACTGGTCACTGGTATAAAACCCAGTGGAAATTAAAGCTAGAGGAGCTTGCGAGAGGAGTTCCTATGCTTGCAGGAATATATATAAGCTCTTAAATATATTTTAGTTTGTTATTATTAATAATTCCGGTTTCCTGACTGTGCCGTACTTTTTTTTTTTATTGGGGTTGAACATTTTCAAGTACTTCATCTTGAACTGACTGTATCACAGGTAACCAGCCTTTTTTAGCCAGAATAGGAAGGCCCAAGATTCTTTCGTGAGTACGTCACAAAATAATAGTCTATTCGCCTAAGTAAAATTCGAACCGAGGCCCTTTTCTCCTCTGAAGGTTTATTATTTACTGAATTATTAAAAAATAATTTCCACGGTGCTGTGATTTGCATCAGATTAACTACACGGAGTTTTACTCAACGGCTTGCCACATCAGAAGAGGAAGTAAATGCAATAGAATCAAAGGCTGTAACGCTAACCATCAGATAAAAAAGACCACTTCAGTGTAACCAACGACAAGACGAAATGTTTCCGGCGAAAGTACATTGCCAAAGCTGCCCCTTCCACAATGCATGCTCAGCAGCCAGCGAATGCTCGGACATTTGATTACGCCGGAACGGAACGATTAATGAAAGGAGCGGACAGTTGAAGGGAGGACGGGAAGAAGATGCGGCGAGGGAGGTGATGGAGTGCGCTACTCGAGGATCCTGGGTGTGCTTTCACTGGAACAATCCGATCGGGGGTCACTTTCTCGGCTTACTCAATATTAACGCTTTTCTCAATTTAGGGTAAAAAGTAACCGGTGACACATCCTCGTTTACCTGTTACTTTCATCCCCTCGTTACGGCCCAAAGCCCTCTGGTGACAGTTCTGTTTGATCGATAGTGCGGCTACTGTTTTTCTTAGCAACGGTTTATGAAAGTTAGTGTCCTCAACAATTACAAATTCTGAATAATTGTATTTAATAGACATCAGACGGATCCTTCACAGTCAGTGAGGAATGAAATCATTTACGATGATCCCTTCGCATATAAGTCATACATAAGTCATTTTAGTTCCGTTGATAATGAGACACCAGATATTGTGGGTGTGGTGCACTGTCCCTTAAGAATATCATTAATTTAAAAAAAAACACCGTTTGACTATAGTCCAAGCATTGGATAGTTCCACAAAAAATGGAACTACAATAACTGCTTTCTAATTCTTGGAAATTGTTTTTATTAAAGTTGAAAATATTAACCATTATTTAAATTGGAATGATATGATGACTTAACTGCCGGGTAAACTCCAGAACTTTAATATGTAATACTTAATTGAAATTTCGGAACTTCAATGTATATCTAAAGAATAATGAACGGTTGTACAATTGGAACAAGCATTAGTCATTGTTTTCGTCTCCAATTAAAGCCTGTTTGTAGCTAGCAAGAACCAGTTGACCCCGCATCTGTTGCCGGAAGCTGACGTAGGATTTTAAAATGGATACTAAGCGTGTGTAATCATAGTGTAATTAATATTTCAATAATTATAGAGACATTTTGAGCAAGCCAAAGTAAATACAACCAAATATGGTTAAATAGTTGTGCACATCTAAAACATACGTAATATGTTTTTACCTATCGGAATGTTGTCTAAGGGCTATGTGAAGTTGCGAGATCAGTCTAATAGTTGTGTGCAATAGTATAATTTCATATTTTATTTCCCTCTGCTATTTTCCTATTTAGGAGACTACTAATAGCAGTTGCATACAACAAAATGCCACCTTTGCCGCAAAAGGACTAAACATGTAAAATTGTTACATACGACTATTTGCACTAACCGTAGCGATATGTTTGTCTGCATATATAAATAATCAGGACAGTCGTAATCTAAATAACTATATATCGTAACTATAAATAACTATATATATAACTATATATCGTAATATAACTATAAAGCTTTATTTATAATAGTTTTACTGGGACCCATGCAAAGGTTGTGGCAACCCTCCCTCTCCCTCAAGTTGTGGTGGACCTGTCAAAGAGCCTCAGCAGTAAACCAAGATTCGATATGATAAAAAGATATGTGTTTTTAATTCCTAGATTATATTTATATAGATGGTTCACTTCATAGATATTGTAAGTGCAGATTTCACTGTTTGGAGTAAAAAATATTTAATATTTGACCGCATCCTGTAATTCCTTATTGAGTAATGCTCTGTGGTTCTGTTTATATTGGTTTAATTATATACATATCTCATTTTGCTTTAAAACATTTTTGGTGAACTATAATTACCCAGCAGTTTTCAACAGTTCTATAAATTGTTACATGTTGTTACAACTTCTGCGAACTTGACCAACGAAATTTGCTTCAAATGTGTTTGTCGATCTTAACAGTGGATTTCTGAGTTGTTTTTTGTCTTTTTTTTTTCCTTAGGTTTTAACTTTATATTCTCCATACTAAACAATGTTAATTATAATCTTTATATTTTTAAACTCTTTCATTGAATAAGTGGCCTAGTTCCTAACGAACTGTAAGATGGAAACTAATAAAGAATAGGTTAGTTCTAGTGGACTAGCGGCCAACGTTCACATACCGTTAGACCGTCCAACCTCTGAGCAAAAATTACTACTACGGGATGTAGGCGAGTAATGAACCAGCAGTCGTAGAGCATTTGTCGAACCATGTAATCTTATTGCTTGAAGTCTTCATGGAACATGAGTCGGCAATTATAATTCAGAGACAACTTCAGTAATCTCATCAATGTACCTACTTCGTCTCGGTTGGAATTGAAGAGCTTGTTATCAACTCAACTTGGATATGGGCATCATTAACAATGGAATGGCGACAAGAACTCTCTCTGTCTTCCAAGCTGAAGTTCTCTCTTCTAAACTTAGCGAACCACTAACGAACTGTTCTCCCTAGAGGTTAAAAAAAACTATGGAGCGGGCTTTTTACCACAAGATAGAAGTGAAAACATTAACAAGGTTAGATTAATAATATCAAATATAATATATAATATTATTCTTACTATTACCACTACCAATACCAGTATCAGTACAGGACAACTTTTCCTGAGGAGCGGTTACACTCCCGGAACGTCTATCACAGTCTCTTCGTCGCCAGCTCACATACCGTTCTAATCGTGCCAACGTTAACTGTTTCTAGGGACAACTGTTCTTATAATTGCTACATTTTTCTTATGGAGGAACAGCGCCGATTTGTTTTTTCCTCATAATGAGCCTTCCGTTCCGCCTAGGGTATTTTTTTTTCCCCCCGAAGTTATACAAGGGATGGTATGTAGCTCTAACGGTGGTTTCTTTCGACTTCTAGTTCTGTGCCTAACGAACGCCTTGCTTCCATGTTCGTGAAGGTTACGTTCATCGAATTTCAAAGGCTCCTCATCACAACGGTGTAACGGGGAGTAGAAGATTAATTAAGGCTTTAATATATCGAATGAACTTACTTGGGTAAATGTCGAGTATTACAGTCAGGTGGTATGCGAATAAGCAAATAAAGCTAAAAAGGGAACGTTTTGATATATTTAATGAAGTTTTTTTTTTCAATTGTCTGTTTGCATCGAAACAAATCAACTTGGTTGAATTGAATTCGCCAATACAATTCAAGTGATGAAGAACTTAAATGAGATTGTGACTACACTTTTTAAATAATAAAAACAAAATTTAGCGAAACTTAAATTGTGGTGCGTATTGGATATATGTTTTTAGTATTAATCATATAGTATTTAGCATCAAACTATGTTGATCAACTTGACACATTTAGAAATTATTCCGTGATACAGACACCTTTTTATCAAATTATTAATATTCGCCTGAAACTTCATAAACAGCTTCATCTCATCAGAACCTACAACAATTTTTTTACGAAAATTCTCGGAATTGGGATGTTTTCAAATTACAGATCGGCAAACTTTGTCTATTATGGTAAAAATTAATTAGGCACTAAAAACTCGTGTATACCCATTTGCTTTCCGCATTGATAGTAATATAATTTCATTACAAAATCGAGATAAAAGGTGGCTTACAAAAATTCAAAATAACGAGGTTATATACGCCAAACGGGCCAATATTTTTGGTAGCCACCTTTTTTCTCGATTTTTTGAGCAAATTAACTTACGATCCAAGTAGAAAGCAAATGGGAAGTTTTAGGCGGATTTTCATAATTTGACAAAATGTTCTGTACCACAGACTAAATAGATAAAATAAAACTTTCAATGATTTTATTGTTTTCCAAAAAGATATTAAATTTAATATTTATTCAAAATAAAAAAAATTTAATACCTATTTTATATTTTATTAATATTCAGTTAATAATGAAATATTAATTATTTTAATATGGATATTTAATATTAACCTCAATTTACATCTTCGTTTTAGACATATCGTAAACGATACAGCATATGCGTTATCGTTATAATCGAATTAACATCCATCATGACCAAACTCACCACAGATTATTTATTATGGTATAGACATATATTTCTTATACACATAAATACTATAGATATATATTTTTTATAAGGTTATTTAAAAAATATTGAGGTTGCAGCTAACACGAAAGGGGGGCGTAGATATAAAAGGTCTCAGGGTCAAGGAATATTTTCATCGTGTCCTTTCGCTTTGAAAGTACATTAACATCCTGGTACGACGAAAGCGAAGCCTTTCGCCCGGATAAAAAAAAAAGTATGCTACACTAAGTATGTCCGTGTATTCGGTCATAGATATATAAAGAATATTTGAAATATGTTCCAAATAAAAGAGCTAAACATTTTTAAATGTACTTAATACTGTTTTAAAAGTACAAATTTATGAGCGTACAGTCACATAAATTTGAACTAAATAGGTGAGGGGTTTATTTTGTTTATATAGCTAGATATACAAAATGGAATGAATCAGATCCGTGCAAAATTGCTTCCTATGTTGGTCCATGCGAGGATACCGTATTCGCCTTGGACCAGCAACCCACACAGAATCGGCTTCAAGGTAATATTGAATGCAAGCTCAATTCATTCGATTGATTCCATCGACACTGGTCAAAATTTTATCTACATTTGGGGAATATGCATTATGCAATGATGCCTTAAAAAAAAAGATAAGTATTTGAAGTTTTTCTCAACGAGGGCGATTCATTAGTAATAGAATAGAGAATAAAACTAAGAAAATCTATAAATTATATAACAGTAACAAGTAAATATAATATTCCTCGACTAAAAAGGAATTATTTTTTAACTTTTAAATTTGTTTATAATTAATTATAGATAAAATTATATATGTGACATAATATTATATAATTATTTAATTATATAATATTTGAAGACAAGTTGATTGAGATGTTCAGTCAAAATACCAAGTAAAAATAAAAAAAATATTAATTTTTATTCTTAATCACTTGACCGAATGACAAACTCCAATTTCAACATTTTTGATTATTAATTTTAGTGATGCTCGCCTGATTGTAAATAATGTATATAGATATGCATGTGTTTTTTGCTTAATTTTAATTTTCTTATTTTTAGGTTATTTTATTTTATTTATTGTATATACTTTTTGATTATTATTAATTGTTATTTTGCTTCTATTTATTTTATATTTTTTGTACATATAGTGTGAATGTTTTCATACCTCACTATAATTAATGTCCAAGTGACAGATTGTTGTAATACTCAATAAATAAATAATTTAAATCTGGATTCAACTTACTCACTGTCTGGACAGATATTACAAATTTTCCAACTAGAAATATCACTAAAATTACTTTACTCAAAAATGTTGAAATTTAAGTCATTCTGCCAACTGAAAGGCTCATATTTATTTTACCCCGTATATTTTTATTCCTGATCAGTGGCTTAATATCAAAGACGAACATCTGTTATTTTAAAAAGTTGACAAAAAGCAAAGTTCCTTTAACATAGCTTCAATTTAAACAGATTCTCATCATTTGTTTTTATGGTTTAATTTGAACATTCATCAGAAATGAAATAAAATCATCAGAAATATATTTGAGTTGAACCTATGAAATCAAAATTTTTCTGCGCTTTATGAAAATTACAGGTATTCGTATTTAATATGAAGCCACTCCTATATATAAATATATTTACTTATTTTAACTTTGTATTTTACTGAACATCCCAACCGACTTCTCTTTTTACTATAGTCAGCCATCTATCCACAATCATAATTATATAATATCTTTAAATAATATATTGTTTCTCATGGCTTCTCTCCTCTGTCCTTTTTAACACGTGAAAGGGAGATATTTTTATTTTTACTAAAAACCTGGCTGAGATAGATTCTAATATACCATACTAGTACTTCAATACTTGGATAACGGCTTTGAACAGAAAACGAAAATACTTAAATAAGTATTTCTAGCTCAATGCTCATCTACTTATCACGATAAAGAAATTATAATCAGTAAAAAGGTTTAGCAAGATTTTTTCCTAAGTGCAAACAAAAATTACGCAAAAAACGATAAAAGTGCATGGCTGAAAGTAAAATTATCGGTTATTAAAAGTAAGAGGATTATTTCATCTTTCAAATTAATTTAAACAAACTCCTTGGGCCATTCTAATCTACATCTTTTATTATATTATAACACCACTGTAGTGTGTTTGGTGTAACTTGAGAAGCCAGATATTGTATAATGGACATAATAGGGGATGCAAAGGTTGGTGGAATAGAACTTGGAGCGGAAGGGTACTTACCCTGATTGGTAGAGTTGGGTAAGGTCAGACGCTTTTTGATTCTTCTGTTTCCCCGTCCTAAGTCTCAAGTTATATCAAACATTCAGAGTGTACAGTTTTATTTATTTATATGAAAAGAGCTTTTGAACTCAATCAAATATTTCATAAAGTTAATGCATAAATTTAAAAATTTGGACTGAATTTTATTTACTGTGGTGACCCATTTCAAAGTATGTTTGACCATTAAAATTTTTTTTTACTTCTGGCAATATAACACATCTCATACCATCAAATTTAGGGAGTTATAAATTAAAAAAAAAATACTATAAAGGTAGAAACACGAAAAACAACAATAGATAATATCACCCACCACCTTCTCAGAATTTTCATTTCAATTATTACCTAATCGTAATCACTGTCATATCTAAACTAAGGCGAAATCATTTAAATATCTTTAACATTTAAAGTTAGGTTATAGTCCGTGGTACAGACCCTTTTTATCAAATTATTAACATCCACCTGATATTTCGTGAATAGCTTCATCTCATCGTAACCTACAACTATTTTAATCACGTAAGCTCTTGAAATTGGGGCGTTTTCAATCTGGAAATCAACAAACTATGTCAATTAATTAATAAATTAATTAGGTACTAAACATTCGTAAATATTCATTTGCTTTTCACTTGGATCGTAAGATAATTCGATTACGAAATCGAGAAATATGACGAATTAAATAAATATTGGGCTGTTTGTCCTTTACAACCTCGTTATTTTGACATTTTGGAGGTGTAAGTCACGCCGAACCGCTCAATATTTTTGAACCTTTTTTATTTTTGTGCAGAAATTATCATACGATTAAAGTGGAAAGCAAATAGGGATTTAGGAGTTTTTAGTACCTAATTAAATAAATAAAGTTTGCTGATCTGCAAAGTGAAAACACCCCAATTTCAAGAGTTCCGAGAAGTCTCGTTAACAAAATACTTACTCTGGTGGATGTTAATAATTTGATCTGTACCAGGATGTTAAAAAGGGATCTGTATCACGGACTATTAGGTTACGTAATTTTTTATCACTCAATATTTTAAGTCATTACTGCTCTTCTTCAATTATTTTGAGTTAATTTTTTTTTAAATATTTCATTGAAAAATATTGTTTTTTAAAAAGAAATTTAATTTGTTTTCCTTTCCTCGTGAGGTTATCTCGAAGTATTTTTTGGAGGTTTATTTCAATTCATAAAATTTAAAAATTAAAACATTTACATTAAATTAAACATTTATTTTTATTAATCGAACTGAAAATATTTGAGAATTATTATAATATTTATAATGGGCTGTTAACTTGTAATTGGTTATTTGTTTTTTTTAACAGTTCTTAAATACTGTCTGGGATGAAAACTAACTGCAAATCTTCATTTTAACTTTTAAACTGAATGATAAAATTTTTAAACTAATTTATTTTACCTAAGTAAGTATTTACATAAGTAAGAGAACGCTGCCAATTTTAAAAGACAATTATTTTTAATTGAAAAATTGCTGTTATTTATTTTACTTCCAGATCTCGGGAATGTCCTATCCCTTTTTTTAAATTGTAAAGATAATAATAGCTATGTGAAATAAGATATTTTTTATTAAATATCGGTATTAAAGTAGCAAAAATATATAAGCATACTGGGACAAGCGTGCCTAATCAATATTTTTGACGAGTCTCCATTAAATAAATGTTAATTTATATAAATGATAAGTCTATTTTGGAAGAATAGGTATCTGGATTAGGCTGAATCGGTAACATTTTGAAATTTGTGGATAATTTTTGAAGTGACAAAGTAAGGAGCTTGAGGATTTCGGATTGTAAGGATTGTATACGAGAGGAATTTGATGGTTTAGTGGAATCCGAAAGGTCAACTCCATAAGTCCAAATAGGCTTCATTGCGGTCCAGTAAGTGAGTATTTTATAGTTAATTGGAAACTTAAAGCGTTCGTCTAGTGAGTGTCGGAGCATCCGGAAACGTGGAGCAGTTTCTTGTCGTTTCAGTCTTGTATGAGGATTCCAAGTAAGTCGTTTGTCCAGATGGATCCTTTGATAGCGGATCTGTTCAGCAGTGGTAAATGCAGTACTCTTAGAGGAAACTGTAGTCATTAATTTATTTAATTCTCCGATTTCGACACTATTCTTCAAGGCTATATGGCTCATGAGTTTGGGAAGTGACGAATAGGTCATTTTTATCTGATAAAATGTGTATCACCACTATATGTGGTAATAGTAGCACTAGAATGAGTTGAAATATCTAGTAGAGGATGGGGCTGAAGACACTACCTTGAGGAACATCAGCTGACTCAGATAAGAGTTTTGAATAGGCATCATTGTGGTTTACCTTTAATATTTTTAACTTTTGATTTAAATTATTAGTTTTGTCAGTTTATATTCTATAATTTTTTTTTCTTGGATAAACTTTATATCTGTTTATTGAGAAATAATACATTTTGCCACACTTAAGGGCACTGAGTACTAAGGCTGAGTGGGGCACATTCATATATATATATTCATCAATATACAATACAATAAAAATAAAAAAATAATAATAATAAAAAATATACATCAATATAACAAAGGCAAAAACTATATAAACCAAGGAAATGTAACTTAGACTTAAAATTTAAATAAAATACAGAAATTCGTAGTAAAATTAAATAAACTATAAGTAAAAGAAATAAATAGAAAAACATTCATACTTAATTACAATATTTACGGTCAGGCAAGAGGTATCCGAGTCTAGCCCTTCCCCCCACGTGTGAAGTACAAAGCGAGACTCAAAGAGATCCCAGCACTTCTCCCTCAACCGCTTCGCCGGCATTACCACTATTCTATATTAGCATAGCTTATCAAAGGATTGATAATAATGAAGGGAATACATTTACGGTTTATATTTGAATTAAAATGTTCACGCAATTTACAAAGTATTAACTGTATTTTCTAGCTAGTTTAATATTAGGTATTACCAATGCCTCAACATATGGTATGGATCATGTTGGAGAAAGATTGGAGTGATTGGCCAGTTGAAGCTCTGTGAGAGAGTAGCTGACAAAGAGGCGTACTTTAGTACTGTTATCTGAACGAGCCATGCAAATGCTATCAGCCTTCCGACGGTACAATACTCCGAGGTTCCCACACACCTATCTCTTCCTGCCTCCACGGTAAAGTTCTCCGCTCAACTCTCTTCCAGTCACTGAACTATATAAATAATAATTGTACTATCCTAGAGAATATATTATGGAACGATCGACTTGAAGAAAGCGTATCGTTTCTGAAAGTCACCGTGCTCTTAATTATTCAGACATCAGAGAAACAAGATGGAGATAACGTCAGGATTGACAACGGCACATCTGCAAAGATAACGTTAATGAACCGTCTTCTGCATCCGTCAGGTGTCGCCGACACGTTTCAGATCGCTTGCAATTCTATTGTTCTTCGGCCTATCTCGAGAACTCGCGAGCGTTTAATATGTATCATTTACCGAGATAAGGCTACGCCACTCCTTCGAGGCAAAAACTCAGAACAATGTCTTGAGGGGAAGTAATGATCGTGTACAAAAAAAAAAAAGTTCTGAATATTCATACTTCGAGTACTCGTGTAAACATTTATGGCAACGATTTGCACTACATTTCCTATCTTAAAAGATCTAAAAATTACGACAAATAACCTACAATTCGAACATATTAACTTTATTCAAAATTTACAAGGAAAAAATCTATTTAAATTTCCTTACAGAATACTGTTACTTTATTCAATTACACATATTTATTTTTTACAATTATTATTCGTAATGCAATAATTTTCTCTAAAGGGAATGGTGTACTTAGTCAACGTGAAAACGGTGTTTTTACATCTAGAATTTTATCCGTTCTTAAATTCAATGATAAACGATATTGATTTGGATATAATCCTATAGGTTGGATTTGCAACCAAGAATAATGTCTAGAATACTAGCAACTTTATTTTAATATATTATTGCATAGGTGGGAAACCTTATCATCATTAGAGACCGCAATAATTCTTTATATTTTACTGTTGCCATTTTTATTTATCACTAAATACACACACCGATATACATATATTCAACTTATTTCTATTTATCTTCAAAGTTTGTTAACTAAAATAATTAAATATTAGTTAATTCTAGCGCTGGATTGACGAATATCACGCAAGCGTTTGGAGGTCGCAGCTAAGTAGGTTTCCCACCTATGTGTTATTGTACAAAAAATGAGTCACTTTTTTAAAAAAAATTGCATAACAATTGCAAAAAAATTACATACATTTTTTAATCAATTGAGAATGTTATTTTTTTTTTATAATGAGTGAGAAATCGTCCAAGAGCCTTTTTAAATAAATTTTACTTTTACGATTTTTAATAAATAAATATTTTTGTAAACTAAAATAACTGTTTAATTTTTTTTTCACACTTTATTAATTTAGCAAAGACGTTTAAGTTTTTTAAAAAGCTGAATAAGTAAGCATTGAACTATTATAAAGATCACTATTACTAATGAAATAATTCAAATGCACGTTTAAAACCCAACACCCACGACCAACAAAGACTATTTAAAATTTTAATAATTAAGATTAAAAAATAAAACAAATTTGCAATGAGGAACTCAATAATGACAAACTATCTTTTCGCTTCCTTATTGACTCATCTTTGGTAACTTATTGAATCATTGACTCAAGCTAAACCGCTGTTAATTTTAGCATTCCGACGCGTACAACGTAAGCCCATGGCGTCATCTACGAAATTGTAAGATGAGCATGGATTATAACACCAAATAAGAATCTATCTTGTTTAAGATTTTTTCAAAGTACTCTTAATAGCAACGTATCATCAAACAGTAGAATATTACAATTGAAATTTTTTATTAAATAAAATCACAAATATTGATAATCAGTAAATTTTATTGTGAGATATTTATAGTATTTCAAACATAGGAAAGCACTATATAATTAAGTAATTTCTTCGATGCATTTACAACGATAGGTTTTTCATAAAGTAAGTAATTTTTTTTTAGATTTCCGTTCCTAATTAATAATAACTTATTAATATTTATTTTGTGGGGAAAAGACGTTCAAACGTTGACTATGGAAGTGAATAACATTATTATTATAAAGATAATTAATTATAACAACTTAGTTTTACTGTTCCATTTATAAATAAATTGAGCAATAATTACCTCCGTACAGGATAAACCTTCAAATTAGAAGTTTATTACTGGACCTGGGGTAGGAAGAAACTTGTAAGGATATAAGCCTGCAGTAATAGAGCTTAGTCCGAAAACTAATTGCAACTTTTAGGTCGCCCTTGGGTTAAACGAGCGGGCAGTAGATTGGCAATTCTTGTCTGGCTTACCTTCACCTTAACTGCTCGCTTTATCAGTATTTCACGTTTGTTATTGTCTTTCTCACTTGTGAATATTTAATTTTCTGCATTCATCAAAAGGTATCGCTATTATTCTACATATTTTTTATAACTGTTCAATCCATTTACAAGCCTAAAAAGAGGGAAAAATATTTCTTCATTTGATACCTTTTCTCTCAAAATTGAAATGAACCAATTCATTTTATTCTGGGACTAAAGTCCCTATAAAATAATAACAGAGTTCAAATAATACATACATCAGTCTGGCAGGTGGATATGATTAGTGTTGCAAAAATGTGAGACCGAGACGAGTCTTGGTCTTGCAAGCTCAATCTTGGTCATGGTCTTGGTCTTGCGCAAAAGTCTTGCAGTTACTTGTTAGCTTATTACTAAAAATATATTACTGTAATTTTTTAGCTAGGAGAAACCTAAGTAAGCCCGAATGAAAAATTAGAGGAGTTAAATGCAAAAGTATATTGGTTGTACCAATTAATAACATATAGTAACTATGATTGTCAAGTATTAGTAACTATTTTGACTTAATTTTTATTTTTAAAATCGATTTTTTTTCCAGTCCTGGTCTTGGTCTGGCAACAGTTAGGCGGCCTTGGTCTTGGTCTGGCAACAGTTAGGCGGCCTTGGTCTTGGTCTTACAAAGTGCAAGACCAAGACCAATTTTGGACAATACTAGATATGATACAGATATATATATACAAAAAGATACAGATATACACAAAAAATACAGAGTGAAAAATAAAAAGGCTCTTATCATTTAACTATTGGTGAGCAATTGTATTTGAAAAGCCTAACAATTTTTATAAGCTGGTGGAAGTTTGAATGTGTGGTAGGCACTAGCGCATTTTTGAAGGGCCTTCAGCCCGATATATTTTTTTTTCATATACATATAACAACAATTGATTAAAAAGAAATTAACTACCGATATGAAAAGGTGTGTTAAGTTGTTCTTGAAGTCCCATTAAATGTAATTACACGAACAAGAATACTTTAAGAATTAGTTTTTAATATATTTTTCTGTAAAACATGGTTATATTTTATCATTTTGGGGGAGGCTTCAGTCCGAAAAGGAGCCGGGTAAAGCCACTTCAACTCGGTGCATAGGGAGGAAACATGGGTACGTCTGGGAATACTAAAGATGAATCTTAGGAAGCAATTCATGATAAAAATTACAATATTATTGGTGTTTTGAATTTCTGAGGAGAGAAATGTTAATAAGGTTACAAATTTTTGGAAGGAACCTATATTTGTAGGTAAATTGAAATCCAAAAACATAGGTTCTATAGAGTTTTATTATAATTGTACTAAGTAGTGTCTGTCATCAGTCTCAAAAATTTGAATTGAAAATTTTTTTTTTTTTTAAAGTTCATCTGAACAGTAAATGTAAGGTTCATATCCACATAGGTTTAAGGGTGTATGTATGATTTAATAACTGTTTAATTTTCAGCTTTTTCGTTTTGAAGTGTGAGCTCCATTTTTTTTTCAAAAAATTTTTTTTCACGATCTCAAGTAATCATTATAATTATTTTCGGTTTCTACTTTTAAATACATATTTGATAAAATAAAAAACTTCATAAAGTTCTTCTTTATGACTATCATGATATCGAGCTATCAAAAGCTAAGGAAAAATAAAAATGATAAATTTGAAAAGTTGCTCTGACACGAAGATATGACGTAGCGAGCTCGATCAGAAACTTCGTAAATGAACAAACTTTTATCAGCGGTTCCAGCGAACTGGCTTCTGCTGATAGAGGCTGTTTAGTTCGTGTCTTCGCTTCAAGAACCATTAATAGAACTAGAACTTGCTGTATTCATGAGTATTTAATGAATTAATTTATTGAGCTGTACGAAATAAATTTATTTTGTTATTGTTTTTTTGCGTTAGTACTAGTGATATAAGCCGGAAGAGAAAACTCTCATCCATTCAATTCCTTTCTTTAGCCCAGGGCATCGCTTATGAACTACTTTTACTCCCGGCTGTATTTTCATTTTCTAGAATAGATTGTACCTTGAAGAAAACGTTATACTATAAGAGGTACCACGCACTGATGTTATTAAATAAAAGTGATTATTCGAGTTTTTTAACATATATTTAAAAATGATATCAGTTTATAATTTTTGAAATTTTTAATTTAACAACAGATTCTGTGAAAATCTTCATAAGCATCATTTCAGAATTGTTAGTGAACATTAGAAATTCGGACATTTTGTACTTTGAAAATTATTTCTGATTTTATATTAATAAAAATAACAAAAATTTTCATTTTCTTTTCCTCAAAAAAAAAAAATGAAATATGATTTTTCTTTTTTTTTTTTTTTGTGGGGAGGTAATAGTCAGTCATCATGACACAGTCAGTTTTTATTGAAGGACGTTTGTCAACTGTTCCACATTTCGTGGGTAATAGATTTTTTGTTATGTGATAGTTTTTTATTGCCAACGTTTTCCAAGCTTGTGGGTCATCACCAGGGCATGTTACTAGCACGAAAGATCCAAGTAATCGTTTTTAAAACGTTGGCATTAAAATTCTTAAAGGAGTACTTGAACATCTGCAGTATTGATAACATGTCCTAATGATGATCTACAGTTGGGGTTGAACTGTTGACAGTAAAAATCTTAAAAACTACATAATATAAAAATCTATTTAGAAAATTATGTAAAACAATTGGCTAATATCCTTTAATAAATATGATTTTTATAACAAATCATTTAAAATTGAGGAAATAAATTTTCATTATGACTGGTCAGTTTTCCAAATTTACATTTGACTGTTTATAATAATCTATTACAGGTTAACTTAAAGGCTACTTCTTATGGCTTTCAAAATAGTTTTCTAGATAGAAGCGCTGAATGTCCCATTTGTAATACACGTGAACCCGAAGATTTATAGCATTTTCTGTTGCATTGCTCTACATATATAGCTTTCAGACATAAGTATTTAAATGAATATATTGATGGTAAATGTGACGATACAGATCAAATAGTATAATTATTAGATATAGAAAACAAATCCAATGATTTAAACTGGTATGTAGAAAGTTGTTTAAAATTAAGAGACCTATTTTTGTTTGTTCAAGAATAAATCGATTCATCTATTTTTAATGTTAATTAAGTTTAAGGTTATATATAAATATAATATTAGGACGAAGCATTATATTTTAATTAGCTGAAGAAATATCGTTTTGTTTATAGTTATATCAAACACACTTATTTTTATATCATATTATATATGGTTTTTACTATTAATGTAGTTAATTAGGTACCATATTTATATATATTATTATAAATGTATGTGTATAAAACTCAACTCCATTTGTATGGGTTCGCCCGAAAACAAATAAAAAATTTATTTGATTTTTATTTATTTTTAATAATCTATTACGTATAATTCTGTGAAAGGAATTGAAGTAAAACTGGTATAAATTATAATGAATACAATTAAAAAAAGTAAACAATTTTACAAAATATTTCTGCCAGGATATAAGTAAAATATTTACATTTTTTCTAAGCACGAAAACAAAAATAAAATATACATAATACAATAACTGTGCTTTTATATTTTGGTAAATTACAGCTATCATAAAACAAGATATTAGAAGGAGAGAACGAGATGTACTTAAAAATAATCAAAAACTACTGCTTTTGGTTCACATTTTCTATTTACTTAAATAATTGAAAAGAAAACGAAAATCATTTGAAAACATGGAGAAATGCAGGTTATAAGTGATAAATGGACAAGAAGATAATTATTTCAGTTGTTTATATTAAAAAACAATGGCCACGTTATTAATACGAGTATTCACAATTATTATATAGAAAGCCGGTGTATTGTTAAGAATTATGAATAAGAGACGAATTGTAAGTTTTTTTGTGACTGTTGAAGTTTTTCAATACGGGATTGCTAACAAGATATGGTTTCCGAATTTATAATATTTCTTAGTCTAACTAAGTCAGGGAGAAAAAAGTTTTCTAAACATATCAGCTTTTTATTTTTTATATAATAGTGTGTTGATATATTTCACTGATTCCGACATTCCGGCGTAGAAGATATACTAAGCCGGTACATCTAGGCGCTGTCGGATGACCTTCAAAACAGGATAAACGGCCATTAAACTTGGATTGCGGTATTTGTTAAATTCCAGGCAATACGTTATTATAATTAATTATTACTTAGGCAATAACGGTATCATTTATTTTTAGTATGTACTGAAGCATTTGTGTTTTATCAGATAACTAGATGAAATGGGTATATCATATTGTTGATTTTTTGTGATACTATGGTATGTTAGAATTGCGATTAGTTATATTCTCCGAGTAAAAAAAATAATTAATATTGAATATGGTTATACTGACTAATGTTTACAATTATATTGTAAAAATACATAAAGTTAACTATTAATAAATATAAATTATTATTTTCTCCATTTTTTTCCCTTTCTCAGCTAAAATTTATAAGGTTAATAATACAAACAATTTTTATAAATAACTTTTCTGAAGGGTTAAAAATGTACAAAAATTAACAATGCGATTTCACTGAAAGCATAATGGCTCGGGTAATTTTTAAAAAATATTTATTTAAAATGTATTTCTTTATATATACAAAATATAATTGAATACGTAAATATAATAAAGAGTTTCTATTGCCCACTAATACTGGTAAGTTGGCCAATCGAGATAAGTGATATGACACCTCTTCAGCCATACAATACGTCATGCATTGTAGTCAAATGAGAATTTGGTACTACTGATTCAGATAGCGTCTTCACACACCATATCTGTGTCATTTGCATTGTCATTGCCACTCCTAGGCATTGTTTGGCACTTTGCTACGTATGAATATGATACTGCCATCCAAATATTTAGAATTGTTAATATGAGATGAATTCTTTTATATACTCAGAGTCACTTCAAATAAAACCATATAGAAAAAAAAAAACAATCTAAAATCCAGAGAAAAGCACCATACATTATTACTTAATAGAAATTGGAATGCATGAAAGTTTCCTCAAAAAGGTTCAAATAATAGCTTATAACTGGTCGATAAATCTTGTTTGATTAATTTATTTTAAATATTTTTTCTTTCAAATTGGTATCTTAATTGTTTATACCATATAATAAAGAAATTATATAGGAGATATATTTAGCAGTTTCGATATATATACATAGCAAAAGACCGAATAGACTGGCATTAAATAACCATTTACAATTGGAAAGAAATCATAATTAAGGAAATTGTAACTGGAATATTTAGAACGATTCAAAAGTTTCATAAACTAAGAACACAACTGCTGCCATGAAGAAAAAATAAGTAATTTTAAAGCACTAAAAGAGACTCTCAGGATTATGACAACAGCGACGAAATTTCTAGAATTTAATTTTTTTTTTTTTTTTAAATAAGGCTTTAATGGAAGACAGTGAAGTTATACAGCAGCTTTCTAAAATTAAAGGTAAATTGAGGATGGAAGAGAACCTCGAAAATGCAGTACAATGAAGCAAACGAGTTGCGAAGAAGAAAGTACGGCGTGAACCTATTAACCTGCAAATACAATACGAAGAAAGCTTAATTCTCACAAGAGTTTTATGTACATATGAATTGTGAGAATCTCGCAGATTTCAAGAAGTCAATCCGAAGAATTATCATAAGAATCATTACAAGAGAAAGAATATTGAAGATAAGACAGAATACATGAAGACATTTTAACGCCCTTCGAATCATCCCAAGTGAACGTCATATCTGCTTCAATCAGGGGTACGATCTATTGTATTCGATGGGCTGTCAGTAGTGACGAAAATTAAACTGTAGAAGATTTACAAGATAGGTTTCGAGTTTATTTTAAATTTAATTTTTGTTAACAAGCATTCAGATTGTCTTCCATTTCTAATTACTTCAGGAAGTCATCCCGTAAGTAATAGAAATGATTCAATATTTATTTCATGATAGATCTACACCCCAGAGCCACTAGCCATTTGATCCATCTATCAGAACTGTCAGCTGTGTATGGGCAATAGACGAGGCGTCAATCCGCCGTTATAGCGAGCTGAGCTAGCCGCCGCAGAATGCAGTCGTGACATGGAGCTATAGGAGCTGCCCACCTGCACCACTTTTTGTTAGCTCACAGCAACTTCTTTTTCCCAACGGTCCTGCCAGGACTAGGCTAGGAAGCGACTCAGCAGCCTTCAAGGGGCAACCCTACCGAGATATCTAAGAAACGGACAGGTTTCTTTAACAAGATGGATCACCTGTTTGATGTGGTACATTTCAACTATGTAACTTAGCATGGAAGGTTCTACCTACATACAGTGCTCATACTTGATTTTGCTTCCTCGCCATCGAAGGTATACCTTTCGAAGCTAGACTGATCTATTTCCTTTTTTTTTAAAACATATAATGTGGCATAGTGAGGTACCTTCTTTTCCTCTAGCTTAAACATGCTAGCGTTAAAGATCAATCAATCCCACATTATCGATGATAGAAAATCGTTAGAATTAACTTAAAATAAGAGATAAAGTAACTGGATACCACAACAATAAAATAAGTGAAGTTCAAGAGGAAGTAAAGGGGGAATTAAAACTGAAAACTACTTGTTATTTCTGAAGCAAAATTACTATTTATACCCTGAGATACTCCCAACTTCGAGATACTCTCACCACTACACTGAGTTAAAGTGGCTCTTCCCCTACAATTCCTCTATCATATCATCAACAGTCATCGTCCTTCCTACGCCTACAACCTTCTCCAATTCAAGTCCTGAGTCCACCCCCTTTTCAGAAGATCTCGACCTTCCGACCTTTACATTCCTTCTCACAGATCTGCCTCGTTACAAAATCGTTTATTGCTCGCTTTGTTAATTTCTGGAATTACCTTCCTATCAAAATTCGGCATTCTCCTTCCCTATCTACATTTAAAACCCTCCTATTCCAATTTCTACCCCAAAACCCCCGCTAACGTTTTATGTAAATTTACATATTATTCAAAATGATTCACATAATGATATATTTACATATAATTCATCACTTAAATACTTACTATCAGATTCTTCTTCTTTTTCTTTTTTTTTTCTGCAGAAGCACAGAGTTTATTGCTAAAAAAAATGTAATGTATTTTTTATAAGTGTATACTTATGTTTTACCACTGTACATAGTTTTAAGTGTCATGGCATGGTTTCAACTGTTTTGTATATAGATTTTTTTTATTTTGTACATAGTATGTTTAACTAATATTTTCTTTACTTTTTTTTTTTTTTAAGTTTACCTTTTATGTTTGTTTTTACTTAGGTCAGATATAATACTTTAATTTTGTAGTTTTTGTTATTGTAAAGGGACTTCGGTTCCAGAATAATATTATTTTTTATTCTATTCTATTCTATTTACAGAAGCTTGAAAGTAAGATTTTACATAATTATTTAACTGTGTCTGTAATTTACTGAAAGAATCACAACTGTGCTACGAGCACTATTTAGACTCATCATAAAGTTCTATCCCTTGGCAAAGCATATTTGAGAGCATAACATTAGGCCTGATCTTGTTAATAAAAGATCTGCTAATTATTACATTTCTATTACCTTCCATAGTTAATTCAATTATCAAAAATCTACAAAGTTTAAAATGAAAAATCGAATAATAGTCGAAAAGCGTTTACATCATTACATAAAATTCTGAACTTTAATTCTCAATTTCTGTTTTAATAATTTAAAATTTAGTATAAAGTTCATGGGTCAAGTGATAAATAAAAAGCATTGTTGAAAAATTTGAAAGATTGATTAAAAAAACATTACCAGATAATGTTATTATAACATTATTTTTGTAAATAGTTTTAGAGCAGTCAAAATGCATTTCTGTAATCTGAGTCTTTAAAGATGCAGAGAATTGGCATGAAGAAAGACTTATTAAATTCTTCACATACGATTGAAGTGAAAACATCAACAAGGGGAGATTAATAAAATATGAAATGTCAATTATAAGTAATAGTCCATTATAAAGAGTATCACATGCTGAACATTTCCCTCGCTTATAGTATGCAAAGCCGATTTTTAGTTTCTGAGATATTTTAATCCTTAATCTTCAATAAAACTCATTTGTTACCATTTGGTTGTCGAGACTATTTTTTCCGTTTTCCTTGTCTAATACGACGTCGTGTTAAGATACAATTTTGAATAATAGGTGATTACAAAGAGGATGAAATGATGAACATTTTCCTCACTAACAATATGCAGGACCGATTATTTGTTTTTGAGATATTTTAATCCCAATGCAAAAATACGACTCCAGCCGACTTTACCTCAGCGATACACAACGAAACTCTGACGGCTCCATCTAATTCACTCTCCACAAAAAAGAGCAAAACGCGATTTTTAAATACTTTTTTTATCATTACTTTCTGATTGCAGTGATGTACTGCGAAAGTTATCGAGTATAAAAGTTATCAAGGAACGTGTAAATACTATTTATACTGCATCGATTTAAGTGAATGTCAGTAAGAAATTTAATCTATTCGAAGTTTAAATTAGTTAAGGAGAAAAACTTAGGAGGTATTAAGAATCATGTTTTTTAAAAGGGAACATCCAATCGATATTGTAATTTACGTTTTAATTTAATGAATTTACGCAATATAAATTAATTGGCATTTGTAATTGAATTGGTTGGTAAATTATCAGAAGGAAAGTGCAATTGATTATCAAAGTTAATTACAATGCTATTAATTACAGAACTACACTGGAAGGTACAGCAATACTCCTCTTATCTGAAATTAGCGAGTTCACTAACCCCCCGGCCTATCCCCAACTGCCTTACCTTTCAACGCTGGGCGCTCCTCAAGGTTGCCTCTTCCAGGTCAAATCCCCTTCTGTTTCTTTCGTTCAGCTCTGTCAAAGAATTCGCTGCGCCTTAAAATATCCTCCTATTTGATATTGCTTTTCTATTGAACCATAGAGTAATTTTGGTCCTTCAAACAGAAATAACCTGGTCCTCTGATGAAATATTTACTGCATACGTTTTCCGCAATAAAACAAGTCGTTCTATTTATATTTAACGAGACAAATACTTATATAATACGTATATTATATAATAAATAAATACTAGCATACACCAGCGTGAAATTTCACAAATAAATATATATTTTACAATATAAAATTATTATTAAGTTTGTCAATTCAACATAACATTTATGAAGCTTCACCATGACTACTAAAGTAACAATTTACTTCATTAGTGGTTAGCTTGACCTTCTAGAAAATACTCTTAAAGTTTAATAAATAAGCAATAAGACACAGTTATCCGTGAACTTAATCTAATTTATTATTAAAGTTTCTCAAGACCTAATTATTTGGTGCAAGGCTGTCCAGAAATGCACATTAAATTTTTCGGGGCACATTTTGACGGGATTTTGAATTTTTAAGAAGGGCATATTTTTCGAATGATAAGTTTCAAACCAAGGGACATGGGGAAGACATGGAACGGAACGCAGAATGCGTAAATGTATATAATATAATCTACATTTTAAGAAGATCAGATCAGAGCAAGAACATATTTTGGGAAGGGAGGTAAGGTTCATGCCCCATCGGTGTTGGGGGAGAAAGAGGAAAGATGGGATCGAACCCCTGTTTGGTGAAGAAGAATCTTGTAGTTCTTTCACTTACTAAAAGTGTGGACCTGGATACATTTTTAATTTATTATAAATATCAAAAAGTCTCTTTCCTATATTATCCGAAGTACCCCTAGGGATCATTAAACTATTCTCCCTCATAATACCCTTTCAATAGATTCATAGTTTGTCGAGGACTGTCATAAATAACAATATTTATTTCTAACATTTTTTTAAACAAATTTGTTAACATTTTCCCATGGCAACCATAGTAGGCTTTTGGTAAAAACTTTAAAACACAAGATCTTGATTTGCCCGCCGTATAAAATTTTCCTTCGTTGGATACCTCATTTATCAAAATCTATCTTTCCTAAGAGCCGAAAAAAATAACTTTATATTATTGGTGTAGAGTAATTAATAAAAACTAATGTGTCCGAAATCCCTAAACAGAAAACTGATTATAAAATATTTTCATTCTGTGACCAACAAATAAATACTGAAAAAGTATTACAACCGTGTATAAAAAACTAAAGGAACGAAGGAGTTCTGTAGTGAAATAATTAATATACGTTTAGAATCATACCGAATAAAAAATACAATAATAAAAAGTTTTAATTTTATAATTTATTGTTGCAATATTATATTTTATGCGTAGGTATAATGTTTTTTTTTTTGTAATGATATTTTGCTATAATATACACTGTTGGAAGCGTATTTATATGAGTTTATAAAATAGTAGTGTATATTAGAAAAAGATAGTATGTAATAAATATTTTTTAGAAATTATACTTGAGAATGGACGAAGAGAGCCCGAAACATTGTCAAATTTATTCACTGGAAGAATTAAATTGAAGAAGTTTAAAAGGGTTGAATTATTTTACAGTTTCAATCAAGCAACACCTTTATTGCAGTTAATTATAACATTTAATATAAATATTTTAGTTGTGAACTCGTTGTTAAAAGTCATAAGAAGTTGACAGATCGGTGACTTGGGGGAACAGGTAGAACAAGTAGTATTGGGGTTGATTGTCGAGGAGGGTTGCATACATGTCACAACGTGCATGACACCTTTTTAATTTATGGATCCTTGGGGGTCCATAAATTAAATAAGTTGTAAAAGGAATTTCCAACATAGTTTAATTTCTTGAATCAATTTCAGTAATGTGATTATTTTATTACGTTTCCTTTGTACATTTTTTGCATTTAGTGGTATGCAATACCAGTGACGTGTTTATAAGTGAAGCTCCGGAATCTCCTGGAGTCCTGCTGAGCTCAGAGCAAGTGGGGGCACAACCATAGTTGGAAATTCCCCATTATGGTGACAAAATTGTATGTAATTTAGTTACGTTTTTTCTAATTAGCTAAGATTGTTTATTTTATGGATGAAAAATATAGTATAAATGATTATATTCTTTATTTAAAGACCTTGTAGATCTTTTGTCGCCTTCACCAGCCTTCTCGATCTCCACCTATTTTGGATCAGCTTTCCAGGTTTCTGCATGCAGCTCTGCAGCATCTTTTTCAGCATCTCCATCCATTTGGCGTTTGGCCTTCCACGTGGTCTCACGCCTATTGAAGCATTTATTGTTGTTTAGAGGGTTCCAGATGGATTTTCCTCCGTTAAATGTCCCGTCCATATTAACGTCCTTGTCTTCATATCATGAGATATTGTATAAACAGTTTCTGACAACAGTTCTTTATTGATTTTTCTTCCCCAAACGTTAGCTCTCTGATTCCAGATCGCTGCGGTTATAGTGCAGACGAATCTTTCATTAATCTTTAAACACTTCCAGAATGCTGGTTAGAGTGCAGCATTAATGAAAATTTACTGTTATTTATTACAGTATAGAATCTGCTTCCCTAGGCGTTAGCATTCAGGTCCCAGATCACTCTGGTTGTTGTGGGAAATATTTTCTTCTCGAATCTTTCAATACTTTTCACCAGGATGCTGATCAGTGTCTAGATATAGCAGACGTAAATATGAACTGGCTTTACCATAGAATTTTACACTCTTATTATGAGATTTCTAAAGATTTTTCGGGTCCTAAATATCTTCGAATGGCAGAAAAAGCTCGGTTTCCGCTCCAAACCTGTTGTGTTACCTTAGATTAAACTTATAGGTGAATTTCGGTCAAGACAAAACTGACTTTGTAGTTTTAATTTTCTAGTCACATCCTTCAGGTTTGGTGGTATTTTCTCATAATTTTTATATATATATTTTAGGCCAAAGGTCTGTAAAATAAAACTGTGTATATTTGGTGACCTTTGGCCTAAAATATATGTAAAAAAAAAAATTTGTTGTTTTATTTTTTAGATTACCCCCATACCAGAAAGAAACGTCTAGAAACCGCCCGACTTTTCGACTATTGGAGCACTTACTAGACAAACGCTCGGAACTTCCAACTATTCAGACTAAAAGACCCACATAAATTACTATAATAAGGCCTATTTGGACTTACGGGATGAGCTTTGGCGCTCTACTAAGCCATCAAATTCCTCTCGTATCCAATCCCTACGATCCAAAATCCTTCGTAAAATCCTCATAAATTCTCTATCAATTAAATCATTCATAACGACCTTAATGTATCATATGTTTCCGATTTAGCTCAATCCAGATAAATATCCTTCCATAATAAACTTCTGAACCATCCGAACCCTCTTGTTTCCAACCTTGCTTCCTCTTCTATTCCTGATAACCCTCCGAGGCGTCTGAAAATAAGAATGCCTCGGGACCTTCTAATATAGAAATATAATTGGAATGCTACCAATGGGTAGTTACTCTTCATGTTGTGCACGTCATGTTACTTGTTTCATATTTACTTGTATTTATCATTTAATACAGTTGTAAATTTCATTAACAAAAAATATTTTTTTTAGGTTAACCGTAGTTTTGGTAATACCAATTATAACTTTATCAAATTATTTATCTGAATAAATGTAAGAAACTATTTTAATCTACCAGAAATACAGCGTGTTTCATTACTACTAGTTTTATTTTATTTTTTAGCATTATTGAAAGAATATTTATTTCTACTTCTTTTCTAGTTCTGGTATTGTTTAGTCATACTAGAAAAATAAATAAACAAATTATTAAAAAACAAAAAAACATGAAAATATTAAGATAGTCCAAGCAGAAGAGAACTTGGTTTCCAGCCTTATTTCACCTTATTTAAGTTTCTTTAGAACGCTTATATTTATTATTTAAATTAAGCACATACTAGTAAATAAATTGTTATTGTAAATATACAGTTTAAGATTTGAGGACGTGGAACCAATGAGAAGGGAAATAGCAGTACACTTTCCCTCTGTTCGGCTGACACAATTAAAGAGCAAAAATGACTCAGCTCAGACACCCAGATGTCATGACACTCTCTCCGCATGCCTCCTCATTCTGGTCCCTAAAATACCATCGCTAAATGGTAAGGCTTTTCAGCACGCAACAAATGTCAAACGGATTGCGTGGAGTAGCAAAGTCTCAAATATTTTGCTTTACATTGATATATAAATAAAAATCAAGATTTTGTGGATACAAATTTAAAATAAGTAACACTAGTTCATATGATTTTATGGATTTATTCATCTGCTAAAATTAGTACGCAAGGATCTAAGCTTGGTAAAACACTAAAGGATTTTTTTTTTCCTACCCCCCAGGAATTTCTTGATTTCAAATACAATATATATATATAAATGTACTAAAATTCAAAATCAGCACTAAAGGATTCTGGATAGAATTCTTTATATACTATTTGAATTGCTCAACATTCTCAGCATTAAAGTATCTACGAAAACGTAAAAAAGAAAGAGAAAAAAAAGCAATATTCTTCTTTAACAAGGCCAACATCAACGAAGATGAGTCCTTCAGAACCATTAAGTCAAAAAGCACCGTCCCTAATCGAAGCGAGGCAGCCATATCTTATACAAAATACGATCGACTCTCGATAAATCGAAATCCAAGGAACTAGAAGAAAAATTCGAATCATCAGGAATTGCCAAGAACTTAGAAAAATCAGGAAGAAAGAAAAAAAAATTCGTTTTCTTATATTTTTGAAAATATGTATGAGCTTGCATTAATTTTGTATATACCTCCTGTAAAAAATATGACTAGAAAAATTTCGAATTATAAAGAGGAGGAGTGGTCTTATTCGAATTATAGAACGTTCTCTCCACATATTGTTACGAAAATGATTTCGAAGTTCAAAATGAATTCGAGCTGTCAAAATAGCATTTTTTCGATTTATAAAATTTGAATTATCAAGAGTCGACTGTATATAATTTATGTGAACTAATCTTAATATTTAATAAGAATCATATAAGAAAAAACTTTTTTTTTTATTATTATATTCGATTTAATTGATGACACATTAAAACGCATATAAGTACATTTTATAATATTAAAATTCGTGAAAAAAAAATTATTTTCGGAACTATTCCATTTGAAGTTTCCGTTTACTGACTCTACTAAAAAAAAAATAATAATAATAAAAAAACCTCTAATACCATCCAGTTAATTTGTTTGGTTGTGATTGGTTCAGTGATTTGTAAGTACCGCTTCTTAACCGACAGTTTTACAAGGAGGTGATGTCGTCAGCGTTCTTGTTCAACCTCCAGGGTTATCCTCCGTCACAAGAAAGTGCAATCATCAAGGTAATGTACGTCACAGGAACTCTCGAGCCAAAAGCCGATACACGGATGGGATAACAGAATAAATAATCTTCATAAGCCGGACTAGAAACCGGGACTTGGGAACAAGGATTAATGTTACCCAAATGCGAGACAGAGACGAGTCTTGGTCATGCAAACTCAGTCTTGGTCATGGTCTTGGTCTTGCGCAAGAGTCTCGTAACAGACTTGCAATTACTTACTAGCTTATTATTACAGAGATATTATTGTATTTTTTTAGGTAGGACAAACGTAACTAAGCCCGAATGAAAAATTAGAGTAGAATAGAATATTGGTTATACTAATTATTAACATATAGTAACTAAGATTGTCAAGTATTAGTAATTATTTTTCCTTAATTTTTATTAAAATAATCGATTTTTTTTAACAGTTCTTGTCTTGGTCTTGCAAAGTGCAAGACCGAGATCGATTTCAGACAACACTAATATGAATTTAATAGCTTTTTGCCCAAGCTTATGTCTACTTCAAGTATATTCCTCACGTTGAAACTAAATGTAGACTGAGGTATAGTCATTCCTCTAGCTATATTGCATATTCCGTCAAAAAGGAATAATTGTATATAAAGATCTGTAAAATATCGTAATATCGCTGTAAAATAATAGCGTTCTTGCAAATTGAAACAGTACCGTTATTTCTTTTACTTACGCGATGCTCTATTTAAACTCAAACGCGTTTTGAAGTTGAAAGTTCTGGATTTTTAGTTGTTTGCGAAATGACGTCTGATTCTCGTTTTAGGATTCCAATTGGCGCCGACAAAATATGTCGGAGAATTTCTTTTTGACTAGCGCTTTTAGCTTTCTCTCGAGGTATTTGTGCCCACTAAACGATGCACAGCCATAACATAGGGTTGTTTTCCGTATCCTATTTATTTATTCAGGTTGCTTTGTAACGCCTCTAAGAAATTATTCTGTTATTTTCGTGAAAATTTTGAGGAAGTGAATATGCGACCTTTCGGATATGAATATGAAAGATAAGCCGTGACCGCAGGCCGCCGCATGCTAATGAACTTATTTCAATAGACTTCCGGGTTCGAACCGCTAACTGCAACTCATTGATGCCACCTGTCCCTTCGGAGGTTTGGGCCCCAGGAACAAAATTAATGGGAGAGGAGTTGATGAATCACTGGACCTATTTAGTGAAACCTAGCCCTATGATCTGAATAATAGGATAGTTTACTCTGATATATTATATACAGCTATTATACGGCTAGGAATTTTAGTTATGGCCATAAATAATTAACGGAATAGTTATAAACAAAAACATCTAAAGGAGGTTGTGGATATTCGATAGGATATCTAATTATTATACGTTGTCTCGTAAATAAAGAGAAATATTTTAAGAGGTAGTAGTTGACCTGAACAGCTACAAGAAATTTCATATAAACCATGATCCAATTTTAAGCATACCGGTGGAAATATAATTTTTAAGTCTTTAAGTAAGCCATGTGTTTTGATGAAGCAATACATACAAACAAATTTAATATAAGGACAGCCGACTCTCTATGA
Organism: Nezara viridula; assembly: GCA_928085145.1. Classification (NCBI taxonomy): domain Eukaryota; kingdom Metazoa; phylum Arthropoda; class Insecta; order Hemiptera; family Pentatomidae; genus Nezara; species Nezara viridula. Next base: position 68,267,634 of record OV725081.1, on the reverse strand, counting down.
TTCTAACTAAAAGCGACTACAAGAAAAATTCGAATTATCGAGGCTTCGGGTTATCAAGTAGATTGAATTATCAATAAGAAAGAAAACAAATTATTAAGAGATCCTTTGATAATTTTGAGAATATTTATGAGCTAATATAAATTTTGTTTATAAATAGCCTGATGTAAAAATTATTATTAGGAAAACCTCGAACTATAAAGAGGGGGAGGTGTCTAGTTCGAATTATATAACGTGCTCTCCCCGTCTTGTTACGAAAAGAATTTCTAGTTATCGAGCTATCAAAATATTTTTTCGATTTACCGAAGTTAACAGCTGGAGAGTTCGAATTATCGAAAATTCAAATTATTCAGAGTCGGCTGTTAAAAGACATAGAGCTGCAAAACAAGACTTGCTTTGACAAGTTTAAATTTTTTTATTTATTTCTTAATGATATTTATAACTGTATTAAAGAAATACATTTATTAAATTTAAACATATGGATAAAATGACGTGAAAACACTTCACTTGAGTTGAGAAACTACCCAATGGTAGCACTCTAATGATATGTCTACATTAGATCACGGGGCCTTCTTTTCAGACGCATCGGAGGGTTATCAGGAATTGAAGAGGAAGCAAGGTTTGAAACGAGAGGGTTGGGATGACTCTGAAGTTTATTATGGAGGGATAGGTATCTGGATTGGGTCAGTTCTGAAACATAAGAAATATTATGATCATTATTATTTATGATCATTATTTAACAAAATAGGGAGCATTAAGGATTTTGGATTGTAAGGATTGGATACAAGAGGAATTCGATGGTTTAGTGGAGCCCCATAGGTCAACTCCATAAGTTCAAATAGGCCTTATTATAGTCACGTATATGAGTCTTTTGTAATTAATTAGAAGTTTAGAGCGTTTGTCTAGTAAGTGCTGGAGTAATCGGAAACGTCGAGCAGTTTCTTGTCGTTTCAGTCTGGTATGATAAGTTTTAAATAAAATTTTAAAAAACACATGTAGCTAATCAATACCAATTTAAAGTAATAACTTATTATTGTAGATTAACTTTTCTTAACAAAAAGATAAATTAAAAAAGTTGTTGAAAACAAAGGTACTTTTGTGTGACAGAATATCAAACCGTGTTGTTTTTGTATAAGACTGGAAAGATGATACCTCAACGTTTTCTTAAACAAACCTCATGTTAATTAATGTAGGCATAAAGCTTATTAAACCAGATTTTTTTTCTTAAAATAGTGCATCTATATTCAATTTGGAAGATAGTAAAAAAAATCGAGAATAATTTATGATTTTAAGAAAAAAAAAAATGCATAGGTTAACCAATGCGGCTAATGCAGAGCCCTGTTTGAATAGTTTTGGAAAAAACAAACTATACTTCCTTTTGAATTTGTCTACTTTACAATTGCTAATTGCTTAAATTAAATATTCATTCTAGTTCTACATTCCTATTCAACAAAAAACATGACACTTTAAAACCATTAAACTTCAATTTCTTCTGTTCATTATTCCCAGAATTGGTGTCTTGAGGTTTTATTTGTTATATAAATTAGGCCATTATTCACCAACATTTTATTTATTAGCTATTTTATTACGACGTTTCGACCATCACTAGGGCCATTTTCAAGTCTGGAAAATTTCAATGTTATTATTAGTTAACATTTAACATTTAGAAACAAGTTTTTTATTCCACATAATTAACTTATCTAACGATCCATGTCATAACATTTTCAATACACATAGATTTGTATACTTTTTTTTTTTTTAAAACCTTTCATGTACGTAACATTACTCATTATAAACATTTGATTATTACTTTATTAAGTCCTCCATTAGATATTCATTATTAAAGTCCTATTAATTTTTCAGAAAAAGATTAAATTGTCTTGATATTTAAGAGTTTCCCCTACGTCATTTCTGGAGGGGCTGACTTAAATAAAAAAAAAGTATACAAATCTATGTGCATTGAAAATGTTATGACATGGATCGTTAGATAAGTTAATTATGTGAAATAAAAAAAAATTGTTGTAAATGTTAAATGTTAACTAATAATGATATTACAGTTTTCCAGACTTGAAAATGGCCCTAGTGATGGTCAAAATGTCGTAATAAAATAACTAATAAATAGAATGTTGGTGAATAAATAACAAATAAAACTTAAATTTCCTATTTCTGCGGAAAATCGAGCTATAGTTAACATAACTTTTTTTTTTTTGTCACTCTTAAGGTTTGCTAACACCTATTTAAATATTTCCTTTTACTTACGGGACTTGGATTGAAAGGAAATATTATGGAGTGAAAGGAAATAATTATAAATAATTTTATTAGCCTCTATGACTTTAATGGCAACATTAGAAAGTAAAATGTTAACAAAAAAAAAAAAAAAAAAACGACTGTGAAAAAAGTTTAGTTAGTTACTGATTACTCAGACTGTGACAAATAAAAGTCTGCTCTGAAATTTTGATTGTGTATTAAAAAAAAATACTTTGAGTCGAAAATGAACCATCTTTCTGTCGAATTGCGTTTTCATGAATTGCGTACTTGATTGATTCAGAGAAACTTTATTTCATGACTGAGATATTAAGGTAATACCAGGTTTTCACTTGTTTGAATTTTATGGTACCGTGGAGGTAATATAGGTCGGTTTCGTCTGCGATTTCCTTTACCATGAGGTCATTATTGGTCCTGGGCATGAGAGTCGGATGGTATGGCTAGAGGTGTAATTGGGTAGAAAGATGGAGGAGGTTGAAGAAAGTTCTTTTATCTGGGACGGTCCTACCTATCCTGCATTCCTACCGCAATATCTTTCCTCGAGGAACTGGAGAGCCTCCAGCAAGTGTTCTGGGTTCGGTTTCATTTTTGTACATTTATTTATATATTTTTCCTATTAAATGAATACATCAGGCCCTTTTTACTAATTTATTACAATATCTCTTTTTGGATTATCATTTTTGTATGAAAATTGTGCTAATAATTAAAATGATAATTATTTTTAGAGTTTATTTTTTATTAATATATCAACATCGTTCATTTTATTTATTTACTAATTAGTGAGTAGTTAAAAATTGGTTTTTATTGAATAGCTTAAAATTAATTAGAAATTTAATTTCTCATGTGTTCTCTGAGATTATTTTTTAAAAAAGGTATATTAATTTTCAAAATACCTATTTTCTTCGTAGTAATAATAAAAAAAAATGTAATCTTTAGTCCAAATTTATTATTAAAAATAAAATGAATAATAAATTCCTGACCAACAATTGAAATAAAATATATTTACTTATTCACATTAACGACTAACTGCTAACAAACTATTTGAATTTATTGAATTTTCATTCACAAATCTATAAATTTAACAATACCTACATGACCTATTTTTCCTCAACCCAAAGCTATATTTTAACACTACAACAACCGCCAGTTGTGTTTTATTTTACTGACAAATAAATTAAAAATGAATTAATTAATTTTCTGCAAAAATATAAAATAATAAAATATTTGTACAATTATATGAAATAACTTGCTTCCTTATGAAATCTCGAATCACTACATCACATTTGATTTACAAATTCATTCAGAACTGTCTAAGCTAATTTTTCTGATCGTACTAAATTATAATGTTTCTATATGGATTAGTGTTTGATAATATACGGTTCGAAAAATGATGCAAAATATAAAATACTACATGGGCTGAATATAGATTTATCAATTAATGCAAAGAATGTATTTTTTTCAGTGAAATATATACCATTTGTATATAAACCACTTTTTCAAAAAGTTTTAAAAATCATAGTTATGTTAAAAGTTGAACTTTTATTTATTTAAGTTCTTAAAAAAAAATTACGCTAAAAAACGCATACCTAAGAATAAAGGTAATTTTTCAAACCAACTTTTTGGCGAAATCAACATAACTTTAAAATAAAAGTTTCCAAAAAAATATAATTTAAAAATCTTCTTCTTAAAAAGATGTCAGGAGAAATATTCTAGTTTCAAAGTAATAGGAAAATATTATAAATAAAGATTCAAGTCTTACCGAAACTAATTACTAATAAAAGATAAAATTTCATTTCTAGTCGTAGTTAATAACAAATAGTCAACATATAATATAAAGAAGTGAAAACTATTACTATGAAAAATAAAAATAAATATATCATCGATTTACTGCAAAAAGTTACTAAATGCACTTTTGGTCGATCTAAACCTGAATTTACGTAGTTGTTAATTTCGATCACATTTACCGATAACTCATTAAATTCATAAACATAGTAAAAATCTTTAAGTAAAAAGTATTTTCATTAAGTTCACTAAGTTCTGCCTTTACAGAGCGAAAAGTCATCAAATTACTTAATGAAATTTGTATTTCAAGCCTGTTCTCTAAATCAGGATACAATTCACTATCTAGTCCTTAATGACTTCTTTTACTGGATTAATTGATTAGATAATTAATATGGCTAATTAAGTGAGGTAAGTCACTCACATCCTATGTAATTGAAAGGTTATAAAAGTAAGTAAATGTTTTGTTTAACTACGATAGTGCGCAAAAAACTTTAAGTATTTTAATTAATTGTCGATGAAATACATATTTTGAATTGCTAATAAATAATCAAATTGCTATTATTTTTATTTATTTTTTTAACGAATCAGAAACTTCAAATTGAATTATCTCAAATTCAGTAATTCGCATTAATTCATTAATTAATGTTTACTTAATGACTTTTTGCAATAAACCGACGATATAAAACATGACAATGAGGTTTACTTGTATTTATTTAGCCAAGAAAGTGAGGAGTTTTTCGAACTCGGGCGGATGTGCCCGAGCGATCTTGAGGAATTTCAGGGAAACTGTAGTTAACCAGCAATGCGAAGGAACTCCTTCAAAAGATCCTGGAATTCTTGGTAGAGGTAGGGGCAGGCCTCGGAACAATGGGGTTTGATTGTAAAAGACACTCCGTAGTCAGCTCAATAATTGTTTTTCTTGCAAAAACCTTTAGTAACTGTAAAACAATTAACACTATTATCAGACAGTTTTGATTAGAAAACTAAGTGGATTTCTTTATTGGATATCACGCTCGAGGCTGGCATTATTTTTAATACTTCCATCACATCTTTTAATTTTTCTATTTTTACGGCGCTTAATAAACCTTATTTTAATAAAACTTTACATTTTATTGAAATATTTGACTGGGATTGTCGAGAAAGTAGGTTCGTCGAATTATTAACCATTCATTAGTATGGGTAGGGTAGCCCGAGAGGTATGGGACAAGATTTTATGTTCTGTTATTCTTGGGTCTTGGGTTTTGTACTCTTCTATGAAACGAGTACCTGTCGATTAAGCGAGAATACTACTTAATAGCCGTTAGTCAATAAATAGTATTTCCTGGATAGCGTTGGAGTGAAACTTTAATAGTGATATCTACATTACATATACTATAGGACCCTCTTCTGGCTCTAAGGAGCGATGGATTTTAATGTATCAAACAAAAGGGAATTAATCAGAAGAAGATAGAAATCCAAATTTCAAAAGGTTACAGCATTGGGCCTAAAAGTCAATGAAAAAATTGAGATGGTTTCAAGAGGGGATGGATTGACATTCCATCTACAGATGAATTTCGTCAGGCCGAACGTTTAAAATTAAAGTACCGTCGTTTAGATATATCGTAATCCTAATTCTTGTAAATAAGGAGAAAAAAAAAAGTAACTTTTGTAGTAGAACATACAAAAAATACATCATTGCTCCAAATTGTCCAATTTCAACGATTTCTTTTTTATAAATGAAAATTCGAAAAATTTTAAAGAACCATATACAATATTAACAAAAAATTGAACACTTGTTGAGTTATCCAGGAATCTAATTTTAGCAACCCTTGTAACTTTTTTTCCTTGAAGTATGTTATATAGATAAATTTAAAGAGCGAGAAGAAGACTTTAACCAAGTGGTACATTCGTATAGACACTGAAGTCTATAGCAACACAGAAGTTTCGATCGGCATCTTGATAGAAAAGGGCGGATAATAATGTCGATGTAGGAGAATCATCCTCGGGTGCCCTCTGACTATAAAACCAAACTTGAAAAAAAAATCGGCTCATTAGTCTCGAAAAAATGCTCAGACGGTGGACGATTAACAAAAATTTTATTGCATTTCGAATTCTACCTAATCTGGAACGTAAAACCTCAAATCTTGAGGGGAGAGATTTAAGTTTTTGAATTTTTTGGACGATTACAATGATTCATCATTGAAAATAATAAACCTAAATTTCTTGAAAATCTAAATGCAGAAGAACAGCTAAGATTTCTTGGTCTTCAAGCAAGAAGCAAGACATTGTTAATACCTTTAATGAATAAAAAAAATATCCAGTCATGGCTTCTGTGCCCTCAATACTAGATTTCTGTACTCTTATTAAGTGAGAGAATCGCAAACCTAGGCTCTTCTGCACCAAACAGGAAGGTTTTGAGCAAGTACAATAATGGATTAGTATAAGTTCAAGGATATCAGTGTCCTAATGCCTAACTATGGAGGGATGTTTCCCAATAGGACAAGCTTATGACTTATTAATTAAACTGTTACTTTAACAGTCGAAGTAAAATATAAATTGCGTGTGTTGAATAGACAATCTTGATAACTTTGTATTGTATATAGAAATAGACATGTTTTTGTTATGTCGCTCTTAAGTCGAATGGGAGAAGGACATTTAAGTAGTGTGATAGTGCTCACTGGGATATACTAGCTAGTTAATAATTATAAATAATAAAATAATTATAATACGATTAAAGACAATATAGTTCGAATTTTAAGTTAATTAACTTAGAAAACATACTGATCATATAGTAAGCGAATAGTAATTATTAATTGATATAACGCAGTATCAAATTTTATCAACGGAGTATTAATACGAGACACTATTTCAAGATCGGTTTCAAGAGAACGGTCTAAGATGTAAATCAGTAAGGGCGATCCAGCCTGGAGGACCATATTAGCATTGGAATGCCTGGAATCCGTTCAGGGTTGGAATTCGAAACAATTCTTTACCTTCTAATATGTGGTTAACTTAGAAAACCAATATTTTCTGGTATCCGGTCTTCTTGAATTCAATTTGATTTTGGTATCATAAATATTATAAAATATTTACAAATTTCGATAAAAAAAATTCGCCTTAATTCACTTAAGAAGTTCCTTCAAAACAATTGTAAGTTGATACGAGCCAGGTGGAATTAAAAAAAAAAATGGTTCATACAAAAAAATACATGAACTAATTATTAATGAACCATGTTGTTTTCATCATTCTTATCACTTGCTTAAAATGTTCTACCATGACCGAATAAATCAAAAAAATATTCACCTCCATTTTAGTTTTCGTGGCTTACTTGGGTCATGTTTAATGTTATTTTATTACTTGAAATAATTATTATGGAGTACCATAATAAAGATAATCTGAAGATTTCTGACATTTTTGATAATAGAGAACATACTTTTTTCGGAAGTATTAAATTTTTATATCTTCTTTTGTCAAGTTAAATTTTGTTGGAACGTGTCGAAGGGTATTGTAGTATAATGTTGTTACCCTCAATTTAAAAAAAAAATTGTACTTTTGCATCATCCTACTCTGAAAGTTCAGATCTATATAATAAGATGTAAACAATGTTTAGAAATGTTGTCTACGGATCGATGTGGCCTAATATTATATATAAATATAGTTATTCAAACTAATTATTTTAATTGAAAATATTAAAGAATATTTATTTAGGTTTTTCCCCTCCACTCCCCTCCCCAACCCTACAATTAATCAAAACATTAGCTTGTCCACTTTATGCAGCAAAGATGTGCCAAAGGAGTTTTTCTGACTGTCTGAAAAAAAAAATACTCCATAGCAAGGTTCAATCAACCAAAGCAGAACTCACTCATTCACAAGTATAATATCAATTATTTATTCTCAATTATCTAATCAAGATGTTTGATGTAAGAAACAACCCGACTAACTGTTGCTGCTGTTGTTCAGGACAAGTAATCAGTAAAAATTTAAAAACATTCTTAAGAGAGTATGTGAACCATTATAATTCACAATTCCAGCTGAAGAATAATGGGTTCCGATGGGGTCTATCCTGATCATCTGAGGTGAAATAAAAGCTCTGGTTTCGAAAAGAAACAAATTTCTGGAGGTATTTTTGATAGCACCAGGATTATGAGACAACCGGCTTTTAAGAAAATGGAACAGGGCACGAAAAAAAAATTAATCTATTGGTATATTAGGTCTGGGAAACACGGTCTCTCCTCACGTTTGGATATGGACCAGACTTGAAGATGTTTCGAATATTTATTCAGAAAGATAATCCGTTATTCAAAAAAATTTTTTCATTACATAATTTATTAAATATTTATTCGTTTAAGCCTATTTTACTAGGGAATAGGATTTAATCTATTGTTCAATATTTGCTCAAAAAGTTTCGATAGGAATGTTAGTGAATTTATTCATTTATTTTAAAATGTATAATTCTATAATTTAACTGAATGTGTGCAAGGAGAGGTTACTTTATCTAATTTTTTTGGGGTTATACTTAATAGAAAATTTTTAAGACACATGACGGTGATATCTATTACTTATTTGCTCATAAATCCCATAAATACGAATAGAAAAAATGAAATTTTTTGCACAAAATATTTGTCTAGGCTGGATAGACTCTAAGACTTTTTTTCGACTACCACAAAACATAAGATCACTTCAAGAAGACTCCACTAATAAACGCGAAAATTAATTAAGGCCAAGGCAATTACGTTTAAGGCCGTACATGCTACACGAAATAATAAAAACCAGTTCTCCGTAAACAAATCAGAATAAAATATACAAAATGAAAATATTTGAGACGTTTTTCTTGCTTTCTAGCTTATAATGGACTGAAATCCTAAAGTTCTTTATATGGGTTGGAAGAGCAGTAATTCAGCTTTCCTACGGTCATAATAACATTTAATTTATTGACAATCCTGAAAAGTTATAAATACATCAGTTAACGGGCGGAAAAAAAATTCTACAAGAAAATAAATAAATCTGCAATTTTTTATGTCTATACAAATTCATATTTAAAAGTTATAAGTGGCATTAAAAACGAATCTTAATTGATTTTTCATAACACAAATTCACTTTGCCAACTTTACTTATTGGATTTTATGTTTTTTTGTAATTTACTGTAAATTATAAATCATTTAATACGCAGGCAATATTATGTTCTATCTTTGCTTACAAAAATAAATCGATTGAAATATATTAACCAAGAAATACTGGCCAAGCATAGGCAAAAAAACAAAAAAATTTTTTTTTGAAATTATATAATTATATTGTATATATTTTCTCGGCTCCTAAGACCTATTGGGACAAAGCTGGGTTGTGAATTAATATTTAATATTATATGCACCGAAATAAATTTGGTGACCCACTGATAATGACCTTTCCTTAGTACGACATTGGATTAAAGACATTTATTTAAAATTTTATATTTATTTTTTGCCACTAAATAGATCTCAGAAAAAATGTTTTTTTTTGTTCAAGACAAACAAACAAACTGAGTGTGTGTTTGATAAAATCCTTTTCTACACAAATAAATAAAAAAAAAGGAACAAACCTAATGTATAAATAAAAGAACTAAGCACATATCAATAAATAACACAAATAGAAGCACATAAAAAGTAATAGAGGATATGATCTTACTAAATCAACGCATTACCGCCAGACATTCCACTCATGCAGTATTTTCATTTCAAGAGGTTCTAATAGAAATACTATTTTATTAACAAGACAAAAACAATCTACTATCACTCAGGTATCTAAGATAAAAAAAATTAGACGATATACCTGTGATTCCAATATACGCAACACCGGCGATTAACGATGATGATAAAAATATTCTATGATGTTAGGAGACACTTCACAACCTGCAAAGGAACAAACATAGGTGACGCTTTATCTATCTTGAGATAAAATTTTTAGCATGTTATTCATCATGCCAGGGGACACAGTTGTGTATATGATAATAAAGATAATAGATTATTACTATTAAGCATATCGTAAATGAAAAGCTAATATACTTATTAGTTGTACCTATAGAACTCATCGGTACTGCATAAGGTAAATCTACTGAAATCTCTTGAAGAATCGACCTGTGGTGGCCAGTTAGTGGCCATATCACACTCTTTGGCAAATTAAAGAAAATAGTAATGCAACAAAAACAAAAAAAAATTGAAAAACAAACCTCTTAACCTGTAGCTTCTTTTTTTAGAATGCAGGCTTTAAAAAAAAAGTTCTCTCTATGAATTACTAACATTTTTAAATAAGTATTTAATGTTACATAAATTTTAAAATATTCCTGGATAGCTCTTTGCTCTATTTTAGGTTAGTTTATGATGACTAATTCCTCTAAAGAATTTCTGTATATTCATGATGAAAATATTTAATTTTCTTTAATCATGATTGTTATTCAAATTGTCTTCGCAAACAGTTTTAGAGTTCGTAACCTTAATATTATAACTAGATATTCTGATATTAAAGATTAAAATTTCTCTAAGGGTGTGTTGGTTCAATTATCGGGTACTGAGGTTTGTTTGAAGGAGAAACTTCCTTGCGATAAAGGTAATCTTCCAATGTTATACACTACGATTAGATTTATTTATAGCGGATATTTTATAATAATAATAGCGATCTATTGGCGGATATCAATTCTTTTAACTTTTTTTAAAATAACGTAAATAGTTTATTGATTCGTAATTGTAAACTTTCGATAAATATCCTGTAATATCTACAGTATAGATCCCTTTTCCGGCTCTCAGGATTTTTATAAATAAGATATGGAACGAAAGATAATTTTATTGAGAAGTTGACGAATCTCATTTTGGACCCTTAAAATAAGAAAATTGGAAAAAAAAAATTAAAGGTTTCAAAACTCAGATGGTTTCAAAAGTCAACGGAACGATATGGAATAAATTTTCAAGAGAAAACTGGCTAAAAAGCGCGGTTTACAATCGTAAAATCGTTATTAAAGGTTTCTTCGAATCTGTAGCTAAATCTATAGCAATGTAGATTGAGAAGAACATCTCTAAGATCCCTTGGGCACTTTGGGTGATATGTCCAAGATTATATAAAAGATTACTAAATTCTCTACAAAAAGAAAAAAAAAAATCATCGAAATCGGACCATTTTCAGCAAAGATACAGTTTATTGAAATTTGTAAACATGTTGGTTCCAAACATTAATGAAGTTTTAAATTAATGTTTGTTTCCTTTGTCGATTATGTTAATCGATAAAGTAACAATTGATTTCTTTATCTTAAGAATCGTTGCATTATTTTATTTTCTTATTAATTTGGCATTTGATCACTTGACAATATGATGTGCGAATTTTTCGCAGAAACTTGGAACTTCATTAAAAAAAGTAACTTGCATCTTTAATTTTAAGAGTTTTCAAAAATCAAAATATTATTTTGATATATGTCAGTCTTCAACGAACTAAAAATTTATTAAAAAGATAGATAGAGTTATGATCCCAATACACATATAATAGCTATATGATCTCTTGGACACTTCGGATTAGTGTTGCCCAAAATCGGTCTTGGTCTTGCACTTTGCCAGGACCAAGACCACCTAGCTGTTGCAAGACCAATACTGGTAAAAAAAAAATGGATTTTTTAATAAAAATTAAGGCAAAATAGTTATCAATAACTTGACAATTTTATTTCCTATATGTAAAAATTTTGTATTACCAATATACTTTTGTATTTAACTCTTCTAATTTTTCATTTAGTTGTGTTTCTTCTATCTAAAAAATTACGGTAATATCTCTATAATAATAAGCTAAGAGGTAACTGCGATACTCTTGCATGAGACCATGACCAAGACTGAGTATGCAAGACCAAGACTAGTCTCTGTCTCGCATTTGGCAACACTACTTCGGATAATATAGAAAGAAACTTTTTGATATATTTAATAAATATAAAAAAAATAACCAGACTTCTATTCTATTCTCTCAGTGATAGGATTCCACAAGTAAGTGAGTGAACTAAAAACTGATCCTCTTCTTCAACATAACAATAGACTTACACAAATAGATCTTAAGCAAGTATAATAATGGATCAGTATACATTCAGGGAATGCAGTGTCTTATTACCTAACTATTAAACTGGAATGATACTTTCCAATCACTTATTAAATGAATTATTATTTAAACAATCCGGGTAAAGTATGGAGCTTCACTGAATCTTTGTGTTGAACAAACTTGATAATTTTATATAATATATAGGAATCAATATTAACGATTATGTCGATTGCTATTTACGGTCATCAGAGGAATGGATGCCTATCTAATTTGAGATTGAAAGAATAACTATGATACAATTGGTTTTCTGAATCGCATCATATTTTCACTCTAAATATAAACTATTGGGATGAATTCGCTTATAATGACTCGAAGATGAAAGAAATGATTCTACCCGGATCGGTAGAGACGGATAACTCGGGCAAGAAGGTGAACAGCCGTTCCTTTTGGCTCATTAAGAGTAGAAGTGGTTTGAGGGAGCTCGTTGCCCCGTGGAATCGCCCTGCGGTAGGAGACACGGTTGGCAACATTTCACAAGCTGTGATTTCATCATCAGCCCACGGAGAGCAACCAAACCGTGGAGAATCAAGATTGGCTGCTTCTTAACGTCGGTACGGTTCCCCTTCCGCCATCCTGCCCCGAAGCCCACGTTCCTCTGGTGTATATCACTAACGGATCCAGGATTTAATGATGGGAGGGGGGGGCTTCAGCCCGAAAGATTTTTTTTGTATGCATATATTAGTATAATTACGTCGGAAGAAATAAAGAAACTAACTACCTATGTGAAGTGATGTTTAAGTGATTTTTTATTAAACGTAATTAGACGAACAATAATACTTTTAGAGATAATTTTTTTTTCTTTAAACATGAATATATTTTACCATTTGGGAGGGGGAGAGAGCTTCAGCCCGAATATATATAATATATATACCTACATATATACTTTATATGTACTATTCTATTAATATTATTATACTTTATATACTGTCTGTATATATACTGCTTCCTTCATGACACCATTAACATTTTTTAAATCCTTTAATTTGATCTTTAAATATTACTATTAGAAGTACTTTGCATGTATACATTAGTATAATTACGTCGGAAGAAAGAAAGAAATTAACTTTATTCACTTCATTAACTTTATTAACTTCATTAGCTTTAAGAAATTAAAACTTCAAATTAAGCATGAATACATTTTAACATTTTGGGAGAAAGGGAGGCTTCAGTTCGAAATTCCCCTCTCCACCCGTAGATCCGCCTGTGGTCTATATATACTGTTTATATATACTGCCTACATATATACTTTAGATGTACTATTCTATTGATATTATTATACTTTATATACTGCCTCTCTATATATGCTTCCATCATGACACCATTAAGCTCTTGAAATCCTTCAATTTGATCTTTAAATATAATTATTACAAGTACTAATATACTATGCTTTAAATAACGATGACACATAGTTCAAAGTTCACCAGGCTGAATGTAAATAATGCATATAGGTATAAATGTGTGACAAATTATTTTTTTTCTTTTCATTATAATTTTAATGTATTTTTTTTTCTTTTTATAAGTATTCGTTATTTTTTATTATTTTTCTAATGTATTTTATTTTATTTTTTTATTATCTGTTGTTTTTTTTTATTTATTTATATATTTTTTTCAATTAGCATTTTAGCTTATATATACCTAACGCCTTAGATTTTAATATTCTTTGCTTCTTTTTTGTAAGGAAAATGTTTAAATTATTATGCTGTTGGCAATAAAAACTTCTAATATATAATAAATCGTGTAGTTGCTGTAATTTATTTAAAGTTAAAGTTTATTCCCAATTCCATTCCCATCTTCAGAACTTTATTCCTATCTGGTTTTCATTACAAACTAAACACCAAGTGTGCTCCTTTGTTATATATTTTTTTATTATACATAAAAGCAATATCTGGAATAACTACATTAAAGGACTAATAATTGAATATCTGTTGCCTGTTGTGACACCCAATTATTAGTCCCATAATGTAGTTGCTGCATTTATTACTTTTATATTACGTGATATATTACCAAATATTTCTCGAAGCCCGGAATCACCAAAAAATTGTTCGAATCCCATTACAAATAGGATGAAAGGAGTGGTAAAAAATAATGGCTTGCCTACAGGATATTGAACAAAATTAATAGTATTTAAAAGTTAATAAGAATTGAGGTGTATCATTTTGACTGAGAGACAAACTTATCCATTTTTTTAAAATTCTTTTTTTAAATAATCGTAGTTGAAAATTTTAATTTTATTGATCGTAAACCAACGACTTCCTGTCCTACAGTTTCCTTTAAAAATACTCCACTTATCCCTGTTGAGCAAATCCGATACCTAGGACTCCACCTGGACAAACGACTAACTTGGAATCCTCATACTAGACTGAAACGACAAGAAACCGCTCGACGTTTCCGATTACTTCAGCACTTACTAGACAAACGCTCTAAACTTCCCATTAATTACAAAAGACTCATATACTTGACTATAATAAGACCTATTTGGACTTACGGAGTTGAGCTATGGGGCTCCACTAAACCATCGAATTCCTCTCGCATCCAATCCTTACAATCCAAAATCCTTCGTAAAATCCTCAATGCTCCTTACTTTGTCACTAATAAAATTATCCATAAAGATCTTAATGTTCCTTATGTTTCAGATATGGCCCAATCCAGATACCTATCCTTCCATAATAAACTTCAGAATCATCCCAGCCCTCTCGTTTCTAACCTTGCTTCCTCTTCAATTCCTGATAACCCTCCGAGGCGTCTGAAAAGAGATGGCCCCGTGATCTCCTAATGTAGTCATATCATTAGAGTGCTACCATTGGGTAGTTACTCAGCAAGTGTATTCATGTCATTATATCAATTATGTCCAAATTTACTTGATGTATTTATGTAATACAGTTGTAAATGTCATAAAGAAATAAAAAAATAAAAAATTATTGAGTGCGTACTTCTTTAAATTGAGATTATAACTAAATCTATAGAAAAGTTGCTGACTTTATTCATTTACTGTAAACTTTTAAGTATTTTTTCTATTTTTCTATAAGATGTATCAATCTCATTGTGAGCCACTGTATACCCGATATTTTATTTTGTCGATACATAGTTTAATAAAATAAATTTAATTACTACAACCAATGGTACAATCAATGGTATACCGATTAAATCGAATTTGTTATCCCTAACTAGCGGCCATGTTAATTAAACACAAACAACGACCGTTTTCAATATACTGATGTGATGAAAACAGTTGTTTTCTCAGGTTACAGCCAATCAACTGGGGTTCACAAATGATGCCTCGCAATAAGCTTGAATACTCCCAAATATTTATTGAAAACACTTTACCAGAGCAAACATTGAGTTTTAGGACACTAAGTTATGTACGTAATACGTAATCGAAATTTAAATAATCAACATTACGTTAGGTTTATAATCGATCGGAACTTTTAAAATTTGAATGATGTTGAAGTTTTGCATCTCGATAATGGGATAAAATAACTTTATTCTGGGACAAAGTCCCTTGAGAATAACAAAATAGAACAAAATTAATATATTACATCTGGCCAAAATAAAATCAATCGAAAAAAAGAAATAATGTAAAAAAAATATAAGGTAAAAATTCTATATACAAAACAAACTAAACTATATACAAAACCATTAATACTATGACAAGACACTTAAAGCTGTTTGCTCTTATAAGCCAGTGTACACTTTTAAGAAAAAAATAAAGAATTAAAAAATAAAAATGTATCAAATTCTCTATTAAAATCAGCTCGAATGGTTAGCAGCTATCTGACTGTTAGTTATATAGTATATATATATATATATATATATATATATATATATATATATATATATATATATATATATATATATATATATATAATATATATATATATATATATATATATATATACATTTTTTTTTCTTTTCTTACTTGTTTATTTTCCTTTCATATGTACATATTGTGTGAATGAATACTATAGCCCTCGTATCAATACCCTTCAGTGTGGCAGACTGTATTAATACGCAATAAAAAATAAAAATAAAATATTGATAGAGTAGCTGATTCACAGCCTATGTTCAATAAATAAAAATAATTTAAAAACAAAATAATTGCACTAAAAGTAAATGTATATAAGCAAAATGAAACTGAAAAAAAAATAATAACAACAACTTACATATATACGTACATATGCACATACTTTTATGTTATTTTCTTAAAAATAGAAGAAAGTAAGAACTTTGTTTCATTCAAAATCGATTTTATTAAATTCAGGTTTTTTAAAGTTACTTTTTAAGTTCAGTAGTTAGGGATAAGTATGATATATTTTTCCAAGATTGTTTATTTTTATAATTATTTAATAGTTGAATATACTATGTTTGGCAACCTACACTTGTAATATTTTAGCGTTCAGCTACATCCTGTACCTTAGTAGAAAAAAAACCATAAAGGATAATAGGTGAAAACAACGAGCGAAAAAGTATACTGTGTGGCAATTGTATCAATGGAAGTAAGGAAATAAAAAAAGGTTGACGAAAACTTATGTCGTAATCGTTTATATTCACGTTACCACGAGAACTGACGGAAGTGAACAATAGCTTTTTCAGACTATCTTTCTTAGATATATATTATTCTATCTCATTCTAAGGTGGGATTGAGTTCGTAACCAAAGTACAAAAGTGAAAAAGGGAAACATTTTCGAAGGGCCATCGGGGCATACTTCATTATATGTGAATACTTAGCGTTATTAAGTATTAAGTTGTGTTAAATTTGTAAGATATTAAAATCATTCAGATAAAACTGGATCGCATATTTGTGTACTTAACATTATTTACCAGTGATGCGGTTGAGAGAGTAGCGCAGGGATCTGCTGGAATCCTGCTTTTTCCTCCAAAGTTAGAGGGACAATCCTGCTTCGTACTTTTCTCGCCTGATTACATATATTGTGTATAGTTACATAGGAGTTTTATTCTTGTTTAACTTTAGTTATTTTATTTAATTTATTGTATATACTTTTTGATTATTATTTATTTGTTATTTTTCTTCTGTTTATTTTATTTTTATTTTTTTTGGACATAGAGTGTGAATGTGATGTTACCGGAGTATAACCAATGCCCAAATGACAAAATGTTGTAATACTCAATAAATAATTAAATAAAAAAATTAATATTCAATTCTTAAGAAAAAAACAACATATAGCACAACAAACCATGGAGGGTTTTGGGCTCAATACTTAGTTAAGAACTGCTGCTTCGAGGCCAACGGTTGTGAAAAGCTCACATAAAAAATATTTGGGAGGTAATCGGGTCAGAACCACGCTCAATCGCCAGGTTTTCCTCTTTAATTAATTAATTGATCAAGAGTATCCACTTTATAGAGGCTGTGTATGACCCAAGAGGGTCTTCGGATCCCAGGTTTGATCCACGGCAAATGAAAAATTACCTGGCATAGGGACCGCAGGTTCCTCACCTGTGGTATATACTATATAATATTATCAAGATAACCTATTCAACACAAACAAATTTACGTAAAATTAACGTTTTACGTAATAAATGATGAGCTTGTTCCAGAAGAAAATATCCTTCCAGTTTAATAATTAAGAAATAAAACTCAGCTATCTCTGAACTTACAGTAATCCAATACTGTATTCACTCAAGACC
This sequence comes from Nezara viridula, assembly GCA_928085145.1. NCBI lineage: Eukaryota > Metazoa > Arthropoda > Insecta > Hemiptera > Pentatomidae > Nezara > Nezara viridula. The sequence continues at coordinate 68,249,871 of OV725081.1, read as the reverse complement.
TGTTTGGTATAGAAGAACCTTGGTTCGTCGTTCTTCGTTTTCTCACCTACTAAGAGTATAGAAAAGTACATTACTGAGAGTACAGAAGCCCTATTTTGGCTTCTTTTTTTTAATTATTATTATTTATTAAAAATACCAAAAATTTTTGATTAAATATTATTTGAAGTACCCACGGGATGATAGAGCTATTCTTCTGTATTTACCTTATCAATAGATTTTTAGTTCGTTAAGTCCATTTTAAGTACTAACTACTAGGTTTAACATATTCCATGGCAACCATACTTAAGAAGCTTTAGATAATAATTATGGGATATAAGCACAGTGCGTTAATGTTCCGCTTGGAAATCTTTAAAAAAAAAATGTGTCCCTTCCCGACCCTTGATCTTTTAAGACCATATGAGTTTTAAAGCTTACTAATTTTCTCAACGACATTGGTTCAAGTGCTGTAAGAATTTATGAATCGAAATTGGGATTCACCAGTTCTCCAGAAAATGGCTTTTCATTGGATACTTCAAATTATAAAATTTCATCAATATTAAGAGCTGGAAAAGGGATACAGTGTAGATAGTTTCATAAGATCTGGAAGCCTTTTTCATATCAAACACCTGAATAATTTAATTCCTATTGAATTCCGAGTTGGATTTGTTATAGCTTGAAAGAGCTGGGAGCGCACGTAGGACGGAGACTGGATGAATAAGCCAACCTCAGCGTCACTAATGCAGTAAGAGGTGCCCGTGAACCTCAAGGTCATCCGCAGCTCTCCAGCTTGCCATACCACCCCTCCACCGCCACGTCCCTCTTCGCCGATACCTCTCCACCAAGCTCCTTCACCTAGCGCTCCTCCACAACAGGCTTATTGAAACAGATTGATTCCCAGGGAGTGTTCGACATGGATGCGGATGTATGACGGGAGACACATCTAGGTCATATTTCGCCATGGCCATTGGGTGGTCACCGCTAGTGAGCCCATTTCTTCGCTAGGGAAGCGAGTATCCTATTTTACAATGGGTGCGAGTATACCTGTTGCGAATGATATTCGAAAACCTGGCATGAAAATATTTACCTGTATAAATAAAATTCCTAAGTTTCCAGTAAAAAAAACAAAGTTGTGTAGTTTTTGAAAACAATGCTTTTATCTGAAGAAACTCTCTTTGGAAATAAATCAATCTAATTTCAGGTCCAAAACAAAAGAAAAATATTAGTTTTGTTTTTAAGGACTTGAATTTGTGGGAACACCTCTTTCCTCCAACTCTATGTAGAAAATCGATTTACACTTGTATACTTGGGTACTATTGCAAATAGATTTAAACACAGCTTAAAGTATTAGTCTTAGCACGGGCGGAACTACGTGGGAGGGGGGCTTTCGGGCTGAAGCTTTCCCCCAAAATGGTAAAATATAACCATGTTTTATGAAAAAAATTATCCTATAAAGTATTATTGTTCGTCTAATTACAGTTATTAGAACGTCAACAATCACTGAAAGACCATTTCATATAGGTAGTTAGTTTCTTTCTTTCTTCTGAAGTCATTATCCTAATATATTTATGAGAAAAAAAAAAATCTTTCGGGCTGAAGCAGCTCCCTCCAAAATTAAATCCTCGATCCGTTAGTGAGCTTAGAGTACTAAATGTCTAATAATAAAAGTTTTTCTTTCTTCTTTATAACACTCTATCTGATTCTCCAATTAACCTAACTTAACCTGCTACCCTTTCAATCATCGTCATGCCATTACTTCAATTTTATTTAGTGGTATCAGATTCCATAATTCTAAGCTTTATAACTGTTCAAAATCTCCAGCTGACTGATATATTTCCCCCTTAAATATTTTACTAACTTTATAATTAAAAACAGAAAAAAATTTCTCTTATCTTAAAAATGAACTAATATAATAGTTAAAACTTTCCTTTTTCGAGTCCTGTATTTAAACAGATGAAATAAAATCTCCTGAATAATATTTATGATTGCCTTTAAAATGAAAAAATAAAATAAAAAATAGGTAAATTGGATACTTGATGATTGGCCGATGGTATAATGTGAAAAAAAAATGGTACAGTGTGGCAGAAATAAAATAACTTGAAATAATATTATTTGTTGAGCCAACGTTTCCACCCGATTATCCAGGTCTTCATCAAGGCTATTATGACAAAAACAGACTTCCTTGTAAAATTAAATAGTTACCACTACTTTAAGTCATTATATTACCGCCTTCCTGGCGGTAACTTTTTTCTGTTGGCTAACTTTTTTTCACAAAATATAGATTGAGCAACTAGTAAAATATTATCGGTTTATTGTAAAAAGTCACTCACAAGGAGAGTATACAGTCAGTTGGTCACAGATTTCAACAAATTTTTTTGGTGGTGATTAAAATCGAAAAATATTTGGCATATGTACAGTCGTTCGAATCAATGGGCTCCCTGAGCCAAGAAAAAGTTGTTTTAATATAATTTCAAACATAATTTATGTTGTTTATTTTTACCTTTGCTTTATCCGATTTCTTAGGTTGTTACATACCAATCGATTTATTTATTTTTTTGCAAGGTATGAAAGATATGGTATTAAATGAATTATAGTGTATCATAAATTACAAAAATCAACAGGCGGTTCCAGTAAAGTATACCAACTTCCTATTCATAAATTAAAACATTGTAGTTTATGACACATTATAAATCATTTAATACCATATTCAATATTTTTTTCTTATTCTGTATCAAAACTGGCTTTAGCAACAAAGACGCGGTTGAGAGAATAGCGCAGGAATCTCTTGGAGTCCTGCTTTTCCCTATAGTTGGAGGGACAAGCCTGGCTTGGGGTTCCCTGACTGATTGTATATATTGTATATAGCAATGATTGAGTTTTTATTTTTTTAATTTACTTATTTTTAGGGTTATTTTATTTTTTATTGTATATAGTATTGATTATTATTTTACTTTTGTTAATTTTATGTTTTCTGGATATATGGTGTAAATGTATTCATATCTCACTATAATTATTGTCCAATTGGCAGATTATTATATTTCTAAATAAAAAAATTCTGTATCAAAAAAGAAATCGCTTGGTATGAAATAACCTAAAAATTCGGATAGAGCTAATAATAGAGCTATAAGGTACAATTAAATAACGCAATTTTTGTTTGAAGTTGAACTACATTTTGGATGCATTATCAATTTAATCATCGATAAAAAGCACAGCACATTGCAAAGTAAGTGTACTATAATGATACAAACTCTTTTATATATCATAAATAGTTACAACAAGGGCAAAATATTTTGACTTCACGTAGGGCAAATTAATTCAAGTTATTGATTCAAGGTTAAGAACTGTCACTTAATGACTTTTTGCAATAAGTCAACGATATGTCTCATTAGCTGAAAGACCGACTAAAAAACAGTTATCTATGTCAACTGTTACGAGCAAAAGTCAAATTAAGTTGTTTTTTTTTCTATACTTGTCTACTTGGTGGAAACTAAGATCCAGCTCATAAGATTCACCATTAGAATAACGAAGTATAATAATGAGTCGATCCTTGCCTAAAGAATAAACATTAATTGGATACTAGAGGTGCCCGGCCGAAAATATACAAATGGTGTAAGTTGCGTCATCAAAATTTTTGAGGGGGCACATTTTGACGAGGTTTTAAATTTTCGGAATAAAAAGTTTCAAACCAGAGGACTGGAGGAAAGCATAGAACATAACACTGAAAGTATAATTGTATATGAACTATGATTTTTTAAATGCTAATTTAGCTTGCACTGTTTATAAGAAGAGGAGAGCAATAAAATATCTTGGGAGGAGAGAGCGAGGTTCATTCGACTTCGACATTGGGGTGGTGGACGCTCCTGTTGGAGACATACTTGGAACTGACGAAAATTGTTCAAAGTCTTCGAAATAATAGAGAAAACAGCAGATATTTTTTTTGAATGTATAGTTTTGGTGCTGAGGCTGCCAGCCATCTGCCGGCTTCGGGTTTCTTTGTGCTGCCACGTGCCTCCCGTTTCCCTGGAGGCAGCCCCTTCTTTTGCTCTTCACGACCCTCTCCGATAGGTCTTTATCATGTTAAATGGCTGAGCAGCGTCTGGGATCGTGTTACACAAGGGATGGTTTGCCGAGCTAAATGCTCGCTGGTAACCATTTAAAAAATTGCCTTCAGTTATTCTGACGCCATGACATAATCTTTTTCAGTTTAGTTGGAACTAAGAAACTTGTATCCAACAGCTTTCCTTAAATAGGAAAAAAAAAATATGAGTAGCAGAGCTCAGTTGCTGAAGTCGTATTTTATTTTTATTATTGTTTGGAAAACAGATGAAAAATGTATACTATTTATAATACAGTACAATACAATTCTTTTCTGGCTCTCAGGAAAAAAGGTTTTTAATGAATGAGGTATCAAACGAAAGGAATTCAATGGAGAAGTGACGAATTCCAACTTCAAAACATAAAAGACTACTACTACAACTTCTATTCATTAAAAAGAAATTAGGAGATTTTTCACTCTGATCGTTTCACAAGTCGAGGGAATCAGGTGTGGTAAATTATGTTCTAAATATTTCGACCACCCTCTCGGTTAAAATTTAAAAATGTCTGTAGTGTTAAGTGCAATGGTTCACCTGGAACAAATTATAAAATTTAAATTGAATATTTAATGGTTGCATTATAAAGGAAGGAGACGGTCGGGGTGGGTGTCATAAATAGGCTAAATAGTGGTAAAACTATTTTATTAAAAGCCAACGTTTCGACCCGACTTTGCAGGTCTTCTTCAGGGAGGTGTGTTCAGCTAGGAGTTTCACTTAATGCAGTTCGAAGTGAAACTCCTAGTTTTAATATGAAAATATTGCTATTCATAATGGTCTTTTAAGAATAAAAATCTGTTAAAAGAGTAAATGGTCAATAAAGAATTTTCGCTAAAAAAAACAACTTAAATATTCATTAATACTAATCTGTGGAATAGAATTTTAAAATCAACTAAACCAATGAATTTCTTCCTCGTGTTTGGTTCCACACAAATATTATAAATGCGGTCCAATTTATTCTGACCAACTTTTCCAAATATGTCTGAGTGAGAAAATAATCCTTTATTTCTAAATCAGGCATCAATAAATGCTAATAATTATAAAATGAGCACAGGGATAAATTTTAGCGACAAAAAAATGAATTACATTAATCAGTTAAAGAAGCAGGGGAATAAATGGTAACCTGTTATTTTCAGCAGTTGTTAATTGCTATTTCGTCTGAAAAATAACTAGTTAAACTATCGTAATAACAGTTTCACATAAAGTGTTAAATTAATTAAAATAAGTATTAATTAGAACCACTGGAAATGGATTGGCTGCTGCGTTTTACAGCCTCTTATTCTTGAACTGTTATCTCGTTGACCTAATAAACTTGATTGCCCGGTATTCCCAGCATGGTCTGTCGTAAAATTAAAGTTCATTTTTTAATATAAATTCACTCCTTCCAATAAAGATCAACTACTTTAACATTTCAAGAAAATTGAAATTTTTATCAAATAATAGGAAATGTCATTTTTAAAATTATTATTCTAAACTGATAATTAAAATAAGTTGATCTAGTAACTACTTGCTGGAAATAACAGTTTATCCACCTTTAAGAAAATAATACATAGGACATAATGTGTTTACATAAATCTACTTACAACTTAATTTATCCTCATTGAATATTATAAATTTTCAATTTTAATTTTAATACATACTTAAAATATACATACATATATCATTATATAAATAGGCGAAGACAAAACTGTTCTTTTTCACATTTCACAAACGATTTTCTCCTTTTTTTGTTCAGTAGGTATCGACGAATATTTTGGAAACGGTGAATATAAATAAAAATATAAATCTTAGTCTGTTAATAACCGCTTATCTCCGAAAGTTCCTCACCGATTGCTGATAATTTTTTATAAAACGTTGCTATCTAATTCAGGAGTGTCTTCATATATTTTTCGTTACCATCCGGCCTCTCGTAACGAAATAGTGGCCGAAAAACGTGTATTGTTATAAACTATAGCATCAAAACTGCTCAACGATTTTAATATAACTTGACTCCTCTTTGTCGCCTTGAGCCCTTTATATTTTACGTATATAACATACGTCCCCGAAAATTAGCTGGAAAAAAAAGTAATGAACGATTCATAATTTTATTTAAGAATAACTCAAAAATTTGTATTATATGCTGTTTTGTCTTGTAATTACTAGGTAATATTAAGTGTATGTATAAATTTATAAAAGTGACAAAAAAAACTAAGGTGTGTGCTTTAGACCACACGACAGAAATGTAAACATCAACAAGACAAGATTAATAATATGAAATATAAATTATAAATAATAGGTGATTATAAAGATGATGAAATGCTAAACATTTTCCTCGCTTACAGTATGCAAGTCCAATTTTTACTTTCTGAGATATTTTAATCCATATCTTAAATAAAACTTATTATTTGCTTTTAGACACTATTTTTCTCTTTTCGGCTCTCAAACACGGCAAGATACAATTTTTAATAACATATCATTACAAATAGGATAAAATTATGAACATTTTCCTTTTATAGAATATGCAGGTCCGATTTTTAGTTTTTGAGATATTTAAATATATATGAAAAAACACTTCAATTAGTCGACCTCAGACGACTTTGCCCGAGCGTTACACATCGGAGATCTGACGGCTCAATCTAATTCACTCTTCACAAAAAAGTGCGAAATGCGCCTAAAGAAGTTTTAACTTAGAAATAAAATTGAAAACATGGAAATTCATATAGAATATGATATTCATATAGTTTTCAACAATGATTATGGCCGAATTTCGACCCTTTGGTGAACACGCTTAATAATAAATTATTAACTATTTTAGAACAATATTGATAGTGCGTTAAAGCTATATAATTTATTATTATTATTTATAATTTATGTAATATATTAACCATATTTTTATAAGTAAATATTCTTTCCGCACCATTATTGAAATGCGGCTCCATGACGATATCGAACGCCCACTTGACACGAAGGCAATATGGAACTATGGACTTGGTTATAGTACAAGACGATATCATGGAATAATAAATGATCATACATTTATCATTTAATAGAACATAGAATAAATAGATTAATTAAGTTAAGTTATTAGTAAGATGAAATATTTAATAAAAAACCTGTGGCTAATAGTCATAATCATAACAGAATAACAAAATATACAAATGCCTAACCAGTATTTGGTGATTGAATATGTTCATTATATTTATTAATTATTTAATTGATTAATTTAATAGTGATTGTATACTCTAATCTTAAATATGCGCTTGTTGCAACTATATTCGATATATAAAAAGTTTGGTTTCATTTTCATGCCGTTACAGTGTATGGATAATTTTGTTTATATTATTTATTGAATATTGATACATTCTGCCACATTGAAGGGCATTAATATTAGGGCTACAGTAATCATTCACACTATATGTACATACAAATAATAATTAAAATAAAGACAAGAAAATTAGTATACATATGTTAAAAAAATTAAATTAAATTAAAATAAATAAAACACATTCACACTTATATACAATAATGTCAGAATTCGTAAAAATAAACTTTTGGAAAGTTAACCTATATAAAAAACCCACTTACGCAATAAATCGACGATGTATTTTTATATAATTTATTTATTTTTTCTAAATGACATGAAAAATTAAATGAAAAAAAAGTGTAATATCGTCGATACAAATGCTGACTATCGAATATGAAAAATTTCCATTTTTTTAATCCTGCATTTTTCCGATTGTAAGTGTAATGAAATATTTCTAAACAGCTAATACAAAATCTTCAATGATTCATAAAAGCGGAAATTAAAACACATTCGTTGTTTGGGCTGAATTGATAATGATATTTGAGAGGTGATTTTCAGATTCGATAGTTAGCATTGTTAAAGATGATATTATATCTATATATTTTTAAAATATTCATATGTCATTTATAAAAAATGAATAAATTATACGAAAATGCATCGTCAGTTAATTGCAAGAAGTCACAAAGTGCATTTTTGATATAGATTTATGTTCAAAAAGTTTTTTATGAATTTCGACCTTATTTATCGATACGAAGACATTGTAAGAGCATGCAAATAAAACCAGTCCTTTTATAGATTAAATATAGTTACAACATTTGAATAACCAACATGTTAAACGATTTGGAATTTCAGACGTTTAAACAATTCATACACTCACAGCAGACCGAGAAATTTTTCAACTCAACAAACACTTCAGTAAATTCCTTAATTAAGACAACAGACCAATACAATTAGCAAAGCTTAAGAAGAAACAGACAGACGTACAAAACATACTTTTAATTGAATAAAAACTGACTAAAATAAAACTGCACAAAATTTTACATTACTTCACGTAAGTAACGTATAAACTATTTTTTCTATTTAAATGTGTATAATTTTTATCTTATTGTTATTGCTGAATTATAATTTATTTATATACTAATTTTATCTACATTATTATTTTTTTTTTGTAGGGTTGTTTTCTCCTACTGCCAAATAACAAATAATTTTACGAAATTTTATAAATTTAAGATTACCTTTAGTGTACTAAATGTTGTACCAAAACATGACAGATGTTTATGTACATTTAGTAAACTGTAAATTCATTTAAATAAACTTATTATTTTTATTATAGTTACAACAAGCGTACAATTTTCTGAAGGAAAAAATGTTCTTAATTAGTTAAGGTTATGAAATATCACTAATAACTTTTTACAATAAACCGACGATATGAGTTATCAGAAAAAAAATCTCAAACACGATTTTGAAAATTTATATGGTATTACTATAGAGATTTTCGAACTTTCTACCCTGATGTCAAATCCAGCAATTTCTTCAATTCTACAGTAAACACTGAAAGTCAGTAGAAGTTGACTAAAGGCGCATTAACTCTGACAGTTATAGTTTAGAAAAGCTTCGAAAACTGACGTTTTAGTCTTCTAACAGAAATAAGCTGATGAGCGAAGTTGGGTACTAATGAAGCAGGGGATTAAGGTGGTTAGAAAGGTTTCCATACAGTTTTAGAAAGAAAAGTACCCAAAGCTATACCGAGGTCGTTGCGTGGTGGGTTGTCATCCGTTCATTAACCTCATAACATAGTTCAGTATTTTATTTAAATTGATTGCATACTATATACATATATATATATATATATATATATATATATATATATATATATATATATATATATATACTATATTGGCTTTAATTATAATTTCGATTACTTAACACCGTGTGATCAATGTTAGTTAACCGATACAGTCGGACGGTTATCCTAGCTGCCCACACCCCGTTAATAGATTACCTCATCTTAATTAAACAATAACGTTTCAGAGATCGCGTAGATGGAAATGGTTTCTCACAATTTCCTTGAGGAAATTATGGAAATTTTCCCACCGAAAGAAGGGAAAGGAAAGTTGTTGAAGACTCAACAAAGGCCAATCACATGAAAAAATAATTACGCAATCAAGTTGCGTGTAATTAAGGATATCTTGTCCTAAGGAAGGTTGCAATTATCTGAAATATTTATTTATCAAGTATTTTTAAATTGGTGGTTATACAGAGAATAATTCTTCAATATATATATATATATATATATTCTTCTTAGAAAATATAATTGAAGTTGACTTCCAGTTATCCTTGAAATGCACAAACACCTTCACAATCCTGAAAATTTGGGAAAATCGGTTATATGGGTTCCCAGTCACGTGGGTATAGTTGGTAACGAGCTTGCAGATACGGCAGCCAAACAGGCATTCTCGCTCCCAGACCGAGGTACTCCTATTCAGACCCCTCCAGAAATGAGTTTACCTCTCAAAAAGTAAATATTGGATAGTTGGCAATCTATGTGGAACGAAAGCCCACCTAGTAAATTAAAATTTGTTGAAAAATCAGTGAAGCCCACGACCACATCAAACCGCTCTAATCGTAGAGAGGAGGTCGCCGTGACCAGACTAAGAATAGGACACTCAAACCTAACCCATGTACATCTCATCACTAAGCAGCCACCACCAAATTGTCAACACTGCAATAGCCCTTTCGCACAAATCATATTTTCCAAAGAATGCCCTTATTATACTTCAAGCCTAAATCGATTATCTCTAAAACCGGATATATCAGCAGTATTAAGCAACAACGAATCAAACATAATAACAGTGATAAGTTTTCTTAAAATCCATAGGCTATTAAATAAAATATTAAAATAAATATAATTTTTATTTTATTGTGCTTTATTTTTTATATATATATTTATTTTAATATATTTAATTTTTTATTTGTTTTTAAATATCTTTTTAGTTTATTATTCTATCTAGTTATTATTAATTTTTGATTATGCATTCTATTTTTTATTTCTCCTCTAAAGAGTTCACAAATATAACCGATTCACAGGCGTTGATGACCCCAGAGTTTTTCGCCTTAAAGCGTAAATAAACAAAACAAACAATTGAAGTTTTGAATTGGTAAATAAAATTAAAAATAGAAATTTTAAAAATAATAATAACAAAAAGTTGTAGAATCGAATAAGACTTTTGTCAACATTTCTTTAGGTGATCTACCTTAAGATTTAATACAAAGTATATTATTTTTAAAAAAACTCTACTTCGAAAGAATACATATAAAAAGAAAAAATATTTTAATCTACGGATTTTACTGAACATGATAAAATAATATAAATAGACTGCCTCAATGTTTATTATGTTATTCACAGTAGCTCAGTAATCCGATGATTATGAAATATGGGATATTTTTATATCAGTCCCGAATCTAAAAAGCAATCAACGACGTAATAATCGGTAGAACGTTTGACAATTATAAACAGCATATCATCACTAATGTCAAAATCAATCCACGGCAGGAAGCGTTTGGCTGTGGCCGAATTTCAAAATACGAAAAAAGTGTCGAAAATTACCTGATCAGTAGCAGACTGAAAATCGATTGGAATAGTTTCAGGCCACCTCCTAGGTAATAAATCTAATGATATGTGGCATCATTTTAGAAGCTTTTTACTAATGTGATGACTTTTAACAAATGTCAGAATTGGACAAAAAGTACGTTGTAAGTAGCAAGCGAAAATTGGTTTGAACAGCACGAGAATTTAATTGGAAACCTGAGAAAATTAAGGGACTTTGCTCTCATTTGAAAACTTTGAGAAACAAAAAAGAAAACCTGGGAAAATTAAGTTATAAGCAGCACACACACACAAAAAAAAATTAAATGGTTTTAAACCCCTTTCTAGTCAACAGATTTAATAAAATATGATAAAATTTAGAAAGATTTAAAATATCAGAATCATAATAGGAATGTTGAGCTTTCTGCCATTGCTGGTAAAATTTCCTGACTAATCCTTGGCTGTTCCAGGTTAGGAAAACTCCCTCACTTTTACACTTTTACACTATTTTTACTTGGAAAAACCTTGTAAAAATAGTGCTTGGGAAGTCAAAATATAACATTTTTCCAACTATTTTATCCGAATTTTCCCGCTACCGAGATGTCAGGAGGGAGGGGTGCTACCACTAAACAGTTTTTATAAGAAATTGTAATAGTTATAACGACCTTTAAATAAATTAAAAAACTTTCAACTTTTTCGTTATATATACCTAATACAATGGCTTCTCAGAACTGTTATAGCAATATTGCAATCATCATCAAATTTGTAACAAACTGCTATACAGCCAGATGTCATTGCAAATTTATTTGTATTTTGATTGATAGATAATTATCAAACTTTTCTCAGGTAAGTATTCTTACGTTTGGCATTCTGGGTTCGCATTAGAGAAAGCGCATTTGGAAACCGTGGAAAGAATAAGTAATATCCGCCTAGTATTTCATCAAAAACGTAACATCATTACTGAGCCACTTAATGAGCTGTTAAGTAAGTGAGCAGCTACACGCTTACGAAACATAAAACTTTTTAATAGAAAAGCTATCATTTCCTATTTGAAATTAAATGTTCTCAATTACTTACTCAGTTGAGTAATGGCTTTGGACAGACATTAAAGAGGCCGCTTGAAGCTAAGGAGAATAAATGACAAAACTAAGTTTGGGATAAACTATGGTTAAAATTAAACCTCTACCGTAGCAGTCTTTTTTTATAAACCTTTCCTTATTTCTAAAACCATTCTTACAGTTGAAAAAGATTTTTACCATGTTTGAAAATATTTTAAATTATTTTTAGATTACAGAGTTGCATCCTTGTATCCTTTTACAACCAACTGGTATTTTTATAGTGATGAAAAATAAAATAACACTAATCAGTTTATTGTTCCTCGAATAATCATCACAAAAATTCATTTATAATACTCTAATGGCAAAAGAGTACACTCCAAAATGCCAGGACTGTCAAACAGCTCTCACAATAAAGCACATATTCGAAGACTATCCTAACTATAGCAGGGAAATGACAAACTTAGGCATACCTAGATCTTTCGCTTAGATATAAAGTTGATAAAAAAATCAACTTTATGTGTGATGATAGCTATCGAAGTTTTTCGCCAAGTAAACAAAAAAAAAAAAAAAAAAAAATACAACTTTTAATTTATTCGTAAATCGAAATAAAATTTGTCCAACTGAGATTTGTGTATTTTTATCTCCAAAGACAAATTAACATTTTCTTGAAGATTATGTAATTAGCTACAATAACGGAAGACTGGCTAAAGACAATATACACAACTTATAAGTAAATTGACAAAATTCCAAATTAGTCATACATCTAATTCTAATTAAAAAATAAAATACATTTATACTACTTTGGTATAAAATTATTTGATAGATTAAGCAAAAAAGCGATACGTCGACGTCGCAGATGAAAAGAACAACTAAACAGTAATTTTTATTTATTTTATATTTTATTTTTTCTTATCATTTAACTAGAATATAATCAAATGTTTTCCAAATTTTTATTTTTATTTTTACATACCGAATTATTAACACTAAGATTCCCCTACAATTTTTAAGGAGTAGGCTTCATTTGGCGGTATTATAATTTTGTTCTGGTATCTTGAAGGAAAGGTCGAAGCAATAATTCGATTTGGTCTTGTTTAGATTAGACCCGCCAGATATTTTGTCTAGTAACAGTTACTTAAATATGGGTTAAAGAAACATATGATTTATTTAATAGGAACTTTTCATACATAACCAAAAACATTAACATACTTTAAATGAGTTACTCCAGGTACCTCTGGAGGCCAAAATTCTACTACGTCCTTAAGGATTTTATCCGCAGAATTCTTCTTTCTTCTAAGAAAATGATGGCTCGTTCCTCTGCTTTGCATAAATAGAAAACTTCTAAAATATTCATCGTATGATTACTTTATAGCCGCAATTACACAAACAATACGAAATTAAATAATATTTAAACATGTGATTTTATTTCTACATCAATGGTATCAAGTATCATAATAACTGTTACTAAATATCATTAAAAAATCACTGGCGGGCCTAATCCAAACAATACCCATTCGATTTCCAACAGACTAGTCTAGTAATCAGTGTTTATATTTAAATTTGTGGAATTGTCTCAATGCCTGAATAAATATCTTTAATAACAGTGGGTTTGGCAAGTTTCAACATTTGGCAGAAAAGTAAATGATAAAAAAAAAGGATACACTCTACATACCTCTCCTTCCTTTTGCGAAAATTTTTTTTTAACTGGCTTAACCCTTGGTAACTTGTCAAAAACTGGCGTAGAGGATCCGATTAACTATATTGATACACAGTTTAAAAAACAACATCAAATTTGACACATTAATAATATAGCAGTGTCGTAGAATTTATTTTCATTGTTAAGGTCGTATTTTAGTGCTGTGACAAAGTTATACGGATAACAAAATCAACAGTTCAGCATCCATGCTGAGGAATAGAAGTCCGGATCTTTGAATTCAATGTAACGTTTACAATGGATACTTGAATTCATTAGCATCATAATCTGAGTCTTCATCAATGTTTATCGTCTACCGTTTACATAATATGAAGATTCGCTTAAGCGAGGGGTACTTGGTTGGAATCGGAACTGCCAGGAAATGAAAGATGTTGCGTCAGACCTCTTCAACTCGATATGTATGAATATATTAAGAAAACTACAATACTCTCCGAAGAACAAAGAGGGATATAGGTAAAGAACTTGTGAATTTTAGTGCGCATGCGTCCAACAATTATCATTTAAATATCAATCAACTTAGGAATTATTGCAAGCGATAGAAGGCATTAAAAATAAATAAAATATTTATTAATAACCCATGACAGAATATTTGATGAGGTAGCTGTACGATGTAGGTAGTTAGAGAAAGGAGACTTTTTCCTCTTTAATCGTAAGCACCCTATATTTGCCTATACTAATACCATTTAATTAATGTATTATTACTGCGAAAAAAACTCATTAAATTATACAATTATTCCTACAACAACCGTAGTGACATTACTTATATATTGTCATTATTACTATACAATTTACTTGTATATTATAAATTATCTGTTAATTAATATCTTTCATCATAATTTAAAATTTTTTAAAACATTTTTCCTGGCCTAGATCTGGAGCTATCTAGTAATGATAGAAATTATTTCAACCATTTTACGTTAATATTGAACAATAGAAAAAGAAAAACTATTACATAAATAAATTTAAATTTAATAAAAAATAGTTTTCAATTTATTTTATTTTTGTCAATTTTATATTTCATTAATTCTTCATTGACCCCCAAAGATTGAGCAATATTTTGGAGATTATCTTCTCCGTCACCTAAGTAAAATAACTAAATCCTCCAGAAAAGTCAGGAAAATGTTAAGATGAAAAGGAAACTTGATTTTCGCATAATTAAAAATTTTATAACAAATGGCTAAGTTTAATTTATACCCACGATAAATATTCTAAATTCATCGAAATCGGACAATTTTTAGTGAATACACAGCCAATTGTAGTTTGTAATATAATTTTTTTTAATATTAATAAATTCCTCTGTCTCGTGAAATATTGTATTTTCATATTATACTCCCATTTGTTCATTAACCAATGTATAATGCGTGTTATTTGCTGTTAAGTTTTAACTAGTAGATATATATTAAAAAAAATAGATAACAAAACATTAAAAATTGGACCTTTTAATGTATATGCTTAGTGTTCTTTCTTAACTCGTATTCATTTATACTTTTTTTTTTATTATTTAAAATTTAAAAACCAAATATTCCAATGATTTTTTTAGAATAAGGCAGGCTACAAATTGAGCGCAGGGCAGGCGCAGCACAGGAACAGTAGATTTGTAACTGAGGAGCAACAGAGGGGAGACATAGCACCTAATTCATAGCCGTCTTCACAAATTGAATCTAGCAATGTATGTGGACGCTAAGCTACTGTTACTACACATCGAGTCTGAATATGACGAAGAATAGAATATACAATGCTTTCCTTCAGTATTATTTAAAAAACAAAAGAGAGAGAAAGCTCAGAATTTTTTCACTCAACTTGAGGCATAGCAGAGGGGCAACAGAGGACCCAGTTCAGAGCCGTCAGCTCGGTCATATGAGCTTTGTTGTCCCTCTGACCTGTTATGTTCACAGCACAGTTTCCAACGTCCTCGCTAACTCGTGTTCCTTTCGTCAAATATTATGAAATGAAAAGTAAGAAAATCATTCAACCTCGTTCTTCTTTTAGATTATCTCCAAATAGTCAACAACTTGATGGAAATCTTTAATTGGTCCACCTATTGACGAAATAGAAAAATTGTATGATGATGGAGGTACAAAGGAGTGAAATTTCCACAGGAACTGATACAATTGAACAAATTAAGGATTGAAAAATAACTGATAATCGAAACGTCTCTATAATAACAGAATACATATAAAAGTGTAGAATAGCGGATAAAATTGTATTTGTTATTTTTTACTTTAAAAAAAAATCAAAAAACGATGTAGGTGTTATTTGTTCATGTTAAAGCAAGGATGATCATTTAGCAAAAGATAACATTTTGAATCCTGAAAACTGGAAGTTCGCCGATGGTGTGTTACGAAACAGAGCTACGACCGCCCAAATTATGTCATTTTCTATTTCCTGCTGCTCTGTATTCATGCAGCGCCCTCCCCTGAATAGAATAAAAATGTTCAATTAAATAACCAATGACCTGACTGGAAACTTTATAGCTCGGCCCTTCAAATTGGGCTGCAGTCGTAAGACGAATTGCATCATCACTAACACTGCGCTCTAATACTTCCAACTAATCCGATAACTACACTTTTTCGTTTACCTAATTTTTTTTCTACAGTCTAGAGAAAGTGCAGTCTTCCGTTACCGGGTTCTTAGAAACGTAATATTTTTTAAAAAATTTTATATGAAAATCGGTTTAGTAAAGCAATACATAAAGCAGACACCTGGACCTTCATTGAGTAAGAGGATAAACCTGGCGGTTGGAGAAGTATGATTCCATTCTCATATAATATAATCGTCACTCCAGAAATAGAACGCCACTAGCAAATCCTGAACCTACATAGATTCAAGACATTAAGGTTTTTTTTTTCATTAGAAATGAATATTCATAAACACGGATAAGAACGCATAAACTCACGAACGTGTGCACGCACTTCTACTTAAGAAATTAGAATCTTTTATTTTCAGGGATTTTTTTTAAGGGCCGAAAATGACTGTGGATAATAAAATACGAATATAAAGAGTTGATGCCCTCTAAATACCCTTTTTATGGTTATAATGCGTGCGGTACAAATGAAAATAAAAAAACGAAAAAGCTAACAGAGTACTCAAACAAGAATAAGCTGTTTTAAAATACTAAGATCAATTTTATAGCACTTTTTTAAAAATCTTTTTTATTGTACGTTTATCTTAAGCTACAAATGAAAAATAGACGGTGACTACCTAGTAATTATCGTTAACATTTACCACCTAGATGGGATTTCGAAATTTAGAATTTATTTCTTTTAAATTTATTAAATATTTTTTTTTATGAATGAGGCTTAACTTTTTTGATATTGTTTTTTCAATAATTTTTTTTTGGTACTTGATAAACATAAGGTGAATTATTCTTTCAAAACCAGTTTTATCCCTAACAAAAAAATGAAATGGATTTGGCTGGTTTTGGAACTCCGAACCTTTGAAATTTCTCAAGATCGTGGTTGACAGAAATATCCTCTAATCAGTTTTTGAATTGTTGGCAATTTATACAAATCAAATACGAAAATGGAATAACATTTAATAAAATATTCTCTTTGTATTTTTTGCTCAATATATAATATAATAAATATTGAAAGCTTCAAAACTCGGGCTGTCACGTGTGTCTTCAAAATCATACAGGACTGATTATATGTCCTCAAGAAAAAAAAAAAAAAAAAAAAAAAAAAAAAAAAAAAAAAAATATATATATATATATATATATATTACAAGCTAATTTTTAAAATCTTTCTATTGCTATTCTAGCTATTAGAAAAATTTATTTCTCCATATTAAAATATAAGTAACAGAACAAAAAATAATAATAATTATTATTAATAATAATTATAATAATTATTAGTAATTTTTAATTATTTATTTCTTATCGATCAAAATTATACTACGAGTTTATAAGGATAATACGAGAAATATAAAATAAATGACAGGAAATGGTAAATTGAACCATTATCCTTGGATATCTCGAGGGTTTTTCGGATCCAAATCTTATCAACGTGACGTCACACTGTTGCGGTTTAGAACGTGACGAATAATAAATATTTTTCTTATTGTAAGCCAGGAATCGAAAAAAATATTATTGTTATACATTTTTTTTCGAAGGTCGCGTTCAATACCCTGTCCATGACGTGCCTCAATGGATTGTATAGACGTTTCTTGTTGCAAGATTCAAATTTGAAGATATTAAAGATTATTTTTTCAGCATTCTGTCAAGACCAATGTTTAAAATGGCCAGCACTGCGACAAAAACGAAGTCGCAGACGCTATGAAAGCATCCAGTTACTTAATTTTATTTCATAAAATTTTGTTTTATTTATTATATTTTAATATTTATTTATAAATTCCTTATGAATAGACTATGTCTCCCGTTTTCATTAATACGAAAATCACGTTTTTTTTTTTTTTAATTAATACCAAATTGGCGATTGCAAAAATGTGTATATAATGCAGTGTTTTCATTTTTTTTTACTGTAATTTTATTTGTTGAGACTAACAACTGTATTAATAAAATGAAACAATTAAATAGAAATTATCTTTTAAAGTAAGTATCCATTATAACTTCTATTAACTGAAATAAATATACAATTTAAAATTTTCAAACACATCTCATGCAAAACCGTGAACTATACGTTATAAAGTACTTGCAGAAAATGGATATTTTGTTAATGTACATCATCCATAACATGGTTTGAAAATTAACTCAGGGTTTCATAAGTCCACCTAGTAGTTCTGAGACTGAAACAGATATAATATTTGGGAGATCAACTTGGGAAACATGAAAGAATATTTTTGTCCCCTTGTAACAAAAACAGTTGAGAACAGCTTTGGTGGAGACCTCACAAAATATGAAATTGTTATTATCAGTATGCTTAAAATTAGAGATGGGAAAATGCAATCTGATTATCCAGTACCAAGTAATTTACTCAAATTGAATCAATATTGAGAATTCAATCACTACTTCAGTTAATCGTTTTACATTAATTAAATTCTTTGGTACTCGAAAAAGATCAGTATTTGAGTAAAATACTTGGTGATCAGTACTTAAAGTAGCATTTACCCATCTCTGCTTAAAATCTTAGAATTTTTCATTTAAGAATGTGAAATATCCATCAATGAAAATTATTTTAAAAAAATATATATGTACATGGATAAACTTATACAAACATAGATACAGTCGTGAATATGTGCAGTATGTAAGAAGTTGAGGATAATCTAAAGTGGTCAATACCTAGAGAAGTGACCATCTGCAAATAGGTTGCAAATGGTCGTTTTTAGGTATAAAAACTGACGAATTTAATTTATAGTGTAATTATATTCAGTACACCTCCTGCCGCCTTAAAGATCACTAAATTAATTGAATTGCTTACTAATAAATAATACCACCTCCAGGTTATGGAATGTGATCTTATCACGTATACGTTCTCCTGAGAGTATTAACCGCTACAGTAAAGAAATAAAACCGTCCGAATAATTTAAAAGACCGTATGAATAATTTTGGAAGGTGAGACGTCCATTTAAATGGTTCAGGGGGAAAGAAAAAAAAACAATAAAAAAATAATAATAAATCGTCCAAATAAATGGGGAATTCTGAGAAGACGTCAATCCATTTTTAATTTCTGCATAAATAAATGCCTCTTTGATTATACAATCCAATTTAAAACGTCTATAGATTTTTTTTTTTTAAATCGGCATTGAATAAATTAGGCTATATTCTATCGGTGGACATTGGGCTACCGGGTAACAGGTTTACGAAGAAAACATTTATTCCCCGTGATTGATACTTAAATAATGCAAATGTTGTTCTGGGACTGGAAATAATGGTGCCCAGGGAGAAAACCGGTAGCAGCCTATCTCTCCATCCCTACTAAACTTTATTTCTCTTTATATATTTTATTTCATTATTTATTTATTATTAATTTAGTTAATTTATATTTTTATTTCACACATTTAAAATTTTAAAAAACTTGTATTATTAGAAAATAGAAAAAAAAAATTAGTTGATGAGGATGTAAAGAAATCAATACTGAAAGATTTTTTTTATAAATACCTATATAAGTATTAATATTTATTTTTAAAAATACTTATTAAGAATTAGAGAAAAATAAAGCAAATGGCTCAAAATAAATAAAAAAAACAAGAAAATAAAAATAAGAAAAATAAAAATTTGCTTATATATATAAAATAGTTAAACCAATATTTATCAGATATTTCATAAAAAAATTATCACATTTTTATGTGCTCATCAGTAAGGTGGTATTCTTGTTGACATTTAAAATTTTATTTTATATCTTTCAAAAAACTGTTTTTGACTATCAAATTATAATATCGGTCAAAAATATCGATATATATAATATATAGTAATGTATAGAGGAGAAAGGCCAATAGTTCTTTATTAACATACATAAATTAGTCAATCAATATCTCAAGATATGAAGGCAAGGAGTTATAGATGAACGGGACCTATTGTTTGAAGCAATTTATCAGGAAGCCTCTGTACAACAATGAATGCCTCAATATCAGGCCAAAGACAACGCGGAAGGCCCAAAACTAGGTGAGGTACTAAAAACTCATAAATACTGATTTACTTTCCAATTGAATAGTAAAATAATCTGATCAAAAAAAAAAAAAAAAAAAAAAGGTGGCCTACAAAAATATTGGGCCATTAAATATTTTCGTAAGCCACTTTTTTTCTCGATTTTTTTATTATCTTACGACTCAAGTGGAAAGCAATAGGGTGTTCATGAGTTTGCCGAAGTCCAAATTGGAAAATCTGGTGCGCTCAACAAATAATTTAATCAAAATCGTTAGAGCCGTTTTTGAGAAAATTGCAAAAATGTGTTTCACCGTTGATATAAAGTGCCACTTGCGGTTAGCCGATTTTAACGAAAAAGTAGCTATAAGATCTAAGGCATATTCCTTTCTTAAACACGTAATATCAGTTTCGAATGAATTTTCGTTTTTGAGCTAGACTGTTCACACAAACACATGCACATACCATTTTGCGGGACATGGTTATTTAGACTCAGGAGACCTCAAAACATGTTCTTAAGTTGAAAGCTCAGATTAGAAAATTGTCACGATCGCAATACTTACCCTTACTATATATTTCATATATACATAAGTGAAAGTAAAAAGTTACAATTTCGTAAATAAACTCGTATGATCAGATGAAGCTATTCACTAAGTTTTAGGCGGATCTAAATAATTTGAAAAAAAGGAGTCTGTACTACGGACTAATATCATTTTATAATTTTTTTTTTAATGTTTTATGAACATCATTTTTTATGTACCAGAGAATAGTTTTTATCGAAAAAATGATATATTTTAACCCATTTTAACACGAATGACCGAGTCGTAAAAACCTTCGGACCCCTGTTAATAACAACAACAACAAGGATATAATTTTATTCAAGACAGACGAGAGCCCGTTGGTGCTGAATAATGATCAGAGAGAGGACTTTTATTCGGTGACCCGGTTCCGATCGGGTCAGAGAGAGGCCTCGCAGGTGTGCTCGCTCCCAGTCGCTAAGTAGGACTTCTGGCTGCTTGGGGGACTTAGCTACTTCTTACCGTGTCCGCTTATATCAGCAACAACAACAAGAAAGTATACTGCAACTAAATTTTAGTACTCGTTTTGTGACAGATTTAAAAAAAAATCTCATTGTTTTGGATGATTAAATTGGAAATTAAATACTTCTAATGATTTTTATTCCACGTTTGATCTGTATTCTATTAATTATTTCCTAAGTTAAAAATCTGTCTAATTCAATTTAAGTTAATTTTATTGTAACAGAATTTGTTTTCATATCCATGATATATACTAATATAGCTGTAGGATTGCTTCATCTATGGAAGAGAAGGTATTAATTCCATTTTAAACCCAATTGAGAGAACTATATAGATATATTTTTTTTACGGTATGGTCACACATATGACAAATATTTACCAGTTTTCAATAATTCTTATTGGACTAATCGTGAGATTGCTAAATTTGGCAAACATTTTCCACATGTGTGACCGCATCATTAAGGTAGTGAGGCATTGAGCGAAGTTGGTGGTAGTTGGAGCATGCCAAGTCCGTAAGAAAGGTGGATTCAGTGTCATGAATTACAAACGAGGCATTTGTCTAGTGTTTCTGAGAGGTGGAAGAATATTAACTGCAAAAAAATTACAAATTTGAGTAATGCGAAAATAAATTTACGTCCACGCACTACACATTAAGTACGATTTTTATGGACAGAGTCCAGATGAAATGATTTTAATATTAGGCCTAAACCATATAAGAAATTTATATACAATTCATTTAGTTATATACAGTTAAGTAGAATTCGACTATGTAGCCAGTGAAAGGGACATATGCTAACTTGAGCTTCATCCCTAATGGAATGATTTTTTTTTTTTCAAATTGAAATAAAAATCAATCGCTTATTTTGAAAAAAAAAATAGTGACTATTTATGAACAACATTTGCTTTTGATTTGACTCCTTTAATACCAAACCAAGAGGGGAAAATATTAAAACTGTGGATTATTAGCCCCATCCGGAGTAAAATCCTGGAACTCCTATGGACCTATAACTCATGTTTTATTAATAGAAGAGAAGAATAATCAGTAAAAAAAAAAAAAATAATAAAAACCGGATCGACGGATCGGCCTTAAGTTCAGGCCTTCATCAGGACTGGTCGAACGAAAGGATTCAGCAAGATAGCTGAAGCTTATTGATAATAGCTCAAATAAGAAAAAAGACAAACAGCTAGTCTTTAAAAATATAGCATTCAGCTACGTTATTATAAATATAACCTTAACTCCAAAAAAAAAAAAAATCTTTGGAAGAAACTGAAAAAGGGGGGAGGAGAGGATTGGGCCCAAAGATTGTCACATTAGTTAAAGAAGGCAACTTTGAAATTTAGTATACAGTATATAACTTGTGGTTTTTTCAAATTCTGAACACGTCCACAATTTTTATTTTTGTTCTCAAACATCTGGAAATTTTTTCTAATGAAGCAAGAATAGTTTTATCTTAATAAATTTGTAGGTCATAAATTAAAAAAAAACTATTAAAACAAACGAATATATAACTATATAAGAAGAATAACTATAATTATAAGAATATAATAACTATAAACTATAAGAATAACTATATAGAATTATATATAAGGAGACAGCCCTGATGAAGGCCTGAACTTCAAGTCGAAACGTCGGCATATGTAAAAATAAATATTATCATTTATTTTTGCCTTCCTTTTTGACTGACCACCCCAACTATTCTTCTCTTCATTATCCACGACAGTCAACCAATTACCAATTATTAAAACAAACATTTATTTGAACTTTGGGAATAATTTTTGTGACATTATATATAGTGGTATTTAAAAAAATGAATTTAATAAAAATAAAATTAATGATATTATGAGTGCACAATTATTTGAATATGGTGGTTGATACGTAGCATCAACTTGTTTTTTCTCTTAATTCTATATTTCCGCTTGTCACCAAGATGAATATAAGTGAAGTTATATATTCATATTTTTTTCTCTTTTAAAATTGTCCATATTGTATTGCATTCAAACTATTTCTGTTCTGCATAAACATTTTTTTACTTTATACATGGGCAATATAACTAATAATAAGAGAAAAAAATATTTTTCCTCTAAAACAATTGTAGAAGTTAGGCCAGGAGTTTCTTTCCCATCACCTAACCCGAAGTATGGGAGCGGTGTCGATTCCCAGGTCTTGCAAGACATAACTACTAGCAACGTCCTACAACACTAACGGTGCCTATTACAATGAACGATTTCGCATTACATCCTATACTTAAAACGAAAATGTCAACTGTGAACGTAATGTAAGAAGTTTTGTCTATTAAATCATCAATGAAAACACCCAATATACACACTTTTTTTTGTCTTAATTTTTCTGCATTATATTTTTAATGACTTTAAAATCTATATAAAAATTTAGACGTGATTAACTTAAATAGGATTCAGTTTAGGAATCGGTCTCGAGATATAGTTTTTCAACGATATCTTGTAATTGAACAAAAAATTTCACTTTGAGATAATAATTATTCTATCTAATCTAATTTACCGTCACTTTTCCTTTAGCTAAACATCTCTTAAAATTTAAATAAAAATCAACAAACCTCTCTGTTTCTACACAAATCCGTTTTTCCTAATAAAGTATTAAAATTGATGTCACCTTTAGAATAAAAATTGAAAAATTTTACATACAACGTTTTGCACTAATATTAGTGATATATATTTAATATGTATGTTTTCACTCGTAAAATGAATGGAACTAGAAAATCCATAGGAAAAATTCAACTTGTTGTTTGTTCGGAGTTAGCAAGACCAATACTTTTCCCCTGTCAGAACAAAACGCGTTAAGCTAGAAAATATAAAAATATGGGTGAAGTTAACACAACTTCGATATTTAAGGAGGAAATTGAAACCAAGACGAACTGGTTGAACTTTAACGGAAATAAACACAATCACAGATAAGACTTTTTTTTTTTACAAACTCAGATTAAAAATTACTTTAAACATACTGAAAATTACACGAAATCTAAGTAACGACAGTAAGTCTCATGCCAGTAACATTTGAAATGGACCAAACAATACAATATCAATTAATTTTTTGAATAAAACCTAAAATTTTATGACCCCATAACAATATTGTATTAACCTAACTCCCACTCCATATGATCAGTGCCTTCCACATTTCACAGCCATTATATTGTTAACAATTATTTATATTAATTTTAATTATTAAATGGAATTCAATGAAATTTATACAAAGTTATTTCTATACTGTTCTCCAAATTTCCTCCAAGTTTAGATCTAAACGAATGCGCCGTTTTCAAACTGTAGACATTTTCTTTCAGTTTACTTTATTTATCCTTAGGCTACCCATAACCCGTATAAAGCTAAGGGGCGCATCTCCTCTTCCCTCCAAATAAAACTTGTTTCAATAACAAAATATTTGTATGATGGGTTTATGATACGTCTTCATTATTTTTTTTTTTTTTTTTGTTCGGTAGTTTACTGATCTATAATACTGTTATATTATTTTTTCTGAGAAACATTGCAATCTTGATGAGAGGGGAGAGCAACTAGAATTCTTGGCTTTAGGAGAGTCCCTTTAAATCTTGCTTCCACAAATAATAGAAGAGGCATGGAGCAGAGCATTTTAGAAAGAAGTGGTTGACTACCTCATTCTCTTTGTGAGCTGAACTCTTCTGACTTCTTTAACCTCCTCAGGTAAGACCTTTTCTCCTTCATTATTCCCAACTTTAACTTTTTAAGTAGGTCGTACCGAACGTTTTATTTCCACTTTCCTACTCTTTGGAACAGCACATAATTGCCCATCTGTAGTTGCATTACCAGATTTCATCTCTTTTGGTTTACGATTTTTCATAGAATAAAATCTGTCAAGATATTAACTGAAAATTTGGGTTAAAATTACTATGGTTGGTTTCGATCAAACTTTCGTTTTTAATATAATAAATTATTTATATGTTTTGTATTTAATCTTTTTTTTATCGGTAAAAACAAATATTTCGATAAAATAAAATAAAATTTAATTAAAATATTTGGACTATTCTTTGTTGTTTTTTTTTTTTTTTTAATTTCATTTCAATAGGTATAATTTAATATTATATATATATATATATATATATATATATAATTTCTTTTATTTTTATTTTAAATCTGTACCATACCATACAACCCATGAAGTATCTTGGATTTATTACTATGTAAGGTACTGTTTCTTGGTCAACGGTTGTAATAGGAGGTAATTTGACAGAGTTTACGCTCAAATGTTTTCCCCCTTAATCAATTATTTTGTTTAGGATAGAACTTTATAGAGGCTGGATGTGCCGCAGGAGGGTCTCCCGACCACAGGGTAGATTCACGGCCGATAAATATAAAATTAAAATAAATTAACATATATTTCTCATTTAAATTTATTGTTTTATTTTGTCCTGATATAACTATTCCTTTGAATGTATACTTACAATTTACAATTTTTTTTTCTTGTTTGTTTAATACACAAGGGAATTCATATTATTCGATTCACATGTGATTCTAAATTATTCATCCAGCTGCTTCTCCCGCCTCCCCCCCAGATGTTCGTAGGCGATCCTGGAGATATTCAAAAGTACTCGTAATGGCAACTCGTGATTCCAGAGTCATGGAAAGATATTCAAAGGGAATATAAAGAGGTTTCTTTGTACATTCAAGCTCATCGAAACAGAAATATTATTGCTTCGAAGCTTTGTTGTTTGTTCTCTGTACTAAACGTCACTAAGCCATTACCGACCGTCTACTGAAACCAGCTGCAAGGTACTGCACCCCACTGCTTCCTTCAGACAATACCTTTCAGACGGACGGAAATTCTCTAAAGAGCACAAAGATCTTTATGAATTAGAAGGTAGACGTATCCAGCCCCAGTATTCCAGTGTAATCCAGGTATTTCTGTGACATACCTAGATTCCGTAATCAAATTTTGTGATGCAACCTTTATTGAGGTCCACATCCTAACCTGTCCTTGAATAATTCCAATACATATATCAGTCAAATTTTGTCTAAATAATTTGTAAAAACATACTATATATTACTCTACTGCTTCATATTTAAATCACGATAAATATACTATTGCGAATTGATGTCGTGTCGTACTGTCACGATACCGCTAGGTGATAATGAACTGTTCGATCAAGATTGTCCTCGCCAACCTATTAAGATTCTTTTTGAGCCAATGATACATGTATCGATTCTCATTGCTGGAAATAGAAAAGTACAGAAAATATTGGATTCAAGAACTTGAAAACCCTTATCTTCAAAAGAATTTTTCTCTTTCAAGTTTGCTCAGTACAATTTTTCTCAACATTAAATCAATGTAATATGAATGAATTGATAAAAGAATTTTTTAAAAAATTACTTTCTGCTGATAAAATTTTAATTGAACACTTGTGATAACATCTATGTCGTTCATTTATCATCTTTACTTATATTATCATTGATATTAAGATGTATTCAATTAATTTATTCACGTTATCTGAAAGACTTGAGCAAAAAATATATGATTTTTTCCTGGTACTTGACCTTTAGACTATTATACAAAAAAAATAAGATAACAATTAGAATGTAATTAAATCTATAAAAAAATATTATCAGAAGTGTACTAAAAAAAAAAAGAATAAAGGCGGTGGAGGGAGGAATTTTATGAATATCCTAGATTAGTCTATTTTAAGCGATGAAGCAATGAAGATTGTCTAGCATCATATTTATGAACTGCCAAACATTTGGTCAAATTCAGAATAAAATGTTCCTGGTAAGAATTGTTTTTATGTTTGGACACTCAGTAAAAGATAATCGAACAGGAAATGTAAAAACTTGAATATAACTTAATACTGAGCCAATGAGACTCGAAACGTTGTTAATGGCATAAGAATAAATGTATATTTAGTTACTGGTAAAACTAGTAATATTTATTAATACATTATCCAAATTACCAAAAATCAAAACTATTTTTATTATTTAACTCAATCAAAATTTTAGTTTTCAAGATCGTGTTAGTTCATTATGTCGATGAGGTACGCCCACGTATATTTTTTTTTACTGAAACCTCAGTTATACAAAAAGGCGCTTGCATTCCTAGAGATACCTGATGAAATTACATTATTTAAAAAATATATAAATTTAAAAAAATGAATTGCTAACTCTAACGACCAGCTAAGTACAATTTACTGATCGACAATCTTTTTATAGAAAATTTTATAACTTGATGTAGGAACTTCAACTTCTATAGGAATAAGCCATTTATATGATTTTCTTCAAGTTAATTGCTCATATGATTAATATTGATAATTTACAACATTTTGGATTTAGTTCTTCAGCACTTAATTAATTATTTACTATTATTTCTGTCAGAAATCAATGACTATACTCAATACACATATGATTTAAAATCTATAGAACTATAGCATTTTAAAAAAATTAAATAAATATCTAGGCCTGGATATGGAGACCCTATTTTTCCAAATATGTAAGACATGTTTGATTATTTACTTGTTATGTTTATACTAAAACTATTGCATATTAGTAGGCAATACAAGATATTTTACTGACTTTTTTGATTTTAGAATTGTAACCAGGATATACTCGTACAACAAGCTAAAAAGGTTTATTCGAACTATCCATCGTTTGTTTCTGTTGGAATCCTGTTTCTGCAGTTATCTTTTGTCACTTAAAAAACAAGTGCGGGGCAACCGTGTGAACAGCCTTACAGGTTACCAAGCGGTTTCAACAGGTAAGACCATCCGCAAAACTTCAGAAAAGATCATCATCATGGGGGATGGATTGAGTCATGTCGCGAATCCTATTGCAACTAAGCCTTGCTGGAAGTAACACTAAGTCCGTTGTGAAATAGTTGCTGCCTTTGAAATCATCCAATAACTTCATAATTAAGTTCGGGAAATCGCCAGTTAGGATTCGAATTTTTCGGTTCACCTGGATAATGCAACTTACACTTATAACTGTAATATTAAATCCATAAAAAGTTACCTGAATTCTGTAGTCCAGACCCCGGACAGACAAGACAACAACCGTCATGGCACGACACTCCAGACTGGACGGGCGCTGGAATGCCACCCCCCACTGCCTCACCTCTCCCCTCTCCTTCCTTCAGGTATATCCTCGCTTCAGGTAGGGACATGTTCCTATTTCACAGGTCTACCAACTTTTAATTAGTCACCTCTGGACCGGTATAGACTAGTTATCGCTTCCAGTAACGGTCGAGTATAGTCTCATTCTTTAGCTGTCCAGTTATTAAAAATGTGACTAATTGTGGGAAATTCGCTGACCGATTCCGTCGATCAAATAGATATTCAGTTAGCAATCGTGGGTGTTTAGAGAGCATTTTTTTTCGAAGGCATTATTTATCTGTTATTGCTTTATTGACTTCGATATCTAGGATTTCCGGGGAGAAAAGATTAATAACAAGAGGAAAGGAACAAGATTAATCCCACCATCTTTAATTTCTCCTCCTCCAATAAAAATCATAAATTTTTTAAAAGTATTTTGGGAAATATATTTTGAAATAAATATGATCTCGTGCTCTTGAAGTTGATCATCAACTACCCCAAGAACACTGAAGAGATTAATAAAGCGGTTATTCTGTTTTGGTTTCAGTGTACTTATTTTATGTTTTCTGGTGTAATTCATAAATGCTATGAGAATTATGTAATATTTTATTAAATTGATACATGTATTATGCATTATATTACTGTATGAGAGGAGGGGATAAAGAAATATATACGGTATTATTTTACTGATTGAAATTAAGTCAAAATAACCAATAAACATTAGTATTTTTACATAACCTAAAAATAAAATGTCCCTCTTAATTTTTCGACCTGTGAATCGTGCCGTTGGGAACTAGTGCCCCTTTTGTCCCGTCCTTCTAATTTCGGTCCTACTATTTATCACTCAATTCATCTTTTGGCTATATCTCGATTACATTAATCTATCACATTGCAATAAGTTCCGAATATCGGTTGTAAACAACCGATGTTTTGAGGTAATTTTTACAGGAAAAATACACATTAAAATTAAAAGAGGAAAAGATACATATATAAAAATTGATTCATTCTAATTTTGAGAAATATTATTTTTATTGTAAATAGAATTTATTTTTCTTCAATACCTGAGTAATCTCAATTGGAAAAAAAAAAAATGTGTGTGTCTTAAGTTTCATCTATACTTTTTGGAAATGCAGCTAGTGATGTTAATTCAATAATTTTGTTATAACATTAAAAACAAATTAAAATAAACCAACAACTTCATATTTATTTACAAGAAAAAAAATAAGAGAAAAGAATAAATTCTAGCTATCTGTTCCTGAGTTAATGACAGTTTACACAATAATAATTATATATTCAGTAGGCTCCTAAACATTTGTTATTGATTATTTTACATTTAAAAGTTTTAATAAATTTGGTTTTCTGTCTTGAAAAAAATATATGTGCAACATATTTTATGCATAAACATTTAATAAAAGAAAACTTTTTTTGCTTCTATGCTTCAACGGTAAAAATAAAAGATTTTGATTTTTAAATCACATAAAAAAAATTAAAATCCATATATCACCAAATTCCTCATGAATCAATCATTATTTTATAAAAATCATTACATCATCACTAGCTTATTTCCCCTGCTAAAATTTATAAAATATCCAAACAAAACTGTTAATTTTTTTACGTCTTTATCTCATCGATCAGGTTTTTCTAATCATCCACCTTTTATCACTTTTTCAATCAATCTTCAAAACACAATCTGGTTTTCGTTCTTTATTTTCTATTTAGTAAATTAACATAGAATTAATTAGATTTTACTAGGCACGTTTATCTTTGTAACAAAATTATATAATCTCTTTACAATCATCATAGCTTTGTATTTATTTTTTTTGCTTACAACTGATCAAAGATTCGTTCACTTAAAAGGATATAAAGTAATAATAACCTCAAACTATTAAGGAATTAGGGAATGAATGACTTTTATATTAAAAGTTAATTTAAAGGGATATATATATATTACGCATAGTAATTCACTCATGCATTCTAATAAAATAAATTAATTTACATTAAAATTAAAATTTTCAAAACTAAATCTCTGTTAAATAAAAAAAAATAATAATAATAATAATAAAAATAAAAACGAAGCATGGAAACAATCCTATAACTCTTGTTTCTCGATATATATGATTAAAGTAATATGCTCCATATCATATATTTGTTGGTTTTTCAATAATTTAGACAGGATAAGCTATCTCAGTACACGTTTCTCAAATGCACATTTAATATCTACACGAGCGGACTTCAACGTTTGTGCAGCTGCGTCGGCATGCCGAGATTATACTAGTCTCGCATTTCGATTTATTAGTCCATATGATTTAAATAAACGATATTATTATGAGATAAAAAGAATATTCCTGATGAAATATATAAATGTATTTATCATGAATTAAAGCAGACAACTAAAACGAAAATATTTTATTTCGATTTCCCAGAAAATTATTAGGAATTGATAAAAATTATTATTATTCCTGACTATTAATCGAAACATACTTTATTAAAATTAATAGATTTTGCTTAAAAAATAATATTGCCTTACCGACTTTCAAACTAACATATGGTTGGTCTAAATGCGAAACCGCTAAATTACTAATTCTAAGGTACTTTCTAAATGACTAAAATTCAATTTTTTAGACGCTTTTTGGGTTTTACTGAAAGGGTGGAATCTGTCAGTTCAGCGTTGTTTGAAATTTTCAATCGAAACACCATTTTCCTCTACTTCTGAATGTTATGACTAGAAATTATAATGGAATGTAGTTTCTATATTATTCTGCTTTCTTTCACACATACCTGATATAAAGTAGTATTTTTTTTATAAGTGTCTGGATATTTACAGAGGAAGATTGCTATTCGTATTTTTGAGAAGATTTGATATCGGTGGGGATGGGGGATTTTTAATTAAGTTATCGAGTATTGGTTTTTAGGTCTTGTGAAATATTTGTAAATGAGTGCATTTTGTAATGGGTATTATTAATAGCAAGGATTGTGGAATAGGAGGTTATATGGACTGTACATTATTGCTTAATAGCTGATGTTCGTATAATTGTCTGGGGTTTATTTAAAAACAAACTGATCAAGTGGATATCCAAGAAGTAGGTTGAAAAAGAAAAAATATTTGTGTTTTTTTTTTAATCGTATGATTAAGCGGTAAGATAAGAAGGTAATGTATATGTTTATAGCAGTTGAGGCAGTTATGAATTGTTGGATAAGAAAATCAGCGATATAAAGTTTATTGTTTTTTACGATTTGGAATAGGGTAGTGAATCAGGAAAATTTAGTCAATAATTCGATTCATTCATCTGATTAAAGGCACTTTAACT
The DNA here is from genome assembly GCA_928085145.1 of Nezara viridula. Taxonomy (NCBI): domain Eukaryota; kingdom Metazoa; phylum Arthropoda; class Insecta; order Hemiptera; family Pentatomidae; genus Nezara; species Nezara viridula. Next base: position 68,218,204 of record OV725081.1, on the reverse strand, counting down.
CGGTGAAGTAGGAAGATATATGGATACGTTTCGGAAATCTTAAGATAACTCTTATAAAAACAATTCATATGACGCTTCAATTTTCCTTTAAATTCCTCGGTAATTCTACCATCATCTACCTTAGGTTCGTTGTCAGAATGGGAGGGAGGAGAAGAAGAAAAAAGACAAGATAGCAAGTAGATGACGGACTTTGGAACAGTGGAATATGCAACATTGGTTTAGGTTTGGTTTTATGCTGATTGTGGGTGGGATAATCGAGCTAACGCGTGTCATAGCAAATGATTTATGAAATTATTGATAAAAGTAATCACGAGTACGTGTACCAGTGCCATGGGTGGCATTTAACTCTAGCATTAATCCCCCGTTCTCACCTCGTAACCCGGTAAAACCCATATAGCCTAAAAGGCAAGGAAGGAAAGGACAGAAAAAAAAAAGTTATATGCTGATTCAAATTCCGTTGTTATTCTTAAACAAAATAATTAATTGTTATATACGACAAAGGTAGAACTGTATAATCGTTTAAAAGCAAGACCTTGTTTTGACCTTAGCTTAGCTGTAACTGACACAGTTTCGTTCAACGGACGGACCCACATTATTAAAGATATGTTGGCTAGGAGGAAATGTCGTAAAAGGGTCTGTGGCTCATCAACCCAGTTAAGGGACAAGGCCTTGCAGTGTAGCGGATCAGCCCCCATACTGTGGCCCGCACCCGAACCAAAACTGCGGGTATCCTGGCCCTCATTGTCTCTGCTAATGGTCACACACCTGCCCTAATTGGGAAAACGGCTATGCTGAATCCCTCTAGAGGGACACTTCTTTAAGTAATCCAAGGGTTAATCAGAGTACTTAATTACTTAGGATATACAGCTAGCTCACATAGCTTCCAACAGATGATTTCTATATAATATATATATATTCCAATATAATATAATAGCAGATGTTAATTTTATTAAAATTAATAAACAGTTGACTATTATTAAAGTATTTTTTTATTTAACTTTCGAAACCTTGAATCACGGCACCAAATGTATCTGAACCCCTTGATGTTGGGTGCCCATCCTCCCTAAGGTGAATGGCGCATGAACTTTTCCCTTCTATGAAAGTTTAATGCTCTAATTTTATTAAAAACAGTTCAAATAAAATTAGAAGTAGAAAATCGTAGATGATGTTGATCTTCACTTGCTGTGGTCTCGTCACTATTTTCTCTCTTGTTCCCTGGTTTGAAACTTTTCACCCCGAAAATTCATAAGGCCATCGAAATGTGCCCCACTCCCCTCAAAAATTCAAAATCTTGAAGCGCCACTCCCTTCTGGGCACTCCTGGACCTTATAAGATCTTTACGAACTCCCTTAATCAGTGCCGTTGTTATCTTCTTACTCCACAGGTAGTCGAATATTCGTTTTCTTTTTTATTCTTCCGGTTTAGTCCATTCTGTACTCGAGTCTGAGAAATGATAACCTCCTATTTCTCATGGTATTTCTTCACATTTTTGTTGATTTCATTGTTGTTTCGAAGTTTCCAATCGGTTTCAATCTGGATTGAACACATCATTTTCCGCAGTTTTCTTCATTCTAGAATCTCTAGCCTTCCAACTTGTATTTCTCTGGAATACAGGCATATGATGTTACAATGGTGCTGCAGTGCATTATTTTGGTGTTCCAAGAGATGTATTTTTTATGTGGATCTTTTATTTTAGCCTATTAAAGTATTTATTTTATAGGAGATTCTAAACGGACTCTTGAACTGTTCTAGCTGCCATCGACAACCATTCAAAAGTAATTGTTTAATTAGAGAAATAATAAATATATTGTAGGGGGGTAATTAAAGTATCTTTGTATTCTTCGTATAGGCACAAGCACGGGCGGATCTACGGGGGAGGGGCTTTCGGGCTGAAGTCTCCCCCCAAAATGGTAAAATATAACCATGTTTTATCGAAAAAAATATTTAAAAATTATCTCTTAAAGTATAATCGTTCATATAATTACATTTAAAAGGGCTTTAGGAATCACTTAAACACCAGTTCAGATAGGTAGTTAGTTTCTTTCTTATTTTCCAAAGTAATTTATGAAAAAAAAGCTTTCGGACTGAAGCCCCCCCCCAAAATTAAATCCTGGATCCGCTAGTGGGCACAAGCCTACTGCGGCACTTCGGAAAATGAAATAGCTGGCCACCCTTCTTAACCCATTCGATTAAAAGTGTGGAAGAAACATGAGTGACTAGATTGAAATAAGTAACCTTTGAAGATTGGGTACACTACAAAAAATGAAGAGTTTAAACGAGCAGAAGTAAAACTTAATTTTAGCAACTGCTTAGTACCGCCGTAGAAGTTATGCTTTGTTGACTTAGGAATTGCATAGTGTCAGTTTACGCATGGATTCCTTCTAAGAGGTATCAAAGCTCAATTTTGCAAAAACTACAAGAATATTCCACAAACAGTGAAACCTAGTGAACCTAGTGGAAGAATACCACAGTTTGAAAAATATAGAGAAGAAAATAGATCTATCAAAAATAATAAAATAAATTCTGCAGGATAATGAAGAACGAGTCTCTAGTATGTTTAATATTTTAAAGATAACTAAGTACTAAAAAAAAATCTAAATTATAGTTAAACACCATTTTAAATTTTATGAATTAATTTTGCCTTTCTTCCTTAATAGGTTATTTTTTTTTTACCTTTTTACGCCTCTTGATGCCAGGATTGGTGAAATGTTAAATGATTGTTTGACAGACTTGTGAAACACCAGTACCTTTTTTTTTCAGAATGGCCTTCAATATTCATAAAAAATAAGGTGAGGGTTATTTTCCATAAATTACTTACTTAATGATAGTGGTATGATGGTCGATTGTAGTGAAATAATTGAATAATTGAAGAGAAGTTAGTTGGAGTGTTCAGTCAAAAATAAAAACTTATAAATAATATTTATTTTTATACTTGCCGACTTTTCGGTAGAATGTTCAGGCCTTCACCAGGAAAATATTTTTTGTTAATATGTTCCTTACATTATTATTATTAATACTTTTTTTATCATAAATTAATAATTTCTCATACTGTTATATGGTATTTTCTTAATCCTAATGAAAGCCTGAACTTTGGGCAAATCCTATATATTATTTCTAAAAGGTGTTTTTTTGTCGGTACGCCACAACTATGTCAATTCTTCATCAAATCCAATGATTGACCACTCATTTTGAAGATATTTTGCTCCTCCTCAGGCGAAAAATATTCCTATCCCCCCGAAATTTCTGGAAAAAAAGTTATGAAAGAAAAGAAACTTTATTTGCGAATAGCTCAAAATGTATGCATTTTTCTCTGAATTGTACCAATGATAATTGAAAAGATTACTAAATTACCTATAAAACATAAAAACATCGTAAAATTCGGACAATTATTAACAAAGATACAGTCCATTAGTTTTGGTATACTCAATAATGTCTTCCTTTTTAAGGATTTAGGAGTAGAATAGTCTACTACATTTTTTTTCTTGGCTTTTATATTAACTTTATTATTTCTTAAAAACATATGGTTGTTCTTACATTTTTTTTTTTTTAAATAATTCAGAATATTCTATGATGGGAGTATTATTTTGTTTTTATTACTTTTATTATGTTTCCAGTCAGCGTTTAAAAATAGGTCCTAGCAAAGCAATTTGTATAAATATTTTGGTCTATTATGTTTAATGGAATATTGTAATCGACTAAGAAAAAAATATTAATTCCTTCCTTACATAATACATAGGGACTACTTATTTTCATATCGTTTTAATATTAATATTTCTTCACTAAACAAAATTATCTGCGAATTTTTCGCACGGGCCAACTAGTATAAAATAATTATCATTCATTTATTTTTTATTTCTGTATTTTTGACTGAACACCCCAATCAACTTCTCTTCACTTGGGTACTTAATTAATATTTATATTTTAAACATTTTTTCATAATGGCCCTAGTGCTGGCCGAAACGTTGTCAGTTAAAATAAACATATTCATACAACATCGGTGTAAAAATGGCTTTAATTTATGAAAAATAAGAACGTTGTGATACCATAAATAAGAAAAATTAATAAAAGTCTAAGGGTTGGTTTACTGAGTATTTTGAATGATTTACAACCAGCCGTTCAAATCCCGGTGAAATCATCTATCGATTAATATTGCTCTCTAATTGATGAAATCGAAATGGGGGGTAATGGAAACAGTTTAGTGAAATGAAAAGAACTAATTCGTTCGGATGACTGAGCTCGGGCCCATATCTCTTCGTTGACATAGCAAAAATAATGGGAGTTTGGATATTAGATTCCCTCACAAAACCACCCTTTAACCTATCACCTCCACATTTCTTTTTTATATATCTTTTTTTTTTTTTTTTTATCACTTTACGAAAATATCTCTCGAAAATAGTTATTTGTTTTTTAGAACGGTAATATTTAAGGTAAATGGTTTTTGTCGTAAAATATTATATATTTCACTTATAATCATTGGTAAAATTTTTATAATTATTTCTCAGAGGTGTCTTTTTGTTAGTATGTCATACCTATCTTAAAACTTCAAAACCGATAATTGAACTGTTATTTAGAAGACCACCTTCACTACTACTGTTGGAAAATTAAAAAAAAAACAGGGAAAGCTAATGAAAAAGTAAAGCTTATACTTATATAAAATGTATATCTCCAAAAGTATACAATTTGTGGTTATATTATATTTACCATTATTAGCAGAAATAGAAATTTTTAACCTTTGTACACAGGTTTTGGTTAATTATTTATAATTTAGTATCGGTTTATTTTACTATTATAATCTTTAATAAAAATGCTTGTAAATGAAAAAAAAAATATTTCTCTTGTACCAAATTTAAATATATTGTAATACCAATTGGTTACTAACCAATATACGATGATGGGTATTATTCGCAGAAGCCAGCTTGTAATGATGTTAAAGGATTTCCTTCATATGATATTTATAATAAATAAATAATTTGTTTTATTATTATTTTATTTTTATTTTTTCAATAATATTACAACTTCCACACCCAAGGGCAGTAAGTATTACTAGTGAAGGTATCCATACATGCAATATATATATATATATATATATATATATATATATATATATATACAAGAAAAATAAGTATATAAATAAGTATAAATTGAAAATAAATAAATAATATTAAGTGAAAATGAACAAAGGAATATTTAAGATAATTATAACAATGATAAGCCGTAATAAAGACAGTCTAATGATAGAAGTAAAATAATATATGAACTTTAGAAATAGAAAATAAATTTTATTCTGGACGATCTTCTCTAAGAATAACAATAATGAACAGTTACAAAAGAAAAAAAATACATATCTGGCCATAAACTAACTTAATAAAGATTCAAACAATACATACAACAGCTTAAATAATAGTATGTAAATTACTATAAAATAAAATAAAATCTTCTCGACTATACTTATAATTTTACTGGAAAAATAACAAAAAGAAAAAAGAATTACATGTATAGAAAGAAAAAGTAAAACCTCCAGAAAAGAAAAAATATCAAAAGTACTTAAAAAAAAAATTGACTTATTTTAAAATCAAACAGCTAAAGCAAACTTATAAAATCAAAAAAAAGCAAATACATATATTAAAGATATATTAATGACAGATGAGCAACGGGATCACAATATTGCATTATTTCAGCATAAGAGGTATAAAATAAGAATATATAGATAAATATAATTAGGAAGGGGCATTAAATTAATTTAATGAGTAAACAATTGCGACAAAAAAAAAACTGATTAAAAAAAAAATAAACTATTTATATATGTTATACAATACGCAATGGTATTGTGAACTATAAAAACAAGGAAATTAAGAATGGAGAAGATATAATAAGAGGATATATATGAATAAATAATAATAACACAATTAGTAGATGACAACAAGTAAATTAAAGTTGAATAAAAGTAGAAAAAGAAATAAAAAGTTATCTAAAATTCATTTATACCTATACAAAAGATTTATATTAGCCCAAGAGACTCCGAGGCAAGCTTTGTCCTCCATATGTGAAAATCAAAGCAAGACTAAATTAAATAATAGAAAAATATTTGTTTTTTTAAATTGCTAATTCATAATAAATAACGCACTGGACAAACAAATAACTCCCTCACTATCTAATTAGGAATTACTCAGCAAAGGGAAAGTGAATTAATGCAGCACTCACTGAGTGCGCTCTGCATCAAGATGGGAAGACTTCTCGTGTTTGTCCATTCAACGAGAGAAACCAACTTATCAGGAAGTAAAACGTTAGACACGCAAATAAGATCAGAAAAGGTCATTAAAAATATATAGTATTAAAAGTTTTCGTGTGGCATCATGCTTTTGATCCTTATTACACCCAAACAACGAAGTGGTGAGCCTCTTCACTCTTAAGTTAGTCTAGTAGAAACACACAGCTTATAAAGTGTTTTTATAAAGAAAAATTAAATTACTTACAGTATGAGCAAAGGAAGCTACTTGTATCTTCTCATACTGCCATCCCCTCCCCACCCCTCACTTTGACAATGGGTTTCCTGGTATAAGGGAAATTCATCGATAGATTTCAAGCGAAATTAAAGCATCTAATGAATGTTTTTATAACATATGTATTTCGATTTCCAGACGTACCTGTCTCTGGCTATTATATCGAGCTAAAACTATTGTCTTTCTATCTGACCGCAATACTTCCTTGAAGAGAAGTTGGTTGGGATGTTCAGTCAAAAATACAACACAAAAATAAATAAATTATATTAATTAAATAAATATCATTTATTAATTTGTACTTCGTATTTTTGACTAAACGCCCCAACCAACTTCTCTTCAATTATTCATTACAGTAACCATCAATCCATTATAATCAATACTTTTTGGATTTCTTTCCAAAACCTAAAAAATAGTCAACATTCCTGGATTTCTCAACACCTTGCACTGCGTTCCTTCATCCATTCCTTGACTGTGCAGGGGTGCCCATCCTAATAGCCCACTCTCCTCCATGAAAATTTATTGTTCTCTTCTTTTTAAAAACAGTGCAAATGAAAGCAAAATTATAAATGTTATAGTTTAGTTATCTCCTTTGTTTTTTGGTTAGAAATATATCATTGTATACAACGACTTCCTTTGATAAATCCTTCTTATCTTCTTTTTTTAGAATTCTTGTATTTCTATTCGCAAAGCCTCTTTTTGTCTATTCTCAAACATCAACTATTTATCCACCCCAATTAAAGTCTAAATTTCGAACGAATGTAATGTTAAACTGTTGATTTCGCATAAGAGTAACTGACATCTAGAAATACAAATACATACAAAACAAAATACAAAGTATTTTACTATTTAAATTGTAAGTTTAGATATATTTTTTTTTTATTACTCGGCTTCAGAGATCTGGTATTTGTGAAATGCCTGTCCTCATTGAATGCTGGCGACATTTTGATAAGTTTGTTCCTAGCAGGCAGACAATCCAGTATAATTAGGAACTCTGGACCAGGCACAACTGAATCTCAGGAGCAGACACAACAGCCACGAGGATATAATACAGCCCCTCATCACGAGCAGGCATTCGATTCCTGGAGTTAATGATTTTTAGAATATTTTAATCAATTAACGGGATGAATAACTTATTCCAGGCTCTAGTAGATCAGTTATGAATAGTTCCCCAAAACCTATTTAAATTCTGGATATAAAAAATCTGTACGGGGTGGGAGAGGATGTGGTAAAGGGTGGTACAACCGATGTAGCTAAAGCAAATCTAATTTATGCTTGCTCGGGAAAGAATCCAAAAGTCTATCATACAGTGCAGACCTAAGGACGACCATATGCTAGGCTGGTGTAGTGCCGCCACTTGGAAATAAAAAAAATAATTATAGACCGTAAAATAATAGTTCATTTAGCTTATTAATAAAGGAACTAAATTAGAAACATATTGAATGGAATTCAATTCAAATATTGCTCAACATAAAACAGCTAAAAATAAATTAAAATTTTTTTGGAAGGAGGGACTTTATTTCCCGAGAGCACCAAATGACTAAGCCCGGCACTGCTTTCATATCCTAACTCCAACAGAAAAGGGCACAAGTAGAAAAAATACATTTTTCAAATTAAATCGAGAAACAATTTTCGTCTTATTATTTTGTTCACGAAGCCATTTGTTTCTTTTTTTTACCATTTATACACTATCCGAGGTAAAGGTTATATTCTTATACACACGTTTTTCTATTTTTCTGTGAATATGTACATATAAATAAATATAGCATTTATGACAGATTTTAAAAGAAACAGATCATCAGACTACAATTATGATAACTTCACTCTTCTAGAAAATATGATTTTTAAGTCGGATGATCTAATAATCACAAATTTTGCAATTCGATGCTTTGTATTTGATGTTTAATATTTAGCAGGAGCAAAAATCGATTTATTTCAATGTATCTCTTTCTCTCTCTCCATTCTCCTATATAAAACAAAAATAAATAAAGCACGTCTTATTTATGCTTTAGCCAATTCTGTAAAATTCTTACCTTTAAACTTTAGTATATTGATAATGTTTTTTAACGAAAACCAATTGTAAAATATTGAATCGTTTTAAAAGAATATATTGGTTTTATTTAGATATTTTTAAAGGAGCATTAATTAACTAAACTAAATAATAACTAGACGTTTGGAAGAAGAGATTTCGCTAAACAGAGTAGAAGAAAATCATTAAGATGTTGAAATCCTATTAAAACTCTTTAGAATGTTTCATCGAATTATTTAATGTTGAAAAGATGAAACTTTTTAATCAGTTTAAACTTCATTTTATGCTAATTTATCTGAAAGAACGATTTTTTTCTTTAACAACAAATTTTTCATTTCTTTTATAGGATTGGAATCAGAGGGGAAGATTTAGGAAGATTTCTTAATTTAGTTAATAAAATTTGTTAATGTTGTATGATAAAATACTGTTAAGAAAATATTTAAGAGGAGGGTAATGGATTCTAAAAAAATAAGTTCTACCCTCTTAAAAAAATCTTAGTGCCGGATTTGTTTCTTCTTGTTTTTTTTTTTTGTTGTTTTCGCACATCAAATGTGTGCATTTCTACGTCGAAAGCATCATGAAGTGTCCTAATATCAAAACGACATGAGCCTACCACCATACTCTAACGAAGGCTATGACGAGATTAACATAATTCACGGTTTGTTGGTAGTCATTGTTATGCTCGGCATGAGTTGATTAGGGACCCAGTTTGGCCCCTGCGGTCGCCCATGTCTATTAGCTACTCAGCGTAGGACGTTTCTCAACGCTACTGACATTGAGTAGTATTATGTTCCAAATAGAACGCATACCAGATCTTCATCTTAATACAGAATTAAACTCTCCATAACATTCCTGTGTGATGATCCGAACAACTTTTTAGCTGTTAATTAAAATGTCTTATCCAGCACTGTTTTATATAGCTTTAAGTAATATTTAAAATTACTTTCCGAATTTGCCTCTATTCGATAGGGTCATTGGCAATTCTTTCTTCACTTCAATTTAAAATTATATCGTCATTATTATTTACACTTACCTGGAATAAGTACCAGACCTGGAAAGTGACAAGGCCAACTCCCTTTGGTGGACGTGCTCGCCGAAGGTTGGGATCCTCCAGCCCTACAGTCTATAAATTGCCTTTCCTTAAATTGCCTGTGTCTGGCAGTGTCAGGATAAAGCAACAAGGTATATATGTATACATTCCATGTACTCGTTTTACAATGTACTATTGTAATTGCTGAAAAATAAAATGGAGGATGAGAAAAAAAAAAATAAACTTACCTACATATGAAATAGCGTAAGATGGGGTGGCTTTGGGACAGCTGGTAAAATTTCGTTTGTGGTGATTCCGTGGTGTATACACTGTGTTGGTTCAGTCTTAAAAAAGTTTTTTGTGTAGGCATGTACTTCGCTACTATCTTGCGGCAGTTTGAAAACCATAGTTCACTACACTCGTCGTGCAGTTAGGTTTTATTTATTTCCATTGCTTTTTTCAAAATTCTTGTTTCCATGAGTAGTGTGCCGCAATGTAGCAGCGCAGTAAATGCGCTGCCCATGCAGACTGAACCAACACAGTAATCCCCACAAACTAAATTTTACCCGCTGTTCCAACATTATCCCATCTTATTACGGTATTTAGTATGGGAAACTATTGCGATCGTGGAAATTGAGGTATTCGAGTTTTAAACGAAAAAAACACGTTTTTATGTAACCTTGTTCTATATAACCAAATATCACAAAATGAGGAGGGGAGTGGCGTGGCCGAATGGGCTAAAGCGTGTGCACAGCAGCGCGAGTTGCCTGGCAACCGGATAGCAGACTTGTGAAGATTAAAAACTACAAGTTTCGCGTCCCGGTGCCGAAGGGATTTTGAATTCCCCGCTCTTACCCCCCGGCCCGGGTAAATCCCGTATAGCCTAAAAGGCGATGTAGGGAAGAACAAAAAAAAAAAAAATATCTCAAAATGGTCTGTATTGTATGTGAACAGTCTAGCTGTTGTTTTAAAAATAATATGTTGAACTATTACGTATATTATTTAGCTGAATACTTGATGGCTGATCATTGTATATTATATAGGAAGGAGATGGTCCGGAGTGGCGATCATAAAAAGACTAAAACAGGAAAAAAAATATTTTATTTAAAGCCCACAATGCTATTTAACTTATTTAATACAGTTTATAAATACAATTAATTTTCTTTTTGATAAATGTGAATAATTTACAACTTTTCGGGCACTTGAAAGTCATATATATATATATATATATATATATATATATATATATATATATATATATATATATATATAAATATATTCATTCAATATATTTAATATATTTTAATGTTCCTATTATACTTTCTAATTAAGTTAATTCCAACATAGCAAATGGTATACGCCAGATATAATCGGTGCGGTACCAGCGCTGGCTTGGAACGAAACCGTGCCAGACGCGTGCCACATGGCATCATCCATCTGTATGCAAAGAGGAATTATTAACATACACTGATAGCTAATTGTTCTAGCCATATGACCAGTGCAACTGTCGGAATTTTTAATTTTGAAACTAACCAACCAAATCTCCATGCTAAAGCCAAGGGATGTTAAGAATAAATTTAAATATAATTAACACCTGCGCCAAAGCAGCCTAAACGTACAATAAAAAGTAGAGTGGGACATATAAATACATAAATACATAAATACATTTTATATATATATATATATATATATATATATATATATATATATATATATATATATATATATATGAAAAAAAGTTTATCTCATAATTAGATATAGACATGGATGATAAGAAATGTATATTTTTCAAAAAAGTATACAACAAATATATGTATATATGTGTGTGTGTGTGTGTGTGTGTGTGTGTTTATTTTTATTTCAGATTACAGACCTTGATGATGTTTTGCCCCTTAACTAGTCTTCTCCATCTCTACATGTCTTGTGCTATTTCCTTCCAGTCATCTGCTTACAGCTCCACTGAATCTTTGTAGATTCGATCTGCTTCTTGGTCTTCCAAGTGCTCTAATTAATATTATTATACTATATTAGTTTATAAAATATAATTTTTATTATATAATTAATTATATTAATAATTGCAACATATAAGGGGTAATATTTTTTGTTTTTTATTCCGGCCAGGGTTAAAAAAACAAAACAAGAGCAACATATATGAATCTAAATTTCATACTTATGTAAGGGTTTATTCATGTATCATCATATTTTTTATTTGTTACCAAAGGTGAGCACTACTCTTGAACAAGTTATTCTTCTTTAGATGGAATAGAAATGCCGGATTGGGCAGTCAAAGCAGTCTGTATCTATTGAAGATAATATATAATATATCAATAAAAAAAAAAAAAATAGAAGTGTTTGTTTTTAGAAATATAATTCCAAACAATAACGAGTCAGACAAAAAATATAATAAACAACAATATAGTGTTATACATACATTTATTAACAATGAAGCATCTTTTTTTTTTTTTTTAAACAAATCAACAGTAAAATACAGGTGTACAAATGAAGCTAAATTTATAAATATGTATCTATAAAACACAGTTTTAGCTTTAAAAACCAAAAAAAGAAAAAAATAGGAAAATCATGAAGCAAAATTAAAAAGTAAAAAACGAAAATTTTAAAAAGTTCTTTGACAAAATTAGAAATGAAAGACCTCGAAACTCCGGAGCCCCATTACATACCAGGGTGAGTCTAATGTATTTGAACAAAATAAAATTTGTTTTTTTACTGGAAGATTGGTTTATATTCAGGGATCTTTTGCAGATAAGCCCCTCTAGTTATTTTTAAACAGGAAAAGTATCTGTTATAGAAAAGTATCAGTTATATTTGAATCAATGTTGTTATTCTTTTATTCTATAAACACCTGTCAACAGATCCATTTAGTTTGCAAAATGAATTCATTTAGGTTATACTTCAATTTGAATAAAAACGAGAGGAAAACCTTAAAGTTTTATTAGGAAGCTGGAATTATCCATAAGGGCCGCTTCTGCAATAGAGGACATCTAATGAAGCTCGTAGAAACAAATGGTGCTTATGATAGGTGGAAGTGTTATGCTCGTTCGTGTAGAAATGATTAATAATCTCCAATACACGGTTAGAGCATACAAAACCTTTCTACCACTTCCATATTATTTATATATTCCTGGTGTGAGGAGTACATTACTACAAAGTACTAAGGAATGTGGCAGAATATATTGTAGTGGATTGTGTTTTGGGAGGATATTTCCCAAACAAGAGATGTTTGGAGGCGTATGTCGCAAGACGAAGGAGTGCTTCCTGTACGCCATTCCAAACGGGTCCTCAGAAATTCTCTAGGAATGTATCAAAGAAACAATTCTTCCAGGCTATTAAGCCTGATTTATGGAGTTCATATCAGAATCTACAAGATAACAGAAATGCACTACAAACACTTAACAGTGAACCATTAAGAGAATTTCATATTTTCTTGTATTGGAGCTCACACTCAACGTTTAGAGTCAATGTGGGCTGCTGCAAAGATAAGAAACAGGAAGGAATGTGGCATAGCTAGAAATATGATGGACTTTGTGACCTTGATGGGGATGAGATTTTTTTTTAAACAATATTACTAAATATATCAAACAGTTTTGGCCATCTGTACAACCTTTCTTTAAATAAGAAAAAATTGAATTAGGTTAATTATAATTAAAGCTTTCCATATAATGTGTTTTTATTTGATCACGCAAAATAGCAGATTACTATTAAAAAAATAACTGGCGGTGCTTATCTGCGAAAGACCCATATTACTACTTTGTTAATGTCACTCCAATCTGATGGTTGGTATAAGATCTTATGATCATACCTTAAATCGTATCTTGAACACTGCCGATTGTGTCCGAAAGTAGACGGAACTGACCGAAACGTATTTTAAGGTCTCGACCTCAACTGAAAAGGACCCATTGGGGATTTATTTATCCGTTTTGAGCAAGCGAAATCAAAATTATTATATTTCGAAAACCTCTTTTTCTTCCCTCTTCCTTTAAATATTCTTATTTAATATTTTCAGATATCTCTGAAATTTTCTCAATTGATTTTGAAAAAATTCTTCTCATACGTAAGACAATTTATTAAGTCTCAATAGTCAATATCCTGTGTCTTGTTAATGAGGTTTAACTAAACCGCTTGACTAGAGCTGAGAAAGCTGATTAAACGTGACTAACCCGTACGGGTTGAAGTCCATGATGTATATGATAAAAATAAAAACGATTTTGATGATTTTGAACTATCCTCAATACATCTTTTGGTACGGAAAGCACCATATAAGAGTTGTTGATATTTCCGTTTCAGCTTGGTTGTCTTAAATTCCAAAGTAAATTCTAAAAAGTATCAAAAATATCCAGTATGGATTTATTAATGCTATGATAAAGTCAGTTATAATATAGGGTTGTGAGATCTGGACTCTAACCAGCATCCTAGAAAAAAAGTATTGAAAGATTCCAGAGAAAAGCAAGTTATCTGGGATCAGAGTAATATCACATGGAGAAGAAAGACCAATAAACAACGTCTTACAGAAACTGGTCAATAAATACTGCATGATATGAAGATACGCAGGTTATGATGGGCGGGGCATGTAATTCTTAGCAATCCATCTGGAAGCCTCTACGTAGCAAGGAATGCCTCAATAGAAAGCAAAAGACAACGTAGAAGGCCAAAAAGCAGATGGACAGATAGAATCAACATAGATGCAACAGAGCTTCGTGCAGATAACTATAAAGAAATAGTCCAAGAGAGGCAGAGATGAAGCAGGTTTTTTAAGGTGGCAAAACATCAACAAGGTCTATAATGCCAACAGAAAAAAAAAAAATGCTTTTATTTATTGCGTCTGGGCAAAAATGTCGCAAATCGGAAATAAAGTCGTTTAAAATTTGATGAGGGTTCATAGAAATTGTTAGCTACAGAGAAGTGTCGGCTAAGAGAAGTATCATTATATATTAGCGGCTCCCTCCTCCCTCATCCAATAATTGAGACTAGACAACGCCCATGAATTTTTAGTTAATTTATTCTTAATTATGACCAAGTACTTAGTAAGTTAAAATACTTAAAGAATACACATCCTGATTGATTTATATATTTGAGGTACACTGGATACTGCCCACAATACATATACCGATGCGGAGAGACCTATGGATCTCTTTCTCACAAGATACTCCTCGATCCAACAATACATAAAAGTTACCAGCTCGCTCTTTCCGATCGAACGTTAACTGACTTTCAGGTACCAATAATTAATTTTATCTCATATATTAATTGAAAATAACTTTTGCATAACTCTCCCTTTTAACGATCAGATCGTCAGAAAAGATGAAAACAATCGTAATGCTATTCAACTTAGGAATTACAACTGTAATTCAATATACAAGCATCCAATTACTCCTGGATACACAGGTACGAAAAGTTGTCAAATTACGTTATAGAAGATATTATTGAATAAATGAAAGTAAGGATAACGTTTCTTTTTATAAAGGTTTTCTCCCAAGATCGAGGTCTGCTTTGGGTAAAACATTTACTATTGGTGCAGAAGAAGGTCTCATGGAGTTTGAAAAACAGACTCGAAACAAGAAAAAGGCTCTTAATGCCATTTATTCCGAAGTCGCAGCGAATAATGACCAATATAATCCAAGCGTTGATGAAAAAGCTGTAAGCAAAATTTGATACATGTATTTTTATCAGTCGAAATTTGAGGTATAAAATATACATAAGAGTTTCCTCCTTGAGTAAATCAATTGATAAAATCATAATTATTTCTATGCATTCATCAATAATTTATTATGTTCTGAAGTACAAAGCCATTTGATCATTGATAATTCCTATTCTATGATATTGCATGGAGTATTGACATAATTTGTTATTACATATTAATTTTTATTTATTTATTTTACAATTCTGAAAATAATGTTTCGGCCAGTACAAGAGCCATTACCAATTCTTATTATTGACTTCACAGAGGAATCTACGTGAGGGAGGAGGGGGAGGGGGGGTTCTTTCAGGCTGAAACATTCCCATAATGGTAAAATGTAACCATGTTTTATGGTAAAAAATATTAAAACATTATCTCTTAAAGTATTAAAGTTCGTCTAATTACATTTAATAGGATTTCAATAATCACTTAAACACTATTTTCATATAGGTAGTTAGTATCTTTCTTTTTTTTCCAAAGTAATTATCGTTTTATATATGAAAAAAGAGCTTTCGGGCTAATGCCTGGTTCCGCTACTGATTGACTTCAATGAAAATCCTCATGTCAGTGTTTTTTTAATTTGTTTTAATAAAAAAAACAAATGCGTCTTGTAATTAAAAAAACACAAGTTGGAGGTACCACCGGCTTTTTAGGTTTTCATGGAAAGACTGTACATATAAGATAAGTCTAAGTTGTGATGGTAGACCCATTTTTTGAATTTTTTTTTTACTTAGGACATTTTTATATAATAATAGATTGGCTTAACCTATACGATTCTATATCTTCCTTCCGTATTTTTTTATCTATAGTGTATTCTTGTGGCAGGCCATATCCCATCATAATATCTTCTATTCGCTTATTCCACGATTTTCTGGGTCGACCTCATCTTCATCTTCACCAATTTTTCAAAAGCAAACCTCTCTTGGCAACATCTCTTCAGAAATTCTTGTTAAATATCTATGTTATTTTTTCGATCTTTTCAAGAACTGTTTCTTTTTTTTCTTTTTTTTATCTCTTTTCTCTGATTTTATATTTATCCATTTATTTTATTTTATTTTATTTTATCCATGGACATTCATACCAGAAATCCATTTAAGTTTCCAAGAGTTTCTTCTTAAGTTCGCTCTTTATAGTTCAGGTTTCTACTCCAAGTGTCATAATACTGAATAGAACACTTTTGTATATATTGCTTTTGATTTCAGGAATGATATTCCAGTACTACTATACAAGTGTCACTCCACTTCGATAAGTGAGCCAAGATCTCATGATCACGCTATAAGTGGGATTCCGACAATAGCCGAAGATTGACGTGATCGGAATGTAACCATTCTTTAATGAGATTGTGATTTACGATTTTGGCAAATTCCCAACAGTTCCTTTTAAGTTGAAATTGGGTCGTCAATTAATCTTAATTACATCACTGATTTCGACTCCAGTTCGCTCTAATGGACAAACAAACCCCCAGCGGGTCCATTTCAGTTGAGGACGGGGATTTACCAAACGATTTCGGTCACTTCCGTCTACTTTCGGGGCCACTCGGCCATTCTCAGGATTCCATTGATAGTGTGATCATGAGATCTTGTACCACCTATTAAACTGGACTGACAGTAGCACCGATATTTCTACTTCATGATATTGATATTGAGTATTAATTTTGTTTGGTGGATGTAATTTTGTATCCAAACGCCGCCTTGCGGTGAGTTGTAAAAACAGAGATGTGATAAGAACTAAGCGGCTTAAGCCACGAGCCTCTCCTGCCCACTTTTGGCCAACCACTTGAGTAGAATAAATAAGAATAGTAAAGTAGATAGAAACAATTAGTGATAATATGGCCTTGTATTTGAGAGTATAATAATTGATGACACCGAAAATGGAAAATATGGGTAGAAGTAAAATAATTTACTTGCATGGAGTAATTTTAACGTGAATAAGTCTATAAATACTGCTAATTCCTCAATATTGTTTCAAACACAAATATACAAATTTATGATTTTATCGGTTGTCCTAGCGTTTATGTCATTATCGGCAGATTGTGATAGACTTTCAAGATGATCGAAACGATCCCGACTCTTAAGGGAGCACTCACATAAATGCACTGTACTCTGACAAAGTAAATTTTAAATAATTTCAGGATTTTTATTTTTATGTATACACACTTTCAGCAAAATCTTGCGAGGTATAAGCTCCCTCTACTTGAAGCGAGACCGGAATACAGCAACATTTTAAGAAGCACTATGGTGACCGAACCACCTGAGCCATTTGATAGTGGGGGGTCGTCGCCGTACTTCAAAACCGTGACGAGCCCTGATAAAAAGTTTAAATCAGGTAAGTTGTCACCGATGATGTATATTTATAAAACGCAATGAAATATTATAGAATATTTGTATTTTAATAATCCATCTCTCTTCTTCTCCCGCCAAAAAAAAAAAAAATATCATTGTTAGAATGATATATTCTAATGAGCTTGAAGAAGATGGATAAAAGAAATTACTTGTGATCATAGTATGGAACAAATAGCTTTAACTGTTTCGGTTGAATTATATTATATTAATGCGAAATTAAGTAGTCTTCATTCAAATTGTCTGACTGATGTTAAATGCCAAATTTTCTTCTTCTAAAGTATCTTTTATTTTGTTAATTTGAAATAATTAAATATACCCATTAAACTAGTAATAAAAATGGTTAAATATTAACTATGAAAGAATTTTGATAGTTTAATGAAAGGAGAAGAACGGGCTGGTAAGGTGTGATTGAAAACCAGAGATTAAAACCAGAGCGCTCCTTGGCTTGACCTAAAGTTCAGGCTGGCTTCCAGACGTAACAAGGCCGTAATATGTTATATTATAGATAAAGGATGTGCGATATTTTACGAAAATGAGGTAAATGTACCGGTAATAGACACTTCAAGAGAACTTGTCTACATTAATGTGAATCACAACTTAAGTTATTAACTAATATTTCTAATATGATAGAAATAATGATAAGCAGGCATGGAGAAGGCCCCCCCCAGCTTTTTTTTTCCTGAATTGATACAATTACCTTATCCAGTGCCATTTAAATCTCGTATTCAGGGGCATATCAGCTGTAGCCAGTGTTGCCGTTTGTACGAGGATCCTCGTATTTGTACGAGGTTATGACGTAATGTACGAGGTACGAAGATAGATCAGCCTCGTACCTCGTACATAAGTTTTGCTGACGTATGCAATGCAAGGTTATATTTTTATGAATGAAGTTTAGAATTAAAGTACTCCCCTTTTAAAGTACTCCCATTCTCCCCTTGACACTTAAGGAGAAAGCCCTGATGATGGCCTGAACTTCAGGTCGAAACGTCGGCATATGTAAAAAATAAATATTATAATTTATTTTTTGCCTTCCTTTTTTGACTGAGCACCCCAACTATTCTTCTCTTCATTATCCACGACAGTCAACCAATTACCAATTATGAAGTTTAGAATTGTTTTACGATTATTTTGATTGTATTATTTTTATATTGATATGAAATACTGAACTTCTGTTGCTTTCTAGACACATAAATTGCAATTATATCTTCTTTAATTAGAGTATGATTGTTATTTCCTTCATAAAACCGTGATTGTATATATATGTTTTTTTTTTAATTTTCTAGAAAATAAAATTAAAAAAAAAATATTAGATTTTATTCAGTATAAAATAAAATATAAGAAACCATATCCATTATTTCCTTCATAAAACTTTTTTTTATAAATATATATTTTTTAAAATATGCTGTAATAGAAAATTAAACAGAAATTTTTTATCGAGCATAAAATAAAATACGAGAAAGTATATCCATTATTTCCTTCGTAATTATTATTTCCTTCATAAAACTGCAATTGTAAATATATTCTAGATAAATTAAATTTTTAAAAAAATTATTAGCGTAATTTAAAAAAAAAATTATTTTCGATTTTTAATCGAGTAAAGTAATTAATTGAAAAATTAATTAGTATTCATAATGAACCCATCTCAAATAATGAAAAAAAAAAGTATTTTTTCAGTGGTCCACATTTATTTTGTGCCCACATTTATCTAATTGTAAGCTAAATACTGAAACAATCACAATCTATTAATTTTTTATATTATAATGTATTTCTCTAAAAGCATTAATGCCCCAATAATTAATTTTTATTGGTCTTCCAGAACTGCTAACATCCTTTCATAAAAGCAGTTGTTTTGTTTTTAGAAAAAAGAAAAAAAATTAGTCTTTCCCCCAAATTAAATCTTGGATCTACTAATGAATACTTATGAAGAGTACTTTAAGAAGTTTATTTAGCTATTTTAATTTGTATATAACGTTTTCAGTAGTTTATAAAAATATATAAACTTTTTTATATATATTATATTATTTATATTATTAAGCTAATTTTACTGCTTGACCAATTAACTTAAAAAAAAGTAATGTGAAAAGGCTTTAAAATATATGAATGGAGGTAAAAATAAAAAATTCTGATCTAATTTTATTATAAAAAAAAACAATAACACTGGCATTATAACAGTGCAAGTTATGAATGAGCAGGCGTACGAGGATGTACGAGGCTTCAGTACGAGGTTTTGTCACAGAGCGCGCGGTAACACTGGCTGTAGCCATATTTCTTATTAGTATGTTGGTATGCCCATTTAAATTTGTACAAAATCGTTGGTAAATCATCGATGCTTTGATCTTACATTTGTAAGTGTAGGTTCTTATTGGTATGTGGGGTTTTGTTTGTTACGTAACAGGGTGTTAATGTTATGAGTTTCAACATTTTTGAAACTAGTCCGGACTGTATGGGTTAAGGGAAGGTGGATGTTTGCAAATGGGTTTAATTGACAACAAATTTAGTCTTTTAATACTTTCGCGTTTTTTCAATTAGTTTATTATTCATGATAACTTAGGAAATTCTGGCAGCGTATTTTGCACCCGTAATAGACACTCAGGTTTTAGGGTGGATATATTTTTTTATATAATTAAAAAAAATCCACAGTTTTCAACAAGGAATTGCTAACTATAGATGAATAAATTAAAAATTCAAACCTATCTCCTAAAGATAAGTAATAAGGAAAGCTCTCTGAAATAAACTCCCAGCTGAAACAAACAAACAGCCCGAATCTAATCGTATTTGCAATCTCTCATAGACGTATAAAGCTTATTTCATGTTAATGAATTGAAAACTGTCTATTACATGTGCGGTTTTATAAATTCCTGGCTCTGGTATTAATTAATATTTAATTATATAAAACGGCAATATGAAAATTTGTGTACATGCTTATAATTGAATAAATAACTATTATACCCACAATGAACTATAAATAAATGAGGCCTCCTTCAACACTGACACTCTTGTTTAACAAAAAACGAAAATTCGTGGCTGTCTGGTAGAATTAGTCTGGTAAAAAAACATATAGTAATTGCATTAAATTAATATATAATACCATTGATAATTTTTAATTTCACATCCCTGTACCTATTTCTACTCAAAATAGGAAGGTAAATGAAAGATGTGTATACGTTAGTCCACACCGCACCAGATGTTTATAAGTTAGCTTGAATTTCATGTATTTTAAATATAAACTCATCTGAGTTTATACACAATGTAAACTCAGATTTACTTTACCCATTTTTAATAATGAAAAGAGCAAAATTTGATGGTCAAAAAGACATAATGAGCATTTTTCGTAAAAATAATAGCTTGAATCTTATTTGGCAAAACATTAAATTTTTAGTAAATAAATAAAAGTAAAACAATGCCACTTGGTTCCAGGTTCAGGTGTAATTAGCTTGGTTCTTATTTATGCCTGAATTGCTCCGAATACCTTGCCTTAATTTTTAGTTATACCAAACCGTCCTAGTCGTGATGGTTTTTATCCATTTCTATTTGAAAATAATTATTTTTTATGTCTCATTCTATATTCCAATATGTGATATTACATACGGCGTGCTGTTTCCATTGTATACCGTAGATATATTTTCAATTTAATTTTAACTAGTTGACCCATTTGAATAATAGTATATTGGTCAGTAAACAATAGACAAAATAACATAGAAATAAGTTAACCCCAATGTATTATAAGATAGAGGAAATTATTTTTTTTTTTTTCACATCACATTAGTTCATTTATAATAATAAACCAAAACTAGGCGACTATCTTCGCTAATAATGGTTCGATTCCATAATTTTTTTTAATTTTATTGATTTATTTATTTTTTGTTTCGTAGAGAATTTAGTAATCTTTCAAATAATTATGAGTAAGATAAAAACAAAAATGCATATTTTTTGAGTTATTGGTAAATAAAGTTTCTGTTCCTTCATAACTTTTTTTTAACCGAAATATCGGGGGAATGCAACGGTGATTCGCCACTTCGTGAAATTTCCTTTCGTTTGATACCTATACGTCATTCATCGAAATCCATCATTAATTGAGGGATATATACTGCAAAATTCTACCGCATTATTTATTAAGATAGATTATAATTAATGAAATAAATAACAAATCATATGACAGATTTTTATCCATCTCACCTGAATTTGTTTGTGCTGTTCACACAACAATTCTGAAGTATCTAGTTCGTTATAAAATTAATGGACAGTCGGGATTTAGGACGAAATCGAAAATCTCAAGAAAAAAAGCAAGAAGGTAGCATATATTCTAGTTTAATTTTTATGCCTCCATCGAGTTTTAATAGATTAAAATAGTTACCAACGGATTATCTATGAACCAATACTACCATATTTTCTGTTCCAACAACTCGATTGACCAAGTCGGACTTTTTTATTTATTTTTTTTCTATACTTATTTATTCAGAATTATTACAATCTGTCACATGGACTTTTTTTATTAGAAATCAAAACTAGTCCAAAGACAAAAACATATTTCTGACAATTTGATTAACAGTGACACGTTGGTTGTTAGTATTTCAACAAGTTCATTAGCTTTTATAAGGGTTTGCGTTTCTGGTAACAGATCGTTCAATGTGTTTTTCAGTAGCTTTCACTAAATACAAGTCATTCAAGTTGTGCTTAAGTTTCATAAACCTATTTTTCAGAGAACTATAACAATGCTATGCATGTTATTTTAAGAAATTCTAGTTTTATAACAACAACAAAAAAAAAAACACTACATTAAAGTAAGGATGGTCGGATAGTCGATAATATTATCGATAGATCCATACTGTCGACAATAAACTACAATCGGGTAACGATCATCACAAATTAAAGATTGCTAAGTTTTCCCATGATACACTAGACAGCGCTTACAATTGAGTGTTTGCCTGAATTATCAATTATGATTCGTTGACGAATATTAGGTTGTTACTATAAAATGCACCTCGCGCGGGCTCATTACCGCGTATAGGGAGCGTCCCACGGGTGGCGGATGTGGGGATGGTCAGTGGAAATTCCTTGGAAGTTCCTCCCGGCTAAGTCCGATGGACTCGCTGACCAACAATGAGAGGGGCCCTCCAGACTTACTGGAGGGAGGGGACCTCCAGACTTGCTGGAGGTAGGGGCCCACCAGACTTGCTGGAGGGTGTGACGTAGGATTGAACGCCCTACTCCCATATCTTTAGTTCACCAAACACCACAAATAGTCATGGATCTCCCTAAGGTAAAACGCTCATTATCCGGAAGTAAACTAGTCCCCCGTTCGGGTCTCCGGGTGGGGACTGCTTTAGGGGATTCATGGCGCAAGTTGAAATATAGGGATTTAAATATTGGTACGTGGAGCGTAAGGAGTTTAAACACAGCAGGGGGACTAAAATCGGTCGCGAATGAGGTGAATGGGTACAATTTGGATGTCGTGGCTCTGCAAGAGGTTCGCTGGCCAGGGGAGGTCTCAATGAGGGAAGGAAAGTACACTATTTGGTACGGAGGAAGCGGGAATCATTGTTTGGGTACCGGGTTTCTAATTAGGAGTAGATTACTATCCGCATTGAGGGACGTACAATTTTTTAGTGATAGAATTTCGGTAGCTACATTTCAGGGACGTTGGTTTAAAATCGCATTAATAAACATACATTGTCCGACTGAAGACAGTGACGAAAGACGAGTTGAAGTCAAAAGTGAATTTTACGATAAACTCGAATGGGTTTATGATAAACTACCGCGAAACTACATGAAAATAATTATAGGTGACGCGAACGCAAAGGTAGGAAGGGAAGAAGTTTATATTCCGACGATTGGTAAAGAATGCTTGCACGAATATAGTAATGATAATGGGATCCGTCTGATAAACTTTGCCATCTCGAAAAACCTGATAATTAAAAGTACGACGTTTAAACATAAGGGTATTCATAAATATACATCGACATCACCGGATTCGCAAACACGAAATCAAATCGACCATGTCTTGATACAACATAGCTAGCAAAGCAGTATAATTAATGTACGGTCTTATCGCGGAGCAGAATGTGGGTCGGATCATGAATTAGTAATCGCGAAACTTTGACAAATACTTAATATAAAAAAGAGAAAAGAAAACCGTTTCGATTTTGAGAATTTTAATTTGGAAAAATTAAAAAATCCATCAATTAGAAACCAATTCGAGCTAGATGTTAAGAATAGGTTTGAAGCTTTAGAGCTTCCTGACGAGGAACACGAGGATATTGACAAGTTATGGGTAGAGATCAGGGATAATATTAAAGCGGTCGGTAACTCGTGTCTGGGAAAAAAGGAAAATAAGAATAACAAAGCGTGGTTTGATGAAGATTGCTTAAACATGTGCGAAAAACGAAAAGCCGCTAAATTAAAAGCTCTAAATAATCCTAGCGAAGACAATCTGGAATACTTCCGAACCTCAAAGAACGAAACGACAAAATTGCTCAAAAATAAAAAAAGGGAGTATCTTAAAAATAAAATAATTGAAATAGAAACTAATAGAATCGAAAATAACGTAAGAGACATGTACAAAGGTATAAACAGATCACGTAAATGTGTAGGGTCCGTAACATCTGGAATTAGGGATGATAATAACAATATTCTGACCGATCCGGTTGACATATTGAATAAATTTAAGGACCACTTTGACAATATTTTAAATACGGGAAATTATGATCTGTGTCCTCCTTCTGAGTACCAGAGTGCTGAACCGTTGATAGAAGGACCGAGTAAAGAGGAAGTTGAATTAGCTATCGGAAAATTAAAATCTTATAAAGCAGCGGGAACGACAATATTCCTACTGAACTAATTAAGGCATGCGGGGAAGCTGGAGTTTCTAAAATACATCGGTTGGTTAAAAAGATCTGGGTGAATGAGAAATTACCTGAAGAATGGAAAGAATCTATTCTTATTCCGATTCACAAAAAGGGTCCGAGGGCGGATTGTAATAACTATCGAGGAATTTCACTCCTTCCGGTATGTTATAAAATATTTACTTTAATCTTAACCAGTCGAATCACGGAATACGCCGAGGAAATTATCGGAGACTACCAATGCGGATTTAGATGGAATCGTTCGACTATTGATCAAATATTTTCTTTACGGCAAATATTAGAAAAAAAATTGGAGTACAACGGTATTGTTCACCAGCTGTATATAGATTTTAAACAGGCTTACGATTCTATTGACCGCCAGAAACTGTATAATATTCTAATCAAGCATGGGATTCCTAAAAAATTAGTAAATCTAGTCAGGATGTGCTTGACGGAGACATTCAATAAAGTTAGAATCGGTTATAATTTGTCCGAAAAATTTGAGGTTCGTTCGGGTTTAAAACAGGGTCATTCCCTTTCGCCTGTCCTGTTCAATTTGGCATTAGAACATGCCATTAGGGAGGTAATGCGTACCGAGAAAGGGTTGGATCTGAGTGGGACAACATCCGTGCTGGGCTATGCGGATGATCTGGTACTGTTAAGCGAAGACCTTGAAACTATAAAACTAAATACAACGTTAATGAAAGCCGGTAAAGAACTAGGACTCTAAATAAACGTGGATAAAACAAAATATATGGTTAGCTGCACAAATGGCGATACTACTGGTGATATCGATATAGATGATAATATGTTTGAACAAGTAGATAAGTTTAGGTATCTAGGTTCTACGATAACTAGAAAAAACGAAATTGAAGAAGAAATTAAGGTTAGACTGAAGGCGAGAAATGCTTGTTATTTTTCTGTGACAAAACTACTAAGTTCACGCCTCTTGTCCCGAAACTTAAAAATTAGAATCTATAAAACAATTATCTTGCCTACAGTTCTTTATGGTTGCGAAACTTGGCCGCTTACATTAAGGGATGAGCAGCGTCTTAAGGTTTTTGAAAATAAAGTATTGCGTAGAATATTCGGACCTAAGAAGGATGAGTTAACTGGAGAGTTCAGACGGTTACACAACGCCGAATTGCGTGAACTGTATCCGAGTAATATAATTGAGATAATTTCATCGCGGCGAATCAAATGGGCTTGTAAAGTTGTTGGACTTAGTAACGAGTGAATTCCTAAAAGGCTAATATTTGCTGTGCCGAATGGTAAGCGTCCGAGGGGTAGACCGAAGCGAAGATGGGAAGATTGCATTAAAGCCGATCTGAAGGGACTGGGTTTGGACGGCGAACGATGGAGGGAGGTGTGCAATAAGCGATTGGTGGTGTCGGCATCGAACCTTCGGGTTCGCTAAGCCTTTTTATTTATTTTTATTTTTATACTATAAAATGCAAAAACTCCCAACTTCTTATATGCTTATTTAAATAAATACTTAGCATTAAAGAAAAGTGGTGGGGGCAGAGCTACATCAGGAGATTGGGAGACAGGATTACTCAAGACTTACCAGCAGCTAACTCACACCACTTGATTACCTTATACCCCACCTAAGAAAAATATATTTTAAATATTATTTTAAAATAACATATTTTGTATTTTTCAAATACCATGTATTTTGTGTTTTTAAATACAGTGTATTTTAATAAGAAAGTATTTAAATTGTTTTCAGATAATGTATTTCAAATAGAAAATACTGAAAGTATTTTGTATTATAATTACCAAAATACTTTCTATAGGATGATCAGTATATAATATATAGAACCTATTCTATTTGATAATTTATTTTGTGTTTTTCAAAATACAAGATATTCCACATTTTTTGTACTTTAGTATCTTAGAAATAAAATACAAATAATTTGTTTGCATTTTAAAAAGAAAATACAATTACTAACAGTCTATTTTATATTTTACTTTTTAAAATACAAAAAACGTATTTTATACTTTATTTTAAAATGCATTACATGAAATACTGCTTAAGTCTGCCTTATAGTTTTTTCGCTTAGAATAATGTTTCCTGCTTCAAAACTTCCATTCCAGAAATATATTTCCTTTTTTTTTCTCACATTTCAATTTTCATTGTGGAGAACAATCTAGCTCTTCTACCATGGAGTCGGTTCATGTGTAAGTCATTAAAAACAAAGTGACAACAAGTATCAAAAAAACTGGAAGATACTATAAAAATGGATAAATAAGAGGATGTTGAAGAATACTGAAATACCCTCTGCAAACTTTTGTAGAATTGGTTGGTCAGTTTGTAGAGCAAGCAAGGGGATCAAGTAATAAAAAAATCTATTGCAGCCCAACCACTAATATAAAGCCAAAGGTTGGTTATCTATTAGCAAGATAGAAGGGAAGACTTGTACAAAATTGAAAAAGACATATCCAAAGAGCAAGAGTGGTTGTAATCATTTGTTCTAGACTGATAGGTTCTAACTGAATATGATAATGAGAAAAACAAAATTACTTCAATTTTAAAACTTTAAGGTAGTGATGAACTCCAACATAATTCTAAGATTGGAATAATGAGAATTGATTGAAATACTTCTGATTAGAGTCTTATTTTATGATTCATATAATATTATTCAGATATTAATTACTATATCTGATAATTTCAGGATATACTGGTCACGTGCCGTTCGGCTATTCTAAGTATGGACAAGGTTATGCTCCACTAACTAACTCCGGCTTGTGTGATTTTACATCTTACTACCATACTCGAAAGAGTAACGAATGGACGCCAGTCAACATCATACAAGCAGAGCCTCCTTTAGTTGTATCTTCTAATGAAATTTATCA
Organism: Nezara viridula; assembly: GCA_928085145.1. Classification (NCBI taxonomy): domain Eukaryota; kingdom Metazoa; phylum Arthropoda; class Insecta; order Hemiptera; family Pentatomidae; genus Nezara; species Nezara viridula. The sequence goes on along the minus strand of OV725081.1, from coordinate 68,190,916 downwards.
CAAACACATTGGCATGGTTCCGAACTATACAGGTCATATACCTGGCAATATTTTCAGGTGAGAAACTCCACAGTTTTAAGTAATAGTTGGTATTCATAATGACCTTAGTTGTATACTGGAGTTCTACTCTTCATACCAGATTTCAACATATCGATTTATATATCCCTTCTCATAAAGCTACTTCCTTCAGCAAATCCTTGGTCATTTGTGCTACCTCCTTCTGGAATTCTTTACCTATCCTCATTCTTAAATTCCTTCAAACTTTTATTCCACCACCTTCATTTTCAAACTTCTGTAACTATGTAATACTTGTTGGATTCTGTAATTACAACTGCTCAGTAACAATTAATTGACAAGTTCCATTTCATTTATTCATTTACATTTTCTTTGTATACATGTAAACCATATAAAATGTACTAGTTTTACATTGTTTACTATAGTTATACAAGCATGATTGCGATAGCAATTGAAATTAACATTCAAATGACCTCTTAGTATTTTGTCAAACAAGACTAATGGACCAATGTTTTGTACCATGTTATTATTACTCTTAGGGGACTTTAATCCTAGAATAAAATTATTTTTTCATTCATTCATATTTGGATGTTAGTGGAGAACATTTAAAAAAATAGAATTGATTGCACAAAAAACTAAAACATTGTCAAACAAACTTTATATTCTTTTAAAAAGGAGAATTAAAATCTTAATTGGATTATTAAATATTGAGAGATAGATAAATATTGAGAGATACCCTCCCTCACCAAGACTTTTTTGGATCAATGGTAATGGCTGTAGTTACTTATAATCTCTTCATTTGACCCGCTGGAGCCACTATATCATTCTGTCTATCCAAAGCGCAGGCAAGACTCATTTATGATTCATTATTGTAACAAGAAAGTTCATGGAAATGTACAAATAGGATAATGTGAAGTATATACCACAACCTGAGAACAATATAAATTAAGGGCTAGTACAAGCCAACTTTTCAGAAATATTCTAAGGAAAAACTTATTGAGTAAACATCTTCTACAATCTAACTACATTTTAATAAAAAAATAATTTTAAAATATGTATTTTTTAATGTGTCACATTTACTTGAGGTCTCAAGTGGTGTGCTAAAAAAACAGTATAATTATTAAAATATATCAATAAAGTATAATTAATACAAATCTAAAGTGATGGTATAATCCCTTGAGTTATTGAAACATGTTTCACACTTTGAAAACGCTTACAATTTAAACAACGAAGTTTACTTTACTTTAAATCAATCCTGAACCATCTACCATGAAATTATTAAATATGAAGGGGAAGGTGTCCTTGACCAGCGCACTATGCAGAGTTGGTTTGAAAAATTTAGCAATGAAGATACGATGTAGGAAAGGAAGAAGGGCTACGGGCGACCATTAATGGATATTGATGAGGTTCTGCAGGAAGCTGTTGAGTCAAATCAGTCCACGAGTACTCGCGAACTTCCCAGGAAGTGTGCTGTGTCGAAAGATTCTGTTAGTCACCATCTACTCTGCATAGGAAAGGTGAAAAAGAGAAGTAGACTGGTCACTCACGAACTTACTCCTCAGCAATCAGCTAAGACGTTAGATATTTGTGAAAATTTATTGAAAAACCCTTCTGGTATGAGACTCCCGCCTTGTCTACCAAATAGTCCAGACCTCGCACCATGGATTACTACTTATTCAGATCCATGGCCCATTTCGAGGAAAAAAATTTGATAATTTTGTGGAAGTTGTAATTGCAATCCAAGATTTCTTTGACAACCATGGTATCAGAGTGTGATCGAGCAATTAGCTAGCAGATGGCTATTGACGGTAGATAACAATGGACTATACTTTGAGTATTAATTGTATTTTATATCAAATAAATAATAATACAAATATTTGGTTGAAAAACGATTTTTTTTTTATATACCCTATTATTAAATATGGACCAATTGTTCTTTCAACCCTTAATCCTGTCAAAAAAAATCAAACTTATTTTTTCTAACTAATCTTAAAAATATGGTGAGACAAGAAAGAAAATAATATGCTGAAGAATAAAAATTAAATCATAAAGTAATAGAAGTAAATCATTTGTTGAACAAAAGAAGCATTGAGATTCAAGGAAGAGGCATAATGTAAATATATTATTAAATAATGGAGTGAAAAATGAGAAATTATTAAGTACATGTTGGTAAATGGTCTATAGATGCCTGTTATTATATAAAAGTCACATGGACCTAGTAAATTTTAAAAAATAAATTCTTACGTGGTTCTTTGGAAGACAGTACCAGCCTTTCTTTACAGCTAAACCTTAACAGGTTGAGGATTATTATTGTAATTATTGTTTCCCTATAACTTTTAGTCTTGCCGACGTAACTAATCAAATGAACCCTGTAAGTCCCTGGGACTCCTAGTGGCTCCTCTGGGTTAATAACAATTATCATCATATATCAATACAAATATTGTATGAATAATAACGGATAAAGTATATCGACCATAGATATAGCCATATGTTGTTTGATAGCGAGATATAATACAATATAAACAAGGTATAAATGATAACAATTTTCATTTGAGTAAATTTTTGAAGGAAAAATAAATACTAATATATTTAGGCCTATGAAAAATTTTGTGCAACAGATAACTATTAATAAATTTATTATTCCAATAGGAGTGGGAAAACCTATGGAGCTGACTCCAGAAATGCAAAACGATGGCTTAAAGGAGATTTTTCTGAATAAATAATGATCATAAGACCATACTTCCTTGAAAGTTAAAAAAATGATGCATGTTTTAAAAAAATTAAAGTAAACTTTTTTAACTTCATGCATTTTCCAATGACTTAGATTATCAGCAGCTTTCTTCAATTTTTCATTTTCCTGGAATAACAATAAAATATTTAAAATAATTTTTTATAACAAACAGAATATATTCTTTTTAATTTAAAATTTTCAATCTAAGTTGTCAATCAATGGGGTAAGATAAAAGATTTAGATTATTTAAAATAGTTCAATGCAGTACTAATCATCTATGCTGCAAAGTAATGGTAATTCTAGATTCATTTTAATTTTATTTTATTCACTTATTCCTGAAAGCGATATCATGTTTTCCTAAGTTATGATTGAAACTTCCAAAACCATTTGTGAAAAAATGTTAATGAAGAGAACATTAAAAAAACTGTGAGTAGGGATGGACCATTTTAAGAACGATTCATAGAATGGACTTCACTATTAAAATGGAATAAGGTCATAGGCGGTTTGTTCTGCCTGAATGTGATCTAAAGTCAGAACATGAACGTCTTCAGGATTTGATTGTTAAGTGTTAGGGAGAAGAATCAAAAATGGTACAGAAGAGAATTCTAGAAATTAGGGAGACAAAGTTGCTGCAGAAGCAGAATTTTAAAATAGGTTCTCTTCAAAAATGAACCATAATGTTTATATTTAATTTAGTCTTCTTAGAAACAAAAATACCATCTAATTGAATAATGAATGTAATATAATCAAAATCATGAATTTAATACAGCGATTAAGAAATGTTAACTAAAATGACAATATTCAGATAAATTCGAACAAATATAATTAATTTAATCAAATAATTTTAGATTGCTAAATATAAAAATATGATTCTGTTATGCCAATGAAATTCGTCACGGAAGATTTCATATCAATGAAAGTTACACAAAGTATTAGCGATTATAAACCCTCAGATTTTGTATTTCATTCTATTTTTTTTTTTTATCTGCTTATAGGTACTACGAAATAATACATATCAATATTTTTTAATGTTGAAAAATTATTTATTTTTATCAATAAGTTTATAATGTGGGTGTTTCATAATAAATTAGGACCAATTTCTCCCTCCCTACCCGATTTTGTAGGTGTGATAGATGGAATGAAAATGAAACTGAATGTGCCGTCTCATTCTGTTCAAAACTTAGGTTTTGTAATATGGATGTAACATCATGATCTTGAATCGGTTCCAAAAAATAATTCCACCTTTGGAATAGTTCACCAGGAAACAGTCAAGAACAAAATAAGTGGTTTATACCACTGGTCAAATTGAGCGGACTTATATTGGTTCAAGGCAACATTTCCAGCTTTTTGTTTAGCATAATTATAATATTTTGTTTTATAAGAGAATTTGGATGTAGAGAACAGTAATCAGAAGTACACGCAAAAATATTAATTTACGTTGTGTCGATGATTTGGCCCAATTTTCAGGCCATCAGGGCTGATCCTTTAAATGATTTTAGATGAATAGCCTAAATTATATACTTTTAACTGAGTTAAGTGTCTACGTGTTGTTTTTAGGTTAAAGTTGTAAACTTTAGATTATTTAAATTAACTAAGTAAAAGAGAAGTGAATATTACTAACAAAAGTGTTTTATTGCAAAATTATACGAATAAAAATCAAGACAATACAAACAAATTTAAATTATAAAATTTAGTACAAAGTTAAAACCAAAATATAAATCAATACAAATTACTAAAAATTGGAATTTCAATACAACTGGTTATTCTTTATGAGCCGAAAAACTGAATCCATTGTTCATTTATCAACATAATAGCTTTGCCGATGAAGTATAAATTTGGGTTATTATTCTGCTAAGAAAACCACCGCTTGATAGGATATATTTGTGCTGAGTATGTTGCCATCTGCTGAGTATGTTTAAGTATTATGTGTATCTGGTTCATTATTTTCTATCTAGGAACGAAGATGGAATAGAACAAATTCCAAAGGAGAACGGAATGAGCCATTTTCAAAATTATCAGAATGTTTTATTCCTAACTCGTACCAAGGAGTTACCAACTTCTTCACTTTATCATGCGATCCATTTTTCTATTTACCCAGTTATTTTCACAGATCAAAGATGTAATGCAAACAGGTATTTTTAACATAATTGATAAAAGTATGGAACAATTAAATAATTTCTAGAGAATACAGTAATTCTTTTGGGTATTAAAAGTAAACATGGGAAACAATAGGAATATACAAGCTAAAAAAAAAAAAAAAAAAAATAATCTTTTTATTCTTTTACAAAGAAGTAATCACAGTTTTAACACTTCCAAATCATAATTTGGATAACTTTTTTATATTTTCCTCATTTAATAACAATTATCATCACATAGAAGTAGATTTACAGCATTCATCAAATTACATTAATAATTAAAGGATACTAACATAGATATGAAAATACACACAACAGTGTAATAAATAAATCATAACAATGATTTTATTTCAGTACACTTTTTATGAAAAAAAAAAAAAAGTACATAAAAAATTCTGTTTAAACATAACCCTAGAACGCAAACAGGAGTAAAGGTTATACCATTACTAATTATATATATATATATATATTATATATATATATATATATATATATATATATATATATATATATATATATATATATTATATATAGATTCACATAAAAGAAATAAAATGTTTTTATATACCGGAAATTCAGCGTTAGTTAGCTGAAATGTTTTTATGAAGATATAAGCTTCATATTCAGAGGAATATGTATTACGATCAATTATTTGGGATTTATTTTGGTTGATATAATAAATATCAACTCTGAAAAACAGAAAACAATAGATAGAGTACTAATCTGGCCATAGCTGAAGAGGTGGATGGAAGGATTGGTACAAATTTTCTGTTTCACAACCGTACATATTAACATTGGCGTTCTACAGGGTATATCAAAGTACTGATAACTTTAATGCCCCCGCCAGAAATGGAAAACCTATAACGAGAACTTAAGAAATGCGAAATAATCGCTTAAAGCACATTTACCTGAATAAAAAACATTCATCTATTCATGAATGTTGAAACCTTGAAATTTAAATAAATGCTGCAGATATTTAAGAAATTATGAAATAAATATTCCTTCGAATAAAACATTAATAAAGTTACAATTTTGATCCATCTGCCCATGCCTTCAGAATATCAGCAGCTTTCTGTAGGTTTTCATCTTTCTGCAAAAAATAAAATAAAATGACAAATTAATCAAAATAACTAGAAACAACATAAACATTTGAAGAGTCTACAAACAAAGAGGATCTACAACAATTTTGTAGTATTCTTTATATGGCTGAAATAAATAACCACTTAAAAGTTATAGTCAGTGGTACAGACCCCTTTTTACTGAATTATTAACATCTGCCTGAAACTTCGTAAATAGTTTCATCTCATCGTAAACTACAACTATTTTATTTACGAAAACTCTTGGAATTGTTGCGTTTTCAATCTGGAGGGGGCTAACTTTGTCTATTTAATTAGATACTAAAAACTTGTAAATACACATTTGCTTTTTACTTGGATAGTAAGATAATTTGATCACAAAATAGATAAAAAAAGGTGGCCTACAAAATATTGGACCGTTTGTCCTATATAACCTCGTTACTTTGAAATTTTGGGAGTGTAGGTCACACCAAACGGCTCAATATTCTTTTTCAACATTCTCAATTTTCTTTTATGTGAATCTTATATATAATTAGTAATGGTATATCCTTTACTCCTGTTTGCGTTCTAGGGTTATGTTTAAACTGAATTTTTCATGTACACCTAAACCCCCAAATTTTCAAAATAACGATGTTATATAGGACAAACGGCCCAATATTTTTGCGGGGTACCTTTTTTCTCGATTTCGTGATCAAATTATCTTAAGACTCAAGTAGAAAGGAAATGAGTATTTACGAGTTTTTAGTACCTAAATAAATAGACAAATTTTGCTCCCCCCCCCTCAGATTGAAAACGTCCCAATTCCAAGAGTTTTCGTACATAAAATAGTTGTAGATTACAACAAGACGAAACTATTTACGAAGTTTCAGTTTCAAATATTTTAATACATATTTTCTGATTATTTATAATCAGAAATTTCATGGAGGAAATGCTTCAAATATTCATTCGGTAGAAACAAAGTACAACAGATGCAAACTCAGTAACTTTGCATCAGAGAAATAAGAATAATTTCCAAATTTTAATCCTGCTTTTATTGCTTTTTGCTTTGTTTCCTGTGGATACTGTAGAGTCTACATATCCTAGTGATAACTAGATCAATGAAATAAACTTTTCCACCATAGAGCCAATACTTTTTTTTTTTATCCATACTCATTTTGAACCATAATTCATTACTTAGCTTCTTCATCAATGTATTCAATATTAATAATCGGCACATATTCCCTTAACAGTACCAAATTATTAGCAAGCCCAAGCATAGGTATTATATTAACCAGAGTTAAACCATTCTCTAAATAAATCTCAACCTAAAATGGCGTACTTTACAAAGAAGAAAAGAAAAAATATTTAAACAAAACTTGGATCACACTGATATTGTTTTTCTTTATATTATGAAATCAAAGAAAAAATTATTAGTTTAGCTTTAGCCAAGTTTATGTTATCCAAATAAACATTTAATTTAAATATAAAATTTAGATTAACTTATTAAAAAATGGCTAAAGTTAAATAAGAAGAGAGGGGATAAATATTGAAATAAACAATGATGAAATAATCAAGGTATTTTAATTCCACTTATTGAATCTTAAATCAATAAAAAATCTCAATGCATACTATTAAATGAATAACAACTACCAATTAAAATCAAAATTCATCAAATGAACGAAATAAAAATTTACCTTAATGAAACAGTAACGAATATAATTTTCTCCTAAGTGCTTGTGCGGTACACTATAAAAGGCAGATGGAGGAATACCCTGTACTTTTAAGTTTCTTGAAGTCCACTTAGCAAAACGGTAATCCTTGTATCTGTCGCTCTCTTGATCTAATCCTACTTTGCTAGCTGCAAAGGAATTAGTAAATCAATATTGTAAATAATATGGTTGTTTTTAAATGATAAAATACAGTCATTTAAAATAGATTTTCTATGACTAAAATTGTTTTTAAAATGACTAATATTAATTGAAGAGAAGGATGGTTGGGGTGATCAGTCAAAATAAAAAATATTAAAAATAAATAATTATATTTATTTCTATATTTGCCGACATTTCGTCCCGAAGTTCAGGTCTTCATCAGGAACTTATAGTCGACAGTGGTGAGTTTATGCTTCTTTATTCAATCACCACAGACTGACAATGCTAGTACCATAGTTCAGACTATGCCTACATCGGTAAGGAAGGAAATTAGTAAGGGAATGATGAGGCTGAGTGCATTAGCATGTTTATAGTTAGGATTTTTCCTCGTCTTTCCATGCTTCTTCGATTGAACAGCCCTGAACTTCGGGCCGAAAAGTCGGCAAATATAAAAACAAATATAATTATTTATTTTTACTATTTTTTATTTTGAATGATCACTCCAACCATCCTTCTTTTCAATTGTTCACTACAGTCAACCAAAAATCCACAAAAATGACTAATATTAATATACTATATACTATAAAATATTAAGTAAAATCAGAATCAATACATTACCTAAGGGCGTCCAGTCAACAACCATAAAATATCCACCTTCAGGAATAATTGGAACCATTCCAATTTCAGTTAAAAATTTAGCCATATAATCCCTTTTATCTTTGAGCTCACGGGCAAGGCTCACTAAATAACAATCAGGAGAACCCATCTTGCTAATCTCATGTTCTAAGCCAATGGCGATAGCTTCCTAAAATAGAAATAAATGATACATAAATCACATAATTAATAAGTTAATTTTTATGATAGCTAATGGATTTGGAGTTTAACATTAAAGAAAAGCAAGGGCCTTATGAACTGCCATCCATATTTAATATATTGGGAAACCAAGAATATCCTACCTAATTACCTAATATATATATATATATATACACATATATATATATATATATATATATATATATATATATACATATATATTACAGGCGTTGAAAGATATATATATATATTTATATATATATATATATATTTAAACCATATATCCTATATAGAAAAACCATTGGTTATTACAAAAAAAGTCATTTATTGAATCTTATTTCTCAACAGTAAATATATTGAAGAAGTTCGGGTAATAATATCAGTCTAAATTTATCTACCACACTTAGCTGCAAAACTAAACATTCAGTTTCAAAATATGTTTTTCAGAGAGATCTGCTCTGCTTTCCACAAAACCAGGCTAGAAATCCACCATAAATATATATCAGGTAAAATTGCCTTTTTTTAATAACAAATTATTTTTAAACACAGCAGCAAGATAGAGAGGTTACACATGTTTTTTATGAATACAATTTTTACATGTTGGGCACAATTCTCACACCTTTTAAAAATTCATGTTGGGCACAATTCTCACACCTTTTAAAAATTCAATCAAAAACAAAGGAATCTATTTAATCTTCTGGCTCAATCATAACTCAGCTGATTCTCAAAGATTGAACCCTCAAAGATCTTTTCTTAATGTGATATGACTAGATACTCGGCAGTGGTCAGTTTATGCTTCTTTATTCAATCACCACAGACTACCATAGTTCAGACCTCCCAAGTCCTATGCCTACATTGGTAAGGAAGGAATTTAGTAAAGGAATGATGAGGCTGAGTGAATTAGCATGTTCATAGTTAGGATTTGGTATTTTCCTTTAAAAACCGCACCCTCCCCCTCTCCGTCCAAAACCTTATTTTAATATAAAAAAGGTATCTCTTGAAAATGGCCTAAGAGCTGAAACATCGATTATAAAGCAAAAATAAAGTAGAACTATTTGGATCTAATGTGTGTTTTTATTATTAGAAATTATCTTTTTAAAAAAATAAGCTCATAAATGAGTATGCCTTTCTTACCTGAGCAGGAGTGTTGATTGAATTGAGAATATTTTGATGGACAACTTGCATGTTTTTAATTAGGTTTTCAGGACCATATGCCCACCCAGTTTTCCATCCAGTCACACTAAACGTTTTTCCAGCAGATCCTATAGTAATTGTGCGCTCCCACATTCCAGGAAGAGTAGCTAAAAAAAAAAAAAATTTTAATGAGAAAAAGGAGAAGCTAAGGCCACAATAAAGGCCACTATGATCCCAGTACACTGTTTAGAAATACCAATAAAGCTAACAAGATAATAGGAGAAGTAGAAGATGATGGTAAATGATTTTATTTAATAACTAAATAAAAAATAAATCAGATCAACCATGCATTCCTGATAACTGTCAGATATAGAAAATACATGGCCGATAAATATAAATCTTATTTTGCAAAGGGTAATTCAATATATAAAATCTTACCTATTCGAATATGCTGGTACGGTTCATACACCATCCATTCGTAAACCTCATCAGATATACAAAGAACATTGAACTTTTTACACAAATCAGCAATAACAGTCAGCTCCTCATATGTGAAGACCTTTCCCAATGGGTTATGAGGAGTATTAAGAATAATTGCTTTAGTTTTTTCAGTGAAACAACTAGTGAGCTCATTAATGTCAAGTTTCCAATCGCTTGATAAAACTGTGCCACTTGTTTTTGCCTAATTTAAAAAAAAAAATCTAATTATAAAAAGTATTAAAAAAAAACAGTAAACATTAAGATACTTCTAGTTTTTACTATCAACAGTTTGAAAAAATAAACATTGAAATGAAGAAATGAGGGTCTATAAGAGACGAAAATTATAATACACTTCTGTAATATTTTGTAGAATTTTAGTTGATTGTCGTAAGTTATATTTTTTTTTTTTTGATTTTGTAGAGTAAGTTTAACAGATTCACTATAAGTCAATATACTAAACTTACCCTACTAAATCAAAATAAAACCTAGGATACATAACCACTAACCCAAAAGCTTATAAATATTTATGTAGATACTCATAAGTTCAGAGCAATCATTCATAATTATTAAGTATCATTTTCAATTGATATATGACTAATAATTATTCAACAGTAATCACATTTGAAGGGTTGTGTGTTTATACTTAGCAATAATAAAATAATTAATAAGGATAAACGTGTAAAGTGATATATTTTTAATAATCATTTAATATTTCCTACTTTCAGTCAATAGTTGGCTCAGATTACAATTGATCAATAAGCCTAGAGATAAAGTACATATTATCTTATCTTAAAAATATTGAATTATTTAGTGGCGATATAGAAATAACACAGAAAAAAATTATTAAGGAGGAACTTCTAAACATAAAAGTTCTGAGGAACTTATTTATGATTTCCAGATTTATGGTAAAAGTTTAATTTGTATTTATACAAGTCCTTAAAATAGGTTCTGTTAAATGAAAAATAAACAGTAATTAGGCTTAGATTAGAGTTATAATTTGTCCTAAATGAATTAAAAATTATTCTAATTTGTTGTTTATTTTGGTAGCTATTAGTGAAAGCCATTTCTTAGATTGACGTTTTAAATGAACAAAATTTAAATAAAAATTTAAAAAAATAAAAGTTCAGTAAAACGTTTACTTGAAAATTTGGAAGGAAAAAATTCCTAGTTCCAAAAGAACTGAAAACTATCGGCAATAAAAATTTTTAAGAATAACAATTTTTTTTTCTGTTTCAAGCCCTGGAAAATAGGCTATTGCCTGATTTAGGAGGTGGGGCTTCTGAGTAAAATCAAATCACATCCCGTGTGCCTACAACCCAAATGACAGCTCTAGTTATTAGAATAAGTTAAGAGTATTTTAATAAATTTAAAAGTAATTTAACTTCCATTGATTGACATATATTTTATTTCATTAAAAAGGAAAGCAATCCTTAACAAAAGCCAAAATTGCAGTTCAGCATCTTTTCACAAAATATGAATTTAAAAAATTAGAAGTTCATCATTGTAAAGGAAAGAAGAATGAAAGTTTTGAAGTACAGATTTTTTTAAAGGAAATTCAGAAAGAAATCTCCACTTCATCCAAAAGCAATAATGTAATTTCATAAATAACAGGAAGCCACTATTATCAATAGTTTTTGCAATCTACAAACTAATAGCATACCCTAATATTATTCTTGGTTTACTTAATGAAAAAGTTTCATTACTTACTGGCCTTAGAGGGACAAAAACTGATTTTCCACCAGCTGCATCTACCATAGGCTCGTAGCAATCAAAAAATGGTTCAATCAAAATAACCTCATCACATGTTGTCACATGACCAAGAATAGCACAATACAATGCTTCATAGGCACCTGCGGTTGTTATAACATTTGTCATAGGATTTAATTCTCTATCGATTTTCTTTGAGTATAGTTTACTCAATGCATTAACCAATCGGAGGTGTCCCTATGGTAAGAAAATATTTTATTCAATTAAAATCTTTTATAAAGTGGTAATCAAGATTAAAAATTAGTTAGGACAGTATTTCATCTCAAGGAGCAAGTATATCTCAACATACATACTTACATAGCCTCGTGTATACTGATGTAATAATACATTATCTGAATTAGCAACATCTTTTAGGGCTTTTATAACTATTTCTGGTGCAGCAAAATCTGGAAAACCTTGTCCTAAATTAAGAGGCTTAACTTCTAATGCTAATTGGATAAATTCAGCCCTGTAAAATATATTTGAAATATCACTTGATGAGAGTAATATAAATATCTTCATGAAAATTTATTGTTTTAAATAACATCAAATTTAGTACAGTATCAAGACAATATGAAAAATAACATAAAGTGTTAATTAATAGCCTATAATTGAAGCAGAAAAATGGCTAATGTTATGAAAGTATTAAGGGAGTTATGAAAATAAATCAATAGGATCAATCAACATTTAAATAAGCTTGAAAATATCACCTTTATCTTCCATTTTTCATTTGTGAACATTGAGGAAAACATTACATAATAGTAATGGCTAATAAAACATATCTTTAACACTTCAATATAAATTATTAATAAATAAAAGCATTTAGTTTTTCAAACTTGAATGATTTGTAATATTTTAACATTAAAGTTCTAACAATAGTTAAGCTAGTGTTGGATTGCAGTCAAAGATGATTAATTGTAATAGTCAAAGATGTTTAAAATTTAAACAGTTTTCAATTTTTTTACTATCCCCTAGCCATCAATTAACTTTGATCCTAGATTAATAAATTTTACACAATAATTAAAACAATACTAACTATTAAATGCAATGTTTAAAACACATCTAAGGAAATACAACTTACCACACAGTTGTCACTGATCCCTTATATTTATCGGGTAAGGCAAACTTGTTCCCAAGAGAAGACATTGTTCGTAACTGCTTTGTAACTGTACAACTGTTCAATGATCCCAATAATACCTTAGATAAAATAGGTCTCAGGCAAAGCATCTAAAAACAACACTGGGACTAAATTTCTTATCAGTTACTGATTACACAACAATAAAAAATACAGAAAATATGACAAGAATTATATACATATTTACTGTCATCATGAAATTCTCAATTTGTTTGAAAAGCTAAGTCATTGACAAAACAACTAGGAAATATTTATAACACCAAAACTGGAAAAATATAACAAATCTTTATATAAACACTTTTTAATAAATAATGAACAATAAAGCAAAATATGACTTCAAATATATTATATTAGACAGATAAAAAAGGACACACACCCATCAAAACCTTCCATTAGGAGGTAATTAAAGGTTCTCTTGAGGTATGAAGTGCCACTTTTATGAAATGCAGATTGTATTTGTTACAATAAATGCATATATTGACTAGTAATAATGCAGAATAGAATGATAAGAAATTCAAAACTGATGAGCTACAAAAGTACCATATGTCAACTGTAACGGGTGAAAGTTTCAATTCCAGCAACCGCAAATCAATAAAATGATGTCCATTATTTCAATATTGAATTTATTAACAATAAAAATTAATGACTTCGTATTAGGAAACAATGGTGAAATATGACAGGGTAAAGACATAATTTTTTAACATGCTAACCTTAAGTATGCATATTTGTATGTGTCCGGCAGGAACTATTATATTAACAATAATAATAATTAAATAGTGTATATATATATAAATATAATTCTATTTAACATCTTACATATTGAATATTCTTCGTCTTAAGTGTTATGTGTCTTTAAAGAAGAAATTTCGATATAACAATTATATGTTTCAGTTTAAATTAAAGTGACGTGAATGTTAGCTAAAATCTATTTCATTTTGTACCTCGTTTCATTATTTGCTTTCCTTTAATAAACAGATTTTATTTGCTTCTCAGTAACTCTTTTGTACAAACACAATTTTTATATTTCCTATAGTTTGTGAAATACGTAAACGTACCTTGCACTAACCCATAAATGAATCGCCGTAAGGAAGATCAAAAAACTAAGAATGTAATAAATTTATTAATGATATTCCTGGACCTTGAGTTATGCTAACTTGGCCATTGATAAAAAATAATTAATTAATCGTGATTAATAATATTGATACTTGTAAAATGATCTTTACTTAAATTTCAATGAGGATTCGAAAAATAATACCTTTTTTCCTTATCACTTATTGTTGATTACAAAAAAAAAATTGGACAGTTCTCGTGAATAACATATTGATTACCATTATCTGTTAAATGTTTTAGTTACTAGTATCTTTTCATCTTATTTAATTCTTATTTTATCATCTTTTATTTTTAAAGTATATTTAAAACTGTAAAAATTCTGACCAATCTGCTGAATTATTCGGTAAGGTAAGAATAATACAAAAGTATTCATTTTAACATTTGTTATTTAAATATTGTTGCTGTGCCGGCTGAAAACATTTGGCGCCCCCGGGCAATGACGTCATTTCTCCTCAGAAAAATTATTTTTTTCTCAAGTCTTTAATATTAAGTATTAGTTGAATTATATTTTATTAAATGTGTGTTATTTTCTCTATGATATATTTTCTATGACTATGATTAAACAAGTTGAAAACAAGTTTTTCTTTTTTTTTTGTAATAAATAAATTAAGAAAGGAACTCAATCCATTTTTTTAGCAAAATTGAATAAACAGTTTCTCGAGTTTCTGACTTCTGTGTCATCAAAATTTAATGAAATAAAATTATTTCGATTGTTCTCTCCTGTTAAACAGGAAGAATTCAAAGGCTTTCCTCCAAGGAAAGAACAGAAAATCCAGCTCCCAAATATTCCAACACAATACTAGGTAAGTGTTTTTTGCTCAGCTGACCGACTTGCAAATAGGATTGCAGGAAACCAGGAAGATAATAATGCTTATTCAAGAACTTGTTATAACATTGAACTATACTGAATCAGAACTTTTTTTCTGAAGATAAATTTTTTACATTTCACAAACCATGGGAAACACAAGTATTTAAATGGTTTTTATCTATGTTGGTGATTTTGTTTCTTGTTTTTTATGTTTTCCATCCCCTGTCGGTAACAAGAGAAATAAAAAAAGGTAGTTTTAGCATTAATGTCGTTATTAATTAAGGTAGATAATTGTATTTCTCATATTTTTAAAAATATTTAAATGCACCTTTAAATACAGTCCATATACTAAAATATAAATAAATATGTTTATGCAAAGTAAATTTCTTAAACTAACAATCGAATCAGGTATTGAATGTTATAGTCTTTTTTAAAATTTAATGAGACCACTTCTATGACTATTATTGCTACTCCATTAAAGAATCAACATTTTTAAAGTTGTGGCCGACTTATGAGAAAACATAAGGTATGTTATATGATGTTTTTCCTCGTAGGTTCAGTTTTTCTTCAATATTTAGCTCAAAATTTTACCCATGACAGGTTCCATTTCTTTGTGAAAGTATAAATTTAGGAAATATTGTATTTCGATAACTTTGTATATAAAGGTGTATTGGCTCATCCCAAATGATGGAAAATTTAGTCCATATTCAAAGAGATGTGATTTGATCCCTACCAGGTTAAGAACCTGAGAAGTTCTGTTGAAGCAAATGCCTCCGACCTGAAGGATTTGAAATCATCAATGGAAACCCAGACACCTATCACTTTCGAAAACTTGGAGCAATTAAAAGTCATAGAATCGCTCCTAGAAGATCAAAACTCGAAAATAGATGGCTTGGTTTTGGAGAATTCGACTCTAAAATCACGAGTGTCGGAGCTTGAAATAAAGCTAAACAGATTCGAGCAACAACACCTGGTTAAAACCGCAGAGATTAGAGGAATTCCGGTGAGACCTGGTGAAACTCCAATGTGCCTGGTGGTGAGTGTGGGCGCAGCGCTAGGGCTAAGCCTAAAGGTGGAAGATGTAGACAGCATAGAGAGGATCAGAACTCGGCAAGATAACACTCCTGGTCCACTATTTGTTCGACAATTTCGGTCAGATTTGTTCGACAAACGCTAAGAGATGAGCTGATTCATAAACGGAAAGTGGTAAGAGATTTATCTACTCGTCACATCGGCTGGCAGGAGAACGATGTTCACAAAATTTTCATCGGAGACAGAAGAGAGCGGCTGGAAAAACAAAATTTGTCTGGTTTGGTGACGGCAAAGTGATATGTAGGGGAACCGACGGTCAGCCAGTATTAGTCATAAATTCACCTTCTGACCTTGACATCTTTACTTGACTTCTCTGCTCTCGTTCCTTTAACCCACTAACTCAGTTTCTAGCAACTTTCTTCTATTTACTTAACTGTTATAAGTTTAATATTTCTTTCAATTTCGTTTATGTGTATATGACAGCCAATTTTATTATTATTTTTCTTAGTATTATTGCTCATTGTTCGCCAAAGTATATTTTCGTTTTCTGTTTGTATGGATCTACTGTTTTTTTTTTTTTTATCTCCATTTATTAGGATACTATACATAGGATATTATGTAATATACAATATACATAGGATACTATCTAGATTATTTCTTTTACCTTTTTTTTTCTAGTTTCTACTTTTCAATAGTATTGCTATTTATGTTTCACCATCCACGGTGTATCTTAGATCAATCCAACCTAATTATTTCCATATCTCAAGCTCCTCCTACCGATTCTCTATTCCAATCTACCATCTCCTATGGCTAATGTCTTATTATTCTGTCATGTCAACGCACAGTCACTTTTAGCCCACATAAATGAATTCCATGATTTCTTCCTCCCCAACTTATACGACCTAATCGCTGTCTCAGAAACTTGGTTAAAACACACGGTCACATTCTCTCAAGTTTCACTCCCTAACTATACCCTACTCCGTCATGATAGAGAAAATAGAATCGGAGGTGGAGTAGCCATTTTTGTTCATGATAGCCTGGAATCCAAGAATCAAAAATCCTTGCTTTGTCTCCTCTCTCCGTCTACCCACATATCGAATATCTTTTTGCTGAAATATCCACCTCCTCATATTCATTGCTCATTGGTGTCATCTACCGACCTGCTAGAATCCCCTTTGATGAAACACTCGAGACCATCCTCTACGAACTGATTTCAATACCAACCTATTATTTCCTTCTTCTGACCAAGCCTATTTATCAAACCTCCTCTACTCTCTCAATCTGTATATAGTTCCGTACAACCCTACCCATCACACCCAATACTCAGACTCTTGGCTCGATCTTTGCATTATTGAATCTCCTCATAAACTCCTCGCCTCATCACAGCACCCGGTTCCGTTTTTGTCTGCTCACGATCTCATACAGATCTCCTATAACCTTCCTATTCCTATCTATATCTTTCAAAAACCTTAATCTCCTATCATCCGAAACTTTGATGCCCGATCTTGACGCAATCCAATGGGACTCCATATACTCTTTTAACTCCGTCGATTTTATGGTAGAAACCTTAACCAATCAACTTCACATTACCCTAGACCGTCACGCTCCTCTTAAAGTCAGGACAATCAAGTACCACCAGCCCCTTGGTTGACGCCTGCGATAAAAAATTGTATCAACCGAAGAGACGCAGCAAGACGAAATTTTAAGCGCACCCGACTCCCCGAAGACTACATGAATTTCAAGCTGCTTCGAAACAGTACGCAATCCATGATACGCCGTGCCAAATCCAACTGCTACCAACAATCCTTATCCAGCCCACCAAACTCCAAAGCTAATTGGGCAATCCTCCGTAAATTATCCTTAGACAAATCCACCCAAACCCAGACTACCTCTATTTCAGCTGACATACACAACACTTATTTTGTCTCCTGTTCATCCGATCCTCCTATCCAAGCACCAGCTCCACCCCTAATACACCCCCCTTTAATCCCAATCATTTTTTCTTTTCGCACATTACCCCTGACGACCTCCTTAAATCCATCTGTAAATCCCAAACCAAAGATTTCGGACCAGATAATATCCCAGTTAAATTAATTAAATCACTTCAATCTATTTCCCCAGTCCTTTATGATATCTATTTCTCACTACAAAGCTCCACTTTTCCCAGCACCTGGAAAACCGCTCTTGTTCGTCCTCTGAACAAAATATCTAATCCCACAACCCCTAATGATTTCCGTCCAATTTCCTAGTTATCTAACCTTTCCAAATCTTTAGAGCGAATAGTACAATCTTAACTATCACAATATCTTGAACAAAATAATGATTTGAACTGCTTCCAGTCTGGTTTTAGACCAGACTACTCCACTCATTCCGCCCTCATTAAAATCTCTCAAGATCTCCACAGCCATAGATCAACAGAAACTCACCATCCTGATCCTTCTTGATTTCTCTAAAGCATTCGACTCAGTTGGCCATAATATCCTCCAAACCAAACTTAAAAATATATCCTTACCAACTAGTGCCCTTAAGTGATTCCAATCCTTTCTCACCGATCGTTCCTAGTACGTTGTAGTTCCTAATAACCCTCAATCAATGTCTCTACCTCTATCCAGAGGCCTCCCACAAGGTTCCTCATTATCCCCCACTCTCTTTTCCATCTACATCAATGCAATCAAACACTGTCAATATCAACTATACGCAACTATACAAATTTATCTTTCCTTCAACCCGACAGATTCCTCTAATGCCATCCTGAAACTGCAACAAGACATCAATAGAATTTAGCATTGCATCAATAGAATTGCATGGGCAAATCTTAATAAACTGACATTAAATACGGAGAAGACAAAAGCCATCCTGATCGGATCCCCCTCACTCCTCAAATCCATTTCAGCACCTCCTAATCTTGTTCTGAACAATTCACCTATCTCCTTCCATATCACCGTTAAAAACCTAGGTGTCACCCTCGATCAAAGCCTCTCCTGGAAACCACACATCTCCCAAATTTCCCGCCGTACTATATCCACCCTGAAACAGTTTAACCATCTAATATCTTCTTCCATTCAAAACCCGTCAACTCCTGGTCTCCTCTCTCGTTTTCCCCCAGTTCGACTATGGCTGCATGGTGTACGGTGGACTCTCGGGAGAACTCGAAGCTAAACTTAAACGTTTAATGAATTGCTCAATCCGCTTTACCTCCGGGATCTCAAGGGATAGGCCTATTACCCAGTTCTACACCAAGTTGAAGTGGCTTTATCCGTCCTACCGCCGTCAATATTTCTTTGCTACCTTCCTAAACCAAGCCATTAGAACATGGTGACCTGCCTATATTCTACAGATCCTACAATTCAAACGCTCCTTTCAATCCCGTCCCACCAGATCCCGTGCGTCCGACCTCTACTCTCCTCCTCACCGAACTGCTGCGTTTGATAAATCTTTTTTAATACAAGTTGTCTCCCTCTGGAACTCTATACCTTCAGATATTCGACACGCAAAATCAATATCCTCTTTCAAATTTCTTCTCTTCAAACACCAACTCCATTCCCAATTTGATTGATCACGGAATGCCCTTAAAAATCTAAGCTGTAAAACCTCAAAGTACACCCAGATACTCTTACAGATTACTTTGTGATTCATCGATATTTAGTTTACTTAATTACTTTCTCTGTATATTTTTTATTTACACGTATTTATATATTTTTATTACTTATAACTTTATTGTATTCCTAATCAACCTGCTATATATTTACCTACTATATTTTATGGACACACCAAAATATTAATATATATTCTGCATTTGTAACTTGTTCTATAGGGACACTAGTCCCAGAATAATACAATTATTTTCATTCATTCATACCATACTAATGTTATTTATTTAAATATTCCACGTTCCCATGCCACTATGACAATACGGGCATTCGCAATAGTGTGTTATTAGGCATGAATGCTTTGAACACACTAGTTAATTGAAGAGAAGGATGGTTGGACTGATCATTCAAAATGAAGATAGTAAAAATAAACAGGTAATTATTTACAAACGGTGCAATTATTTATTATTATAATTATTTACAATTATATTTATTTTTATAGTTGCCGACGTTTCGGCCCGAAGTTCAGGCCTTCATCAGGGCTAAGAAGAAAAAACACACAAGAATAAGTATGAGAAACTATAAACATTGAACAATAAAGAATTAAAATTAAAGGTATAAACTAAAAAATTTAGGTAGAATAAACTTAAAGTAAAATGAAATAGATAGAGTGAACACTAAAGAAAAATAAAGTAGGTAGAATAATAACATTAACAGAGAACAAATAAATAAACAATAATAACGGCAACAGAGCACGTACTAATGAAATAAACATAATCAAAATAAGATAACATAATAAATGAAAAATGACAATCTTTGAATAAAATGTAAAACAGAAAAAAGGAATATGAAGTTATATAAGGAAATAATAGACATAAATAGAAAATTGAGATATTGTAAAATCTATCAAAAAATACCGACTACGTATAAGAAAATAAAAAGTTAAAATAATGTAAAAAAGATGAATGAGCAAATGTATCAATATATATAAAATAGAGATGGAGATATGGTTACTAGAGTGACGGGAAGGAGGGAAAAAAAAGGAGAAAACTAAGATAAGAAAGATAAACAGACCTGTTCAATCCAAGAAGCGTGGAAAGACAAAGGTATTGTAGCAGGTACATAGCACCATCTGTAACGGTTAACTGAAATGTGTGAACTAAAGCACAGGAATGTGTATAATCAACAAGAGATTTATTATAGATAAATTCTATGAGTTATTAAATAAATGTGTAATTGAAAGAGATAATAAATATTAAATAATAGTGGAGTATTACTGAAATAAAGGTTAAACGTGAGATTAACGAAAACGGAAAAGAATTAGAATTAAAGAGGTAATTTACTGTGTACAGTATATATTAAGGATAATATACTATAAAATAAATTAAGAAGATAGTATAATGCAAAGATAGTTTATGTTTAATAATAACGGAGAATACCTGATCAACGTGAAACGTGTGATTAAAGAAAACAAAAAATTAATTTCTTTATTGGTATTAAAGAAAAAGAAAACTGAAAGTTGAATGGAAATGAATAAGTTTTTATAAAGCAATTAAGGAGATGTTATAATGTAGAGGTAATTAACATTAAATAATAATGGAGTATTAATGATCTATGTGAAACCTGTGATGAAAGAAAAAGAAAAAGAATTAAAAATAAAGACAAAGTATTATGTTATATAGTATAAAATGAGGATAAATATAGTATAATAATATAAAATAGAATAAATTAAGGAGATAGCTTAATACAGAGTTAATAAATATTAAATAATAATGGAGTATAACTGATATGGAGTATAAGAATGGAGTATATTTAACGTGATATGTGAAATATAGAAAACGAAAAGGAATTTATTAAATAAGATTAAAGAAAACGAAAATGAATTAAATTAAAGAGAAACATGGAAGTTGTAAGCAAAAAGGAAGAGAACGCTATGGATGTTTTAATAAATTCAGAATTTGGGAATAGGCTAAGGATAAGTTTTGTTTGTCTATTTTTAGATTCACTGTTTTGGTTGGAGCTGGATTTGGAGAGTTTTCGAGAGATGAGTCGTTTGTCATGGTTAGGGAAGGATGATGTATGATTAAGGGAGAGAGAATGTTAGGATAATTTGGTAAAATTACGAGAGGATAGAGAATATTTATGTTGGGTGATGCGTTCTTTTAGAAGATTTTTGGTTTCACCAATAACAGATGAGAAGCAATCAGGGGTAGAACACTAAATACGATAAAGAGAAAGAGGAACAGACGATGAAAAAATCTAGAAGAAAAATATCCTGTTCCTCTTTACACCCCTCTCATATCGTTTACCGTATTCAGCACTCTACCCCTAATTGCTTTTCATTTTTTATTAGATGAACGCTTCTTCGATTGCACAGGTCTGTTTTTCTTTCATATCTTAGTTTTCCCCTTTTTTTTTTTCTTCCTTCCCGTCATATCCCCATCTCTATTTTGTATATATTGATACATTTACTCTTTCATCTTTTTTACATTATTTTAACTTTTTATTCTCTTATACGTAGTCAGTATATTTTGATAGATTTTGCAATATTTCAATTTCCTATTTATATCTATTATTTCATTATATAACTTCACATTCATTTTTTATGTTTTACGTTTTATTCTAAGATTACCATTTTTCATTTCTTATGTTACCTTATTTTGATTATGTTTATTTCATTAGTCCATACTTTGTTGCCGTTATTATTATTTATTTCTTAGTTTTCTGTTACTGTTATTATTCTATCTACTTTATTTTACTTAAATGTTCACTCTATCTATTTTTATTTTACTCTAAGTTTATTCTACCTAATTTTTTTAGCCTATACCTTTCACCTTTTTAATTTTAATTCTTTATTATTCGATGTTTATAGTTTCTCATACCTATTGTTATATGGTTGTTTTTTCTTAGCCCTGATGAAGGCTTGAAATTTGGGCCGAAACGTCGGCTAATATAAAAATAAATATAGTTATTTAGTTTCATTTTGACTGATCACCACAACCATCCTTCTCTTGAATTATTCACTACAGTCAACCACCAACCCACAATTACTACTAGTTAACATGAGTGAAGATGTTTACACATCTAGCTAGCAGTTCTTCTGTTCTATCTTCTTCCTTCTTGTTTTGGCCTAGCTTCCAGAACGTTATAGATCATCTCTTTATCACAAGATTCATGAGGAAATTTTCTTGGATAATTTCAGAATCAGATTCAGCCCTCTTCTCTCCCTTTCTCCCTTTCCCCCAAAAAATATGAAATAAAAAAAATACTACCAGATTTTTTGAAATATGAAGCTACAATTAGTTTGTAATATTCAGACAGGAAGGATGGGTTAACTAAGGTAAAATGTATGGGTTAACTAAGTAGGGATTTTATAAATTTCCAAATTTAGTATAGAGCTGTCTTTAAGACTGATTTTAAAATGGTAATCAAATATATACTGATGGTTTTACAAAGTCCTTTTAATAACTTTCTTTCTTTTCAACTTTGGTTTCATTTTCTTCTCGGTAAGATTTATGCAATGATCTGCGAACTGGTCGGAATTCAGTTCTGCTCTGAGCAAGTGGCTGGACATCGCTGAAAAATAAGATATTTTGTACTCTTTTTGTTATAAAATTCTTTAAGTCTTACAATTAGATATAGGTGAAAATTACCGACAGAAAACAAAGAAAATTATATAATGGATAAGATTAATTCTGAATCATGTATGCGTGAACATTATGACTCACCTAGTTGCTTTATGTTGTTTCGCAAGGTATGGATCTGACTGCGGAACCAATGCCTCTTTTCCTCGAGCATTGAAAAATTTGAAGACATAGCTAAGACTGATTGAGCAGTCGCGGTGTTCTGGATTGCAATGAGTATAGCCAAGCGGAGCTCTGCCGCGAACTCTGAAGCTATCTTGTACTTCACCACTCTTGTTTTGTACCATTTATTCACTACGCTTTGAGTGTTTTTTCTCTGAGGTTTCTCTAAAAGACAGTTTATATAAAATACCAAAAGGATTGGAGGCGGTTTAGTACTAAATAATAAAATAAATTAGTATCCCTAAAGTTTCTCAGTGGCGGATCTATGAATGTTTAGAGGGGAATGGGAGTGGTAGAGCAGATATGCGAACTGCCTACACCACAGGTGTATGTATATATATGAGAAGAAATGTGTATTTTAGTTTTTTGATACGTTTAGTATTTTTCTTGAAATGGCAGTCAAAATCCCCTAACTAGTTAATTACCCTCTACGGACCTGAAACATGATGATCAGAGCACTCTATCAACTCTTTTCAGCTGCAGTATTCAGATATTTCTCCAATAAATTAAAAATGTTTAGTATAAATATTCAGACTTATTCAATTATTCGTGGTTTTTAAGTATAAAGTATAATCCGAAATTTTTTTTTTAGTACAATTCACTTTTCAATTAGAGTAATGATAATAATAATGCCGGTGGTTTAATTACTTTTTTCAAGAAAAATTTTTTTCTCACCTTCCAGAGGAGAGAAAGGAAGGGAGCGCGCCCTACGCTCGTTCTCTAGATCTGCTAGCGCAGTTTCTAAACGGCCTTAGGCAAGTACCATCAAAACGAGATGAACAAGAGCTGAGAGATGTCAGAAAAAATAATGTGGTTACAAAGAAATTAATTTTCACACACACACATATATATATAAACGGACCTCTGGAGTTTTTTTTAAACAAGTATACAACTCTGATTAGAGTCCTATAGGCATTTGAGAATAACCCAATTGATAATTGAACAGAAAAGTCTCCAAGATCTTTTTAATAATTTATACTTATGAATCTGCATTTTGTTTTTGTTTAGATTTTGGGGTCGTTCACGCCTAGATGGAGAGAAGTGATTGGTTCTTGTTGATTAATATTTACAGCCGATGGAGGGAGAATGAGGAGGGGGGAGGATTATTATTGTAAGAGCAGCATTACGATTAACAGTATTATTTGAGGTATATCATAACTGTCGATAGAAAACCCTAAAGCCTTATTATTGTCAAATGAAATTTTAATTGAGAAACCAATTATTAGGCACTGCATTTTAGTTAAACGTAGATACATAATCCAAGTAAGTTAAGGAATAATAAAAGTTAAATTTTGTGCAAAATCATGGCTCTCTGTTAGTAAATTTCTTGGCATCACGTGTTAAAGGGGGTTGAGAAGATGTATGGAGCGTAATATGGGGTAAGAGAGAGAAACAAACAGCAGGACGCTTCTTGACGCTATATGTGACCGGTTCCTCAGGTGGATTATCTTATTTTTTAACCACAAATTATTTACCTGAACAAGATTTACTATCGCTGTATCTGCAACTGAGCTCTGAACCGGAAGAATATTTAACTTCGTTTGGATGAGACTCCGCATACTCTTTCCCTTAAAATAAAACAAATCAATAATATTAATAGTTGATTATTGACTATATCATAAGAAATGAATAAAAGATTGTTAACTAATCAGTAATAGGAGGTTTAAAGTTCCAGTGACATATCGTCCGTGGAAAAAAACAAAGAAACAACACAAATCAAGGTGACACAGTGCAAATGTTATTAAAATATGCATATTATGCAAGAGTCATTCATTTGACACTACTGTATGAGGATCTGACTGTTCCTGGAATTCAAATTCATTCAAAAGGTCCATAAAACTGCTTAATCTGTAACAAATAATGTACCCCATAAGATCATATTGGTTTTTTATTTGTCATGAGTCTTGCATATCGCAAACAAGATCTGGAATCCATAAATCAAAGCCTGTAGTTTTTTATCTTGCTTGCCCGTCGATTCCCGAAATTTCATTGGAATTCCAACAAATATTTTCTTTTCAAGTAATATTTATCTAACAGCCCATTTAGTTTATTTTGGTCTTCCCTTTTCGGGCGTTACAAATACAAAGGCACAATATTGGTTAAGGTTTAACAAGACTTTCATTTTTGAACCCAAGACCTTAATTTCTGTTTTCGCGATGGTGTTAACTTACAATTATATTTACCGGGTGCGGATCACGCTAATCCACCTTGTTTATCCTAATACTTTCTCCAAAAGACACATCTTTCGTGCATAATATTCTATGCCAGAAGTGTTCAATGAGGGATTCATTCATTCAACAAATACTATTATTATGTTTTATGTACGCTAGTTATCAAATCCGTATCAAACTTAGACAACGTTTTATTAATTAAGAAACAATACAAACAGTCCCGGCAAGTTGCGCCACCCCAAAATGTTTGGGGGGACATATCTTCATGGGGTTTAGAATTTAGTGGTATACATATTTTAATGCGTTTATGCATTATGTTAAATCGACAATATTTTTATGCGGTTCGGTAAGGTGAGGCATTCATAGAAGGTGAATAATATGGAAATGACACGTCAAGTTTAATTTATATGATCTGCAATGGGTTCCAATTCAAATTCCCTGGGAGAGAGGCATGCGAAATTGATGTTAGGGAGGGATGGGCACCCCTGCACTACTATTGCCCTCTAACGGTCACAGTCCAATTCTTGCATTTTCGCAAAACCAAGACCAATATAGCATATTTTTTGTAAAAGACCAAGACTGACCTGCAAGAACTGAACTGGAACAAGACTGCCCTGCAAGAATCTCGCAGTTAAGTCAAATCAAAGGTCTCGCAGTTAAGTCAAATTGAGACTTGGGCGTTATTGAGTATTTGATTTAAATATCGATATTGTATGTCTATATCAATGTAAGCACATAATGTACCTACTCTGTCCCGTTATCTATTTCTATTCTATGATTTAAGCTGGCGTTTTTAAAAGAATAAATAGCATTATGCTAATGCAATATGCAAGACTTGCGAAAATCTTACTACCAAGACCAAGACTTTTATTATTATTATTGGTAGGCTTAAAGCACCGCGACCCTTGAAAGATCTATTGTGTGCTATAAAATATAAAATATAAGTCTCGTATTGGTCATGCATTTGGGCATCACTTCCCAAAACAAATAGAGTTTTTAAATAAAATACATAGTATTCAGTAGGATGTGTAGGTTTTAAAGTGATAATAAACAGGTCTAGCTTTGTAAACTTATATAATGTTTGGATGAGGGAGGAGAAAAGATGGAGTGACTAAATAATATCTGTCTAGAGCTCTTCCATTCTTAAGTATTATATAGATATAATAATTAAATATTATCTGTTATGATTACATATTTCATTAATTTTGTTTTCAACCATTATTATTGTCTTTTGCAGTTCCACCATTTTAAAATACATTCGTGTAATACTGTTTACATTCTTCCAGAACTCTTTGTTTAATAGAGCAGTGCACTCCTTCATTTTGGTGTGTTTGATCCTTGCTTCCTCCTGCCATGTTAGTCTGCTTCTATCTTCGAAAAGTTGCCTGTAATAGTGGTAACTGGATTCCCAGCTATTCCGACGCAAGTCACCAGAACCATCTAACAAAAACAATACAACGAACATTTATATTATTATTTAATTAATTAATAATAGTAAGCAGTGTAGCTTAGTGAATAAGGTACTGTGTTGACGTGCTCAATTCGGTTTTCAGGTTCAAGTCTTGCTGTGACAGATATTTATTCTGTTAAACCAGCGGTGGATCGACCATGGTCGGAAGATCCTTCTGTTGTGGAGCATCCAGTCTCCATAAAAATAGTACTTTTATTTTAAAAAATTAATTATGAGGGAAAACCCGGCGGTTGTGCATGATCTTTGTTAAAAGCAGCTCCTTGCACAATTGTTGGCCTAGAAACCACTGTATGTCCGTACTAGGGTTGCTCTAAAGACGAGCTTGGTCTGAGACATTTGTTAAAAAATAGTCAGTTTTTAGCACATCCAACTATTTAAAAATGTAGATTTAATACGTCCAATAATTACTTAATTATATATTATGAAAAGTATACCTCTCTTGGTATTCAACGGTTTGTACATCAGCGAAGTGTATTTAACAAAAGATTAAATGTTATATTGTTTAAACATGTACAAAGCAATAAACAGATATCTAGGAAGCTATTCGCCAAATGGTGGATAACTTTTTTTACGGCTAAAGTTCTCATTTATATTGTGTAATAATAAAGGAGACTGCTACAATTTTTTTTTATATTTCGCAGTTACAACTAAATATTGGCGTTCCCCAGCTCTAGTATACACCGTATATAAATAAAAAAAAGGTAATAGTATTTCTTCACGTGTACAATTAAATTAAACTGGTGACAGTATCAGCACCGTCACTGCTAAAGATAACACATTTTTTTTATCTGAGATCTACATATCCGAGACTGGGTTTGAAGGTCGTATAAAAAAAATAAGAAATGGGTTATCTTGACATCAATTTCTGGACTTTCTTATCAACGAAAAATATTTTATAATCACAAACATAATTTTCTACTACTCTTTTGCAGTGTTGTAGAAATAGTCCTGGAAAATTCAGGATATCTTCAATATTCTAGGACTTTGTTTAAATCTAAATAGGTTTTAAAACATTCACAAAACAAAATGTTCACATTAGAACAGAGCCTTAGAACAATTATACATATAAAAATCAAAATATCCCACTATTCATTTGCCAAATAGGGACAATTTCTTGTGAAATAAGCAAACAGACAAGTTGTTCTGTCTCCTCACCTGTTGGACTTACATCAAAAAGCTATGGATAAAATCTATAGAAGATATTGTGTTTTTTAAGTTTGTACAGAGTAATAATTTCGATGATGCATAGTTTGGGTGTCATGGTCAAAAAACTAAAAAAGTACGGAAATTTCGCTGTTATTTTGCATATATCTGGGAACGCAATGGAAAATTTCGGTTTGGATATATGGACATAACTTCAAAGTCAAATTCAACATTCTAAAAAACATAAAAGACCGAAGAGAAACCGGAAGAGAGACTTTTCGAATTTTTCCACATTTAAGTCTTTGACTGACGCCGTCATTTTTCTGAATGCCAGTCAGGGGAATTCTCTTTTAGAGAAATATCCTTTACATCATTTCAAAATTTCGGCCATCGGTTTTTCTGTTAAATGAAATTTCGAATTTCGCCAATTTAATTTTAATTTTTGTATAGAAAGCAAAAGCTTTCAACCGACTGACCGATGTTGTGTGCTCAGATGAGGTTTTTCTACAGTTTAAAATGGTTATCAACTGTAAGTCCTTGAGCTAAATAAAATATCCCGTAGAACAGATAACTTTTTATAAAATTATGAACATCCGCCTAAAAAAAACAAAAAAAAACTCATAAATACCCATTTGCATTCCACTTGATTCGTAAGATAATATGATCAAAAATTCGAAAAAAAAATGTGGCCTACAAAAATTAGTCCGTTTGGCGTGACCTCTTCCCCTAAAATATCAAAATAATAGTTTATATAGGCCAAACAGTCCTATATTTTTGTAGGCCACTTTTTTTTTTTCGTGATTATGTTATCTTAACATTCAAGTGGAAAGAGAATGGATGTATTCCTGCGATTTTAGTACCTAATTAAATAGTTTGCCGATTTCCAGATTGAAAACACTCCAATTCCGATAATTTTCGTAAATAAAATATTTGTTGGTTACGATGAGATAAAGCTATTTACTAAATTTTAGCTTGATATTAATAATTTGATAAAAAGGGATCTGTTTCATGGACTAAAATGATCGGTAGCTCCTAGTTCATAACAATTCAATGAAATCCAAAACAAGCATCCTTGCCGATTATATTAGCACTTGGACAGTTCAAGAAAGATGGTTTTTGACGGAGATGTGAGGAAAAACATAACATAAGACAGTGCAACGTGGCCATCTTTGACTTTCCATTTTGTATAGAAGCGGACATGGGGAGGACATGAGGAGACTTTGAATGGTTAGTTCTGCATTCGATGAGGAGCCAATATTTACAGCCAATTTTGAATTTTCTTGAGATCGGTCCTGTTTATTGCCTACATTTACTGGGCTAATATTTAAAAAATTAAAATCATACTTTAAGACAATGATTATAGCAAACTCTTTCGAACTAAGCTAAATATGATCTTATAAGAGAATAATCCTCAAATAATCAACTGGTGTAGATATTTAGAACACCTCATTTTTCAATAACGCTACATCGCATAGCTCAAATATACTTTCATTAATAATTATCAGATATTTATAAAATTAACCTCGTATTTATTTATATATCTTTGTAATCGCTCCCAGCTGTGTTGATTAAAAAGAAACAGTACATTTTGTAACCTATCATTTCGCTACTTAAATTCCAATATAAAAAAGTAATTGTCAATAACATACCCATGTATAGAATCCGCAGTTTCTTCGTTCCATTAAGTCATAAAATTTTGATATAAATTCTAAAAGTTACCTCTTATAAATTTTTAAAATTCAAATTTCATGTGGTCATTTCACGAATAATTTTACTTAATTTGGAAATAATGCATATGACTTTAACACAATAAAACTTAAATTTTGTTGTGTTATATTTGTTTCACTTACATGAAATATGAATCATAAAAACTTTTTTTATAGTGGGTAATGTTTTTTTACAAATGTTCCGCGCCAATAAATAAATGTATAAATCTGTTTTATAACTAATTTTGATTACAGTTAAATTATTAATGCATGAGCAAGTAAATACAAACGGTCATTTTATTAATTTTTTTATTATTTATTTAGTCAAAGGTGTACCACTAGCAATAGTGGACGAATACACTTACCTCGGAACCGTGATCAGCAGGTATGGAAAGGTAGACCAAGAAATATCCAATAGGATAAAGAGGACAAATTCAATATACCACTACATCTGCAACACACTTATGGGGAAAAAGGAGGTAGAGAAGAATGTGGAAGTACATGTATTCAAGGCTATACTACCTACCTACCCTCCTTTACCTTCGGAGAGTGGCAGGAAGAACTAGGAGGGATCGTATATGGAATGAGAGGACAAGAGAGGATGTCGGAGCTGTCCCTTTAAAGGATACCATTGAAAAGAGACAACTCAGATGGTTTGGACATCTCGGTCGAATGAGTGAAGATAAAGACCCAAGAAAATATTTTGAGACCAGACCAACAGGAAAATGTCCAAGAGGGAGATCCAGAATACAATGTATAATAAATAAATAGATACCTTCAACGTAAGGTTTTATTCAACTCATAGAATACAACAAGATTAATGAATTATAATGTTTTCAAAACATATGTTAATTTAAATTTACTTAAATTCATAACATTCACCCCACATTATTCATTTAAGAGGTAACATAGTCTTTTAAGTATGAGGGAGGTCTTCTAGTTCTCGAGCTAGCTCGTAGTAGAGGCCTATCCTCGGAAGGGTTGTTCACTGCTTGTCCTTGGTTATCGTTTTGTATATTAGACCCAGAGAAGTCATCTTCCTGAACAGGTGGTACAACTACCGAACCAGGTCTGACGCGTTCCTCCGCTTCAGTGACGATAGGTGCCCCTTGATTGTTATCTACCTCCTCGTCATATACGGTAGAATTTCTGTTGCTCCCGATAGGAGCAAGATATCTGGTCGATACTGTTGTTTCCCTTCCGTCTGGATAGAGAATATGAGCGTATTCAGCATTACCATCCAAGAGTGTTACTTCCTCTACAAGAGGATCAGATTTAGAATGGCGAATAAACTGTTTTAAAGTGATTCTCCATTCCCCGTGCGTCTGGGATGATTGAACATCCTTTCATGCGGTGTCTCATTAGTTGCTGTACATAATAGAGAACGCACAGAATGTAGAGCCTCAGGTAAAACTGATTCCCATTTGTTTACAGGAAAGTGTTTAGACTTGAGCGCAAGTAGTATTGTCTTCCAGATGATTCTATCGTACGTTTCAACTTGACCGTTACCTTGTGGATTGTAAGGAGTTGATCTACTGGATGCGACGCCATTAGATAAGAGGAATGTTTTTAATCCCTGTGAAATTAGCGATGTACCTCTATCTGAATGGATGTATGCAGAAGCGCTAAACAGGTAGAACAGTTGAGTTAGAGCAGCGATCACAGAAGAAGATGTCATATCTCGACAAGGAAAAGCGAAGGGGAATCGAGAAAATTCATCTTCAATCACTAGAAGGTACTTGTTTCCGTTAGAATTTGGTAGAGGTCCCTCGAAATCAATATTTAGGCGTTCGAACGGTGAAGTGGCTTTAATCAATTTCCCTTGATGTTTGAAGAATCGTGGCTTTATCTCAGCACATATATCACATGATGAGGTCACTCTTTTCATCATCTCAAGGGAAAAAGGTAAATTTTTAATAAGTTCCCAATGGTACATTCTCGTGATTCCAGGATTACACAAAGAGGCATGTAATCGGTGAAGTCGGCTATCTGAATCATCCATACTTGAACAAATCCGAGAGAGTGCATCAGCTGCTGCATTTTCTTTGCCTGGTCTATACACAATGTCATAATGGAAGCAGGATAGCTCTAAGCGCCATCTTAAATTTTTTTCATTTTTGATTTTCCCATTATGCTTGGAATTGAACATAAAAGCTACTGAACGCTGGTCCGTGATAAGATAGAAATGTCTTCCTAGTAGATAGCTTCGCCATTTACGCATTGCTTCCACTATCGCATAGGCTTCCTTTTCTACTGATGAGTGCTTCTGTTCAGGACCGGATAAAGCTCTAGAAAAAAATGCTACAGGACGGCGGTCTTGCGTAAGAGTGGCAGCAATAGCATCATTTGAAGCGTCGGTTTCCACGGTGAATGGGGCATCATCCTCAATCTGAGTCAATGAAGCATTTGCAATTTCCCGTTTGAGGTTGCTGAACGCACATAATGCGTCTCGTGACAAGGGAAACGCACAGCGTGTTAGAGGCAGTATTTTCTTAGAAAATTCTTTTATGTAGGTCGAGTAATGGGCGAACATGCCAACGGCTCTCCTCAATGAAGACGTGTCTGTTGGAGGTTGTAGATCTCGGAGAGGTTGTAGCCTATCGGGGTCAGGTTGAATGATCTTGGTACTTATTAAATATCCAAGAAGTTTGATAGACCTTAAAGAAAAGGCGGTCTTTTCATTGTTCAGCGTTAGATTGTACTTTTGAACTGCATCCACAAACCTTTTCAGATTTTCGTCGTGTTCTCTTTGATCTCTTCCACAGACAGTAACATCGTCAATATATGCAAATGTATCCTTCAGGCCCTCTTTGCGAATTATTTGATCCATCACTCTTTGGAAAAGCCGACCACACGCTTCAAAAGCAGTGTATGGCTTATCTTCGTCTTTTATAGGAATTTGATGATAAGCGTTACGGAGGTCAATGGTACTAAATACTTCATAATGGGCGATCTTATTTACTAAGGACTCTATTCGAGGAAGTGGATATGCGTCCAGGAGGGTGTAACGGTTTATAGTGCGAGAGTAATCAATCACCATGCTCTTTTATGATTGTTACTTGAGGTAACGAGTATTTGAGCTCTCCAATTTGAGGAGATATAATCGGTTCAATTACCTTGTCGGTTAGGAGGCGTTCGATCTCAACTTCTATAAATTGTGAATCAGTTTTAGTTTGTTGACGTGATTTTATCGCTATTGGTTTACAATCCGGTGAAAGATATTCAAAGAGTGGCGCGGGTGGAACATTTGCTACAGCGAGACCACATACAGTGAGCGTTGCTTTGGGGCCGCCAAAGAACAGATTTACACTACCGTGCTGCTTGAGTATGTCATGACCATTGACCACGTCAGCGCACAGATCAGGAAGGACCGACAGTCTAACATCTTTTATAATAGTGACCTATTATGCTAATGCCAACTACACATTGGCCACACGTTCTAGAACAGAGAGAAGTAGATGCCATTGAAATCTTCTCATTGAATGGCTTAATCTTCAAATTTAACGTAAAGGCAGATTTTTTGCTGGTGAAACTGATAGAGCTTCCAGGCTCAATCAACACACAAACTTCTGAACCATTAATAACAGCTTTGGTTGTTGCCTTCTTCAAACTGTGTGCAACTAAACCAGAAGGATTACTTGCAACAATAGCAGCAGCAGTTCGTTTCTGAGACGTAATAGACCTGTAAACTTTAGAATAATTAGAGTTAAGTTGAATAAATTGTAATAAATAAATAGATACCTTCAACGTAAGGTTTTATTCAACTCATAGAATACAACAAGATTAATGAATTATAATGTTTTCAAAACATATGTTAATTTAAATTTACTTAAATTCATAACACAATGGAAAGACTACATCTCCAATGTGGGAGAGAGAAGAGGAAAAAACTGGAAAGCCACGAGGGTGCTGGCTCGTGATCGAGAAGTTTAGTTTACCAGGATAGAGACACCTCCACGGTGAAAGGCACTAAGAAGGAAGAGAACGAAGAAGAAGAAACAATCACCATTATATAACATACACATTTTATGAAAGAAAAAAAAAATATTCAAATGCTAGAAATACTAAATCGCATACATTTATAATATGCAATTACATGAATATAGATTAAAAGAAAAGACAAAGATAAAAATTAAAATTAAAATGACAAAATTCATCCTAAATTCACAGTCAATTACTATGCAAGTGATAATGGATGATCCTCATGAAGTCCAGAATAATATTCTCGGCCAATATCGCAAGCTCCTCAACTTCAACATCCAGTTCCTCAAAGAAGCTCCTTGTTCTTTTTGGGATCGTTCCGCGAGAACCAAATCAGAGGCCTCTCACGGTGAGCTCTCTCTCTCTTCGAAGGTCTCACGGAAGTTCTATTTTACTCGCCATATCGAGGTAATTGCTTTCAAAGCGGAAAGTTGCGTCCATAAAGAAAAATAAAGAAATAGTAGGTTTTTAGGCTCTTCTGTAAAAAAAAAAAAAAATCAATTTTTACATACTACGCACTAACAGTAACGATATTTTGGTTTGAAGGCTCAAAACAGAAGAGGGCATTTTTAAAGATTTAATTCCTTTCATGTCTTTTCTGGTAGTTAGTTTGTTTTTGAAAGTTAAGATACTAATAACCTAACTCTGCCTACCAATTTTTGAGAAATTTGTTGTTTATCATTGCTGATTTATTTTAATTGTTTTTATATCGCAAGAGGGCACCCCACCCTTGATACGCACATGTTTCCAAATCGAAACCCCTCAAGACTGTCATTTTTATGGTTCCACGACGGCTGCTTCACCTTAAGCCTTTGAAAATATGTAATAAATTTAATTTTTTAAATAATGTTCACTGAAAGTTATAACATTAGTAAGAATACGTCAACTTTTGTGTTACATAGTTTAGATAAAAATCTCCGACCATCCACTGCTCAACAAAATCATCTAAACCGTATTTTCTAAGCAGTCAATAAAATTTTTTTATTGTAAATTTAATATTGTCATATACGTTGCAATAAATATACTAAACAATATGCATATTTAGGTTAAAATGACATGAAATAAACTTGCATAGAAAACACAATTACATCAGGACATAATGTTAGCCGCTTGTTAAATTAAATCCTTGATAGCATTACCAAAAGATAGTACAGCTTGACTTAGATATATAGCGAAGAATTATGGGTATTTGCTGGAATTTATTTTAATACTCCAATACTTCTTCGAAGGAGATTCCATTAATAACATAAACGTAGCCAACATCAGAAGTGCAATAATTATGAAATAAAAAGAGGCATTGTTTTACTTTAATTTTTTCGTTTCATATTTCTGTATATTCTATTTTTGTTTTTTCATGTTGTTCCATATTAAATAATTATTGATACGCAAATTTGCTTATAATAATAGGATTTTTCTTAGTGGTTGTTAAAAATGAAACAGATTGTTAATATTGCATAAGAACTTTTAGATATCGTGTGATTATATAGATTTATAGGGACATTGATTTAAAGTCATTGATTTTTTAACTGTCATCGTTTTTAAGCTTTAAAGTGTTCGTTTACTACATTACTGGATAAGCTAATGACGGTGCTGAATTCGATTTCAATTTAAAATTCTTCATATCACTCCTTCATGTGCGCAAGATTATAATTTTTTTTTTTACTTAAATGATTTTTTATTGATATCTTCTGATGGAACTTTACCAGATTTTAACTGACAAATGAAAAGGCAATTAATACACATATTTAGTAACCAGTATATTCAGTAATAACAATAAGAAAATTATATATCTAAAAGATAATATATTGTTGAATGAACCGTGTTGACACTATGCTACGTTCTTTCCCGAGGAGGCAAATAATAGTCTTTTGAATCGTTCTGGAGTCTTTACGGATCTTGAAGGTCCGTTTTTTTTTTTATATATTTCTTAATGATATTTACAACTGTATTAAAGAAACACATGTATTAAATAAATACATTGAAGGTCTTCAAATGCTGATAGGGGGTCTTGGAGGTTCTTGGTGAGAATCCTATGAGGCACTTGCTGCAACAGGCTGTGAGGTTTCTTCTCGGTCAGTGGTGAGCTGCTGCTCAACATCATCCAAATACTCTTCTTCTACCTCAACACTATCGAAATTAGAAGCATTGTCTAGGCGTTTGAAATGACCTATTGGGCGTATTTTTTTTTTTCTCTGGCGTCCAGCTGTGACCTGGTTTCCACTAACGGAGACCACTTTATAAGGGCTAGGGTCAAAGAAAGGGGTAAAATTGTTGGCCTGAGGCTGCTTTACCAGAACGATATCAGAGGGATGTAGTCCATGAGGAGCAGCTCGACGCTTCTCATTTGCGTAGGCGGACATCTTCTATTTATTTTGATAGTCTCGTGTTTCCATTTTCAATTTTTCTCTACAGGTTCGACAATTGACAAATACCCAACAGTAAAGGGTTGTTTAAAAATTATACTTGCTGGCCTGATAAAAGTAGTACCTATAGTACTGATACCGCCTGTGGAGTGGTGCGATAATTCATTAAACAGGCTTCCAGTTCTTCTGGCCAATTCTTCTTTTCCACAATAGCCATCTGTACTGTTTTTTTAGTGCCCTAAAGAATCTCTCGGAATTGTGGAGATGTCTGGCCCTCATTCCCAGTTGACATTAGCATAATCCTTAGAATTGAACGGTGCCCCATTGTCTAACTTAAGAACGCCAGAGACCCCAAACTCAGAGAACTTTCTGCGTAAAATTTTTGAAGTTGATGAGCTGGAAATCGATGAAACTACGTCCACTAAAGGAAAAAGAGAATGCTCGTCTATCGCAGCCAAAATATATTTACCATCAGGAAAAGGACCCGTAAAATCGATTGAGAGTTCAGACCAAGGCCTGGTCTTGGCCTGAGTGGCCTGGATAGGGTCCCTCTGCTCGGCTGAAGTAACAGCAAGACAAAGTAAGCATGATTTGATCTTGGCTTCAACAAAGGAATCCATTACAGGAAACCAAACCCGAGAGCGAAGTAGCTGTTTGGTACGAACCACACCAGTATGACCATGACCCAGGTGAACCAAACTCAAGAATCTTCTCTGTAAAGACAATGTTAACAGAATCCAATAGTGCCAATATTACACAATCTGATTCTAAAACATATTGGAACAAAGATTCAATATCCAGAGTGTTTTGTAACCTATATATTAAATATTCGTTACCCAATATCAACCCTGAGGTTTCGTTGGACCTTTCAGCTTATGTTACCCGGGAAAACTCCTATGGGCACTGTATATAGATATAAAAAATTGAATTGGGTATGATTTTATCCTATTAATAAAGCAACTGAATCGAAGACATATTGAATGATATACAATATGTAGTACAGTACAAAGTATAAAAAGTAATACACAACACCTTAAGAAATTAAAAAAAAAAAATTGGATGAGGTTCTTGATGTAATTGATCGTGGATGACAAACGTCTAAGGGCTGTTAACATTTCATTTCGCAGATGGCAAAATATTAAAAGTTGCTATTTCCTAAAAAATGAGTTTTTCGCACTCCAGAGTCTTACACGTTGATGCTGGCAACCAAACTGAAGTATTTCTAAGTATTTCTTTTTCAGTTTATGAGAAAACAAAAGAGGCCAATTTTAATAAATGTATTAAATTAAATTTACAATTTTGAAGAAATATGAAAGTGATTTGTAACATTTCCTTCATTTGAATAACTCTCATTATTTTATTAATGGCAAATATACATCTTTAAGAGTTGAAGTTTTAGTTAAAACTATAATTTTCTGTATGTACATTTAGTATGTTTCTTTATAATTATAATTATTAAATATAAAACTCTGTTACCAAACAGCTTCCACCTTCTGACAGCTCCATAGTAATAGTCTTTTTTTTTCGCGACACTTACCCTTTGAATGCAGGTCGCGACCACAGGCTCAATAGTCACCAGAACACAAGTATGGCAATGGGATAATATTTAGTTTGGCTCGAAAATTCCCATAATCGTACTCCATGAGGAATTGTGAAACCTAAGAGTCCGAGGGATTCATTCTCCCTTTCAAGGTTGCCATCCACCATCTGCTTAAATCCTCAATCAATATTCCTGAGTAATCTATTTTCCTGTGCTTTTTTTACCAATAATCCTCACCTCTTTTTTTTCTGTTTTTTTGTTTTTTTGTTTTTTATGTTTGGTAACTTCTTACAGGAGCTCGAGCTCTGCTAGCACCTGCAACGTTTCCCAGGAAGTTGTTCTGTTTGCTAACGCGAAGAAATATGAAGATATGGATCTTATAATGGAAATGGCCCCTAAGCCGATGTCAGCTTGTTTCTCAATCTCTGTGTGTTGTTTCTGAGCCAGAAAGTAATTCCATACTTTGAGGGTACCCCACATATCTTTTATAAAAAGAAGCCGTAGGCCTCTGAATGGACTCCAAGTTTGCAAAACAAAGTAAAATTTTTAAGTGGTAAAAATACGATAGGCGTTATAACAAGAACCCACTCAGACAGATATACGAGGTTAAACTTATTCAATTTAAATAATTTTAAAAATTGGGATGTCTGCTTACTGGAACAATGTTATTAAAACGCATTCAAATTTTTGAGCCAGATGAATTCGCTACCAGCATGCGCCGCCCTCAGAGCGATCAATACCAATGAAGGCAGTAGGGCCTACAGTCATGGCAAAGGTATTATTTTGTTAGTTTCACTTTCGTAACAGTGTTTACTGTTAAAGATTTATTTTATTTCATTTAAAATGCAAAACATATAATATTTAATCACTTTTAAACGTAGAAATCTGTACTTACTACGTAAAAAAAATTATAAAAACAATTAGGAACCTTCTGGAAGTTATTATTTAAAAATAATGACTGACATTATGAAACTACCCATTGTAGTTTTTCTGGGTGTCGTAATTTTAATCATTTTTGCTGGTGCTGTATATATTATATATCCTTCA
Source organism: Nezara viridula (assembly GCA_928085145.1). Taxonomy (NCBI): domain Eukaryota; kingdom Metazoa; phylum Arthropoda; class Insecta; order Hemiptera; family Pentatomidae; genus Nezara; species Nezara viridula. The sequence goes on along the minus strand of OV725081.1, from coordinate 68,152,036 downwards.
GTCTTGGAAATGATATCTGAATTGACTTGAAATTTTCTTTGATAAATTGAATGATTATGCTCAATTTTACTTTCCCAATATTTTAAACTTAGCTTGAGGCCTTTTTTATACTTCTTAGGACGTATTTTTCTCTAATCTTTGTATTGGAAATAAGAAAAAAATATGAAATTGTAACTGAAATATTTATTTATTTATAAGCATTGGCATGCATTTAATACAATTACTATTGCTTTATTTCACATTAGAAATAAACAACTAGGTTTTGGTATATTTGCTTACCTTCTAGTGGCTGTTTTAAATTATTTGAGGATCTTTTTACGATAAATTCAATATCTTACTTCAAATGTTGTAGATGGTTCTCGATAGAAACCCAGTTATGCTAATTATAGTTTCTAAATATATTATGTAATAGACCTCTAATAAGGATTTATTTCTTAACTCCTAATTATTAAAAAAGTTAATTTGTTGTTTTAGTTATACCTTTATATACCTTGATTTAGTTATACCTAGTCATGGTTGATCAAAAGAAAATTCTGATTCTATTGCTTCATTTCTGTGATATTTATGGCATTTTGAGCTCTTTAAATTCCTGTTCTATTTTGCAAACAGAACATAAAACCTGTAATAAATTCTGTTTTAATTTAAATTGTTAATTAAAACAAATGGCAGCCAAAATAATGTATTTTTTAAACTCAAAATTAGAAGATATATTAAAATTCATTGCAACAAGTAATCATTGAAAAGAATAAATATTTCACCAATATTAAAATAAATTCAAGAAATTCATTCATTGCTTGAAATATGCTAATGTTTGCGATATAACTATCACAAAATGCACTTAACTTTTGTAATTATACTGTAATGTAATTGTACTTATAATGTAAAAGTGTACCAATAACTTTTAAACTGAAATCTCATATATTCAAATTATTATTTTTAGATATGAGTATTGTCTATACAGTTCTACTTTCAAATTTGTAATAGCAAATAAAATATTTGAAAAAAATCTCTTGAAATATATATATATTTTGTTATCTTTTATGACAAATGAGATAATTTTTCTTTTTATATTGCTTAATATACCTAAATTCCAAAATTTAAACGGAAGATACTATAAATTTGGCTTGTACATGAATTTTGTTAATTTTCTATAAACAATGGACACTCTTTTCTCTGTTTCTGGTGAATCATAACACCAGTTAAAATTATTATGTAGGAATCATTTACTTCAGTAACAAGAACTCAGAAGAATCAAATTGCTTATTACTTTTTGTAATTTAATCAAGAAAAACCTTCCATTTTCATACCAACGATTTATTAGATGAACAAAATCAAAATTATAAATGTATGTAAATTAATAAAATAATTTCAACTAAATATGACCTCATTAAAACTACTTACCATGCAATCTCAGTAATCTGAACTTCATTAGTCCAAACAATTCAACAAGCCATATGGCAAAAACAAAAAGTGAGAAAAAACATAATGTAGGAAATCGAAGAGTGGATGAAAGGTTTTATTCAAGAAAGGAAAAAACAAATTTCTATTAATACATTCACACATACTTTTCCTGTGGTTATACTGGACCTTTTTTTTTGCAAAAAAATATAATGAAAGTAAAGATTGAAGATATAGAATCTTTCTTTAATCTCAGTATTCTATTAGCAACTGAGAGAAAATTGCCATGAGTAAATTCCCTTTATAACTTCTTAATAAACAAGAGAAGATGAAATGAGGGAAAGAGATTTTTATAAAAAAAGTCAATTTTGAACTGATAATACAAGTATATGTATCCAGTTAATAATTAGCAAATATTTATCAAATTTCAAACATTTTTTGTGTTTTGTTTTACTAAATACCCTCTTCAGCAATTTTCCTTTTAATATCCATTACGAATACACCGTAGCCTCACTGAGACTAATTATGAGTAGCCTTTGCGAATTTATATATGCTGTTAGGAGCAATCAATTCACAAAGTTTAGGATCAATAATACAGTCACAGCCAAAATGGAAGAACCACGTCCTAGCTAGAGAAACATATTATATGATAGGCGGTTTCACTACCCCACACTGTAAAATCTGCAGATTGGTGATTCAGTTAGCCCTTGATTGAAGAGGTGTTTATTCAGTTGGCTGTGACCTATTTATAGTGCTGTCACACACTTTGAAGTACTCTTTCCAGGTTCCTTCTAGGAACGATTATGTTTCCTAGTGTTTTCCCATCACATTTTAATCTTATTGCCTACAGCTATATTTACGTGGCTTTAAGCATAGCTGAGGCTAATACCGCAGTTGGACTCTGGTACCAGAGTTACCAGTTTTGAGCCCTTCTCAGTAAGGCTATCCGTCACCTCATTATCTGGGTGTCCAAGCACCCACTCAGGCTTCACCTTGTTGTTTCTGGGAAAGATTTTTTAACTAGAAAACAACCTTGCAGAAATAAGTTCAGACTATGAAGATTGCACTTAAAAGGGCTATCAGGTTATCAATTTTGCAACTTGGTGAACTATAATTATTTATGATTTTATAAATAGCTTTATATGTTCTAATTATTATGATAATAAATTGTATAAAAATGTGTTAATATTCTTCTCTAACTTTTAGAAATGCCCATGGCTGGCCCTGCTGTTTGCTTATTGCTTATTGAAGTTTGTTTCTTGTGAAGAAAAAGAGGATGACAATGTCCTCCACATCGGAGGAATTTTCCCGATCGGAGGGGAAGGTGGTTGGCAAGGAGGGCAGGTGCTTATGTTTTTGATTCACTTTACATTACAATTTTTGATTTCTGGTAATTATGATCAAATTCTAATATAGTTAATCTATAGGCGTGTGAGCCGGCTGCAAATCTTGCTTTAGAAGATGTAAATAATAGAAAGGACCTCCTTCCAGGTTTTACATTAAAATTACATTGGAATGATAGTGAAGTAAGTAATATTTTATTGTATTAAAATGTGCTTCATTGCCTTCAACTCAGACACATATCTTTATTATGCAGCAAACCTATCATATTTTTCCCATAAAAGATTAAAATCCAAGAAGAGAAGTCTTCATTGAAGCTATTATAGCATATAAATTATTATATAATTCATATTTTTCAAAATTCAAACTTCTAATTAGTAGTAGTAACAGTTTTGGTGAACATATAGTGTGGGCCAATACCTCTAAAAAACGTACCTTTCATGATTCCCCCTACAAAAAGAACCAAGCAAAATCCTTTAGTGTCATCTGTATTCAATATTCTTATCATCAAAGTTTCCATAAAAAGAAAATTATAAAGGTTGTTGCTCTATAGATGTACAAATAAAATACTTTCACTTTAACAAATTAATTGAAAAAATGGATTAATAACAAATACTTACATCAAAATTTTTTAAAAGTAATACATTTATTTTTTTTTTAAGTGTGAGCCTGGTCTTGGAGCTTCTGTAATGTACAACTTACTCTATAACAAACCACAAAAACTTATGCTGCTGGCAGGATGTAGCACAGTTTGTACAACAGTAGCAGAGGCTGCCAAAATGTGGAATTTGGTTGTGGTAAAGATAAAACTTTTTTTTAGTTAAATAATAATTTTATTTTAAAAATTAATTTCATGTTTTAAAAAATATATAAAAATGTTAATTCTTCATATTAGTAACTTAAATAGGTTTTTGTGCATGATCTAATATAGCTAATAGAATTTATTTTACTTTTTTCGACTACTGCAGCACTTACTAGACAAACGATCAAAGCTATCAATCAATTATAAACGACTCGTATATATGACAATAATAAGACCTATTTGGACTTACGCAATTGAGCTTTGGGGCTCCACTAAACCAACGAATTCCTCTCGTATCCAATCCTTACAATCCAAAATCCTTTGTAAAATCCTCAACGCTTCTTACTTTGTCACAAATAAAATCATCCATAAAGACCTTAATGTTCCATATGTTTCCGATTTGGCCCAATCCAGATATCTGTCCTTCCATAACAAACTGCAGAACCATCCGAATCCTCTCGTTTCAAACCTTGCTTCCTCCTCGATCCCTGATAATCCTCCGAGGCGTCTGAAAAGAAGATGGCCTTGGGATCTTCTAATATAGAACTTTAATTTGAGTTCTACCAATGGGTAGTTTCTCTTCATGTTGTACATGTCATGTTACCAATTTCACATTTACTTATTGTATTTTCTATGCAATACAGTTGTAAATTCCATTAAAATAATAAAAAAAAAAAAAATTTACTTTTTAATCATTGGTTTTAAAAATATAACATATAAATGCATAAATAAGTTAATTTTCAGTACCTCCGTGTCTTTCAAAATTATCAACCATCACATCACTAAATTGTTAATTAACAATATCCTAATTCAGGAAAACAATATCCTAATTTTAAAGCAACATATTTATGATTAACTCTGTATTCAGTGCCAGAAATTGTGATGGTTTACAATTACTTTATTCAAATATACATATATTTACACTCAACATCACAATATAGATTTTTTACATGATCTTTATTTTAAATCATTTTTGTTTAATTTCAGTTATGTTATGGTGCAAGCTCTCCAGCATTATCTGATAGAACAAGGTTTCCAACACTGTTTAGAACACATCCCTCTGCAACAGTTCATAACCCTACAAGGATAAAACTGATGGAGAAATTTGGTTGGTCAAGAGTTGCAATATTACAACAAGCTGAAGAAGTCTTTATATCGGTATTACAGATGAATATGTTGGTTTCTGTATAATATGTATAAATATCTTTATATTTTAGATTAATAAAAAATAGAATAATAATAATAAATATTCAGGTGACATAATTTCATTAATTATCCTAGTTTCACAGAAGAAAATTATGAGAAAATAACCATTATTAAAAATAAAATAAAAAAATCCTCTTAGCATGCATGCTACACAGTTGCAAGTATTACATGAAATATCAATTTGTGAGATAAAATCAATAGAATAAGAATGTGTACTAGGTATAACAATTTATTAACCTTTCAAAATTCACTCTTTTGCTTTCCACACACTTTTCCCTAAGGCAGAACATAGCAATCAATAGTGAATACATATTTTATTTGTGGGTAGCTATACAACACATCAGGGAACATTTTTCCATTCCTGGAGCCTCTGTAACCAAATGGCTGAACTCACAATGGCCATACTCTACAGGAATTCTTTCTAGGCCTAATTGAAGTTTGCCTGAAAATTTGAGTATAATCGTTAGGAAGATTTTGTAATCTACAGTGGACAAATTTACATATATTCATTTTTATAAATATAGATATTGTTCTGAACATAAATATTTATTACTTCTAAGTTAATAAAACAAATAATCCTATAATGTTTTAGACAGTAGAAGATTTAGAAGCTAGATGCAAAGAAAATCAGATTGAAATTGTTACCAGACAGAGTTTTCTAAGTGACCCAAGTGATGCTGTGAGAAATCTAGTAAGGCAAGATGCTCGGATTATAGTCGGACTCTTTTATGTTGTCGCAGCAAGGAGAGTTCTTTGTGAAATTTATCACCAAGGACTATATGGGAAACAATATGTATGGTTTTTTATAGGTAAGCTTCTATATCTAGTATATTTGAAAGCTGACAAAAGTTTTATAATTCATGATTCTTGTTCCAAGGATGGTATGAGGATAACTGGTTTGAAGTGAACCTAGAAAAAGAAGGTATAACCTGTACCCATGACCAAATGAGAGCTGCTGCTGAAGGTCACATTACCACTGAAGCTCTTATGTGGAATCAAAATAATCAGAAGACTATTTCAGGAATGGTAAGAAAAATATACTTACCAAGTGTGTAAATATGAAATAAGAATTTTTCTTACAGAAAATATATGTTTGTATAAAACTGTTAAAAAAAACTTTATTTGAAATATTGGCCATTGCTAGCTATACTTTCCCCCCCATCTCTCTGGCAGTGTATGGCCACACCATACACTATATATCATGCCAGAAAAATTATTGTTCTTTTTTGGTGAACCAGTCATCAAGCAAATTCACCATCGACATAAATAAATTGTATTGAATAGAGCCAGAGTGTGCCATATGCATTAATATTTCCCAACTAACTGCCTCAATTGTCTTCTGGACTGGTTTTACTGTGTGCGATGGTGCATAAGCATGAAGTAAAATCACTATAAATTTTATCACTATAAATAAATTTTTTAGGTAACTATAGTATATTTTAATAAATGTGATAAAATAAAATATATGGATAGTGAACATCACAAGAGCAACATATTATGGTTAATTATAGGAATTAATATTGTTTTTAAGAATATTTCATAGGCGGAGGAATAAACAGAATCACTGAAAAATTGATGAGGATGTAAAAAGGAATAATTGTGTAGTAATAGCAATAAAATGTTTATTTACTAAATATATTGTATTTAGTTTAAGATTTTATGATATCAAAACTAATCTAGTAATCCAAAAATCAAAAGAAATCCAGTATATCATATTAAAGTATTTATCAGCGATGTATCTGTATTTTATAATTTATTCCAATTATCAGTTACTTTTGGCAAAAACAGATCAGGTGAAAACAGAAATAATTTTTCTTTATCTGTACCTCTTACAATTCATTTAATCTTCAAAACTATTTTGAAATCTCAATCTCAATTTTCTATATAATTGTTAAATATTTTAAACCATTTCAATTTGTCTTGATCTAAGATCTAATAAAGATTGTTAAGACATTAATAATGGTAATTAATATTAGTGATATTGATTTTGCAAAATATTTTTAGACTTCAGAAGACTTTCGTGAGAGATTGAATGATGTTTTGAGAAAAAGTAATTATGATATTGATAACATGCGCTATCCTGAAGGCTACCAAGAAGCTCCGTTAGCATATGATGCAGTTTGGTCGGTGGCTTTAGGTAATTGTACCTATTTAATTTAGGAAATTTTTAAACTTAATCAAACATTACAATTTAATTTAATCCCTTAACAGCATTTAATAAAACAATGGCCAGGCTTCAAAGCAGAGGAAGAACTCTAAAGAGCTTTACCTATACTGACAAGGAAATAGCAGATGATATTTATTCTGCTATAAATTCTACTCAGTTCCTAGGAGTATCTGTAAGCATTTTTAGAAGAATATTTTTTTAATATATGATATGTAATATTAAACATACTAATATCCCTGTACATTCTCTATCTAGGGTGTAGTGGCTTTTAGTTCTCAAGGAGATCGAATTGCATTAACACAAATTGAGCAGGTTATCAACGGAACTTATGTAAAATTAGGCTATTATGATATTCAAGCCGATAATCTCACGTGGTTTAATAAAGAAAAATGGAGTGGTATGTATTGTTTGTTATTGTAGTCAGCTAATTATAAATATTTATAATTAATATGCTGTTTAAAGTATTATGTTAAATTAATTTTTATTATTATTATTATTTTATTTTATTTTTTTTGGAGGAGGAAAAGTTCCTCAAGACAGAACCATTGTTAGAAGAGTATTAAGGACACTATCTGTTCCTTTATTTATTTGTATGTGGATTATTTCAAGCATAGGAATTATTGGTGCAGTTGGCTTGATTGCGTTTAATATTTGCTACAGGCATCGAAGGTATTTTTGTCTAAATATGCATAATCAGCCATTACATTAAGCTAAAATAATATGGAATGGAGAAAAACATGATTTTTTTTTTTTTGTTTCAGGGTCATAATATCCTCTCATCCAGTATGCAATACAATAATGCTGGTTGGTGTAATAATTTGTTTATCTAGTGTATTTCTACTGGGTTTAGATGGACAATTCATATCTCGAGAAGAATATCCTGCTATCTGCCAAGCAAGAGCATGGTTGCTTTCTATAGGTTTTACACTGGGCTATGGAGCAATGTTTAGTAAAGTTTGGCGAGTTCACAGGCTTACTACTAAAGCCAAATCAGATACTGTGGTCAGTTTGATCCTCTATTTCTTTTTTTAAAATGTCATCTATACGATTGTTAAAGAATTCTTTTTGAGTTGATTTTACTTTTTCAGAAGAGGGTGCAGCCTTGGAAGTTGTACACTATGGTAACTGGGTTATTATCGATAGATTTTTGTATTCTAATTTTTTGGCAAATTTATGATCCATTGCAAAGAACAATCGAAGTATTTCCATTAGAGGACCCTGTGAACATTGATGATGATATCAAAATTAGGCCTGAACTTGAGCATTGTGAAAGTGACAACCACAATGTTTGGTTAGGTAAGTCACCGATATGCTTAGCCTAACCTAAGAAGTTGTAATATATGTTTATTTACTGGCTTTTATTATTCTTAATTTTCTGTTTAAGGTTTGATGTATGGATATAAGGGACTTGTTTTAGTTTTTGGTCTATTTTTGGCTTATGAAACTCGAAGCATTAAAGTTAAGCAAATTAATGACTCTAGATATGTAGGAATGTCTATTTATAATGTTGTCGTTCTTTGCTTAATTACTGCTCCTGTAACACTGGTTATTGCCTCCCAGCAAGATGCAAGTTTCACATTTGTTTCTCTTGCTTTGATATTCTGTTGCTTCCTTTCAATGGCATTAATTTTTGTTCCTAAGGTTAGTGCATATTTACTAATTGCTTAATTTTTTTTTATTTTAAAAATCTTTATATTTTAAAGTAATCTGTTATGTTGTGTCTTAGAATTTACTATTATAATTTAATAGCATGCATAAATAAATTATTTTTATAGATTATTTAGTATTATTAGAATCAAAACATGCTATTGTACATTTTTCTCCAACAAAATAACTATGTTGGATTTTTACTTAACAATTGGTGTCTCTCATAGGGTCATTAATAAGAGACCGAAATTTCGTGCAGTAAAAATCCTGGAAATGTGCAAAACCATGTAGTAAAAACCCAATATATTTGAAATTGCGTAATTAGCTCCTAAAAGCGTTCAAAAATTAATCTATTTTGTTTAATTTATTATATTGAATCCATCAAAATATGTTGTAACTGAATAAACAGACATAACATGGTGCTATAACATGGAAGTCCGGTCTCTAATTAATATAATAAATAAATAATAAATATAGATGTTAAGTACACAATTTAAATATTTTGGGTTTTCACTACATGATTTTGCACATTTTGAGGTTTTTACTGCATGTTTTTCAGATTTTTACTGCACGAAAATTCGGTTTCTAGTCATTAATACTACATAAAACTTAATGTGCATGATATATATGTAGAAATGTAACTAATATGGAATATACACCAAGGCATAGATCCAGAGGATGCCCCTATCCAATTCATAAGCATTTTTATCTACCAGATTCATGATATTTTTCACTACAAATACTAAAAATTAAATACTTTAAAATAAATAAAATAACTAAGTTGGTGTTTTATTTTGTAATTACAATAGGTAATTGAAGTTATAAGACATCCAAGGGATAAAGCTGAATCAAAGTATAATCCTGACGTTGGTATATCAAAAGAAGATGAAGACAGATATCAAAAGCTTTTAGCTGAAAATGAAGAACTACAAAAGTTAATTAGTGCAGTAAGTTAGAAGTATAAATCTAATTTTTATTTATTTCCTTCAATGAATAATTATAATAAAGATTCATTCATTTTAATATATAAAATGAGTAAAAATAACATAAATAAATATGAATATTTAAGTGCTTGTTAAAGTTTATGTTATATTGAATTTTTGTAAAAATAAATAAATTACCTATACATTCATACTTACAATTTGATAAATTCTTTTTCAGAAAGAAGAGAAAATCAGGCTACTTAAACAGCGTTTAGCAGAAAAGGATATGGGGAAACCTCTAGATGGCAAAGGAGGAGAACTCGGTCCTAACCCACTCACGGTAAACAAAGATGCTCTCATCGTAGCTGACTTCATTACAGGAGAAGGCACTTCAGATTCTGCCTATGGGCATACACGCTCGTCCAGGGCCAGTGCCTCAGATCTTGAGTTTTCAGAATCATATTTATAAACTTTATTATTATATTTTTCATCTAATAAACCAAATAACCATCATTTAAATGAATGTTGCATAAATTATAAGTACTTGCTAAATTTTGTTATAAAAATAGGCACAGAGACACATGGCAAAATAAAAATTATGGAGAAAAGTTAATATTCGTTTTTATTTGAAAATGGTTTTAAAAAATTTATAGTTACCAAGTATCTTGAAAAATAAATCTAACAATGTGAAATAGGGGCCTAAATTGGGATAAAATATAAAAAAAATAACAAGATCCATCTGATATATTTTTTTGATAAACTGTACAGTTGTGTAATTATCAATTTTTTTAAATTTTATATTTTTTGAGTTTTTTCAATGAAATTATTAGTATTACTTTAAAAATGATAGTAATGGTCATTTTCAGTTCTTACTTTTAACGGTTCCATATTCATAATCTTTTTTCTTAATCATGCCCTCTTCTACCACGGAACAATGTGAGAGTTTTCTGCTTGTAGAGCCTGATCCAAGAGCTCCGATCCTGTGTCAGTTGGTTGTGCCTCTTCCAGTCCATTCCTCTACTGCTGAATGCCTCCTGGACTGCTCATTCCCAAGTGTTTCTGGACCTTCCTTTTGACCTATTCTTGTTTTGTACGTGAATCGGTCTTCCTGGCAATTCTTTCCTCCTACATTCTTTTAACATGACTGAAATACCAACTCTTCAATTATATGAGTGACCGGTTTAATTTCCAGAGTACTTCTAATTGTAGTATTTCTGATTCTATTCCTTCTGTTTTTTCCTTCTATCCTGTTCAAGTACCTCATCTCCATTGCTTGTATTTGGCTCCTACATCTTAATGTCTGAGTTGAAGACTCACTGGGGTAGATCAGCAGGGATATGAATGTTGTCTTATATACCACTTTTTAAACCTCTTCCTTTTCCAGGAAACCAGTATTGAGTGAATGGAAGCATTTTCTGGCCAATTTTATTTTCTCTCTGATTTCTCCATCTATCCAATCTTTTCATTGAGGTGAACCCCTAAGTATCTGAAGTTTCTGACTTGTTCCACCTTTTTTTTTTTTTTTTTTTTTTTTGTTCTTCCCTACCTCGTCTTATAGGCTATACGGGATTTTCCCGGGCCGGGGGGTGAGGGCGGGGGGAATTTAAAATCCCCTCCGGCACCGGGACGCGAACTCGTACTTTTTATATCATCTCAAATCTCTGTTATCCGGTTGCCAGGCAACTAGTGGTGCTGTGCACACGCTTTAGCCTATTCGGCCACCCCGCCCCCTTGACTTGTTCCACCTCTCCTACCTTTAGTCAAAGTATTCGGTCTGCACGTTCTTCCTCCCTTCCTGTCCTCATTACTTTGGATTTGCCGGAATTAATCTCCTTGTTTAACAATTGCGATTCTTTATGTAGAAATTCTGAGGTTTAATTTTTAGATTTCTTCCATTATTCCTGAATACGACTATGTCATCAGCAAGAAGCATGAGGTAAACTGGAGTTAGTTCTCTGTGGCCCAGCCAAAACGGCCTCATTCTCATCTATACCCTTTTTAAGGCCATGTTAAGTACCATTGTAAACAGTAGTGGGCTATAACTACAGCCCTGTATTATTCCTTCCTCTTGAACTCTTTGGATGAGTGGTTGGTGGTTTCACCACGTTTCTTTGCTTTTTATACAGACTCAGTATACCCCTTGCCAGACCTGTTTCTATGTCCTGCTCTTCCAGAGCTTTGGTTATATCGCTCTTTATTATTATATATTACATTATCGGTCTTCCTGAGACCCTGTCCAATGCTTGTGTCAGCTCCACAAAGCATGTATAAACTTCTTTTTTTTTTTCGAAGACCTTTTCGGAGAGTTGCCTCAAATATTTAGTCTTGTGTGGTCTGATTCCATATTATTTCCCTTCTAGAGTACTCTTGATAAATCCTCTTAGCCGCTTTTCCAGGATTTTAGAGTAAACCTTTCAAGATACACTGAGTAATGAGATACCTCGTTTCGGCAGTCTCTGTAGTCTCGCTTCTTGTGTATTGGGACTATAATTGATATTTCTCAATCCTTGGAAACCTCTTTTCTTTTCCAACCTAACTTTAAAAGGTGTTGAAATATGACCTGATCTTTTGGTCCCATATTCTTCATCATCTCTGAGGTGATCCATCTTTGCCTGCTGATTTACCCATTTTTAGGGTATCTATAGCAACTGGTATTACCTCATCTCCAATGAAATCATCTTCTCCCTTGACGGAGATTCCATTGGTGAGGGTATTTTGTTCTATTGGAGTTATTTGCCTCATATTATTGTTAAGCACTTCCTCAAAGTGTTCAGCCCATCTATTCATCATTTCCTCCCTATTAGTGAGCATATTGCCTTCTTTGTCTTTGATATGTTTTATGATAGGCTCCTTCTTTTTGCACATTCTTCCTAGGCATCTGTAGAAGAGCTTCTGGTTTTCATGGGTGTCTTCCTCCAACTTGTTTCCGAAATCGTCCCATACTTTCCTTTTCGAATACATGACTTTTTTCTCGGCCATTTTCCTCTTTTCTTTATATTTTGTTTAGTCCTTGGGGTTTTTCATATTCATAATTTATAGGATCTAGTTATCATAAACACCTACTTTTTCTTAATCTTTGTCTCTGTGGAAAAATACGTTTTTAAAATTCTACTCAGCCAAATCTTCTGAATCATTGCTCAGTATCTGGTCATAACTTCAGTTAGGATTAGGAATGAGCACAAGATAACTGGAACATTTAAAAAAAAATTTAAGAAATGCTGAATTGAATTAAATGCCCAATCAAACAAAAAAAAAGTAGCTTTCAGAAAGCAAATGTGTATGTGTTGATATAGCCATTATTTAAAAAAAATTATACCAGAAAAGAATAGAGTCTAAATTACATTTATTTATTATAATTTTGGAAGTTAAGAGAAGTTGTTCATTATTTTTTTTTTAAAGAAAAGAACTTCAATATTTGCAAATAAATTAATTAGAAAATAGTAACTCCTGTTTTGAGCATTCAAATTTCAAGACTGCATGTCTTGTATAAGTATCTTAATAAGCAGTTTTTTTTAAACAAATAATTAAGGTTTTTATACTAATCTCCTGTTAAGTAGTTAATTTAAAAAGCAGTTTATTTGCTGTGTTAAATTAAATTCAGTACATATTACAGATAGTGAAAAACTGAATCCTGTATTTTATTAAATTCTTTATTCTTAAATTCAAAAATAGTTTGAACTAGGACAGCAAAAATCTCATATATTTGTCTTAGGATTTTATATGCCTTATTAAACTGAGGATTGTAATTTTCAACTAGCTTTATAGTACATTATTCAGACATGATGTTCACTACATCGTTCAGGAAAAGGATTTCACCTACTCTTGTGTTCAACAACTTTGGTCTGTTAGTGATTCTTGATTTTGTAGTTTTTTTTGGAAATTTTCTTTAATAACAGAAAACTGTATAAGTATAAAAAATTGTCACAAATAAATGTGTTAGTTATAGGTTTAAGTTTTTTTGTTTTTTAAATTATAGTACTCATTTCTATAAACGATGATTTAATAAATTGGTAGATAGAATGAATTGGGACCATATGGAAGAATGAAATAATATTAATTTTCTATTTAGTTTAATATTTTATGAAGCATTAAAAAAACAAATTCGTAGGGTATGTGCGATACCATGGTAACCCTAATGTCAGCAACCACACAAGGAGTGACTAGCTAGAAATTAGTGACCAGAAGAGTTGCTAAGTGAATCGTTCAAATAAACGCTACAAAAAGAAAACAAAGAAAGCAACCACAACTCTTTGTTCTATTGGATTTGTTTACTTGGGTGACTCCTCTTGTCTCCTTACTCCCTACCGGTCACTGCCTTTGTGGTTCAGGCCAAAGAATTTTTTCTGAAAGATTCAGGTTGGAAATGGAATCCAACCAGCCAGATGAGGAAAATTGAAACAAAAAAAAAAAGTCTGGTCGATTACACCGAAATTAAAGTATTACATATGGTTGACTTGTCCCTTCATCTAGTTACAGATTTATTATATTTATTAATACTTTGTGAAGATTATTAAAAAAATAAAGTTCAGTTTTTAATTAAATTTCTTGTCAGTATCAAACAAGTAGCATAAAGGATTGCCGTATAACTTATAGTATAAATTTTAAATAAATTTAAATATAATGGCAAGCCCAAGCCTTAACTAAGACTGATTGCTCCTGTGGAATATAAGTAAGTTAACATATGGGGTGGTTGCAAAAAAAAAAAGGATAATTTACTTCTATTTTTTAATATACCTACTCTTCAAAGTTAAAATATGTAGTACAATTTTATTGTTTAAAAGCTATAGTAACTGCTCAGTAAAAGTGACCTCAAATACCACGTAAATGTATTTTTAATAAAATTCTTAAGTAGCAAATATGTACCAATTCTTTAACATTTATTTCCTACGGGATAATGTTTGTCAAAATTTTATTTTAAGGTAGTGTTTTAAACTTTATTATGGATATGAGAAAAAAAATTTCATCTCCTTTACGATAAACATAAGAAAAATTAAAAAAATAAAAAGGAGAAAAACAGAGCAATAAATTCATTAATTTTATTACCGATTACGAATACTTAGAGTTTAACCTATTCCAAAATATTGTCTGTTAATTATTCAATAGGTGACATCTTAATATTTTCATCAAATGTATTTTGTTTTATATTTAATAATATAGACAAATGTGATTCAATAACTATTGAATCACCAAACAGAAAGTAAGTTTTAGTCATATTTTCCATTTTTGGTGCCAAAATATTTTTTAAATAAAATTATAGGCCAAATGGTTACTAACAAATTCCTTTAATTTATTATTCATGACATTTCAGCCCTCCAATGCATCTTGCAAGTCTGTACAAATACATTTCTGTCCATTCATTGAAATATTTCAATTATAACATACGTAATCTAATCACTTGCCTGTATGTTATATATCATTTTACTATTTATAATTTACAATATTTTAGTTTTCATTTATTCTTCCTAATTTTAAATAAAGATTGTCTATTCCTAAATGTCCTCTCTTAAAATAAATCTAAGTATAAAACACTCCACCTACCGGCCCTAATCCTAATTATTTAATTTTTGAAATTGGTTAAATTATCACCCATAAATAGCCATGAACAACAGACTTAATTGACATAAAATTCATTATAGTTAAAAATACCTATATTCATCTAATTGTTATCTCCCTAAGATTAATTATAGTTCAATGATTATCAATAAATTTTCCTATGGGAAGAAAAATTTATATAGAATTTATTGGTGAACAATTTTTATTTAAAATTTAATGAAGATGAATTATAATTAAAATTAAAAATATTCTATATTGTAGATACAAGGCAACAAGGTGATTAAAAGATATAAAATTGTGGTGTTAAAATTGAAATACTATCTAATATATATTATATTGATAGAAATGTATTTTTACAGATGTGAAAATGGTTCTAGATAGCCAAAACGTCTTAAAAAAGAAAGGAAGACAAATAACAAGGATTTGTTGATCATAGGCGCAGACTTTCCATTCTGGTTGTGGGAGGGGTGATGAACCTCCTCTAAAACACAGGCTTTAAATTAAAACAAAATACAGTGGAGGACAAAACTTATGAATTCTTGAGTAATTTGTCTAGAGATCTCGGGTAATGTTGATAATAAATGTTAATAATAAACATATGTTTATAGGTTATTAAAGATCATCTATATAAATGAAATAAAGGGTTTGTCTGTACATTGAATAGAATCAACCTGTTTCATGATATCTTTCCGTTCCAAACATTACAGGCACAAAATCCACTTTTAAAAGATTTTTTGTCTGTCTGGATGTCTGCATTTCCAACAAAATTTTGTCAGGGGTAAGCTTGGCAATGGCTAATGGTAGACTTTTGAAATTTTGACCTTATATTTAGGTTTTGTTGACTTAAAATATAGGTTTTAAATGAAAAGAAAATATTGAGTAGAACCAAAGTTATGAATTATTGATTAATTAGTCTAGAGATCCCAGTTAGGCAGTAACTTACTTTGCTTCCCATCCCAACCTACTCTATCGGGAGTAGCATTTAAAAGTTGTACTACTCAACTGATGGAAAAAATTATCACAACTGAATGGGAAAAATTCGGAATACCGAACATCTGTAACACGTCGCATAAAACAGATAAAACACTCATTTTTCAACTTTGTTCTTCCCGTTCAAGGTGTCATTCGATTCACCTGCCTGAGCATAACAAATGTTTTTTTTTAAACTTGAGCAGGAGATCTCTCAAGAAAATTACAGAGATATATACTGGTCACTGTAAGCTGAATTATCATATGTTCAAACTCGGGCTAATGGAGTCGTCTCTTTATAAGTTCTGTGGTCAAGAGGATGAAGCATCATATCATATAACTTGTTGGTGAAACAGGATTGTGAGCTAAGATTCCGTTTATTCGAAAATGATGGGGTGTTTGACCCCAAGACTAAAGAGCTTGCCAATCCAACAAGCCTGCTTTAGTTTGTAGAGACTGCTGGAATAATGCTCTGAATAAGGGAATACTAAATTTGACGTAAAATAGGTCTTCTTGGCCGTAGTTAATTTTGCAAAAACAAAAAAAAGAAGTAAAACTTTAATAATAGGAACATCAGGCATGGTAAAATTCTTGATTACCTACTTCTAGGCCTTAACATAGCCATCTAGTCGACTTTTCCTATTTTCTTAATTGATTTTAGTTTACATTTATTATTCACTCATGTAGATTAATTGTTATTGATTTAATTTTTTTCTTCCAAACATTGGGGGAGGGGATGTGAAACCATATTCTCACACCGTCTCCATTTTTATTGGTGGGAGGGCAATCGCCTCCCTCATCTCCCCCAAAGTCTGCGCCTATGTTGTTGATGACCATTGCTCTATAATTTTATTTTAAAAAGGAAGTAATTTATTTATTTGTTTATTGCATAAGAGTATTTACAGTGCACAGCAAACTGCACTGATATTCCTTGTATTTACATGAATTTAAAATTGACAATCATTAATGACCCGGTTTCGGTGGATATTAACCAGTTAGTTTTTATATGTGTATGATTTCAATGATCAGCTAG
Source organism: Nezara viridula (assembly GCA_928085145.1). Lineage (NCBI taxonomy): Eukaryota > Metazoa > Arthropoda > Insecta > Hemiptera > Pentatomidae > Nezara > Nezara viridula. Next base: position 68,134,997 of record OV725081.1, on the reverse strand, counting down.
TGATTTTTTTCTTTTTTAGTTATTTAATTTGCTAAATGTAATAAATATTCTATGTGCTGATTAGAAAGAATTTATTTACATAAAGATTTTACTTTCAAACTTCTTTTTATTACTAATATTATAAGTATATTATGTGTTCTTATTCATTGGAATATAAAGTTAATATGTAAAAATATAGAATCCTTTCTTTGGGGTGCCATGATACAATTGACTTGTGGTAAGATTAATACCACTGTCATGAATTGAGTTTACTTACACTAATAACTATCTATCAAAATAGATTTATATTTAGGAGCTGTGTTAATAATATTACACAAAAAAATTTAAAATAGAATATAATATGCCCAAATCCTAGCTTAGTTGTTTCACTTACCCTCCTGTATACTTGAAAAGTTTTATTCATGTTGAAATGTAAACAGGAAGGTAGTGAAATCTCGTTATAACATTTATACTTGTATTTAAAAAAAGCTTTCTGTTTTTGTTCTTTTTAAAATAAGATTTAATAAATAGAGCTTAACACAGTAAATATTGGAAATATTCAAGCCATCTTTGCAATGTTTGCATAAATCTTTTGCATTATTTTTGGTCAACATTTACACTTTCATCATTGTAATATGCTCCCAAATTTATATTTGCACTCAATCATGATAATGCTCATCACCCTGCTCTATAAAATTAAAAGAACAAAAATTTGTTGTAACGAGATTTTACATTTTATTGATTAAGTTTATAAAATTTAACTCTTTTTTTGGAAAAAAAAAATTATATTGAAAGATCCGTCCGTGGAATACAACATCAATATTTCTTTAAATATTGGTTTACAAATTGCTAGATAAAAGATCACTCTGAATGCACTTATATTTTTGGGATGCATAAAATTGATTGCAAATATCTGTTATATTTAGTATTGTATTTAATAACTACATGTATCATTAAAATAGCGCTTACATGTGTTGTGAACGGGCGGATCTTTAAAAATAAAAAATACTAATTCATAATTTAATTATAATGGATTTTCTGTACAGATCGATGGTCATTATGAAGATGCTCAGCTTTAATTGCATTATTCTTCATTCATAGCAATAAAAGGTATTATTTTTAAACTAATGTAACTTTTGATTATAGTAAATTTGGTTTATTATAGTTATTTTTAAAAGAATCTTAATTAAGGTTTATAATGGATTACATACAAAAAACTTGACAATTTGAAAACTAATTAATTTTTTATTTATATTGGTGAAAATTAAGTGAAAATATTTTGAAGTCCATAAGATATTGCCTTTTGGTCATGGATTAGTTTCATAATCTGTTCTTGTTATCACTATCAGTTTAAACCAAATCACACAATACAAAGTTACTAAACAAAACTTTCTTAAAATAAAAATTTTATTATTATTACCATATCCAAAATCCTGATTATTATGCATGCCATTATTCAATAGTTCCTCAGCTAATCTTTAAATAACAGCCAGATAGAAAAATACTGCTCTATCTTAAGTGTATTCTCATTCAGTTTATAATTGTTTATGATAGTCAGATTTAATTAATTGAGATTGAGATTAATGACATAACTTGATGAATTTTCAAACGATTTGTTTTAGAATTTGTAGTTCTGGATGAATATTCATATGTTCTATTATGTATGTTGTAATAATAAATGAACACTAATTGATTCCTCAAGATTTTGTTATGGAAAGATTTTGTTTGATTTTTATGTCCTCTAACTCATTATTTTTTTTTTTTAAATCACCATCACTATCCTTAGTTTTTCGTCAATTTTCAAAGCTTATTTTGAATGATGAAAAAATTTTATTCTTCAAAATTTTCATTCATGCTTCAGAAACTAATTGTTTTGCCAACAGATTTACAATATATTCTCTCATAACTTGGCTACTCTTTAAATGGCACAATGTTGTTATTGGCATTTCTTAAACCAATTGTTTATCATTAAAAAAAAGACGTTTTAGTTTAGTTTTTTAGAAGTAGTTTAGTGACCGGAAGGCTATTTGAAAATTTGAAAATTTTACTTATTTAACAATAACATTTGAAATGATAACTTTATATTTAATGTATAATTACTTTTTTTTTCTTTCTTGCTTTTATATGAAATATACAGTAACGGAAAATATTTTAATCTTGAAAATGTTTTAATCCGAGTTTTCAATTGAAAATAAACATTTTTAGGTTCCATAACTCCAAAACAAGTTTTGCAAAATGGTCTCTGCATGTGAAAAGCCTATCTGAAATACCAAAAGTATTACAAAACTGAAATTAGGTATTTAAGATAGATATATGCCTCAGATGTTACAACTTTTTTGCCGAAATGGACCAACTGGAAGTGACACTTAATGTCATCGAATTTACACATTTTTACAATTTTTTTCAAGATTGGCTCTAATTATTATTTTTTCCCAAACTTTCAATTTTAATTATATGTTAGTGGGTATATTATATCGGAGTTTTAGCTTTTTTTATGAAATGGGGTTGCATTTTAAAGCTATTTTGAGATTGGGTTTTCTTGCAGTCTTAAATTGCAAGTATTTTAAAAGGCGTTGGTGCACGTCCTTTTTGTGTATTAAAATTAAACTAATCAAAGACTAATACTCTACTCTATGCACTATAACAATCATGGTGTCACTTTCCCTTGGTCTTTTGTGTCATCACACTGGCGGAGGTTGCTAGTGTTAGAGTTGAGAATAATGAGTTAGGGAAATAATTGAGTGAGTCCAGGAATTTAACATGTCTCCTCCTGATAAATTCTGCGATTATTGGAATATCCGGTACATTGTGGGTCAGAGATTTTTCTTTCTTCCACATCATTGTTGTGACTATGTTTCTAAGCATAGTGTTTTCAAATTGTTGGAGATGTCGATACGTGTTTTCAGTTAGATGTGTAAACAATGGTGTGCCATACAGGAGTACTGGTCTTAGTACGCATGTAGATTGTTTTTTTTTATCTTTTTTTTTTTTACTTGAGTTTGAATTACAATTAATTAATACGCCTTTACTTGAGGATGTAAGGAGGTGGTCCAGACGGTAGGACTGTCTTCTTACCGATCTTGTCTTTTGTGGATGTGAGTTGTTAGACGGAAGTGTCAGTCCAGAGTTATCCCCAGATACACTACAAAGTTTGATGGTTTAATGTCGTTTAGTGCCACTTCTCAGCAGTCTATTCTTTTGGTGAGAAAACACTACATAAATGATTTTGATTAAATTCATAATATCTATGTAAAATCAAGAGATCTTTAATATCAGGTAGGTATTTTATTCCCTTTAAAATAGTTGGTATTGCCAAATGTTCAAAAATTCCCTCCTCTAAAATATCTTTAATTTTGTTTATTTAAAAAAATTACACATTTTAATTATTAACAAAAAGTGGTTAAATGTAAACAACAAAAAATAATTATTGCTAACTAAAGAAGAAATAAGGATTAAGATGGAAACTAGAATCTACGGAAACAGCCAAGAGTGCCTGACCTTTGCTGAACTCCCTCCATTTACAAATATCCCTTATCCATCTGTTAGTTTAACTATTATATTTTACTTACCCATAGTTTTCATATAAGATTTGTATGCCAAATGCTGAAATTGTACTAATATACAACTAACAATATATAATATATACTAATAATAACTTGTCTTTTCAACGAACTTTATGATAGATGTATAAGCTCCGAATTTTTCCTAAATATCAACATTTCTGAACCATCATTACTATTATTAGATATTTTATACAGTCATATAAGAAAATGAAAATGGACATAACATATGACTTCAACAAATCGGATGGGTAGGAAAACATGGTAGTTAATTGTTTTAAAGAATACGTTATACCCTCTAAAATTTTTACTTTTATTGCTCTATATATGGAAATACCTATTTGTACTCAAAGTAGGGTGGTAAGTAAAGTTGTGTGATGCATGCACTGCACCAGGATTTTTGATTTTTTTTGTATATAGGAAATGCATGAATAACATTGCTTGTTATTATTTGCTTATCTTGAAAAACAACATTTTACAAAATTTATGTTAATTTTAAATTTATTAACCGATGAACCATAGAAGTATTCTTTCAAATATATAAACCTTAAAATATTCTCCCTTTTCTTGATAAAAAAAAATCAATTATCTGTTTCTTTTGATTTTACTGAATCAAATTAAAGTATATAAATAGATAAATATTAGTTCTGCATTTTTCTTAGTAATTAAAAAGTCCTTAAGATGCAGCCTCCATTTGTTATTAAATATTTAATGAAATAATAATTAAAAATTAATATTTAGTTTAAATTAAAGTAACAAAAAAAAAAAAAACATTTGCTTGATGTTTTGTAATTCAGTTACAAATATTTTAAAACAACGAATGTGAGTTTAATTAAATTTTCAACACTTATCAATGAATATAATAAATTTTCAGATTATAATAAAAAGTTGCCAAGTGATATTCCATAATCTTTAATGAAGTTTCCCTTTGTGAAATCAAAAAATCATGCACTTGTAACTATATTTGATAAATAAAAAAGGATTTGTGTTATTTTAGTGCACTGTTTTTTCATCAATAAATAATGTTGAAATTTACAAACACGTTCTTAAATATTCAGTTCTATCAAAAATATACTTTGTGACTTTTTGCAATAAACAGACAATGTGTTGTATTCATTGTTAGTGCTGAAAATTTTATTTAACTGAAACTTTAAAATATATTTCTTTTGAGTGCATAATATATTATAATATTATATTATTTTTATTTTTTTCATAAAAGAAAAAGAAATAGTTCAATTAAATTTCTGATGGAAGGGGTATACGAGTTTATTATGTAGTTAAAAAAATGCCAATTAATGGATATTTTTCTGTTGGTCTTACTAATTCTTATAAAGGATATTTTATGCTTTATTTTTTTAATTTATAATTTATTAATATTTCTAATTAGTAAAATGTATTTATTTATATTAAGTAAATCATTTGATAATCAATTACATTATTCATCATAAAATAGAGTTTTAATGTTCCTTTTGTTTCTAAATCTATGAAAATAATTTTTAGGCTGAACTTTTTTGGGATGGAAAATGAAAAGTATGGATAGTAACATCTTTCAAGATGATAAAAAGAAGAGAATTTACAAAACATAGTGGTAGTCGATTTTTAATTATATCTTCTCAAATATTTTATTTTCATCAAAAGTATGGTTAAACACTAAAGTTACTACAACTAATACATAAGTATTAGATTTTTGTCAATCATTATTGGATAAGTTGCCAAAAAGATAATTAAACTTGTAAATATTTAATAAGAGTTAAAATTGTAATTAATTTTATTGTAAAATAATATTTTTTCCCTGATGGGTACTGCCTAATAAGTTTATAGAATTACTTTGATTATGACTAATAAAATAATAAATATTTTTCTCTTCATACATTGTATACTGTGATACTTTTTAATTATTTAATTTAATTTACCTAGTATTTATTAATGACAATATGTTTAACCAGTTTTTCGACTAAACTGTCCTTGTTATGTTTGAAACTACATATATTGTTATGAATGTCTGTTACAAAAGGTTTTATATTTCCAAATTTTGTGATGTTAATAAAATAGTGTTAATTATTTTATTTATAAAACCGATATGATTTTAATTTCCATTTGACATACTTTTTGTAAATGAAATTTTAAAATATACCTCCCAACCAAAAATAAATAAAATAATAATAATATTTAAAATAACTATCTTGATCTAGAAAAAAAATTATGTTCAGTTCACTTCGAAGTTCATGCTCTCAGTTGTAAAATAATTATTTCATGTTAATGTTTGGTATTTGTTAGTTGTTGATAATTTTACTTGTCACTTGTTAAAATTTTGTTTAGTAATAAGTATTTAATTGAACTTATAAAATTATAAGTTTTAATTGTTTTAGAATATTTTTGTCATTATCTCAAAAATTACTTAAGACTATAGTTAGTTAAAACCTATGTACATTTCACTACTACATTTCATTAAATACTCAATAGTCCTGTTATGATGAAATGGATTTTTTATTAAAACTTCATTGGTAAAACCGAAAATGAAGTTTTGTTTAGTTATTTAAGTACTTCTCTGATCACTTTATATTATTTCTGTTTCAATTAATAGAATAACATTATTAATAAGAGTAATTTTTCTAGCTCAGTTTGTTTGGATTAAAGGTTTAAAGTAGTCTTCTACTGTGATTAATATATAATATCTGTTTTATGATAAAACTTAATATCTACTGTTGTTATTAGTGTCACTCACTGACAACTTAACAGTCTATAAGGTCCATTGTTTATGTATATAATGTATTTTTAAATATTTAATTTATGTTATTATTTATAAATAAATTTAATTAACCTATTTATCCACCTGTCATTATTTGTTTTCATTATTATTGGTACTTTACTTTATCATTGAACTAAAAGATCATCTAATATTAGCAAGAAATTGATAGTTCTCCTCAGTGCTGGCTTTAGACATTCAGTTCCCCCGGGTAAAGACATCATCTTCCCTCCCTCTAAAAAAATTAATTTTATTTCTTAAACTGTTTCATATTACGTAATATTTGAATTTGATTGCATTCAAGATTTCTCAAAAACATTTGCTTTATTAGTAGACTAATATCAATTATTTTAATATATTCAATAAAGTTTTTTTTATTTCTTACAAATGGCAAAGGCCCCTGTAGATAGGCAGGTGCCCTGGGGCCAATTGTCCTGGTTGCTCCACCCTAAGGCCGGGACTGGTCCATTTACAAGATTAGGTTGTAGACCTGCATTTGATTTCAAACAATTTTTGGATCACGAATGGTTTGTAGGATTACTTTTTCCAGTTTCATTTAAATTATAAAGATTTCCATTCCCTTATTCAAACAACAAAAACAAGAAATATAAACTTCAAAGGTAAAAATATTAGCTATTACGTATTGAAAAGGTGGCACATACAGAAGTCTGCCTTTAATGCAGGCATCAGTCTTTAAAGCAGTGGTTTGGAACGACTGTTCCCCTGAAGACTGGTGTTCCTAAACCTTTCCCAAGTACTCCACACAATAATTTAGTAAGGAATTAAATGATCAAGTAATCCTAATATTATGATGAAATTAATGTTTATATTAAATAATGTTAATACCATACAATATTCGGTACTTGTTATACAAGTACCCAATGTTCATAAAAGATAAAAGTCATAAAAAGGACAACATTGACATTTTTATTTTATTTTCAGCCTTAATTTGCTACAAAATATATTTTTTCTATGCAGATGATATCTATCACAGCTCATTGACATTACACCAAAGAATTAAGCTTTGTTATGGTAACAGCAACCATGATTCCATATCCTCTCTCCTTCCCTCCTCCACAGAAAATCAATCCCAAATCAAACAACTAAGTACTTGTCAGTAAAGAATAGGTAAGAGACCTATCTATAATGCAGACTATTAGTAAATTAAAAAAGGAAATTATTTTTAAGAAATAAAAAGTAAATAAATATGGTATGGATTTAAAAGCCATTTATAGGTAGCAGCACTATTCAATAAATCAAAATTAACAATAGGGATTTTAAAGGCATTTGCAAGTAGGATTCTAGTTACAAAATTTTATACTGTATCAGGAGAGTAAAAGTGTAAAGAAGGTTAAATGTTCGGATGAAAGTTGAGTCATAGTGAGTTGAGTACGTGCTGCTTTCTAGTGGCGTTTGTTAGAACTGTAGATCATAAATGTGACCTGTAGTGAAGCTCCTTCATATTCCTATTCTCCTAATACAAAATAAAATTTTCGAACCAGAACAGCTTGAGAAATGACTGTTTGGAAGGTCTCTTACGGTATTAACTAGAACTATTATTTTCCAGATTTCTTGATTTGTGTTTCGCTGTTATAGCACTTCCTTTATTTATTCTTGTTTTAAAATTCCTTAAATCACCAATCACTATTAGAGTATCAGTATTCTTTTTTATTATATTGATCTAAGTTTTTTAATTTTAAGATTTTTTTATCATTTTTCAATATTTATTTATCTGAGTGTTTAATTATTGAAGTATTGCCTTGTGTAATCAAGGAAATAAAATGTAAAATAATGTTATTTTTTTAATAATTGTACTTACAGGAAAAATAATGCTTTTAAAGGTAAACTTTTTATATTTCATGTTATTGCATGATTACATTTAGTAGCTGAAGTATATGCATTATAATTAAAAAAGAGAACTTACTGTAATTGTTTGGCATATTAAATATTTGGCTCAGATGACTCGTTGAAGGGTCATTTTAAAACTATGGTCATATTTATGACCCTATTATGTCAAATAATATGGTCCAATCACAACTGAAAACAATTAAATAATTTTTCTCATAAACTATCCTTTTAAAAGCATACTTCCCATTCATTGGTTGGTATTTTCATACAACCAAGAAAAAATAAGTGAAATACTAATTTCTCACTCCCTTGTGCTGTCACAACCCAGAGGTACTAACTAACATAGTGAAATATTTCATGAGGTCTCTAAATTTAGGACTATTGATATATGATTGATATGAAAAAAAAACAAGTTTATGATTATTATACTTACCATTTTTTAAAATATGCCATAATTTATGTTTAATATATTTACAGTTTATATTGAAATAGGTTGTTTCTATATTCTTCTGTTTAGTGGCACATTTTTTATCATTTGAACTGACAGATAAATATGTAATATGTTTCATCAGACAGCACCAAGAAAATACAGTACAGATAAAATATGCTCAAAGTTTTAATAGTTTATTTATGATACAGCTTCGTCATTTCAAAACAAAAATTAAAAATTGAGTTTATTGTAACATTTTCTTTAGTTTTACATGGTTATAAATGAGTATCAGACAAATATAGCTCATATGCTTCAGATATAAGATTACAATAATGCACAGTGATAGATATCTATGTAGTTAACTTTTCAATAGTAAAGAAAAACAATTTTTTCATGAGATAGACATAATTTATATTTAAAAAAATCATAAACATGAATATAATGGTTTTACATTAATAAGCGAATTACTTATTGCTTGATAGTGAGAAGAATCAAATAAAGACTATATGTGATAAAACAACATTTGTATGAATTACTGGTTCCAATTTAATCTAAATCTTTCACCTGTTGTTTATATATACACTGAAATTATTTAATTTTTATAGCTAATTAAAATACACTGATTTCGGTAATAATTTACAATTCAAAAATATGAATCCCTTTTTAGCATAGAAAATTTTAATATAAGGGCTTGTCTTTGATTATCAATATCAGACTTTATGTATTCTCTGTTATTTAAATCTTAATTGATTTCAAATAATCCTCTAATGAAGACTTTTATTTAGCTAACCATTAGAATCATCTAAATACTCAATTCATGACTTCTTCCAAAATAAACTTTTCAATACCTTGTAAATTAACTCATACAAAATCTAATATTTAATTTAAGAGTTTAATGAATAATAAACTTTATATTTATTAAGAATCAATGATTGTCTCCTATCACTACAAGTTCATTTTTTTATATTTTAAACTGTATATAATTTACAATAAACAGAAGTTTTTATAGTAGTCAAATTAAGTAATAATAATAAAATAAACCAATTACTTTAAAATCCATAAAAGGCCTAAAAGGTAGGCAGGCATTTGTAGTGGTGACTTGATATTATTCTTGATTCTAAGGAAATAGTGTTGTCAGAACTTCTAACCCCTTATTAATCTCTCTGGGCTGATATCAAACAATATTTTTTTTTTAGGTTTGAGTGAACCCAGAAAATGACTGTGAAACCAAGGTTCTCACCCCAACAAAACATATTAATTTCTGAAGTAAATTTAGCATAAGAAGCCTCTGCCACAAGAATATCTAAATGTCTTAAAAGTAAGTATTAAAACTCTTTAAATGTTAATGGTTTTGTTTTACTAATGAAAATGTTATTTCAAATATATATTTAAAGACAAGCCCCATCATTTCACACATTTTTATAAATGACTGGAAATTTAAAAAGTATCAAGTTTTAATTAAAATGTAGTAGTAATGTACATTTAGATTTTAAGTTATAGAGATGTTCAAAAAATTGAGACCATGAAAGAAAGAAATTAACAATGAAAGAGTGAACTATTATAAATAAAAGAGGAAAATCATAATATTAGTATTTTATATCACATTTAATTCAGAATGCACTTTACAGTCATTCTTACAATATATAATATTTATATATGTATATTTGTACATAAATATGTATACATTTATATAGTGATTATTCTATCCTAATAGAATTAAAATGATTCAATTTTTACAAAACATATCAATATTTACAAATTGTTACAAGTTTAAAATAAATAGCAAGTCATTCATTTATTAATAATGAGAATATTCACAAAAATCTACATAATCTAACCATCTAATCAGGACATCTTTGGTGTTAAGTGTATAATATTTTATTCTTCTAATTTTCTTTCATTCGTTTTATTTTTAATTTATTTTTAGATGTAACAAAATTTATAAAACAAGAACATTAATATTTAAAAAATAAATAAAAAGGGGTTAATCTCTCTTAAGCAATAGATACTATTTCTTTGATATGAATATCTTTTTCATTGCAAGAAATCTCTGTAAACTATTTAGAATATATTTAAAGAAAGAAGTAAAATCAGTCAGTAATTTGGGCAATAATTTTCATTTCATTTAGGGTTCAAGAGAAAAAGACAACTCATTATTTAATAATCAAAATTAGACCAGCATACACAATTAAATAAAGAAAAATTAGAACGATATACTCATACTAATCTAAATTATGTATTTCACATACCCATCATGCCTTATTATATTTTTATTTTAATGGTTTTTGGGATTGGGTATAAACTGTGTTTAGCAACCGCATCCTCCTGATCAACTATTCATTCAATTTCAATTACAACTACCAGTACAATAATTTTGTGGGGGTGAGTAGCTCAGTGGGTAAGCATTGGCTTCCAGAACTCATGATCCCAGGATCGAGTTTGACTGATGATTAGTAATTTTTCATCAGCCGTGGATCAACACTAGGGTCGGGAGACCCTCCTGAGGGCACGCCCAGCCTCTATAAAGTGGGTACTCTTAATTAAAAAATCAATTAAGAGGGTAAAAGTGTTGGTTTATTGATATTGATCTAGGTCTAATCACTTCCCTGGACAACCGTTGGCCTTGTAACAGTACTTCCTCACCTAATAATGAATCCAAGACATTGTTAAGGCAATTAGCAATTAGGAATGTGAAATGTGGCCGCTTACAGTAAGGGATGAACAAAGCTAGGCTATTGAAAATAAACTATTGCTGAAAATATTTGGACTGAAAAAGGATAAGTTTATCGGAAAATTTAGACGACACAAATTCCAAATTGCTTGAACCTTATCTCGTACATATTATTGAGCATAGAATAGAATGGGTATATAAAATTGTTGGGCTTATTAAGAAATAAATTTCTAAAACATTAATAAGTATCAGTGCTGACTGGTAAGGGTCTGAGTGGTAGACCGAAGCTAAGGTGGGAGGATTGTATTAAGGTATTATTTGCAGATTTGGGATTAGATGACAATGGTGGATGGTCAGAAACTAATGGTACAGAAATTGGTGGTATTGGTACCACAGCTTCGAGTTCACTAACCCTTTTATTATTATGTATGGTTTATATCTCTCCCACATAGAAAAAGACACAAGTTTATTCTACATAGAATAGAATAGAACCAAAATCCAAGTGAAAAATATAATTTCAAATGAGGAAAAAACAAAAACCATATCACTGTCAATCAAACATTATACAGATATCGTTTTTTTTTTTTTTTTTTTTATTCTGGCAAAATTCTATGTTAGGATTTCTTTCAAGTTTAAGAAGAAAATAGTTTTTAAAGGAGGATATAGGTATTTCATTAATGGAAGTATAAAATAATATTACCATCATTGTTTTCACTAATAAGTTTTTTTCTAAAATTTTGTCAGAATCTGTTTGTATGTTGGTCCTGTTTATGTAATGTATGGATTTATTCTTTTATTTTAAAATTAAGTGAACACATTTTTATCTAAACATAAGTAGCTAATAAAAGAGTCAAAAAACTTAACTTGAAAAAAACTAATGAGAGCTTTCTACGCCTCATTTACAGTTTATTATGGTATTGTACACATTCTTTTATCATGACTCAATAACATTTAAAAATATAATAGATAATTTTTGAATGGGAAACCATGGCTTAATTGTATTTAAGTGTAATAATATTATTTAAAATCTAATTAGGTAATTATCAATAAAAAGATTATTATAAATAATATAAGAGGCTGTGCAGACCGAGTACGTTGAGACAGTTCAAGATGGTGTGGGTTCTGGTCCGGTTAATATTTATCTCCTGGCAGACCCAAAAAATCAATCTTAACACTTCCATTCTCATTAGTAAGAAAGAACAAGCAATCTCTAGTCAGCTGTCAGGTATCAGCAAAATACCACTAGGTCCACTTATTGAACTATTTTCTCCTCCTCCCCCTCTCCCTCCAATACTAGTACATTTTTATTAACACCGGTTGGCCAAATGAGCTAAGGAGCATCCAATAGATTTACAAAGTTAAAATATAACAGAGCAGGGTTCGCTCTTGTATAGCTAACTTTTTAAAATAGGTGACTATAAGCAATCCTTCATCTCCATAAGGACGTGAGACCTGTCATCCTTCACGACTTAACCAACACCAACCGACCTAGGGGTATAATACACAATTAGGAAGTATTAGAAAGTGCCAGTTTACTCAAACTAATCCATCATGTGATATAAATCAGAAGTATGCTTAATTTTGTCATTAATTGCTATTAAATTAAAAACCATCTTTTATATTCCATTCCATTCATCTAATAGTGTATAATCAATCATTATTTCCTTTTAAATTTATTTAATATATTTTTTCCTGGATAGGCTGAAGATAATAGACACTAAAGCTTTTGAAAGTACCTGGCAAACACCAAAATAATGTATCTTAGATTAGGAAGAATATTTACAACCAGCCTAAGAAATGAACCAGTTATATACTCCACAGAACATTTTATTTTTTCTCTCAGAAATATCTTAAATACCCAGATGCTAGAAACTTATTAATCATTTTAACTTAATATTATCACAGACAAAAACTGTATTTTCAAAGTTATGTTACATTTTTGACCTTATCACAAATCTTCAATTGAAATTCTTTATTGAAGTAGGCTTGAACATGATGTACTACTGCATCTGTGATTTATCAGCAGATAATTTTATTGCTTCATTTTTGATACCAGTCATTCGAGATCTGCATGACTTATGTAGCCTATGAATAAAAAAACATCAGTATTTATAATTTTCGCAGAAATTCTATAAGTTAATAAATAATTTAATTATAAAGTAGTATATTTTGAAAACAAGATGAATTTGTCGAAATCTTAAACAATAATAATAATAATATACTAAATAAATGTATTGTCTTAAAAAATATAAATCTTAAATTGTTTTAAGAAATCTAAGCAGTAATAGTTAACAGGAAATTAACATTAAAATATTCCTATGAATATTGTTAATAATAATTTTAGCAGTTGATTAATCCCCAGTCAATATACACATATGTACAAATAATGTTAATTTCATAAGTGCTTTGAAGTTAGTCCTTCAACTGTAAGCAATGGATTATATAAAAACTTTAATAATTGTATTATAAATTCATATATATGTAACAAGAACAGTTTTGATATAGCATTAATTATTGTAAAAGGTATTATTTTAATATAACTTACAAACTTATTTTAAAGTCTTATTAAATTAATGTAAATCAATCGAATAAGTAACACTTAATTTTTAATTACGTTAATAAATCTGGAATTGTGACTTAAAAAAAAATACATGACGAATAAAAAAAAAATCTTTTTGGAATAATAGAAAATATTAATTCACATAAAATGCCAAGAAAATTAAGCAAAAGCTCGAAATAAAATATTTTCATTAAAACCATTGACAAATTAAAATTTTATAGCTCAGCATGAAATTAGTTCAACCTTCCAACTCGTGGAACTTCTTTTGTAGGTAACTGACATTTTTGGTAGTGAAAACCCAATGATTCTTAAAACTAAGATCATTTTTTCTGTTGAGTGGAGTAACAACTTTTATTTAAATTTCAGTAACATTTTATTTTGGCTAAATAATTAACTTTAATTTATAATAGCAATTATGCCATATATCATTAAATTACTGTGGAATTAATATTCGACATAGGTAATTGTTGGATGTGTCTGTTCTAATAATTTGCAGTGATAGCTTTATATTTCTATTATAGTATTTTCCTTTTGTTATGAATTATAAGAATGTTATGAAGGCAAGTTATAGTCTTGATGTTTCTGACCTAGTTTAGGTCATCATTTCAAGATTTAACTAGTAAAATGGCTGATTTGTTCTCTTTAGGGTGTTAATGTACATCCTTCATTTTTTTTTTATTACACAAATTAAAAATTATTTGAATCTTATGAAACAGTAAAACCTCTCAAGTAGTGTATCCTATAATAGTGCATTGTAATTTGTAATTAACCCTTTGTAATTAACAATAAGTAGGTTTTTTTACTTTATAATCTTGAAAATAATTTTGATAATATGTTTCAATATAATTTCTGAAAATATTTGTGATACTATTTTTAACACATTCGCTACCAAACAAGATTTTCCGAAACAGTTCCATTATGCCCATCCCCAAAGCCAGATATCTCCAAAGAACATGAAAATACTATGAGTTTGCTATGATCTTTACAATGTGGCATTGGTAAAACAAAAAGGTTCTATGTAGCTGACTCCTACAATATAACTTCGATCTATGAGATAGCTCGTTGTTGGCAGCGAATGTATTAGTTATTGAATATTTAAAAAATAAATATCTTTAATATATATATATATATATATATATATATATATATATATATATATATATATATATATATATATATATATATATATATATTATAGTATTAAAATAAAATACTGGCTAAAACATGAGGTTCAAATTCTAATCGGAAATATTCAAATTAATTTTTAAAAATGTGCAAACAATCAATTACTATGGTAATGCTAAAGTAAATTGAAATGAAACAATTTTCAATGAAGATTTGTGATTATTTCATTGAGAAAGGCAATAAATGATTAGTTTTTTACTTAATAATTATTTCCCCTATCTATAAATGTCTGATGAGTATATATTGTTAAGAATTCAACTATGCATGGCTTATCATGCTTCTTTTTTTTTTTTTAATTGTTATTTTTTTTTACTAATCAAAATATAACTTACAATGTCACACATAACAATGAAATAAATTATTATTCTTTATAATAACAAATCAATTCAGTTCAAAAACATTTGTTAATTTGGTTTTAATAGGTGACATTAATAAAATTAGTACATAGATATATTTAAAAGGTCCCAAATAATTTCTTCCTCATGAAAACGATTCATCTTGTGAAGAAATAGTATTATCTTAGGAATATATTATGCTTACAATACTTATATTATGTATAGAATTATTCAGGATTAGATTTATGTATGTACTAATTTATACGACTAGTCAAGATAAATGATTGGTATAAACACTCAAGGTTATTGAATAGTGACTATGAATGATTGTAATCTTTTTTTTTTCTTTTAGTTAAGATACAGAATGAGGTAGATAGTTTTTAATATTGTTTGAGGGATTGGTACTGATTGAAAGTCAATATATTTTAAAATCTCTATAATAAATTATCTACCTTTGGTTTTATATTTAATTTTATATACAGATAAACTAATTGTTTACAATATTAGTGGTAATAAAATGTTTTATTTACATAAGACTTCCTATGAAGACACATAGATGTATAAAATTATTTTATGAGATTTAAGTAAAGAATATAAATAATTGACTATGAAAAATATGTTGTCGATGACAAGGATACTTTGATATATACTCTTCAATATAATATTATCTGATTTCATATTCTATTAAAGAAAAGTACAATTTTATGTTATTTACAAGAAAATAATAATTTCTTATAGAAATTTCTTTTTACTGAGTAAAAACATTTTTAAATTTTCTACTAAAGAACATTTTTCATCAAAAATAAATTAAATTAAACAACTACAATTACGTACATTAACAACAATGGAAATATTTACGATAAAGGTTCAACATAAACTACATGTTTTACTCTGGGATACAATGGTTCCAGGTTTCGTATTACATGCAAAGGAAATATACTATTAATGCAAAGGCCTATAATAATAATCCAAAATTGGGCCCTAACACCACCAAGTTTGGTCAGTCGAGGGCCTGGGAGGTGAGGGTCACGCAAGCTTCGTACAATAGCCCTCTCGTTTGTCGTACATAACAACTAAATTGGCAACTTGATTTGGTGGTGGTTGATATGGATGAGGTTGATACTGGAGGGGTGGATAATGGTATTGAGGGTGGGGTGGTGCTGGAGAGTAAGTTGACATTTGGTGATGAAGCTTCCGTTGAGGGACTTCTCCATTGCTTTGAAGAGAATGGTACCTTTGAAGCTTAGGACCACCAGTTAAACCACATTTCGATCTCAATTTAGCTGCTTGCCACTCCTGTAAAAACCGGCACAGTTGTGCCTGATCCATAGCGAATTCATATTCACACGCGGGGTCATAGTCTGGACCCTAAAAACAACAAAAGTATATCAGATGTGAAATTCAATGAACAAGGAAATGAATAATTTGGAGTCCTGTTAACAAATACAAATTATTGGGATCAATCTAACAACTTTCAAAATATATATCAATATCAGATCATAATAAATAAATATAGATCCATTCTTTCCCATCATCGTTGTGACAACTTCTAATAGTTTTTGTTAAAATTTATTATTTAAGTCAAATTAAATTTATCTAAAACAGAACATTTTTTTTCAAATAGAAAATCTTTTAATATAGTAGTACAATATAACTTTTAGACTAATTTTTTATTCACATTTCAGATCTCATATTGACTTCCTGATTGTGAAAACTAAAAATTGAAAATTGCTTACTTGAAAACTACTTAATTTTGGAATCATGAAACAGTTTGAGGATATTCGACAAAACTTTCATGCCAAATCTTTTTATAATGTGTGCCACAACCATGAGTTCTCCACATTGAGGTATAACACAGCTTTATTCACCTTCTCTAAACCCTGCCACCTCCACAATAGTATATTTTAGAGTGTAGGTGCTGGTTTATAATTTTTCTTTTCTTATCGTAAATTTTAACATATGCTAAGCCTAAAATATTCGTATCCAAGAAAGCGAATTTGAATTTTTGTTTATTAAATATGATTAAGAATTCAAAGTAAGTATTAAAAAAAATAAAATGGCTCACCACATACCAATTTTGAACTTCGAGAAGGGCACCCCTAAACAAAACAGCACCCCTACTATCTCTGCCTCACACAAGTCTCCTCACAATCACTTGATTTTTTAAATACACATAGGTCTTTAAAATAGTTTAAGAAACACTAATATAATATATTGAGCAGGAAAATGAATTAAATCTAACAGGGATGGATGACACTCACAGTCAATCAAATTGATATGGTGGCAGGATTTTGATCTACTAATTATGTGGAAATGTTACCAGCCTGGCCACCAGCATGAAAAATAAAGACTCAACCTAAAATGTCTTGGAAAGTTTCATAGTATCAAGTCCTTCAAGAATATACTATAACTGAAACGGATTTCCTTGATTAACAATAATTCATTATGAAGTTAAGAATTACGTTATAAAGCTTTTCCAAAGCTTTAAGTCAATACTAACAAGTAAAATTTTCTGTCTTCTGAACTAATTGAGTTAACTGCAACAAAATTCTCTTACAGTCATTTCGATGAAAGAGGAAGTTTCTTCTTCATATGCATTACAACCCACTTGTGAGTCATGGCCTCCAAAATCCACCTCCACAAGTCTCATTTTAGTTGAGTGCCACGGCTTTCCAATTTCACACATCCAGGATTGTCCTGGCATCTTGGGCTACTCAATCTTCTCATCATAGTTTCGGTCTTCCAGGTCTCCTTGTCCCATATATTTTTTTTGGGATCGTTATGTCCAACATTCTTGACACATTGCCCATCAGAGCAGCCATGTGCTTATGTATTTTGCAATATCAGAGTCCTTGTATAAACAATTTGCTCTCTTCCTCCAGGTGCCCTTCATACAAGTTCTACAAATAGCATCACTCTATTTTTTATTTTGATACCAATGTCAATAGTGCAGGGTCTGGGGTAGCTCAGAGGGTGAGCACTGACTTCCAGAGCTCAGGGTTGAGTCCGGCTGATATCTAGTAATTTATCTAGTAATCAGTCATGGATCAACCCTGGAGCACATCCCATCTCTATAAAGTGCTTACTTTTAATTAAATATTTAATCAAGGGAGAAAACCTGACAGTTGAGTGTGATCTCAGCCCTATCACCTCCCTGCACAACGGTTGGCCTTAGTAATAGTTCACAATACATCCTGGGTAGTAGTTTAGTAATGTAAAATTATTTTGTAGAAAACAGGTATTCAACAATACATGATAGGGAAAACATTTATTTAAAGAGCCAATTAGAAAGAAATCAATTTTATAAAAATATTTTAGCTGGAGAAATCTATTTATAAAAAAGAAAAAAAAAACTGGGTTGAAATGTGTGTGAAATGCTTGTAACTTTAACTCCTTCTGATTGATCCCTTAAAAATTAGATGAGGGTGTAGTGACATGTTAACCAACTTTCAATTGACTGTATTGGTGTTAATTACATTTTAGTTAAAATATTGGTTGGTTAGTTTATACAGAAATTAAATCCAATAATTTTTTTTTTTCAAAAGAACAGACAATTTTGTCATTAATCTTATTCATAATAAAAAGTTCCTCAACTTTACCTTAGTTCAACTTTAAATACACTTACATTATTTATTTTCTCGTCCAGCATTTTGAAGAAGTCACTTTGACTTGATGAAAGCTCTCTGAAAAAAAATATAATAAATAAATACTTTTATAGTGGAGAATAGTTTGAAACAAATAGCTTGTGTTTGCTATAAACTTCGTAAATTTATCTTTGATATAATAATAATACAAAACAACAACTGAATGTTCTAATGTCTTTTAAGTAATTATTTTTTTAGTAGTAAAAACAAAACAAAAAGAATTGCCATTATAACTCATTCAATAGATACATTATTGAATTAAATTAAAATTTATAATATCGAATAAATAAATAATAAATTTTAATTATTAACACATTATAACTCATTCAATAGATACATTATTGAATTAAATTAAAATTTATAATATCGAATAAATAAATAATAAATTTTAATTATTAACATATAGCCTTAGAAAATTTTGAAGATTTAATGAAGAAATATTTGAATTAAGTTTTTGATTAAATTGTTGATCTTTCCAATTGATTAAATAGTCCTCTATTTAATAAAATTAAAAAAATCAGAGAACCAGTCAAACATTTTAGCTTTTCATCCTGTGCAATCTCCAGGTCTGAGTTTACAATAAATGTACAAGTATTACTATTATTAGCGTGGCTCTACAATCTAGAATCAAATCCTGGCCTCCTCCAGCAATTTCCGCCAATCATCTTGGTCTCTTTCAGGCGCTATCCAATTCCAAAGCCTCAGTATATTTGTTGCATTGGCAGCATCACCATTAGCCCATTGTTGCATTGGCCTTCCTCTTCTCCTGATAAAATCGAGTGGCTCCATCAGAAGTTGTATTGGTAGATCATCAATTCTGATGACATGTCCTGTCATCTCAGTCTTCATCACTTGAACGATATCGGGCTCTTTAAACATGGTATCCCCTGACAAAAATACCACCATAGTTACATCTCAGGATTCTTTTTTCAGTGAGCAGAAGTTCCTGTTCACAAGCCCAGGAAGTATCCCAAGTACCTGCAGCAAGACAGGATGCATTATCTTCTTGTAAAGACATAGCTTTGATCTTCTGGAGAGAGCTCTTCTCAGGAACAGGCTTGTCATTGAAAAATAACATTGATTTGCTGCTATGATCCTACGCCCGACCTCTTGTTCAGGGGAGTTACCAATGAGCCGAGATATACAAAAGCAATAGTATCCTCAAATTAGTCACCTTCTGAAGTTCTCCTCCTCTCTAGGCCTAGGCACCTCTCCTACAGCCAAATATTTTGTTTTGGCAGCGTTGAATTCCAAGAAAAGTCAAGGAAAGCGTCTGATACAGCCTGGAAGGAGCGTCCTACGATGCCTATATAATCTGTGTATGCAACAAGATAAATGACCCATAATAATCTATAATGTGAACAAAAGATATGTATATATGTATATATATATGTATATATATATATATATATATATATATATATATATATATATATATATATATATATATATATATAATTTTTTTTTTTTACTACAGACATTGAAGATATTTTTCCATCTTAACCAGCTTTCTCCCTCTCTGCCTATCTTGTGCTATTTTTTTTCCGGTTATCTACATACAGCTCTATTCCATCTTTGTTATACCACATGGTTCATTGTTTGCTATTAAGGAATTAATTGTTGTGCCTAGACTTCCTGATGGATTGCTCTGAGCTACATACCCCATCCATCTTAACCTGATTGTCTTTATATCACGAGATATTGATAAACTGGTTTATGTAATCAGTTCTTTGTTGGTCATTCTCCTCCTAGCATTATTACTCTTATCCTAGAAAACTACGGTTATTGAGCAGAGGACTTTTACTGGTTAATGTCCAGGTCTCACCAATCATATGTCAAAACTAGCTTTAGTGTAGCATTTTACAACCTTAATTTGACATTTCTAGATATTTTTCTAATAGATATATACTTCTACTAAACAATTAAAAAAAATTAAGAACTCATGCAATTTTACTTGCTAATGAATATTTTTTTTATCATAGTTTAAAATATGATATTGTTTTCTTTCTTTATTTAATTAAATTCATTTTTAAGTTTGTTTATAAATTAATTTTTCCTACCATCTCTTAGATGATTGATTATTTTTTTTTTTTTGTGGAGAAGAGAACAAATTATTAATTAAATTGCGTTTATGATTAATTTGAAAAAAAAAACAGATTTAAAAATGCTATCATTCAAACTTAGTGATAGCTCTGAAGACTACCCTAAGACATATGTAGTAATGAGATTAATTAGTGGAGAACTGTATTTATTTTGGCAGCGGGCACAAATTATAATCTTGGAAAATTGTTTGAATACCTTTTGAAATTGGAGTAGAAAGATGAAGCTACTCACGCTTGGGCTAGAAGCGGACTCGATGAGATTTGTATCCTGAGGCGATTGTCCTCCTCGTGCTCCGAGGTAGGGGGTGACTCCTCAGCTACCGGGTTGGTCGCCGCTTCACCCCCTCCCTGCCCCTCCTCATCACTTTCCTCACTGGCACCACCTGTTATATGGGTATCAGCTATTAGTTTTATTCAATAAATGGTTTATTATATTCCATAACAAATACTGAAAGGATTGTTAATATTGACTATTTAAAGATAGCAGTCATACAGCTTGATAATTATTTAAGTACCTAGTCATTCTCAAAACATGAAATTAATGTTCACAGGAAATAGATAATAGCTTAACTCTTAAACTCGCTCAATCAGACAGTAATATAAACTTAGGATTTAATATTTCAAGATGTAATATACTTAAAATGAATGATAATATGTCCACGGTTGCAGAAAATTGATTTACTATTCTACGGATGATAGATTGATTCTGGAGTGAATACTCTGCTGGGGCGTACCCAGTTTAAAATGAAAGTGAGAGTGAAAATTTTCAAGACACCCTTAGGGCATATGCTGACCACATTACCTCACTGTATAATTATACTTTTCGATTACTTGGTCTTTATGAATCATGATAAGGGGGGAGTGCAGGCTTTTTTTTTTTTTTTTATTTATCAAATGGTATTCCATGTACAAGATATCTATTTTATCATCAAATATATTTTTTTTTGTCTATTAAATATGTATTTGTGCCTGTCAACTTATTGTTGATAATCAGCAAATGTGATTGCGATACATGATGTAATGACACGACAGGCATGGGGAAGGAAAGTACTCAGCAGTACCTCTTCCCTAACTTGTTCCAATTACTTAGGTTGTCTAAGGAAGGAGATCCCTCATTTACACCTTTTTAGTCTCCTCCTCATGTTCTGAGGTATGTCAGCTGTGGCCATGTCTCTTATAAGTCTATTATTATGTCCATTTAAATTTGTGTAAAATCGTTGATAAAGGGTCGTTATATGTTGGTCAACTGTTGGAAAGTGGAGGTCAGTATGCAGAGTTTTGTTAGTCACGTACCAAGGTGCTTTTGTTATGATTCGCAATAATTTTGATTGGAACGTTTGAAGTTTTTGTAGGTGGCTCTTTTTAGCGATGCCCTATATTTGTGATGAGTATGTCCATATGGGCTTAAGTAAGTATGTATATGTATTCAGTTTCTGTTTTAGTTTTAGTTTTGAAGATTCAGAATAAAAAGAGTAAAGTAGTTTGAGGCGTTTGTTTAGTGTCTTATGCTTCATTTTAACATCCAGGTCATCCTTCTGTCGAAGGTGAGTCCAAGATAAAGTACCGTGTCCGTTTAAGGAATTGGATTGTTGTCAATATAAACTGGAGGGCAGGTGTTTTTTTCAGAGTAAATGTTGTATGTTTGGATTTGTCATGATTAAGTCGAATTTTCCATCATCAAATATTAAAAAATGAATCAAATATATATATAAACATGTATATCAAACCTTGTACTTGTTTCTATTAACAATTAAGCAATTTTATTAATAACAGCTAGATTGAGTAAACCAAAAGTGATCAGCCTTAAATGAAATATATTATAAATAACAATCAAGACGCTACAAAATTTCCAGTGTCGGGTTTTTGACAAGTATCATCCATTAACATTAACATTTATTCTAGAGATAACGTCAAAAAAGGGGGTGATAACGTGACAGATAACTTCATTTAATGGGCCGTATTTCCAAAAATTATATTAGCCAGGGATGCCCAGAAAGGAGTTTCGTGCCGCGAGTTGCGCAATCAAAAATTTTTTTGGGGGAGGGACATATTTTAGCGGGTTTTTGAATTTTTGGAATGAAATGTTTCAGACTAATGGACAAAGAGGAAACATGGAACAGATCGCAGCAAGTGTAATTGTATATGATCTGCGATTTTTCTAATTCCGCCTTCGCCTCCTCTGTTTTGAAAGGTGTTGATAAAGAAAAGGTGGGCAATAAAATATTTTGGGAGGAGGGAGAAGTAGATTTTTGCGCCATCGATCTTGGGGAGGATGAGCACCCCTGTTAATAACTAATAAAAAATAAAATGTAAATTTTATCCAGTCATCATCATCATCATTCATCATTCATTATATCATCAGTATCATCATCTCATCATTCATCATCAGCTTTTTTTTATGCAAGTAAACGTTATAAAACGAGATTAACTGAAAATAATGGACGATGTTCAAGAACAATATCATTTATTGTTTCTCATAAAATGGATATATTATCTAAGAATATAGTCCATTTCAGTTAAAAATTCTAAGACTTATGTTGTTCCTCAAAATTAGAAGATAATGAAGATATATGAAGTTCGCCGCTTTTTTTCTATCCTGATGCGCTATGATCTCAGCAAATTGCCGACGACAAAAGCACTAGCGGATCCAGGATGTAATTTTTTTTTATGTATATATTGTTTTCTGAGGAACATCAGTGGAATAAGAAAGGGGGGATGAATAGGCACATTTATGGTTTACTTTAAATGGACTATCTGAGAGGGGATGAGTTGGGGAACCATTCCAAGTACATAAGTACTTTGTAAGAAAAAGAAAGAAACTAACTACCTATATGAAGTGGTTCTTGATGTCCTATTAAATATAATTACACGAACAATAATATTTTTAGAGATAATTTATAATATTTTTTTTCATATGACATGGTTATATTTTAACATTTTGAGGATGGGCTACAGTCCGAAAGCCCTCGCCTCCCTCGTAGATCCGCCTGTGGACCAACGCTATTACGGGTCAACAATATTAAGTTGTGAGAAGTCATTCAGAGACGTACGCAGGGTCGTAAACCATTGCTGAAGTAAATTTCTAACCCCATCTCCACAGCTGATAATCGGTTTCGGAACTTGACGTCTTAATCGATCTGATATTATTACGATGTGGTATTATTATTGAAGTAAATATCACGTTTCCAAAAATATTTTTTTATTATATTTGAAATAGCTCAGATGTCCAGAGGAACGATGGTTACTTTGAAATATGGGGCAATGGAAATGACTGAAGGTGCAGAATAAGGACATTTAAAAAAATACTTTTTAGACTTTTTCTGGACGTTATACAGGCATTTGATCGATTCTGGTACCCGGGACTTCTTTACAAGATTTCGTCAATTCCTTTTCTCTACATAGTTTCTCATTATCCATCCCTACCTCTCAGACAGCCCATTTAAGGTAAACCACAGTTGTGCCTATTCATCCCAACTTTCTTAGTTGATGTTCATCAAGATAATATCTTCGGTACCATCCTCTACACAGTTTATACAGCTGGTTTTCCAATTCATCCTAAACACCATCATGTGTGTTATCAGTTAATAATAAACCATTTATTTCTTCTCAAACTCTTCAGTTACATATTAAAAACCTTGAAGAATAGTGTCGAAATCGCAGGATTAAAATAAATTCCATCAAATCATCTTCACCCTTTTTCTTAAACCTATCATGCCCTGTCCTATAATAAACCACTAATAATAATACCAGACTTATCATTGTTGAACATATCCGCTATCTGGACAAACGCCTTAATTTGAATCCTCAAAAAACACCGAAACGACAAGAAACTGCTAGACGTTACCTTCAAAACGCTACTTCAAAACATTGTAGACAAACGCTTTGAATTAACTATAAAAGACCCATTTACTTGACTGTAATGTGTTATATTTGGACTTTTGGAGTTGAGCTTTGGGGATCCACCAAACCATCAAATTTCTCTCGTATCCAATGTTAACAAGACAAAATCATTCCCAAAATCCTTAGCGATCCTAAATTTGTCACAAAAAAAATTATCCATCATGACCTTAATGTTCTATATGCTTCGGGATCTTCTATAATAAGTGTGCTACCAATGGGTGGGTGAGTTTCTCTTCAAGTCTGTCCGTGGCTTCGTACAGATTCACATTTGCTTGTTGTATTTTTAGTTAATACAATTGTAAATTTCAATAAATAAGTAAAATTGTTTGCACCTTAGGCACGCTGAATATTAGAAAATTAGCGAGGTCTCGAAACATTTTTATTTTTTATTTATAGACTTGGGTAGTTAAATAATCATCTTTCTATAGAGGACATATGTCAAGGGGGAGGGGGGCGCAGTAAACCAGCTGCCGGCTATCTCATGATTAAGCATGATGAATGGGGCAGGGCCAGCTGTAGCCTCCTGCTATGACCTCGGACAATATTTTATATATTATCTTCAATAATTAAATGTTTCTTGTAGCTTAAAAGGTGGATCTTGGCCCACATCATATTTAAATATTACTTTTACCTTTCATGGTAAAAAAAAAAAAAAAATCATCTTCATTTGGTAAAAAATGTCTATATTGCAACGTCTAAATTTTTTCGTATGGGAATAAAATCTCTGAAAGAAGACGTTTTCGGAAATTCGGTAATCCCTTAACATATTCGGGTTTGGTATTTACGAGTTTTGTTTATCAGCAAATGATAAAATGCGAAAAAGTTCCTCATTTTCAGATTAAAAAAAAAAAAAATTCCAGTGCATATTGAATATGCAAATCGCTACTGTTAGTGCAAAAGATCGTATGTAAAAATTAAGTGTTTTACAGAAGAGCATACAAACTAATTAATTCTTTATGATTTATTAGTATAATTTTATGACGTAGAGATGGTTGACCGTCATATAATATGAGAAGGAGGTGCGGTCATTCCAGGAGGTGCTATTTTCCATAGGAGTAAACTACTTATATCAATTGCAGACTACATAATTTCAAAAATAGAATACAAATTTAAAACTTTTACATACGACCTTTAACAGTAGTGATATATACTTAATAGGCATGTTTTCACTCGTAAAATGGACAGAACGAAAAATCCACTTATAAAAAATAAACTTTTTGTTTATTCGGAGTTAACGAGACCAATACTTTTCTTCAGTCAAACAAATCTAATTATGCTGGAATATAAAAATATGCGTGAAGTTCACACATCTTTGATATTTAAGGAGATTATCGAGACCACGACGAGCTGATTGAACTTTAATACAAACTCAATACACAATAACACAATCACAAATAAGGCTTTTTTTTTACGAATTCAGAGTAACAATTAATATAAATTAATGAAAAATCACTCGAAAAAATTGAATAAAATTGACATTATATTATTTTTTTTATTAATACCTGCATTTTTTCCAAGTTTGAGCCAAATTGAACGAGCCGTTTCTGAAATACTGGCATATCCAAGAAAATACATTTAAGTGCTGGATGAATTTTGATAAAATTGATTTAGGACCATCTAGAAGCGCGCACAATCTCTGAAAATTTCATGAAAATCGGATAAACGGTAGTAGGTGATATGCTCGTTACATCAATTTGACTACAGACAGGCAGACAGGCGCCGAACCATATTTGATCCTTGATGTCTGAAACGTAAAACGCGAGCGACAATTTTCGATTCTGAGCACAAACATTTTTTTTACCTCTCGCACGAATAGAAAGCTTCCCTACCTTCGGTAGTAAGGAAGCAAAATGATAATACGAATAAAATATAACGGAAAGGAAATAAAAACTTACATATTTCACGTTTTTCCAAATAGTTAATTAAAAATTAACTATTAAAAACATGCTATTTCGATGTCCAAATGCGACCAAAATTTTTAAATGGCCCAGACTTAAAACTCCCATTTTTTTTTTCATCCATCTAAGCAGAGAACTGATCATGACTTATTATTAAGCCTTCTTAATCAATCATAATAAAATTAAAAAATCGTTTACTGATTTTAACTAATGATAGGTTTACCCAATAAAGGTGAAAGGAAAAACCCTTCGCTCAACTTGCCTATTAGCCAGCTGATCATAAATGTGATTCATTGTCACCTAGGAAGCAGCTCGCTGATGTGACTAAGCGAACAGGCAGGATGGATCCATAATTAAGTGTTATAACGGGGATTGACTGATGGTATCTTGGGGGAGAGGCAGTCAGCTGTAGTGATTGATTGCACTGTTAGCCCGTGTATTAATTAAGTAAAGATTCAGTTTAATTAAATCAAAGTCTGCAGGTTTACTGCTACCAATAATTAACGAAAGAGTAACCTCCACTTTGTTTATAAAAATGAATAAAATATACTTGCTTTTAAAACGAAACTAACTAAACACTATGATAATTTGAATCGAACATCAAATGGATTTTACAAATGAAAATGAAACTGATCACTCCAAAAATGTGAAAAACGTTGTTTGCCAAAGTTAGGTTGTATCCACCTTTAGGCGAAATATATAATTCATGAATTTTCGTCCGTTTGTGTTCTTTTGTAAATATCAAGAAAATAACCTTCTACGAAAATAATTAATACGAAATGCTTTGTTGTCCGTTTTAATTTGGGCTCAGTTAGAGTGCTTTTTATGAAAATATTATCGATTTTAAGATAGCGCAATCCTTTATGGAATTATTGTAACTTTTTAGATTTCATCAATATTTTGGTCCAAAAAGATATTGAAACCTATATTAGTTTTATGATTTGCACAGTAACGTATCATAATTATTTTTTAGGGCATTCATCTATAGACTAGAGTACTGAGCTACCCACCCACCCCTTAAGTTTAATCGAAAACTGTTTTCACTTTTATTTTGCTATCCGCACCTGTTAATTACATTTGTTAACAATCAGGTGATGTGCTGGTTAAATAGTGAGAATAGAAAATAATTGATTATTGTTCTTTTAATGCTATATAAATTTTTATATTATTATTTTTTTTATTATTATTTATTGAGTATTACAACAATCTGTCACTTGGACATTAGTTATAGTGAGGTAGGATAATATTAACGCTATATGTACAAAAAATATAAAATAAATAGGAGCAAAATAACAATAAATAATAATCAAAAAGTATATACAATAAAAAAAATAACCTATAAAATAAGAAAATTAAAACTAAACAAAAAACACATTGCATACCTATATACACTATTTACAGTAAATAAATAAATACAATTATAACTTTTGTTAAACAGAGATAAAGTGATGCATTTTGTGAATGACGGTGCGAAATATTACCGGACGAATTTTGTGTTAAGGTTACGAGAGTACTATGAATATTCGAGTTAAAATCTAATGATCCTCATGCCTTAATTTCCAACTTTTTTTTACATGAGATCACATCTGCTTATTTTAAATACTATGACAGGTAGAAGTATGAAGAGAGAAAAAAGATCTAATGTAACGCAATACTAAGACTTTTATTATTCTTTGACTGATAAATATTGACCTAATACAATTCATAAACTTAACTAAAGGGTCAAAAATATGATTAAATAGGAAAAACGCCAAAGACTTGTAATATAATAATAATTTTTTTATATTTTCGTACTAAAAAGAGTAGCTCCATTGAATTTTTAAAATTAATTTTTGAACAACTTATAGGTAATGAAAGAGGCAAAAAAATGTCATTCAAATACACTAGGTAGTAAATACAAACATCTAAGCGCCTGATAACTAGACCAATACAAGTGTTCAGTGATGGAGTGTTTTAGAGATGCAAATTTGTCGTTTTAAGATCTAATGTTTGTACACAGTGTGTTCCAATTGTGTAAATAGTTGCGGCATGAATTAACGTTCCGATTAATCATCCACCTTATGAGCAATACATCACTAATAAAATCGAAGATTTTAAATGCTCAATATACAAACGATATTTTCTACCCATGGATATATATTTTTATTGACAAATTCGTTCTTAGAACGCATTTATAACACTTTTTTTTTTTTTCTTATGCCAGTCGTTGGTCAGTTGGTCATCCGACATCTTGCTGCCCAGTATAATTTAGACTTTCTGATATGTATATTTGAAAATATTTTCTCTTATGTCCCTCAAGGCAGGACATGCGTCTAGATGGTCTGCATCCATTGTTCCTAGATGACACAATTTACAACTAGGATCCTCAGCGACGCCTATCTTGTAGAGATGACTCTGCAGATAGTCGTGACCAGTGGCCAGGCGGAAGCAGGCAACTGCATCTCTTCTCGGCAGCTCAGCTGGAATCGGATTATCCTTCAACCACTCGTAACGCTTCCCTTCCACTTTGACGAAATGTACTTTTCTTATTTCCTCCTTCACTACCATCTTCACCATTCGCCGTATTGAGTCGTAAGGTTTTGGATGTATCGGCTGAGGCAAATCTGTTCCTCGCTTGGCAAGAATATCAGCCTCAACGTTACCCGGAATCCCACAATGGCTGGGGATCCACTGTAGGACCACATTGGTGCCTCGGTGTGTCAGGTTAGAGAGGAGGGATTTACATTCCAATATAGCACTCGATAAACATTCATTCGTGCTTGTGACAGCAAGGATGGCTGCTTGGGAGTCGATGAAGAGAACAGCGCTCTGATCCCGCCTTCCAGACAATGTTCTTAAGGCTATGAGGATCGCCGCTATCTCACCGCATTTATAACCCACAAGTGAACACTGAAAATAGATTTATCTTCGTTGCGAATCAGTAGCTGATCCAGGATTTAATTAGGTAGGATTTTTTTTTATTTTTACAACAGTAATTATTTTGAATGAAAAAAACAAACTAACTTTATAAAATGATGATCAGGTAATACATGGTGTTTACAATGTTTACAATGAAGTGTATATAATAACTAGGTAGGTTTTTTATTTTCCATAGAATATTTTACTTTAGTTCTGTGAGGCTGTTATAATTAATTTGTCTTGAAGAACTTGCGTAATTATTAATGTTTTATAAATAAATTTACTGATAGCATCTTCAGCACAAATATATATATAGTAGATTGATGGTTGACTGTTGTGAAAATTGAAGAGAATTTAGTTGGGGTGTTCAGTTAAAAATATAAAGTAAATGTAAATATATATATATATATATATATATAAAAACCTCTTATCCCAATTCCTCTTTACAATTCAATCAGTTGCTGGGGAGCCATTTATCATCTAACAAAATTGCATTTTTCTCTATGTATCATTTGTATATAAATAAATATATTCTTTTTTGAGTATGGAAAAGATGTTCAGTCACGTTCGCTGAAAATTGTTTTGTTTTTTTGTCAGTTTTTCAATGTATAAGATTCTAAGTCTTTGAGCAGAATTTAATTGATTACTAATATTGAATGCACTCCTCTATATGAGTATCTTTTATTTTCTCCGATCAATCTACAGCCTAGGATATAGGTTATATAACACTTTTATAATGTTTACAATACTATCATTGTATTCATTTGAACACATTAAGGTACATATGTAAATCATTTATATTAAATATTTATCTTTTATTATTATTTGTTTCATTAATTCAATGGTATGACAACACAAGTAATTTATCGTTCATTTCAAATTTCATTTAGTATTCCATAATTTATTGTAGCAACTATTTTGCAGTATTGCACGGGCGGATCTACGGGGGAGGGGCTTTCGGGCTGAAGCCCCCCCTCCCCAAAATGGTAAAATATAACCATGTTTTATCGGAAAAAATACTAAAAGATTATCTCTTAAAGTATAATTATACGTGTAATTACATTTAAAAGGGCTTTAGGAATCACTTAAACACCAGTTCGTATAGGTACTTAGTTTCTTTCGTATTTTCCAAAGTAATTATCGTTACTTTTATGAAAAAAAAAGCTTTCGGGCTGAAGCCCTCCCCAAAATTAAATCCTGGATCCGCTAGTGCAGTATTGTGACCCACGTGCTCATATCATTTCTTTAATATATCTCTATAGTTACGTAAATACTCCTGTTATTACTTAGTTTTTAGTTATTTTTTTATTGCAATATGTATTTTGGCCAGATGGTATATTAATTTTTATGTACAAAATTGTTATTCTTAAGGGACTTTGTCCCAGAATAAAGTTGATTCTTCTATTATATATATATATATATATATATATATATATATATATATATATATATATATATTATATATATATATATATATATATATATCTGAAATAATAATTATAAAGAAATAGGTAACATTAAACGTTATGTAACTATCTTCTACACATTAGGTATTAAAATTTAAAAAAAGATATCCTCGTGTTCTAGACGTTCTGAAAAATATATGAAAATCCATAATAAAATGCACCCACACCCCTCCTGCAATAACCTTGGCTGCAGTGCTAAAGCCTAAAAGTTTCGGAAAATAAAGCTAAAAATAAAACATAGCAATTGATGAAAATAAAAATTTTGGATAAAATAATCTCTCTTATGCTATTGCCTTTAGAAATTATATCAATCACTTGTTTAGAGTAACAATCAGGGCCATATAGAGAAACACAGGAGTATTTGTCCAGGGGCCTATCTTAAACGTTAAATTGAAATACTAAAACCCAACCTATGATTTTTACAAAGTATTATTACATGCTTTGTATACCTTATTTTAATGTAAATTCAGTTAAAAAATAAAGCCCCTTTTAAATTAGGCCAGTCCTTCTCAGCCTGAGCTCCAGTGTTGTACCCCGACAGCCCCCCTCAAATAGGGCCTTTATTGCAATAGCCTAGGACTAAAGGAATTCATGACCTAGATGGAATATGAGGGGTTTATAAGGGACTATGAAATGATAAATATTCTCATTCTCATTTTAATTGTTGAGGAAGCATTCATAATTAAATATCCCCTCCACTGAAAACATTAAAACCGGTAATAGTTAAAATCGCCTTAAGTATCTGTGTTAATTTTTTTTTTTTGTTAATAAAATGTGTATTTATTCATGTAGTAATTTTTATTATAATATATCCAGGTAATGGAAAAAAATAAATTAAATCTTTATAATAATTAATTGTAACAATTTTTGCCGAAAACACGGGTACTTTTAGTTGACAAGATATCAAATCACTTCAGTTTTTTTTTAACAACTTGATGTGAATTAATCAACTTATTTCGTAATAAACCTCAACGTAATTAATATGGATTTTTATATGGTAGTCAAATATTACTAAAAGTGAGATATCTGTAGTATTGTTGTATGACGATAAAAAAAATCGCAAATAGTTCATGATTTTTTCAAAACAGAACGAAGATTAGTTTAGCTACTCAAAATTTCTCTTTAAATGATTTTACGACCCTGCATTTGAAGTTAATTTTGTCTAGTTCATTGAGAAGTAATTGGCAATTAATTAACTTAAATATTTCTTTAGTTATCGCTTTCTATTCAACAAAAAACGTGACTTACTTAAAAAAAAACAACACAAATATTGAATTCCCTACTTTTTTTTTGGAAAATCGGACCAATGTTTATATAAACTTTTTTTGATGCCCTCGTTGTCTGATATCACCTCTTTAAATATTTCTCTCTACTTACCGGAAACCCAGGATAGCTGATCCGTCCGGATGAATCGCATAAAATATAGGCCAGTAAGCTATAAGTAATGATATGAACATAAGTAAACATAATGTTGTATGAAAGGGAGAGTCTATTATCTCTTCTTTGGACGATTATAATTGTTCATTCAAGATGAATTAAAATATGCATGAAAATTGAATTGAGTCTCAGACATACAGCTGAACAGTTAATCTGCCACTTTGGACAATTTTCATTAAAGGTAGAACTGGTAGATTGGATAAAATATTTGTTGCTATGAAAGAATTTCTAGAGGAAATATAAACCATGTTAAGGTATATTTCTGTTGCTTTACTATTCCATAGTTAGTCTGCTTTTCAGAAAACAAAAAGTAAAATTCCTACGGTTTTTTTGCAGATGATGTGATCGCTTGGTTAAAGGAATCATTAGGCCTTAATGTTTACGAATAATTAAAATGAAGATGAGCCCACTGAGAGAAGGCAATAGGCGGGACTGAGTGATTCAATATTGTATACATTGTAGTATATAGAAACGTTTGAGACATTGATAGAGGATCCGTATTAAGAGAAATCTGATGAAGATTTTTTGATTTTTTTATATTGTATGTTTTTACTTTCCTACCTATTCTAGGTAAGGAAAGTATTGCAATCGGGTCAAATTTCCGATATGCTGTTTTTGACGGATCTATACGTTTCAGAGCTCTTGAGTTCGAAAAACACATTTTTAGCCATTGGTCTGTCTGTCTGTCTGTGCCAAGATTTTCTTGGGAACTACTCAACTGATTTTATTGCTTCTTTTTTTATTTCGTAGGGGTTTGACTACTAATGCCTGTGACAGAAATTCGATGGTCCATGCGCAATAGCTTGCGCGCAAAAAATGAAAAACATGTTTTTCTGTAGCGCGAAAACGCCTCTAACGATTCTGATGAAACCTTCTTATAATGTTCTAATAACTGTCTTTTCAATTTTCGTATATGGACTAAATTCCCAAGAAAATTCAGGGAAAAAAGTTATAAAGAAAAGAAAAATGTTATGAGGCCTAACTACCTAAGTTTTATAATAAAACTTTTGAATGGTAATTAAATTACCAACAAAACAAAAAAAAATCATCGCAATCAAACCAGTATTAGCGATGATATAGCTTATTCTGTTTTTTATATATGTTCTAACTTATTACTTTCCTACCTATACTAGGTAAGGAAAGTATTGCATTTGGGTGAAATTTCCGATATGCGGTTTTCGACGGATCTATACGTTTCAGAGCCCCCTGAGTCCGAAAAACACATTATAAGTCATTGGTCTGTCTGTCTGTCTGAGAAAAAAGATGACTAAGTGGAAGTAAGAAAATCCGTTGCCTGTATCAAACAAGCTTCACTATTTCCTCTACTTTTAACAGAAATTATTGTTTGGCAATACTAAGCTATATCCAAAAGTTTTTGATCAGCAATATTAGAGAGTATTGATATTTTTACACTGATCTACTTTAAGCCGGTTTACATTGCTTTAGTTTATCAAATGAATCGTACTCAAATCTTTTCTTTTATGGATTTTCAGGACTATAATTCTAGTTCAATTTTTTTTTTTGTTTCTTCATGAACATATGTAAAGATATAAAAACTTTTCTGAAATAGGTACGAAAGTCGTGTGAGTGGACACACCAGATGTTTTATTACTCCAATTATATCGAAATACTATTGCAATAATCTACCGAAGTTTTTAAAGGTATTATACAAACAAATTAATATCCTGCAATGTTCACCTCTGCCACTGCTAACCAAACTGATAGCTGACTATTTGATAAAGCCGAGACAGCTCTCGGATCCGCTAAGGATGGTAAATGACTGGAGGACGTCGCGGGTGGAATTGCCCCTGCTGGCTGTGGCATTACTCCAGTTTGGAGCCTGCCCTCAAATGAGATTTCCAGGAGCTAAATCCGCTGGAGCCCCCCGGGCAGGGGCGGCCGCTGCTGAAAATGAACAGATCCCTGGCAGCCTATTAGAGGTTAATGAGAACATTCCTACCTCTGCTCCTGGCAGCTCTGTGACATAGTGTCCCTCTTCAACTTAGCCGGCTTGTCAGCTCCATTTTTAACAAAGAGCGCTTTGTACGG
This sequence comes from Nezara viridula, assembly GCA_928085145.1. Classification (NCBI taxonomy): domain Eukaryota; kingdom Metazoa; phylum Arthropoda; class Insecta; order Hemiptera; family Pentatomidae; genus Nezara; species Nezara viridula. The sequence goes on along the minus strand of OV725081.1, from coordinate 68,100,289 downwards.
CAGTATATCGAGATAGGTATATCTCAGCCCCATTATTATTTTTGTTTTCAACCAAAATGCATCAATGAACCAGTTTCTTCATAAGAACAATTGAAAATAAAATGATATTTTAATTTATTAAAAACGGCTACCAAAATAAACCCAACGATACTAAAGAAATATAATTGCATATCAACTTAAATTACCTTTTTAGATCCATTAGAGAAATTGAGATCTACGAACATTTATCGGACAGTTGTCGGATGCTTTCCACCCTCCGAACAAAACCAGTGCCGATTTTTCGTTGATTAAGTGAATTATGGACGTAATCGATTCAAATATTTTAAAAATTAATCAGTGTTTTTGAAAGAAAAATTTATTCTCCAGATGTTAATGGGAATCAATAGCCGTTTATTTACAAACAACGCTTGATTTTCAACTTAAATATTTTTACATTTTAATATTTTCTAGCTATTCAGCTTTCAAAAAAGAGCAATTAAGCCAAATGGTGCATCTCAGTGACCGAAAGACTAATTCAAGTCAAAGAGGCGAATCTCCCTTGTTTGGACGCCATTTTGAGACAGTGCGGCCATTTTTTTTTGTGAACATTGGATTTCTTTAAATAAATAGTTACAAGCAACACAACCGTATGCAATTTTTAATTGGATGTGGAGGGAGTGCGAACGGTAGATGGTATGGCCCATCATATAACATACTTTTTAATTTAAACACCTCCCTACCACCGTATACCGATTTAGTCAATGGCTCATCATCTTCAAGGGACCCTCCAAATTTCCTGGACATGGTTCAAAATGGAATTAAGAAATTCTTCCATCCAAAACTAAAATACCACAATTGTGAAGAAACCGAAACGGGAAAGATTGAAAGCTCGATAGTTCGATTTCTGTTGGGTTAATAAAAAAAAAATGTATACAAAATGTTTAGACATTTATAGCTGTTTAAGATTGAATATAACATTTTTTTTTATTTATGCTTCTCTAAAAAAGAGTTATTTAGTTTAAATTTAAAAAAAAATCGACGAAATTTCAATTGGAACACTGCTTTCAAAGGCGGAAACTTGGATTTTTTATATTCGCGACATTTTATATTTACTAGCCTAACAATATAAAAAAGAAATTTGTATTACCCGACGTTTTGCAAGGTAACATGTCTAATTTGACTACGCTACGAATGTTGCGACGAAATCTATTTGCCTAGAAGTCACAAAGTGTGGTGGTACTCGACTATTACATCAATATTAAATATTCGTTGACGTCAATTTTAAATCAACTTTGAGCTGATTGTTCTCAACGCTCACAACTTTCTCCAAAACACTGAGTTCTTCCTTCTGAGGCCGAGTTCTGAGGAGCCACATGTTACGGTCGAAGCGGTGGTTAACCAAATAAAAATATCGACTGAAATTCCTAACAATTGTGTTTCATCCTTATAATTGATCAGTTGACTGCTTACCTATTTCTAAATACATTTATTTATTTTCCACCCTCCTTTGCCTCTAAGGCAATACGGGTATTTGCAGCATTGGAATGTTACTGTCCATAGAAACCCAATGCTGCGATATATATGGTTTACTTAAATACATACATACTTTGTTTTGATACAGGTTTCGGTATTCCTCTCCTCCCCCTTTATCCCCTTTATAACTAAATACATTTTTTCGTATATATTTTTTTTAAATTTATTTTTACTTAAACAAAACAAATAATTTAAGATGAATTTAAACGATTCTCAGAGATTATGGTATGTTCAAGCAATATTGCTATGACCTTAATATCGAGACAAATATCCTCCACGAAGCTCTCAGTTGGGGTCGGTATAGTTCCATCAACTCCAAACCAGAAGCCTTCAGGGCTAGAATTAAAGTTTCGGCCAATAGTTTTCGTCACCCCCATTTCGTAGCATCAGGGCAGGAAGGAGAGGAAGTGGTTGGTCTGGAAAATTTCCTCAAGAAAATGATCTTATATTTCTATTTTAACGCTTGAAATGAGCATCAACCTTCAATGGATCTAAGGAACACGTTCTGTGCTACCATCTCCGTTTCGTCATTAAAATGCATTCACTAAAATTAAAAAAATATTCAATAATGAACGTTACAAATTATCTGGTGTAACATGTTTATTTTACTTTTTAAAGTACATATTATTTTATTTATTTTTTTTTCGTAGTTTATACATATACATATAAATACAAAAAGTTTCAGGGTTAAATGGCCAAACTGAAAATATAAATTAAGGACCTCAAAACAACAACAAAAATTCTATGAAGGATATTCACACCTAAAGATTTTCTTTGTTATGAATTATTTACGTCATATTAAGTAAATAAAACTTATTCATTTGTTCCAACTACTTTATTAATTAAACGAAAACAATCAAATATATATTAAATGTAGTTCAAAGTTATTTCCTTGAGCATTAAGACAGGCTTGGCATCTTTCTTCAACAGCAGCAGTGGTAGAACGGCACTGGATATGCGTTATTGTTTCACAAGATTCAATTATCCTTCGTACTCTGCCAGATGGATTATCATCAAAATATTGAAATATGGTCCCACTCCCTTATTCATTTCGTAAAGGGGTAAAAATACCATCAGCACGTGGTATTAAAGCAAATGTACCAGTTTCTCTATGAACGTTGAAGCGTAGAGCAAGAGATAGACTTGTTTGGTAATCTTATATTCGGAAATCGCCTGGCATATTCACGACGGACAGCATTAGCATTACCATTGCAAAAAACTTATACAAACACCATATCGGTATATTCACCATTAGTATAAATGGAAGGCATTATGATGAGTACTCTGCAAAAGCCTATTACAAACTGATAAATGTTATTGAGAGTTCCCAATGCTAATTCAAAATAGTATTAATCTATCTCCTTATGTTGCCAATAGTTTTTATACAGTCAGGGATAAAACGCCATTATAGTATTCTATCTAATCTATGTCCTAAACAAAGCGTTTGCGGACATACCTTCACTTTGAACAACATTTAATATGAATGTTAATGTTTACATTTATTTAATAAAGTAGTTATAACAAATAAATAGGTTTTATTTATTTCAACGTAAATAATTTTTAGCAATGAAAATCTTTAGGTGTGAATATCTCCTAAACAAACCGTTTGCGAACATACCTTCAGAGGCATTTTTTTTTGTTTTGAGATCCTTAATTCATATTTTCAGTTTGGCCACTTAACCCTGAAAGAACCTGTGTAATATTCTGAAGGTTTATTGCAAAAAGGACGAACCTACATTCTAGGAAAGTTTGAAGTTACATTTACTATTTCGTGGCAAGGCGTTTTGGACGTACCTTCAGAGGAATTTTTTTTTTGTTTATACCCTCATATTATTTTATTTGGTTCTTATTTCTGTGAATCAAATTGTCATTAATTTATGCTTTTTTAATCATGGTTGATTGTGGTCTCTGAACTCTATTATAAACGTCCTTAATTGAGACAGATTGTAATATTTCTCAATAAGCATTCTAAAAAGTAGGATCCATTAGGGAAATTGACCTCTACGAACATTTCAATTCGTATACAGTTGTAGGATGCTTTCCAACCCTCCCTTCCTCTCGAACAAAGCTCAAAACTTTATTGAATGTAACAACGCCAATTAATATCAATTATAAATATTCGTAAACGTCAATTTCTTCAGCAATTTACCAATAGCAAGCTAGATTTCCTATGTCTAAAATCATACATCACTGTTAAAGTTTCGGGGAAAATATCTCTTCCTTTCTACATATGTGAAGAAACCTATCGTTGTACCGTAACACACGAGATAAGTATAATCGTGAATCCTGTTTTTATTCAAGGCTCTAATTCAATTAATTAACATACATGCTTTTTCTTAAGACAAGACAGAATGATGGAGCTATTTGCGGGCAGGTAAATTAAGCAGACTAACCCCTATGAATAAACAATACCTGCTTCTCCGAAGCCTCCCTCATAGCCTCCTTAAGCTGGCTAAAATTATTCATAGAAACGCTACCCATATTGATTCTAAGCTATCCGTTCTCGGCCTATAAATATTAAAATTGCCGCCTTTCCTATATCCACTCCACATTCAATTTCAGCCCAAAACCAAATATTAAAATTCTACCATCAAAATTCTAGAGAGATTTTTTCACTGTTTTGTTGAATAAGATTATCATGCTTAGGTGAAAGAGGATTGATTTCTCGAGTGTCAATGGAAATAAAAATTTTAACTATCAATGGTGGTAATCGGTTGAAATGTGCCAAAGTACGCTATTTAGAGACTTGATCATGTTGAATAGCTAATCGCATATTGATAGATCGATAGAGAGATAGAAAATAACTTTATTATGGGACAAAGTACCTTGAGAATAAAAAATTAAAAGATTACATCTGGCCTAAATAAAAGTAATACACAAAAAAGAAATAATCTAAAGAAAATATAAGTTAAACATTCTATATACAAATCGAACGAAACTATAAACAAAACGATTAACACTATGACAAGACACTTAAAATTATTTGCAGTGATTAGTATACACTTTTAAGAAAACAATAAAGAAAAATTTATTAAATTCTTCATTAAAATAAGCTTTGTTTTTCTGTTGAAAAAAGAGAAAGATGAACCTGCCAATATAAAGTGCCTTATCATTATTATATACATTATCATTATTTATTAATGTAACAATAGGCAACACTTTAGTGGTGTATAAAAGATAATAATTATAAACAACCAATAGATGCTTTCAATGACATCAAGACTAGGAGAATTTTTACCATACAAGAAAATTAATATCCCTAGCAAAGAACAGCAATGATATTTGACAATGGATGACATGAAATAAATGTATGTTGTCGAATGGTTAGCAGCTATCTGACCGTTTTTGGGATAGGAATTGGAATAGGAGGGTTTTGATAGAGGGCGAATTCCAGAAATTGACAGAGCGAGCAACAAAGGAGTTTTGGAATGAGGCATATCTGTGAGAAGCCATGTAAAGGTTAGAAGGTCAAGATCTTGTGGAAAGGGAATGGACTGCTTACTTGTTATTATAGAATTGCTTAGTTGTTTAACACGATTCACTAAAAATAGTGCACCCTTTTTTTAAATAAAATGTTCAACCTATAATTCACAAGACTCTTCTAGAAGAACGTTGAACATTGCTAGACAATATATACTAGCAATCTTTCAGGTGACGTGAAATTCAGGATTTAATTTTGGTATTATTTACTTATTTTGTTTTATAACGGTAATTGCTTTAGAGGAAAAAGAAAAAAATATATATGAAATGATGTCTAAGTGATGCCTATTGAATAAAATAAATAATGATGTAGAGATGGTTGACCGTTGATATAATATGAGAAGGAGTTAATCGGGGAGTTAATTAAAAAGGAGTTAATTAAATTTTATAATATAAAACTTTATATCTACTTATATTCATTTTTTTATTTTCACCATGTTTTGTATCTTTTGCAGCCCTGAAGACGACCTGCAAAGTGGGTCGAAACGTCGGCAAAAATTAAATAATTACTATATTTTAATTTAATTTAGTATTTATTTGACCGCACCCCCCCGGTTAACTCCTTCTCATGATAAAATAAATAGTAATTACAAGAACAATAATACTTTTATAGATTTATTTTTTAATCATACCCGCTTATATCTATTATATACATAGGTTGTAATTTAAAAAGAGAAGATGATGTGATTATTTTATTTATTTAGCTGTATTTTTATATTGGAACTATATGGAACAAGAACAGTTGGACGTCCTAAGTTTCGCTGGGAGGACGAGGTGGCTTCTGACGCAAGATTCCTGCTTGGCATTTGGAACTGGAAGGTAGCGGTAGAGAACAGAGAGGAACGGTGAACTGTAACAGAGCAGGCTTTGACTCAATAAGTGGGTTCTAATGCCATCTAATAATAATAATTGGGACAGGGGCTTCAAGTCGAAAGTAAACCCTCCCCCCACCCTTTTGGACCCACAAATGGTTGGAAAACATAAAAACAAGAAACAAAAACACTAGCATTGGGAAAAAAACATTTAAATATTTATATTTCCCGTAGTTTGTGAAATGTCTAAACGCACCTTTAGATTTACTCATTTATTTTATGGAGAGGTTATTATTATTGAATACAAAGTTCTTTTATGATTCTAGACATCTTTAGCAAGTGAGCCAGAACTTTATAACCAACAATATTCAATAAATAATATATTCGTGGCCTGATATTCCAGTTAAAGATCCAAGGTCTACCGAATCGATCCCGATGTTTAACAGGGTTCACTGAACCAATGGGTAAATAATTCTTAGCATCCTTAATTAAGGTTTTTTTTTTTCTCTCATAAATTTCATTTTTTCATCTTTATTTATACAGACTCTTTACCAATTCCTTCAGTATAAATCCTTCAAGATCGAAAAATGAGTGGGATCTAAAATGAAATTATATATAGAATTTATAACATCGAGAAAAACGTTTTATTTTACCCTTATACATTTATTCCATGCTTTAATTCATTTAAATTTCTTGACTACGTTTCGGGCGATTCTGCCCATTTTCAAGTCGAATATTTTGTATATCATTATTATATAATCCATATAACCATACTTTTTTATGTAATTGTTGCAAAATTTGTCTTCTCAAATTCCTTCAAATTATAAAATTCATAAATTATTCATGATTAGCCAATTCAAAAACAACCGTGGACAGTCAAAAAATTAAAAATTATTTTAAATTTACTCAAATGCTACACATTTTTGTCAACTCTAAATACAACAGTCTAATGTCCACTCAAATTACATAAATGCCTGAATTTGAATGAAATTGATTATTAACTTTCTTCAGCTATTTAACAATCTTACTTTTTCTTTAGTGGGTGTTAAAATGCTTAGGAATAATTTACTTTAGTGCTGATGAAATGGGATGTACTATCTCTATTCTATGGTTGAGATTTAACGGTTTTGATTTCTGAAGATGAATGGTGTTGACCGACAAGGTATCAACTGTTGATTGATCGAATCGAAATTTTAATTGAAATCTTCTAATAATGATATATATATATATATATATATATATATATATATATATATATATATATATATATATATATATATATATATATATATATATATATAGTTTGATTTTTTTGCTTTTACTTTCATTGTTTATATTATTCTGTTTATTTTATTTATGTCGAAGGTTTCATCATGTTTTGACTAGAAATACTTCTACTATTTTTTAAAATTTGGTAGTAAAGATTAGGAAATTATTAAATATCACTAACACATTTCACGAAATTCAGTTAGTTCTAAGCGAAATAGTATTAAGTTTAATATAAGTGAAATACACACTTTGTTATGCGGTATTAGTTCCTGGTACAGACCCATTTTTATCGAATTATTAACATCCGCCTGAAACATCGTAAATAGTTTTATCTCATCGTAACCTACAACTATTTTATTTACGAAAACTCTTGGAATTGGTGGGTTTTCAACCTGTAGGAGGGCAAACTTTGTCTATTTAATTAGGTACTAAAAACTCGTAAATACACGTTTGCTTTCTTCTACGTGGATCGTAAGATAATTTGATCACAAAGTCGAGAAAAAGGGCGACCTTTAAAAATATTGAGACGTTTGGCGTGACTTACATCCTTAAATTTTCAAAATAACGAGGTTATATAGGACAAACGGCGCAATATTTTTGTAGGCCATCTTCTTTATCGACTTTGGGATCAATTTATCTTACGATCCAAGTAGAAAGCAAATGTGTATTCACGAGTTTTTAGTACCTCATTAAATAGACAAAATTTGCCCCCTCCAGATTGAAAACGCCCCGATTCCAGGAGTTTTAGTAAGTAAAATAGTCGTAGGTTACGAAGGCATGAAGCTATATACAAAGTTTCAGCCGGGTGTTAATAATTCGATAAAAAGTGGTCTGCACCACGGACCATATGGTATACACGGAGTCAAGTTGTCATTAAAATATGACTAAATGAAAATTCATTTAGTAAAATATTTCATCATGTGATATTGGTTTAATGTCAGCTTGAAATTATAAATTTGGAGCTAAGTAGAGAGAATATTAGGCAGAACAATCTTGAATACGGCGCTTATGGTATGCTTTACCTCATAACAAACTATTTGAGACTGCAGGTTTTGGATTCGTATATGATATTACGTAATAGAAATCACTTGAGCTTTTTCCTGAAAACATCATATTAAATGTTTACATGTGTAATGTTAATATGCTCAAGAAAAATCGAAATGGAAGAGACTCCTTGGGTTTATAAAGATTTGTCTGTTACCCTACTTTTCATACTGAATTAATTTTAAATAGTATTTTGTAGTATCAGAGAAGTAAATTAATCTACGCATATTTTAGATTTTTAACTAATATATCCTAATATACATTGTCTTCAATAAAATTTAGATTTCATATTTTTAGATATAATTTATATAATTATATTGAGTCTTTTATTATTATATTGAGTCTTTTTTACTTCGCTACCGCAAATCAATTTTTAATAAAAACATATGATTTTTTTTGTTTACATACATATCGTTACGTAGTTATAAACCTCATTTTCAAATAGAGAAATAAAAAGTACATGTTTTTTTCACCGATAAAACTGACAGCAATATTTTTAAATCATATAAATAATAGTCGAACAACTAAAACATTTTATTTTACTTTTAATTGCAAAATATTCATTTTTTTTAAAAGTATATAAACACGTTAGAATATACTCAAGAGATAGACCAACCGGAAACAGATTAAAGGATTTTAAACTAAAATCATATCGCTACTATTGCAAAAGGTAGTTTGTAAAATTTGAGTTTTTTTACAGAAGAGGATACAAACCTATTATTATTATTTTTTTTTTATGATTTATTAGTGGAGTTTCATATTTTATTTCCCTCTGCTATTTTCCTACTTAGCAGACTACTTATATAAGTTGCAGACTATAAAATGTCCTCTTTTGCGCAAAGAGAATAAACATGTAAAATTGTTACATACAATAAAGAGAATTTTCGTAAATAAAATATTTGTAGGTTACGAAATTTCAGGTAACGAAGTTTTAGCCGGATGTTAATAATTTGATAAAAAGGGGTCTGTACCACGGATTAAAAAGTTAAACAATAAACCAAACACACTAGCTTTTCTAGGAAATATCCTGTTTTTTCTTCTCGGAAAAGAATGGTTCGAACCTGCATTTTAGAAACTTTTAAGCAAATCGTCTTGGGCAATTAGCATTTTTAAACAAGCATTATTCTGGAAAACATTAAAATGGAGGACACATTATTTACCGCTGGTACTCGGCCAAAGAACATATCAAAGAAAGAGCCTGTTTATACATGTGGGTATTCAACTCCCACAACTCTCTGGCTATATCCAGGATATAGATTCTCAAAGGATTTCTAAAAATAATGGCTTTTCTAGTTCTCCTTTCTATTTTGTCTTTTTTCTTATTTAAAGTCTTTATATGCAAAAAAAAACTATTTGAAGTTTTAGTCGACAATAGTATAAGGAAAATGGAAAGAATATATATACCGACTTTAAAGGATTTAGCATGAATGTATAACTTTTAGTATGTAAAATTAAATTATTGAATAGTTTGATGAATTTTCTCTTTGTGGTATTACAACAACATCCATTTACAATTAGTTTGACAACTTTTGACCTGTATATGACAAGCAATCAAAATCTCGTTTTACCATTATAGTAAATTTTGCTGTGGAAATTAACAGTTTGATAACTAATAGTCGTACAATCCATAATCAAAGGATCGTACATTACATATTCAGCCGTTGATGTAATAAATAGGATTTTGCTATTTGATTGGTATTAATGATTTGTTAGCTGTAAGTTTTAGGCTTTAGCTCGGTTAAAAATGTACTTCAAAGATTTTATAATAGCCCAACATTTCCAGAAAATAATTTCTATTGATAGTAGAGAGGGGAAGTGAAAGTTGTGTGTTGCGCGCACCAGAATTTTTTTATTCAAAACTATGACTACTGTTGATTGGTGGTGCCCTATTCTCGTTACTACTTCTCGTGGAAAGTCCCTTACTTTATCTAACATAATAATTTTAATATTTTCTGACAATGGCAGTTTGTTTAAACTGGTCATAATTACAGCTTTTATCCTGGCATTAGTTCAAACCGAACTGAGAAACGTTGTTTAAGTTTTCCTGTAAGTAAAGAAAAACTAAAACACTCAATGGAATCAGACTTATCAACATAAGAATCAAAAGAAATAGATGATACGATTTCTATTACCACGAAGGTAAATGGAGGATAATAGCTCTATGATTAATTGGGCGCTTTGGATAATATGGAAAGAAACTTTTTTATATTCTTAATAAATAAAAAAATTATTCAGATATTACTTTTTTATTCTCTCAGTATTAAACTTCTATAATCTTGCTAATTAGACAACTATGAACCAAGTCTCTTCTGCGCCAAAAAGAAATAGATTTTGAGGAAGTAAAATAATGGATTTGTATAAGTTCAGATATAGCTGTGCCTTATTGCTTAACTAATTAACTGGAGGATTGTTTTTCAATTACACAAACTTTTCCACTTGTTAAGGAAATTATTATCTTAACAGTCGTATTAAAGTATGGAGCTTCAACAATTGTGTATGTTAAATTGACTGTCTTGACAATATTACATTATATATATATGAAAACACCGCTGAATGCATTCAGGAGGAATATAATATGTCTAATGTGAGAGTATACTATTAGTAATAAAAATAAAATAAAACATCTAAATATTGTAGATGAAAAATCGATGGCGGGGTGGTCGAATGGGCTAACGTGTGTGCAAAGCACCGCCATTGCTAGGCAACCTGATACATAGATAGATAACCGGATAAAAATAGTCAAGAGTTCGCGTTCCGGTGCCGGGGGAGTCTTTTAAATCACCGCCCTCTCTCCCTGGCCCGGGAAAACCCCGTATAGGCTTAAAGGCGAGGAGGAGGAGGACAAAAAAAAAAAAATAATAATAAAAAGATGAAAAATCATGGAACTTTTATGTAATAAAGTGAACAGGTTCTGATTCTCAATATTTTTTTTTCAATTTAGCTACGGTGGAAACAAATATTGAAATAATATGCTAATCTTAATTATACTTATTATGATAAATTAACGTTGAGTTGTGTGCGCAGAATGATTATTAGACTCGTAACACGCTTCTAAAGAAAAATAAAACTTCATATATGCATATGAATATATTTAAAGGAGGAAAACTACGGACATTTTGAAATGAAAACTTTAGACACTTTTTTGTGAAGAGTGAATTAGATTGATTCGTCAAATTTCCGATGTGTAACGCTCGGGGTAAAGACGGCTGGAGTGGACTAATTGAAGTGTTTTTGGATATGGATTAAAATATATGAAAAACTAAAAATCGGGCCTACATATTGCCAGCGAGAGAAATCTTCATCATTTCCTCTTTGTAACGAGCTATTATTCAAAATTTTATCTTAACGCTACGCCGTGTTAGAGAGGCGAAAAAGGAAAAAAATAGTGTCGAAAACGAAATACTGACGAGTTTTATTGAAGATATGGATTGAAATATCTCAAAAACTAAAAATCGAACCTACATACTGTAAGCAATTGAAATATTCAGTATTTCATCCTCTTTATAAAAAGCTATTGTTTATAATTTATATTTGATATTATTAATCTCGCCTTGGTGTTTCCACTTCTACCGTGCGGTCTAAAGCTCATACCTCAGTTTTTTTTTATATTAGTACAATCGATTTTCCGATATAGGTGGATTCACGAATAAATAAGTAGCAATTAAAAGACTCTCAAAATTTAACTTGGGAAACTATTCGATATTTTTCAATTTAGAACATCTGCAGTACATTTTGTTTACATTTTTCACAATAAAAGTATTGAAAGTATCAAGCAAGTTACACAGCTTGAAAAGTTTAGTTAGCTTTCCGTGAGAATGGACAAAGCTGCTGATGAAGCGTGGTGTCCATTTTTCTGCAGCGAATTAGTGGCCTTGCTACTAATCTTACATTACAAACATTCCAATGCACTGATAGCTGATAGTTTTTTTTTAATTTTATTCCGTATGTATTTAAGCATAGTAGAATTATGTATTCCGAATATTATTAAATTATGATTTTACTTTTACATGACTTTATTATTACTGATAATTGAAATAAAGTATTCATTGATGTAAAAAAAGGGATGAAAATATGCTGCGATACCTCCTTTGTTGATAATATTTATTACTAGTCAAATAAAAACAATTTTTTTTTTTAACGAATAGTGATGCTTGTTCCAACATTTGAGAATACGAATTAAAACAAAGTTTACTTACAACAATATATAAATTACACATAGTTGCAGTCTACGTTGCTAGAGCTATAGAACAAAAACTTTATGCAACTAGTGTATTTTTGGATGTCGCTCAGACGTTCGACAAAGTCTGGCACCAGGGTCTTCTCTTTAAACTCAAGTCCATACTACCGCACACATACTTCCTGATTCTTCAACTTTTCTTTTCGGTAGATTTTTCTCAGTGCTCAGGAATTTTTTCTGCACAAGCATCACTGACGTTACCACATAATTTAAATAAATTGCTAGACTGGTACAAATCAGGGAAAATTCGACTACACCACGAGAAACGAAACACATTACATTTACACTTCTAAGAAATACCTGTCCCCCAATTTATATCGAAAACAACCAAATTCCTCCGTAGATTTCAAACTGAAAACTCAATAGATGACTCAAATTACTTTAGTCATTATTTTTCCAAATCTTCAAAACTAGAAGTGAGAAAGGAACTAAATACATACCTACACTTACTTAAACTTACATGGACGTACTCCTCACAGACATACGGTATAGCTAAAAAGGCACACTTACACAAACTTCAAACTTTACAATAAAAAATATTACGACTTATAACTAAAGCACCTTGGTAAGTGACAAACAAAACCTTATATACCGACTTCCTTCTTCCTACAATTGACCAACACATTAGAACTCTTCACAAACGATTTCACAATAATTTATACGGACGTACTAACATACTAATCAGATACTAAAAAGGCGCTGGATGAGAGACCTCATTCCTAATTAAACCATGTTAATTAATTCAAGCCAGGGAAGAGGTACTGCTGCTACTTGAGGTGCTGTATGCTATTCTTCCAATGTCTGACATGCCAGTTACTTTAAGCAGACCATCTGCTGATTGTTAACAGTCGTCAATAATAATTGTTGCAGATTATTATTGAGAAAAAAACATGTTTTGTTTTTGCAAAAACCTACAATTCTGTAACATTTTACAATCTTGGAAAATTAAAATTTAGAAAATAATTTCTGTTTATTGGTTGAGTTAAATATATATATATATATATATATATATATATATATATATATATATATATATATATATATATGTATATATATATATATTTAACTCACCCAAGGGGGTGAGCAGGGCCTTTTTCCAGTATTAAATCTATTTCTTTGATTTTTTTAAGCATTAAATTGGATATTCTTCAACATAAACACAACATTATACCGAGCTCTTTCAAGATACTTTCTACTTCAACTATATATATATAGTTGACATAACTGCGCCACAATTGCGTTTCAAATGCTATCATCCAAGATACGAAAGTATCTTGAAAGAGCTCGGTATAATGTTGTGTTTATGCTGAAGAATATCCAATTTAATGCTTAAAAAAATCAAAGAAATAGATTTAATACTGGAAAAAGGCCCTGCATCGGTGGCTAAAATTACTGATGTTCACTTGCTGCGGAGTTTGGCTGGTATGGCAACCGGCCAGCGGAATAACATTTAACTGTTAGGGTATTCTTGTTTTATTTCTCTATATATCTAGTCGGTCAAAAAAAGAAAAAAATTAAAAAAAAGTAAACCATTTATTCGGAAGCCTTTTATATATCTTATAACCTTTAGGTATAATTTTTTCCATGATTTTTAAGAAATGTTTAAAACGAACTTCTTGAGAAAAAAGTTAAAATAATAATAATAATAAATAAACTCACAAAAAACCTGGTGTGCCCACTTGGGTGCTTAGTCCAACATGAAAATTACTTTCTCTAATATTGCTGCAATCAAATTTGATATTATTGTTATCATTTTATTTCAATAGCTCTTTTATACATTAGGTTTTGGCTCTAAAGACAATTTAATCATGTTTCAATTAAGCATCTGAAATGTTAAGACAGGTTTACAATGCGAGTTATCTCGAACTAAACAAAAGCGAAAGAACAAATAGGCGGGACTTAATCCGTCAGGGGATAGATTTCTTTGAAATAATTCGTTTGGATAAATGGCTCTGAAAAACTCTTAGAATTTGTAAAAAAGATTGAGGGCTAACGGTTAGCTAAGATTGTGCCGAAAGAAGAAACGAGAAGAAGTCTGTGGAGTTAAGTGACATCAAATAGGTTGAGGAGTTAAATATTGTATATGCTTCATATTTTGTAGTCCGTGTTACAGCCCCTTTTTATCAAATTATTAACATCAGCCTAAAACTTCGCGAATAGCTTCATCTCATTGTAAACTACAATTTTTTTATCTAAGAAAATTCTCATAAGCGGGGCAAATTGTACCCATTTGCTTTTCCGCTCGAATCGTAGGATAATAGAAAAAAAAATTGGCCTACAAAAATATTGAACCTTTTGGCTTGTATAACTTTATTATTTTGTTGAGGATGAAGGTCACGCCAAACGGCCCAATATTTTTGTAGGCCACCGTTATTCTCGATTTTATAATTAAATTATTGTACGATTGAGAAACAAATGGGTGTTCATGAGTTTTTTGGTACCTAATTAAATAAAAAAAGTTTATCGATCTCAAGATTGAAAACGCCCCAATTCCGAGTATTATCGTAAAAATAATATTTGTCGATTACGATGAGATAAAGCTATTCCCAAAGTTTTAGGCGGATGTTAATAATTTGATAAAAAGAGGACTGTACCATGGACAATTATATTTTGAAATCTCTCTAAATGGAAGTAAGACAGAACTCCATATGTGCAGGGAAAACAGTTTGATAATGTTACTAATTACATTTCAACTAGGTTACCGTCGTTTGAATTATATGTAAAAATAAAATTCCCATATTTATTTATCTTAGTTATTGTAATAGATTATAACCTCATAAAAAAACATTTTTTTACATCCAATTTCAATTTCGGGATCCGTCCTGACATGACAGAGGTTTTATATAATTAGTTGCAAATATTCGTTTATGCCATAATCTAGATTCTTTCGTCCCCCTGTGCAGGGATAAGAATTTAAAACCGCTAAATCAAATCAGAATTTTCTAAGGATAATAAAATTTAAGAAAAAATAATAAGGAGGATACGGTGATGTACGAGTGGGTACAGTTTTTTTTAAAAATCAATTTCTGGACTACTCGATAACTTTATTCGTGCCCACTTCAATATTGAGTTGTCACAGTCCGTATATTCCAAAGCGCCCAGTGGTATAATAAAAGGCCTCTGGCCACAGATGCAAAGAACGCATACAGCGTGCAGAGCCCTCTACCTTAAAATGCCCTTGGGCAATAAAAGGAAAGTTGAAAATTTATGTATATACACATTTATATACATACTGTATTTATTCAAGAAATTCCTGGGGGGTAGGAAAAAAAAAAAAAAAAAAAAAAAAAAAAAAAATATATATATATATTCCAAAGATACTACAGGCAGATCTACTAAATGTAAACAAAGTCATTGTTTTATGGCAACAAAGTTCAAAGATATTGTGGTTTCAATTCAGCCCACGCGCGGATCTACGGGGAAGGGAGCTTTCGGGCTGAAGCCTCCTCCCCCCCCAAAAAAAATAGTAAAAACTATCTCTTAAAGAATTCTTGTTCTGGTAATTATACTTAATTGGACTTCAAGAACCACTTAAACACCGTTTCATATAGGCAGTTAATTTCTTTCTTTTTTTTCAAATTAATTATCGTTATATGTATATGAAAACAAAAATCTTTCGGGCTGAAGCCCCCCCCAAGATTAAATCCTGGATCCGCTAGCGATCCAGCCCCTACCATGTACTTTGAAAAAACTGATTCAATCCAATTTTCGGTATAAAAGAGCTGGAATAAGGAGGCCCTACTAACATACAAGAAAGGGCGGAGAGAACAGAAACACCTGGAGGCCATTATAGTAGCCAGGGGGGTGGATGTGAGGCGGGGGTAAGCGGAAACCGATACCGCTGGCAGGCCTAAAATTGTATGGGAATCGGCTTCGTTAGTGGGCCAACACGCGGGGTCGCGGTGGCATAGCTAGTTGGTTGGCCGAGGGGGTAGTGCCCTCTTGGTCCCGGTAACAAAGGGGGCCCCACAGCAATTTTGGTTTTTAATTACATCATAGCTACATTGCAAAAGAAATCCAAGTTTTTCTTAAATCAAAAGAAAAACCTCTTCTTGTAGTGATTTTCTCTTTGTTGATTTATTCTATTAATTAAATTTAAATAAAAATAACAATTTATTAACGAGATTGAGCATTGAACAAAGAAGAATAATCATTCCACCGATGGATACGAAATCGTGGCTTAAGGTTGAAGTTTTTTGTATGCCAACTGACTTGTTTGTTTCCATTAGTCACAGTTAAACTGTTATTTTTTTTTTATTGATGATATTTAGAACTGTTTTACAAATAAAAAGACATCCAGTAAATGTGAACTAAAGAATATAATAACATGAAACCACTTGTTGTGAAACCAACCACTTGCAGCACTCTAAAAATGTATTTACAAAAGGAGATCTCGAGGCCATCTTCTTTTCAGATGCCTCTGAGGGTTGTCAGTGATCGAAGAGGAACCAAGGTTAGAAACGAGAGGGTTTCTGAAGTTTGTTATGGAAGGATAGGTGTCTGGATTGAGCCAGGTCAGAAACATTAGGGACATTAAGGTCGTT
This sequence comes from Nezara viridula, assembly GCA_928085145.1. Classification (NCBI taxonomy): domain Eukaryota; kingdom Metazoa; phylum Arthropoda; class Insecta; order Hemiptera; family Pentatomidae; genus Nezara; species Nezara viridula. The sequence goes on along the minus strand of OV725081.1, from coordinate 68,083,391 downwards.
ATGGACGATTTTATTAGTGACAAAGTAAGGAGCAGTGAGAATTAACACAGTTGAACTTGAATTAAAACCGTCAATATTACCTCACGAGTTTTATAACACGAGTTCGCAACTTCGACTGCCAGTAATTTTTATATTTCGAAATTATTAGGTTTTTTATTTCATCACTAGAGCAATTAGGATCTGATAATACGAGCTGTCAAGTTTTATGATAAACAGTAGGATCAAGCGTCAACATAAAAACTGATAATTCATGTCATAGGTTAAGATTTCATGGAGGAGAGAAGCGAGAAGGGCAATCACTCCTCATCCCTAATAAGAAAAAAAAAAATATATATATATATATATATATATATATATATATAGAGAGAGAGAGAGAGAGAGAAATGGGGATGCAACCAGAACGGCAGATGATGGTATGGCGGTGGTTTAACCTCAAGAGAATTTCAAATTTCTATTTTACACTTTTATATTTTTCTCCCAACACCAAAGAAGATGGAAACAGATTCATGTAATCATTGGTGGACTACTGATATTACCACCCAATATTATAATTATAATTACCTATATATGATTATATAGTAATTGTTATATTTTCAATAATATACTGATAATTAATGGTTCCCAACTCGGACAGGTAACTTGAAAAGCAAACTGCGACTTCAAAAGGTTGCGATCGCGTGACCCCAGCCCGTGACCTTGTCTCTTGATCCTTGAGAATAAAGTAACTTAGTTAATCAGCTCTTGTTGACGTTATTTACTTGTCACTGCATACCAGTTAGAATAGATATAAATAATGTATAACTTATCATGTTCCTGTTTTATTTATTTAAAATTAGTTCCTACCCAAGGCCTAATCCTGCAGAGAAATAATAATTGGTCTTCTTGCCAAGTGACCTATATACGGGTACTTCGTAAATAACATGCCTCGACTACGAACAATGTTTGGAAATCCCTTTGAGTAAACATCCCACACTCAAGATGCAGAATGTCACGTGCCTAACAATCGTAGTTACTGAGAATATAAAATACTATTCTAGTTCTTTATAGCATCGGCGGGGACCGCTTAGCAATAAACGAAGGTTTTTAAATATTAAATATATTTATTAAACAATCGTAATATGACTTATTTACTATTTAAAATTTAGATATCACATTATTACTAGAACGTCGTTAAGAAATAATGAATATAAGAGCTATGTTCACAAAACAGTACGGATCCGCAAGCACCTTCAAATAAAACTTTTAATTAAGTTCTAATAAAACAACACTAGTTACCTTTCAATTTATCTTATTTAATTTTTTTGTTGTTAGTCGTGTAAGAGCTCGCTTATTTAATGAAATAAAAATAACATTGACAAGGTGAACGAATGACATATTATTACGCACCACATATAAAAAATAAAGATAAAAATATATCCAACGCTGAAAAAACCGCCGTCAAAAGAAAAAAGAAAACAAATCAATATGCACGAATCATAATGAGAATATGCTCATTTTTTTAAATCAGATAAAAATGAGAAATTTACCGAAATATATATATATATATATATATATATATATATATATATATATATATATATATATATATATATATATATATATAAGATAAAGACCGGAGACCGGCGATATCAGCCTTAATACCGTCCTGAATGTAAATAAACATATGAAATGTATATAAGGAGGATTACTAAAGGAATAAATCAGTATCTTTTCTGAAACCGTGAGTGTTGCATTTCAAGCCCTTTCCTTTCTTTTTTTTTATTGTTAGAGTCCGCCGACGCTTAACTGGTGCCGAAACCCGGGACTACGACAGGAGAACAGAGAAGTAATTTTTTTTTTAAAGTCATTTTTTTTTCTCTTGGTTTTTTTTTCTTCTCCTAGTCATAAGGAAAGAGTGAAATGCCAACAGAGGGCTTAATCAGGCCGGGAGTGTTGAGCGCCCCGGAAATCCCTCAACCTCAAGAAATTCCGCAGATACCTCAGATCGCGCAGGCCCCTCAGGTGCCTCAGATACCTCAAATACCTCAGGTACCGCAGATTCCGCAGATCCAGGAGATCCCTCCCTTACCGAGGGACACATTGGCAGAAGCGCACGCTAACGCGCTGGAATGGATGAAAATAAGAGCGGCGACCACGCAGGACCTTCGAAGAGCCATTGCGGACCTGGAACGCTTCGGTGGCGAGGTAGGTGAGCTCAACCATTTCCTGAAAGGCGGAGACCGCCTCATGTCTAGAATAGAGGTAAAGGTGGCGGAGGACCTGGTAAACCTAGGGGACGCGGAAGCGTTGAAAGCGGCTCTGGTGTGCCGAGTAAGGAGGAGCATCCTGAACCAAATTCAGGCGGACGAGGAGACACCATGGCCGGTGATTAAGGAGCGACTGAAGAAGGCCTTCGGAGGAGGCAGATGGACGCCGGAGGAAGACATCTTCCAAATGTTTAGGGAGCGCCGGTCCCAACGTCAGACGAGGGGCCAGTATGCGGGGGTACTAGTGGCAAAGTACAACCGCATAACGGAGAAAATGCGCGAAACAATGAGTGTGGGAGAGGTGGAAGCCAGGATGGAGTTCCTCTCGACGATACTCAAGGTCCAGTTGGCAAAGGAAACGGGAAGGAGAGACGGATTGCCCAGGGAGAGATCATTCCTCGAGTGTGCCCAGGAAATGATCGACCTAAGCGCAAGGGAAGAAGAGACTCGGATGGACGTGGAAGAACCAGGGTGGATCCGGGTGAATGACAGACGACCCCGGACAGCCCCGATGGGTTGGAAGAGGAGAGAAACGGTACAGCCGAGCGGAGAAAAGGTCAGGATGGGTGAAAAAAGATCCGGACAAGTGAGGCCGAGGAATGGACCCCGCAGGGAAGACAGGAAATGTCATGGGTGCGGAAAGCCAGGACATTTAGTTGCACAATGTCCGCGCACTAGGTGTTTCGAGTGCGGTACCGAAGGGCATATTGCTAGGCAGTGCCCGTACATATTCCGGAGGAGAGAAAGAACTCAAGACGAGCCCATGGAAGTAAACACGCAGAAGCTGACAAGACGGGCTAGGATGCAGCGGAAGGACGGATCTTCGGGAGAGGCAACCGAGGAGTCGGGAACTTCGGGGACAGAGACGGACGAACCAGGTAGCAGTGGAGGCGAAGGAGGCAGGAGCAGCCAACGGACCGAGCAGCGACGAACGGCGGCGGGGAGGAGGAAGCTGGGCGGCATCTGAGGAGTGTGGCAGCAGAGAGGCGACCGCACAGCAACATGCAACAACATCCGAGGTAAGCCATGCTGGTTGCCAATTATCGAGGTAGACGGGGGAGTAAAGTGCCTCGTGGATACCGGGAGCTCGAGCACTATTATGACCAGAGGGGCGTTAGGGAAAGTGTGCGGGAGTGAGAGGGCACTCCGGATCCAAAAATGCGATTGCCAACTAATCACTCTGGGTGGCCCCTGTAGCGTAGAGGGAGAAGCGACAATAAGACTTGATCGGTGGGCAGGAAAAGAGGGCGAACTGAAGGTACACGTAGTAAAAAACATGACTCGGGAATACCAGGTCATAGTGGGGTGCGATTTGTTGGGGCAGGTAGGGGCGAGCATTAGGAATCGTAGAGGAGCCTGGAGTGTTAGGTTGGGAAAGAGGAAGTTCGGATGTATAGGAGTCGCGAGAGAAAGAAGGGTGCGGATAGGGGCGGTGAACAGAGTGGAGGACTGGAGGGAGTTGCTACAGGAGGAGTTTAGGGACATTTTCTTCAGGGAAGGTGAGGTATTAGGGGTAACAGGGAGGACGGTGCATGAAATCCCACTGAAGCAGGATAGGGTAACTTACGTGAAAGAGAGAAGATACCCGCAGGCGTTGAGGCAGCATATTCGAGAGGAGCTAGATAGTCTAAAAGAACAAGGGATCATAGTTGATAGCACCTCACCATTCAATAGTCCCCTGTGGGCAGTGAAGAAGAAGGCAGCACCGGGGGATAATAAGGAAAAATACAGGGTGGTAGTAGACTATCGTAAATTGAACGATAACACGGTAGACGAGAAGTACCCGATCCCCAGATTCGAAGATATACTGGATAGGTTGAGTGGAGCCGTGGTCTTTAGCACGTTGGACCTTAAGGCGGGATATCACCAAATACGGATGCACCCGGAAGACCAACACAAAACAGCGTTCACATTCGAAAGGGGGCATTATGAATTCACAAGAATGCCGTTTGGTCTGAAGAATGCGCCCATAACATTTCAGCGTCTGATGGACGAATTTTTGAGGGGTATCGATGACTCGGTATGTCAGGTATATATGGATGACCTGCTGATTTTTAGCAGAACGGAAACCGAACACGTGGGACATCTGAGGTCAGTATTCGAGAGGCTCCGGAAATTCGGGCTGAAATTGTCAAGCGAGAAGTCTCTGCTGGGACAAACGCGGATTAATTTTTTAGGCCACACTATCTCTAGCGAGGGGGTCAGACCGGATGCGGCAAAGGTGGAGGCGATCACAAGGATGGCGGTACCACGGGACGTGAAGGGGATCCGTAGGCTTCTTGGGACGCTGAACTACTATCGGAGATTCGTACCTGAGATGGCAGAGTATTTGGTACCCATTAACAATTTGCTGAAGAAAGGCGCGAAGATTGTGGTGACACCAGAGATGGAGAATAATATCCGCAAATGTATGAATAGGTTGCTGACAGAGCCGGTGTTAGCGTTCCCGGATTTTGAGAAGCTCTTTAATATAACCACCGATGCGAGCGAATACGCGTTAGGGGCCGTTTTGTCCCAGGGGGGGAGTGAGGGTGAACGACCGATAGCATACGCGAGCCGTCGGCTTACGGGTGCGGAATCGCGATACAGCGCTTTGGAGAGGGAGCTACTCGCGATAGTGTGGGCTATCGACCATTTCAGGCCATACGTATTTGGGAGGAAGTTTCGAGTCCACACCGACCACAAACCCCTGCAGTGGGTAGGGAAACTTAAAGAAACCTCAGCTAGGGTCACGCGATGGAAGGAAGTCCTTAGTCAATACAATATAGAGGTGGTGTATAAGCCGGGAAAGGAGAACGTGGTGGCGGACTGGCTCTCGAGGGCCATCATGATCAACGCGGTAGAAGAGGACGGGGGAGGACCATCGCGAGACGTGCGCCAATTCTTGAGTGAATGGACTCCCGACGGCGAAGGAGCGGAGGATATCGTCGGTATAGATGACAGGGGAGAGTCCCCGGAAGAGGAGAGCTCAGCGGAGGAAAGAGCAGTGGAAATGGAGGAGATAGACGACATCATCAATGACAAGCATCGTCAGGTAATCTGGAAAACGAGAGTAGCAGGGATGATGAAAATAGATTATCGAAGATATGGGAAAAGCAAGATTCGCGTCATCTGGTCGCAACCCGGGGTGAGTGAAGAGCAAATTTGTACGGCACTGAAGGACGCCACGGAACCTGGAAAGACGCACCATCTTTATGTGGGGAATAACACGGTATGGGATAAAATAAAGCGGATGTGGAGATCCGAGCGAATTGGGGTGGACAGAACACTCATCCGTTGTAAGTACGCAGTGGAAACTATACAGGATGAGGAACAGCAACAGGCAGTCACATTAGCTTATCACCAGGGGAAAACCAACCACCGAGGCGTGAACGAGACACTGCAGGCATTACGTCGAAAGTATTTCTGGTGGGGCATGAAAAAATCCATCCAAGAGGTCATAGGGAAATGCGAGGTGTGTATGCGCACGAAATATGATCGACACCCCCCCAGAGGGATTCAGGAAGAGACACCGACGGGGAATATGCCACTACAGGACCTCCAGATTGATACATTTACCTGGAGAGGGTTCAAGTGGGTCACGGTCATCGACGTCTTTAGCAAGGTAGCTATGGCACACCAGGTCATGGACAAGTCTGCCAACGCAGTTGCGGAAGCCCTACAAACCTGGGTGCAGTTCTACGGGGTCCCCGAGAGGATCACATCGGACGGTGGTAGGGAGTTTGACAATGCCGCGATTAGGGAGGAGGTGAAACGACTAGGGATTCGTTGGCATTATAACACCCCGGGACATCCTAAGGGTAGAGGCGGCATTGAGCGGTTGCACAGCACGCTGAGTGATCACATCCGGGTGTATCAGGGGGAAAAAGGGTTGGAGCCGGATGTTGCAATGAAGAAAGCGGTAACAGCCTACAACCACTCGATTCACTCCGTCACGGGATTTTCGCCCGTGGAAGTACTATTCGGGATGCGCAGGCCAAGGCGAGATTGCGGGGAAACAACGGTTAATGAACCATTAGTCGAGCAAATCCAGAGCAATAGGGTGGAGATGGAAAAGACGTGGGGAAGAGTAACGGCGAAAATTAAGCGGGAAAAGGAGAAGCGGGTAGAGAGGCAGAATGTTCGCGTACGTGACCAAATGGGTGATCTAAAGATCGGGACAATAGTGTACCGTAGAGTAGGGACCAACAGAGGGAAACAATTGTTACGATACGAGGGTCCATTCAGAGTGATTGCTATTAGGGAGCATAATCTACTAACGATCGAAAGCGTTAATGAACCTAGAAAGAGGAGAACGGTTCACATTGAACAATTGAAGCTCCCAATGATAGAACCGGAACATAAACTAACGGATTCGTAGTACCCTCACCACGTTATAACAAATATGTTTTTTTTGGTTGTCTAAGCAAAAATATGGTGTATTTTTTTTTATGTGTAAATAGAATCATAGCAATACAGTAGAGGAAAGTGTATTATTTTTTTTTTCTTCTTCTCTGTTTTTTTTAGGATTTTAAGAGTTCTGTTTTTGGAAGCAAGTGTTGTGTTTAGTTCTGTTTTTTTTATTTCTTTGTATTATTGTATGTCTCGAGTGAGTTTTACTTTCTTTCAACTTTATACTTGTAAAAACAATTGTAAGGTGTTAAGACTGATAATCGTTAGCTCCGATCTAGGAATATCTAAGTTTCCGAAAAATCCTGTTCGTAAACTGGTGGGGGGGAGATAAAGACCGGAGACCGGCGATATCAGCCTTAATACCGTCCTGAATGTAAATAAACATATGAAATGTATATAAGGAGGATTACTAAAGGAATAAATCAGTATCTTTTCTGAAACCGTGAGTGTTGCATTTCAAGCCCTTTCCTTTCTTTTTTTTTATTGTTAGAGTCCGCCGACGCTTAACTTATATATATATATATATATATATATATATATATATATATATTTTATTTATTTATATTCTATGTAATTTGCACCTGCGCGGCAGCGCATCTAGCATTGGTTGTATTTTTATCGATATACTAGGTCTCTTGGTCATTTTCTTCTTAATCTGGGTCGTTCAGGTAACAGGGAGCAGGAGATAGAAGAACCAGAGGATTGGAGTGATTTTGGATTGAAGAATGAAATGTAGTGTATTTGTCGTGGATGTAGAATTTTACAGTGTATTTGTCGTGGATGTAGAATTAGGTTGGGGTGTTTAAGTCGTTATGTATAGTATTGAAATGTATCAAGGTGTGTTAACAATTTTTCGTAAAATTTTCGATTGTGCTGTTTGTATTTTGTTTATGAAAATGAAAATAGATTTTTATTATCCTGGCTTGTAAATGTGGTGCGAATGTGTTCTCAGAACTCTATTATAAATGTCCTTTTTTGAGACAGATTGTAATATTTACAAAAAAAAAAAAAAATTATCCTGGGACTTTTGTCCCTTAAGGACAAATTATAGATACAGAGGAAATGCCTGTGTGGCCATAAAATTAAATTAAATATTTACAATGCTCATTAAAATAAAAATATTGGAAGAAAAATAAAACAAAACCACTAAATACATAAAGATATATACAATACAAACATGTGAAAATAAAATAACATAATTAAATAAAACCATTTCTGGGGGAACTTAAAAAGTTCTCTTATATACTTTTCATGATCAATCGGTTTGGGAAAGAAGTAGGTGCTTAAAAAGGAGAGATTTAAATGAGGAAACTGATTGCGCATGTCGGATATCGGGAGGGATGGTATTCCAGGTGGAGACGGCTTGAATTATAAAGGACTCGTCAAACGCAGTAGTTCGGTGAGGAGGTGGATAGAGATCAGAAGTACGAGATCTAGTGGGAAGGGATTGAATGGAATATTTAAATTGCAGGCTGTGAAAAATATAGGTGTGTTTGTTTTACAGAATCCCAAAGTTCTGCTCCATATGTCCATATTGGTCTCAGTAAGGCGCTATTTAGATCAGTCGCTTGTTTCGTTAGTTAAGCGTTCTGTAGTCCAGAAGATGTGAGGGTTGGCTATATCGTCTAATAAGTTCTTATCTTTTTAATTTCGTATGTATGTTCCATGTAAGTCTTTTTTTCTAAGTAGAGTCCAAGGTACCGTACATAGTTCTTTGAAGGCACTGGGTTATTAGCAATCGTTACTGGTGGACATGAGGCTTTCCTAAGAGAGAAACTAACGTGGGTGGATTTATTACTATTGATTTTTATTTGCTATTTTTCAAACCACTTTTAGGTATTAAGTGTGAAGTTTGTATTATATTTAATGAGCGATATGATACAATAAAAATATTAATTGATCCTAGGTTGAAATACAGGCAACCAGAATACTGTAATAGCACGGCAACAGTTATGGCAAAATGTTCCAAATGACTTGGACAAGATTATAGTATGACCACACATTCGGTTAAACATTTGCCAAAATTAGTGACAACACTAGGAATGAGATATCGATGGCCCAATATCGATATTAATATCGGCCTATAACTATCGATGCCATCAAAATATTGGAATTAAAATAACAATAGTCGATATTTTCATCGATATGATAAACATTTTTGAAATTTGAATATCAATATAAATATTGATTCTCTAGCACGTAGGCGCATCAATAATATGATGTTTTTCTCTTTAAATTAATCAATGGAAATATCAATTCTTCCATCCCCCTTAGTTAAATTAATTTTCTGGTTCCTGTCCATCTTCATCATCCTAAGCTCCATAAATTTCCATTCAACCAATTATGCCTTTCATTCATTCAGCGAAATGCTAATTTATTTGCATCCTACAAAGATTTCTTTGGCAATTCATGGCCTTGGTTTGAGAAGGTTCTAACTTAATTTTGGGCAAATGGAGTTTACTGATGTTAGTGAGAAGGTTCCCACGCGCATTATTCAACTCTACTTAGGGATGGCCATCCATTATCGATATTATCGAAATAAAGATATGTTATTCTGCTACGCACTCTACATTCTATAAGAAACAGGCAAGATGAGTCTAATTTTTTTTCTATCGATCATATTCATATATAATTCCTAGCCCTTTCCGATAATGATGGTTTTAATTATAATTTTTAAATTAAAATATTAAAATTTCAAAGGGACGATATCGATAGGAGATAATATCGAAGTAGATACTATTATAAATATAAGTAGAAGTAGATGGTAAAATATCGTATGTCAGAAAGAAAATATCGATATTTCTATAGTATCGACTATCTATGGCAATCCCTAGGCTATACTACTCGACCAATTCGGATCAATGGATATTTTGGCGAATGTTTGCCATGTGTGTAGCCATACTGTTAGTATAGAGAACATACTGATTAGTCTAACTTTATTAAACAACTAACACTTAGTAATTAATTAAAATAAAGTTCAAAATTATTCGTTATTCGTTTGAGCGTGGATACTTATTGGCTTCATTAGTTAACGAATCGGAGGCAGTAAAGGCTTTATAAGTAATGTTTTTATTAATTACGTCTATTACAAATGGCATCTAACATACAGAGTAATATACTATGGACATATGGTTTGACTACACGAGTTCACTGCAGGTCTCCTACAGTGAAGAGTGTGACTTCAAGAATGTAACTGCATGAGTAATTAGTACAGAGGATTATGGGGTTTATATACCCAAGAATAGCAAGGGGGTGAAGGGAAGTCGAAAAAGGAAGTTATTGATAGCTAATATTCTTAAGATGAGGTCAGGTGTGTGAGAACATTTTGCCCTTTTGCTGAAATCTGTTATTGTTCCCTAAGTATTGATAATGGACCATGTGTCCAGTCGGTACATTCTAGATAACTATTCCTAAGCTATCAGAGATAGCTTCACCTGGCTTTCTAGGGATGCTTTGTTATTCTATCCTTTGAGTCATGAGAAACGTGAATACAATACATGATTCACCAATTGGCATATTTAACAAATTCGATCATTAAAATAAAAGTTAAATTATTATTATTATTATTTGTTACGGATTAAGTCCATTCTGTAACTATTGATACGGTAGAATGGAAATGAAGTAATTGATGAAATAAATTGTTATAATGGTACTTTAGAGTTACGTATTAAAATAGATATAAAATTCTAAAAAAAGATGGCGCGAATGTAGAACGATTTTCTCCAGAAAACAGTTCTATGGAAATAAGAGAGACTAGTTTTCCTGGTTTATTTACGCCATAAATTAGAGATAAACTATAAAAAATAATTTTAGTTTAATATTTTTATTTTTATTTTAATCCTGTAGCACAATCCCTATCTAGCTACAGCCATCCCTACAATCCTCCCCGGAGGTTAAACCGGCAGTGGCCCCGTGACCTTTTTTAAATATGTATATATTGGAGTACTGGCCAGATTCTCCATTCAATTCCTGAGCGTCTGTTGCTCTAGTAACCTCTATCAGTCTCCACTGGTTTGCATTACCAGTTACGCGGCACTGGGAGTACTGGGACCTCCTGAGGTCCTGCCTTAGCTTCCACATTTGGGGGACAAAGCATGATTCAGTATCCTCAGGGCGGATGTAAATATTGTACGTAGGTGTGCATGTGTTTTATATATTTTAATTTCATTTAGTTTCTCTCTAAATTTTTTTATATTTTTTTTATTACCGATGTATGTTATTTTTATTATTTTACTTTCTACAACTCTCATTCTTTTATCTCTATGTTAGTTATCATTTATATGTATATATTGTGTGAATGTTTAATGTAGCCCTAATATTAATGCCCTCCAATGGGGGCAGAATATATTAATTTTCAAATAATAAAAAAAATGTAATTCAACTATGAATTATACCTGACGGCATGGGAATGGGACTTGCTAATTTCATTTAAATATTTTTATATACATATACATATCAAGATTACTCATTGAAAGAAATGAAGAAAAAAATGCAAATGGTTTTAAATGCACCTCGCTATTAGGAAATAGTAGACCAGGCGGACATGGAATACAGAAGCAATTAATTATTCAACTCTAAATCCTCCACGGCCGAATACGGCAATATGGCTGGACCCGGAGCCGAGGACACTTGCCATAATGACATGTTTCGAAAATACAACGTGAATCAGAGTTCATCGTGATAGTAGCCCAGTTGGCAATGCGGGATAAGCACCGCTGCAATCCACTTTCTATTTATATCTTCCATCCTCCATTAGGGGTCCAGTACCCCACCCAGGAAACCCTTCAATGCACCACCTTCTGTTTTTGATCCTCCTATTTAAACAAATATTTTGGTTTCTAATAAACTGTCATATCGCAAGCATACCGAATTTCCCATATTGAAGAGTTCTAGTTTAGGAAGAATCGGGGAGTAGACCCAGGTCTCCACGTTATTCAGGACAACAAGCTCAGAAAAGTAGAGATGGAAATCAAAGTTTAGTCCTATGGTTTAGAAATAGTTTCCGAATTTATTTATTTGGAATCACAGTTGTGATGGTAAAATTGCTATGGAAACTTAAATAATAATTAAAAATTCGGTTTCGTAATAGAAGGGAACGGAGGTGAAGAACAATTAAGTAATCGAGTACACAACTAATTTTTTATAGCTTGAAAAAATTGTAGAGGAATAAACCAGTGTTTTTTTTTCTTAGTCGCATATAAAGATTCATTACTAAAAACAAAAATTGATATGCACGAAGTCGATTTCTTTCATGATCTGCCAAGGTGTCATATATGTCATGTGTAGTGTTATGTTGTGGAGGGTGGAGAGAGGTAACGCATGGTGAAAAACTCGTGCTCGTCAACCTGATAAACCGACGATTAGAAGTTCAAATCGCGGGAATCTTTAACTCCGGCACATATCCCCCGCCCTCTCCCCTGATCCGGGAAAATCCCGTATAGCCTAAGAGAAATGTTATGTTGAGTAGATATGCAAGTGCCAAACCTGAAACCAAACCTAAGAATCGATGGTTTGTTTTTAAATTTGTTCGATTTTGTCTTGGTTATGAATCTATTTTTGTTAACATTTTCAGTCATTTCTATAATATTTAATTTTTTTTACCAGGCTCATTAGCTATCCGAGCTCTACGCAGCCACTTGTTCACTTAATCCTTGATCTGCCTTTGAGGATAGCATTGGTTTTTCAAACTACTTAAAAGACATTTTTTTTTCAATTTAAATTAAATCCATTTTTCCATAAAATAATATCTTTATTTTTTTCATTCCAATTTTAAAAATAGCATTCGAATTAAATCGGTCTTAAGATAACCCAATGATCCTTTCCAGCCCTCTAAGCTAAGATAATTTTAAGGAAATTACTCACTAAACCGTTATTACAAAATACCTTCCTTTTCAGGGTTCTTTTAATATAAAAAGGAAATAACCTGTGCCTTCTTGTTCTCTTTTTTTTCTTCCGTCCTCCCTCCTCTCCCCCCTCCCCTTCGTCATTATGTTTCTCCTAAGCCTTGCCAATCCTTAAAGTCGATACAGCTTAAGAAGGCAGCGTCCCATCGATTTCTAATACTGAGGACATAGTAACGGTCAGCAATGGTTTTTCCATTCTGCAACACACTGAAAATCAACTAGCAGTGTTCTTAAAAGTGCAAACAAAAAACTGAGTATCTCCATATATATTCTAGCGTAGCCAATTTATTTACACAAATGTGGTATTTGGCTAATTTGATTAATTTCTGAAGGTCCGAACTAAAGGTAACCATGCGTTTGTTAAATGTACGTTTTCAAGACGTTTAGAAGTTGAAATATACTTTAAATTATTGAAAGAAGGCCATTAGTAATGAAATTAGACTTCTTTTTTTTTTTAACTTCTAAAGTAAAATGAGGATTAAATTAGGCGGTGTTTAGAATTTATATGACGACAAACAAAAAAGTTTAGTGCGGTGCGTGTATCACTCAACTTTCACTTACCACTCCACCTTGAATAGAAATATGTTCTTTCAAATTCATAATGAAGTGAAAGAAAAAATTATATTAGATACAATCTATTCATTTAAGACATTTTATTATCCATATGAAATATTGTAACCGTATTCAAAATATTAAAGGATATGCACGAATGTTAAAAAATAATTGCTTGTTGAATGTTCAAATAAATAAAATTAAAAAGGGAATTTTTGTAAAATCTTTCATTTATTTGATTTTCATTATTTATTTGATTTATCAAAAAGATCTAACACGAAACACTCAAAAAAAAAAAAGTTAATATGAGAATATATATATATATTAGTGGATCTCCAACATTTTGCATGAAGGTATTTTTTAAAAATTATGTGTAAGCGAAATATGTGAACACTCAATCTAACAAAAAATAACAAATAAAAAAGCCGTGTAAAGATATGCCCAGTTTAAATGGAGGAGGATCGGGAAAAGTCGGAAGCCCTCGGATTTTTCCGATTTAACAGTTTCTATCTGTGACTAACCCTTGTTTCATAGGTTTTTAACCTTAAATAAATTTACTATAATTAGTGATTATAGATCTGATATTATATTTAAATTTAAATATAAACGGATTCAAGACAATGACATTGTTTAAGATAATATTTCATTGTACTTGTGTGAAAGAAGAAGTGAAATATAAAAATATTTCATGGGTACGTTTATAACTTGAAATATATTTACTGTAGTTTAATAACTCTAGATCTGATAGCATATTTAAATAATTAGATATCTATCGTCCGTTTTTTCCGAAAAATCATTATGTAACCTTTTAGAAAATTAAATTAGTGAATAAATTGATAAATTTTCCTTTTGCGATATTCCATCAGAATCCTCTTACAATCAGTGTGACAACGTTTGACAGACAATCCAAATCTCTTAATTCCGTTTTAGTAAACTTTGCAATGGAAAATAACAATTTAATAACTAATAGTCCTACGATCCATATTCAACGGATCGTACAATCGATAATCAACCGGTGATATAATAAATAGGTTTTTTGTTATTTTAATAGTATTTATGATTTGATAGCTGCAGTCTTTTATCTTTAGCTCAATTAAAAATTAAATTAAAAAAGGTTATAATAGCCCAACATGGCCAGAAAATAATTTCTATTCAAAGTTGAACGGTAAGTGAAAGTTGTGTGTTACTCGCACCAGATTTTTTAATTACTAGTTACAATCTCAAATGGTTAATTATTTAAAATAAAAAAAGTTAAAAGTACTTTAGAGAAAGAAAATTCGGCATTAGGCCGTATTATATTATTTTAGTGAAGATAATATCTGCCTGATATTAAAAGCCACTTAATTCTGCATCAATATAACGAGTTTAATAAAAATAGTTTGAACCGTTTTCGAAAAATTGTAAAAATGTATAAACTCAATAATATAAAGTGCCTCTTTCAGCTAGACCATTTTGGTAAAAAAAGTTGTTGTAATATCCCAGGTATAAATTATTTCGTTTTCGTACAACTTTGCGTGTTTAAGCTAGGATGTTCACACACAACACAAATCCAAAGACCATCTTGCGGATCTTGATTTTTTGGACTAAGTGAATCAAAACATGTATTCTTCGTTGTTTTATGAAAAATTAGGATCCCTAATTTTTCACAATCGCAACTCTATCCAACTATATGTTTCGTGTATAGGTAAGCGAAAGTAAAAAAACTACTCAGTTTTGTTAATATCTGCCAGCAATTTAAAGTATTTCGCCCTACTAAGGTTCCATAACTATTGATTGGGCAGGCTCAGAAAAGCTTGTCGCTCTTGGAGTGTTCCAACTCTCTTTCAATAGCTTCTAATGAAGGTGCCAGCCGAAAAGGAACAAATTGGGTTACTCCCCGACGTTCTAGGTCCATTCTTATCTATTCTATCACTTTTATATTTTATTGTAATCTAATGTAAAAGTATCATTACACAAATCCTAAAAATAAGATGTCCACAAATATATTGAAAACAAAAAATGATGATCAAAGTTGTACAATTAACAAAATCTTGTTTATAAAGATATAGACAATCTTTGACAACTTTACAATCAAAGTTCTCCATACTATTTGTGGAAAAAAAATCGATTACTCGTTTATTGGTTACGTTTATAGTCTTTGGTACAGACCCCTTTTTATCAAATTATTAACATCCGGCTGAAACTTCAAAGACAAGAAAAAAGGTGGCCTTTAAGAATATTGAGCCGATTGGCCTATATAAACTCGTTATTTTGACAATTTGGGGTGTAGGTCACGCTAAACGGCTCGATATTTTGGAAGGCCTCCCTTATTCTCGATTTCATGATCAAATTATTATACGATTCAATTGGGAAGCAAATGGGTGTTCATTATTTTTTTAGTACCTAATTAAATAGACAAAGTATACCGATCTCCAGATTGAAAATGCCCCCATTCCGAGTATTTTTGTAAAAATAATATTTGTCGGTTACGATGAGCTAAAGCTATTTACAAAGTTTTAGGCGGATATTAATAATTTGATAAAAAGTGGTCTGCACCACGGACTATTATATTTTGACACCTATTCTCTCTAAATGGAAATACGATTCCCAATTATTAATATCCGCCTGAAACTTCGTAAATAGTTTCATCTCATCGTAACCTACAACTATTTTATTTACGAAAATTCTTGGAATTGGGGCGTTTTCAATCTGGAGGGGGGCAAACTTTGTCAATTTAATTAATAACTAAAAACTCGTAAATACACATTTG
The DNA here is from genome assembly GCA_928085145.1 of Nezara viridula. Lineage (NCBI taxonomy): Eukaryota > Metazoa > Arthropoda > Insecta > Hemiptera > Pentatomidae > Nezara > Nezara viridula. The sequence goes on along the minus strand of OV725081.1, from coordinate 68,067,549 downwards.
CTTTCTACTTGGATCGTAAGATAATTTGATCACAAAGTCGAAAAAAAGATGGCCTTCAAAAATATTGAGCCGTTTGGCGCGACCTACACCCCCAAATTTTCAAAATAAAGAGGTTACATAGGACAAACTGCCCAATATTTTTGTAGGCCACCCTTTTTATCGATTTTGTGATCACTTTATCTTACGATCCAAAGTAGAAAGCAAATATGTATTCACGAGTTTTTTCAAAATTCGTATTTTCAAAATTTCAGTACCTAATTAAATAGACGAAGTTTGCCGACCTCCAGATTGAAAACGCCCCAATTCCGAGAATTTTCGTAAATAACACATTTCTAGGTTACGATGAGATGAAGTTTCAGTCGGATGTTATTAATTCATAAAAAAGGGGTCTGTACCACGGACTATAAGTTAGACTGGATGACAGAGCATAAAGTAACCTTCTGGAAGAATAAAAAAATTGTATAGAACCAAAAATAACATTTCTTCAATTGTATGTGATGTCCTTTGTAAAATTCATCTGGAGTTAGAAATATATTTAAAAAAATAAAATAAATAAAACAGGGAGTGAAGCTCAAACGAACAATTATTCCTTATGTTTTGTTTCCATCGTTAAAAAAAACCTACGGATTGAAAAATAACAGCAATTTACAAGTATCATAAAAAATATATACAAATGTGTAAATTCTCTTCGGATTATTCTTAGCATTGTTTACAAACTTTTATTTTTTAATACACTGCGTTTAAAAACACTGTTGATATAATGAATAAAAAAATTGCTGAATTTAACAATTTATAAGTAAGAAGAAATTTCAAATATCGAATAAATTACATTTTTTCGTAATAATAAAAACATACAATTTGATACAACATTCCTACTTTATTTCTTTTTCTACACCTACGTTTCAGCCCTTAGGCCATTTTCAGGGAAGAAACCTTTGATAAATAAAAACACTCATCACAGCCTAATTACACTTGCTCATTAATTATTTAATCATTAATTTCTTGCTATATATTTACAAACCTATTTAATTTTTTTTCCATGATATTTACAATTGTATTAAAAAAATATATCTGATAAATTAGTACAAATGGATATAACAACATGAAACACTTGTTGAGAAACTACGCACTGGTAGCGCTCTAATAATATGTCTACATTACATTGTTTCTTAACTCAATGCTGTGTTAGGGAGGCGAAAAGGAAAATATAGTGTCAAAAACCAAATGATAATGAGTTTTATTGAAGATATGGATTAAAATATCTCAGAAACTAAAAATCGGACCTGCATACTTTAAGCGTGGGAGATGTTCAGCATTTCATCCTCTTCATAATGAGCTAATATTTATAATTTGTATTTCATATTATTAATCTCGCTTTGATGATGTTTTCATTATTTGATGTATCGTGAGCTTTAGATCACACACCTTAGTTTTATTTTTATTTTTCTATTATTAAATGAATTAAAAATTTTAACTCAAAGTTTGTATACTGCATCAGCACTATATAAAATATAAACCGTATCGTTAAAAACATAAAAATTAATATATATATATATATATATATATATATATATATATATATATATATATATATATATATATATATATATATATATATATATATCAGAATAAAATGAACGTATATTGAAGTGGTGTAAAAATGGCGTAAGTGACAGATTTCATATAGAAGTGTTACTTGATGGAAGGAGCTATAAAAAAATATTGAAGATTTTCATCAATAGGCGCCAGGAAGGACCACGAGATGACGTGACGGGAAACTAGAATGCCATTCAAGGAGAGATCGATGGGATGATAACATCTTGGAAGTAGGATTCAAAAGATATCTCGTCGAGCAGTTTATATTTATAAGAGTAACATAAACATCTGCACTATTCTCCTATCTATAGACTGCAACGAAGAATAAAATCATACCTTTCTCACAACGTTGAGCGATAGTATTCAGAACTATTAGTTCCCCGACAGAAATATAAATCAATGATGTCCAGAAGTTAAGTTTAAAAGTTTTGGATAAAATTGGAAAAGACTTAATGCTTAGGTTTGATAAAATAGATTAAGTGAAATGCACAAAATATTCTATGAAAAAAAGGCAATGATACTCCTTTATTCCTAAAAAAAAATAATTGAATTGTTTTTAGTACTACAAGAACAGGTTCGACTGTTCTTCAGAACTAATCAACCTTGCCGCGATATTTTTATTACCGTTCGCGGGAATTAATAACACAAAAAATGATAAAAACAAATAAAATAATTAATAATAAATTAAAATTAATAAGTGCAGGCCGTACTCGACTACTTATACCACTACTGCGCGGGTTCGATTCCCGCATGGAGACGTTAACCCAGAGATTCATAGAGAGATGAGCGGTAACCCCTGTGTCTTTACACAATAGCTCCTGGTTGGAGATTATATATAGGGCTGATAATCCCGCATGTCATAAAAAAACTGAGTGACAGATTGTACAAAAGAATGTTAACCATCCTTCGGGAAAATTCTTAATGAAGAGGGAGTGAATTGTGATCCCGATTAGTAAACTAGGTGCTCCCTGGTTTATATGGTTATATCTTGAAGACCAAACGATCACTACTGCCGCTTATAACAGCCCCCAAGAACTGCTAAAAAAGACTCATGACGAAAAAGTCGAAGTCAACAGGCGTAAGAAAAAAAAAAATTAAATTAAAAAAATATTTATCCTAATCACCATAAAAATTCAGATTCGAGCCCAAGATATTCCTTGCGAGATAAAAATCAAGGATCGAGGAGAAAGCAAGGATTAAACCGAGAGGGTTCGAAAACATTTAGAAAAAAATCCGTTCATTACGCATAATTTTATTCTATTAGAAATAAATAAAGGTATATTTGTGTTCTGGAACATTTAGCCTCCTTGCAATAATAAAAAATAGCACGTAAAAATATCATAGCAAGCGTTATAATATCATTTTCTCGATTGCATTGACAAAAATTAAATTATAAATGAAAGAAAAATTAAAACATAGAGTAAAAAGGTATATAATTCTAATTGTGATTGACACTCAAAATTGAAATGAATACAGATTAGGAAGATATATTTACACATGGACATGTCTTCTTTACATGTTTTTTTTTATTAATTATTAAAATTTACAACTGTATTAAATGATTTAAATACAACATTTAATACAACATTTAAATACAACAAGTAAATATGAAATAACTAACATGAGATGTACAACATGAAGAGAAACTACCCATCGGCAGCACTCCAATTATATTTCTATATTAGCAGATCCCGATGCCATCTTCTTTTCAGACGCCTCAGAGGGTTATAAGGAGTAGAAGAGGAAGCATGGTTGCAAACAAGAGGGTTTGGATGGTTCAAAAGTTTGTTATGGAAGGATAGGTATCGGGATTAGGCCAAATCGGAAACATTAAGGTCATTATGGATGATTTCATTTGTGACAAAGTAAGGAGCATTGAGGATTTTACGAAGGATTTTGGATTGTAAGGATTGGATACGAGAAGAATTCGATGGTTTAATAGAGCCCTAAAAATCAATTCCGTAAGTCCAAGTAGGTCTTATTATTGTCATATATATAAGTCGTTTGTAATTGATTGAAAGATTGGAGCGTTTGTCTAATAAGTGTTGGAGTGGTCGGAAACGTCGAGCGGTTTCTTGTCATGTAAAGTATTGGATGAGGACTCCATGTGAGTCGTTTGTCCAGGTGGAGTCCTAGGTAACGGATTTGTTCAACTGGGATAAGTGGAGAATTGTTAAAGGATACTGTAGTACAGGAGGTCATAGGTTTACGACGCAGGGTAAAGGTAATTTGATGGGATTTATTGGAATTTATTTTAATTCGCCAGTTCTTCACAAATTTTACTAACTAAATAAAATTAGCATACAGTACCTAGATAGTAAATGGCAACTAAAGAACTAACAAAAAGTTGTTTTCTCTTTCAAGGATCTTACAAGGAACTGATAAAATTCCTTGCTTGGAGTGGACGAGTTCTAAAATTAAAGGCGTCCTTTAAATATAGAAATTTATTTTGAGTAGATCTTGTTTGACCATGAAAGAGAAGGATAAAAACAAATGGACTAGACTGGAATATCAGAAGAATTCGATGTGTTTCTTGTTTTGATCCGCCGGCAGCCATGCCTAACGATTAGTGATAAGGAAATATCCAGAGCTTAGTAGCTGAACTAAATATATCCGAACAAGGTTGTGAGTTTGACACAGTTCCCGGATCCGAACGTATTCTAAAGAATTTTTCCCTAGGCAAACGAGTCTGCAACATGGGCATGCAGCGAAAACGAAATAAAGGCCAGGTGAAGTGTAGAATCTCATTAAGTGTGTTGTGTATATGTGTTGTGATGTCTTGGAGTGAGTAATTATCTCTAGTTGATGTGTCTTACTGTACATAAGTATTACTACGTTAATGATCATTTATTTTATTTGTATTTACCGTTGCCTATCTATTTTTCTATTGTAATTTATCTATTTATATATTTCTATTTGTAAAATAAAGTAATTCACGGTTTTTGTTGAATAGAAAGTGATAACAAAAATATAATTTGCTTAATTAATTAACGATTCCTTCACATATAACTAGACAAAATTTACTTCAAATGAAAATAGAGTGACTCGTTATTAAAACCATACAAAGAGGAATTTTGAGCGGATAAACTAAGCTTTGGTTAAAAAAAAAAAAAACATGATTTTTTTTGTTGTAACTTCTTTATTGAAAAATATTACAATCTGTCTCAAGGACATTTATAATATTGTTCAGTGATAACATTCACACTCTATGTACAATAAATAAAATAAATTATACTGAAAAATAATATACAATAAATAAGAATAAAATAACCTAAAAATAAATAAATAAAATGAACACATACATACCTATATACAATATTTACAATCTGGCGAGGGAACTCCAAACCAGACTTGTCCCTCCAACTATGGAGGGAAAAGCATTACTCCAGGAGATCCCTGCACTTCTCTCTCAACCGCGTCACTGGGGTTAAACCCAGTGGAGATTGAGTGAGTGGAGAATCTGGCCATTGTCAGAACTCCAATATTTATAAACTATAAAAGGTCGCGGGGCTACTGCCGTTTTAACCTTCTTGGAGGATAATAGGGATGGGTGGATAGGAATTGTGCAAAGGAATTTGGACGATGGGTAAGGTTCTGGTGAAATTTGGAGAATTTTGCTGGGATAAGGTCTAGGGCAAATGGGATATTAAGGTCATGGTGTAGGATTTTGTTGATTACATAGAAAGGAGCATCGACTATTGTTTGAAGGACTTTGGATTGGAAGGATTGGATGCTTTTGATGTTAGAAAATTTTGCCGTTCCCCACAGTTCAAGTCCGTCAATCCAAGTAGGTTTCAGTATTGTCTTGTAGATAAGTATTTTATTTTCAATAGAGAGTTTCGATTTTCTATTTAGTAGTATGTATAGTTGGCCGTACCGTCGGTTAAGTTCCTTTTTTGGCAGGTGACAAAAGAAAAAAAAAACAAAAAAAAAAAACATGGATTATTGGTAATTTTTTTATCACCTACCAAAAATATAAAAGATTCTCCACTTATAGAAAAACGTACTAAAACTTTGATTTTTTTTTCGATTACCTTTGATGTATTATAATAAAGTTAAATACACTTTTTATTTATAAAAAAAAAATAAAAAAAATACAAATATTAATAAACTATGGCTTTTACCTAGTCTCTATTATAGAAGTTGATTCGCATTTATAGTGACCACCTATAGGAACAAAATGCTTATATTTAACCTAATCCAAATACTTATATTTCACGAAAATAATTCAAATAATCAGTTCCAATCAAATTCAAGCAAGATCCTTTATTAAAAATGGATTGGAAACATTTAGTTGCTCGCTTATTAATACGGATTTTTTTAAATAATAATAATTAACACATTTAATTTGTAATGTAGTGAGGAATGCCAATTGACTTTTTTGTTGTATTTTTTTTTTCCATTTGACATTGTCTGGAGAAAAAGTAAGGGCATTCTCACAGCTTCTCCCTCTGAGAAATATGGACTTTTTTGGTCCCATGAATTATTAAAGCAGCTGCCAAGTTTCTGGATTACTCTGAGTAAAGTTTTCGTTTAAGTGGACTTCTCCCGGCTTTCATGCTCCACCTAAAACGTCGTTCGTACTCATTTTATATGCCAATCCAAACCACCTGTCTCATGGATCATTAACCACCATCGATCCATAAACGAACTTTCAGAGTACGAAACATTATTTTGAAAATAAGCATTCTACTATTCAAAAATATAATCCGTTTTTTTGGTTTGTATGAGCTAACTAATATAAATACTGGACAGATTTACACGCATTTTATTGCACAATGATTCTCATTTTACTGTTAACGTTATTATCAATTTAATCCCTCGATCTGACTAATAGGAAGAAAGTCAAAATGTTAATAACCGTGTTTATAGAGTTTTATATGTATACTTATCATAATAATATTGGTTTTATCCTTCTTTTGCCATCGAATCGAATAAATATTGGCTATTGCATTAATATAGTCAAGAGGAACAAGAATGAAGACAAAATGAAGCAGAAGATGTAGCATTACAAAGAAATAAATCATAATATATGTTTATATATGAAATCCCGTTTTTCATTTGAAACCTTTACCACAGCTTCCATAAGCATTATTTTTCTTTTGGTTGAGTAACACCTTTGGACGATTGGGTTTTGATGAAATATGAATTTTTTATTTGATAAACTAAAAATAGTTAATCGTATTAATTCTTTGTTTTGGGCAATGATGACTTCCAATTAAACAACAATTGAATTTATTTATTGTATTTCCAAATTACATGTTAACGTTTTGGGATATTTACTCCCATCTTCAGAATTCTAATTCCAATGTTTTTTTGTTGATTCATGGCTAAAAAATTGAGTTAAAATATAGTACATGTTATAATACATGTCAGAATTGGGTTGTTACATTAAATTTGTAATTACCTTAAATCTAATGTGCTTCATTGTCAGGTTCTAAATTCATGTTATAATAAATTAAAGTATATAATATCCAGAGCATTATCATGCTTTTAGACCAATAATTGGGTGTCTGACATGGTGAATACAATTGACGTTTGGATATGACTGTTTATTTTTATACTGTTGTTGTTAATTTTTTTTTTATGTAGCTGCAATTTCATTTTTATTAAATTTTAATTCTGTTTAATTTGTCAGCATAATGTTTTCCTAAATGTTTGGTGCCTGTTTTATAATTTACTGTTGTTCTATTGTTTTTTGTGGTGTGTATGGCTTCAAGTAATTTTCTATTGTTGTTTTTTGGTTCTGTGCCTAATATCTGTGGTTTATTGAAGTTTAATTTCTGTTGTAATTTTATGATGTGATGTGCTAAAGCTGTTGTGTTTATGTTTTTTTTGTATTTTTACAGTTAGTAATGTGTTGTGAAATTCTGGTCCCTAATTGTTTGGATATTTCACCAATGTAGATTTCGGGCCAGTTTTGACAATTTGATTTATAAATTACATTTTTCTTGTTTATTAAGTCTAGAAGTCATCATTGCCAAAAATAAAGAATAACATACAACTTCCAAGAAAAAAAGAAGTCATCATATTAAGTTTTTCATAGTTAATTTAGATCGATTAGTTACTTCAAGTATTAGATACATTGAAATTAAAAATTGAAATCGTTTGGGTATATTCAGTGACTCCGAATTTTCGAGAACTTTGAAGATATTTATCACTTAATTCTTTGAAATAAATATGTGAGATTTAAAAAACTAAATTTCTATTTGACTATACGATTGGAAGCGATATGTTTAAATATGTAAATTCGCTCCAAAGTTATTTCTGCCATTAATGTGTTCTGTTCGCCGTAGTGGACTGAAATATATGCGAACTTCATCATTAATTGGTCGGGAAATTGGAACATAAAAAGTTATAAGGTTTGTTTTTCCTGGACTGGGTAGGTATGTAATTAGTTGCAGGTGATATGTTTCCCCACTGGGCCAAAAACGAGTCCTGCCTTTTCCATTGCAGATTGGATTTTTGTTGGCAATGGCACAGAAACATTGACTTTTAGATTAATTGCTTCATACTCATAATTATAATATTTACTTCGATGAGCATGAAACAATTTAATATTTTATACTTCTGTTTAATACTTTGCACTTCATTATTGGACTTATATAAGCATTATATATACTTAGAATCACTCCCTTCTTAATGCAAACGACGTGAAAATGCTTGAGCCTCTTCAAGCAATCTGCACCACACTGTTTCATTCAGGTACTTTAAACCGTCTTTATAAGCTCTGCAAAAACACGAAAATATGGTGTGTCCACTCAAATGACTTTCCTACCTATTTCAGAAAAGTTTTTATATGTCCATAAAGAAACAAAAACCAAATTAATTAGATTAACTTTCCTGAAAATTGATCAAAGAAAAGATTTGAGTACGATTTATTAGATAAACTAAAGAAATATAAAACGGCTTAAGGTAGATTAGTGGAAAGATTTCAATACCCTCTAATATTGCTGATCAAAAACTTATTGCCCTAGCCTAATTTTGTCACACAATAATTTCTGTTAAAAGTGGTAGAAATAGTGAAGCGGGCAACAGATTTTCTTACTTTCACTTAGTTATCTGTAGGTAAGGATTTTACTTCTGTATAAAAAACAAATCTAGTGTGTCCACTCACACGACTTTCCTACCTATTTCAGAAAAGTTTTTATATCTTTATATATGTTCATAAAGAAATAGCTAAACATGTGTTTTTCGGACTCAGAGGGCTCTGAAACTTATAGATCCGTCGAAAACCGCATATCGCAAAATAGAATACGCTGTATCATCGCTAAAACTGGTTCGATTCTGGTTCTCGATTTTTTTTTTGTTTTGTTGGTAGTTTAATTACCTTTCAAATGTTTCATTATAAATTTTACCATAGAATATATACTTAGCGAGTTAGGCCCCTTTCTTTTCTTTATAACTTTTTTTTCTGTATTTTCTAGGGAATTTAGTACAAGTACAAAAATTGAAAGGACAATTATTAGAACATTATAGGAAAGTAACAATTAAATCGTTAGAGCCGTTTTCGCGTTACAGTCTATAGAAAAACAAGTTTTTCATTTATTGTGCTATTGGGAGCATCCAATTTGTGTCAGGCATCAGTAGTCAAAACCCTACAAAATAAAAAAGCAACAAAATCGGTTCAGTAGTTCCTAGAAAATCTTGGAACAGAAAGACAGACTGACACGACAGACAGACACACAGACAGATAAACCAGTGGCTAAAAATGTGTTTTGGGAATCAACGAGCACGTATAGATCCGTCGAAAACCGCATATCGGAAATTTGAACCGATTGCAATACTTTCCATATCTAGTATAGGTAGGAAAGTAATAGAGAATTTAATTTCAGGTTTCACCGATATATATATATATATATATATATATATATATATATATATATATATATATATATATATATATTGTATAATAGTGATTATTTTAGTATAGTATAGAATTAATATTGTATCTGATGAGTTATGTGGAAAAGGAGGGAAAGAATATATATATATATATATATATATAAATGTTTGATTGAAGTATAATTAAGTGCTTTGTCCAAAAAATGATTGATGAGTACGCTGTGTACTGAGCAGCCCTATTTAGTAGGGCAGTACTGCTTTAAATAAAGTATTTCTCTCTCTCTCCCTCTCTCTCTGTTATTATCATTTGGAACATCCGATCGTAAAAAAATCGTATTTTACATAATAAAGAAATGACGTTGGGTGTGTTGGTAGAAACTAGCACGTAATTTAAACAAATGACACATATCATATGCAATACTAACTTTGGATATCTAATATATCATGCGATATATTCTTACAAATATAATGTTGTTATCAATATAATTCCTGATGGCGTGAATGGAGCTGCAGGTTGTTATGAAGTTATTAACTTGCAATTTACATAATTCGGCAAGCTCCTTTCATGCGTAGCAAACATTAATATAATTCCAACAGGATTAATTAATCTTATCGGAGACCTCAGGGGATCCATGTTGTTAATGCTATCACATCAAACAGCTTACTATGGATAGCTTCAGAATGGAATTGTGTAATTCTTCCATCATCGTTTTGGTATGCTCGACATATGATCAGTTGATAAATACTCCAACAGATAGAATATGACTAAATTCAGTTCCTATTTTTTTTTTTTTTTTTTTTTTTAAGAAATCAGGAAATAGTATGAATGAAGGAAATGAAACTTTATTAACGAATAACTTTACAAGTATAAATTTCTTTAGATTAGTAGACTCATAATTATTTGAAAGTTTACTAAATTTTCAACAAAACAAAAAAAACACAACTTTGAAATGAGACCATCATTAGTCAAAATACAGCCTATAGTGATGTAATTAGGTTTTGGTTTGGTTTTTTTTTATTTTTATTTTTTTTTATTATTTCAATGGAATTTACAACTGTATTACATAGAGAATACAATAAGTAAATGAGAAATTTGTAACATGGCATGTACAACATGAAGAGAAACTACCCTGGTAGAACTCAAATTGGTTTGGTTTAAGTTCAGTAACGCCCAACTGAGAAAAAGAAAATTATTTCCATTATCACATAATACATTGTTTTAACTTATTTCTATATTATATTGACAATTGTTCACTGATCAATATACTATGCGAATTATTCGCAAGGGCCAATTAGTAGTGTATAATAACTAAAATAGTTTAATAGTAATTAAATTTCCTTTTGTATAATGAAAATAATAATAAGTTGTATTGGTTTCATTTATTATGAATTAAATTTTGATCTCTTCCCTTTTTGGCGTGGGTGATTGTGTGTACGACTATGTATGTTAAGGATAGATTTCTAGTGATTCATTCAATATTGATTTTCTTGCATAATATTTTGTACTTATTTTTTTATGTTTAAGTTTAATTGTTTTTTTTTACTATCTAGTAATAATTTATCTTTAAAAAATATTATTGATAAATGTTAATAAATTGATAGGTAATATTTTTTGTTTTTCTTAATTTATATGTTATTTTTTACTATATATTATATTTTATGTATCCGTCATGTTAGTTCGAAAAACATCCCCATATTTTCTAAGGTTAAAAATCACGATATGTTTCCTGAGATTACTATATTGATTTAACTGAAAACTATGACCTGATACAACGTTATTTACAATCCTTTAATATGCACTAGCTCTCATAGTATTATGTAAGTGAAATGCCAGCAATTTACCTCAGATTCTATACTATTTGGGAAATATTCCATTAAAAAATAAAATGTACTAACTTTCAAAACTTAGGATTGAAAGTATAGAATTTACAATATTAAGGCCAAACATGATTTATCTATAACTATAATTCAGCCTCCTTCAGTGTCACATGCCACGCCCTGATGAAGACCTGCAAGGTGCTTTGAAACGTCGGCGTAGTTAAAAATACTATATTTTAAAATTTAGTATATATTTGACTCCCCCCCCCGACCAATTCCTTCATATATAACTATAAATATTTATCTATAAGTATTTCCTGGCATTCCTCTTTCAAATCATCCAATCCCGCCGACCTTCATAAATTTCCATGCTCCTTCAATTCAAATCCTCTGTTCGTTCCCGCAATACTCGTTCTCGATCTGATTTATACATCAGGGCCCACTGAACCGCTGCTTTCGACAGATCGTTCATTATCCGATCCTCATCCCTCCTCACATCCGTCAATCCAATACCTTTCCTACCTTTAAATCCCGCCTGTTCAATAATTTCTTATCCATCCAGCCCCCATAAAATTGTAAATAGATACCACTGTAAATATGTACATAAATTATCAGATCGTTATTCATTAATTTTACTTTATTTTCATTTTTTATTATTAAATGATTTAAGTTAGAAAGTAACTAATATATTTTTTATTATCATCATCATCATGTGTGGCACGACATCCCGTTACCGAGACTGGGCCTCCTCCAAGAGCCTCCGCCAGTTGGCTCTGTCTTCTGCTGCAGCTCTCCAGTTCAGTACACCAAGCAGGGTTCTCGCATCATAGGCCACGTTGTCCAACCACCTCGTCCTCGGCCTTCCTACCCGTCTTGCGAGGTGCAGCTCCTCCATCATTATTTTCTTGGGTATCTCAACGGTGCTCATTCTGGCCACATGCCCTGCCCACCTTAGTCTGGCCAGTTTAATATAGGTGACTACGTCGATGTCTGCATAGAGAGAACTGAGCTCCCTATTTTTTCTTTTCCTCCAGACATCACCCTCCTTTACTGGACCATAAATCCTTCTGAGGACTCCTCGCTCAAACACACTCAGCTTCATCTCATCGTTTTTGGTCATCGTCCAAGCCTCTGAGCCATATGTCAATACAGGCCGAACAAGAGTCTTGTATATGATCAGCTTGGTCTTCTTTGAGAGGTACCTACTTCTTAAGAGTCGGCCAAGTCCAAAGACACATCTATTGGCAGCCGTGATCCTTCTTTGTATTTCTTGAGCCATGTCATTTTTGCTATTAATTTCAGACCCAAGGTATATAAAACTTTTCACTCTCTCAAACTTAAAATAACCTACCTCAAATGGAGAGTTCAGATCCATCTCACCACCAACTCTCATATACTTAGTTTTCCTCTCGTTGACTTCTAGACCAAGTGGTCTTGCAGCTGCTTCAAGGCCTATAAACGCTTCTCTGAGAGCCTGTTCAGACCTACCTATTATGTCAATATCATCAGCAAATTTTTTATTATGAATATTTAATTAATCTGTATTTCTTTATGTATCTCTGAGGCTCCTTAGCCCACATTTCTACCCTTCTGTATTATTCTAAAGGGACTCGTCCCAGAATAAATAAAGTATTATTATTATTTTTATAATGATCTAGAGATGGTCGACCGTGATATGATATGAGAAGGAGTTGATCGGGGGGTGCGGTCAAATAAATACTAAATTATACAAATAGTATTATTTAATTTTTTGCCGACGTTTCGACCCACTTTGCAAGTCTTCATCAGGGCTACAAAAGATACAAAACAAGTGAAAATAAAATTAAATTAAATATTTTATTTTCACTTGTTTTGTATCTTTTTTAGCCCTGATGAAGACCTGCAAAGTGGATCGAAACTTCGGCAAAAAAATTAAATAATACTATTTGTATAATTTAGTATTTATTTGATTGCACTCCCCGATCAACTCCTTCTCATATTATTATTATAAATCGCATATGACGATTAGTTCAAATAGCCACTGTATATAAATTGGAGCAAGCTTCTGGTGGAAATTCTCATCATGGCCAACTCATATAAGTTCGTAATTCAATCTTAGTGCTAAGAAAATGGGGGGAGGAGGGGAGGAAGTACGACGCCTGATTAAATTAGTTAGAATTTTCCTTTAGCGGTGAAACCTCTGAGAGTTGGTAACTTTGGCTGTAATCATTTATTTATAAGAAAGAACAATTTGTTTTTCTTCCAATTTTCCCACTTACCCAGAAGTTGGATTAGCTTGTCAAATGCAACGTAGAAAATATTAAGAGGTAATTCTTTCTTTTTCAGTTCTGATAATGTGTTTCTGTTAACTAAAACTCAAAATAAGTTATTTAGGGTTTTATGTTTGACATGTATAAACCGATAGATCAGCTATTTAAAAAATGCATGCTCTACGATTTCATATTGAAAAGATTACGTTATGAGATTAAGGATTGATTAAGCTCAAACCTAAGTTACCTACATAAATAAAAGTATTTTTTATTAGGATAACAAAGACAAATAATTGCATTATGTTAATGTACCTGCAGACTTATTTTCAAGCTTTCTTTCTATTATTATAGCTAAAGCAATGCTCACGCTCTTAAGCAGATTTTATGAATAAACATAATACTCCTGCTGTGCATTGCCATTGAATGCCTTCATATTTCCTAGACGATTTTATTAGCAGTAAGATACAGTTGTTGCCACGGATAAATTTATGTCTAGTTGTTAAACTGATTTCACAAGCTATAACTGACTACAAAGTTTCTCACCCCTCCATCTCAGGTTTTCAGCCTCTATCAATTCAAAAATACGTCCATACATACAGCCTATGGATAACACTGAATAAAAGCTATTTTATTATCTTTAATCATATCTGTATTTATCATGAACATGCATACGGGATGGTCCGCGGTAGAGACCCCTTTTTAACAGATTATTAACATTACTGTTGCCCAAATGTGAGACCGAGGCGAGTCTTGGTCTTGCAAATTCATTCTTGGTATAGGTCTTGATCTTGCCCAAGACTCTCATAACAGTCTTGCAGTTACCTATTAGCTTATTACTAGAGAGAAATTACTGTCTTTTTTTAGATGTGAGAAACCTAACTAAGTCTGAATGAAAAATTAGAAGAGTTTAATGCGAAAGTATATTGGTTACACCGATTCTTTTCATATAGTAACTAAAATTGTCAAGTATTAGTAACTATTTTGCCTCAATTTTTATTTTAAAAAATCGATTTTTTTACCAGTCTTGGTCTTGGTCTTGCAACAGATAGGCGGTGTTTGTCTTGGTCTTGCAAAGTGCAAGACCAAGACCTATTTTGGGCAACACTAATTAACGTCCGTCTAATAAGTTTTTTAAGTTTGTAGGTTCGTCTCCAAATTGTAAATATTCCTATTAACTTTTCTTCTTTTAATCTTAATTTTTAATTTTAATGATGTTTCAATTTTTCTTATAGTAATTTTTAATATTTAAATTGTACTTTTTAACTTTTCCTCTTTTAATATTAATTTTTTTTAAATCGTATTTTTAGATTATATTCCTGTCATTTATCTGTCTTTGAAATGAAATGAAATGAAAAATTATTTTATTCTGGGACTTATTTTTAACTTTCTAAACTTTAAATTGTATTTGTTAGCTGTAGTTTTGTTATGTATGCCTATGTTGTAGTTGATCCAATAGTAATATAGGACAAAAATGACGCAGGTGATTGAAGAGCCCAAAACATTTATAAATAAATAAATAAAATAAAGGTCCGTCTATCTGTTCGTGAATGGTTTCATCTTCTCGTAACCTACTACTTTTTTATCTACGAAAATACTCAGAAACGGTTTATTATTACATTAATTAATTTAATGAGGAACTAAAAACGTGTGACTACCCATTAGCTTTCAACTTAAATCGTAAGATTATTATATTACGTGGCCTACAAAAATATTGGGCCGTTTGGCCAAATTTAACCTCTTCATTTTGACATTTTGGGAGTGAAGGTCACTTCAAATGACGCAATATTTTTGTATGCCTCATTCTTTCTGGATTTTGTGATTGAATTATTATACGAGTCGAATTGAAAACAAATGCATGTTAATGAGCTTTTATTACCTCATTAAATAGACCAAGTATAACGATCTCCACATTGAAAACGGCCATTGTCTAAAATGTTGATAACTAAAAAGTTGTAAGTCATGATAAATTAAGCCATTCACGGATGTTCATCATTTAATATATAGGGACTACCGCGGAGTTAGAGATCAGTACCCATAACCATTCTCTCGTATCCTGAAATATAAAATTATTTTATTCAAGGAAATGCCTTTGAATGAAATCATTTTATTTTATTTTAACAAGCGCTTTTTCAGCCTTGTAAGGATATTTTGAGCACTTGTATCATAATTATGTTTTGTATAAACTTTCTTCTAAACTTTGTAAAAGTTTATCGTGAAATCGTTGATATAAAGTCCAAATGTCGACTTCCACTGTATCTTAATATTTTAAGATATTTTTCATTTATTTTTTTTTTGTTTTTTAGTTACATCTGACAAACGTAATAGAAAACTATAGAAATTTATTAAAATTAGAAAGGAAGATATGATATAAAAACGGACTTGAATTTGATTTGGGTAGAGATTCAAGATTTAATTTAGAGGTCTTCTCTTCAAACTTAAAACGATACTTCCTCCTACCTACTATCTTATACTTCAATCCTTTCTTTCTGACAGATTTTTCTCTGTCTGCCAAGGCTCAGAACTTTCTTCAATAAGACCAGCCTTAGCAGGAGTTCCTCAGGGGTCAGTACTCGCTCCGCTTTTACATATACACACTTAATATACACACACAACATTCCTAACAGCGCCAGAACTATTATAACGACTTACGCAGACGATACAGCTATTCTAACAAGACTTAAAACCCAACACACGCCACACAGACTTTACAAAATCATCTAACAAAACTAAACGACTGGTGCAAACTCTGGAAAAATTCGACTCAACCAAGACAAATCACAACACATCATTTTCACTCTTCGACATGGAACATGCCCTCCTATTAACCTTGACAATGCCGAAATTCCTCAAACAGATAAAATACAATATCTTGGACTGACATTCGACATAAGACTGACATGGGGCCCACATATCAACTAAAAAAGAAAAACTTTAAACGTCAGACTACGACTGTTATACTCACTTCTCTAAAGACGCTCAAAATTAAACCTAAAACAAAAACTGAACACTTACAATTATCTACTTAAGCCCACATGGATCTACGCTTCACAAATTTACGGAACAGCCAAAACGAACCACATACACAACTACAAACTTTTCAGTCTAAAACTTTCAGAACCATAATCAAAGCTCCATGGTACGTCACAAACATTACATTACATAAAGACCTTCAATTCCCAACAGTTAACGATCACATACGGACACACTACAAGCGATTTCACAATAACTTACATGGACATACTAACACACTTATACAAAGTATGGCTACATTTAAAATGCCCGAAAACACACTTAGGAGGCTCAAAATGAGCTGTATGAGGGATTTCCTCATTTAAAAATATGCTAAAATCAAGACAGGAAGGGATGCCTGTACTTTACCGACAGCAGACCCACTAATTGTCATTGCTTATAACAGGTGTGGGTGAATAAATAAAGTTAAAAAAAAAATTTAGAGATGGCTAGTTTTATTTTTATTTTTTTGTTATTTATGTAACGGTTATAAAAAAAAAAATTATACTAGATGCAAAATCAAAAAACTACATAAAGTGATGCAGATTCCTTTAAAAAAAATTGTTGACCTATGAAAAAGTTTCTTTCTATACAATCTGGACTGCCCTAATGAATTTATAAAAATTCTCCTCTCTTTATCTTTTTATTAGAATTTTGGTTAGTCGAAGAGAGTCATAAATAATAAATATTAATTTTCAAAACCTCAACAGTAAAAATAAATAAATTCTTTGAAACTAAATTTATTATGGCTCATTCCGTTGAAACCATAATAATTTTAAACCGTCCCAATTTTTTTAAATTATATTCATAAAATTTGTCTCAGGAAATAAGGATTCGATGTATTTTGGGATTCATCACTACTCCATAAAATTATCTTTCGTTAGACAGTTCATTCATAAAAGTCATTGAAAGCCGTATCTATATTACCGAATTACAAATAGAGTAGATTACTTAGTACCGAGTGAAAAAGTATTTGTTTTGACATTAATTTCAATGAATCCCACATCTGTTTTATGGTTATTATATTTAGTATTGCTAGGATTCTCCCCCACAACTTCCTCAACGAAGAAGAAGATCTGCGACGGTCCCTAGATGCCGAGATGATGGCAGTGGAACATTATTAATAGGGTACTTTAAAAAGATAACAGGACTGTTTACAAAGAGGGTGAAGGCTAAGGTTAGGCAGTAAATATATCCTCCTATTATTATCATCTGCATTACGGCTCCGATCTGTCTACGCCTCTCTTGTCTTATCTCAGCCTGCAACGTTGAGTCTGGTGAGTAGTAGTGCAAGGGATTTAATAATAAGGAATGTGGCTAAAAAAGAAAAAAAAATACTTCTAATTACCAGTATAATAATAAATAATACCAATAAAGTAAGGAAAGATATCACGATCGTGTAAAATTTCGATTCCAAGTACTCAACGGAAACACATGTCTTAAAGATCTATGAGTTCAAAAAAAATAAGTTTCACAAAATGGCCTCTTTATTTGTGAATAGTCTAGCTCAAAAATGCAAAGTCGAACGAAACTGAAATTATGTATTTCAGATATACCTCAGATATAGGAACGCTTTCGCAAAAATCGACACCGGAAGTGGCACTTTATATCATCGATTTTAAGCATTTTTACAGTTTAATTAAACCCGTTATATCGATGGGAATGAAGTGGTTTTAAATATCATGTAGATCTTGTCTTAATTGATATATGTACTCCGGAGGTAAACCATACTATGTACATTTTTGTATTTGTTTAGGAGAGCCAATGTTTCATAAATTTCAGCTATTAAAATTTGTTCCTTTGTTACTAAATTATTTAATTAAAAAATGGACATGGTGTTCTTAACTTTTAAAGTACCTTTAATTTGGTTTATTTAAAATAGTTAAACATTTCACAATGTAAATATTTTTTTTTTTTTTAACTTGATTCTTCAACTCACACCTGTCAGAAGTTCCGACAATCAGCGATTGTGATATCAATATGTAGAGATTGGTCTTGGAATAGGCGTGAGGGAGAGGAGTACCCAGCGGCGTCCTTCCTGTCTTGACCGTAATGTTTATAGTTAGTGGAGGAGATCCCTCATCCAGCTTCTTTAAGGCCTCCTTCGGGTGTTATCGGGCATGTTAGTTGTGGCCATGCCTCGAATCAATGAGTTTGTATGTCCGTGTAAGTTATTATGAAATCTTTTGTAGTATGTTCGTATGTGGTCGTTAACTGTTGGCATCTGTAAGTCTTTATGTAGAGTAATGTTACTGACGTACCAGGGAGCTTTGGTGACAGTCCTGAAAGTTTTAGATTGAAAAGTCTGTAATTTACGTATGTGAGTCTTTTTGGCTGTCCCATATATCTGTAAAGCGTAGGTCCAAATAGGCTTGAGTAGATAAGTATATGTATTCAATTTCTGTCTAAGTTTTAATTTCGAATTTCTTGCAAGGAGTGAGTACAATAGGCGTAGTCTTAGGTTTAGAGTTTTTGTTTTGTTTTTAATATGTTGGCCCCATGTCATTCTTCTGTCAAAGGTCAGTCCAAGATATTGAACTTTGTCTGTCTGAGGAATTTGGATATTGTCAAGGTAAATAGGGGGGCAAGTTTCACGTCGAAGGGTAAAAGTGATATGTTGTGATTTGTCTAGGTTGAGTCGAATTTTCCAGAGTTTGCACCAGTCGTAGAAATTATTTAGGTGATATTGTAAAGTCTGTGAGGCGTATGCTGAATTTTGATGTCTTGTCAAGATTGTTGTATCGTCTGCGTAAGTCGCGGTCAGAGTATCGAGAGGATCTGGAATATCATATGTGTAAATAATATACAACAGAGGAGCGAGTACTGACCCCTGAGGCACCCCTGCTAGGGCTGGTTTAATAGTAGATAGTTCTGTACCTTGGCAAACAGAGAAAAATCTGTCAGAAAGAAAAGATTGAAGAATAAGATAGTAGGTTGGAGGGAGTATAGTCTTAAGTTTGAAAAGAAGTCCCTGATGCCAGACTCTATCGAACGCTTGAGGAACATCCAGAAATACTCCTGTTGCATATAATTTGTGCTCTAGTGCTGTCGCAATGTAGTCTGTCACTCGGTGTAGCTGATGAATGGTTGAGTGATGTGAACGAAATCCAAACTAATGTTCAGGTATTATGTTTTCAGTATGTCAAGAAGTCGTTTGTAGAGAAGTTTCTCAAAGATTTTAGAGCATAATGGGAGCAAGCTGATGGGTCTGTATGATGAAGGAAAGTCAGAGTAAATATTAATTTATAATAAATAAAAACAAACTATGAACGAACTTTTTAATCAATGGAGTCCCATAAAAGCTTTAATCATTGAAGGAAACTTAATTCGGAAACAGCCGAGGGGGTCCGACTTTTCCCGATCTTCCTCCATTCATTTAAACTACTCACGACTGTACATTATTAGTTTAACTGATCAAATACTCCGCATACAAATAATTTTCAAAAACTATATTCACGTAATTGTTGAGGATCTACTAATATATGTATAATCTATGATACATATCTAATCTACCCCAATAAAAAAAGAGAGGAGGCGATAGTACCGTTTCGCTCCCTTACATTTTAAAGAACATAAATAAAATCAAAATCAATAACAATCAATCTACATGAGTGAATAAATTATGTAAACTAAAATAAAATAATTAACCCTTTTACAATAGATACGCTTTTACATTTTATTATATAATTTATACATTTTTTTTTTAAGATTTGTCTAGTCAACAAGCATTTATTTTCGATATCATACATTTATTTCCTTTTATCTATATTTCCTTCAGTATTTCGAACCCGCTAAAAAAATGTTTGTATGTTTTTTTTTTTTTATTTCTTTATGACATTTACAACTGTATTACATAAATACATCAAGTAAATTTGGTCATAATTGATATAAGGACATGAATACACTTGCTGAGTAACTAACCAATGGTAGCACTCTAGTGATATGACTACATTAGGAGATCACGGGGCCATCTTCTTTTCAGACGCCTCGGAGGGTTGTCAGGAATTGAAGAGGAAGCAAGGTTAGAAACGTGAGGGTTGGGATGATTCTGAAGTTTATTATGGAAGGATAGGTATCTGGATTGGGCCAGATCTGAAACATAAGGAACATTAAGATCTTTATGGATAATTTTATTAGTGACAAAGTAAGGAGCATTGAGGATTTTACGAAGGATTTTGGATTGTAAGGATTGGATGCGAGAGGAATTCGATGGTTTAGTGGAGCCCCATAGCTCAACTCCGTAAGTCCAAATAGGTCTTATTATAGTCAAGTATATGAGTCTTTTGTAATTAATGGGAAGTTTAGAGCGTTTGTCTAGTAAGTGCTGAAGTAATCGGAAACGTCGAGCGGTTTCTTGTCGTTTCAGTCTAGTATGAGGATTCCAAGTTAGTCGTTTGTCCAGGTGGAGTCCTAGGTATCGGATTTGCTCAACAGGGATAAGTGGAGTATTGTTAAAGGAAACTGTAGAACAGGAAGTCGTTGGTTTACGACGGTTTGTATGGTAATTAATTGTTTTGAATATGTTAAACCTTTTATAATTTTTACTTTCACGCCCTACATATGTGTAAATATCTGTTTCCGATCATGTTAGAGTGGAAAGTGAAAGTTGTGTGATGTGCGAGTGAACACGATTTTTCTTTTTATAAATTAACCACCATAATTGGTTTGACCTGTGTACATCAGCTATTCCATTGAGTAAAAGTTTTAAAGCACGCGAAGCTGTCATCAGGCTGATAATCTTGGTTCCATGGCACATGTTCGGTTCATGTTCTAATAAAAATTATGAATTAACAGACAAAACTATTCTGAGTGTATTTTTTAAAACAAGTGTTTATCCAAAGACATTTAATTTAACATTTAATAACCTAATTCCATTTGTAAATCTCCCACATTGAGCTCATTGAAACACCACCTATTTTCCTTCCCATCTCCTGAGTCA
Organism: Nezara viridula; assembly: GCA_928085145.1. Classification (NCBI taxonomy): domain Eukaryota; kingdom Metazoa; phylum Arthropoda; class Insecta; order Hemiptera; family Pentatomidae; genus Nezara; species Nezara viridula. Next base: position 68,046,093 of record OV725081.1, on the reverse strand, counting down.
TCAATCTTCTGCGGACATGTAAAGAAGACATGTCCATGTTATTATGTGTAAATATATCTTCCCAATCTTTATTCAGAACAAAAATAAACATTTACTTCTTTCTAATAGAATAAAATTATGAGTAATGAACGGATTTTTTTTTAATGATTTTAATCCAAAATAAAATAGTGCATTAAAATTAAAAAAAAAAGATGTAATAAAATCAACGCTCACGATAAAATGATATAGCTTACATTAGATATTGGATTGTTTTTTTGGTGGGGTTGAAAACCTACCTTGGAACTTAATTGTATCAAAAATGATTCTTGTAGTAAATGGAAGGTAACATGCTCCAAATTAATATAACGAAAATAGTATAGGCATAGAGGCAGACTTTGTGAGGGTGGGGGAGAGAGAGGAAGCGATTTGCCTCTCCCAATAAAATAGAGAGAGGGCGATAGTACCGTTTCGCTCCCCTCAAAATTTTAAGAACATAAATAAAATCAAAATAAATAACAATTAGTCTACATGAGTGAATAAAATATGTAAACTAAAATAAATTAAAGAAATAAAAAAAGTTGACTAGATGTCCAAGCTAAGGCCTAGAAATAGGCCCGCAAATATTCTACCAAGCCCTTTTTTTTTATTATTGAAATTGAAGTTTGATTCAATGATAATTATATGTAGTAGTAACATATGATAACATAGTAACATAAGATTATATGATTCATTTGTGTGGATCTTTTCAGTTTATGTGGAGATTTTACCACATTTCCTCCAGAAAATTTGAAATATCGGTAAATTGAAAGTGCATCTTATTGCCTCAAACTCATATTCAATTGCTTTGTTAACATATTTTAAACTGTATCCATATGTAAAAAAAATCGAATATATGAAGATATACAGAAATTTATCTTGATATATACAATAGTAAGTATTATATTTAGTGTTGTCCAAAAGCTTGGTCTTGGTCTTGGTGTTGCATAAAAAGACTAAAATACTGGGAAAAATATTTTGTTTAAAGCCCACGTTTAGACCCGACCTTACAGGTCTTCTTCAGGGCTAGAACGAACAAGGTATGTGGCTGATAGTGTTGACCAAATGCGAGACCGAGACGAGTCTTGGTCTTGCAAACTCAGTCTTGGTTTTGCTCAAGAGTCTCGCAACAGTCTTGCAGTTACCTATTAGCTTATTACTATAGAGATATTACTGCATTTTTTTTAAATAGAAGAAACCTAACTAAGCCTGAATGAAAAATTAGAAGAGTTAAATGTAAAAGTATATTGATTATATCAATTCTTTACATATTCAACCAAGAGCAAGACCAAGATCGATCTTGGGCACAATTAATTATATTATCCGTTTTACAATAATTTTATTGATTAGGTTAATTATCACGCATAATTTTTATACATACATGTAATATAAACTCACGAATTTTTTTGGGGTGTCCATCGACCTCCCTTCTCTCCAACCAAAATGGAAAATCTGCGCTTATGAGTATAGGTAAAATATATGAACATCCGCGCTGTCTCCCAAAATTGAAAAATTGTTCGCCAGCCTTATAAAATATTTCGTTTTAGTACCATAATTTAAATATAATTATGAGTTCACACTCCTGATTAGTATATTAAGCCGCTTAGATAAAATCCTTAATATGGATGACAACAATAGTGAGGAAAGTGGTATCTGAGTTACATATATCTTGTAAATTCTGCCGAACAAACAATCAGTTTTCTTCTAACAGCTGTTTATTTCCTCTGACATTGTTTTCATTCATTGAATAACTCGTGCTTGGAATTTATTAAATTAATTGGAAAATTATGTAGGCCACATTGAGTAAACTATCAATAGGCTAAAGATATGTAAACCCGTGGCAAGGTCAGGAAAACGCAAATAGCTTACGATAAACAGGAAATGTAAATAGAAAAAAGTATTAGATAAACGGAGATTATCGGTATTACATTATCAACCTATGCTTGGTCGGAACTCCAGGTGTAAATGCAATATTCCTTTCTTACGTTCACTATATATATATAAAACGATAATTACTTTGGAAAAAAATGTAATTACCTATATGAAATGTGAAATCCTAGTTGTTTAAGTGATTCTTGAAGTCCTATTAAACATAATTACACAAAAAACAATTTGTGTACTAAACTCGCCATTTAGGCTATACGGGATTTCCCCGGCCCAGATGGTGAGGACAGGGAATTTAAAATCCCCTCCGGCACCCGGACGCGAACTCGTACTAATTTCTGTCTCTCAAAATTTCATATATCTGGTTGCGGGGCAACTCGCGGTGCTGTGCACACGCTTTAGCCCATTCGGCCACCCCGCCCCCACTTATACTTAAAGAGATAATTTTAAAATTATTTTTTTTTCCATAAAACATGGTTACATTTTACCATATTTTGGGGGGAAGAGGTGCTTCAGCCCGAAACTCCTCCCCTCTCCCCGTAGATCCGCCTGTCTTTACGTTAGCTATGAAGTTGCTGTAACTTACTAATCATCCAAAAGTTCCAGATTCGTCCATATCATTAATATCATGATATTTATTATATAAACCCTTAAGTTTCCCTTTAAAAAAAAAAGATAGTATCTTATTTAACTTTTATGTGAACAATATACTGTGTTTACAAACAATACGATTTTATAACCTGAAGGGTGTTTACAAATACAAGGTAACAGTATTGTGGGAAAAAATATATATGTTTATTTATTTATCTGATATATGTTTATTTATTTATCTAAACATTTGCACAAAGCTACCTATTACTTGAAAAAAGATTGCAGGACATATTTCGAATATCATTCAATAACTGCCAAATATAAACGGCTTTCGTTTTTTGCATTTTTAAGCGACCTGGGTTAAAATTAATTGTACAAATCAACAGGCGATTTTATTGAATGTCAAAGTTCGAATAATTGAAAAGGCCTTTCAAAAATCCGTCGACTATTTAATGACAAATATTGCGTTACTCTACGATTTAGACATAACTATTTATAGTTGAAGAGAAGTTGAGAACAACTTTTTTTCAATTTTTCAATACAGTCAACCATTAATCCACTATTTTAACTATTTATATTTAACGTAAGATTGCTTTATGTTGCTCCAGGATTTATGGCATGTTCTTTATACTTAAAATTTATTTTATGAAAAGAAAAAATCGACTAAATTGGTTTTATGATTATAAATGGAAAGGAATGTCCAACTAAAACTTTTAAATATAATTATCGTAGTCTACGAACTGACGATAAAGTAATAGAGAAAAGTAAAAAAATATATACATATATATATATAAAATGAAACGGTATTTCAAAACTTCAAACTGTTGTAAGCTATATAGACATGAATTGATAAAAATTGGCGTTCGTGTAAATGTTTGCTTTTCATGATGAAAATTAAATCGATCTAGGCAGGAGACGCCATGTAATAAAGCAGAGAAAATATTTCAAACGGTACATCTCATTTTATCTGACATAAGATACTATGGAATATTAGAAACTATTTCTCAGACTGCGGTAATCCTGGAACTAAAAATACATATCCAATATAAATTAATTTTCATTCCTTTTTCGTAACAGTTAGCATGGTTTACCTTTGAACGACACAAAATATTCTAAATACAGGGATGAGACAAAAGATTATTTTTACTTTTTTATTTTTAAACTCATTCTAAATCACCTATTCTTAATATATTAAATTACTAAAACTGCGGAGATTTAAACAGTGGCTCTTGATCGCGTTGTAACCATAGCCTTCAAATCATTTCTGTGCCAAATTATAGTAAATGATAAGTATGAAAATATGATAAGTATGTTCAAAGCCACTCGTATATCTACTTAAATATTTTATATGCAATTTTTTCAGTAATAATTTATGGATATTTTTTAAAGATTAAAGATCTTATAGATATTTTGTAATGTTATGAATTTTATTATAGACATAAAATTTTAATCTACAATATATTGACCATTATTTAATATGACTTTTTATCAGCTTTCCACTAATGACATTTTCATAGAATGTCTGGAATTTTACTGTTAAAAAACTGATCCAAGCGGTTTTTGATGTCCTCTTCCTTTTGGAATTTCTTTCCATTTATGGAGTTCTGCAGAGACCAGAATAGGTGGTAGTCACTTGGAGCTAGGTCTGATGAATAGGGATTGTGGTGCAAAAAGTTCCATTCAAGGCTCAATAATTTATTGCGAGTGTCCAATGCGATGTGGGCATAGCGTTGTCTTGGTGGAACAAAACACCCTTCCGATCATTCATAACTCTTCAGGATGTTCTCCAAATTCGATGTTACTATATCCGTTGGAAAGCGGAATTATTAAAGCCGTATGAATGGTAAAACTCCTTATAAGTTTTTATTTTTTATCTCAATTTGTAGTCTCTTTACGAAAGTCCTGTTTATCTCATTTTGTATAGTTTATGTGGCCCTGAATTCCTGCTGTGATTTGTAGATAGCTAAAGTCGTATTGAAGTTATAACATTTTTTGTTATTTTCGAAAAACAATCTTGTGAGGGTCTCAAACATTATTCCTGGAAATATAGCCGAGCTTGTTCAAATGGTTTTCTACGCCTGTATGCAACACATTTAGGGCCATAGCAATGTCTCGCTCTGATTAAGTGGGATTTTGATCAACAATGGCCTTAACATTGCTCGTTTCAATGCCATGTGGGCGACCAGACCGTTGAGCATCATTGATGTCAACATTTCCTGAATGAAATTCGGCAAATCAATTTTGATAGGTGCCTTCCGTTAAGCCATCATCCCCATAAACACTGCAAATTTTTCTATGAGCTTCTGCTTAAAATAATATGCACGCTTACCTTTTTTAAAATAATACAACAAAATATGCCGATACTAATGATATTTTCTTCCATATTGACAGTGCAATAGCAAACACAATAATAATCTAGTTTCAACAAGATTTAACATATATAGTTGTTGACATATTACAAAAAGAATAAACAATCCACCTTAGGAATGAATTCACTAGAAAAGAAGTGTATCATCCTGACATAAAAATAAACAGAAAAACCGAAAGGACTTATTTGTTAATTTAAATTAAATGAAGAAGAAAATACACCAAAATTATTTCATTTTAACTAAAAATCAAATTAATTTTTCTGGATGACTTATGATTTGAAAAAATACTTTTTAATAAATGTTGAAAAGTTGAAATTATAAAATACGTTCGTTATTTATAAATAATATGCTAGCCATAAAATAAGTAGAATAATTTTATTTTCAATTATGAAACTTTATAATTCAACAATCATATTGATGAAATATATTTTAATGAACAAATTTTTAAAAATGTTCCCTCCTTGGTCTTTGTCCCTCGTTGGTGAAAACAACCTAATGTGCAAACTCATTAATAAATTAACTTGTGATAAAGGAGTGGGAGTAGTACATCGTATTACTTCTTTTTGCCATCCCCTCCAAGGTAGGTGGCGCATGAACCATTTCTCCTCCCCCCTCCCCATACACAATTCATCAAATTTTATTGCTCTTATCTTCTTGAAAACAGTGAAAGCGATATTAGAATTTAAAAAGTGGTAGATATATACAATTTTATTATTTTCTCTCTGTTACATGTTTCTTCTTGACCTCTGGTTTGAAACTTTTTATTTCGAAAATTTATGATCCTTTAGAAATGTGTCCCCATCAAAAATTTTGATGACGTAATCAGCGCCATGAAAACCCCTTGTGGGCACCCTTGTTTCTAACCGAATTTGAAAACTTGATGTGTATCAAGGCATATCTCATACATGTCTATTGTAATGTCCACTAAGTTTGTTAATCAGCCATCGTATGGGCTTGGACATTGTAGATAAAGCCAAATAATAGGCTATTGTATTCTATCGGACAGAAATAGCTCCTGATTTTTCTCGAGTGAATACCTACTGATGGAGGTATATTCTCTAGAAACTCAAATCGTATTTTTATGAATCTTCTTTACATCTCTAGGAAACTTGGAAACCTTTTTAATTATCATTATTTAAATGCCTGAAATAAATTTTTCTTTTTTTTCATAATTTTTTCGCTTCTTTGCATTTCTGGTAGATGTACTTATTTTTCGTATCTGAACAAAAGTCTATTAAGAATATTCAGGCAACCAGTGCTAACTATTATTAATCATTTGAATGTGTTAAGGTCGAGAAACTTAATTAGTTAAGATTAGTGTGATAATATACTAATAGTATGGCTAGTATACTCGATGTTGGCGTTAATTTTGTAAATTTGCGAGGAAGGTTTTCGTCTTTTGTTTACAACTTTTGTTTAAAGTGGAATGGAATGTCAGAAAAAATGCTGAAGAAATCCGATAAACGTTGGAAAAAGAAGATAATAATTTGTTTACATACGGAAAATATAATGAAGTCGGAGTGAATATTTTTTTTTTTACTTTCCTTATAAATTTATGGTTGTCATACTTTATGTATTATACAATGTTCAAATAAAATAAAAAAATAAGTCCTTAAAAATTAAAGTCAATAAGTGAAACCCAAGTCATCACAAATGGAGTTTTCGTTTAAACTTATTCGAGCTGATAAAAATTAAGCAGGATAGCACGAATGATCATTCAAGATTCATGCTAACAGTTTATCACTATAAAAAATTAAGCATTCATTAGAAATTGCATTAATACCACTAGTCTTCAAAATAATGGATTAATCATTGGATTTGATTCTGACAAAAAACCATCATTTATAATCATATTTAATGATCAATATATTAGTAAAAATCTGGTGCAATGCACACATTACACAAGGTTCAGCTACCATCCTTTTTTTTTGCCGAAATAGATATTTTCAGGCAAAGGGAAGTGAAAGTAAAAATTACAGACTTGAAAAAATATTACTTAATACAATTAATTACCATATTTTTATCACAGTCGCCTAATGTATTATATTTATTATTTTTTGGTCACTAAACATTTTTTTAAGACTGTATATTTTAATTATTTATTTGATTATAATAAATAATTAAGTGTCTTGAAATATTTTTAGTCCGATAAGAGTGTCACTTGTAAGGAAGGCCGTTATTATTAATATTTCGTTGTAGGTGTTTTTATTTGTTTTCATTGATACATATAAACATTTTAATTTTTATATTTCTCTAATCTATACAATTAAATATCAAATAATATCAATGCTAGCATTTATGTTGAAGTGAGCGCTCGGATTTCTTCGATTCTCTATTACGATCCCTTATTTCATTTTATTATAATTATTTATTCCTTTAGTTAATAATAAAATTCTTTCATATTTTATGTTTAACCATTTTTAATAGCAGATTACACTGTCAAATGATCAATTATTATTTTTAAAAAATTAAAGCTACTATAGATAAAGAAATTTTGAAAATTAAGCATTTAAGCCATGTTGGGGAACATCATTGAGAGTAACACCAAGATTATACTAAAAACCACTCCTTTTTACAACGATATAATGAATTTAATCAAAACCGTTTTCGAGAAAATTGTAAAATTGATAATATAAAGTGGTACTTTCGGTTAGCAAATTTTGACAAAAATATTGGTTTAACATCCCAGGTATATATCTATCTTAATAAGTAATATCAGGTTCTTACGACTTATCATTTTAGAGCTAGGCTGTTCACTCAAACAGAGACACAGAACATTTTGCGAAACTGTGTTATTTGGACTCAGTGGGTTTAAAAACGTGTAATTCCGTTGAAAACTACGGATTTAAAAATTTTCACGATCGTAATCCTTTCCCTTACTATAGATTTCATGTATAGGTAATTGAAAGTTAAAATGTTTTTTTTTTTTCAAATTCGTATTAACCTAAGCCGTACTTCAATTGTTTTTCTCGTTTGAGACAGAAAGTAAAATGTTATCTTTTCTTTTTTGTAGGAGCTCCACTAGACACTTACCCTGTGGCGCTATCGAATAAAAACTAAGTAGCCAGACACCGCTAAGTGCCCAGAGGGACTTAAGTATTAAGATAAGAAACGGAGACGGAGTATTGACCCAGATTATGACGGCAGAGAAGGGAGGATGTAGCAGAGCGTGGAGTGATCGCTCAGTGGCCTATCCCTAACCCCAATGACCTCCCTCCTAGCTGTCTCCAAAACCCTTAGCAGCTAGCAGGACCTCTTCTTAGCAGTTGTTAATATAAGGCTCTGCCACTGCTGTAAAAGAATAGCAGCGCTAACCCCCCCCCCATTCTGCTGTTCCCCTCTCCAAAAAAAAAAAAAAAAAAAAATTGTATAAACAATATTACACGGTAACAATACGCACTTATATGTAATGGTTACAACTATACCCATAGGCGCACATCGGGGGCAAGAATATCATTTCGCCTTCCCAATATTTCAAAAAGCAAAAATTTTATATTTTATTTATAAGTTACACATATTTCTGGCATACAATAAACTTGCCATCTACTTTGAAATAAGATAACATAATAACACAAAAGCAAAATATTACACAGGTAATAGTTCAATGTAGTAAATCTCTTGGCCAGCGCCTCAGCAGTCTTCTAGGCGGATTATATAGATATGTGGCATAAGATAGAGCTTGAGTAAGTGGGTTTGAATTTAGAGTCAGTCTCTCATAAAAATTATTAAAGCGGTCTTTGACAGTTGCCGTGGTAAAAGAAGTGTCAAGGTCAGTGTGTAACTTTAGGTTTGAAGCACTACCAGATCCAGGATTTAATTTTGGAGGTGGCTTCAGCCCGAAAGAGTTTTCTTTTCATATACATATTCATATAATTAATTAGAAAAAAAAAAGAAACTAACTACCTATATGTAATGGTGTTTAAGTGGTTCTTGAAGTCCTATTAAATGTTATTACACGAACAAGAATACTTTAAGAGATAGTCTTTAATATTTTTTTCTGTAAAACATGGCTATATTTTACCATTTTTGGAGGGGGGAGGGGCTTCAACCCGAAAGCAATTTTCCGGAGGTCTTTTGAAATGACTCCATAAAACTTTTGTGAAAAATATTCTTTAAATATTCGGTACGATCTTGCCCTTATCTTAGCGATTTTCTGGGAGAAATAACATCTTGTTTTGTCCCTTTGGATGTTGGGTAGAAGTAGTCTCTATTGCATTTATTTTTGGGCATTACTTGTATCACAGCCTCTGCTCTTCATTCGTATATATATATATATATATATATATATATGAAGGGGAGTCCATCCCCCCTCTCCAACCAAAATGAAAATTCTGCGCCTATGACTATACCGTTAATTTAATCCTAAATTGACGATTCTTTAGAGTACTGATATGTTTATACCACTAATATACCACAAATAGTTAGATGTAGTGCGGTACTGAGTTGTTTAAGTATACAGTTTTAGTCCGTGGTATACAGCCCTCTTTTTATCAAATTAATGACATCCGTCAGAAACTTCGTAAATAGCTTCATCTCATGGTAGCCTACAACTATTTTATATACGAAAATTCTCGGAATCGTAGCATTTTCAATCTGGAGACTGGCAAACTTTATCTATTTAATTGAATTTTAAGATAATTTGATCTTAAAATTGAAAATCATGTCGGCCCACAAAAATGTTAGGTCGTTTGGCAGAGAACGTCCCATTTCTGATAATTTTCGCAGATAAAATATTTGTAGTTTAGGATAAGATGTTTCACGAAATTTCAGAAGGATGTTAATAATTTGATAAACAGAGGTCTGGATCACGCGCTATTTTGTTGTGGAATAATTGTTATATTGTTATATGATAACTCAAGAAACAAATGCATAGATTTTTAATATAATATATGTATAGAAATTTGCAACTGTTTTGACAAGAATACATCAGAGAAATGGAAATTCGTACATGCGGCATTTATAGACTTGAAGAGAAACTACCCATTGATAGCACTCCAATATAAGATCCATAATAAAAGCTCCTGAGACCATCTTCTTTTCAGACACCAAGGAGTGTTGTCAGGAATTGAATAGGATGTAAGGCTAGAAATAAGTGGGTTTAGATAGGCCTGAAGTTTAAGGTTGAAGGGTGATCGAGTGGGCTAACGCGTTTGCAATACATAAAATAAATACTCATATGTTTTGATATAAGAATTTTTATAATAAATACTTCACATGGTTCCAAACGAGATGTTATTAAACTTGTTCTGGAGACCTGTTTTTTTTTACCCTAACCTTAGATATTTTACGTAATTATATAATAGAAAATATAGAAAAGTCTCGATCAAGTCATATTTTATTAATTGAGTTATTTGATTAAACTCGAAAAAAATAGGGGATGTAAAGTGGACATAATTTCACTATCCTAGTTTAACATCTGAACCTTTGATCTAGATTAATCAGAGAAGGAATGGGGAACTATCACTTTTAGTCCCGGAAGACTTATAAAGTATTAACGCAAGTCAAGTACTTAATGGAGCTTAGTCAACAAACCTCCTGTGCCAGCGGAAGTCGACCAGTTCACTTAAAGCTTTAATGATGCCTAGAATTTTACAAGAATATTTTTAATACTTATGACAAAATGACTTCATTATTATAACTATAATTTTGAGCTGTTAAAACTTGGCCTTTAAGAAACAGACCAAGAATTAGTTTAGAAGATTTTAATTCTACTTTGAGGGCGATATATTTTTGTTATACTGATTTTAAATTAGGTACTATGGAATAAAGATGTCATGCTGCAAACGAAAAAAAGACTCAACCATTCATTTCTCGTAAGCACTGCGTTATATGCCTCAGAAACTTGGACTGTTTCGACCGTTTTTAAGATTAATATGCTTATAATATACACTAGACTCTCGATAATTCTAAATTCAAGGGACAACAAGAAACAATTGAATTATAGATACTCCGTGTTACCAAACAGTTTGAATAATCAAGAGGGAAGAAAACAAAATCGAATTATTAAGATTTTGTATTATATTTTATTTGGATTTAACGAAATTAACAGCTGAAAAGTTTGGTTCGTAAAAAAAATTTAAATTATCGGAAGTTGACTGTATATATTATATATATGAGAGTCCACGCAGCTCATGTTATTAGTGTGGGTTTTTCGGCTAAGTATCATATACTTTGTTTTATCTATATTGACTTGTAGTCCGATGTGGTTTTCTTCTCTTAACAGTTGCTGCGGCCAGTTCCAAGTTTTCGCTTTGTCCCTTAGTCCGAAATTTTTCATTCTTCATGACCTCAACGAAATGTGCCCCCCTCAAAAATTCAAAAACCCATCAAAATATGCTCCCCTCAAAATGTTTGATGGCGCAAATTGCGCCATTAAACCCCTACTAAACTAGGCACACCTGTTCTTGATTGCTTCCGAAGACAGCTATATATCATCTGTATATGCTAGGGTTTTATGTTTCATTCCAAAGTGCCTCCTCCATCCTCCGTGAAGTTCTTATTACTTTCTCTAGTGCTAAGTTGAACAGCATCTGCGAGAGTCGATATCTCTGCCTCAAATCCGTTCGAACTTAAAAGGTTTTAGATACTTCTCATTGTATTAGTATTCTGCATTTAGGATCATTTCTACACGCCTTCATCAACCTCACTAACTTCCCGGGAACACCCAGCTCAGTCATGATCTTCCAGAGACAGTTTCTTTCCACGGAGTCATAGGCTGCTTTGAAGTCGACAAATAAGGGGTGTACGTCCTGATTTACTTCCCATCGTTTTTCGAGTACTTGTTCGTTCCTCCTCCCATATTTTCTAGATTAGATCTAACAGCTTGGCTCTGAGGTCTTCTCCCCCATCCTAATTTATGAGTATTTATATAAAGAATAATATTCTTATAACATTTTATTTTATAACTCACTGTAAAAGTTACTCCGAATAAATTATCCGAGTTGAGAAATTATAATCTCCATTATAATGATGATAAAATAGAACTGAATAAGTAATTGGATTTAATAGGTTTTGCAATTGCTATAACTGTATATTTGTGTAGGAGCTATTTTATAATAAATGAGAAACCAGAGATTCAGTCCGAAGATAGAAATTCTATATTACTTCAAAATTAATTCCATTAATTACGCAGTAATATAGAATCCATTTTAATTTAAACCAAAAGGTTTCCAATAATGTTTTGATAATATTAAATTAAACTGTGTATATGAACATAAATAATGATTGAATATCATTCACATTAACAAATTATTTCTGAAGGATGAGTATACAGCATGCGAGATCTGGCAAACATTGGAGATGCCTTTGATACTATTTGGAATAGGAGTCTAATATACAAACTAATTAATTATAACTCTAAACTATCCTGAACAGAACATCCCAAGCTCCGCAATATTCTCAATGATCGACTGGCATCAAACGTTAACATTAAATGGATCATAACTAGAATTGTAAAATGTTCCTTCAAATATTAGAAAATTATCTAATAATATTATATATATCAATATTTCACCGATATGAGGTAGTTTCAATCCTTATTATTTTGTTTTGAAAGTGATCATTCTCAAGTATAGAATGAAATACATACAATGATTGGAATGCATTATTCATCACAAACTAAATCTTGATTTTTTTACGGAATATTACTTCTTTCAATCATAAAGCCGTTTCAGGACGTTTAAAATACTTTTTAATTATTATTAATATCATGATATAGTTGTCCTTAATTGTATAAATAATGATTGGAAATTTCATAAGCTTTTTATTCTGCAACTGCTTAAGGTAATTTATCAGTAAAAAAAAAAAAATGTTTAATTTAACAGCATTTTATTAAACATATCGGAATATATGATATATTTTACTGAATATGCAGAGAAAAAGTCGTAGGAGATGGAAACATTAAATTTAAGAATTTAATGGAAACATTTTTAATTTAAGATCCGTTTAACTTATAGAAAGGAATTAAAAAATTGCAAATTTTCAAGTTATTTGGTTTAGCTACTTGGGCTGTAGCAACGACAAAGGCTAACAACAACTAAGATAATTTATTCGAGAAAATGGCATTTTAGAAGTTGATACACAACTCCTTAAAATTCTATTTTAATACACATTTAGACATTTTTTCTCCTGGTGCTAAAGTATATCTATCTAAAATTTAAAGTTCTGCTTTTCTACATCCCGAGATCTAGATACCGCCGTACATCTTACATCGACCAAACATAACCATGCTTCTCTTTCTCATTTTTTTTTTTTTTTTTGCATGGCGAGATGTAACGCAACAGCGTTTATAGTTTTTAAAATTTTATGTTTTTATTTCTTCTAAAATGTCATTATATAATTACTGAAATCTTCTTCAACTGGCGTGATAAAGCGATCCTGGGCCTGCTTTTTTTTTTTTTTAGTTCTAAGTTACATCTGTTTCGGTCTTGTGCATATGATACATTAATTGTATTTCCTGAAATCTTCTAAGACATTGCCTCTCTTTCTACCGTTTGCCCTAATTATTCCATCAGATCCTCAGGCCTTACTCAGATTCGGATACTCGTACACTCTTCTTTATTCATCCTAAGGAACTGACCCAGAAACTTTTAGCAACTCTGTATCCTTGGAAAAGAGAAGATGATCAAGTCACATAGAGTTTCTATAACTCTACACTTTTTCTTCTTCACGCTACACCATTTTCCTGTACTGGCCCCATATGTCCGACAACACTCCTTTCAAATCTCTCCACCAACTGTGAACCTAACTTAGTGTCCATGCTTCACTAATGCAAGTCACTACATGCCGAATCAGAGTTTTGTAGTAAAAAATATTTGTTCTATGGTAAACTATTTTAGATTTTAGTATCACCTTTACCCTTCGCCGTAAACCTATGACCTCCTGTCGTACAGTATCCTTTAATAATACCCCACTTATCTCTGTTGAACAAATCCGATACCTTGGACAAACGTCTAACTTGAAATCCTCATACCAGAATGACGTCGACGTTTCTGACTGCTCCGACACTTACTAGACAAAATGACTACAATAAGACCTATTTGGACTTACGGAGTTGAGCTTTGGGGCTCCCCTAAGCCATCGAATTCCTCTCGAATCCAATCCTTACAATCCAATCCTCAAATCCTTGTATGCTCAATGCAAATCCTCAATGCTCCTTACCTTGTCACCAATATCCATCAAAATAATCCATAACGACTTTAATGTTCCTTATGTTTCCGATTTGGCCCAATCCAGATACCTATCCTTCCATAATAAACTTCAGAACCATCAGAATCCTCTCGTCTCTAACCTTGCTTCCTCTTCTATCCCTGATAACCCTCCGAGGTGTCTGAAAAGAAGATGGCCTTGAGATCTCCTAGTGTAAATACTTTTTTTTTTAGTGTGCTACCAGTGTGTAGTTTCTCAACAAGTTATTTTATGTTATCAAATTTACTGAATATATTTTATTTATTAATACAGTTGTAAATATCATAAATAAAAAAAATAAAAAAAGATTTTAATAGTTTGGAAATGGCAAAATATGCCTGATTCCCAGCTAGAATTTTTCTAATTTCATCTTATCCATTCTTTCTGTCATTGCACATTGAGTTGAGGTATTGTAAGCTATGAACCACTTTCAAAGTATGTCTTCTACAATATCATTTAGTTTCTTTTGTAATTACGGAAATGACAACTTAAACTTTAATTTGGATGTTTCACACTGGAAATTCATCTTGAAACACCTCGTTTTATCAATAATTCTGAATGTAATTTTAATTAACATATGCACTTTTACCCTTCGGCGCAGGTCCTGTCCACCAGTCTACTTCAAATCCATACCACTTCCTCTCTCAGACACAGTCCGGTATTGGCTTTCTTCTAGATAAAAGACTAACGTGGAACCCACATACCAGACTTAAAAGACAACAACTAAACAGACGATACGGACAGCTATATGGACTAATGAATAGAAAATCTCAACTTTCAGACGACAACAAACTACTAATCTACAAGACAATCCTGAAACCTATTTGGACCTACGGACTAGAGCTATGGGGGTCAACAAAATCTTCTAACATTAAGCGCATTCAATCCTTTCAGTCTAAAGTCCTCCGAACAATAGTCGATGCTCCCTTCTATGTAACCAATAAAACCCTCCATAATGACCTTCATATCCCATTTGTTATTGACCTAATCACAGACAAATTTTCCAAATTTAAGCAGAACCTCACTCATCATCCAAATCCTGTAGCACAATCCCTATCTAGCTCCAGGCATCTCTACAATCCTCCCCGGATGTTAAAACGGCAGTTGCCCCGCGACCTTTTGTAAATATGTATATATTGTAGTACCGGCAATGGCCAGATTCTCCACTCAAGTCCTGAGTGTCTGTTGCTCTAGTGCCCTCCATCAGTCTCCACAGGCTTGCAATACCAGTGACGCGGCTGGGAGAGAAGCACTGGGATCTCCTGGGGTTCTGGCTTGGCTTCCACATTTGGGGGACAAAGCGTGACTGGGAATCAATCCCCTTTGCGAATGTAAACATTGTATATAGGTGTGAATGTGTTTTATATATTTCAATTTTATTTAATTTCTCTCTATTTTTTTTTTTACCAATGTTTGTTGATTTTCGTATTTTACTTCCACAACTCTTTTTCCCTTATCTCTATTTTAGTTATCATTTGTATGTATATATTGTGTGAATGTTTAATGTAGCCCTAATATTAATGCCCTACAATGCAGCAGAATGTATTAATTAAAAAAAAAAAATTAACATATGAATTTGGAAATATGGAAGAGTTGGTGACATTGAACTTCACCGTTGGATCTTGTTCCTCTCTTATGTTAAACCGCCAATTTTACTAGTTTATTAATGTATATGTAATGCGAAAGTAAGTTTAAAAAATCAATTATTATTTTACAAGTCGGGACGGGGGATTCAAATGATGGTGAAATACTGGCAGGAATACATGGGATGGTGTTGGCAAATGCCCACTTCGCAGTTAGCCAACCCAGAGGAGGCCTATTTGTAGATTGTTTATGCCCGATCTTGATGGGGGTAACCATCGCTTTATGTTTCCCTTTTATCTAAAGCCCAGCCGGCGACTTCCACAGTCTATTTACACATTTAAGTAACTGCTTAATATAACTGTTCCTTAAGATTTTATGTTCCTTCTCTCATTCATTAAATTGATTTGTATCGTCATACCATTGATTTTATTACTATTAATACCGTTACAAAACTGAACGGTTATTTATGACGATAGGTTGAACTGTGAAAAACAGCTCAGTTTTAAAACTTAGGAAATAAAAACTACATATACGTTTAAATTAATTAATGATAATTTTAAAATTATTTTATCAACATCTTTGTTAACTGAAATTGATAAGAGCAAGAATTTAATATTGAATAACCATAAAGAAATTGGTTATAGTAAATATCCTTTTAGGAAAACATCTGTTGTTATGTTCTGAAAAGTGAATTCCATATAAACAATATTTTTGCACCAGATTGAAACTGATAAGAGAATCGGATAATTGACGGGTCCATCCAGTTTTTTATCCGCACTTCAGAAAATACTCCATGTTATCTCTTCTTCTGTTATGTTTTTTTTCCCTAGTGCCACAGTCAATTGCCGTTTATATGAAAAAAATAAATAATAATAATTCTATTGTAAAAAATATTATTAGCAGTGTCGGTCTTAGCCATCCGGCAATGACGTCATCTCTCCCTCCCCACTAAAAAATTAAATTTATTCCTTAAGCAGTTTTATATTATGTAATACATGAATTTTACTTCATTTATTATTTGTCTAATACAGTAGCTTCATTAATAGGCTAACATTAATTTTAATACGTTTTGTATTTTTCTTAATTTTCTTTATGAGGCCAAGTGGCGCACCTGAAGATTGGCCGGCGGCTCGGACCTGGTGTTACCCAAATGCGAGACCGAGACGAATATTGGTCTTGCAAACTCAGTCTTGGTCATGGTCTTGGTCTTGCGCAAGAGTCTCCCAACGGTCTTGCAGTTAATTCTTAGCTTATTACAATAGAGATATTACTGTATTTTTTTAGATAGGAGAAACCTGAATGAAAAATTAGAGGAGTTAAATGCAACATATTGGTTATGCCAATTACTAACATATGTAACTAAGATTGTCAAGTATTAGTAACTATTTTTCCTTATTTTTTTATTATAAAATCTATTTATTTTATCATTCCTGGTCTTGGTCTTGCAACAGTTAGTAACGGCCTTGGTCTTGGTCTTGGAAAATGGAAGACCAAGACCGATTTTGGGCAATATTACTCGGAGCAATGCCCTGATTACCGTACCCTAAGGCCGGTACAGATTAATAGTAAGTATAGTCAAATTATAGCGAAGAATAATTCATTGAAGGTTTTTTGGTTATAGTTTGACATTTAAAATGAGCTATGAACGTTAGGTATTTAGATGAAATGCATTGTTCTAAACTTGGCATTGCTTTCCCAATCTAACAAAACGTCTATCGTTCGGTTGGGGACTTTGCTATCAAAATTAAACGGCTCCATTTTCAAATATTGCGATGGAACAAGAAAAAGTTTTATCGGAATTAGTTTTGGAGAGAAAAATGGTGTATGATTCGAAGAGAAAAATATTATTAAAATTAACTTTTAGTTCACAACAAGGGTACAATAAAATAAATTTATTTTAAATTTTCATTCCAACAAAAAAACCTTTTAATGATTTTTTTTTTTATTTTTAAGAAATTCGGGTATCATTACATTCCTTGCTGAAATCAGGCCGGTTTTGGAAATAAACTTATTACTAAATAAACCTTTTAGTGTTTAGGTTCATTTTTGAAAAAAAAAAAAATGCATCATCGAATTCATTAGGTATTTTTACGTAAAAATCGACAAATCTCTATTTCCAAAAAAAAACATCTATCAGGATTCCAAACCCCAGCTACTCATTTTAACCTACTAAGACTAATAGTTTATTTTAAAGTTTAATTTGAATTACTTTTCGAGTGAAATATGGCGTACGATTCGATAAGAAAAATATTATTAAAATTTTTCTATAAAAATTAACTTTATGTTCACAATAAGAGTACAATAAAATAAATTTATTTTAAATTTTTATTCCAACAAAAAAGTTAAAAAACCTTTTGATGATTTTATTTTATTTTTTTTTTTTTAGGAAATTTAGGTATTACATTCCTTATAGGAAACTGGTAGATTTTGGAAATAAACTTATTAATAAATAAACCGATTACTAAATAAACCTTTTAATAATTAGGTTCATTTATGAAGAAAAGAAATGCATCATCTGATTCATTAGATATTTTTACCTAGGAATCAATACATCTCTTTTTCCAAAAAAAATCGATTAGTGTTCAAACCCCAGCTATTCATTTTAACTTACTAAGACTAATAGTTTCTTTTAAAATGAAAGATAAGGTGTTCTATTCGTTAACCTGTTTAATATCTGACAAATCGTCGGTTAAGGTCTAGTCTTTTAAGTATGACATGTGAGTTTCACGTTAATCTTCTACCTAAAAGAAGGCTAAGATACCGGACAAGGTCTGAGATGGAAAATGGAACAAACTTAAATAAGCAAGAAGCAAAACATAAATAAAGTTCAATAACTACGAAACATCAGTTTTTAGACCGCGTTTTAAATATTCATTTCAAATGATGTAAAATAATTAATCTCACTTCACAAAGATGAATTATCTAAAGATTCCATGAGTATTTATAGCTATTTTTTTAGGTTTTATTTCTAATATTTTTCATCAGTTTCATAACCATTGGGCATATTAATACCATTCATCTTGTTATTTAGAGTAAATGGCTTCAGAATTTGAATCATGTTGAACATAAAAGATCTGATTTGACATTTGAATCACGTAGGTGGTGGGGTATTGCTGCAGTGCGTGTGAAGCATTGGGACTGAAAGCGGTGCGGATTCAATACGTCCAAGGGAGTTGGTACTTATTTTGTGGGAGAGGAAGGGTGACGAAATTGATCTCGACGTCCCCTCCCTGGCTAGAAGGGATAATAAACTTTGGATAATAACCCTTCCATCTTGTTCTAGTTGGGCTATCCAAGGGCGCTGAAAAAAAAAAACTTTGGTTATTTTCCAATTTATTTCTACAAATATCATATATACATTCTTCTTCTTTCGGTTTCTTATTTTCCCTAATCTACCTTGATGGTCATTCTACTTCCTTTCTACCTTTAATCCTTACTTCCTTAATCTAGCTTTCCCAAATCACCCTCAAAACTATTGCTACAACTCCTGAAATTCCGTGATTCTATGCCGCTTAATATACGTCAGCTTCTAGTTTCCTCACTTATCACTCCCCTTTGATCATGGCTACTTAGCATACGGTGAACTGCGTGGTGGGCATGAGATCAGATTGAAGAGACTAATGAATTGTTTTATTAGATCCATCATTGGAGTGCTTAGGCGTTCAGTTGGTATGCCTAGTCAAATTCACTCTATCCAGTTTTCGAACGGAAATGCTTATTTCCTAAACTAATGCAACCGAAAATCCTTCTCAACTTCACGATTTTTTTTACTATTTGTTGTTGTCTATTCTTTAGACACGGAATTCTAGCCAACAACCCTTTATATCCCTAACCATAGAACCTTTATCGCTACATTCTTTTAAACACCAATTATTTTTCTATCTTCAAGAATCTTCTTAATATATATATGAAAGAATTAAATTTTCGTATTATAATGTTGCGAGACTTATTTTGCTATTAGAACACATTTATTATCATTATCACAAGAGTAAACATGTAAATATACTGCTATTTATTTATACATAACTTCATTACTTCATTTATTCACTTATGCTTGTACTTTATTTTAATTTTAATGGGGCATAACTATGTAATTTAATTATTTCTTGACTTTAATTTTATGTCAGACAAATGACACTTTTATTGTTCATTTTCATAATTCTTCTGGGTTTAAATGTCCGAGGATAAAACTTAATTTTCATCTTTTTAAATATTCGTAATAAAATCGAAATCGTTCGGCCGTTCAAAGAAAAAAAAAAACTAAAAATATTTTCCAACTATTTTGAGAATAATCAGTAAACATAAAAGCTAGTAATTTATATCGATTGGTGGTGAAATGTTGATCTATCAGGTGATGACCTATAAATAGATTGCTCTCTATGTGACATAAAATGCGCTCATAAGCTAAACCGAATGATGCCAGTAGGTCAAGAATAGCCCGGCGAATAGTGCAGGCAATCATAATTTTATTTTAGGACTGCCTTGGCTATATTTAAATATTTAGTTCTATTCGTATTCTTGTAAATACGCGCTAATTTCTTCATGCTCCTGGAGATCTGTAAAGCCATAATTCAGAATCAATTTGGACAGTGGCATAATCCAATTTAAAAAAAAAACAATGGCAATTACAGCATCCATTCTAGGAAAAGAATTTATTATAATATCTGATTAAGACATTAGATGGGCTTGGAGGGAGAGTATGTGAGGGGGAGAGAGAGGTGTGAACTTGAAGTCTTTAAATATCACAACTTTTTTAGTATTTAAATCCACAACATAGTATATTCAATACCAGAGTGAATATGGTTATAAGTTAGAGTTATTACCGTCGATATTTGTATAATTTAAATTTTTTTAATTAAGAATTGAATAATAATAATTACTAAAAAACTAAGATGAGTGCTTTAGACCTCACGATAGAAATGAACAATGTGAAATATAAATTATGAATAAATAGGATACAATTCTGAACACTTCCCTCGCTTACAGTAGTGTTGCCCAAATGCGAGACCGAGACGAGTCTTGGTCTTGCAAACTCAGTCTTGGTCATGGTCTTGGTCTTGCGCAAGAGTCTCGCAATGGTCTTGCAGTTACTTATTGGCTTATTACTATAGAGATATTACTGTAATTTTTTAGATAGGAGAAACCTAACTAAGCCCTAATGACAATTTAGAGGAGTTAAATGCAAAAGTATATTGGTTATGGCAATTATTTACATATAGTAACTAAGGTTGTCAATTTATTAGTAACTTTTTTGCCTTACTTTTTATTCAAAAAATCGATTTTTTTTACCATTCCTGGTCTTGGTCTTGCAACAGTTAGGCGGCCTTGGTCTTGGTCTTGCAAAGTGCAAGACCAAGACCGATTATGGGCAAAAGTAGTTTACAGTATACAGATCCAATTTTTAGTTACTGAAATATCTCAATCCATATCTTCAATATGGACCCCATTTATAAAACCATTATCATTTGGTTTTCGACATTATTTATTCCCTTTTCACCTCTCTAACACTGTTATAATTGGCTATTTTGACTCAAAATAACTTAAAACTTGTATTTCCGTTGAAAATTCAGATTAGAAATTTTTCACGATTGCAATACTTTCATTAAAATAATGCCTTTACAAACAATTGCTTAAGTAGTTATCATCGAATTCCGAAACCATAAGCAGCCTGTATTTTAACGGATGCTTCAAATCCAATTTCATACAGTTTATGCTTACGCTAGACCCTGTATCTACAGTAAAAGTCTACTGTCTCTTGATTTTTTAGCATACTTTTTCCTATATATTTACATCTTAAATGCTTTATTACTGGACATCTATTAACAATATTTTTCTATATTGGACCATTTCGATAAAAAATACAAGAGTTAATACATAAATACCTAACAGTAATCCACTGCGTGTTTTTTTGTCTTTTGGTATTCAGCTAAAAAGTTAACTTTTAATTTATTAAATATAAATAATGTTTCAAATGAAATTGTACAGAATATAACGGTACCGATAGAGCAAACAATATCGATTGTTTACAACTTCAGGAATTCAGTAAAATGCCATTACCTAACTCTGGGATTATCCCAAAGTAAGCAGTGTTATCTAAAATTGTTTAGTGCGATATCAAGCACTCAACCACAGATTATGATAGAAAAGGAAGGTTTAAAACGAAAGTACACACACATGTGATTTTAAAAACACACACATTTAGTTTACCATCGTAATTTGTAAAGATCAGAGGAGAAAGATGGGGAGGCAGAACAGTCAAATGTTCCTGCTACGAACTCTGATTCCCGGACCTAATAAAAGATTCGGGGCCGAAACTCGGAGGTGAAGGAACAAACGGCGCACTAGAGTCTTTAACCTCGCACTTAGAGTCTTTAAGCGCACACTTTAACCTGGAAGGTTGAAGTTTACAATCATAGCGGACACACAGAATTAATCTAGGTTAGAATAGGTTGATGTTAATTTTAGAACAACCCTCCTATGGAAGTGTTGCCCAAATGGAAGACCAAGACCGTGTCAAATGAAATTGTACAGTCTTGCTTCAACAAACCTTAATCTTGGTGTTTCGAACTCTTGATCTTATGGTTGCGCAATTATCTCGCCAGAGTCTTGCACTCGTAGAGTCTTAAAATATATGTATAATAACTAACTTATTGCTATTTATTAAACATATTAATTTACATCTGAGAAAAACGTTCCAGAATAGGTACATTTAAGTTGTTAATTGACCTTTTTATCCTCCTCTTTTAGACTATACGGGGTTCACCCGAGCCAGGAGGTGATGACGAGGGATTAATTAATTAATGAGTTAAATACCTCGCTCGCTCCAGCAACTAACGCGAACTCATATTTATTTTATCAATTTATTTTTTATTCGAGTTACCGGGCAACGGCGGTGATGTGCACACGCATTAGTCCGCTCGGCTACCCCGACCTCTGTTCTATTGACATAAATATAGTAAACACCAAACAAATTAATAAAATTATTTGACAATAAATTAAAGGCATTGTCAAGAAAGATAGAAGTAAACCTGATTATATGGAAGGAAGAGTTGTAGAGTAAAGACAATCAATACAATGTTACCAATGATTTAAATAAATTTGATGTGTTCACTCATACGACTTTATTCCCTTTTTTTAAAAAAAATATACAACTTCCATTGTGTCCATTAGAAAACAACAAAAAACAATTGGGTTAGATTCATTTTCCTAAAACGCGCTCGAGGAAATCATTAGAGTACAATTTAGGTAGATTTTCGATATTTTTATCAGAAATTTAACCAAATGGCCTACCAAAACTAGGCTTCAATGTTAAGATCCGTTGAAAACCGATATACCTTGTGAGTTGGTCACCTCCCATTCAACAAATTTCTTTTCTTTATAACTTTTTCTTGACTTTTTTCGAGAATTCACTAAATATACAAAAAATGAAAAGAATTTAAGTGGAAAATTAGAGGAAACATGTTCTGTTATTTCACTACCGCTATCGCGCAGATACCTCCGAATTTGTTTCACAAACATCGCATGGTGGAGTAGATGAATTAAGTTTGTGATATAAATTAATTTAAGGAATTTTAACTATAAATTATCACTTTTATGGTTTATACAATAATATTACTATAATATAATAATAATACAATAATTCATCTTTTATGTCAGTTTTATAGGAAAAGGCAGATCCAGAAAGCGTTTTAAAGAAATTCTTTAAATGGGATCCGTAGAAAGAAATACAATTAAATTAAAAAATAAAACTCCTTATAAGATTGTATTATATTAATATTAACAAGACAATAAAGACAGGAAGTGTGTGTATGTCAACGGAGGAATTGTGTAAAAAAATAAATGCATAGTTTCTTTGCCTGCATTTTGGAGAAATAAGGCTGTATGGTTGGAATTTTTCCAATTATAACTTAACATTAACATTATATTAGTCATATCGCAACTGTTAGAGCCTACTTTATAAGTTTCCCTAAATGAGACATTTTGTAGTCTGCAACTGCTATAAGTAGTCTGATAAATAGGAAAATAGCAGAGGGAAGTAGAATATGAAATTATACTAATAAAGCATAAAGAAATATTATTATTTATGCTTTACTGTAAAAAACCTCAATTTTCACATAGGAACTTTTGCGCTAACAGTAGCAATATTTATATGAGATATTAACTTGGAACAAATGTGTAAACATTAATCTTCCGTCCAATATCGCTGTCTACATCGCTATTGATATATTCAGTCAGTTTAAGTCTTTCAGTGTGGGCTTCACATTTTGATAAAGAAATTTTAGGAGTTTCTAAAAGCTGCAAGACATCACGAGAGATTTTTTTTTAGTTTTCATCTTGTTGATGGCCACATGCTAGAAATTACTGGGTCAGAAGAGAGTGAAAAATATCGGTATTGATGTCAACTCTTGAGGTTTTTCTTGTTTACTTAAATTCTTTATTATAGCCTCTTGTACCTCTTTACTCAACTGTCCGATAAGTAGTAAATATAATAATATATAATATCATATAATATATAATATCATATCATGACCATGCATTAAAATTTTGTGAGCGGATCTAGGCATTAGATACCAGCCATAATGGCGTACAAACATATTTCGGAATCAGACGTTCCTTCTTTTTAATAAATGAAAACTTTTCATAATTGCTTATTTTTTCATAACCATCCAACCATATTTGTTTTTAAGAAATTTACCCTCTAGTCGGTTACCTTTCTCCCACTTCTTAAATTTTGAAGAAAAAAAAATAATTTATGAGGAAGTTCTGTCATTTATTTTCAGGTTAGTTTTCACGTCTACATGTATACTTTTTACTACTCCAAAAAGGATTGATGGTAGACTTCATGATCACACTATTAAAATGAACTTGTTGACCCGTGCGAATAATTCGCATGGATTACTAGTCAGTAGTTAAAAGAATGGATCTTCTGTAGGCTGTTGCGTCATATATGCAATGGCTTTACTAGTGAACAGTTGTTAATATAATATTGAAATAAGTTAACGTAATATAGTATGACAGAAAAGAAATTTTTTTCTATACGGTTAGAATGGTTCATTATCAAAAATTAATAAACCAAAACATATCGTTGGCACCATGTTAAAGTAACAGGTAATTATTTCGATCAAAACCGCGCGGATTACGCCTGGTTCACAATCACTTCGGTCGCACTTGTTCATGGAGTGGCGATTGCATCCGAGTTTAACATTCGAAGGTTTCACGACAATTCATGAACAAGTGTGACCGAAGTGATTGTAAACCACGTATAATCTGTGAGGTTCCGACCGAAAGAATTACCAAGTAGCTAATGTCCAACAGGCTCACATTAATTACTTTAAAACCATAAATATTAAAGCTTGGTATAGAATATCAGGTATCTTTCACACTCCAATGAAACTCAGGAATGTATACATTAATTTATATACAATAAATTCATTTACTTTTAGTATGTTCACATATACAGAAGCACTATCCTGATATACTCAGTATAAATTCACTAACATCACACCAACGTATTTAAGTAGATATGCATGTATATCCGTCTCTTAGTACGGATAGAGTTATTTCTAGATTCATCAAAATTATTTAAAAACAACATGGATTGTTAGTATGTATAAACACACACACACACACACATATATATATATATATATATATATATATATATATATATATATATATATATATAGAGAGAGAGAGAGAGAGAGAGTGAGAGAGAGAGAGGGGGGATAGATAATATATACGGTTTTAGTTACTGAATAAAATTATTCAAAATTAATTCTCTCGAAGCAAACTGAATAATTTTGTGGATCCCTCGAATGTATTCTTGTCCTTCGATATATATATTTTTTAATACACATCATATTCGGTTTCTTTATCCCCTCATCAGTATTCAGTTTTTATTTGCCTTGGAATTTATACACCCATGAATAATATCCCAACAACCAGCATTCCACCAAAAAATAAAATAATACGAAATAGCAGTGGAATAGCATATTGATGTGATGAGAAGGAATTTGTAATAAGAACATGTTGCTATCAACTTCATGCATTCCTATAGTTTCAAAAACAGGCTTGTTTACAATGAAAATGATATTTGGTATTTTTTTAATAAGGTGAAAAAATATCATAGTTCGGAGTCATGAAAAAAGTTAGAAATTGAAAAGGTATGGTGGTATATTTGATACGATATCTCACTAAAATGCGTTGTTACAATCACTTCAATGTACTATGTATTGATAATATATTTTACAACTTTTAATTACAAATAATTTTAATATACTTCTTAGTTTGTTTTTGTTTTTGTCCTTTTCACTATCATATTATAAATACTTTTGTTGTGGTATTGGTTGAATATTATAAATAAATGGGTGATGAACGTTTCTTTAAATTAGTTAAAACGCAAAATTATAAATAATATGTAAAGTCACAATTTACAACGCCTCTTAGGTCTAATAATTCTATTAAAGTGTGCATTTGGGCGATTTCAACTCAGTGTTGACCACTTTTCAAAATTAACTTCCAAAAATAAAAGAACGATCGCTAATTAAGCTCATCTAATACCATCCCGTCGAATTCCTCTAATTTTCTTGTTTGGTCAGTACTTTGAAGACGTCTGTTCCGTCAGTATTTTGAAGCCGTCCGTTCATTTCGGAGTAATTGAACATTCAATTCAATAGAGTAGACCTCAGTTTTGTACATTGCAACTTCAAAACTATGAAAAATGATTTTTTTTTATTTATTTTTTTTAATAACTCTATCTCAAATACAAATATAGGAAACAGTAGGAAACCAGCCGAGTTTTTGTTTTTGGATTTGGATGGTCAATGAATTTTTATAACCATTTTAATATCGCTTAATTAATATTTTCAAAGATCATATAAACCACCACAGATGTTATTTAATTAATAAAACATCTCTTTAATAAGAAGTTATATTTTCTCTATGTATTATATAGCACTTGGGAATTTATTAACATTTTCAAATATTCTATGGAACAATATTCATATTATCATTTTTTTTTTTAATTTCGGTATTCTTTTAGATTCTATAACAGTAATTTTTATATCGATTACAACAAATTTTCATACAGGTTTTCAGGAAAACTGTAACTAACGAATGGATAAAAAAACAATATATGAAAAGTAATAAACAACAAAAATATGAAAATATCTAAGTTTGTATTAATTGATATAACAGTTACAGTCCTAGGAGTAGTATCTATATTGAAAGAAATATTTTAATGATTTTATGACAGTTGTTTTTGTAGAAAATTTGAAAATAGTGTAATAAATACTGAAACGTTTTATATTTTTTCAACCATCCATCATTTATTTACGATTAATACATTGCTAACAATAATATATATATACTTGGGTTGCATTACTTTTTCTGCCCGAAGGCATCCGAAAAGTTATATGAAATAAAACTTTGAATTAAAGACATAAGATCTGTGGAAGTATATGTGGTCTTAATTAATCAGATAAATCTTAATAATTATTTCAAAATCCCACAAAAATTAATAAATAAAAGGATAACCAAAATAACACTGTTTATCATAAATCGCTTAGTTATCAATAACTCGCTTAACAAAATAAAATAAAAATTCTTGACCAATAAATTGATTTTTTTTTTCACTAATCTTAATTTTTTAACTTTTCGTTCATGTTTGAAGTCATATTTGATTTTCTAAACTGCTAGATTCCATATCCATTTATTTGAAAGCTGAATCAAATGTTTGACAGCTGGGTGTCAAATTACTAACAAATACAAAGTTAAAAGGAATACCAATTCTCACAAAGCATTTAATTGTTGGAAGCCACGGTCGGATAGTATTTATAAATCAAAGGGCTATGATATGAGATTTAATTTTTAATCTTTTGCTAAAAGGGCTAATTATTTATTTAAATAATCCAGTTAGGGACTTTTTAAAGCTTATATAATCCGCTAGCCGTATAAAGGGGAACATAACAGGAGATGGTTGGAGAGTATTGGAGGGGACTTTGATAATTAAGTTATCCGCTTGGGGTACACCCTTTGTTTTAGCAAACATTTTTTTTTCTTTATTATTGGGATCTTTGATCTCAACCGTTCAAAAATCTTTTCATCATATCTCCAACCAAATAAATCTCGAAATAATAATTTTTTGTATTACTAGAGAATCGGACATTTTTGGTATATTGATCAAAGTTTCATATCCCAATATCTATTAAAATATAAAGATCATATATATTTTTTTATGTTATAACTTCTTTAGGCGCGTTTTGCACTTTTTTTGTGGAGACTGAATTAGATTGATCCGTCAGTTTCTGAAGTGTTAACGCTCGGGTAAAGATGGCTAGAGTCGATTAATTGAACTGTTTTATATATGGATTAAAATATCTGAGAAACTAAAAATCGGGCCTGTAAACTGTAAGCGAGGAAATTGTTCAGCATTCCATACTCTCTGTAATGGACTATAATTCAATGGACTATAATTGTATCTTAACGCGACGCCGTGTTAGGAAGGCGAAAATTAAAAATAGTGTCGAAAATCAAATGATAACTAGTTTATTGAACCACATGGATTAAAATATTTCAGACACTTAAAATCGGACCTGTTTACAGTAAGCGAGGGAGATGTTCAGCATATCATCTTTGTAACGATCTATTATTCAAAATGGTATCTTAACCGAACACCGTGTTAGAGGGTAGAAAAGGAAAAAATAGTGTTGAAAACCAAACGATAACTAGTTTATTGAATATATGGATTAAAATATTTCAAATAATTAAAATCGGACCTGTCTACTATAAGCGAGAGAGATGTTTAGAATTTCATCCTCTTTATAATAGCTATTATTCCTAAATTTTTTTAATGATATTTACAACTGTAAAAAAAGAAATACATTTAGTAAATTTGAACATATGGGTATAGGGATGTGAAAACACTTGTTTTCATCTTTGCAACTTTCATCATCTTTGTAACGATCTATTATTCAAAATTGTATCTTAACCCAACACCGTATTAGAGAGTAGGAGAGGGAAAAATAGTGTTGAAAACCAAATGATAACTAGTTTATTGAATATATGGATTAAAATATTTCAAATAATTAAAATCGGACCTGGCTACTATAAGCGAGAAAGATGTTTAGAATTTCATCCTCTTTATAATAGCTATTATTCCTAAATTTTTTTAATGATATTTACAACTGTAAAAAAAGAAATACATTTAGTAAATTTGAACATATGGGTATAGTGATGTTTTCATCTTTGCAACTTTCATCATCTTTGTAACGATCTATTATTCAAAATGGTATCTTAACCGAACACCGTGTTAGAGAGTAGGAGAGGGAAAAAGACAGTGCCCAAAACCAAATGATAACGAGTTTTATTGAAGATGTGGATTAAAATATCTCAAAAACTAAAATTCGGACCTCCATGCTCTAACAAAAAAATTGTTCAGCAATTCATCTCCTCTTCAATGGGCTATTATTCAAAATTATATCTTGACGCGACGCCATGTTAGACAGGAGAAAAGGAAGAAATAGTGCCGAAAGCCAAATTATAACAAGTTTTATTGAAAATATGAATTAAAATATCTCAGAAATTAAAAATCGGACCTACACACTTCAAGCGAGAAAAATGTTCAGCATTTCATTCTCTGTACAATGAACTATTATTTATAATTTATACTTCATATTATTAATTTCGCCTAGTTGATTTTTTCACTTCTGTCGTGAAGTATAAATAACACATCTTAGTTGTTTTTTTGTTTTTTTAAGGAGACATGGTAGTATAAAGGTTGGAAACCGTTACTTCTTAATTTCTTAATATGAACATAAACGAAATTCTTCGTGACCATATGAATAAATCACATCTATGAATAAAAACGTTGAGATATAGAATTATTTCAGTGATAATAATTATTTTAAAATAATGTTTTACTTGCTGACCTGATGGCCGATTGTCAAGGTGTTGCCGGTTTTAGTATTCTCGAGTCGGAAGCGGCGCGACCCTGTTCGCCGAGTAAGGAAATGTTCACAACATTGACTAAAATTAGAAATTTCTATAACGATTTTCAAATGTATACCAACATGTTCTTTGGGATTTGTTATGCTATGCTATTTGGGGTACACGATCGTCTCTTTTCAAGAATATCTAAAATTTTAATAGTGAAATTTTGATAAATCTGTTCAAAGACTTATGGGAACTTTCAATTAATTAGGCGGACCCAAAGAATCGATTTAGATATTTCCCCTAGTCACAGCAAGTACGACAGTTAATCCTAAAGAAAAAATCTAAAAAAATGTATGTTAACACAAACGTTCCTCTCCACGTAGCAGTTTGATTATACAAAAAAGTGAAATCAAACTCTTTATAGTCTCTTGTTTAATGCTTTCGAATGTTAACAAGATATGTTTACATTTTAATTTTTTTATTTTAGACGGGTATTAACTTCAATGAGAAAAAATAAATTATGAATAAACAAAGAAGTCTGATTTTATGAATTTATTAGGGTTTAAATTTTGAACTATTAAACGCTGAATTATAGGTTATTTGCATAAATCCTCCTTAAATTTTTTAAATTTAAGAAAAATACTTATAAAGTAAATAAAATTGTTTTAAATAGAACCCGTCTATAATAAACACAATAATAAATAGAGAGAGTGGAATTCTGTTTCTGAGTCATTAATAAACCGACGATTGCAATTGACAGCACTCGACCCTTTTAGCGCAGTGATAAGGTCGAATGAGTAACTGATGAGCCCTTAACTTTCCGATAGCGCCCTATTTCATTGCTCTCCTCGATTTGTAGGTGTAGATAGTGTCCTCGAAGAGCAGAACAACAAATAAATTAAAAAAACTTCAATTCGATTAACTTGTAAAGCATGTAAACAGGTAAAGCGAAATAAGCCATACATATCCCAAATAAGAAATATAAATAAATAAATCAAATTATTTTCAAAACGATCCTACCACGACCAGTTGGACACTGAGAGTTAGGGGTGAACTCTTATACTTGAGTAAATAAAGGTTTCCTTAACAGAATACATTATGTAACCGATAGCAGAAGAATACAGTTTTCATTTTATATATGTATACTCTATTCTGGCTGATTTTATAATAAAATATTTGAATACAAAAAAAAAAAATCAGGTGAATTACAGTTTAAAAATTATTTGATTGTTACAGTTGGAAGAACCTTGTTGAACATTGTCGAGTAGCCTGGCATTAAAGGTACGAATTAATAAAATAATTAATAAGGAAGATTTATGATATATCATTCACAATTTTCATTTCTCGGGTTCTCATGGCTATTCACAAGGGCACAGTAAACAATGACTAAAGATAGATATTCCCATTCATTCTTAATTTACAATAAAATGAAATTGTGTTTTATTTTTAACTATGATCCTAGAATTATATATTTCCTATTCATAAATACATTGGAAATTGAAAAAATATTTCAGAAAGTTCTATCTGGAGTCAGGACTCCATGAGCTTGCAATCTGAAGTATGATTTACGTTCTTTTCACTATTTTCATGGTAATGGTTATATAGCAGCAACAGTTTCCTCAACGGTTGCTGTGTAAACAGGAAAAATAATTTATTCTTCTTGAAGATATCCTTGTTTATCAAAGGTTATATACATAACAAATCAAGAAATTCTCGGAAAAATAATCTCATTGGGCATTATTTATTTTCCCACTCACCTTTAAAAACACGTTCGTTATACCAACAATAGCTCTCGTAAACCCACCAACTAAATCATCTTTAGAAGGAAGATGCTCAATACACATCACAGACTTTGATTTCGCATCTTATCTTTCAATTCTAGAAGTACAGCAATTGTAAACAGAGCCCTGGCTGTTACAAATTCCAAAAATATATAAAATTAAATGTAAAAAGACCCTTGCTTCAAAGTTAGGATAAACAGAGTTCAGGGACTACCAAATGATACATTCCAATTGGGAATATATTTTCACAGATGGGTAAAAACCCAAGATGGAGTCGTTGCGTCCACTGTTTCTGACAATGTGCAAATGTTCTCATTACTTCCTTATTGCAGTTCTTACCATGCAGAACTGTTTGTAATAAATCGTGTTGTTTGTAGTCTCAACCACAATAAACAGCAAATTTATATTTGTACAGATTCAGAATCTGCTATTAAAAATTCATTTTCAACTAACTCATTAGTCACAGACACAGTTAGGCATATAAAAACATTGGAGAGTGTAGGATGTAAGATACAATTTTTGTGGTTACCGGATCACTCAGATATTAGAGGTAATGAGCTAGCCGATATCATGGCAAAACAAGCAATCACGGAAGGAACCCTCATAGCTTTGGTAAAAAGAAAGGCTCTAGAGAAATGGCAGGGTCTCTGGCATGTTTTAAGAGACACTAAGTTGAGAGTAATCGAACCCTCTGTAGTTCCAAATCGAGCGGACCTCGAGTTGAATAGAAGAGAAGAAATAATCCTGACAAGGCTCCGAATCGGCCACTCACGGCTAACTCATGAGTACCTAATGACAAAGGGGACGCCTCCTCAGTGTCTCTACTGCGGGGTCAATTTAACAGTGAGGCACATTTTAACTGACTGTTATGGATATGAAGTATGAACGAAATGAAGTTGAATTGGAGAATGATATTACTGCAATTTTTGAAAACCCCAACAAATTGGCAAAACCATTGTTTACGTTCCTTCAAATAATGCACCTATATAATAAAATTTAAATTTTGCTCTTTTTTGGAAATTTTAGTGTTTTAAATGTTTTGTACATTCGATTTATTGTTAAATTTCATCTGATGTAATATAAATAATGTGTAAGGGCTAGAATGGCCCGTAAGAGGTTGAGGAGCCCGCTATTGTTATTAATAAATAAATAAATAATATTTTCTAAGCTGTTTGAAGATTTTTTTAAAATAATAATTTCATTTTTTTTTTTAATAATTTCACTATGGGAACACGGTGAGCGATGGCGAAAATCACTATTTTTCTCAATGTTCTCTATGACATTAACACCTTAAATTACAAAATTCAGCAAACGTAAACCAACAAATTATTTGCATGCATATTATAAAACACAATAACAACAAGTATCATAAGATACATTTTCGGGATCCCCAGACGTTCACATGTTTCACTATGGTACACCGAGTTGAAGTGGCTTTATCCTACTTCCCGACGACAATTCCTTTTTGGCGTTTTCCTGTTCCAAGTCTTCAGAACTAAAAACCTACATCCTGGAACTCCTTACTCCTCTATCCACTCTCTCAATACTAGGTCTCAAACCTATAGACTTATATATTCCCTCCCATAAAACTTCCTCCTTCAGCAAATCCTTCGTCATTCGTGCTGCTTCCTTATGGAACTCACTTCCTACCTCCATGAGTCAATCCTCATCCACAAATTCCTTCAAACAACTCCTGTTCCAACACCTACTCCACATTCAAACTTCCCCTAACATGTAAAATTACTTGCATCTATACAATGATTAATTTCAGTCCATTGCACGATTGAAATAACAATTAACAATAAATTAGTTGGTATTTTTATTATGTCAGACTAAGATACATAAATTTGTAACTCTGTTATTATTCTTTGGGGACAGTAGTCCCAGAATAAAATTACTTTTTCATTTCATTTCAAGTACATTTTTCTAAAAGGGAGAAAAGTAAGAATGTACCGAAAACGAAATTAGACTAATTTAACCCCAAAGAGGATGGCACACCGCCAGGTACAAATGCAACAGGCAACATGATCAACACGCTGTTGGCGGCACCACCTCGAGGGACGCTCTCCGGTATAATAAACTATGCATCTAATATTATACATCAGCTACAGGTTATGTTATTGAGGTAGTACCATGACACAGTCGACAACAACGGGGTCACTCGTGTTCCTGTCAATCGACCAGCTCTGACGCAAACGCATTAATGATTGAGTCCTTTAATCATTGACTGTGACCGCTAAAGGTAATGAACCTCAGGTTCTGGTGGGGTAAACTGCCCTTACAATACACTAACAGCTCATCATTCATGACTGAAAAAAAGACATGTATTATGTATTAGTATTTTTCCCTAATAATCTTCGATTCAATTTTTTTTTAATCATAATTACATGCTTTATTTATTCTGAGACAAGTCCCTTTAGAATAAAAGTAGTGATGCAATTGTGTGCTTTAAAGCCTTAGAATTCTATAAAAAAAAAATAATAGAATAAACAAATAAAAAAATTAGTTAAGTTCTAACAACAATGAATTAAAAAAAGATACTAAAAAAACAAACTAATAAACTATATATAAATTCACAGAAGAAGCTATTTACAATTGTTTGAGATGGAGAGGAAGTGATTGAATAGGCGGGATTAAATAGTGGGTAGAGTATTGGACAGATGTAGAATGAGGAGTTCCAGAGGAACGAGGATTGCACAACAAAAGATCTGTCGAATGCCGGTGATCTATGGACCGTAGTATTTTAAAAAAATAGTGTTTGGTTTTTCTTTATTCTCAGTTTAAATAAATACGTAACGAAATATCTCATTAATTAAAGATTTTTTTTTTCTGTTGCCAGACCTTATAGATCTTTCACCGCCTTATCAAGCCTGATCCATCTCTACCTGTCTTGGACTATTTCTTTCCAGTTATCTGCACGCATCTATTGCATCTTTCTTGATTCTATCTATCCATCTGCTTTTTGGCCTTCTACATGGCCTTTTGTCTACTATCGAGGCATTTATTGTTACGTGGAGGCTTCCAGATGGATTGATACAAGCTACATACCCCGACATATTGATTGATCAGTTTCTATAAGCAGTTTTTTATTGGTCATTCTTCTCCATGTATTGGTACTCTGATCCCAGATCGCTCCGGTTATCGTGCGCTGGATTATTTTCTTAAATCTTTCATTACTTTTTCCAAGAGTGCTGGTTAGTGTTCAGGTCTTACAGCCATGTATTAGAACTGGCTTTATCATAGCATTGTACACACTTGATTTGATAATAAATAAGTAATAGAATTGCATAGTTTCATTGGATGACTTTATGGATGATCAGAATTTTAATCATATTTTTAGAAACGAATCCTAGATACTTGTATAAGAACTTGTGATATCATAATGCTTTACAGAACCTTTCTCTCCTGTTTCCTTCAGTATAGTTTTGGAGGGCTTGATGAGATGTCAATAGCAATTTTTTTTTTCTTCTCTCTTTCATTCTCTCTTCATTATGTGATATTTTTTTTCTACCCTGATGATGTCTGAATTGAAGTTAACTGTCCACTTGTATGTTGGAGACTTATAGCTACAATTCATAATTAAACAAAGTAAATGATGTGAAAAATTATACATGGAAAATCGATCTTCAGTTAAAGGAAAAGCACTTCGTTAAAGTGAATTACCAAGGAGCCGGATAGAACTGCTGCATAAAACACTTTACTCCTTGGCCACTTATGCAAGTTTAGCATAAGTTCACACTAAGAAAATAGAGCATGGTCTCCAGATAAGTGGAAGGAAGGTCCTCAGGATGGTTTATGGCCCTTTTTTCCTTTATAGAGAATAACTGATGACTCCGCCAGACTGATTATTTTGTGAAATATAAATGGCTAATTTATTTTGTTATAAATGCCAGATGATAACATTTTTTTTTTTACATTTATTGTTAATGCAATTAAAACGAAATCTTCAACAAATTAGAAGCAGATTAATTGCTACTTCTCGATGGAGGGACTTAAATTTATTAAGACATAAAAAGATGTTTTGATTAGTCCATCTATCGAAGACGATAGGAATTTTTTAATATTATATGTGGAGTGGCCTTATATCAACTGAGCTTTGTTAGGAATGTATATTATACATAACTTCAAGCTTTTCCTTTTGAATTTATTAACTTGTTTTTTATTTAATTTAACACATATTGTATTATTATATTTTAGTTATTTATATTTTTTTTTGCTTATATCCCTTCTAATGAGTTGTTCAATATAACATTCCTAGGTTGTGTTAATAGAACCTTCTTTTTCCGTCAGTATATATTTGGATGTCTTCGTGAGATGTATGCAGCAACAATAATTTTTTTTCTTCTTCTTCTTTCTGTATACAAGTGATCTTGGTTTTTCTGACTTGATGATGCCTGAATGGGCGAAACGTTGGCAACTTAACTATTCACCTGTATGTTGAGACTCATGGCTTTGTTGCTTGGATTTTTCCATTTATAACAAGATAGGAATAGATTTATAGGTCATTTTCCTGGTGTCACGTAGTCTTTAAGGTCGATTTAAGGAATCAAGATTTTTTTTTTTAAACAAGTTTATTTTTTAATTTTTCTTTAATTATTAAAACATGTAAAACTTCTTTGGTTTGTCTAAAAATTAGATTATTTTCATACTCTGCTACATTATTGAAAGTAAATATATTATTATGAATATTAAAATCTGAAAAATGAAATAAGGCAATAATTTTTTTAGCTGATAAGTTTATCAATCGATGTAAACAGAAAAATCGCCATTAATAGTCAAAAGGTCCCAGAGTAAAAATAAAGAACAATATAAAATTACTTACATCCGTGGTAAATAGCTTTGTCTTTTTTTTTATTGTAAGCTTTAAGTAATGTAAAAATTTCATATCTATTCTACTACTGTTTTCATATATTATTCAAAAAAATATTTTTAAAAATACAAATTGATAATTGAATTTTTTTTTAAATCTTAAACAAATTTATTATCACATATTTAACGAGCCAAATGCATAGAACATAGTCAATTCTAATCAACACAAACCGAAACAAATTCCTCTATTTTCTCTTAAGGGTTTGACGCGTTCAAGAAATTTTTAGTGACTCAATTGTTTGTATGCCAAAAGGTTGTGGAGGTACAATGAGGAAGCGAAGTTGTGTATCGAGTCACAACAAATTTCTGAATTGGGAATATTAATTCGTTCATAACGTGGAGAAAAGGTTGTTGAATTTTTTCTTCTTCGGCCCAAGACTCTCAAAGAAGTAATAGAAATTATTAGTTAAGACATAGTGCTTTTTATTTAAATTATTGAAAAGAAATATTTCTTGCATTTAAAAAAAATATTAGTGTGTATGGTCCTTAAAAAAAGTTGAATCTGACTGTCCAGAAACAGTATTAAAAAAAAACTTAAATAGTCATGAATAACTAAAGCATTAAAAACAAAATGCTAATAAAAGACAAACAATAAGGAATGTCAGACCTTTTTTTATCATCATATTTTTATACAGAAATTGTTTTGTGATAATCTTTTAGGATTAAATAAAATAATATTAGTGTGTAATACAAGTTAATCAGGCACACATATAGTTTCTAAGCTCCTATGTTCAAGGGTTCTACTTGAATTAATCTTTAGTCAACAGAACACTTGTGAATACCATTTACGATAGTACAATACCAACAACAACTGCTTTAACAAGCATAGTGATACAATAACAACTCCGCCTGACTCATGATGAACTCCGCCATCCGTCATCCGTAAACTCTTGTCATATCCATCGTCCTAGCCGGCGAACCTTGTGAGTCAAACTGGTCCTCAGTGAAAACGTTCAACGAAGCGAGACTTGACTCGTCAAAGCGCCCTAAGTTCACGGTAGAGTCACTTCCTAACTCATATCAAGCTCGCCTTTGAGTGAATTTTCGGCGAGGCTCCTTATATAGCCACAGCGGCGTGCTGTTTGTGAATGGAAGCCAAAACAAAACTTATTCTAAACAAGGCTATTAAGATGCATAAAAGTCATCCGGAACAAAGGAATGTTCTGAAGGTAATAGATTAAATAATTCTTAAGTAAGCCATTCTTAAAAATAGAAATATGTATCAAGCCGGCATTTAATTACAACAGCTGCAATCATTTTTAGAATTACTGCATAATTAAATAGGATTATAAGATATTTCAGCAGTGTACTAAGCCATCAAAAGTTTAAATCATTTTTTTTTTTTTTTTTTATTGAGTATTATAACAATCTGTCTGTTGGACATTGGTTATAGTGAGGTAGGATGACATTCACACCATATGTACAAAAAAAAAATAAAATAAATAGAACAAAATAATAATCAAAAGTATATACAATAGACAATAAAATAAAATAGCCTAAAAAATAAAAAAATTAAAACTAAGGAAAAAATAAAATAAAATAACATGCATACCTATATACAATCAGGCGAGGGAACTCCAGGAGAACACTGCGCTACTCTTCCAACCGCGTCACTGGTACTAAAGCCAGCGGAGATTGGTCGAGAGCACTTTAGCCACATACACACATGTCTTGAGTGAAGAATCTGGCCATTGCCAGAACTCCAATTTATATAATCTACAAAAGGTCGCGAGGCCACTGCCGTTTCAACCTTCTTGGAGGATTATAGGGATGGGAGATGCTTGATAGGGATTGTGCAAGAGGATTTGGGTGGTAAGTAAGGTTCTGGTGAAATTTGGAGAATTTTTCTGGGATAAGGTCTAGGACAAATGGGATGTTAAGGTCATGATGTAGGGTTTTGTTGGATACATAGAAAGGAGCATCGACTATTGTTCGAAGGACTTTAGACTGGAAGGATTGGATGCGCTTGATGTTAGAAAATTTTGCTGATCCCCACAGTTCTAGTCCGTAAGTCCAAATAGGTTTCAGTATTGTCTTGTAGATCAGTAGCTTGTTTTCAATGGAAAGTTTAGATTTTCTGCTTAGTAGTCGGTATAGTTGGCCGTATCGTCGGTTGAGTTCTTGTCTTTTGAGTCTAGTATGCGGGTTCCAAGTTAGTCTTCGGTCTAAATGAAAGCCAAGATACCGGACTGTGTCTGAATAAGGAAGCTGGATGGAATTAAAGAGTACTGGTGGACAGGAATTGCGTCGGAGTGTAAAGGTAATATGTTGGCATTTAGATTCATTAACTTTAATGCGCCAGTTATTACACCAGTGCTCAATCAAGGTGAGGTGACTTTGGAGATTTAAGGATGCTATTTCGGGATCAGAGTTGGATGATAAGATTGCGGTGTCGTCAGCGAATGTTACAAGAAAAGTATCGGGATGAACAGGGATGTCAGCAGTAAAGAGGATGTAAAGCACGGGACCCAAGACGCTGCCTTGGGGAACACCGGCTTTAACGGAATAGATATTGGAAAATTCTGTTCCACAGCGAACTCGAAAGGAGCGGTCAGAGAGGTAGGATCGGAGGACTAGGTACAAGGACTGGGGTAAATGGATTTTAAGCTTGGAGAGCAGTCCAGAGTGCCATACCCGGTCAAATGCCTGTGCAATGTCCAGAAAGGCACCCGAACAGTATTCCTTGTTTTCTAGGGCTGAGGAAATATGATCAACAACTCGGAGTCCTTGTTGAACAGTAGAATGTTGAGAGCGAAAACCAAACTGATGGGAAGGGATATTTTGGGATTCTCTAATGGGTAGGATTCGTTTCAAAAGGATCTTTTCAAAAATTTTTGAAAGGATTGGGAGTAGGCTGATTGGTCTATAGGATGTTGAGCTATTGAGAGGTTTTCCTGGTTTTGGGAAAAGGATAATAGTGGAGTGTTTCCATAACAGAGGGAAGTGGGTGGTGCGTAGGATACAATTGTAGATATATGTAAGGAATATGACTGCTTTGGATGGAAGTTGTCGAAGGATTTGAGGTGTAAGGAGATCATGTCCAGGAGCTTTACGGAGGATTAGTTTTTTTAATTGAAATTTTACTTCGGAAGGATGAATAGCTTTTGGGGGCAAGGAAAGTGGGATTGGTGATGTAAGGAGTTGTTCTACTGTTACGGTGTGGGCAGGATGGGATTCCGGATGTGAAATAAATGTATTGGATAGGTGAATGGCGAACTCCTCAGCTTTATCTTCGTCAGATGCTGCCCAGGAGCCATCACCTCGTCGGAGAGGATGGGAAATGCGGTGAGGATTTAGGATTTTTGTTGTGGTTTTCCAAAGGGAATTGTCGCGAGAAGAGAGGGAGGATAGGTAGGAGTTCAAGGATTGTGATCTGAAGGTGGCTAATTCCAGTTTTAATTGTTTGCAGTAGTAATTATAGGAGCAGCGGTCGGTAGGATGTCGGGTACGTTGCCATAATAATCTGGCACGGCGTTTGGTGCGGATTAGGTTAAGGAGGTGTTGGGGTAGAATGGTCTTTATAGGAATTCTGGAGGAGTCTTTTGGAAAGGAGGCAGTCCAGGCGGCTTGTTGGATTGTGGTAGTAAAGGAATTTACGGCACTATCAAGGTCATCGGGAGTTTTGAGGGATATGTTGAGATCAATATTATCGGAGATTATTTGGCGGAAAAGGTCCCAGTTTACTGGGCCCCTAATGAATGACGGTGGAGAAGGTTTGGGAACAGGTTCAAGTGAAACATTAAGGATTAGAGGACTATGGTCAGAGGAAAGTTCATTTAGACGTGTAATGGAACAATTGAGGGGACTTAAGCCGCTGTGGATAAAGAAATCAAGAAGATCAGGATTACGGTTGGGATCTGTGGGCCAGTAGGTAGGAGAGTTGGGGGAAAGGAGGTGAAAACGTTGGGAATTGAGTGCAGACAGCAGGGTTCGGCCACGAGAATTCGTGGTTCTGGAACCCCATTGTTGGTGCTTGGCATTTAGGTCTGCACCCAAGATGAAGTGATGTCCTAAGGAGTCGAGGAGAGAACTGAATTGGGCATTGGATATGGATCGGTTAGGAGGGCAATACGCTGATGCTAGAGTGACCGGAAAGGAGAAGGTTTTTATCACGATAGCGGTGGACTGTAGGAAATCATGTATTGGTAATGGGAGTACGTGATGGGAGAGGGATTGGTGTACAATTACAGCAGTACCGGCATGTGCTTTTCCGTCAGGGTGGTCAGTACGATATGTCAGGTATTGTGGTATTGAAGTGCTGTTTAGTGGTTAGTCGAGTTTCAGTAATTAGTGCCACATCAATGTTCTTGTCAAGTAGTAAAGTAGATAGTTCGTCTGTATGATTTCTAACACCATTCGCATTCCAAAGGAGAATGGATATGGGTTTAGGGATGTGAGTCATTTAAGGATTTTTCAAAGGAGGGATGAGGTGAGATACGAGATTCGTGAGGAGTGATATGAGTGGAGTAACAAGGGATTTGAAATCGGTGAGGAAAGATGCTAACAAACTTGTGAGATCTGTTGCATTTGAAGGAGGAGGAAAGGAGGAGGAATATGAGGAATTTGTTGTTGGTGGTTAGGTATATTAGGATGAAGAGGATTTTGAGGTTGGGTTTGAGGTTGTTGTTGTGGCAGGGCTTGACATTTATCGATTAAAGTCTTACCTCTAAGTAGTTGGGAGAATGATACATCATTGTTTACAATTCTGGAAGGCTCTCTCTCTCTTCTTGTTCTTAGTGCTTCATCTTGAATCCGGTTTTTCTGGTGTCTGGTTTTGAGATTCTTGTAAATTTGGCAGCCTTTGTAGTTGGCCGGGTGTCCCTCCAAGCATAGGGCACATACTGCTGGATCTTGTATAGGTTTGGTGCACTCTACAGATTTGTGCTGTTCACCGCACTTCACGCAACGCGGCAGATGGTGGCAATATGTCTTCGTGTGGCCATAGGTCTGACAATTATGGCACTGCACGATGTCTCTCTTGGGATATGGCTTCTCAACTTTCACCATTGTGTAGTATATTCTTGTGATATCATATATTTTTTCGATACCTGGTGATGGCTCCAAGTCCACGAAAAACAATGGTAGTGGGATCCTATTTCGTAATCCTGGCTGCTCCCTGTCCTCCTTCAAAACGTTTGTTACCTGGCGTACATTGAAACCAAGCGTCGTTAGTTCTTCTTTAATAACTTCAGTGGGGGTTGAGGAATGTAAATTTCTTATCACTTCTCGTAAAGCTCTTTCCTGCCTCAGCTGGTAAGTGTGAAAATTCGCATTTGTTTCTGATAAGTACTTCACTATTTTTCGGTAGGCTTCTGCAGAATCAGGTGTTATTTTGGTGCCATTGGTCCTGTTAAGGCATGAATAACTGCCAGAGCAGATTTTATTTAGTTGGGTGCAGAACATCTGGAAATTTTTTATATTTTTCACAAATATCGGAGGAGGCTTTGGTTCTCTGGGTATTGCTGCAGACTCCATTACTTCTCTGTCATTTTGAAGCACTTGGTAGGGGTTTGGAGTAAAGAAAGGTGATTCTTCAATCGTTTCTTGTGCAGAGGTACCTGGTTGGGGCTGAGGTTCTGGTTCTGAAGTGTTCATCTTGGTCACTGGAGGTATTTCTCGTAGGCAGCGACGAGTCCTTTGTTTGGCTGGTGAGCTAACTCCGTCTGACCGAGACCTCTTGGGCACCTTACTGGCCATCACTTGCTGATCATACCGCATATCATAAGAGAAAAATAAATAAATAAAAAAAAAATAAAAAAACAATTTTTTTTTTTTTTTCTTAAAATAACAAAAAAAAAAGATGCCAAAAGTAAATATCAACTGCTCTGATATACACTTTAACTGTATCACGTGAATAATCAGAGAGATTCCGCTATAAAATTGGTAAAAACTGAGAGAGGAGTTGAGGAGACAACCTTCTCATCAGCTGATCCACTGCCTTCATCTTTTAATTTTAGAGCAACAACATAGTTCGCTTAAGTAAATGTTATCATATCACAGGCAAAAATATTGGTTCCGTCAATGGGTTTGCATATATGATAAGCAGAAGAAAATTAAAACATTCTACTGACCTTAATTTAATGTCATATTTCTTTATATAACTAAAAAAATACGACAGATTTTTTTTTTTAACTTTTTTTATAATAAGTATCTTGTTGTCACGTATGGTTTTGAGGCATGGAGCCTAACTAAGAAGGAAGAGAAGTTGCTGAGTAGAGAGGAGAGAAAGATTCACAATCAAAGAAGGAAGTCATTATCGCATAAAAACCAATGCAGAACTTATAAAAACCTATATGGGGAACCTGATATAGTTTATTGCATTAAAAAGAGGAAACAAATTGGCAGGACCAAGTTATAGGATGGATCAAAAAAGTCTCCCAAAACAAATAATAGAAGGACGTCCAGATGGGAAAAGAGGAAGAGGCAGGCCCAGGGGTGCCCATCCTCCCCAAGGTCCATGGTGCATGAATATCCCCCTCCTCTCCCAAAATATTTTATTTCTTTCATCTTCTTATAAAGTGCAAGGTAAAGTAAAATTTAAAAAAATCTTAGATCGTGTACAATTATAATTATACAATCATTATATACAGTTACACTTACAACGATCTGTTATATGTTTTTCCCTGGTTTGCAAATTTTTATTCCAAAAATTTATAACTCCTTCGAAATATGCCCCCCTCAAAAACACAAAACCACGTCAAAATGTACACCCTTAAAAATTTTGATGCCGCAACTTGCGACATGATTACGATGGGCGGATGATGTAGAGGAAGACCTGAAGTCACTGTGTGTTAGGCATAGGAGAGAAGCGGTTTAAGTTTAAGTTTAAATGGAGAAAAATTATTGAAACCAAGGTCCTTCATTTATTATAACGCCGAAGGAGGAAGAAGATTTTTCTTATCAATCCAGTAAAATATAAAATCCGTAGAAAAATGTGTGAGAACTCTCACATTAAATAGTGTGTCACGTCAACAAATAACACGTCAACGTATAAGTGACATCAGGGAAATTTTTTACAAATAGTATAATATTACTATTAATTTTTACATTGTATCATATAATTATAATTTTAATAAGCTTATTCACATTGTTTATATTTTTTGTCTTAATATTATGTAACTTCCACAATCCTCTATATCTTTTTGTATCTTGTCCGTTCTAGCCTTGAAGAAGACCTGCAAAGTCGGGTCGAAACGTTGGCTTTTAATAAAATAGTTTTGCCACTATTTAGCCTTTTTATGACCGCCACCCCGGAACATCTCCTTCCTTTATAATATTATTACATTATAAGTCTAATCAACAAACGCAATTCGTGAAGCTTACTACGACAACAAAGGTAACGATTTATTTAATAAGTAATCGGCTTATCCCGTTGCAAAATATACCTCTAGTTGAATAGTTAAGCAATAGCTATCCCTGAACCTATATTAATCCATTACTGTACTTGTTCAATATCCATTTATTTCTAGTTCTCTCGGGTACTAAGAGT
Organism: Nezara viridula; assembly: GCA_928085145.1. NCBI lineage: Eukaryota > Metazoa > Arthropoda > Insecta > Hemiptera > Pentatomidae > Nezara > Nezara viridula. The sequence goes on along the minus strand of OV725081.1, from coordinate 68,002,393 downwards.
ATATGAGTCTATTACGGAGAGTATAGAAGATACAGCAGGATATATATTTTATACGGATACATAAAAGTTTCTTTCTATATTACCCGAAGTGTCCAAGGATCATATAGTCATTATCCTCAATTTATATTTTTTAATAGATTTTTCGTTCGTCGAAGACTATCATAAATTACAAGTTTGTAATGTTTAATACCTAAGCATGTGGTAAGTATACCATAGCACCTAAGAGGCTTCCGGCAAGGATTACGGTTAATCTAAAAAAAATGGTATATTTTAGCGCTTTAAAACGTATAATAAGTATAATTATTTTACACCTCATTCATCAAAATTCATCGCTACTCAAGAGTCAGAAAAGGGATAAGCAAATACTACCATATTTATATGGTTATTCGTAAAGAATACCTATGTTATACGAAAGGTTGTTATTTATATTGCTCGTCTTGCTTTTCATACAGTATTTCGTAGTAATCAATTAAGGTCTTAAGGGATGAATGAACCCGAAGTTGAATAAAACCGAAATGGATAAAAATAAATAATTTTAGATTTAATCGAAAGAATATTGAATACTTCTACATCTCATGTTATTGATGCTGAACTGGTTTGAATATTTGAGGTATTTTATGAGTGTTGTGCAGCAAAAAAGTATTTAAAAAAAAAAAGGTTCTCTTCCGAAATTAGTAATTAATTTAAAAGTAAGCACTACCTTAGATAGGAATCGTAACTTTTCCAATTATCTGTGCTAAGAAGACCTTGTTGAAGTCGAAGTAGTAATGGTCTTAACTAGAATCGACCCACCGCTAATCTACTGAAGGGCTGATAAACTCAATATATTTGACACCCCGTCAGTCTCTCGATACGTCCGGTCTGTTAACTAACATTCCTGGGGAGGAAGGGGTGGAAGGAGGGGGGTTATCCCCAGTACATTTCTGTCGATAACATTCCCCTGCGGCTGTATGGAATTCAATTAGTTAACCTTAAAAAGTAACATACGATTGATGACAATTATAGTTTCTACTTTTCTGTCTAAAGTAAAAATATTCCGTCAGTCAGGTTTTAAACAGGGTTATGAAACATTATAATTACATCGCGAAATACACGTAAACCCAACTTCTCTAAAAACATTTTATAAATTTGTTAAACAAATTAAATATATCATTTAATGTGTATTCAAGAGGAGCAATATATAAATATTATTCTGTTTTATATTGAAAGTTCAAGATAACCCTTAGTATCAATGAAAAAAAATAAACCATATGTTCTGATAAATATCTATTTTTAGACACGGAGGAATAGCGAAGAATTCTTGGATTCTTGTTTGTTGATCTTTTTCATATTGTGCACGAATCCTGATATAAATTATTTAGAAAATTTGTCTATTGTATGTTTTGTTGCTTTGTGTGCAGTATTTTTATGCATATATATAATAATACTTATAACTAAAATTATATCGAAGTATTTTGGAAATAATTCAAAAACTAAGGAAAAAAACAAAAACTACTTTATTTTAATAACGTATCGGCCACTAAGGACAACACGAATATCATTGGTTAGGCTTCTTTGGGATTCTTGATTTTCTTTCTTCCCATCGCAGTTTCATGATTTTCGACTGCATTTTTTTTCTTTCTTCGGATCTTTTCGTCAGATCTTCGCCTGTAAACTTCTTGTGTTTTCCTGGGCTCCTAGATTTTTCTTAACATCATCCTTTCTATTCTATTCTCTTTTCCAATTTGGGCAGGTATGTAGTCTCCATCCCATACAAAATCACAGGCTTCATCACAACGTTGTAGTGCCTTAACTTAGCGTTGGACGAGAGGTTGTTTTCATTGTGAATTTTGGCCTGTTTGAAAGCATAAATTTTATAATTTTGTGATTTTCTCTCGGATGCTCTCTTTCTCAGAACCGTTGTGACATATTATTTCCCCCAAATATTTAAATTTTCTGGTCACTTTTATTTGTCTATATTTAGTCGTTACTGTTTTTTTCTTGAAATTTATTTCAGTAGTCATGAGCTATGTTTTTTCGTATGATATTTGTAGGACTGCTTTTCCTACTATTATTTTTAGGGTATTTATTTGACTAATAGCCTCTTCTCATCCTGCCAAAAGTGCGAAATCGTCTGCAAATGCTCACTCACTTTTATATGATTGTTCCCCCCCCCCTAATTTGGCTCCTGAGCTATATTTAATTGCAATTAAAAACTTACTTTTTAATGTTATAAAACAAATTTTAAAAAGGGAATTAATATTTAATTCAATTTGTTAATTGGTTTTATTTAGACAATTTTATTTTGTATTAAAAAATACTCTTATTATTTCACGACATTTAATACACGTTCATCGCCAACGTTTAACTGAAAAAGGTAGAACAATTAAAGGAAAAAGTGTTACATCCCATCTGCCACCGCCAGCTGGGAGGTTTCTCAAAGGTAATTTAATACGCTGGCTCCATTGATCCTTTCCTGTTTTCAATGCTTTAAATATATATTTCCACGTGAGTATTTTTATTGACCTTTTTTGTGTTATATAATTTATATTAATACAAAACGACAGTTCATTCATCGGAGGAAAAGAATGTTTGTGTTACGTAACTTCTTAATAGATATCAACTCCAAACATAATAGATCTATATTACCTTTTTTCAAACGATTGTATTCTAATTTTAAGAATAGCTTTATAATCTTTTTTTTTAAATAAATATCATTATATATCATAAAAATGTATAAATATACCATTATATGCGCTCAAAATATCGTTACATAACTTTTAGCGGATAACTCAAACATATAATCGTCGTATTTAGTAAGAATAAATAACTATACATATTTACCGTTAACCTTGGACTGTTGTTAATAATTCATTTTTTCCAAAAATATCACTCATCATGTTATTATAATTTGTTCTGAAGGAACACCAGTCCAATAATAATAAAATTATTTTCATTTCATTTAATCACTTTTATTCTTTCCAGAGATGGGCAAATGATTCGCTGAGTACCGAGTAATTTACTCAAATTGAATCACTGGATCTACGAAGGGACTTTCGGGCTAAAACCCTCCCCCCCAAAATGGTAAAGTATAACCATGTTTTATCGAGAAAAAAAAATTTAAAAAGTATCTCTTAAAGTATTATTGTTCGTGTAATTACATTTAAAAGGGTTTAGGAATCACTTAAACACCATTTCATACAGGTAGTTAGTTTCTTTCTTTTTTTCCAAAGTAATTATCGTTATTTTTATGGAAAAAAAAACTTTCGGGCTGAAGCCCCAAAAATAAATCCTGAATCCGCTAGTGGTCAACCGTATGATATCAAATGAAGTAGTAATTAAATTCTTCGGTACTCAAAAAAGGTGAATATTTGAGTAAATCACTTGGTACTCATTGCTACTTAGAATAACATTTGCCCATCCATTTTCTCGATCCTTCTATTACTCCTATTACTGGTGGTGGAGAAAACAAAAAATAAATATTCATCAATAATAACACTTCATTCTTATTAAATACGTATAAATTTTGAGTAGATCTACATATGTATCTTTTCAGTTTTTATATGAATACATTATTGTTCGAAATTTAATTTTTGATACGGACTAATTTCTTCATTAAAAACGTCAATATTGGAAAATATTATGATTCCTCCCGTAAACTGGAAAGATTCTCTGAGAAAAGCAGTATTTATTTTTTTCATGAAATAAAAAAATAATTTTTTTTTATTTGGCTGTTTAATTTCGTTTATGTATAAAAATTGATAAATAGTATAGCTGATTTTTTTAAAAATTAATTCATTAATTTTCTGTTAATTTATTGATATTTAATGTAAATCACTTAATCCATAACCTAAATAACATTTTAAGACGACATAATGTTTTTTAGTGCATTTGATATCCAACGATAGTGTAGGATGTAAAACACTCATGAAGGTCATTTTCCGTAACGAGGGGTAACGAAGTGTGGAAGTTCAAGAAAAGTTCACTGAACTTTTCTTCAGACGACTAAAGTTATACGGAATTTTCAAGAATGAAATAAATGGGCTTTTAATCAATTTTTCAAGTCAGAATCAATAGCGTAGACATTAGAACTACATTTCTTTGCTATCGACCATTCTTGAACAAGTGACTAGGTCAACTTATATTCTATATTAATTAAATCCAATACTGGGTTATAAAAGCTCGAACTTTTATGCAGCAAAAACTCACAGATCATGGCGTATAATATGTAATAAAAACCGTATAATATGCAGCAAAATATATATAATGTATTTAGACATTATTTTCAAATATTTAAAACATTAAAAAAACTAATGTGGCTACACTAAGAAACGAAAAGTAGAAATCAGAGGAAAAACTATCAAAATTAAATTAATCAAAATGTAATTAATTTTGTTCATATTTTCATAGACAAACAAAAAATAGAAAAATATATGATTTTTAAAATAAAAAATAAATAGGGACAAAATAAAACTAGCAATGATTGTACTTAAAAAATAATTTACAACACAAACAAAATAAACATAACATGGTAAGCGGTATGTTTTACATTAAAATTAATTAACGAATTTCTAATTTATTTTACGAAAAACCTAATTATCTATCGTTTCAATATATTTTTTTTTTTTGTTATCTCGAAAATCATCCTCAATTTTACATTTTAATGTTTGTTTCTTTTTTTTTTTGTAATTAGATTTATCATCAAATATTCAACTTAAAATTCCATTAATTACATCTAAGTGATTCGTTAAGATGTTTGACCATTCGTTTAAAAACTGGATTTAAATAAACTATGCAATACCATAAAAAATTGGAACGTTATAAAGTATGACTTCTACCAATTCTTGGTAAAAAATATATATACCTAAAAAAAAATTTGGGTGAGGGGGAAACCAATATGAATCGGGAATGTAGCTGTTTGAAAATATAGGATTTGTATGATAAAAAAGATAATCGAACTATATATTTTATCGTAACCTGAGAAGTTACTTAAGAGGTTTTATTAGGTATATTTTATTTATTCAGTACCTGAGCATAGATTGAATACATAAATAAACCTTATTGATTGACCTTAAACAAAATAATAAATCGAAATTACAACAAGAAAGAGCTTCTGTGGATTTCTCGTTTTCGATCTGAATTTATTTCATCTTCGAAACATTGTTTGAATAATCTGAATTTAAGAAAAAATACTTGGATAAGTCAATATTGATATCGAATCGTATTTAATAACCGACCAAAAACACTAACATGGCTTTTCAAGAAACATTATATAATTCAGATAATGAGTCGAATAATGAATTACGCAATCATCAATATGACTTTTCCCAGATTCAAATTCAATGTCATTTTTTCCTACTGTTTTGAAACAGATTTTGAGTCGTCATCATTAGCTCAAGTTACCAACTTACGTAATCATCTTGTTGAAAATAACATGCAAATATATGGTAATTTTTAATAAACATGTGTCGTATAAGTGAATTACGAAATAAACTGTGACTTTTGTAAGTATTCAATGAAAAAAACTTGTTCAGTTAATGTTCACAGCGCATTAAAAAGTTACTATAAAAGGCAAATAGTTGATATCTTGTGCATAACAACTCTGTCATAATAACACACATTTGATATAATGACCTGAAAATATAGAACCATTATGCAAACTAATGTAAAAATAAAAAGTAAATAAGAATTAAGAATAAATACTTATATAAATCATTATTTCTACTATAGATGAATAAATCATTAAAAAAAAAAAATAAATAAAAATAAAAATAACAAGAGCAAACCATACTCCTTTATTCAGCACTCTTTAAAATAAAAATAGCATGAGGAACAGAGCTCTGTCAAATAGATCGTCCAATCCTTTCAAAATCAACTGAACTTCTATATTTTTACTCATGTTCTGTCTTTTAACATTTTATAATTTATATCCGAATTTAATGTATCAAAATGGCCAGATTAGAACAACAGAAACTGACTAAAGATACAAATTGTCAACCTTTCAACATAATTAGGAAGGGCTCTAGAGGTATACCAAACCTTTAAAAATACAATACCTCGCGAAATATGGTTGGGGTTTGTAAAAGTTGAAGTCCCCAGATATAAATTTAATAGAAAAAATAGAGTATTTTGATATGTCGAACTCACCGTTCTTCTTATCACACACTCGCTAAGGGCATTTAAGCAAAGACATACCTGTAAAAAAAAAGTTAACATTAAATTACTAATGATAAATTATTATATATTTTTTTAAATATGAAAAAATTCTTTTTAATATAAATACGTTGGTTTACAAAGAATTAATAACCTTCATTAAGATAAATGACCTTCAAAGCTGGAATCGAACCCGTACATACTTTATTACGAGAACTCTCGGTTTTATGAAAGCGTCTTACCTTTACAATGTTCGATATAAGCCTGTATCAGCCTAATAAGATAAGACCATGACCCCCAACCCATCAAAAAGTTTGAAATATATTCTAAAAATAAAAACAGAGGATTTAACTGCAGCAAAAGTTTCGTCCGTCTGGATTATCATGAGCCTAATCCAAACAATCGATTACTCAACACGAAAGAATCGATGTATCATGATTTTATACTTTTACATTAGTGTAACATTGATATCGGTATTATTTTACTTTTTTTTTTTAATTTAAAGTTTGTTATTCGATAAATAAAACTTCTTATAACCTTCTTCTGATATCTCTCTCATAGTTTGCTCTCTCAACAATCATTGACAAAGTTACAAGTGGTTTTTCCTGGTCTAATTATGAGTTTTTCGACTCTTCAAAAACCACTCCTTAATCCTAGTAAAAAAATATATAATCATGGTCTAGTAATTTAGGTAGTTCATTATAAAAAAAAAAAAAACTATCTGTAAAAATTTTCCAACAGCTATAAGTGGAACATTGGCTCAGGTAGCACACAAAAAAAAAAAAAAAAAGAAAACCTTTTTCTAACAATTTTAATCGAATAGCTAAATTTTGGGCGTTTCGGTTTCTAATACTAAGCAGAAGAAAAACAGATTTGGTCAGCGGAAACAAAATTTCTTATTTCTTTTTAACTTGCCTGTTTCGGTACATACCAATTTCCAAGATTTGGTTATTTTGAACCAGGAAACCTTGAAAAGCATATTTCTCTTGAAAATTTAGATTCAAAATTCATCACGATCGCAATTATTTTCCTTATTATAGGCAATATAAATAACTGACGGAAAATGCTGGTTTTAGCGAGAAACTTTTTAAAAACGATGAAGATATACCTTATGCCATTATTGTGGCGTATTATTTTGTTCCTCAAATTACTCACCTATTTTCTTTAAATCAGCCGCTATTTTTGAAAGCAGCGTCTTTGGAACGGCAGACAAGGTTCTTTTTATTCAGAATAACATACACTTTCGTAATTTGCAATCAAACCTTCGCCTGCGGTAAGATCGATTTTTGGGTCCTGGCTCCAGGGTTATCATGTAATGGGTATCATCTCACTTCTGCAAATACGGTGCAGGATGGAAAATCAATAACATAGATAACTGGAAGTTAAAAATTAAAAACTATTCAAATCTTCATTTGGATGATTATTTTACAATAACATAATAATTACGAGGCCCCACCTGTGGAATATGGCAGCCAAAAGTTAAATATAGTGACTAGCCATGCCTAACTTTAAATGCAATTTCCCGAGCCAAATAACATTAGCTAGCCGGTACCACTTCAATAAAAGTTTCTCTAACGATAACACTCTGAGGGCATATCAATTTTCCTTTATAGCAATTAGTAAACCCTACCTCCTCCATTACAGTAGGGCTGGCAGCTTGCGTCATGTACTCTCCCAAGGCAGGTTTATTAGGGTAGGTTATTACGCAGGTTCCGGGGTACACATTTCACGAATGATAACTTAAATGTTAGACTCAGTTTAATGGTAGTCATTTATCATGTTTATTATATATGTATATAACCTTCTCTATATGTATATAATCTTTTATTTTCTCCGATCAATCTACATCTTAGGATTTAGATTGTATAGGACCTGTATAATGTTTACAATACTATTATTGTATTATTTGAACAATTAGGGTACATATATAAATCATTATAAGTAAATATTTATCCGCTCTTTTATTATTATTTTTTTCATTAATACAATGGTATGACAACAAAAGTAATTTGTCGTTTATTTCAAATTTTATTTAGAATTTCATAGTTTATTGTTTGTAGCAACTATTTTGCAGTATTAGGACCTTATTGCTGATATTATGTCTTTAATATATCTGTATAGTTATGTAAATACTTCTGTTATTACTTATTTTTTAGTTTTTTTTATTGCAATATGCATTTTGGCCAGATGTTATGTTAATTTTTATGTGCAATATTGTTATTCTCAAGGGACTTTGTCCCAGAATAAAGTCGATCCTTCTAAAAAAAAAAACACATCAGCTTGTAATAACATTTTTTTTTATGCAACAAAATTTGTTTTCTTAAAGACGAATGTCATTTAAAATAAATAATAAGTAATGATCCAGTAAGACCAAGAATAACCACAGTGAAAAAAAATATTCCACGAATACTTTGATCGAAAAAAAAAACGAGATGTTCTAAATCGGTTAGCGACTTGCAAGTACCTATTAATGCTGCCATAGGAATTCATCTTTTTTCTTTCGATTCGGCTACGTATTTGTTTCACTCATAAGTAGTGAATAATTGAATACAAAAAGATTAACTGTTTTATATAAAAATGGGGTTGTTCAAATGAAAGAAATTGTTTGCCACGAAATAGTAAATGTAACTTCAAACTTTCCTAGAATGTAAGTTCATCCTTTTTGCAATAAACCTACAGAATATTATACAGGTTCTTTCAGGGTTAAGTGGCCAAACTGAAAATATGAATTAAGGATCTCAAAACAAAAAAAAATGCCTTTGAAGGTATGTTCGCAAACCCTTTGTTTAGGGGATATTCACAGCTACGGATTTTCGTTATTATGAATTATTTACGTTATATGGAATAAATAAAACCTATTTATTTATTTTAACTACTTTATTAATTAAATGTAAACATTAAAATTTATATTAGATGTTGTTCAAAAGGAAAGTATGTCCGCAAACGTTTTGTTTAGGAGATGGATTACATAGAATACTAATATAGTATTCTTTTATTCCTAACTGTATAAAATCTATTGGCAACACAAGGTTTAATACTTTATGGAATTAGCATTGAGAACTCTCAATAACATTTATCAGTTTTGTAAGAGGTTTTCGCAGAGTACTCGTCATTATACCTTCCATTTATATTAATGGTGAATATGCCGATATGGTGTTTGTATACGGTTTTTACAATGGTTTGGGGTGACATTAAACAAAAAGTCTATGCAAGTCCGGTCAACGACCTTAATTCCTTAAGAAGAAGGATAATTGAATCTTGTGAAACAATAAGAAATATCCAGTGCCGTTCTGCCTCTGCTGCTGTTGAAGAAAGATGCCGAGCCTGTCTTAATGCTCAAGGAAATCACTTTAAATAACATTTAATATGAATGTTAATATTTACATTTAATTAATAAAGTATTTGGAACAATGAAATAGGTTTTATTCCATTACATAAAACGTAAAAAAATCATAACAACGAAAATCTATAGGTGTGAATATCTCCTAAACAAAGCCTTTGCGGTCATACCTTCAAAGGGAATTTTTTTCTGGTTTTGTGGCCCTTAGTTCATATTTTCAGTTTGGCTACTTAACCCTGAAACACCCTGTATAATAGAGACTGAAACCCATACGTTCCAAAACATATATCTACAATAAACCGATAATATATACATATATATAATGTATATATATATATATATACATTTATACATATTATTTTACACGCACATTTTGTTCGCCGCATTGTATAGTTAATGTAAGCACGTTTCGCATCCTTGGAGAACCGGAGGTAGAATAATGGTTTTATAAATTATAATTTATAGGTTTCGAAACAGGAAAGGCTAGCTAAGTAGCTTGGCAAAAAAAAATGGGCAAAAGTATTTCCAGCCTTCAGTGTAACCTTAATTTTCTGTTGAATTTCATTTTTTTTTAGCTATCGTAGACCCTAGATACCTAAACATCACTACATATTCGAACATATTACTTACTTAATTATATAATTATATATATTACATATATTATAATATTATTATAAATAAAATCACAACTCAGAAAGAGACACACTTTATATTCCAACCCACTTAACTATCGTGAGTATATATATATATACTTCACATTTTTCTACTGATTATTATATAGTGATATTTGTGTTGATTTGTTATATATTTAAACATATATATATATATATATATATATATATATATATATATATATATATATATATATATATATATATATATATATATATATATTTACAATTTTTCCTATTACATAATTATATATATTACATATAGTATAATATTATTATAAATAAAATCACAACTCAGAAAGAGACACACTTTATATTCCAACCCACTTAACTATCGTGAGTATATATATACTTCACATTTTTCTACTGATTATTATATAGTGATATTTGTGTTGATTTGTTATATATACATATATATACATATATAAATATATATATATATATATATATATATATATATATATATATATATATATATATATATATATACATATATATATATATATACATATATATATATACATATATATATTTACAATTTTTCCTTAATCGACCTTTGAGTATTAAATTTAAACTTAACTATTTAATTGGGAATAAGGTCACTTATTATATTATTTAATAAACTATTGAATGTTCATTTCTTCTGTTGATTGACGTTTCGATCCCGGTATTTTCTTTTTTTTTTTTTTATTCAACCATGGGATCCTCTTCAAAGCTTAATTTTAAAAATAGAGCTTCGATCAGGCCAGGGACACACCGACAGTCTCAGCACCGTCCACTAGCACATATATTAAGGTACTCTTAATACGTAAAGTAGCTTAAAATTTAAAAAAAAAAATAATATATATATATACTCCACATTTTTCTACTGATTAATTATATAGTGATATTTGAGTATTTTTCGATAACACTGGAATACCTCATCGTACTTTAAATTTTAGCTTGCAAAATGAATGAATGATAGCTATGGATGTCCGAGAAAGCAGGTAGCATGCAGCAACCAGTCCATATTTATTTTTATTACTTTAACTATCCTAAGCATTATTATTTGCATTAGAGAGCATAAGCCCACTTAATAATTTAGTTTTATACATTAAAATATGCCATTAAATTGTTTATCTACCACCATTTGTAAAATTTAAACATGAACTGCCTTGGACATTGGTAAATCAGTTGTACGAGTTCCGTCTTTTACGCATTATTTATCTTGCGGTGAAGGTCGAGAGTTCAGCATATGGTATGCGTTCAATGTTATTTCACATTCCAATCTTTGTTATTGTTGCGATAGTTCGCTGTTATTGTTTTGTTCGATGTGTTCAGCTTCTCAGTGTTTCCAGCAACAAGGAAATTAGCGTCTCGAAAAACACTGGCGAAGATATTATTGGGCTTCATCCCGATTTCTCTCTGAGCTCATAGAAACGTTTTAAGGTTCAATGGATAAAATTAATGATGTTGTACTGATAAAGTTTTTTAGGTTTCATTAGTTTCAGAAGCACTTTATTTAATTAACGCAAAATTATAACGTTACGTATATCGTTTTTCAATTTTTTTATCATCGGAGTCGTGACAAATTAACATTATTTTATCCATCATTGTGGAGAAATGATTATTAAGTTAGTATTAGAGGCAAGCCTTTATTCTTTATTTAATTTAACTCATCATTAAGTTATGTTATTTTTATTTATATAAGTATGTCTGTATATATATATATTTTACTTATCTTTAAGTTGGTTTTTATCTATTTTATATATTTTTTGATTATTATTTACTTTTTACTTTGCTTCTGTTTATTTTATATTTTCTGTACATATATTAGGAATGCAGTCTTACCAGACTATAAGTATCATCCAAGTGACAGTGATTACTCGTTTAATAAATAAATAAATGAAAAAAAAATGGTTTAGTGGTGTTAATCGTTTATTTTCTTCATTTTATTATTATTTCATTTCTTCAATTATACCTATTAGAAATACTGACAACCAGTGAGTATGTGATCGGGAAATAAAATAATCGTAAGGCATTGATAAGCGTGTGGGAGAGGAGTGCAAAGTGGCTTTCCTTCCTTTCTTGATTTTAGTAATAATATTTAAACAAGGAGATCTATCATCCAGCTTATTTAGAGCCATTTAAGGCTATCACCGGACATTTTAAATAAGGCCAGATCTTGAATGAGCGTTTAGTACGTGGATGTAAGATATCGTGAAATATTTTTAATGTGTCCATAGGTCGTTAACTGTAAGCATGTAATATTGGTGACGTATAATGGAGTATCGGCTATATATAGTTCTAAATGTTTTTGATTGGATTGTTTAATGTTTTATTATTAATATGGTTCATTGAACTGTTTCTGCTTCAACAAGAATAGTAAGAGTCAATAGCGGATCCAAGATTTTTTTTTGGAGGGGGGGAGGGGGCTTCAATCCGAAAGTCCTTTTTTTTGCATATATAACGATAAATACACTTAAAAAAAAAAAGATGCTAGCTACACATATGAAATGGTGTTTATGTGATTCTTGAAGTCCTATTAAAATTAAAAATGTAATTACACGAACAATAATACTTCAAGAGATAATTTTTTTATATTTTTTACCACAAAACATGGTTACATTTTACCATTTTGGTGGGAGCTTCAGCCCGAAAGCCCCCCCCCCATAGATCCGCCTGTGGTAAGACTAGACCATCTTAAGTATTGCAAACCTATTTTGACCACTAAAGGAAACTAAATTGAACCTAATTTACATCAAGGCAGAAACCCGTGGCATGCCTGAATATTTAGGTCTTACTTTGATTCAATATAATAAATTAATACACTAATTAAATGTCTTATATAAATATTTTCAAATTTTAGTTATATAATTATCAATGCCTATCAGAGATGCCCGGAAGTGGGTTTGATGGGAGTTCATTTCGGTGGGGTTAAAAATTTTAGGAAAAGAAAGTTTCATATTAAGGGACAAGGGGAGGAACAGGCAGCAGCAAGTGTAATTTGATATGATCTAATTCTTCCTTCGCTTGCTCATGGAAGAAAATAAATTTATGGAAGAAAAGGTGAGCAATAAAACACCTTGGGAGTGAGGGAATAAGTTCTTGTGCCATCCACCTTTGGAGGGATGGACACCTCTTATGTCTATATTGATTAACCTAACCTGTGCCACTACAACTCGTGAATGGTGTTGGGTTCAGTACTATTTTTAGGAAAAGTAGTGTTACAAGGTCAACAGTTGTGGAGGGAGGAGATCGGACAAGGATCACGCTCAACCGCCAGGTTTTCTCCCTTAATCAATTATTTAATTAAGTGTACCCAGTTTGTAGTGGATGGGTATGCCCTACTTATTAATTGGTGTGCCCCAGGAGAGTCTCCCTACCCCAAGATCGCCCCACGGCCAATGGAACAGAATAAATAAACTTTCTACCATGAGCCGGGATTCGAACCTGGAAACTTGGGCATTGGAAGCTTAGTGCCCTACCACTGAGGTACCCCGCTCCCTCCTATATTAATAAAAAAACATATTTAAAGGATAGTGATTTATTTAGAGAGTCATTTACCCCGAATAAATTTTCTCTTTTGATTGCCGCCGTAAGGTTGATGTCAACTTCCGCAATGACGCATCATCAGAACAATAGGCACTTGTGACAGTATTGACAGAGGAACTTCTCCTTAGTTTTAATTACACTCAGTAATAAAAAATAAATAAATAAACTCGGTTATCGACCTATAATCTTGTAGTACCCAGTATATTGTAGTCTCTAGTGTTGCAGTGTTGCCCAAATGCGAGACCGAGACTGGTCTTGCAAACTCAGTCTTGGTCATGTCCTTGGTCTTGCGCAAGTCTCGCAACAGTCTTGCAGTTACTTATTAGCTTATTACTATAGAGATATTACTGTATTTTTTTAGATAGAAGAAACCTAATTATGCTCATATGAAAAATTATAGGAGTTAAATGCAAAAGTAAATTGGTTATATCAATTATTATCACATAGTAACTAAGATTGTTAAGTATTATGAACTATTTTTCCTTAATTTTTATTTTTTAAATAAAAGCAATAGTAGTCCCCAATAAGCCCCATCAAAACCTTTACCCTTGTAGCTCTCTATCTGCTCAGTGCCTCACACTGTGGATTATGCTAATATCTAACTGTCTTTCAGAAAAACTCGTTTTCCTTTTAGATCCCTTAAAAAATCTTTTGAAAATCCACTAAACAGAAGGAAAGCCATGAGCTATAACTTTCTCGATATACATCTCTATATTCATCTTCAAAGTTAATATAGTCCCGAGGTGCACCTTCAGCAATCGAAAATAAAGTGGTTTTCACCATAATAAACCTACATCGTCCACTTAATATCATCCAAACTGCAATTGATCCCGTTTTAGCAGCATCTTGAAATATTCTGTTCATCTATCTACTATACATTCATTTAGCTATATAATGGATATAACTGGTCCTTTTTATCCATTCCGAGGTTTTGGCACTTCCTTTCTCGTTCGCTTAATGTATTTTTCCAATTTTCTCGTTTAAGTTCACGTTTTTCCTCATTTTGAGATCAAATCCAAACAATCAGTTTTGGTTTATAGAAGAACTTATAGGGTCACTCTTTATATCTTTCTTTGTGCATAGAGAATAATTCATTCAATATTAAAATTTCCTATTTATTTAAGATATAGTACAACTTCTGCACAAAATAAAGGAAATAAAAATTAATTTTTTAATTAGTGATATATGAGTTTTACTAAACAACCCGGTAGCTATTCATTATATATAGTTCAGATTAGGTATATATTATTTTAGTTTATAAAAAAGGTATGAATATGACTCATTTCCTGGGAAATATATAAAAATTTTAATTACTTCTAAGAATCAGTAAATATTCAAAACACAGTGTTAAATTGCAAACGTTAAATAAAAAAAAATCAAGATATTTAGCAAAATATTTTTTAATTAACTTTTATTATTATAATTATATCATTTTTACAATTGAGGTATTCTTAAACGACCTACGTATAAAATAAAGGAGGTTAAAATTTAAAAAAATTATAATAAATTTTTTTTTAAATTAAATTTTTTTTTTTTACTATAAAATTATTGCATTAATATTTGTTCGTTAATAAAACCAATATAATGTACCAAAAATGTTATTATATCACTATAACTAAGCCATTTATGGGCACTGAATGGTGTGGTAGAGGCCTGTAGGCACCCACGCCAGTACCGCTTTTCTGCCGCATAAGTGCATTTTTTACGGAACTACTTAAACATTTGTAAAAAATAATCAGCGTTTCAGAAAGAGAAATATATTCTCCAGATGGTTTATTTCAGCACGTTTTGCGTTATTGTAGGCCGTTTAATTACAAACGACGCTTGATTTGTAACTTGAAAATTTTTTTGTTAAAAAAATTGACTTTACTGGTGTTTTTCCATAGCCTTAGACAATTATTTTTTAATATTTCTTCATTTTTTATTATTCTATAACTATTCAGCTTTAATAAAATACCAACTATGAGGAAATTAAGCTTAATGCTGATTCTCAGTGACCAAAAAACTAACTAAAGTCAAAGTCGTCAATCAGCCATCTTTGGACGCCATTATGGGGCAGTGCGTTCACTTTTTTTTGTGGGAACATTGGCTTTTTTTTAATAATTTGTTACAAGGAACACAACGATATGCAATTTATAGAGATGTGGGGGGGGGGGGGTGCACGGTAAGGGGGTCCTGCCCACCGTATATTGTCCAGAGGTGTCCAACAAGGCTCCTCCTTATCTTCCACCCTTTTTTCCATCTACATCAATGACCTTCCATCCTGTATCCTACACTGTCCTTCCCGTCATCTCCTGGTTTCTTCCCTTGTGTTCCCTCACTTCGACTATGGCTGTCTGGTGTTAAACACCTAATGGACTGCGCAATACGATTTGTTTTCGGAATCTCAAGAGATACGCATATCACCCACTATTGCACCAAGTTGAAGTGGCTCTACCCATCCAACAGCGTCTGTACTTCCTTGCAACTTTTCTATACCATGCCATCAGAACTCAGCGACCTTCCTATATTTTTCACAGCCTACAATTTAAATATTCCATTCAATCTCGTCCCACTAGATCCCGTACTTCTGATCTCTATCCACCTCCTCACCGAACTTCTGTGTTTGACAAATCCTTTATAATTCAATCCGTCTCCATCTGGAATACCATCCCTCCCGATATCCGACATGCACAATCAGTTTCCTCATTTAAATCTCTCCTTTTTAAGCACCTACTTCTTTCGCACCCCGATTGATCGTGAAAAGTAGATAAGAGAACTTGTTAAGTTACCCCAGAAATAATTTTGTTTACTTATGTTATTTTATTTTCACAGATTTGTATCATGTATATATATATATATGTTTTTAATGTTTTTGTTTTATTCTTCTTCCAATATTTTAATTTTAATGAGAATTGTAAATATTTAATTTAATTTTATGGCCACGCAGGCATTTCCTCTGTATCTATAATTAGTCCTAAAGGGACAACAGTCCCATGACAATAAAAATCTATTTTGATTTCAAATAAGACTACAAGTAACAAAGAAAACCGTAAAAAAAAAATTGTATCTGATTGTGAAGTTCTTGTACAATTATCTCTAAAATAAAGGTTATAACCGTTTTAATTTAGATATTCATTCTTTATTTACACTTCTTCTTCAAGGCAAAATAGGTTTGGTTCTGCGTGGTGATATTTACACGTTGAATTTTTTTTGTCACAGAAAATTCAAAACTTGTTACTAAATCAATTTATAGTAAATACCTTCATAGGAGAATAGATCTAGCTCAATATTGAAAGATAAGAGGACAAAATGGTGTTGAGTTAGGCTTAAGCTGAGAGGCAGAGGCGTCAGCTCTCAATTTCTGTTGTGCTAATAGGAAGCAAAGTGATGGTTTGTCCATCCGACTGTGAAAGCTACATCTACCGCTTCTCCTCTCCTTATTACACTTCCTTCCTCTAAGCTTCGGCTTTACTGGAAACCATTTGAAGATCCTAATTGAGAAATACTAAAAATACACGGCTTTCTCTTGGATAAATCTTTATTTGGATAACCATTTAGTTGAAATCTTACTTGATTAACCGAATTTAAAGTTTTGTCTATTCAAAAAAATAAAACTAATAAAATAAGCAAAAAGCTCGAAAAGTTTAAAAATTTCAGTCCAGTCAATGGATGATTATTGAAGGAAATGGCGACGACACAATTTTTTTTCTTTGAGACATTAATCGGACTAGTAAGGAGGTAAACATACTAAAAGTCCCCATTCCTAGGTGGTGAGCCAGATTTGGGGGAGGGGAGCCTGAAAGGTCATTTTTTTTAGTGCTTTCGCATATATCAGGAAAAATATCTATCGCATTAACAAAGACGTTCTATACGAAATTAAAGCTGATAAAATTTTAAATGTGAGTGATTATATACCTTTCTTCGCTATCTCGCTTAGTTTCCGAGATATCCATCCTCAGCTATCACTAATGTAGGAAAAAAATGTTTTTTACTGTATTTAACTAGCTAAATCTTGATTTCTTCGTCTTACGATCAAGTCACGAGGAAGAAAGGTTTTAATAATTAAATTTTCTTGAAGAATATATATTATTTTACTAGTTTATCATCAACGGTTAAAAAGTTAGATCCGTTATAACTTTATATGTCGATTTCGAAAATTTGCATAAAAAAAAAAAAATTATAATAAACGTTATTGTATTTATGTTTATGTATATGCATGCATAGAGATCAATATACGATTATAGAGATCAATATAGTAATAACAACGAAAATTACGAAAAAAAAATTGTCTGCAAATTCTCGGAATTGACATATAAAGTTATAACTGATGTAACTGTTGAATCCTTGAAGAGAAACTAGAAACATAATATATATTCTTGAAACTAGTAAAATTATTTTTTTTTCTGCAAATTCTCGGAATTGACTTATACAGTTATAACTGATCGAAATGTTGAACCTTTGAAGAGAAACTAGTAACATAATATATATTCTTGAATAAAATTTAATTAGTAAAAACTTTCTTCCCCGTGACTTAATCGTAAAACGAAGAAATCAAGAGTTAAATATAGTAAAAAAAAAATCAGGTAAAAAATCGTTTTTCCCACATTAGCGATAGTTGAGGACAGATTTCTTGGAAACTAAGCGAGATAGCGAAAAAATGTGTATAGTCCATCATATTAAAAATATTATCAACTGTAATTTTGTATAGAACGTCTTTGTCTATGCGATGGATAATGTTCCTGATAAAAACGAAAACTCAAAAACAGCAATAAACAAGAGGTAAAATTTATTTTTTTTCAAAATTATCCATAGTTGTGGACGGATATCTCGGAAACTAAGCAAGATAGCAAAAATACAAAGGATCATAATCAATTATTGCGAATTTTATCAGCTTTAATTTTGTATACGACGCTTTGTTGATGCGATGGATAGTTTACCTGATACAAACGAAAACCCGAAAAAGGGACCTACTAGGTGTCATACCCTGGCCCTCCTCTCACATCTACCTCACCACCAAAGAGTGGGAACTTTTAGCATGTTTACCTATTACTGGTACAAATAATGTCCCGAAGTCACCGCTATTTCCTTCTATACCCTCTTATCGAGCATTCATTAACTGTACTAATTATGAATGGAAAATCCAAACTATAAACCCACGAGTCTCTAACACACAAGTGTCCAATTAACCTGCCAACGTTTAGTCAATTCAGGCATCATCGAGGCAGGAAAAACAAGATAACATATATGCAGAAAGAAAGAAAGAGGAAAAAAAAACATAATGAAGGAAACAAGGAGAGGAAGGTTACATAAAACAGCTGATTAGCAGCAGGGATACAGGAAAAAAGATACTCATACTCGAAATATAATACTACAAGAATGAAATTACATTTTCAGGAATTTCAGTCAAGATATTTTTATTAGGTTAGCTGATGCTTCAGGACTAAGGTTTGGAAGTCGAGACAAGAACTCTTATCAAGAAACGGAGTTATTGTCTCGACTTCTAAACGATAGCCCTGAGAATGACTCACATGTTTGAGTCGAAAAGTCGGCTAATATATTAAAATACCTTGACTGAAATTTCTGAGTATCCAATCCACAATATTTATATTTTTTTCTTTTATCATCGCTTACCAGCTGTTTTATATAAATTTTTTCTCTCCTGTTTCCTTCAGTATGTTTTTGGATGGCTCGAATGAAAATTAAAATTAAAGGCAGTTAAAAAAATAACAAAAAAAAATTGTTGTTAATTTAAGTTTGTCGGTGTTTGGTCAATCGATGCAATTGAAAAAGAAAATTCCATCTAACCATCACGATTGTTTATAGTTTCTTCGCCTTGCTATCGAACTTCATAAAGAATTCATCATTCTTTCCAATTGTTCCTGAATCGCTGACCTTTTACTAACAACTTCTTTATTTTCCTTTCAACTCCTGTGTCTTAGTTGAGTTTTTTTATTTACAATATATGAGATTTTAAAGTTGGATGCAAGTATACAGGACTACCAATCTTAAATGATTGTATTAACAATTAATAAATATGTATGTGTGTGTACACTGCTTACAATATAATTTCAAGAGATATTTTATTTATAATTATAGAATTAGTACACTTACATAAAAAAAGGATTATCAGATGAAGTCTAACGGTTGTACTTTTACATGTTATTTGCATTTTAATAGAGAATACTTGTAAGTACAAACTCATTGAAATTCACTCATTATCTTCCCCTTTGGCTACAATTTTCCCACTTTATATTCATTAGAATATGAATGTAGGAATATTACAGAGGGAAAACTAAATATCCTTTTGGAAAATTGAAAATAGCCGTATGCTTAAAATGAAATATTTTGATAAAATAGCATATCTTAATGAGACAAAATATAGTTTGAATATATGAACCTTTCAGTTCACAGAATGACAAACTCCAATTTCAACATTTTTATTATTAATTTTAGCGATATTTCTAGAAAATGTATACGTTCATTCACAGTCCTATATTTCAACACTGCAAGCAACTACTCTGAAATATAGATATTATAAATTTCCCAACTAGAAATATCACTGAAATGACTTTACTCAAAAATGTTGAAATTGGAACTAGTCAATCTGTCAACTGAAAGGCTCGTATCTTGGCTCTTCCAGAATTGATCAATTATTCATATTAGTATCATCAAAAATAGTTTATCAGGTACATATCACTGAATATTTTCAAGTTTTACTCTTATGAAATTTAGAGAGATGGGAAATTGTAAATTTTATCTCTTTCATTTTTTAATTTACAGAAATTAATAACTACTTTGAAAAAATACATATATGTTTCGTTACGTACACGACTCTCAATTGCTATTAACGCCCTCTTTAAAAAAAAAAACTGTATTTCAAATAAATTAGTTTGCTTAAAGAATATTACTTTAATTGTAAATGTTATTTTATATTATCTTGGTGTGCCAAGTTGAAGATAAAGTGTAAAAGTTTCAATGTTCGCTTTCCATAGAAACATTGAAACATTGCTATCATGCTATGCAGTCAACACAAATTTTGAATAGATTATAAATAACCTCTCCGTGCTAAAGTGTTATTAGTTATAGTAAGGTATGGCTGTACTGTAAACAAAGTTTGTGACTTCTTATTTAATGTACTAACGTTTTGATTTATTTGTAAAATTCAGATGATTGAAGCAAAGCATATTGATGAGTACAGAGATGAAATCCTAGCAGTCTTTACATTTCATTTCTTTGGATATTGTACACAAATAAAGAATCAAACACATCAAAACCAAACAATAACCTTCTGTTTACGAAGTTAGCAATACTTTATAGGACCATAGGCAGCGTTAAAATTGAGAGTGCCAGCGGCCATACTTAACACACATTTTGCAAATAACTTTCTCGACTTTAAACATTTAATATCAATACTTAGTACTGGTTGCATGAATACCCCTATTATATTCAATAATTTAAAAGTAGAATTTATTAAATATAATAACAGTTTTTCAATATCATCTTATACGACATGTTTTGAGTCGATTATTATTTTTCTTAAATCACTGGTTTTCCGACGGTATATTATATATAGTCATTTTTCTTTCATAGTAAGTAGAACTATTAAAAAATAAAATAAAAAGGAACCAAAATTATATCTTGGATCTGCTAATGCAATCGACCAAAATCTACCCATCATCAAAATTCCTGATGATCAAAAAGTTTTTGAATATTTTCAAATCCTATGTAAGATAGAAATTCAATTCACAACAAATCCTACAACGAATCTAGCTCTAATAGTTTATTATACAGAACGAAACCATTGTAAACATTACGAAAATATTTGAATGAATGCATAAATGAAGACTGTTAATAGTTTTCCTTAACAATGAATTCTCTTTATTTTTTTAGTGAAATCTTCTTTAGGCGCATTTTGCTTCTTTATTTTTTTTAGATTCAGCCGTCAGATTTCCGATGTGTAACGCACGCTGGAGTCGTTTTTTTTGCATATGGATTAAAATGTTTAAAAAATTAAAAATCGGATCTGCATATTGTTAGGAAAATGTTCATCATTCCATCTTCTTTTTAATGAGCTATTATTAAAAATTGTATCTTAAGACGACGCCGTATTAGAGTGACGAAAAACAAAAATTACAACGAGTTTTATTGAAGATATGGATTAAAATATCTCAGAAACTAAAAATCGGACTTTCATACTGTAAGCGAGGGAAATCTTTAGCATTTCATCCTCTTCATAATATATTTATAATTTATATTTCATATTATTAATCTAGCCTTGTTAATTTTTTTACTTCCATCGTGAGGTCTAAAGCACACACCTTGTTTTTTTGTTTTTTTCTCTCTTTATCTACACTAGTCTTGAGAGTGACAATCAGTAGATTTGATAGGATTATAGATGGCAATGGCATTACAGGGTTGAGGAAGGATAGCAGCCAGCGGCACCTCTTCCTAGTCTTTGTCTGATTTCTTAAATCAGGAAAGGAGTTCTCTCATCCAGCTCCTCTTCAGACTCCTCCTAATGGACGTTTCAACGGTGACCATGTCGGTTATAAGTCTGTTATTTTGTCCTTGCAGTTTTATATGTAATCGTGAATAAAGAGTACGTATGTATACGTAGAATAATTAAATAATTACTTATATTTATACTTATATATTTATGGAATAATGATTTATTTTCTCTTACTATGATATCGATTTATAGAAGCTACATGATCTATAGGACCAGTGACGACTCGACGCAGATGATTAGCGGACGAGATGAGAGGCCCGTGATGAAATGATAATTAACAGTGGAGTGGCCCTAGGAAGGGAGTTCTAACAAGGGACTTCACCCTCCTCCGCTCTTGTACACGGTCCCTCCTCAGGGCCGAGAGCAAAAACTATATACCTACCTAGAAAAAATATTCAAACACTCTTTGATTGGCGATCTTATCGCATTACAGAGTTAATTTTAAAAAATCTGGTGCGCGCAACACACAACTTTCACTTACCGGTCTACTTTGAATAGAAATTTTTTTCTGGCAATGCTGGGCTATCATAAAATTTTTTGAAGTACATTTTAAACGGAGCTAAAGCTTACAGATAACAAGTCATTAAGACCATTATAATTACAAAATGTCTATTTGTTATATCGGCGACAGGCAATAAAAATCTAGTCACTCCATCTGCTTTTATAAACCACACAACTTTCTTTGCTTTTATAAACCACAGAATGACTAACTCCAATTTCAACATTTTTGAGTGATGTCATTTTAGTGATATTTTTAGTTGAAAAAGTTATCTATGCAGACAATGAGTAAGTTGATTCCGGAGGTGGTGATAGCAGTGTTGAAATATAGAACTGAGAATAAAGGTATACATTTAGGTACTTATTTCTTATAAAAGATGTTCTTAGGAAAGATACTTTATTAAATATCTGTAGAAAAAAGGTTTTTTTTGTTTCAACAATTAAAACAATATGTTTTAAATTTATCCGAATTTTCGTCTCTTCAGGGATGAAAACTAGAGGCCATATCTTTCCTCCTAATTGTCCAATTTTAACGATTTTTTTTTTTTTTTTTTGGTTTTGTATGAAATTCCATAAACTTTTAAAAAAACCATCCATAAAAAAAAGTGTATAATTTTTAAGTTATTCAGAATTTAATTTTACCATCCCTCGTAACTTTTTTTTCAGCTTCTTTTCGTTGAAGTATGTTATATAGATAAATTTAAAGGGTGTCGAGAAAATGACTTTAGCGAAGTTTCATTGAAATCGGTACATTCGTTTAGGCGCTACAGTCTATAGCAACGCAGATTTTTCTGCATTTTTTTTTCTCCTTTATTAATATATCGAATTCTTTCAAAAGTTATATGTATCATTTTTTTATAACTCTGAATAATACAAAATGATTAACTTTTTAAAATAAACCATATTAAAAGTACTTTAGAGGAGGACATATATGAACATTGGGCATTTAAGCCCTGTAAAATGACACCAACGGGGATAAGACTTAACTGATATTAAAGACCACTTAATTATACACCGAGTTTAATCAAAATCGTTAGAGCCGTTTTTGAGAAAATTGTAAAAATATGTTTCAGCGTTCACATAAAATAGCACTTCCGGTAAGCCGATTTTAACAAAAAAGCTGCTGTCACATGCGGCCCATATGCAAACCTTAAATACTTAATATCAGTTTCGTGCTACTTTTCGTTTATGAGCTAGACTGTTAACACACACACCATTCTGCGACACTTGGTTATTTGGACTCAGGGAACCTCAAAACATGTATTTCCGAATCATGTAGATTCGAAAATTTGCACGATCGCAATACTTACCCTTACGATATATTACATATATACGTAATTGAAAGTAAAAAAAAAATGTTTTATACATTGAAGTTTAGAACTACTAGGATAATAATGATAAAATTTACTATATTGTTACCTTTTTTAAAAATTATTTTATAGAAAAATATACTCGATGTAAATGAAATAATCAACTATTATTAATTTGGGAGTATTTGGTACTTACATGGATGCTCATTTATTCGTCGATGGACCATTATTTATTTTTATTATAACAATAAAAACGTAAAAACATCCGATTTTTTTCTGATAGATATCAAAGAAAATTAACATTAAAGAAAAGTGGTGGGGACGGAGCTACATCACGAGATTGAAGACACCGCTAAAGGTTGGGACATACTTGCCAAACATTATCTAAGGTTAAGTTAGAACAACATCCAAGATATACCTTTCCAATTTTTATCTCATCCTAACTTTTCAGAATGAAAATATTTATTTAGTTGAAAATTTATTTTATTTGCTTAAATAAATGCATTACTATAAATTAGTATGATGGAGCTGAGAGAGATTTAAGAGCCCTCTCTCTTTATTAGCCCTGTACATGGTGACCCCAGACCACACCACAACAATCCGCCACCTCATCTCCTAGACGCACAGTTATTTCTAAATTTGACCGGTTTTTTTTTTAATTTAGAAGAAAAATGTCAATCTTATCTACAGTATTTAACACTTACATTCCGTTGCAGCCCTAATTTACGCGATTTGTTTCCCTGCCAGTATGCAACTGGCATTTAACCATAAGGATTCTTTGGTTTTTGATTTTTTTTTTAACTTAACAGTTCTATTTGCACCTATAAACATTTAAAATCAACAAATGAACTAAACTGTATTCTGCATGGCATTAACGTGTTCATTGCATTTTTATCACCATTAAATGTGATAAAATGTAATATTACTGAATAAATAAATTTGTAAAATATTGTCACACAAGGAATTTCAACTTCATATATTGATGAAGTATCCATATATTTTGTTTTGAAACCTGTAATTTCATGAATGTGATTCGTGAACGCGTAAGTCAGAGTGTAGGGTCTCATTTGAAACGCAATGTGGTGAGTACGTTATCAGTTTTAAAGATTGGGATTGGAACGTTTGTAATGACTGAATTGGTGTCTTGTCCTGGATATAATTGTTTGAAATCCATTGTAGGACAACTCCCCTTTACTGCACTTATTAGGACTTTTATCCCAATTGATGTTACAAACAACTTCACAATGTTCACAAGTAAACAGCTGCAAACACCGAAGAATAACAAATAATCCGCCTTATATTGTTTTCCTTAAAAACTAAAATATTTATATGTTTACAAGATACGCTGGAACAAAGTAAATGGAAAAACAAAATAAAAATGGTATTTATATAAGCACATTCCAATATCTTTAAATAGATTCCGTCCGTATTAGGGTACCACTCCAAAAAGATTTCTTTAAAAAAACCAAACTAGGTTTCACATTACATGTTTTAACAAAAAATGTTTTTTGAAGATCAACATTTTTTTACCAATTAGAGTATGTCTGATTATATTATTTATTTCATACCTTATACATCATATCTTATATTTCATACCGTGAAGAACATTCACCTGCACCATATTCAATAAAATATTATTCATGAAATCAAATGAATAATTTATTAATTCATTCCCTACTGTTTGTTTCTTTCCACCAAATGTTTTTCAAAACTTTATTCATATAAACTAGCTATCATGAAAGGTAAAAATAATTTTATCGAATGTAATAAAATTATATAAAACTTTGAAACAATTCTTTATAATTACTAAGTATGGCCAACAAAATTTGGGAAGAAATACACTTTTTAAATTGAACAAGTGCTAAATTAAATTTTGATAAAAATGCAACACATTCATACATTGCTCTGTATGTAGCCTACCATTTATTTTCCGAACAAGCTATATCTTGAATTTTTTTTTTTTTTTTGCATGTCAGCATTTTAAGGAGGTTTAAAATGGAGTGCTACCAATGAGTAGTTTCTCTTCATGTTGTACATGTCGTGTTACTTATTTCATATTTACTTGTTGTATTTGTCATTTAATACAGTTGTAAACTTCAATAATAAAAAAGAAAGTTATAAATAAGAAGAAAAGAAGAAGGTTTTTATCACATTATTATGTCTGTTAATATTCTAGATTTACGTATAATGATTAGGTGATGGGACTCACCATTTGTATATATTGAAATTATAAACTAAAACTTAAAGCTACAATTTAATTTTCAAACATTTTGCCAGCGTTGAGGAGCTCCAAAAAGTTTTCAACGTGATTAAATAAGGGATTTGGCAAGTATTTTACAGATTTGAAAAATTTGGTTTGTCTTTCAGCAATGAAATTCTTAACTTTATGTATTTTATATTTCTGGTGGATTTTTAATACTTATTTCTTCCTTTCGTTCTTTTAGCTATTTTTCTTAATATTACATTTTGAAATGTTTGTAGCCTTTTTTTCTGGTGATTTGTTAATCATTGAAAACAATGGTATGGCATAACATAAAGTAGGGCGTATTATAGTTTTGTAGACTAAAACTTTTATTCGTTTTTTTTTTTTTTTATAGTAAATTTTCGAGTAATCGAATAGGGACATTATTAAGAACTCGGCCTGAAACAGAAATACTAATTGGCTGGATCTCCTCCTGAACTGGGGTGCCGAGGTTGAATTAATTCTCAAGTTGTTGGAGTGTCCTTACCCCTAATACCTCCGAGCTCTATCTGTGGTCGAATCCGTTCAAGATCTCCAGGAGTCTTGGGAACGAACAAAACGGGTTTTAAATAAAGATTTTTATAAATCGCCTTGTATTTTGTAAAATAACTAAAGAAAATAATGAGGGGCTAGATTTCCTGGCAAAATAGCTAACATAGCAATATATATATACATATTTCCGTTGGTGCTTCAGACCATCAAGGTTTGTGGTCTCCTTTGGCCGCGAGATGTGGTCTCCTTCGAGACGTATATTGCTTGCGGGAGTACAGATAGCCTGAATGGGTTCACCCAAACTCACGTTGCTACGAACTATGGTCTCCACGGTGCAATGGCAGGCCACTCGTAGCTCCATAGCCGATCCCGTTGGTACCAATCGGTGTCCTTCCCACCGACTTACTCGGATTCATGGACAGTGACAAATCGGTCTAGATTAATTATGGCCGCTCAGAGTCAGCAGCTGCACGAGGACCTATATTTCTTTCCTCGATACAAACCGTCCACGGACCACACCTTAAGGTGGCTACTGACATCCTGGTAAACCACATCCCGATTCCTGATTAAAGTACATGGAGTGGGATCATCAGTTCTACGCCCGGCCGGTGTGAGTTGCCTCCAATAGTACTAGCCACACTTGACGTTGGCTAACTTTGATTACCTATTGCAAGCGCCTTAACCCTTACGGCTACCCCGGCCCCACTATATATATTTCCATCGGTTCCAGAGGAAAGGTGACCTATTTAAAAATATACTCATTATATATTTAATATGGAGGACCAATATTTCTCTCCCCGAGACAGACCGTCCACGGACCAGACCTTAGGTGGGCTACTCGGTGTGAGTTGCCTCCAGTAGTCTGGCAGGCCTCACATTCCCTGAGGGAGGAGTCTCAGGCAGCATGACTTTTCCTGGTGGGTGGTCACTCATCTAAGTACTAGGCACACCGACGTTGCTTAACTTTGATGACCTATTGCAAGCCCCGTATCACGTGCGGCTACCCCGACCCCTATTCTAGTCCTCGTTTAATGCATCGGTTGAAAATACCAATAGTTATGGAAAATTTAAGGGTTTAACTTCATATGTTAAATAAGCCTAACCTGGAAAGAAATATTACATTAACCTTAAATTGCAAATATATTTTATAAATATCAGATGTTGTTTGTGGTGGTAGTTTTCCAGCGAGGTTTGGACGTAGGTAACTGTAAAAAGAAACACTTTCCGTCTTTTAAGCTGAAATCCTTTCAGGGCGCAGTAAACCACTTTTTACGGGCTGTATTTTCTCCAAATACCTCACCCGCATGGACACTACAAACCGATTTTGATGCCTCTGCAGCATTTTATCTTTCAAGAGTAAAAACAAAACAATAACAGTGCAAAGTTCTGAATTAAATGAAGTAGGTATATAAAGAATAAGACATTTAAATTAAAACTAAGCATGATAAAATTACAGAACATATAAAATTATTATACAACACAGAACAATCCCGGATTTTATTTGTTGGGATTTTTTCAGGTCAATTTCACCATTCCACTTTTATTCTCTCTGTCCTAAAACAAAATTCAACAGTTTTATAGCAGTACTTTAGGTAATATAATTCAAAACGGATACCATTAACTCATTTTATTGTCTTAATGAACGTAAACAAAAAAAAGTTGATTTAAGTTAAGGTTCAATCTCCACTGGCTTTAGAACCAGTGACGCGGTTGAGAGAGTACCACATGGATCTCTTGGAGTCCTGCTTTTCTCTATATAGGACAAGCATATGGTTAGGGTTCCGTGCCTGATTGCATATAGGTATGACTGTGTATTTACGTTTTTAGTTTACTTATCTTTAGGTTATTTTATTTTTAATTTGTACATAGGTTTTGATTATTATTTAGTCATTATTTTACTTTTGTTAATTTTAAGTTTTCTGTACATATGGTGCAAATGTGTTCATATCTCACTATAATTACTGTCCGCGTGACAGATTTTCATATTTCTGAATAAATAAATAAATAAAAATAACTTAAGAATAAAGAAAAGTTAAAAATTTGCTGTCCCTAAATTCTGCCACTTCCAACAAGGCTCCGTTATGCCTTCCCTCTAGTGTTACGAGGGAATATTATACAAATCAACAGGTTACGGGAGTAGTAACGCTTGGAAGATAAATACCAGAACTACTAAGATCAACGTCATATGACAAAAAGACAAGAAGATTGAAATGAACTGGGAATGTAGCTTGGCTCTATCCAGCAGGAAGCCTGTACCCAACAACGAATGCTAAGCTTGTAGGCAAGACACCACATGCAAAGCCAAAAAACAGATGGATAAATCAAATCAACAAAAGTCCTGCATAGCTGCCTGCAGATAAATGGAATATCCCAAGATAGAGTAGGTGATAAGGTTAAAGGAACTTATAATGAAATAAGAGTCAGCATAATAAAGAAACAAAAACGTACATGAAATAAACTAATCAATTTGTACCTGGTGCCAGAGCCCAAAAATCGTTTTCATCGCAGGCGAAGGTTTGATTGTAAATTACGAAAGTGTATGTTATTCTGAGTTATAAGAAACTTGCCTGCCATTCCGGAGTCGGACGATACTTTAAAAAATGGCGGCTGATTTAAGAAGAATATTAGGCCAATAATTTGAGGATGAAAACGGGAAATCTATTGTGAAAAATTTGGGGAAAGTTTTTATTTTTAAATAAAACCGTGTGTTATTTACTCAGAATAACACACACTTTTGTAAGTTACAATCAACCTTCCCCTGCGATGAGGTCGATTTTTGGGCCCTGGCTATTTAGGCTCTTGTTGATTCCGGCTACCAATAGCTTGGAAAATCGTGCCTTCATACAAAACATGGGTAACGAGAGTCGTACATGAATAGACTGTATTTTTTTATCATTAAATTTTATATAACTTAAAATGTATTGCATAAAAATAATATACATCGTAGATACAAACATAAAATTTTAAAAATATAAATTTTCACTAATGATATGTACAAAATATAATAAAATATAGTTGTTCTTCACAAGCTGCTGTCACGTGAAAGCTAGCGCCGTCATATCAGCAAAAAAGACAGTAAATATCGACGGTTTAATGAAAAAAAAATGCAATGTACATTTTGGATGAAGATGAACTTTTAAAAGAACGGTTTTGTGAATTTCGTAGTTATTTATCGATAAAAGCACAGTAAGTGCATCAAAATAACAAAAACATAACTACATACGGTAATATCGAAGATAGAGACAGGTAGAAGAGGCTGGCAAAGATGGTAAAAGACCTATAAGGGCTTCAACGTCAACAGAAAAAAAAAGTTATATAAAATGGATAAGACTCGTTCGACAGTGATAAGGCAATATACAAAACATATCCATCTAACATAAAAAAAAAAAATTAATGCGACAATAACGCACCATGTTGGGAGATGAGCGTGTAAGCTGTTCTATACTTTTTAGAAATATTTTGTGTTACAGTTTGTCTCTTTAAGTTTTTTTAAGAGATAGTTCCTTGATCTATTAATCCAGTGACACATAGAAAATAATGAAATTAATTTTTCTTTATTAATTTTATTTTTGGAAATGTATAATTGATGTTCCAGTTCATTGTAAATTAAGGGATAAAATACGGATGATAAAACAAGAATCCCACAAATTTGCATAGCGGTCATGTTAAATGGGAAACCCACAGCTGGTTTGTATTCGATGGGAGTCTCCCGAATGTTTACATCTATTCAATCCGACCGATATGTAAATACACGAAATCATGATATCCTGTATTTAGTTTGCGTTTTGGTGGTTTATTTAATTTAATGTATTCGGTGTTGACTTGTAGCTTAAAAAACGCAATCATTGTAGTTAACAGATAATAGGTTTGGCATATATATCTGAAGTTTATTATGTAAATTATGACATATTCATTTAAAATAATTATGATATTTTTCTAACCTATTGAATTTGTAAAATTTATATGTTTATAAATTTCCATTTTAATTTACGGCTGTATATAATATTAATAGTTGTGTGGAAAAGTGGATCTTTCAGAAAAAAATTCTAAGCTATATCCGAAACATCTATCACGAAACTCATTGAAAAAAAGAGTTAATATCAGTTTAGATTAGATATTATTAGTTATATATTAGTTGATCCTCAATATTTCACTTGAAAACCTTATTTTAAAAGTATGAGTAAGTGAAATTCAATAGTTGAACTAATAATATGAAAGTCCCGCACATATTGATATCACGTATTTTTAAATGGAGTGGGGAATCGGCAAAGGTCGGGTGTTTCCGTAGATTGTAGTGCTCACTTTCCCTTATTTTCTTTAGTCAATAATCAAATTTTCTGTGCTTATATTTAACCACTTTCTATTACCAGTTTTAATGTAAAATGTTTATTTTTTTTTCAGTATACAATATTAAAGGTTTAAAGGAACAAATGTTTAAAATTATACATTTTGTCCATGTCCTCAGTCTATTTCAATGGAGATAATACCTAGCTGATATTGAATACCAAATGCTTTTATATCGATTTGACGAGATTATTCCAAATCTTTAGAGCCATTTTCGAGAAAATTGTAATCATGGTATAAATTCGATGTTATAAGTACCTACCTTTAATACTTAATCTCAGTTTCGTAAGACTTATCGTTTTTGAGCCAGACAGATTCAACAAAAACAGACCATTTTGCATAACTTATTTTTTGATCTTAGATTACCCAAAATGTTTGTTTCCGTTGAAAATTCGGATTCGAATCTTTTCCCGATACCGGTATTCATATATCGGTAAATGAGGGCACTAGCGGATCCAGGAATGAATTTGGGGTGCTTCAACCCGAAAGCTTTTTTTTCTATACATATAAAGATAATTACTTTGGAAGAAAAAAGAAGAAACTAACTACCTATAAGAAATGGTGTTTAAGTGATTCTTAAGGTCCTATTAAATGTAATCAAGGGACAATAATACTTTTTAGAGATAATTTTTTTATATTTGATTTGTAAGACAAGGATATATTTTACCACTTGAGGGGAGAGGAGGAGGCTTCAACCGAAAGCCCCCCCCCCCTTGATCCATCTGCGAGTGAGAGTTATAACAATATTCCTATATGAAAGGAAGTAATATGGAATGATTTATAATATAACCCATGAACGGATCTAGGGGGGAAGGGGTTTGGGGCTGAATCCCCCCCCCCCAAAAAAGCGGTAAAATATAACCATGCTTTATGGAAAAAATATTTAAAAATTATCTCTTAAAGTATTATTGTTCGTGTAATAACATTTAAAAAGAGTTTAGGAATCACTTAAACGCTCTTTCATATGGGTAGTTAGTTTCATTCTTTTTTTCCAAAGTAATTTTCGTTATTTTTATATTTAAAAAAAAACTTTCTGGCTGAAGTCCCCCAAAATCAAAACTTACGTTATGTTGGGAAATTAACAAATAAATATAGTACTTATATACATCTTGAATACAACGTTAAGTGTTTGTAAAAACAGAGTTAAACCTTCGAACGAATAATTATCCCGACAATGTTAATTGACTATACTAACAGGGGTGGCATTCGTAGTCAAAATACTGACATACATAGCATGATCATGACCGCATGACAGCGGGTCTTTTGATTAGCTGGTGGTTGTAATTACTGTTGCTTGTAACACTTCCATAGGCATTATACCCTGTAACTACTTCCAGGACAGCTGTTGATTCAGCTGGTCTACACGTAATCTTCTCACGTTTCGTTGCTACAATTATTCCACGAAATGACTGAGTTATAATTTCACCAAACAAGTTTGTCTTCAACATCTCAATACCGAAAGAAACTCAGACTTAATTTAATTCAGTTTTGAACTATTCAAAAGATTTAATCACAAAATTACACTCAAACACACATATTTATAAGCATTAAACATAAATATATTCTTAGACCTCATACCCAAAAATAACCTTAAATGGATGAAAACGAATATGCGGGTGTGATACTTAATCAAATAATAACATTTTAAAGTTTAAAGCATAACGTAAATAGGTCAGTAACAACCTGACTCAAATTCAATGCGAATTCAAAAAATCATAAGAACAAAAAAAATTTCAGCCATTATTATAAAAGACTTTTACTATAAAATTATATGTATTTTTATTTTTAATTTAATTAAATACTGAAAATGTATAGTTGCTGTGTTAACTCAGAATGATGCATGCTTAATATTTTTGTTATAATTTATATCTCTGTTGTTGTTGTTTTTTTCAAACTATTAAATAGATTTTTACATGAAAAAATTTGGAGTTGAATTGAAAGTGGACAATTTGAATTTCAAATCATTCAATTAACATTAAACTATAAAATGTTGAAAATAAACTATTGAATGTAATATTATTATGCTTATGTTTATGATTTTTTTTTTAAACAAAAAACAAAAACAAAAAAGTTGAGATGAAAGAAATTTTATATTCGATATTTGAGGACTCTATCTTTACGCAGAATATATATATATATATATATATATATATATATATATATATATATATATATATATATATATATATATATATATATATTTTGTCTATAAATATGATTAGATTTGACAGATTTATTTATTTACTCATTGATTTCCCTGTTTTCCTATTTAATTTTAATTTCATTTTAAATATAAAAAAACTAAAGCATTTTTTTTTATAATTTTGTTCATAACATAGCCAGAAAATAAAGTAACAAGATCTGACTAGAAAAAAAATGTAAATAAGGCTGAAACTCAGAAATTAAGTTGTTTAAAACATTAAACACAGTTTTATTCAGATAATTTTTTTTATTAATTATGCTCCTTTCATGTGCGATATGATATGATGGGTCGCTTCCGATATCGTTCTTCATTTCATGCTTATAAATAATGGTTATAAATCTTATGTTACTAATATTTATTTAAGAAAGTTTTAAAATGACATACCTATGTTTAAGGTATGAAGATACTAAGTATTAATTGGTTCTATAAATTTAAAATTTATTTGATAATTTGATTTATATCTGATAGACATAGACGTTAGATTTGATTAATATTAAACTCTGTTGTCTACAATCCAATAACAATCTCCGGGTTCAATATTGAAATTCTTTTTAACTTCCAGCTATTCTGGCTAAAATGATCAGCCACATTGTAGACAGGGTTTAATTTGATATAAACGATTGATGTTCCGCATTTGATTAAATTCATCGAATATGTATTGTCATAAATAATAACAAATTCTGTTTAATTACAAACATCTAATCGATATTAAAGTGTAATTTAAATCTGATTGCATAATTATGTATTGAACTATTTCAATTATGGGATAACCTGCCATTAGCGAAACAATATACAAATATCATCACTTTACTTTAAATTATAAATTTTAATGATTGGATTTTTTAAATTTTAATTAATTTCAATTTTTTTCAGATATTCATAAATTACGACTAAAATATAAATCCCATCAGTTTAAAAATAATTTTAAAATTTCATATTAAAAAAGAATCTTATCAGGGTTACCCATTCTTCTCAAAGTCGATGGCGCATGCACCTCCCTCCCAAGAAATTTGATTGCGCACCTTTTCTCAATAACTTTCCATGCAACGTAAAATCATAAACTATGTAGTTTATATGAAATTATATTTGCTCTAGTCTGTTCCATATTTTTCCCTTGTACCATACCCCATAAAAATCTATCGCAACCAAAAATTTTCCCCTTGTCCTCTTGTCCCCTTTTTTCTTCTGACGGTATCATGGTTTCAAAAATATTCTTGATCTATGCATGTAAGTACCCTTGTCAAAAAAAAAAAAAAATATGTAGCTCCCTAGCACTTTCTAGATAGCATTTTCAATGCTGTTCTGATTGCTGGTTGAATTGCGCAACTTTTATTGGAACAAGGAATTTCACAAGGATTGTCACGAATTAGTAAAAGATTCTCGAGGGCGACGATGTATTATGGACTAAGTTCACCTCATCACCATTGCTAAGGAAGGCAGCGGTACCTTGGCGGCGTCAAAAAGTTCTCTAAAAGCCGGTTTTCTTAAATGGAATCTCTCAAGCCGGTGATAAAGTGGAGGGAAGTTGGCCAGAACCGATTTCGGTGGTAATTCAATTTCAACGAAGCATTTCGGGCGGGGAGCATCTGCCGGCAGTGCATGAATATTTCAACAGTGGAGAATAAATACGGCTGGCCCGCCCTGTCGTCTTCTCTCTTCCGATATGAGAGCTTCTGCCCGACTTCTTCTTAGTTACAATGATTTTTGGCTCTTCCACATCTTAAAGGACTTTGGCCATCTACCGAACAGGCATCATCATAGGAAACCTGAACCGAACCGCATTGTTTGATCTTTTATCGACGAAGGTAATATTAAAATACTTAAATATCTTTTTTTCTGAATGAAAATTCAAAATCAGACGGAACCTAAATACATACAACACCAGTATTAAACCATGTCAGCATACGCATCACATATTTACAGCCAATTATTGAACAGCATGAAAGTACTTCAAACTACACGGTCAAAACAACAGGCTTGTAGACCCCCTTCCTCCTAAGAGGTGTCTGGAAAGAAGCTGGATGAGAGATCTCATTTTCTGATTTTTTTTTAATGATATTTACAACTGTATCAGTATAAATACATCAAGTAAATGTGTACAGAGGAATAAAATCACACGAAAACGCTTGTTGAGAAACTACCCATTGCTAGTACTCTAATAATATGTGTACATGAGATCATGTTTTCAGACGCCTCGTAGGGTTATCAGGAATCGAAGAGGAAGGTTAGAAACAAGTGGATTCGGATGGTTATCAAGTTTATAATGAAAAGACAGGTATCTGGATTGGGCCAAATCGGAAACATATGGAACATTAAGATCTTTTGGATTATTTTATTTGTGACAATGTATAGAGCATTGACGATTTTACGAAAGATTTTGTATTGTAAGGATTGGATACGAGAGGAATTTCCGACTTTTTAGTGGAGATACATAGTTCAACTCCATAAGTCCAAACAGGCCTTATTATAGCCATGTATATGAGTCTTTTGTAATTAATTGGAAGTTTAGGGCGTTTGTCCTGTAAGTGTTGGAGTAAGCGGAAACGTCGAGCAGTTTCTTGTCGTTTCAGTCTTGTATGAGGATTCCAAGTGAGACGTTTATCCAGGTAGATTCTTAGGTATCTCATTTGTTCTACAGGTATAAGTGTGGAGTTATTAAAGGATACTGTAGGACAGCAAGTCATAGGTTTACGGCGAAGGATAGAGGTGATTTGATGGGATTTATTGGAATTCATTCTGACCCGCCAGTTTTAACACCATTCTTCAAGGTTTGTGATATGTGATTGATGAATCATTATTAACTGACAGGATTTTATGAATTTAAGAAGTAAATGAAGGCCAGGAAGAGGTTCTGATGAGTACTACTTTCATGCTTGAAATATCAGAACCAAATTCAATATTATATTTGCTGATTGTCATATCCAGGAAAGGTGCGATTGAAGAAATAAATAAAAAAAAAAGATAGGGCATTATCTAAAATTTTAAAAATTCATAGGTGGATTAGGAAATAATGCCTTAATATGTCAAAATTAATACCTGCTTCATCATACTGGAGTATGCGATTGGATCATGGAGTGATGTTCGATTAGCTGTTCTTTTCTGTTCTGATGATGTTTTTTAAATATATTTATATTTAAGCACCGCTACAACCCATAAAGGTACAGAACTCCTAGTTCAGAAGTAATATTGTTTCTTGGCCATAGTTGTGCAAGGGGGTGATTGGATTTGACCAGAACCATATTCAACCGCCATATTTTTCTCCTGATTAAGGGTATCTACTTCAGACAAGTTAAATTTGTCTCAGAAAGTTATTCAGATCCCAGGGCTAATGTATAAAAAAAGATAGCCACAGTTTTTTTTTTCTTTTTTTTTAACTGGATCACATTTTTTTTTAATACAGATAGATCACTAAACAAATATTTAATTTAGGTAAATAATAATCGATTCATAGTGAACTAGATAAAATCTCCTTACCTGTGTTTAAATATGAATTTAAACACTAAAGGCAAGCTTTCATTGCCAACAGAACTTCAGTATAAATTAAAGGTAGGTGAATATTAAACATTAATATTTCCATAAATAAATAAATAGAATGCGAGAAACCTTAAAGTTATTTCCATAAAAACATAAATATTCTGAATAGCTTTTGATAGAAAGGAACATTTCCTTGGTCGCTTAATAAAATAATAAAAAAAGATATCTATATAAATGATATAAAATGATTATGTATTTATGTATATATAGTAAAAAAAACACTAGTACGTTAGGACTACAGATGATATTTTCTAAAAAAAACAAACACTTTTTTAACGACTTTTTTAATTAACATAAATTAGTAACAAACTAAACAAGAGACAGAACATAAGTGTTAGATTATAATTTGGAAAAATTCCAAACCACACAGCCTTGTGTCTCCAAAATACAGGCAGAGAAAACAAACCCGTCAACGTTTCGACAATTCATGCATCATCAGGACAGAAAAGAACAGTTAATCCCAGCATCGCTCCATGACATCCAATCGCACACTCATCTGCGTCATCATACTGGAGTATGCGATTGGATGTCATGGAGTGATGTTCGACTAGCTGTTCTTTTATGTCCTCATGATGCCTGAATTGGCGAAACGTTGATGGGTATGTTTTCTTTGCCTGTATTTTGGAGACATAAGGCTGTGTGGTTTGAAATTTTCCCAAATTACAACCTAATATTTTTTCTAATATTAAGAAGTGCACTTTTTAAATTAAACAGGCACCAGCGTATCAATAGTCCAGTTGGAGGGTGATAGAAGAAACCGTGAATAATTCATGTTGTTATGAAAATCAGTTCCTTTTAAATAGAATTAATAAACACAAACTCAGTATTCATTTAAAGGAAATTTTGTATAGTGTGCTATGAAACAATTTTTAATTAACTCAATTAAATATCTTTATAGTAATCGTTTTCGATTTAATAAAAAACACAAAACTTTAGTTTCCTGATTTCATACAGAGAATCGATCCATGGTTGCAATAGAATAGAATAGAATGGAAGAATCAACTTTATTCTGGGACCTTATATATACTTTTATATATATAAGGTCCCAGTTTATATATATATATACACATACATATATATATATACGTATATACATTTTTTAAGCTATTGAGGCCTACCACCTCCGTTTTAAATACTTCTCTTTAGTCTCGGGACACCGTGTGTATTAAATAAAACATTATTATTGTTAAGAATATTTTCATTTATATGTATAAATGTAGCAGTATTGCGACCCATTTAAAATTTTAATATGTTACTGAATAAATGTAATAGTAAGGAATTCCTTAATAAGTATGTTTCCATGTGTTTTTGTGAATATTATATTCTAACCAATCTAAATAAGCCGTGTTAGCTTTCGACAACGAATAAAAGCAGATACAATTTTTGAAAACTATAATTATTTGAGTGGCTTCATATCAAAGACGAACATTTATCATTTTCAAAAAAAGGAGAAAAAGTCAAATTTTGTTTCATAAGTTCAACTCAAACCGTTTCTGATGATTTTATTTAAGAATGTTCAAGTTCAAACATGAAAAAAATTCATTAGAATTGGTTTAAATTGAAGAGCTATGTTACAGAAAATAGGCTTTTTCTCAATTTTTTTAAAAAACGGGCATCTGTCGTTTTGATAAGAAGCCACTCATTTAATTTTTGATAAAAAATCGAAAAACTAAGGTACCACATTGTGCTTGGTAGATGGAAGCAACTAAATTCCATCACTCACTAGGGAAACTAATTAAATCCATCGGTTGACGAATGGGATGGGAAGGGATTACCCCGGGAGTGAAGCATTCATCTGTGGAAATGATGGCGGTCCGCCCGAATGCGTACTCTTCAATCTGCTCATTGTTCTCTTCCAGCCGTTTCTCTCTCTTCATCATATCCATTCCTCTCTATGGATGGATCCTCCCATCCTTACTGCCTGCTTAAACTGTTCCAATGCAAATGGGATTAATATTAATCTATCATTGAGAAGGAATACGCTCTCAAGTCAAATGGACGTAGAAAGTATTTATATCTTATCAAAGAAACTCCTTCAGGATTATATTCCATTTATAATAAAAATCTACTCTATTTTTCTTTAATTATTACTTACAGCTGAACCCTTTATAAACTGTAACCTTTAAGCTTAAGGAGGTGTCAATTCTTATTTTACTGATGGTTTTCGAGCATGGTTGAAGAGGAAAACGCATTAAAAAAAAACTTTCTCTTTCGTATTGATCAGTAGCTAATGAATTATCAGAATTGTAAATTATCTCCTTCGAAGCATAATAAAGAGCGCAATGTGAAAGCGTCAAGAATATGGATATGGACTGGGAATATGGTTATGAAGGCTACTGATATGGATTAGGAATATATTTTCATAACTGGAATTATTAAATAGTAACAGCGTACATGATTATAGCTTAGTAAATAGTAATAGCATTATTGATATTGCTACGTTTCTGGCTACCCGCTTTTCGAAGACGAGTAGCATTAATAAGTTTTATTATAAATCTACTATATATGTATATATATATTTTTTTTTTCGGTAGGCGCTACAGACCTTGAAGATCTTTTGCCGCGAATTGTGGTCTCCTTTCAGACGTATATTGCTTTCCGGGAGCACAGATAGCCTGGAGGGCTATCTACCCAACATCACGTCGTTACGAACCATGGTCTCCATGGTGCAGCGGCAGACCACTCGTAGCTCCATAGCCGATTCCTTTGGGGCCAATCTGGCAGTGTTCTTTCCACCGACGCACTCTGGTTCAAGGACAATGACAAATCGGTCTAAATCCATTGATTATGACCATTCAGAGCCAGCAGGTGGACGAGGACCTATAGTTCTTTCCCCTAGTCAGACCGTCCACAGACCACATCTCAGGGAAGCTACTGACATCCTGGTAAACCACATCCCGATTCCCGATTTAAGTACACGGGGTATGGTCATCAATCCTACGCCCGGTCGGTATGAGTTGCCTCCAGTAAACTGACGGGCTTTCATACCGAGGGGAGAGTCTTGGGAAGCCTGGCTTTATCTGGTGGGCGGCCACCCATCCAAGTACTAACCACGTTACACGTCGCTTAACTTTGATTACCTATTGCAAGCGCCTTAGCCCGTACGGTTATCCCGGCCCCATTATATATATATATATATATATATATATATATATATATATATATATATATATATATATATATATATATATATATATATATAGGAAAGTGATATATACCACAAATCTGCTTGCTGTGCTTTACTGACAGTCTGTTCCGAACCTATTGTCTCGGAATAAAATTATATTAAAACAGGTCCTGAAGAACATATGACCAAGAAATCCAGTCTTAAACTGTTTACAGTAGTCTCTAACTTGGATAACTAGGTTAATTGAACTAAAGATGGACTGGCTGATGGAACTACGTTATTAGGTCCAGCTACTAGGTAACCTCAGCAGGGTGGGTTGGATAACTTTGCTGGTTAGTACATCGCTGTTTTATAGGTGTTATATACCATAATTGTTTCTATAATATACAATACCACAAACGAGCAGATCCTATATCCTCAAGTTAAAACCTTATTTATAGCTATGAAGTCTGAATTAATTCAAATGTTTAATCGTTTATTATGTTTGTATTTTTCACATTTTCTGTTCATTTGGCGAACATACGGAATGACGCCTGATCACCTGCTAATGATAAGTGATATATCATTTTTCTTATGTTACGTTTTCAATGAAATTTATTATTTTTATTAATTTATTTTTGTCCTAATTAAATTCGAATTTTTTTCGACTTAAAAAGCCTGCTTGTCTTTGGCCATTTCGCTCCATTTATCTGCACGAAGCTCTGTTGCATCTTTGTTGATTCTATCTAACCATCTGCTTTTTGGCCTTCCACGTGGTCTTTTGTCTTCTATTGAGGCATTCGTTGTTACGTAGAGGCTTCCAGATGGATTGCTACGAGCTATATGCCCAACCCATGTTAACCTCCGTACCTTCATATCATGGGATATTGATTGACCAGTTTCTGTCAATGGTCTTTCTTCTCAATGTGTTGGTGCTCTGATCACCGAATAAAGCTCCGTTTATCGTGCGGAGGATATTTTTCTCAAATCTATCAACACTTTTTTGTAGGGTGCTGGTTAGTGTCCAGGTCTCACAGCTATATATTGGAACTGGCTAAAAAATAAAACTATTAAATAATATTAAATATTTAATCATTTAGTGTTGCATTATAAA
Organism: Nezara viridula; assembly: GCA_928085145.1. Classification (NCBI taxonomy): domain Eukaryota; kingdom Metazoa; phylum Arthropoda; class Insecta; order Hemiptera; family Pentatomidae; genus Nezara; species Nezara viridula. Next base: position 67,961,382 of record OV725081.1, on the reverse strand, counting down.
GGAATGACACAGTCCGGGTTGGCGGTCATTAATAGGCTAAATAGTGATAAAACTATTTTATTAAAAGCCAACGTTTCGACCCGACTTTGCAGGTCTTCTTCAGGGCTAGAACGGACAAGTTACAAATATCTTCTATTTCTTTTTGTATCTTGTCCGTTCTAGCCCTGAAAAAGACCTGCAAAGTCGGGTCGAAACGTTGGCTTTTAATAAAATAGTTTTACCACTATTTAGCCTTTTTATGACCGCCACCCCGGACCATCTCCTTCCTTTATTAAATAATGTTATATTGCTTTCAAATTTTCATAGTTCTCCACCTATAATCTTGGTGATAGTAATGTCGATAATATTTTTGGAAATGATTTTAAAAACTCCATAACTTTAAACATAAAATCAAAATAAAATATAGTCAATTTAATTTTTGTCTTCCTGAATTAGATTCGATCGCTAAACATCAATGACATACTTAGCAGAGGAATCGAGGGGTTCAGAAAGAGCTGAGAGAAAGAAGCCCCACGGGATAGCCCGCCGCTGAGTTTATTTATAATCTAGGAGCGATTAGTAGCTGAGACACGTGTAAGTTATAGCGGCTAACAGGTGGTCGCTGGGATCCGATGCCGTTACGGCTATATCTTATTTATCAATGAGTCCGTTTCTTCTACGAGTTCTTTCATTTCTTTCTAAAAACCGTCTCGCTTACTAATGAATGGATCGATAGTCCTTGGGAATAGGCAAAATGTATCGATCCTACACCGAATCTCCAACAGATATTACATCATATTTTTACCTTCACTTACCGATAAATGAAATGTATATAGTAAGGAAAATATTGCGATCGTGAACATTTTCGAATCTGAATTTTCAACGGAAATACACATTTTGATGCTCCCTGAGTCTAAATAACCAAGTGGCAGAAAAGTATGTGTGTGTGGGAATACCTTAGCTCAAAAACGAAAAGTCCGATGAAACTGAAATTACGTATTTAATATAGATAAATGTCTGGAAAGTTACAGCAACTTTTTCGTCCGTGCCGTCTTAACGGAAGTACGTCTTTATATCATAGATTTAATTTTAATACCTTTAATTTTGTTCATTTTAAATAATTAACTATCTCTCATTGTTAGAAGTAATTTAAAAAGGCTATATATAAACTATGAAATAATTTGATAATTGACTAAAGGAGAAAAAAGGAAAAGTGTTTATTTAAATCAAAAATCTATTACTGGAAATAATAAACAAAAGGTATATGTATAATATTTATCAGGGAATTTTAGAGGAAAAATATATATTTATAACATACAGAGTCATAGAAGGTAATGAAAAGTGACGAATCCAACTCCAATAAACTCCACCAATTTAAAAAACTATACCATTTCCTGTGAAAGAAAAAATCTGTCATGGACGTGTAAAACATCTGTTTATAACCTTTAATACATTTACTGTACTTTAATAACTACAGATCCCATATTATATTTATATTTTAATAATTAGGTATCTATCGTCCGCTTATTCAGAAAAATCATCATGAAACCTTTAAGACAATTAAATTAGTGAGTGATGAATTTTCCCTTTATAATATCACAATATTATCCATTTATAATTAGTGTTTTGACCTATATATGGCATGAAATGAAAAAAATCGTCACTCCATTCTAGTACAAAAGAAAATAAGAGTTTAATAACTAATACTCGTACAATCCACTAGCGGATCCAGGATTTAATTTTGGGGGGGGGGGCTTCAGCACTGAAGCTTTTTTTTCATATATATAACGATAATTACTTTGGAAAAACAGAAAGATACTAACTACCTATATGAAATGGTGTTTAAGTGATTCTTGAAGTCCTATTAAATGTAATTAAACGAGCGATAATACTTTAATACATTATTTTTTATCATAAACCATGGTTACATTTTACCATTTTGGGGGGAGTTTCAGCCCGAAAGTCCCCCCCCCCGTAAATCCGCCTGTGGTACAATCCATAATCATTTATAGGTTAAATGTACAAATATATATATATATATATATATATATATATATATAATATATATATATATATATATATATATATATATATATATATTCAAATTTTCACGTCTCATGAGACATTTAGTGCACCGAAGCTGGATGATGGAGTTACGATGTTTTAATGCCTACCGTTGATATAATAAATAGGGTTTAGCCCCGTTAAATATGCACTTCAAAAACTTTATAATAGCCCAAAATTGCCAGAAAATAGTTTCGATTTAAAGGAGAGCGGTAAGTTAAAGTTTTGTGGTGTGAGCAACATGTTTTTAAAAAATAAAATGATATAACATAAAACTAATGTAACTACAGAAGTATAGACAATATATTCCCAGACCGCTTTTAGCCGCTTAAAATTCCCCTTTAAAAAGTCAAATTTTTCAAAACTTGCAGTGACAGAAAAAATTGTGTAATTTACTGAGAAGTAATTGTTTAATGGCTCAATTAAACATATTTTTAGTTATCGCATTCAACATAAAACTTGATGCTTAAAAAATTATAAAACTTAAATTTTCTAATTTTCTACGTTAAATTTTATCATTGTTTATACAAACTTTTGAAGCTCTTGAGGTCTACATCCATGCTTTTAAATATTTCCCTTTAGTTACAGAACACACTATATATTAAACGATCCAAAAATATTTAAAAAAAAAAAAAATTAACCCCAAGAAAGCATAGATTTTAGGTAAACCTCTCGAAAATCGCAATTTCATAGTGTTTTGAGCAATTTTTACAACTTTTAAAGTTCCATAATTTTATGTCGCTTTAGTATATCCATCCGTTAGCCATTGTTTTAATCAAGAAAAATTACAAAAGGACTTTTAACAGTATCTGGTACGGGAAGTAAAGAATTTGTGCTAAGATTCAAGATTTACTTAATTTATTTAATCAGGTATATGTTGTACCTATACGAACGCCATTTACATCAAAAGATTGATGAGCATTATCTATTTTTAATACTTTATAAAATTTCTATTACTTAATACATTAATATAGATTCGTGTTCCAAATTTTCAGAGCACCTAAAATCATATGATGGATCAATACGTATAATTCCTTTCTTTAAATAAATTAATTCGAGCAATCGACTGGATCAAACAAAAGGTAACTTTTTTCTTAAAGTTATAGAAAAAATAAACAAAAATAATTGACTTCTAAGGTAATAGACAAATAACGGTTTGCCTCCATTGTCCTCACGGTGTGTTCTTCCTAATGGTCGGAATTATTTAAGGTAGGAAAGAGCACCTGCTTTTTCTTTGTCCCGGCTAACAGTAAACACAAAGGATGGAAAAACAAATGCGTAATTACGTTTTAAAACAAAAACAAAAGAACAATATAATCGATGTCAATAGATTCACCTTATAATAAATATTTCTTTTATCGATATACTGATTGTAAATTTTAAAAATAAATTTATTTAATTATTTGTTTTGTTTTAAGTATAATATGTATGAGCCGTCATTAACAAATTTTCTATATTCTTTATTCCCACTGTGTAAATTCAAAAACAATATTTTTTATAAAATAAACTGAGAAATTCTTTATTTGATGAACACAATCCCGAAAATTATGTGGTAAGGTTACGCCTGGTAAGGTGACCAGGCGTAATTAATTTAATTGAATGATCACCGCTTTTGAGAAAGTTGTATAAAAGCGTAAAATCGAAGATATGAAGTTTCACTTCCGAATTGTCGATTTCATCGAAATAGTTGCTGTAACACCACAGTTTATACCTACCTATCTAAATTAAATATTAAATACTAAATACTCAAGATTAGTTTCGTTCGAATTTTTGTTTTCGAGCTAATCTTGACACACACATACTAAATTTCAAATCAACGTTTTCAACGGAAATACGCCTTTTTGGGTTATCTTAGTCTAAGGAGACCAGACGTAACGCTTTAGGCGGGACAGTCCGGATGAAAAAGAACAGGAAATGTATTCCATCTCTATTATATATATATATGATACATTTCCTCATACATTTTACATTATATTTTTTGATAGATTTTACAATATCTTAATGTTCCATTTATATCAATTATTTCCTTATATAACTTCATATTTCTTTTCTCTGTCTTACACTTTATTCTAGATTACCATTTTCATTTCTTATATTACCTTATATTTTATTATGCTTATATCAGATCCGTGCTTTGTTACAGTTATTATTATTTATTTCTTAGTTCTCTGTTATCATTCTACCTACCTTACTTTAATGTTCATTATATCTACTTCATTTTACGTTAAGTTGTTCTACTAAAAAGTATTAGTCTATACCTATCACCTTTTGTTTTTATTAATTCTGTATTATTCAATGTCTATTCAATGTTATTATACCTATTGTAATCTGGTTCTTTTCCTAGCCTGATGAAGGCCTGAACTTCGGGCCGAAACGTCGGCGAATGTAAAATAAAATTATTTATTTTTTACCATTTCAATTTGACTTATCACCCCAACCATTCTTCTCTTCAAGTTTATTTTTTGTTTGAATAAAACGGTTAAAACAACATTTAATAAACTATTTTTTAATAATGAATAAATTCAAGTTTTATTACATTCCTTGAAACGAAAAGACAGGTTTCGTAAACAAACTTCTCTTCACACCACGTTTTAAAAAATATTTAGGTTCATTTACGAAAACAAAAATGACACGATCTGGTTCATTGGGTGCTCGATAATTCTCTCGATTTTCATAAAAATCTATTAGGATTCAATTTTGAAATAAGAAACTAATATAGGTTTTTAATATGGTATTGAATATTAATAGTTGCTAATTATATTATATCTATATTATCTATAAATCACTTACAATAAAAATAATATTGTTTTTATTAATGCAAATGTAATTGACGTTATAGCATCTTGAATTCAGATAATCATAGCAGAACCGACGGATAATCGTCAGAGACTTCAGAGACGTCAGAGAATATTTTTTATTAAATATAATAATCAATTTCTGATTGGATGGACCCGGAAAGGCGTAACAATAAGCTTTAAAGGATTGATACAATAATGTGACCTCGTTTCTGTTGATGTTCCTCAAAGTTACTTTGGAAGAAAAGTTTCCAGACTCCCTTCTCACCGTCCCGATAGCAAAAACAAATATTTAGATTCTCTATAACTCCGATATATTGGGTTTGGAAATCAACAATATGTTAATTTTTTTTATTGGTATTTAAAAAAATGCTTTAAAAATAATATTCGTGAACCATCCGTAATATATATCAGAAATATATATATATCCGAATATATATATAAGAAATATATATCCGTAATATATATTTCTTTGAAATCGATATTTAAAAGAAATAAAATCAAAGCTGATCAATATTTTCATCTGAAATTTTTAAAAATTATTTGATGATTTTTATTAAGAGCGATTTTTATTTTTGATCACAAGTGATAAAAATAATATCCTAATAATCATTTTTGAACAAAATTTTTACAATTAACATTAATAATAATTCTTGAGTAATAATTTTTAAAATCAAAAATATAAATTTCTTTGTAATATATATGATATAGTCTGGAGTACTGGTGGAGAATATTGTTGCCAATTATTAGCAACAAAAAATGTAAACATACATATTGTGCTGTATTAGGTACAATTAAAGTGATTTCAGAAATATAATATTAAAAAATGTGTACAATAATAACGTATACAAACATATTAAGATTTTATCTATTTTATGTGTTAAAGGAGATTATATTTTCTGTTAACAATTTAATCATTATTATTTATGTAAAAACTTATCACTCAGCTAGTGATCATTATTTTTAATCGAATAAATGAACATCAAAGATCGATTTAAATTTATATTTATGAACCAGGCAAGATTTTTAAATTAAAAATCAAATATAGCAATTATCACATAAGGAAATTTACAACGCAATATATCATTACTTAGCTTTCTAATCTCACAATCTTGGAGTATATGTACAATTGAAACACATTAATTTCGAAAATATTTAACAAGATTCTTATTGGAAATAATGTGACTTATAAAGAGTAAATTATTCAACTGCAGCAACGCCGATAACAAGCAACGAAGTCGAGCTATCTTTTTCTCTGTTAAAAGAAAAAAGTATAGAACTAAATCTAGAAATGTATTTAGTTACATATTTATAGAGGAATATTAAATTCAATGGAATATTTCTGGAAATGGAAAATTTCATTAGATTATTTTTATTTGCCCTTACCTAATTTATTTTGGATAATGTCCAATATTAAAAATAATGATAATCATAAATACATGAAGATATGTATAAAACGTCTGCCAAGTAAAGTCAGTATAGCTTCCTCATCGATTTCATTGGCTCTATATTTGAAGGTGTATAATTTTTTGTATGAGAATAAAATTTCCGGTGAAACCGTTTTCGGAAATACAGTAATCACATATCATTCGTGGGTTTGATGTCGACAAATTTTGTTTATCAGCGAATATTATAATGCGGAAGAGTTCCACATTTCAGATCGATATTTGATGATTCATAATTAAAACAAAATATTCTAGTACAGTGCGAAACGTCGTATGTAAAAATTGAGTGTTTTACAGAAGAATATATAAACTATTTATTTTTTTATGATTTATTATTATAATTTCATATTCGCTCTACTTATAATATTGACAAGATTCCGTTGATCTCAAAGGAAATTAATAATTTTGTGCTAGTTTTTTATCTAAAAGAAAATTATACTCGAACTGTTAAATAAAATAAACAATGATTTATTGATTGATTTATAAATGACGCTACTGTTCTCAAAAACCTTGACCTCAACAATTTTCCTCCACCGAACTGAATTCAATTGCTTCCTCCCGGTTTGACGTAGATCGTCCCATCAATTACCGTTGTGGTTTTATCCTCCTTCTGAGCTATTTTGGTAGAATTTGACGGAAATGCATTACCACCATACTTAAATTGAACATTGGCATTGACAAATAATACATTTGAAGATAATCTATAGGATGTAACAAACAATTTAATCTTATAATAATATGTTTTTTATTGTATGTATCCACAAATGAATGGCTCAGGATAAAATAAGACAAACCATATGATGTGAATGTTTCGATATGGCGGTTTCTAACTCTTGAGTAACTCTACAATTTTTATTTAGTATTTTACACAGTTCATATATTATAATAATGTAGTAATATCATAATAATATAAATTTAACTGTAATTTTAAACATAAATGGTTTCAATTGAAATATCACATTTTGTGGACAGTGACTTTTTTTCTCAAAAAGAAATCTTAATTTATTTGGAAATGATTTTAAAAATAGAAACTAATCTTTTCCAGAAATTAAACAACTTTACCACTTTTTTTTTCTAAATTTATTCAGCTTCATATTTCATATCTATTTTTATTTTATTTTTTTATTTATTTTATTTTTTTTTTTTTTACTTAAGGATATTACAATATCCTAGAAAATCGGAAAAACATATAATAACAGAAATTTAGAATATTGAAAATTCTTTTCATTTATTACTTTCATTTATTTTTTATATGTTACTTCAGTTTAAGTGAGTCATTTCAAGTCGAATAGTTTCAATAAACTGCACTTCTTTGAAGTCTCAATCTACTTTGACTATAGAAAAAATTTATGGTAAAAGGAAATATTACAGCTGATGCAAAATAAAATTCCAGCCTCACATAATGTTTTTTAACATCGATGACATTGTGTAAAAAATTACTTACGCTTAATATATTCTCTTGTGATACAGTTTTGACGAATAATAGATTTTTTACGAAATTCATCAGAATTCCGAAAGAAAAATTTGCTAATATTTTTCCTGGCATTTTTCAATCAATGCGTAATTTCGATCATTCTTAGTAACAAAAAGTAATAAGTCGTATCAGTAAACATGGTCGTATGATGATTTACTCTCTGATATCTTTCATTCAACGAGCCACTATCATAGTACAGTTTTCATTCATTCCTGTGCAGTGATTAAAGAAAGTTACAAGCAAAGAAATGATAAATATTTCATTAGGTCTGCTACTCTTCTTCTTAAGCCACAAATTATCCTTTATCGGACACACGGATTTAGTAAATTATAAAACATGATTTGAATATTTATAATATTTATCAGGATTATCAAATTTCTGAAGAATCATCAAAATTCTCACTTGAAAATTTAATTACATAAAATAATTTTCTCGTGTGTCTACTGTTCGCCATCTTTGGAGTGGTTTGTTATGTTCCTCATCAAACATATTTTGATGTAGCAATAAAATGATTTGTTCAATGTTAGATAAAAGTTCAGAGTATTAATTTTCTTCAAAACCGTAGCTTGTCACACTCCCTTCAAGTTCTGCAATAAAGTTGAAATGACCTTCAATTTGAATTATCTTAGAAGATACTATTACCATCCTTATATTTTATTTCGCCTATACATGTTATATGCCCTCTTCTCATATCTCTATTTTTAGAATATTGTATGATTAACATAAAAGTCTACAACATAAAACAGATCCTGCATGTAGTTCCAGGCAAGTAGCCCACTATCGATTGTAATTCAATAGGAAGGCACTAGATCTGTTGGTCCCTCTACCACCAATAGTACTATAGTTTTATTTTAGTTGATTTTTTTTTTTTTTTTTTTTTTTTGTGAGGATCATGTCGATGTAGTTATATCGATTAAAATTAAAATTAATGTGGTGAGAAATCACAATACCTATAAAACATTTTTGAAAATATATAGATTAATTCACATTTTGAGGTATTTCACACTAAAATATTAATCGCTGAATAATTATTATCAATATCAATTATAAAAGTAGAAATACAAAAAAAAATTACACCAAAAATAATAGAGTAAACTATTGTTCGAAATTCACTCGACTCTTATTCCCACCCTCTTCGAGTCTCAATCTCAAAAAAGTGTCCACTAATCTGTCTAAATTCTTACATTTTTAATATTCAAAAACTCAGATTACTAAGTCTAGATGAACCATTAGTACTTCTCAAGTATTTTTTTATAATTTAAAGTACTGAAAATGATAATTAGTTATTAGATACAGTGACAGATATCATATACACATGACAAAAGCCCAACAAAGAGCTTTATGAATGAGGGAGATTTAAAATGATGGCCGAGAAAGCAAAAAAAAAAATATATGGGGCAAGTTCTTAAATTCAACGCTGAACCCATCGATGGCATTTTCTGCCGAGAAACGGATATGATGTCTGTGTTTAGAACGTTATAAAGAGTAAATAGTAGTCTGTACCAATTACGTATAAAATACCGCTAATAACTTCTTAACGCAATATGCATGGGTTTTATTCACGCTCATTAAATATTCTTATTTTTTTATCTTCTTATTGATTCAATATTATAAATTATTAACAAAAAAAATCAATTCATGTCTTACTGAGTACACCAGTGTCAGACATTTGAAGGCATTACTTTGGTTTCCTTGGTGTTAAATGGAATGCCTCAGAACAAACCGCCGTTGGTCTAGAGACAGTAATTCCTCACCAAATGCAAACTCAAAATCCTCCAGGAATTGTATTGATACAGGTTTTTTTTATTTTAATAATAATAGTACGCTTGGTAGTGAAGGGACTTTTTTCTTACAGGAGTTCTTCTGTGATTTTTACATCAATTCAAATTAATGTAACAATCAAGAAATCAATACCATGATAAGAAGTTTGAACCTTGTCACTTTTTAGTTAAAATCTCACTTTGGTATAATTGAAGATTTGACAGCACGAATATTCAATTTCGTTTTGAAGCTCGTTTATTCAACTTGTAGAAATATGATAGTTTAATCTCAAAGAAATTGGCAATGATTAAGATTTGGCAAGCTAAATAAATTCTTGAGTCACAATCTTGGCAATGACAGTGAACTTTCGAAGGACGCAGGAGTGAAAAACAAAATCGCGGCAATGTTGTATGTAGTCACCATCGATATCTACAAGTAAATATTTTTATTAAGTAAAGATCGTTCATCATATAATTCAAAAAATACATCTCTTCCGAATATTTTTTTGATCAATAATAAATGACTCCGATACGAGTAGTATTCGCGACCTGGATCCAACATTCATAATCAAAGTATGTTTTGAATAATTGAAAATTGTCTGCTACGTGTCTTTTTTTTTTCTTTTCAAAATTTCAAAGAACAAACAATTACTGTTTCATGTTTGTTTTTCCATTTTAAGTTACAAATATCTTTCTATTCAAAAAAACATTTTTATAATCAAGAAAAAAATAAAGTTTGACAATTGAATAAAATATTTTCAATAGTTTGACAGCAATAAATACGCTCAGGAGTAAATATTTCAAATATATATGTGTGGGTCATCATCAATGCTGAAATCTTTATATCAGACATAAAAAATTGAAATAAGAGGTAGTAGCATTATCAGTAAAATTGAGTAATATCAGATATTCGAATATAAACTAGGGAAAGATTTCTCCAAACTGTGACCCGTAAAAGTATCTTTAACAAAATGGTAGAATTTTAAAAAATATGAAAGACCCCATATCTAAACAATTGAAAGCAGTAGATACATGACAATAGTAACTAATGTAGACAATGGACAATGATATGATAATGAATATATGAATGAAGAGATAAGTTAAGAAATAATATAAATAATGATAGTTTTTCACACCATTCATGCATTCATTATCACGTCATTATCTACAGCTGTTACTATTTTATTATTATCATATATATACTACAATCAATAGTATAAGTGGTCTCCAAACGTTTTTGCCCGTGGACCACATTGAGACCTCCAATAGATTATCCAGGCCACAGCTACTGTCGAAAAAATGACCCTTTAGCTATAAATATGATTTCTAATAGCAACAACTCATTATTGAATAATAGACATCTAATATTACCCAGTTTTACTGATTAGGTACTATACTCAGCAACCATTGTCTCTTATTAGAATTTTTTATCTCTGTAGTTATAAATATTTCAACCACCATTATGACCCACATATATCTATGTGAACTATTTACATATTTATCTATATTCAAAATATTCATATGTTCGTTATCCCGTCATGTATTCCCATCATTTAACTTTATTATTATCATGTATCCATTACTATGAATTGTTTAGAATCAAATATCTCAAATTTCCTAGTTTCTAAATTCATTAACTATTATCCCTTGTATTAGTTTTATCTCTCTGATTTCTAAAAAATTTCAGGCTTGATGATGACCCGGATCCAAAAGTTTGAGTTCGCACATAGGCAATGAGAAGCTCTAAAATGTTTTTTCTAGATAATTTATGATCTATGATGTATGTAGAACCAGGAGTGCCATCCCCCCTCCCCAAGTTCGCAATGGCGCAAGAATCTACATCCTCCCTCCCCCCTATACTTTATTGCCCACTTTTCTCAAAATAAGTGCAAGGGGAAGTAGAATTAGAAAAATCGTAGATCATATACAATTATACTTGCTGCAGTCTGTTCCATGTTTTCCTCTTGCCCCTTTACTTTATTTTCTTTTTGTAAATCATATTTTCTTTCAACAATCACATAGACAATCATACGGTATAAAAAAATATATATATATATATATATATATATATATATATATATATATATATATTTGTTACTCTATATAAATATCTTCCTTCCTTGAATTTGAATGTGTAACTGAATAATGCTAATTTTTGTAGCATATTACCAATAATTGAAAACACCTTTTATTTATTTTTCTTTGTAACTAGGAAGGTAATGTTACTTTAGATGTATAATTGTTTGGAAATAATAAACCATTGTGAAATAATTTGCAGCGTTTTGAATTAGAATGGAATGCGAAACGGAATCGAAAGGCTTTGAGCAGTCAATCGAGATCATCGTAGTGGCAGTGTTACGTTACAGTTTTTGGATGATTTGGTTTTGTACTGCTAAAGGATGCTCCGTGCATAGCTGAGGACGAAATCCAGTTTGTTGGTCTGGAATGAAGGAATATTCCTGGCAAAAGCCTTGGAGATACTTTAAGATTATTATTTCGAAGATTTTGGAAATATGAGGCAACAAAGTTATTGGACGATAATGCCTGGGTTTATCTCTTTGTTTTCAAGGTTTCAGCAACGGGTACAATATAGCATGTTTCCAAGATCTAGGAAAATATCTGAGCCTAATAGAACTGTTGTATATGTGACAAAGATATATCAAACATTTCTTTCGGAAGTTGTTTCGGCAGGATTGTTTGAATTTTATCAAATCCTGAAAGTTTGTTTCCTTTGGTTCTTCGAAAAATACTTTTTAATGTTTTGGGAGAAACAAACATGAAACTTTCTCTTTGGGTGATCAAATCATTTTGGTTTGATATCACGGTGCGTTCCAAGATTTGCCTGTGGTTATATTGAGCAAGCGTATCAGCTTGTTCCATTGTTGACATTAGCCTATCACCTTGATATATTCTGACCTAATTTGTCTTTTTTATGGTTGTCTGTAAGAGCTTCCAAAATGTACGGTGATCTCCATGAGTTGCAACCTCTTTGTCTTCACATTGTGATGATTTCCATTTCTTTATTAAATTTCTAATTTGTGCAGTCAACCTATTAACAATCCTTCATTATATGAATTCTACAAGTTGTTATTCAAACGCAGTGTGATAAAAACCTAGCGAGATAATAGTGCCACGATAAAAATAAACATTTATCAAAACTATTGGGTCAATATCCCATATCGTAATATCCTTCAGTCCGGTAGCGAATCCATAGTCCAATCTCCTCAATCAATGCATTTGCCGCGGACTATTTTCAGCAACGACCTCGACTATTAAACTAGATGATGATGCGTTTCTATGCGCTATCTTTTAACTTAACAGCTCGTCAGGCTACGGATGGAATAATAAAAATACGGCTTGAACGACCAAAGAAAGTTTTGGGATAGAAAATCGAAAAATGTATTTCCTAAATTAAAGGAATAACTGCTAGTTACTAGAAACTAGAATGTATACTGCCTATACCCACTTATCGTTTTAACAAATTAATGAAAGAGGCAAAGCTTAGAGTAAACCTTAGAGCTTAGAGTAAACCTAAGCTTAGAGTAAACCTAACAGAAACATAAAATCAAAGAAATATCCATACTTGTATAAAATATTAAATATCTGGGTAAGATTGAAAAAACAATACTTTATTCACTGGTATTCGAATCTTTCTTATTATTATATTGCTTACCTTAAAATAACACCTTCATAAGACCATATTCAAAGGTACTCAATGGATCCGATAATTCTTCCTCCAATCATTACAATGAATAATGCCTTGTTATAACAGTTAACTAAATCATAATGATAGAATCCTGGGGTGTGAACTGGGGTTTGATATACACTTTATTCCGTAAAAAAATACAGTTTGACAATTGGTCAGAGAATAAATCATGGAACGCGAAAATATATCTACCAGATGCATAGCCCTTTATACGGATAACAAATAACTAACATCCCCCCGACTCACGGGCGGATCTACGAGGGGGGCTTTCGGGTTGAAGCCCCCTCCCCCCCAAAATGGTAAAATATAACCATGTTTTATCGGAAAAAATATTTAAAAATTATCTCTTAAAGTATAATTATTCGTGTAATTACATTTAAAAGGGCTTTAGGAATCTCTTAAACACCAGTTCATATAGGTACTTAGTTTCTATCTTATTTTCCAATGTAATTATCGTTACTTTTATGAAAAAAAAAGCTTTCGGGCTGAAGCCCCCCCCCAAAATTAAATCCTGGATCCGCTAGTGCCCCGACTTGTGTAAAGAAATTAACGAAAATAATAATCCAGTGTCAAAATTAATGCGTGTACAAGCTGCTACCAGTATGCAAGAAAAAGCATCAAATAAAATAGTTATGTTATAGATTAATATATTTATGTTGTATAGATAAGATACTTTTACACTAAACCGCACCAACCAAAAGTTTTGAGAGAAAAATCTTTAGCATTATTACTAGTCCAGTAAACTTGTACATCGTAAATTGCATCACGTGGTGGTAGAAGGTTTATTTTTTTCTAGTCTGGAATGTGACTGAGAGACAAAACCCAAATTTTCGACCACGGCAATAATTAATTTTAATTTATACAATAATTAAAAACTGATTGGTAATAAATCATTGTATTACCAACTTAAGCAAATGAAGGAGAGGACAATTAATTACAAAATGGTGGCAGAATTATACATTGTTTCTATAAATAATCGGGTAGGGATGGTAAATGACAACTGATTGAGTAGAGATGGTGGGTGTTGGAGGGGTGTGATGGTGTGATGGAGGGCATAGGAGCTGTCAGCGACAATACACAGCCAGTTCCTACTCACAATGCTCTCCTCTGATCACTTTTTTATTCACTATGGACATACCAGGATTATCCCATCCAATACAGTAGGTCTGACATCATTCCCGCCGCTGCAACACATAGGCAGTTACTAAAAGTAAACTAGGGTCCTTTAGTAAAACAGTTCACTCAAACTAACAATTATCAATCATTGAAGTAACATTTGCATTTTTATTAGAGTTACTTTATTTTTTCACATAAACTCACCTAATTCGATTTTTCGAAGTACTAAAAAATCCTTATTTCAGGAGACTGATTATGAATTAGATAGATAGATAGATAGTTTATTTAATTTGTCTAAGGAAATTCCTGTACAAATAAATATAATGGTATAATTAACAATGTTAGATCTTGAGTCTAGTATTGCATTCAAACATAACATTAACAATGTCCACAGCATTAAGTATGACTAATATAATATAATATAATAACAGATTAGTAAACGATATATATATATATATATATATATATATATATATATATATATATATATATATACATAACAATTAGTAAAACATTTTTTATTTTATTTATTTATTTTTTTTTTTAATATTCGAGAGGAATAAGACAAATGACAATATAAATAAGCATTAATATATGTTATATGATTAACTTTACCACTTAACAGTTCAATGAACAGCCCTGTATGAAATAATACAGTTGGTTTATTTTTTTCGTAGTGTCTATTTTCAGTATCTCCTCCACACTAGCATCTTCTCTGGATTCAGTGATAAATGCCTTCAAGTACTTATTTCTTGGCTCGTTGAACTTGGTACATTGGATCAGAAAATGAGTTACCGGGTCAGTTACAAGGCAGTTGCATGCACCACATACCTCATTGGATTTAATTGTCAAAGTAGCATCTTTTAAGTATATTTTCATAAAATCTTTACTTGCTACTCTGAGACGACTAACGGCTCTTAGATTGTTTAAATTCAGAGCCCTGAACTGAAGATAATCCTCTGGTCTGGTAACATTAAAGGAGCAGATTTTTCTATATCTTGGGTTTGATTTAGAGTTTAACGCTCTGTCGATGTCATTGGATGAGTGATGGTTTCTTATTTTTTCCATGATTTCATCTTTGAACCTCATCAGACCTTGAGAGAAAACACAAGAAAACATCCCCTGACATCCGAGTTCCGCCACAATCATCTTTACTTGGGTAACCCAGTTATAAGTTGGATCAGGTTTTCCAATGGATGAATCTAGAGCTCTAAGCCTATTAAAGCATTGTCTAGGTAGTCTTTCGTCAGTGATTATGAATTTTCGAGAACATATTTTCAGGAGGATATACATTTTTGAGGACATATTTTTTTTTTGATTTGGAGGTACTTTTGGACCAGGAAACAAGGGTATAGTAAGCAGGTCTCATCTAGAGTAATCATTTATAAACTACAATGTTCATAATTCTACTCCCATTTGCACCATTTATAAGATGAGATCAACAAAAGATTTATTTTCTTGGAGAGAAAGGGGATGCACCATCGTCCTTTGGGGAGATGGCCAACCCTAGCTGCAATCAAGTCAACAATACCTTAGGTACTGGTTAACCACTACTTATGCTGAATTCAGCTGTTTCTTTCAACTTGACAACTCATAGATACAGGAAAAACATCACCACAACAGTTTTTGTTAATATTTTACATATTTCATACATTTATCTATGGAAGAATCCAGGAAACCTAACTTTAGCTCCGTCTCGAGTTAGGTTGTGTTGTCAAAGTTGCGAAATGATAAGTTTTTTCTCCCAATTCGGGTGTCTTTAGCTCGTTGGAAATGAGTTTCATAGCATTGAACCTGAACAAAAGGAATTTAGGTTGACATCTCACTCACAGCCAGCTTCGTCAAAACAAGACTTAGGCGGTGATAGAATTTGTATATATATAGCAAACATATCTTTGAAAAAGAACAGTTTCGGATGAGGTGCCTTTTACAACTGACCTTTGAAATAAAATATTTAAGTTGTCATTAGTTGATTTATTTTCAATAATAATAATAATAATAAGGCTTAGCGAACCCGAAGGTTCGATGCCGATACCACCAATTGATTTTCACATTCTTCCATCCACCGGGCTTCGTCTTAACCACACATCATCAAATCAGCCTTAACGCAATCTTCCCACCTTTGCTTTAGTCTACCCCTTGGACGCTTGCTAGTCGGTACAACACATATTAACTTTTTATAAATTCTTTCGTAACTAAACCCAGCGATTTTACATGCCCATTTTATTCAAATCAACTTAATCATCAACCGAATACAGTATATTCAGCGTTATGTAACCACTAAATTCTCCGGTTAACGCATCCTTTTTTTGGATCGAATATTCTGCGCAATACTTCATTTTCAAGAACCTTAAGACATTGCTCATCCCTCAATGTCCGTACAAAGGATAATGGATAATGGTTGTAAATTTTAATTTTTAAGTTTCGGGACAGAAGGAGAGAACTAAGCAGTTTTTAATGGAAGGAGATGGTCCGGGGTGGCGGTCATAAATAGGCTAAATAGTGACAAAACTATTTTATTAAAAGCTAACGTTTCGACCCGACTTTGCAGGTCTTCTTCAGGGAGATGTGTTCAGCTAGGAGATTAGACTGAGAACTGAACGTTGGCGTTTAATAAAATAGTTTTGCTACTATTTGGCCTATTTATGACCGCCACCCCGGACCATCTCCTTCCATTATAATGCAACGGTCAACTATTAAATATTATATATTCAATAAGTAGTTTTTATTTTCAATAAAGAATTTATTCATATTATGTTATAAAATAAATAATGTTACTTCATTCGTCTAAAAATATGAAAAAGGGATAAACGCGAAGAGGTAGTAACGGAAATGAACTAACTAACGGAAGTTCCTCTGTCAGTGGACCATCCCAATTCGGCAGGCATTTAAGTTCTCATTCATCTAATGGCTCATTCATCGAGCTATTCATTCACTACAGCTCTAAACATGTCTGTCCTCGAGGGAGGGTCCCTTTCCCCATTAATTCGTCTTGTAACCTCCGAATTGAACGGCCATCTAGTCCTCAGCTCGTCGAAAAGTTCGTAAAGATCGATTGCAAGTTGGAAGTTATGATTGCTGAATATCATCTTTAGTTTGTAATTATTAAAAAATATATACAACTTTTATCGACAAAACTACCTTAAATATCATCACAGAGTACCACAGGCCGATCTACGGGGACTGAAGCCTCCCTCCCAAAATGGTAAAATATAACCATGTTTTATAGAAAAATTCAAGAATAACTTAAGCACCATTTCATATAGGTAGTTAATATCTTTCTCTTTTTTTCAAAGTAATTATTGTTATATATATGAAAAAAAAATACTTTCGGGCTGAAGCTCCCCCCGCCAAAAAAAAAAATGAATCCTGCATCCGCTGGTCCAGAGATACCCTTCAAGAAGTGAGGCAGACTCATTTATGGCTGATGGTTTAGGATTTTTTTTCATGTTTCATTATTGATTTAAATTGAAGTGCTTTAATTTAACTTAATTTTCCAGTAAGTTTATATCCTCTATGAAAATGAATCCTGCATCTCAAAAATAATCTTCTTATTATTTATTTACTCATAAATAGTTGTAAAGTAAAGTTTTTTTTCTTCATTTATTTGTTCAATAATACAACATTCTGTCACATGGACTATAATTATAGCGAGGTAAGAACACATTCCCACATTATACAGAAAATATACTTGAAGGAAGTTAGTCGACTGTTATACATATCATGGGTTATAAATATTCAGGGCGCAGTCTTTTTAAATTTTTTATTTGTGCCAACGTTTCAACTCGAACATGTCGGTCATCTTCAGGGTTTGAGCATTGAGGGTGTTCAAGCACAGTACTTGAACACCCTCAGTGCTCAAACCACGCCCTAAAGGTGACCCACATGTTTGGGTTGAAACGTTGGCATAAATAAAAAATTTAAAAATACTGCGTCCTGAATATTTATCACCCTTACAGACAATATAAAATAAACAAAAGCAAAATAATAATCAAGAAGAATATAAAATTATAAATAAAATAACTTAAAGATAACTAAATTAAAAATATAAAAAACACAGTCATACCTATATACAATATTTACAATCAGGCAGGGAACCCCAAGACTTGTCCCTCCAACTATAGAGGAAAAAGCAGAGCTCCAAGAGATCCCTGCGCTACTCTTTCAACCGCGTCACTGCTGCTAAAGCCAATGGAGATTCAGTGAGAGCGCTTTAGCCTAATGTACAATTTTTTTTTTATAAGCTTATTTATTGAAAAATATTACAATCTGTCTCAAGGACATTTATAATAGTGTTCACAGATCACATTCACACTCTATGTACAGTAAATAAAATAAATTATACAGAAAAATATACACAATAAATAAGAATAAAATAACCTAAAAATAAATAAATAAAAAGAACACATGCACACCTATATACAATATTTACAATTTGGCGAGGGAACTCCAAACCAGACTTGTCCCCCCAACTGTGGAGAGAAAAGTATGACTCCAGGAGTTCCCTGCACTCCTCTATCAACCGCGTCACTAGGGCTAAACCCAGTGGAGATTGAGCAAGAGTGCTAATGTACAATTAAGTATTATATCAATCAATGCGACATCAAACCAATCAATGTAACTGATTCCATGAGCTCCATACAATGAAAAATATAAAACGTAGCCGAAATTCTAGACATTTACAACATTGGATAAGAAACCAGAAAAGGGTTCTTTCCTTAAATATTACATAGGGATTCCTGCTGACATTTGTCTACTGGTAGGTCAGTTTATTTTAAACATTTTTGAATCTCGAAATAAACTAACGTACTTTTAATACCCTCAAGAGCCGAGGGGTCGAAAATAAAGTTTCATCTTGTTGTCTAAAGGGCAACCGTTGTATACTGCCCTGTTTATTAAAATCCTATTATTTAATAAATAATATAATTATTAATTGTCCATCAGGTATCATTCGCTGCATTTTAGGGTAATATGTCGTGACCTATTGAATGTCATAATTTAAAAGCACAAATATGATATATTTATCTCTAATTGAATTTAGCAAAGTACACTAATAAGTTTCTTAAAACGTATTCTAATTTCCTAAACTGATTTTTACGCTGGTGATGGGGATTTGTATACTTTTGTAGTGCGAAATGGGCAGACAGGACGCTGTATTCAACAGGTGGCTAACCTGTAGCCAGTATGAGGAAGTCAATATTTTTGTTTTGTTGCTCCGTCAGGAAGTAAATCAATCAACTCACAAAGGATGGATTCGTATTGGGCTTTACCTCTGGACCACGGCCCACTGGACTCTTGTTATTGTATTTCATGTGTGATGGTACCAACACTCAGTGAGTGGCTTTGAAAGGCTGGAGTTTAAAAATGGAATGCTTCTCAATCTCTTCTTGAATCAATTTTTACCAAAAATATTTAAAGTTGGCACCCTACCAAAGGTCATCGCAGCGGAGGCCGATGCATTTTATATCCGTTTTAAAACCTCTGGAATAAGATGACGGTTAAATGTTTGATTTATTGCTATTTATAGAAGAAGCTGGTGTCTGAATTGAAATATATTTAATGAGTTAAGAATAAGTAGAGTTAGTCTAGGACAGAAATATTTAAATATATTTTTTTGATTGAACATGGCAGTCTGTTTTAAGAGAGTTTTTGGAGAGAGCCAGTATAAGATTGTATGAAAATTTTATTCAAATATAGCTGTTATGGTAAGTAATACAAATAATAATTTGAAATTCTCTATAAAATAATTTTTTATTTATTTTTTTTTTTACTTTGAAAATTTTCGAATCTCAGTTTTCAGCGTAAATACATGTTTTGAGGTTCTCTCAGTCCAAATAACCAAGGTTTTTAAAAAGTTTATGGAATTTCCTAAAAAAACAAAAAAAATCGTTAAAATCGGATAATTAGGAGGAAAGATATGGCCTCTAGTTTTTTTCCCTGAAGAGGCGAAAATTTGGATAAATTCAAAACATACTTTTTTAATTGTTGAGACTAAAAAAACCTTTTTCTACAGATATTTAATAAAGTATCTTTCATAAGAAATAAGTACCTAAATGTATACCTTTATTCTCAGTTCTATATTTCAACGCTGCAACCACCACCTCCGGAATCAACTTACTCATTGTCTGCATAGATAACTTTTTCAACTAAAAATATCACTAAGATGACATCACCCAAAAATATTGAAATTGGAGTTAGTCATTCTGTGGTTTATAAAAGCAGATAGAGTGACTAGATTTTTATTGCCTGTCGTCGATATATTAAATAGACATTTTGTAATTATAATGGTCTTAATTTTTTATTATCTGTAGCTTTAAGCTTTAGCTCCGTTTAAAATGCACTTCAAAAAATTTTATAATAGCCCAACATTGCCAGAAAATAATTTCTGTTCAAAGTCGATCGGTAAGTGAAATTTGTGTGTTGCGCGCAACAGATTTTTTTGGATTAACTCCAATAATAAACAATTCTCTGATCATGCCAGTTGCTTGCTCTTAAATTGTCTATCATGTCAAACTTAAAAGTAAAAAAAGGAGGAAAAAATAATAAAAGCTTAGTAGGAACATTATTAGTAAAGATATGCCAAATAATTATTTGACTTTACATCCAGAGCATTAAAAGGAAATTCGCGTGAATGACACACCACACACCAGATATTTAATTACGAGACACGCAACTAGAACAGTTATTTGACATCTTTAATTCAGGGTTTAATTTATTTCAGAATACATTTCATTTCCATGCCCTTAAATAACTCCCGCATTACCATGTGCTTAATTTCACCTCCATATCAGTACTTTTGATATTTTAAGGATTTAGGAAATTATCTTATGTTTAAAATAAATAATCTAATTTTTTACTGTGGCATAACTCAAATCCTTCGGGAAAACAACCATAGGGCAATTACCCCCAGACGCCTGTTGAGGGCACCGAACATCAGGGGCGCTCCCCTCTTGTTAAGAATTTTAAAAAGATATATAAAAAAGTATTAAAATAATTAATTTTAGCCTATTAATAAAGCAACTGTATTAAAGAAATTTTGAACGAAATAAAATTCAAATATTACATAATATAAAATAGCTTAAGAAATGAATATATATTTGTTTAGGTTAGCATGAGGTGACGTCGTCACCCAGGGGCACCAAATGCCTAAGGCCATTATTGGGGAAGGGTTTACTTTTCAGACCCCTAAATAAAAGTTTTTGTTGTTTAAAAAATAAAATTAAATAAACTTCTCTTTTGATAATTATATATAATATATTTATTTCGTATTTTATTGTATCTACTCTGATAGGTCATTAGCAACACAAGTATCTTAAATTCTTTTATAATATTTTAACGGTTTCAAGAATTCTAGGGGTTTTTTTGTTTTGTTTTTATGACTTTTTCATCGTCTTCTATTTTTGTATTCAATGTTGGTAGCGTATCTATTTTGGTTTATTATTTTCAATAATCAACCATTGTGATCGGCCAAAAAATTCAAAAACTTAACCCCCTCTCAAAATTTGAGGTTTCAAGTTTCAGGATGCGTAGAATTCGAAAAACGTTTCTAAAAAAAAAATTTTTTTTTGTCCGTCCGTCGTCCGCGCATTTTCTCCGAAACTACTAAACAGATTTTTTTTCAAATTTGGATATAAAATCAGAGGTCACCAGAGGATAATCCTCCTTCACTGAAATTACTAACCGACTTTCAAAATGGCGGCCGAAAAACCTGCGTTGCTATAGACTATAGCTCCTAAACGAATGTACCGATTTCAATGAAACTTCGCTAAAGTAATTTTCTTGACGCCCTCTATGGCGAATAATGCACAGCTGGAGACCATTATTATAGCCAAGTGTATATAACAATAAAATTAAATAATAATAATAGTAATAACTATAAAACTTTTGTTGGGGCACCCTTAGTAGGGCTGAAGGATGACCCCTCTACCTACGCCATTGATATTTTATACTTTTCCAAAGGATATTTTGTAATATTTGTCTTTTGAGTCTCTAAGAATGTTTATTGCGAACGGTTCCTAATTCCTAAGAGTTTTCTGTTAACCCTTCTCCTTCTCTTTCCTGATCTATTTTCATACAATTCTACTCTTTTCATTGATCTACTCCAATTCAGAACTTCAATATATATACTCCAAAACCAGCAAACCCCCGACCTTGAGACCCATCCTCCCCTCCCCAGTGAACTGCAGAATGTGATAAATCCTCCCTAATCCCTTCCTCAATCCTCTAAAATTCTCCTCCTCTCAGGATTCGTCCTACTACCTTCTTAAAGATATTCAAATCCTTCCATCCCATCATCTTCTCCATATTCAAACAAACCTAAATTGGTTTATAAGCATTTTTCATTAATTTTGTTTAATAAAGAAAAATGTAAATTATTTTAACATTTTCACCTAACTAAACGTTCGCGTTAATGTTGAAATTTATAACAGTTTCTTTCGGAGTAAATTGCATCGCGGATAATTTGTACAGTTTTATTCATACTCACATAATTACCGTTTGAAACTTTCTAATCAGTCAATCATTACTGCTAGAGATAGTTATTATTTTTTTTTAAACTTCCTTCGTCGTACAGATCTCATCCAGTATAACAGCGCGATATTACGCGATTTTTTATTAAATATCCTTGTCTCAAGTTACAATTTTATAATAAATTAGGCCCGGGGTCTTCAAACTTCGGCCCGCAAAAATTTGTGATTCGGTCCGCGAAGATTTCTTTGATTATGTGGTAAAATATTAAAAACTATCATAAAAATATGAAATTTAGTAAATCACTCGAATACGAGGTAACTATTCTACTATATTAAAAAAAAATTTAAATTATGGTGATAAATAAAATAAAACCATACTTAATTTTAAAAGATATATAAATTAATTAAATAAATAAAGTAAGAGTGATTAAAGCCTTCCTGATATTTCTTTCTATATCGTATTCACGAAAATCATTTGCCTTACCATTATAATAAACGCTTTATCTATGTTAGTAAGTTGTTTTGGAATTAATACAATCGTATCACTCTAATATATTGTAATGACAATAAATTATAATAATAATTTAGTATAATATTATAGAATTTGAAATCTACCTGGAATTTTCTTTTATTTAGTGTTATTCTGCTCTCTCTAATATGAAAGCTGCGTGCGCCTTTGAATATACAATATCGTTTTGTGTAAATAAACCTCTAGTAGCAATTCAATGGCAACATTACTAATTTATGGCTGATTCACGCTAGATTAACTTGTCATTTTGAAGTTCATTGTACTTGTAAATCTCGGAAAAATGAAAGAGAATAAATACTTAAACATTATACAGATCGACATATATCGCGAGAATACCTAATAAAATGTATTCGGTGAGAATCGACTCCAGAAAAAAAAAGTAATCAATTGCACATTTACTCTCGAAATGAGTGTAATTTTTTTTCCTTTTAAAAAACTTTTTTGACGAATACTATTAATCATTCATGTTTTAAAAAGTTTATAACTCACTTATTAGTTGTTAGATCATCACTATCCATATTAAGCAAATATGGATAAATTGAAGCAAATAAAATGGATAGATCGTTTTTTACTAAAAGTGAAGGATGAGAAAAACTAGCTAAATAGTAATAATCTTTTTTTTTTTTAATAACAGCTAAAAGTTTTATTTTTCAAATAATATAACTTGGGGGAAAGTTACCGGGTTAAGTTGTTCCAAGTGAGAATGCTCCAAAACGAAATGAGATGAATAAAAGTCTTTAGTACCCGTATAACTTAGTTCATATACGTTCTGTGATTCTTGTAATACTAATTATAGTCTAAACTATATGTCTAAGCATAGTTTAGATTTATAATATATATGTTCCTAGTTATAAAGACTGATTAGTTAGTTGTTAATTGAAAAGTGAAATAATGTATAACCTGATAATAAAACTTAGAGCCAAAGATTTACCCAAAAGTCATTCAGATTTATAAAGAATTATAAGTTTACAAATTATAAGCTAGCATAAATTCTAGTAATATGCCATTTTTTAAATAATACTTGAGGTCGTTTAAAATCAGAACTTTTAGCGCCGCTGCCCCCTACCTAATTTAATTTATTACTTTTAATGATTCTTTATCCTTTTTTTTTTTACTTACTAAGATTTTAATATTACAGCAAAAGTTCGCTTTTTATTTATCATAAATTTATTTAAATATTAAACTTTCATGTTTTTTCACAGCCTCAACAGAAATATTTTATTACTATAAATATTTACATCATTTTTTTTTAAATAATATTCTTAGTGGGAAAATATTCATATTTATCATGAGAAACGTAGGAACATTTTCTGTAATTCTGAATAAATAACCGCCTCCTAACGATCTTTAAACACTTTCACTTAGGGAAGTGGCCCGTAAATCTGGGGGCAGTATTAATCTGAACGGGAGCCAAAGGGGGGATCATTAATTTTAGAAAATGTTCGTTTTAATTTAATTAATTAAAACATTTTACCTCTAATTATCATTTCGCAAATAATTATCAAAATAATTTCGTATCACTGAATAAATGTTAGCAAATGAAAATTTTCTTGATGACAATATCTTTTAGTCTAAATTAAATTTAATGGCTATATATACAGATTTTTTTTTTTTTATCGAAGTATCATTATTTTTATTTTTAATTTATTTTATTTTAGCCTGTGTATGAATGTATACTTAGAGTACTAATATTGATTGCGCTTTATAGTGGATGATTGAGCTTATAAAACTAGAAATCATTAAACTGTCTATATAAAAGTAAAATATTAATATATAAAAATAAATTACTCATTTTCTTCCTAATTAATAATTATAATATGCAATCATCATTAGTATTATTATATTGTTACTACAATGTGTATGTATGTATAAAAAAATTGTAAGTTATGAGATGAAGCTATTCACCAAGTTTTAGTCGGATGTTAATAATTTGATAAAAAGTAGAGACCTCTGACAAAGGGTCTGAGAAGCTATAAAAGAAATAAAGCATCCTAAAACTTTTTTTTAATATTTCGAATTTGGAAAATATTTCCCAAATAAAGTTTTTAAAGAACATTTAATAAAATGTGTTTAACGCTTCACGTTAATCAAATAATTTTCATCTTTAAAATGTTTAAGTAGGGAGCGGGGTAGCTCATTGGTAGTTCCAATGTTCAAGGTACCAGGTTCGAATCCCGGCTCATGACAGAAAAAAACTATTTATTCTGTTTCATTGGCCATGGGGCGATCCTGGGGTAGGGAGACCCTCCTGGGGAACACCTAGTCTCTAAAAAGTAGGTACCCTTAATTAAATATTAATTAATTGAAAACCTCGCGGTTGAGCGTGATCCTGGCTTGATCCCCTCCTTGCATAATCGATGGCCTCGAAACAGAAGTTTCCCTAAATTATTCCTTCCATGGGTTGTAGTGGTACAGATTTTTTTTTTTTTTAAGTAAATTGTCTTTTAAATTTTTATTAACAAAAACAGTGGCGTGATTTGATTTAGTACAACAATTATTAGTTGAAAATTAGAAAAATAATTTTAATTAGGGGATTAAAGTGTTTTAAAAAACGAAATTACATTTCGATTGAAGTTTCATATGTCTTTCTGTTTAATCGATTTCGACGTATGTGGATTCATTAGAAAAAGGCGAGTTTCATTATTTCTATCTATGTAGAACGTTATTGCATGATCTTAAAGAACCTATCATGGAAAATGTAATAACAAAATAGAATTTGTTCTTTTTCCTGATAGCGTTGGTTAAAAAATAAAATAAATATACCAGTTAATGCAAATATCATAGTTTTAGATACTTCCCACTAACTCCCGAAATATGATTTAAATTTATCAAATATTTTATGAATTACAAGCGATTTAGAATCTTCATAGATCATATCGTAGAATCTTAAAAAAAATATTATGATGTTCAGTAGATATAAATCAACACATTTCTATGCAGATAGATCATTTATACCGCGTCGTGTACTGGGAAACTCCCCTTCCCCAAGCTCATCCAATCGTATGATGGGAATTGCTTGCTATTCCTAATCCAATAGACCAAATTGATAGCCCTGTCATACAAAGTGATTTATTTTATTATTATTTTTCAATAAGTCCTTTAATCTTAAGTGTTCTCCATATCTTTAAATATTACATCATGCAAGCTTATTTTTATGCTTGATTTAAAAATTCGTTCTTCCATTAAATACAAATACATTTATATCTTGATAATTATAACTATAGTAGTCATGCCTGCATCCAATCTTACCTGTATTCATCTGTTGATGATGGAACAACAGATGAATAAGGAAAATTAAAAAAAAAAAGTAAAGTCAATCGAATATTTAAAAATAATAAAACACAAGCGTTCATTTAAATTATGAGAAAAAAATATTGAAGGAAGTCATTCGACTGTTCTACGTATCATGGGTGATAAATATTCAGGACGAAGTCATTATAAAGTTTGTATTAGTGCCGAGGTTTCAATCCAAACGTCATTATCAGGGCGTGGTTGGAGCATTGAAGGTATTCAAGTACTGACCTAGTATTCGTCAGTACTTGAATACCTTCAGTACTCGAACCACGCCCTGATGATGACCCACATTTTTGGGTTGAAACGTCGGCACTAATAAAAACTTTATGATGTCTGTGTACTGAATATTTATCACTCATGAGAAAAAATAACACTAGATATACTTTTTGATATTATAATACTATAGAACAATATTTTTATTAATATAAATGTCAACATAGGACCTTTTCTACATTGTTAGCTGTTATATATTTACATTCATACTATTAAATATATATTTTTATTAAATAAGAATATTTTAAATAAAATTCATACCTATTTGGGACTTAGGCAGAGGATAATTATCATACATGGACAACGAGGACTCACCTGAAAAGAAAGAAAAACCTATTAAATCAAATTATACTTAAAAATGAAAAACAAAGATTAAATTTGGTTTATTAATTTATTAAGAAATTAAATGAATAGTACGAAGCAATTTTATAATAACAAGATTAAATAAATAATTTTAGTGTGATAATGGTCTACTACACAGACAGCATTATATAACATACAACTATCAAAGAATTTCATAATGTGAATAGTGAATTCAACACAGTGATAATTAATTGAAACGTGATGCAGAATGGATGAATGTTTTACGGTATAAGTGAAATTTTGAACCAAAGCAGATTTTGATTGATAATTTTAGATACTATTATAAAGATTGAACCAAATTAATATTTTAAGTAATCAAGTATAAGAAACTACTATATATATGTTATATATGTTATAAACGATATGTAAGTACATGAGACGTGCTTTGTCTCATACAATTAATCTGAGAAATAATTAATTTTATGTTTTTGCTTATGCCATATGACAAAGCATATGTAACTTTCCTTTAATCTTTGAAGAGTTATATTCATTTTATTGAAGCCGTGTTCATCACAAAGAGGTTCTACGGCTTTCAGAGTCCATTTACAGCTGATAGTCTGATCACGGATGATATGAACAGCTATTAAAATGTTTATAGTAATATAAAATTATAGTCTCGAGTTGTTTACTAGAGTTGAAGTAACTCTATTCTACTATACGGCTATTCCTGCTTCATAATTAATATGGACTTATAACTATTGATATCATTAAATATCAGGCTTGAAATACCGATAGTCGATATTTTCATCAAGACAATAAAAAAAAAATTGAAATATGAATATCAATTTAAATATTGACTTTTTTATTACCTAGGACTCCACCTGGACAAACGTCTAACTTGGAATCCTCATACCAGACTGAAACGACAAGAAACAGCTCGACGTTTCCGACTACTTCAACACTTAACTGTAACCTTCCAATTAATTACAAAAGATTCATTTACATGACTATATTAAGTCCTATTTGGACTTACGGAGTTGAGCTATGGGGCTCCACCAAACCTTTAAATTCCTCTCGTATCCAATCCTTACAACCCAAAATCCTTCGTAAAATCCTCAATGCTCTTTACTTTATTACAAATAAAATCATCCACAATGACCTTAATGTTCCTTATGTATCAGATTTGGCCCAATCAAGATATCTATCCTTCCATAATAAACTTCATAAACATCCCAACCCTCTTGTTTCTAACCTTGCTTCCTATTCAATTCCTGATAATCCTCCGAGGCGTCTGAAAATAAGATGGCCACGTGATCTAATACAGACATATTATTAGAGTGCTACCAATGGGTCGTTTCTCAACATGTGTTTCATGTCATTATATCCCTGTGCGAATTTACTATATGTATTATTTTTATACAGTTGTAAATATCATATAAATAAAAAATAAAATAAAATAAAAAAAATATGTATTTTCTAAGACATAAAAAAAAATTTATTTTCGTCTTTAAATTAATTAAAGGATATGTTAATTTTTTTACCCTGCATCGTTAAATTAATTTTGTAGTTCCTGTCCATATTCGTCCTAGGTTTTCCCCAGAAATTTCCATTCAACTAATTATGTCTTCCATTTACCCATAGATCGGATTCAGCGAAATGCTAATTTATTTGCTTCCTAAATAGATTTCTTGGACAATTCGTGGCCTTGGTTTGAGAAGCTTCTAACTAACAAATTGAGTTTACTGAGAGAGGAGAGCGCTATTCAACTATACTTATGGATGCCCATCTATAGACGATATTATCGAAATATCGATATTTTCCTCTACCATGCAATGTATTTTATATGAAACAGGCAAGATGAATATATATATTTTTTTAACGATCTCATTCATACATAATTCCTAGCGATTTCCGAAAACGACAGTTTAATATCATTTTTATTTTTACATTAAAATATCGAAGGGACGATAGCGACAATCGATAATATAATGTAATCGATGGTGAAATATCGAATAGGGGAAGGAAAATATCTATATTTTAATAATATCGACTGTCGATGGCCATCCCTACCTACACCCTAGAACTCCTTATTCAACGTTTCTCTATTCATTATCTAAATACTGGGTCTCAACTTATTGATCGATATATCCCCTCCCCTAAAACCACGTCCTTCAGAGATTATTTTTTTTACTAACTCGGTACGTTTTATACAATTTAAAGAAAACTTTCAGAACATCAGAGAAACCGATGTTTGTAGCTATCTCTCCCAGTTGAATAAGTTAATGCTGGCATTCTCCGCAACCAGATCTACGTAAGGCAACACATGGTTGTTGTTCATGGAAAAAAAAAACAGTCTTAAATCTATGTTAATAAATTCCTTGCTGCATATTATTTACAAATATAGTGACCGCGAAAAATGTTTATGGAAACCTGTGCGTGATTGCCTACATTATTCCGGATTCATAGACGTTTGTAATTAATGTCCTATAAAAATCGGTAGGTTAATTATTGCTGAACCGTCCGGAGATCATGAATGTGACCTAGTTAAAAATTGGTTCTGTAGTATTCTTGATTATTGGTTACAGATGAAAAATTGGCTTTCCTTTATATAATTATATGATGAGTGATATTTTATTCATTGTACTTCTGCTGATTTCGTCGTATTATAAAGTATAGAGAAAGTTCATAAATTCAGCCAGCTTATCAATAGCATCAGATCTTCATTAAACCCTTCCTGAACACATCAATAAATTCAGTGCGTTCCTTTAATCAGTCATTGAATCACTGATGGCTTAGAAGTTCCATCGGCTTTTGGTGCCAATGGATCCACTAGTAATGTTAACTCAGTATTTCTCAATCGATCAAGTCGTTCCTAAACTCAGAATAGCTGTCCGTCGCGGCTGGATTCAATAGATTGATAAAATCCTTCGATAATATTAACAATTGCGTTTATGACCTTTTATCATACTTACAAAACACAGTTGAAAATATTATCAGTTTCCTATCTAATGATCCGATAGAGGAATTCAATATCTTTAAAAAATTCATAATAAAGCATTTTGTAAAAATACAGTAAATCAATCCAGTAATTTTGCAATCAGTTATTATAAATAGATCAGTAATAGAAATTTATAAAATCAACTATATTAAAATTATTTTAAAAAATCAATAAGTCTGGGAACAAATTCGTGCTAAAAAAGCGTTTAAATGTTTAGATTTGAAAGGCTTCTTTAAGTAGGGATTATTGGAGCCTGGCTTGGGTTGGTTTTATAAAACTCTGAGAAGTTTTTCACTTAAAAAATTATTTTGACCCTCTTTCGGATGTAAAATTTGTTTTTTATCCCCTCTTTTAAATCTTCACCCCCGATTGGTCCCTTGAGGGTATTTAGGTATGCCCTGCAACAGATCTCATTTCCTAACTGAATTACGCAAGTTTTGGAAAAGGGCCTTACTATCAACCCCAAGTTTTATCTTAAGAATATTCGTGAATATCTTATCCGAAAAGTAAGAAATGATGATTTTGAAGAATGACTGATTGATCACTAGTTGTAATTTATTAGAGAATGGCGCAAACCTGATACACTGAAATACTATAACTTGTTTCATTAAATAAACAATATAAATTAATATGTGAAGATTATTTTTATTATTATTATATTATATATTACCACTTTGAAGCTTGAACTCTATTCCTTGGTCAGTAATATATAAGTACCTTGGAAAATTAATTAATGGCAAACGTCCAAAACTTGGAATGAACTGCGTGAAAAAAAACAGGGTAGGTTGAACTTTAATTAGGCCAATGTTCCCATTTTTTGTTATTTCAGGGTCAGCGGTTTTCAAACGGTTTTTGCCGCCTTATCCTTGTCGAACTAAAATATTGTCATAAAAAAATTTATGACAGTTATTCTTAAAACGGTCATCAAATTGAATTTTTGACCATTTTTAGTGATATTTATATGTGCATATATATATATATATATATATATATATATATATATATATATATATAAACTAATATTATTTTGATAAAATGATATTTTATCTTTAATTTATTCATTATGTTGTTGATACTTATTGAATGAATTTTTAGAATGACTATTCCTCAAATTGGCAACTTGAAGCATGAACTTTAACAGGGTAGGTTGTACGTTAATTGGACCAATGTCCCCATTTTTTTATTTCTAGGTCAGTGGTTTTCAAAATGTTTTTGCCCCCCTATCCTTGTCGAACTAAAATATTTTCGCGGCACCCTTCTGTATAAAAAATATTTATGACAGTTATTCTTAAAACGGTTATAAAATTAGTGCCACGTTTTGGTGAATATATATATAAACCAATAATATTTTGTCAAATCAAATAATATTTTAATCTTAAATTTATTGATCCAGTACTGCTTTCACTACATTCTAGCTATGCTCCTAAACTATCATCTCCTAAATTCATTACAGGACGAGTAAACTGGGACAAATTTTGTGAAGATTTGGAAAACAAACCAGTTTTGAAAATTCCTCTAAAGACAAAAGAAGACATTAATGGTGACATAGAATAACTTACAACATCAATAAAAGACAGTAAAAATAATAACACCTCTATTAGCAAGATTAACAATTTACAAAAGACTTACTTGCCACAGCATATTCGTATTAATGGAAAAACGCAGAGCTAGATCGAAGTGGTATAGAACTAGATATCCAACAGATAAAACTCATTATACCCAACTGACTAACAAACTAAAATCAAAAATTAAAAAATACAAAATTCAAAATTTACTAAATTTTACTGATAATTATATATATATATATAAACCATTAATATTTTGTCAAACCAAATGATATTTTCATCTTAAATTTATTGATTTAAATTTTAATTACGTTGTAAATACTTAATGTATGAATTTTTAACTTTGAATTCGAATTAGAATGAAATCGAACCTTAAATTTTAAATACTAAAATTAGTTATTATTGCTGCGGAAAATCCTTGCAAGCATATGCAGCACCCAGTTTGAGAAACCCAGAAAAATTTAACTCAAAACAGCAAACAGTTCGTCATGCCGAATAGTATATCTGTGGCGCCTGGAAGAGAGATGTAAAATGAACATAGATTTATACTGATCAGCGTTTAGGCATCTAATAACTTCTTAAATAATAATAATTGTCAAAATTAGCGAGAGAATTATTTTTAATTGCTATTATACATATAAACTGTTTATTAAAACTATATATAAACTTTTTTTCAGAACTAATTTCGACAGATCCAGGAAGATCGCTTCGAAAAAAATATGAGTTTAAATAAAAAAATCATTTTTATACATAATGTAGACATAAAAATAACAACTAAATAAAATTATAAAAATATTCTGGTTACTTATAATCAGCCGGATTTAGTTCCAAAACGACATTCTCTTAGTTGATGGAAAAGTTTTCATTAATTATGAGGCTATGACAAATGACGGAGACCTTTCTGACCGAACACGTAGACGATTCTGAAATATTGTTATTAATTAATCTGTTATCAACTTCGGAGTTTTTAAAAATAGTTTTAAAAAAATATTTATTTTTTTTAAATAATTAAATTATAACAATTTATAGAAATGAATATTTATGATGCTCCGCATACTTCGGTAGCTAACTCACTAAATTAGTTTATCGGGTACTATAGAAAAATAAAATTATATGTATGTCGAAAAATTGTACAGGGACATGAATCAAATTACTAAAATTATTCATTTAAAGAATGTTTAGTTTAATAATCTTGTCATCGTAGACTCCTACTATTTATTTTTTCTACAAATAAATATCTAATAAAAGAAGGCTGATTTAAGAATGTTAAGAATATCGAACTTTTTGGACACAGATTTTATATATTGACGTATCATTATTAAAATTGAAAGCCGATATTTAAAAAAATATAATTAATAAAAAAAAATAAAAATGTATATACGATGAGTGCATAAAAACTTGAAACGCTTTACCTGAGAAATAGATTTTCTTATCATAGTAATAAGTTCCGTTTTTTTTTTAATAGAATGAAAATTTGAATACTTTTTATAGGTTTCAGTCGTCATTAAGTTAATTTCTATTTGTTTATTTTGATCGATTTAATTCATTTATTACTAATCCTAAGAAATAGGTATTTTTAATTGTAAATTTCAATGCTTTAATATGTTTTTATTAGTTTATACAATATTGAATTTTTATCCTTTTTTAATTTTTTTTTTTATTTTATGTATTTAGTTATTGTTGTTTTCGGGAAAATGTCTCTATTTATGTATTTATTATATTTAATAAATTGATTTTGCTGATCAATAATAGATAAATACTTAATTGCTGCTGAATACTGAGAATTTATTCAATTTTAATTCATTGAATGTTAACTTCTTTCAAATATTAAAAATATCAAGACCCGAAACATCGATATATTTTATTATAATGTATAAAAAATTATAATAATAATATATTATAATTATTATGCATACAATAATATTTATCCTATATTAATTGATATTATTTTATGATATTTACCGAAATATAAATATTTCGTTTTGATATTTACACCAATAAGCTAATTTATAAAACATATTAGACTTTCATAATAACATTAAGTAAATATTAATATATTATTATATGTACATAATAATATTTATATTGTCTGTATTTATAATATTTTTCGTTATTTGCCGAATATTACCGAAATATCAATATTTCGTTTTGATATTTACATCCATAAATCAATTCATAAAACATGTTAGTCTGTTACAGTAATATTAAGTAAATATGAATTGAAATGTGCAATCTTTAAACTTTATTTATATATTTTTTTACCATGCTATTTTAATTATTAATGCAAGTGCTCTCGATCAATCTCCGCTGGCTTTAGTACCAGTGACGCGGTTGAGAGAGGAGCGTAGGATTCTCCTGGAGTTCCCTCGCCTGATTGTACATAGGTATGCATGTGCGTGTTTTAATTTTCTTATTTTTAGGTTATTTCATTTTATTATTTATTTTATATACTTTTGATTATTATTTTTCTTCTATTTATTTTATATTTTTTGTATATATAGTGTGAATGTTATCCTACCTCACTATAACCAATGTCCAAGAGACAAATTGTTGTAATACTCAATAAATAAATGAAAAATTATTAATGCTGTAAATGTTAAAAATTCTTCTTAGATGCAAACACAATATACTGATATATCCGCGGTTCAATATTCCAACGAAACACATGACTGAATGTCATGAAAGATATGATCGTGATTTGCATTCAAATGCAACCTTCATTTTCATTTTCAGGACCAGGGCGTCACTTATTTATTCAAATGACGACTCAGTTATTCTCGGTACATTATAATTTACTGATAAAATGTTTTATTTTCCAATTTTTTTTTATTTATTGTTATGATAATTTTTTATTTATTTCAGATTATGACTTGAAAACTGCCGACATAAGAAGGTTATCTAAAGTTTAAATAAAAATATTTATTCCTGAGATTATCCGTTCGAAAGAAGGGTCCGCTAAGAGAAGTCACCGATATAATATGGACTCCATCTTCTCCTAATCGAGACAAAACGACAGAAATTCTAAAAATGAAATTTTGCCTCATTTTGTCATTGCTAGATATTTGTTAATAAAATACCACACTTTAACCCAAAAATTCAAGCCACATATTACAATATTAATCTACGATGTTTCGTAATTTTGGTAATCCTTTAGTTAGTAATTAGTACTTTAGTAAACATCTTCCATTTTTTTATACGATTTAATTTTTTTTAAACTTTGATAATTATCTAAATAGATTTTTTTTTAAATATCAGGAAATGGAACTTTTAAATGAAGCCGTAGTGGAGCTGAATTTTCAATAACAGCTCAAACTCGGGCCGGTAAGGGTCGAACGAACATGAAAAGGAAAGTTGAAACTTTTAATTCGACGCAAGAGTGGCTCCGACAAACCCGCCAGCAGCGCGGCTTGCATTTAAACCGTTCACAAACGAATTCCTTCACTTCCCAACACCTGACCTACCTCAATGCTAATGAATATTCATAATTAGTAACAAAAGGCATGAGTCTCATTCTCAAAGAATATCGACCATTTTACGCTTCAATAAATGCAATGAAGTCCCGGAATGAATCCGAAGAAATGTCGATATCCGTTTTAAAAGGGTTTCGGATGTTAGTGAGTCATTTTCTTTTTGCGAGTCAACTTCGCTCTCTTACCCCTCTTTGAAGTGAAAACTCCATTTAAATAAAATATGTAACGATCATTCGGGTAAAGTCGGATCGAGTCGACGAACAGAAGTGTTTTTGCATTAAAATATCTCAAAAACTAAAATTCGGAACTGTCTACTGTAAACAGCATTTTCTTATCTTTTTAATGCCATATATTATTTCTAAAAGGTGTTTTTTTGTTGGTACGCCATAACTTCGTCAATTCTTCATCAAATCCAATGATTGACCACTCATATTCGAAGATATTCTTCTCCTTCACATGCGAAAAATAGTCCTATCCCCTCGAAAGTTCTGGGAAAAAAGTTATGAAGGAACAGAATCTTTATTCGCGAATAACTCAAAAAGTATGCATTTTTTTCTCGATTGTATAAATTATAATATAATGATAATTAAAAAGATTACTAAATTACCTGCAAAACAGAACAAAAAAATTGTAAACAACTATTAGAAATTTGTATAATTTAAGCAATTTTTACAGACCGATGGAGTGAAGTGTGTAGAATATTTTTTTAAGGAGAAACAGAATTGAGAGTTGTACTTCGCAGCTCGAAAGATCGATCCTCGAATACGAAGACACCCACACCTCTTTGATTTGTTTTCGAAAATCACAAAAAGTGTTATAATTTCAATATTCTTCCAACTATTCACACGAAATTTTGCAGGGATGTAGGGCCTTATAAACTACACGAAATGACACAATCTGTACCTTCCTAAATAATTTAGAACTCGTTATAAAATAAAAACCTCTAAGGAGTTTTTATTTATTTACTCTTTATAGACGTATCGGTTTTCATTGATAATTAGAAAGATTAATAAATTACGTACAAAACAAAAAAAAAAAAAGTAAAAATGGGACAATTATTAACAAAGATACAGTCCATTAATTTTGGTATACTTAATAATATCTTCTTCTTTAAAGACATTGCATTTAGGAGTAGAATAGTCGAATACACTTTTTTCCTGGCTGATTATTAACTTTATTATTTCTTAAAAGTATTTGTTTGTTCTTACATTTTATTAAATAATTTAGAAAATCCCATGATCAGGGCATTATTACTTTTATTAAGGGATGTAGGGCCTTATAAACTACACGAAATGACACAATCTGTACCTTCCTAAATAATTTAGAACTCGTTATAATTTTTTTTTTATTATTGAGTATAACAACAATCTGTCTCTTGGACATTGGCGTTATAAATTAAAAACCTGTTAGGAGTTATTTATTTTCTCTTTCATGGGACCCTTTATGGGTTGTAGTGGTAAAGGTTTTTTTTTTTTTCTTTTTTGGTTTTTTTTTATAGACGTGTAGGTTATAATTGATAATTAGAAAGATTACTAAATTACCTACAAAAAACAAAAAAATAGTAAAAATGGGACAATTATTAACAAAGATACAGTCCATTAATTTTGCTATACTTAATAATATCTTCTTATTTAAAGACATTGCATTTAGGAGTAGAATAGTCTAATACACGTTTTTCCTGGCTGATTATTAGCTTTATTATTTCTTAAAAGTATTTGTTTGTTCTTACATTTTATTTAATAATTTAGAAAATCCCATGATCGGGCCATTATTACTTTTATTATCTATCCAGTCAGCGTTTAAAAATAGGTCCTAGCAAAGCAATTTGTACAAATATTTTGGTCTAATATATTAAATGGAATATTGTAATCGACCAAGAAAAGAATATTAATTCCTTCCTTACGTAATACATAGGAACTACTTATTGCCATATTGTTTTTCTATTTCTTCAATAATCAAAATTTTCTGCGAATTATTCGTACGGGCCAACTAGTGAGCTATAGTTCAAAATTGTTTTTTGTCGGGATGCCGAGTTAGAGAATCAGAAAAGCGAAATGATAGCGCCGAAAAACAAATACTAAGGTCTGTTTTGAACATTTGGACTAAAATATCTCAACATTTAAATATCATGAAGAATTCAGAAAACTATTTATTGGCAGAAGTCAATATAGATATATTTTTTTTAGTTTGGAGTAAAGATAAGAATACAAAAATATTTGGAATTGTATTTTAACGTGGCGTCGAGCTAGAGAGTCAAAAAGGGGAAAAGATAGTGTCGAAAACCAAACGATAACAAGTTTTGCTGAACAAATAAATTAAAATATCTCAACTAAAAACTAAATTGAACCAGAACAATGTAAGCGAGGGAAATGTTCAGCATTTCATCCTCTTTGTAATGTTGTTACAAAATGAGCTGTAATTTAAAATTGTACTTTGACGTGATGCCCAGTTAGAGAGACAAAGGAGAGTAAAAAAATTAACAATAACCTCTATTTTGAACATTTCATATATTTAATTTCATATTATTAACCCCGGCTTGTAGATTTTTAAACTTCTATGGTGTGGTTTTAAGTACACACCATAGTTTTTTTTTGTTTTTTAAATCCTCAACGTTCACGTCAAGAATGAAATGGATCACGAACTAAAGCAATCATTGATTCTCTTGTATAGAAGTCATGCTATATTTTTCAACAAGTTTCCTTTTCAGCTTTCTGCGGATGTTATCGGGTTGATTTGAATAAGATTGATGAAATGTTCAGGTACTGAGCGTTTGCTATAGCTAATAATACATACATTTATTCAGAATAGAATAGAAAATAAAGGTTGTTCTGGGACTCAAGTATCTCAAGAATAAAAATATATGCACAAATAGATTGAATACAATACTGAGAAAAAAAACAACATAACCAAAGTTCTATCAGTATTCAGGATATCCCATAATTAGAGGGAAATATTTACTGGAGGGATAGCAAACATCAAGAGCTTCAAAAAAGTTTATATAAGCATTGGTCCGATTTTCGGCAAAAAAGTATGATATTTAAGTGGGTTTTTTTTCAAGTAATCACGTTGTTTGTTGTATACGTTGCGATAACTAAAAAAATATTTAATTTAAGTTGTTAACTATTACTCATCAATAAACTAAACAAAATTTACTTCAAATGAAAATATATTTTGTCATTGTTAAAACCATTTAAAGAGAACTTTTGAGTGGATAAACTAAACAGAGTTATAATTTTATATTTTTATTATCCTCCAACTAAAGTACAGATACTGTACTTTTAAATAAACCTCCCCATTTAATAAGTTTTATGTCCATGTTAATAAAGTTAATGTTTATTAGGGCAAAAGTTGAGATTTACATCAAGGTGGGTATAAAAAAAAATGAAGTTATTTTATACCCAATCACTTAAAAAATGCCAGTGTTTTCAGCAAAAATGACTACTTTCTCTTGTATCCATCCATATCATCAAATTTTAGATATTGTAATATTCCAGGTTTTGTTTTGCCTTTACTATCTACCCCCTCACCATTTCCCAAACAGATCGGCAAATTTCCCAAAGGATACTTACCAAGGTTTTCCGGTTCTAAGTGAAACCTCTTGCTGAACCCACCTGTAAGTCTCTATTGTTATTCTTCTAATTTTATTTCCTTATTATTTATTTTTTGTTTTTTCTTTTCTTTCTTCACATCCCTTTATGTCCATTATTTCATATTGTATCCTTTTTCCTTTTCTTCGAATCTCTCCTGTAGATCTGTAGGAGTATATTCACAATTTCATATGTTATATTATATTTTATTCTACAACAATTGTTACCATCTATTTACTTCAGTATAGGATCTTGTTACTTAGCTTACTCCGTTTGTATTTTACTTATTGTTCTTAATATTTTAATGTACCTAATGTTTTTAATAAGTTTATTCACATTATCTATAATCTTTTATCTAAATATTGCGCAACTTTCATAATTCTCTATATCTTTTGTATCTTGTCCGTTCTAGTACTGAAGAAGACCTGCAAAGTCGGATCGAAACGTTGGCTTTTAATAAAATAGTTTTGCCACTATTTCGCCTATTTATAACCACCACCCCGGACCATCTCCTCTCTCAAAAATGACTAAGATAAATTATCGCAAAGCTTTTGTTGTTTTTTTTTGTTTTCCATATCCTGGAATGTATTATAATAAACATAATTGTCTAATTACATTTTTATTAATAAAAAAACAAATGGTAATAACAATAATTTTTATGTAAAGTGATCAGGAAACTTGTCACCCAGACCTCTATAATTGGAATTTACGTGTATTTATTTATAAATGTTTCTGATCCTAATATTTACGTTTCTATTAAAAGAATTGAAGCAATCAGCAGGTTTCTTTATTTTAAATGTAAATATTAGGATCAGGAACATTTATTTCGTCAATTATATATACGGAAAATTCCTGTAAGGGGGTTGACCTTGAGTCATTTTCGTCTTGATTTCATAAATGATTAAATTTGATTACGTAATTTCGGATGTTTTAGAAAATCAGAGTGTTTATCAACTGCATGTGTACTGTCCTGAAAAATGGTACGTAGATCGTTTGACAAGTCAAAAGAAATTCTAAGTGGTTCGTAAGCTATACATTCGATAAAAATTTATTTTATAGTAAACGTTTGACATGCAGGTGTCCACGTGTAAGACTTACGTGACCTATAGGTCATCTATAGATAGGTATAGAGTAAGTATACGTAGGCGCTTAAGATCTCCCAAGCTTTAAATAGGGCATTAAATAGGTGGCCGAGGGACGTGGTTCAAAGTGGCACTTAGGGGTGCATTAGTTTGAGCGGCTAAGTCTGTTAGCAACTGCTTTGGTTATAGTGTCCCTGTCAGCTAGGGTCGTCTTCCTCCACCACCGCCGAGAATCAAGTAAATGTCACCCCGCTCCCATCCCCTCAACCTAGTTCCATTATTGTCTCCAAGGGAAAATGGACTGTTCTTCTAGCCCTTGCAGCCAAAGTGTTCTCGGAGATTTAAAATGCCGTTTACTGCGCTAAAATCAATAATGAATGTTTAAGTTAAATATGTTCCAACGGTGTACACAACTATTTTTTTTATTTTTAAGGATCTTGTTACTTAGCTTGCTCTGTTTACAGAACTTATTGTTCTTAATATTTTAATGCACTTACTGTTTATAACTTTAATAAGTTTATTCACATTGTTTATAATTTTTTATCTAAATATTATGTAACTTCCACAATTCTCTATATCTTTTGTATCTTGTCCGTTCTAACCCTGAAGAAGATCTGCAAAGTCGGGTCGAAACGTTGGATTTTAATAAAATAGTTTTACCACTATTTAATCTATTTATAACCGCCACTTCGGACCATCTCCTTCCTCAAAAATGACTAAGATAAATTATCGCAAAGCTTTTGTTTTGTTTTTTTCCATATCTTGGAATGTATTATAATAAACATAATAAAAAGATGGTCCGGGATCATAAATTGACTAAATAGTGACAAAACTATTTTATTAAAAGCTATCGTTTCGACCCGACTTTGCAGGTCTTCTTCAGGGAGGCATATTCATGACCGCCACCCCGCCATCCTTCCTTAATAATACAACGGTCAACTATTAAGTATTCAATATTTTTTATTTTCTAAAGGTTAGGTATTTATTTGTTCAAAGACCCACTCTTTGAAGATGAAAAAAAACCTGTACCACTACAATTTATGAAGGGTCTTGGGTGCAATACTATGTGAGGAAGTACTGTTACAAAGACAACGGTTGTGCAGGGAGGTGATTGGACCGACATCACGCTCAGCCGTCGGATTTCTTCCTTAATTAATTAAGAGTACCCACTTTATACAGAGTAGGAGTATCCCAAAAGGGTCTCTCGACCCCAGGGTCGATCCACGGCTGATGAAAAATTACCAGTAATCAGCCGGAATGAAACCTGAGAACATGAGCTATAGAAGTCAGTGGGCACACCACTGAGCTTACCCGGTCCATCACTCTTTGAAGACAGAATAATTAACTGGGCTTCCAATACCAATTTATTATTCTCAAGTATCATTTTGTGTTGATATAATAAATTTGTTTTTACATAATAACTATAATTAATAATTACTAGAGGTGTAACCCCTATACGACTAACAAATTCACAAATGTTCATTTAATTGTAACGTCCATTGTAATACTCGTTGTTCAAATTATATAAATTTAATTTACATGTATTCTGAAGTTCAGATTGTATTATTTTTTATCAGCATAAATTGTATTATTTTTTATCAATATAAAATAAATTTCTCAATATAAAAAAAACTATTTCCCGTTCAAATTTAAAAATTGGGTTTTGTTATTTTTTTATTTTTTTTTTTGGTCTAGAACCTTTATTTTATATTAGGAGAATAGGATGTAACAGGAGCTAAACATATATGTAATTTAATGAACAGCTGTGTAATTTGTAAAATAATTGTCGAGTTCCTGTTCCCACTATCTTCATAATAAAATAAAATAATGTTTATATAATTGAGAGATATACTCTTAATATGCGTTTGCCAAAGAAAACTTCCTTTGCAGCATGTGATTACTATATTTACCACATACATTACGTTAACGTTTTGAGTATATTTTCCCGTCAGCAGAATTGCCTTGTGGTATTTTCTTATAAATCTTATCTGTTTTGTTTGTCTGCTCCTTTGTCAGTAAGATATTGTTTCACTTTTTGACTTTAGCAATATCAGGAAGAACCAAATTTATTCTCATGTATCATTTCCTGTATAAATAAAATATAAAATTGATTTTACATAATAACTATAATTAATTATTATATTAGGATTTTTCACTAAAGTATTGGGCTTAAACTTAACTTTCTGTAGTCAACCTTTTTTTCATCTTAAAAAATCATTCTTTGAATATCTTCATTAATATAATTATTATATAAATTTCGCAGATCATGATCCATGTTTTTCTATTTTATTCATTCACTTTTTAAGCATACCCTTAAATAATAAAATATTTAAAGCAACAACTAACTTCAGGAGCTTAATAAGCACCCTGAAAATGGACCGAGTGATATTAAGTTGCCCTACTATTGAATAAATAGGCGCCAGCACTTACGAAATATTGGCGGGGGGACAAAGTTAGCTATGTCGGTAAAAACGTTTGCCGCCCCCGGGTAATGACGTCATATCTCTCAAAAAAATAAAATTTATTTCTTAAGCTATTTGATGTTATATATATATATATATATATATATATATATATATATATATATATATATATATATTGAATAGTTCTTCATTTAATATGTTTCTGATTTTACAATTTTACTACCTTTAATTTGATATAATTATTACCCATACAGTTTATTGAGCTTTTTGAGAATTATTTTAAGCAAAAGTACACGAAATATGGGCTGGCATTCTTCCCTAAAAAAAATATTGAGGCAGGAAATGCCTAGTCATCTTCCTCTCCCCAATTCCTATGACAGATTATTGGATACGTATATATCCAGGGTGTCTGAGTTCTTCATGGTCAAACACTAGAGGGTGATTCTAGACCAAAGTTTCCCACAAAAAATTTCGTGTGATGGATGCATGGGCCGATTCAAAACGGAAATGGAGTTAAGACCAATTTTGTGTTGTTTTTTTAAAGGTAGTCACAGTTTTTATTGAATAAGAAGAAATTGTTTAACAACTATTCAAGGTAACTAATTGCTAATTACACGAAGCAGTCAGTGCAGTAAAGCAGACATTTTTTTTTTAACAGTGAATAAATTTACTAAGGTTAATGATAAAAGGGACTTTAAGAAAGTCCAATAATGTATGGGTACTGTAAGCAGCAGTAGGGCGACCGTATTAGACCTCCTGAAAGTCCCTTTTATCATCAACCTTCCTAAATTCAATTACTGTTTTCTCCAAAATATTTTGTCTACTTTACGATGGTGTACATAGAATTTAATTATCTTGAATATTTTTTGAGTGATTTCTTCTTATTCAATAAAAACGGTGACTATCTTTAAAAAAACACAAAATAACTCCTTTCCCTTTCGTAATGAACGTTTTTATTGGAACTTTGATAAAATTCCCCTCCCCTCCCCCCCCCCCCCCCCCCGAGTTTTGTCACTAAGAACTGATACACCCTGTATATGAATAGCCTCATATCAAAGATGGACATGTCATTTTCATGAAAGTGGAGAAGAAATCAATTTTTGTTTTGTAGGTTCAACTCAAATTGTTTTTGATGATTTTATTTAAGGATGTTCTAGTTGAATCATAAAGATCATCGTGGTTTAAATCGAAGCTGTGGCTTTTTCTCAACTTTTAAAAATAACAGATTTCCGTCTTTAATATGAAACCACTCGTATGGATTACTTGTATATGGAATAAATTTTACTTATTTGCTTACATAAATTATTTAGATATCACGTAACTTTGTATGTTGTTTTCATCTTCTACCCGCTTATTTAATATGAACTATTACTAACTGATACTCCAAAACGTTAACTAAGTATTAACATATGTCGAAAATTCGTTCTAATTTCTTTTCTCACTAATTCTCTTGAATTCATCAAATATACAAAAATAATCTTTAAAATTCCTTCTGCCAATAATGGTGAACATTAATTCTCAATGTGAAAGCAACCCAAGATATATAGGA
The DNA here is from genome assembly GCA_928085145.1 of Nezara viridula. NCBI lineage: Eukaryota > Metazoa > Arthropoda > Insecta > Hemiptera > Pentatomidae > Nezara > Nezara viridula. Next base: position 67,917,502 of record OV725081.1, on the reverse strand, counting down.
TTACTAAAGCCAGAGACCGCATGGAATAGATTAACATAAATCTTGCCGCATTCGCCTAAGAAAATGTCGAATCGTGAAAAGGTGAAGCGGGAAATTACTCTTTCTCATTCTTATCCATGATATTTATTTATTCTTTATTTTTATTTTTGTAATTCATTTAATTTACTCTAAACTCTAAAGTGGAATTATGGATTAAAGGGAATAGTAGGACGAGGGTTTTATCCAACATTTTCTACCAAAAAAAAAATTTTAAAGTTGATCCATTTGTAAGTTCTACTATTTTTAGAAATAGACAAAATAGATAGACTATAAATTCAGATATAACTAGAATACAGATATAAATTCATCGCTGATCCGTGAATACATAGATAAACTGTGGATGCTTTTCAATTAAAACCTAACTCAGGATAAAGGCTTTTGTTCCCAATAGGACATCCACAGCACTGACGTTTATATTTTTAAAAAATTGTTTTTATTTTATTTTTTTTCAAATGGGTTATTAAAAGCAACTTTTTACTTTGATGATTAATATACTGCAAACAATATTCACTAAACTATTACAGTTATTGGTAATTTCAATTATATTTATTCATACTTCATCAACTACTAACACTACTTTCTTAACTATGATTAGTTTTATTAACTTTTTTTTATGGATTCCATGTGTTCTATTCTATCTTTTCTCTTCAGTTCCAATTAAGAGTTGTTTTTTATATATGTTTCTTTTTTTCAAAATATCCTTTCTGTCTTTATTATTGTTACCCTCCACTTCTATTTATAAGAAAATAGTCTATTAATATAGTATTTTATTGAGAAAAAAAAAACTTTTTGCCTCAATTAAGGGCATTGAGTATTTAGGATGAATGAAACACAAACATACCATACATACAATAAAAGAGAAACAAGATTATAACAAAATAAAATAAAACGTGGACAAAATAAAATAAAACTTGGACAAAATAAAATAAAATAAAACTTGGACAAAAAAAAAAATAAAATAAAACTTGGACAAAATAAAATAAAATAAAACTTGGTATAAGAAAATTAAAATTAAATTTTGATCCAATTCCTGTGAGAATTCGGGGATTGTTGATAGAGTTCTCGAAAACCAACACATTTTCTGATACATTCAAAATGAAAACGGAAGTTAATAGAATTTTTTATTTCTTTTATTTTAATGAGAACCTAATACTATGATTAATATATACTTAATTATGTTATTATATCAACAATTACATAGTATCAAAAATATTCACTATAATTATATCCATATATCATATGAAATATACTTCATTAATAATAACCATCAAAATCAACAGGTAGTTCAGAAAATAGTTATAATAGTCGGATATTTATTTTGTTAAAAATACAATCTGTTATTACTGAAAAATTTCCGCTGAATTCATTGTTGTTTTTAATAATTTAAATACATTTTTTTTTAAATATGTTAACTCAGAAATAATAATAATCATCAGAATTTTCATGTACTTTCAGATATAAATAATATACATATGATGATTAATAATGTTCGATTGTTTTCTCATAATTAATCATTGCTACTTCATTCCACTTTTTTTTTCTCAAAATTTTTATTTTTAATAAATCCAGCAAAATAATATGTTTTTATATTATATGAAAAAGTATCTTTATTTTGTTGAAAATTTCACCTGGTTTATTTTGATGACTTTTTATTGCTCTATCTATCTGTCCGAATCACTCCATTAAAGAAGATTTTTTAATAAATTTTATATTATTAATCTTTGTATTTTAAAAGATATAATAAAAATAAGTCTCCGATTACAAAAGTAAAACGGATTTACAAAAAGAAACGTAAAAGTATGTAATCGTGCGCTTTCTCATATATAGACGAGGCAGCTCTAAGAGTTTACGTTTTATAAATAACTATTTTACGATAGCGAACGCAAGTTCGTTGACCCTGACATTTCCATCTAAATGTCAGTAACTTCCACGTTACTTATTTAAAGGAATAAGTTTGAAACAAGAAAGGAAATATGGAATAGGATAGTCATTTATTTTTTTTTATAGATGGATTTATCTAATATATACATGCTTAACGACACAGATCTAAGTAAAAAGATATAAAAGGGTTGAAAATTGCTAAATCCTTGTGAGGAGAAATGTTTAAAGTGAGCATTGATTAATATAAAAATAAGCTAATATACACAGAAGATGATTGTACATTATTTGTATACTTGGTTCTTCGGACCAAAGAGAATTAGATAATAAATAAGGAATTAAAAGAATGTGGTCAAATGTTAATTTTTTTTAATTTCAAATTATAATGTTTGCATTTTGTTCTATAAAGATGTTTCTGCAGAGTGTCCCGGGCGTAGAGGGGAATATTTGAAGGCGTGATAGCAAAACCTAAGAGCTACAAAAAAATTGATAAAATAATGGTCCGATTTTCGTTAGAAAAGTAAAAAATTTAAGTTTTGTGTTTTTTTTACATAGGTCATATTTTTGTGGAATAGGAAGCGATAAAAAACATTACTTAATTGAGGCAAATAGCAATTACCTCAAAATACTAGATAAAATTTACTGTACATCCAACTACAGTATACCAGGCTTTGTTGTGCATAAATTAATTGATTGTTGGCGATTTTTTTTTTATAACCCTTCAACTATACTGGATAATATGTAAATACATTATAAGATAGATAAGAAGAATTACCATCATCTGTTATGGAAGATACGTGTAAGAGTTTAATTATATATAAGAAAAAATATTAGTGATAATTAAAAACAAATAATAATGTATTGAGTGACGTCGATCGTAGTAAATTCATGTAATATCCCTAGCAAAGAACCATATTATTATTTATTTATCCTCTACCCCTAAGGGTCATTGGCTTATTCTCTCCATATTATACTCTTTGATAAAAATCTATATGTTTTTAACATTTTAACAGTTTTCTTATTTCTGTTTCTTCACCTTGCAGGATTTCTTTCATTTCCGTTCCCACATGTATATTTTCCCTTATATCAGTGTACCTACTACATTCTAACAATATATACTTCACTGTTCTCAGTACTTGGCAATCTGTTCAAGTTGGGGCTTCTAATCCTCGCAGGAGGTATCCATGGGAAAGCTCACAGAGCGGTGTTATCATATGATGATATGAAATACATGTATAATTTTTAAGTTTATTTATTATCAGCCAATTTTTAAAATTTTGTCAACTTAATGACATCACATCTAATTACGACGTTTCGACTCGTTAAATAAACTTGAAAATAAATAGTATGTAGTAAAGAAGAAGTGGAGAAATATTGTAAATACATGTACAATAGTTTTCAATAGTAAGCTGGTTTCTAGTTGTTCTTGGAATAGGAATTAGAATAAGAGGTTTTTGAATGAGGCATCCAGACAGCAAAGGAGGAATAAGGCAGATCTGTGAGAAGGGATGTATAGGTCAGAAGGTCGAGATCTAGTTGTAAGGAAATGGACTGAGGACTTGAATTGAAGAAGGTTCTAGGCATAAAAAGGCGATGATTGTTGATGATAAAGGAATGCGCCTAGGGAATATTGTCTTCTTAAGGATAAAATATTATCATACAGTAAATATTAAAATCTGTTGCATAAGTAACATCTATAAAATGAAATGAAGTAAAATTCTAAAGATAAAATCTAAGCAACACTAGCGGATCCAGGATTTGATTTTGGAGGGTTGTTTTTTTTTGGAAAAATTAAAAAAATATTTTTCTATTTTGGGTGAAGGCTTCAGCCCGAAACCTCCCCGCGTAGATCAACCAGTGGTTCTCAATGATATAAATGTTATTTAAAAAGTAATTTCAAAGTCTGCTATAAGACTCGCTTTTTAATAGATTAATTACTTACAAAGTAGATTTCGATCGGAAATATTCTCGGAGAAGTTTTAATCAACGGAGGAATTTAATAAAACCTCTTTGGGGAAGAATTCCCATTATGCAGAAAACCCTCCAAGTCCCAAAGCCTATGAATGTTAGGGGAGAGATTTTTCATTAGTCTTTATCCACTAAATGTCACGCAAGTGCGGATGATTGGACCTTTAACAACAGTAGCTGGATCATCACCCACGTAACGCTGAAATGCAATAAGGTTTAATTATCTCAGCTTTCGATGAAGTCGTTAGGTTAATTAGTGAAGTTTGAGTTGTTAAAACTATTAATAGCCAGCTGGCAACAAGATGAGAATGGCTGCTCACAAAAGGGACCTCCAGTCGCCCCACAGCGGGTTCAGCCCCGGCGGAATGCTTGTTTACTCTTACCTCTTTCAGCTAGCTCCCTCCCTCTTATAAGGGTTATAAATGGAAATTCCAGCTCGCTACTCAGAATCCTGAATTACCTTTTTTATTCATTCATGAGGATATTCGGAGCTTGAAATTTTCCGAATCTCTCTTCGAAGGATATTACAGACGAATAAACAATATCTGAGTCTTCTTCATTGTATTAATAAGACCATGCAATGATTATATCTCTCTATTTTATGAAAAAGTTTTAAATGACTTTCATATTTTATTTTATTTTAGAATAAGGTGGGTAGGAAATTACGGGAGCTCTCTTAATTAGCACTAATCATACAGCTGTTCATTTAGTTACATATGTGTTGAGTCCCTGTAACTTTCTACTCTCCCAATACAAAATAAAGATTTTAGACCAAAAATTTGTGAATAATAATAATAATTATATAATAATATAAATTGGCAATAAGACGCGACATATAATATACTATTTTAAAGAAATTAAAAATTTATCCGAACTGTGTTTCGTTCAGTTTAATTTATGGTTATAAAAAAATAATACAATCTGAACTGCAGAATACATGTAAATTACAGTTATACAATTTTGGCAACGAGTAATACAATTAAAAGAACAGTTGTACAATTTGCAAAAGGGGAGTGGGTCCGCCGTGTGGCGGAAAGAGGATACTCCCCTTCCTCCCCCCTAGTAAGATTATAAATTATAAATAAGCGTATTCGAAATATACGATTTTTAATAATTTAATATACCTAGGACTCCACCTGGACAAACGTCTAACTTGGAATCCTCATACCAGACTGAAACGACAAGAAACCGCTTGACGTTTCCGACTACTCCAGCATTTACAAGACAAACGCTTTAACTTTTAATTAATTACAAAAGACTCATATACGTGACCATAATAAGACCTAGTTGTATATTGGTAGCTTGTTTCGTAAGTTAAGTGAGGATCTGTAGTCCAGAAGATATGAGAGTTGATCATATCGTCTAGTCAGTTCTTGTCTTTTTAATTTAGTATGTATGTTCCAGGTAAGCCTTTTGTCTAAGTAGAGTCCGAAGTACCGTACATAGTGTTTTGAAGGCACTGAGTTATTGTCAATCGTTATGGGTAAACATGAGGCTTTTCTAAGAGAGAAACTAACGTGGGTGGATTTATTACTATTTATTTTGATTTGCCATTTTGCAAACAATTTTGAACTCATTATGGCCTATATGGGTTGCCGCTTAGGGCATCCACTTGTCATGATCCGCCTGGGGATGTAAGACGAAGTCGTGGGATGGTGTACTAGAAATTAGGGCGTCATGTGGGTTGAAGGCGCCCAGGACGAAATTATATCTAGCTCCTCCTCACACTCTTCCAAATCGGGCAATAGCATATATATTATATGGACAGTAGCGTAACTAAGTATTACTGCGTCCCAATGCAAGAAATTTTTCCTGTGCATTCTTCCTCCCATAAGAAAAGATAACTAACTTTATTCTTCCCTTGCGATATTTTTAAAACTCCTTTTTAAGCATTCTAAAACGATAATTTATTTTTAAATATTTAGCAGTATTTCTCTTCATCCACTGCATCGCAATATGTCGCATTGGTTGTCTTATCAACACCACAGCAAGTGCGAATTTACTTATTATATGAATGCACTTTCACAAATGACCAACAAAATTCGGACTTTCAGGCCGCTGGTCATTTTTATAATAGCGAGAAATAATAATTTCTACTTTACGACTTACCGGGAGTGAAGATCTAAACAAAGATGAAAAAGAATGTATCAAAGTGAAATGCACCATTTTGAAGATTATTATATGGTCTTTAAATTATTACCTCATCTCTAACCACGAAAGCACTATAATTGGTAAGAGACAGCTTGTGAGACCGTCCAAACTAGACAAATGGAGTAGGCTTGGTAAAGAGGCTTGAAAGTCTTTTATATTAAGAAGAAAGGTCACGATAGAATAATTATTTAAAACAGCATGTATAAAAGCAGAAAACAAACCCTTGTTGATCCATTATCAATCTCCGAAAAGGCAGTTGCTCCCCAGCTCCTTAGCAGTCCTGGACCGAATCGATAGCGACGGGAGGGGGGCGGTGACCGGAGACTCTAATAGTGTTTTCATTACCCTTCAGCGGTATGTAGGCCCTCAAATGGGAAAGTCCTTGTTTTACAAGGGGTGGAATTTGCATATCATTTACAAGATCCAGTGGTTGAAGAACATTTATCTATTAACGATAACCGAAATGTAGCATCTTAAAAACATTTCTATTGCAATAAAGATAACATAAGAAAAAAAATATTCGATTTAATATTTTTGCCTCTCCCCTAAGAGTTCGAGAATCCTGCGATAAAGAAGTGTTGGGACGGCAAGTAATGAGCTGTCAATTTCAATTTACCAACGGCCTCTGCTTTTCAGTTTAGCCCTTTGAATGATCTGTTCCACCAATTATCAAACATTTTATCAATATAGTTTCAATACAACAAAAGAAACGTATTTCTGTAACAAATCTTGGATGTTCCATTACTAAATTATTGTATATTCCAATGTAGTAGATATCCCCCAGTATTTACTCCTATATGTGGCATTGTCTGAGTGAATGAGAAGAAATATATATAGGAATGTGAGGTTGCACGATAAATTGTACTCAATTATGCAGTGGAAAAATTATTATTGAAAAGTATCATATCGATAAACAATCGATGAAGAGGGATGAAGAATAAGGACCGAGTAGGTAGCAACAGTTGGAGGAGGACGACGGAGAAGAGAGAAGAACTCACTTGAGGCTGGGACATTAAGGAAGGAGATTAACTGAGAAGAGAAGTCTACTACACTAAAGATTAAGAAGATCAAGCCTATAGTTATAACACTTTAATAAAGTCAATTTATTACAGTTGTAGAAATAAATTATAAATTATTTCACAGCAGTGAAAAGTCATTTATTTATTTAGTTGTCTTATATGCCTCACAATTGAAGAATAACAAACGAGGTGAGTCAATTCATTCAAAGTGTGTTTACTCCCACATTTCATATATATATATATATATATATATATATATATATATATATATATATATATATATATATATATATATATATATATTGTTTCTTCTCACTCAGTGTCACAAAAGTATTAGGTTCCCGAATTCCCAATGACAGTTAAACACCCTCAAAAAGTCAATCCAGTGAAGGGGTTTTGTTTTAATATTCACCAGTGTAAATAACCTAGCCCTCTGACAAAACGGAAAGGAAGGAATATTAAAAATTGCCCAACAAAAAGGTCATTTACAATTAAACCTTCAACGGGTTATTTATACCGACCAAAACGTATCTTAATTTCATGAATTCTTCGATAAAACATCGGGTCTAACAGTGCCCCATCTTCTTAGGATATTCCTATAAGGCTGAATAAATAGATTCAATATTAGTGGGACAGGTTTGTAGGGAGTGTAATGGAAAGCAAATATAAATATGGAAAGTAAAATACTTGCGTACGTACTTCTAGGCCTTTGCTTATCCATCTAGTCGACTTTTCCTATTTTCTTCATTGATTTTAGTTTTACATATTTTATTCATCTATGTAGACTAAATTTTATTAATTTTTATTTGTTTTTCTTCAAGATATTGTGAGGACGAAACGATAATCTTTCCCCCTCTCTATTTTTATTTGAGGGAGGGAGATCGCTCCCCTCGTCCCCTCTGGTAAATAACTAGCCATTTTCTATTTCCATTTCAACAATAAGTTCCAGATTTTTTTTTTTTATGGCCGACTTATCTATGTCTGAAAATTCTAAAAACCAGTGGATCATCAGCAAAAGTCGAAACATTTCTAAACCTAACATAATGGAAAATATCTATGCGATTTCTCTTATTGTGAAAACTTTGTAGTTACTTGGTTATTGTCACGACACGAAATTAAACGATTTTGTCATGAATAAAAATTCATTAGGTTTAGGTAGAATAAACTGCAGAATCGTATCCATAATATTTTTTTTGAGTCATTACTATACTATGCCTAAAAAAATAACCGAGTCTTATACAGAATACCGGCAATACTGGTTAAATTGTTCAATTTTAACAATAGTAGAAAACAACAACATATATTTACATTAGAGGCTTGGAATCTATTATGGCTTTCCAAATCCACCGCCACATAAACGACCCATACTGGTCCTATATTCTCTTTTGTTAATCATTTTAGTAAGAACGCAGTTACCTTCTGTGGTATTAGTGTGAGCTCCTGTTTCGGGATCACGGAAGTTCTGCTTATAGTTCACGGTCTGGTGTTTAAATCTGCAACCAGAAAGTATACCCAAATAGTTTGGCTTCTCCAACAGTAAAAAAAAATGAGGATTCCTGTCCTAACACATTTTTTTTTTCTGTTGGCATTACAGACCATGTATATTTTTTGCCGCCTTAACAAGCCTGCCCCATCTCTGCCTGCCTTGGGTTATTTATTTCCATTTGTCACACTTTTTAATCAAGCTAATTAAGGTTGCTTCAGTTCTGTCGGGGAGTGCATAAATAAAATACTCATTTTTTTCTTCTTTTTTTTTTTAATAAAAAAAACACAGGTTACGCACTCTTAAGCCAGGTCAAGCATTCTTAAACCAGGTTAATCACTGGTATTATCCATAACATCCAAACAGGCTCATAAATGTCATAATAATATAATAGGGAAACGGAAAATATAACAGGGAAATGGCTTCTTCGTTTTAAAGAAGGTATATAACATTCCCTAATAATGACGAAAAGCATTAAGTTTATCGAATGCAATTTAATGGCTACGGGCGTATTGCACTATCTATCTCTAGTTTTTACTACCCAGACGATAATGACCCTCTATCTGCTCATAATTGTGAATTTTAGGACCCAGTGCAATCATTCTGAACTCTCACAAACAGTGCTGGGTGCAGTATAATTTTTAATATGTTTCATTGAGAAATTTAATAGCCGACACTGTGCCTAATCGGTGCTCTCAAATTCGTTTACGATATATTATACAAGAAGCAGTGAAGAAAAACATAATTGTGTTCGCTAATTAATCCTTTTTTTTTTACTGAGAGAACTTACAATCGGCTGATATTCTTCCGCTACGCCACATCTTATAACCTGGAGCACCTAAACATATTCATGACATTTATTTTCATTTTCATGTATTTCTCTAAAATAAAATTCTTAATTAATAATGCAATAAAATCTCTTTCATATTCCATTTACTAGAGGGTTAAATCCATTGCCTATTTGTTGTTAATAAGGTTATGATGTTACATACATATATACATATAGGTTTTTCAATTAAACTATGCATGCTCTAGTGATTTAAGCTATTTTTTATGATTATATACATACCTTCGGTACCATTAGAAAATTCACGATTTAAACTGGTATGTAAAGGGATAACTTAGTGGGTGCGAAATTCAGTGGAACCTTAAACATAATTAGATCATTATTTTTCTTTCTTTTCGAAATCATTAAAATATTTTTTAAAACAGGTAATTTGGATTTATTTTTATCAGGATTTATGTTGAATGAAAATGTTTATTTCTTCTTGTTATATCTCTTCTTGGGAAGTATTTTGTTAAACAGTTGAGATTGCCAATTATAATTTCCTTGTGATTTGAATATTTTTTTATTTATTACATTGTTTTACGTTTAGGGAAATGCATTTGCAACACATAAGACAAATGTTGGCTCGGAATATGTTTAACTATAAAAACTCATACTTCCTCTATCTCGAGTAGTTAAAGTAACTACAACGTAATTCATATCAGTATCATAATCTTTGAAAAAAAATTTATAATTGAATAAAGGAGAAAAAAGGAAACATGTTTGCTTAGGTCGAATATGAATCTCTGGAATCGTTGGAAAGCTGAGAATTTTAGAGAGAAAAAAAAACAATACCTAATATAGAAAGTCGTAGAAGGTAATAGGGAATGACGTAAAAATTATAAATAATAATATCAGAGTTGGCGGTACCGGTAACGTCATAAGATTGTTGTTTCCCTATCTCGTCTTTAGACTATACGGGGTTTTCCTGGGTCAAGGAGTAAGGGCGGGGAATTTAAAAGACCGCCAAGCACCGGGATGCGAACTCCTAATTTTATTGTCTCCAAACTTTGGTTATCAGGTTGACAGGCAACGCGTTATGCTGTGCAAACACGCTAGTTAGCCCGTTCGGCAACCCCGCCCCACTGGGTTCTTTTTTTTTTTTAATTTATTTATTTTTTATCTTTCTTAGTAGTCCTATCACCACCTAAATTGACTTTAACTTAACCAAGTCTAAGTGAAAAAAAATACATATATACTTAAAACGAAATTCCACTGCAACCGCGGTATATATATATATATATATATATAGATAGATATATATAGATATATATATAGCGGTATAATACTATACCCTGCTTGTCAACTGAATACACAAATGATAAATTATTCTCAACAATTAATCAATTTTTATCAAGTATACTGTATCTCAAAATACAAATGTTGTAAAATAATAAATATTGATACTCAATAACCTTTGTAATTTTCTAAATGAACATATTCTAACTGTTGCTCGTTTTTATTTTATTATGTTATATTAAAAATAAAAATAAATGATACAAATTGTTGCTTTCGGACAGACGTGACTAACTAAATTCAGGTTTATTAGTATTCTTTACTCAAACTTGCTTCACATTTAAGCTCTAGCTTATATGGAAGTCACTTTCATCTACTGACTTAATTAACGGGCGTTATAATTTCTCCATATACCGTCGAGTAATGCCTGCAAAAGGATTCATAAAATATTTTATGGCTTCAAATGAACTTCTACTTAAGGCCTGCTAGAATGAGTAAAATACTTCAACAGCATATGAAATCATGGTATTTTCAAATTCGTAGTTTCACTTTATTTACTTCTTAAAAGCCTTTTGTTGTTTTTTCTCTGTCATCGATTTCAACTAAATAATTTTAAGGAGAAGCCAAATTAAAAAAAAAAAAAAAACTGTTTCTTTTTGGTTAACTGATTGACGAGTCGCCAAAAACAAATATGAAAAAATAAAATCTCACATACGGTTGTTTAAAATATACACACTGGTACCAATAATCGTAAATAAATTACTACTTATTAGGTAAGGACAATTTTGATTTATTTATTTGATTGTATTTTAGGTGCCGTGCGCAGCTTTATAGGTAAGAGGCACCATATTGATTATTGAATTACATTTCAATATGTCTTATGTATGTAAAATTGTAGATGTGTATGTTGTTAGGATATTTGTTTAAAGAACGTGTTGTTACAACTGAATAGGTTATTTCTGATTTACGATGTGAGTTCGTTTATGACGATGGTACTGTTTAAATATGTCTGTAGTAATTGTGTTTTTTTCAGAAATTGAAGTAAGTGCTTCTGATTTTCAGGTTGTATGTAGGGCTTGTCGATATCCTAGCAGCTGATAAGAGGTCCTTGATGAATCCAAGCTCGGACAATTTTCCAAAATGTGTACCATTGTCAAAGCTGCATCGCAGCTGCGACATCTTGGTGGCGAACTACAGTCGAGTAGGTGCCCATGCGTGAGCCTGGTGTGCCCTATTCTGAGGCGTGTGAGAATAGTTTGCTCCCGTCGGTTTTTTTTTTGCATCTGTGGAAGTGGATTCATGTGATTAAACATGCTTTTCATTTTGTTGGTGACAGGAACCTTTGTCCAACAATATCGCCAATCCTCTCTACGCTGGTTCAGGATTGAGTTACTGAAATCGTAGAGCGATATGTTAGTGTCTCGTGCTGGAAGTATGATGGATGCTTCTTTTGCGGCTCTATCAGCCAGTTCATTGCCTAGTCTTCCTATATGACTGGGGACCCACAGAAAGTTTGTAGGTTTCTTTGTAATTTGTGTAATTTGGAAGACAATGGAGTTGTTACATAATTGAAAGTTTTCTATTAGCTGGAGGGCTGAGTAGAAATCACTAAGAATTAAAACATGGTCATTGTTAATTTCGTTGAGTATTGATTGAGAATTGATAGGACTGAATAAATGGAGGGTAAATAATGGGAAAATGTTTAAAAATTGACTCATCTTTGTAGATTCATCAATACAATTAGCAAATTATCTAGTACCATTTCAAATTAATTTAATTACTACTTGTATGTGGCTAAAGCTGTGGATTTAATCCCAGTGACGCGGTTGAGAGAGTATTGCAGAGATCTCCTGGAGTCCTACTTTTCCCTCCATAGTTGCAGGGACAAGCCTGGCTCGGACCTCGCCTGATAGTAAATAGTGTAATAAGTATGTATGCGGTTTTTTATTATTTACTTATCTTTATGTTATTTTATTTTTATTTATTGTATATACTTTTTTATTATTATTTAGTTGTTATTTTACTTCTCTTTATTTGATATTTTTATGCATAAATAGTGTGAACGTGGTCTTACCTCACTATAATTATTGTCAAAAAGACAGGATGCTATATTAATCAATAAATAATTGTATAATGACCAAGAGTAGCGGATCCAGGATTTACTATTGTGGGATTGTTTTATTTGGGTTTCTTTTAGTGATTACTCTGGAATAAAAATTAAAGAAATTTAAAGCTTGAAATAAAAACTGTGTACAGGAACAATAATGTTGGTAAGGATATATTTTTTCTTGACCCGATTATTTGAGTATTTAGCTTGGATCAATTACAGATACCAAATAAACCAATAAAAAGAATAAGATTTCAATTTTATAGTTAACACTCCGTTAATCCACCACCTACGACAATTGATTTTTAATAGTTTGAAATATGAAATAATTAGATAATTAATTTATTGCAATTTCTCACATAAACAGCCACGGCCATACAAATTGCATCATGGAGTAAACATTTTATTAAATTTCATTATATTTACCAGATTGCTACTGCAAGATCTCCGAATATTTCTTTGCTATTTTGAAACTATATTCTAAAAACAATCGCTCCATTAGGCGGTTAAATTGACTACCGGCAATTAGTGACTCCCTTTTATCGTTACTATTTCCCATGAAAATTCCTTCACTTTATATAACGTCACAATTTTAAGATTTTTCGAAGATGACAGATTTTGATACAGGTCATAAATACAGCTTTTATCACGACATTAGTTAAAACTGAACTGAGAAACATTGTTAAAGTTTTCTTGTAACCTTAATAATACATGACAAACCAAAACATCAATGGAAGCGTTATCAACATAAGAACCAAAGAAATAGGTGATGTGATTTCTATGACCGCCACTGTATAAGATAATATCCCTCTCAACAGATAGTTTCTCTCAAGCTTTAAACTTAACTTGATGGAATGACAATTCTTTGCAGTAACCTCTAAGAAGTAAACTGAATCTATGTATCTTAATTTTATTGGTCTTTTGTACCTCAGCGAACAACCTGTAAGCACGTAATAACCTCCTCTTCCTCCCTCCCCCCTCCTCTCCTCTCTCGGAATGCTGACTGAACATCAACTGATAAGGACAGGAAGAGCAGCTGTGCGGTGCACTGCAGGTCTGGAGTGAGCTCCTAGTGGAAATAAATGGACGAGGGCTCCCTGCTGCAAGGAAAACATTTCATCTTTCTTTATGGCCACTCAACCAGCGCTGCCACCAGCTCCCATCTATCAATAACTGAGAAGTACCAATTCACTCCGATGCTTCATCTCTTACGTTAGGCTGATGGATAGGTTACTGTTTACTTGCGATTACAACTCATATTTACAATATTCTTTTTCTATACTTACGAATCCCGTTCTGCACTAATCTATTCTATAGTAAACAAAAACATATTAATTTTTTTTTTAAATTGCAGCTTTTAAATCACTCTATCCACATTAAAACATCAGAAAGATTATTAACTGAATCAAGGAAATAAAATGGATACTTTTGGCCTTCTCAGCATTTGTAATATTTATATAAAGTAGCAATTCTGGACAGAAAAGGGTCGTTTTTGATTCGGTAAAGAAGTTTAACTAGTATTGCCCAAATGCGAGACCGAGACGAGTCTTGGTCTTGCAAACTGAGTCTTGTTCATGGTCTTGGTCTTGCCCTATGGTCTTGGTCGCAACAGTCTTGCAGTTACTTATTAGCTTATTACTATAGAGATATTACTGTAATTTTTTAGATAGAAGAAAACTAACTAGGAGAAGTACATTCCGCACATCCATATGTACGAATGAAAAATTATAGGAGTTAAATTCAAAAGTATTTTGGTTATACCAATTATTAAAATATAGTAAATAAGATTGTAAAGTATTAGTAACTATTTTGCCTTAATTTTTAATCAAAAAATCAATTTTTTTACCAGTCCTGGTCTTGGTCTTGCAACAGTTAGGCGGCATTTGTCAACACTTGGATTTTGCATTGGGCAACACTAAGTGTAACACAAACTCCATAAGGCTGTTTAGTTTTTGTTTCATGGCGGTCATTTAATATGTGTGGAATCAAGCTTTTTTACCTTTCCAATCGCCTTGAGGTGGTCATCGACGGTCGATTTGCTAAGGCTATGTTTCCGTGCAAGTTTTCTAACAGTTGTTCTGGGGTTTTCTTCCACCAAAGCCCGCAGAACATCGCCATCAATAGAGTAAGTCCTTCCACGACCTTCTTTGTCTTCGAGGCTGAAGTTGAACAGTGCACTCATTAATGCTGTTCTCGCCCAAGACTTGATTGATGTTTCTAGCCGTCTGGGCCCATTCCGGCTAAACTCGTAAAACTTAATTATACGAAAATCAAGCATTGACATCTTAGTAAAGATTGAATTATTTCTAAGAAGCAAAATGCTACAGGGTAAACAAACATTATCGTTTGGAAGAGGATTAATAAGTGTTGACAATCATACAAATGAATAATCCAATAAACGTAAACAATTTGTTATATAGAGGGGTATTTTCAAGAAAACTCGAAATCCTGCATTATTTTCCGGACAACCCAATAAATGTCCTCAGGAGAAAGGGATTCTACCGCGGGTCATCTCAGAAAAGGTGATAACTGTTATCTTGTCTTATGTACGCATTGTACCGAACTCGAAAAATTGAGAAAGAGCTCATTTAGATTAAAAAAAAGAAGCTATAATAAGATTCACATTGGTCGTGATGTTGAAGAATATCCCGTCTCTGATTACAATTATAATAAGCTCCCATAACTTACCTGCTCATTAATTAATAAAGACATCAGCTACCGTAGATTTATAAAATCTTCAGTCCGTACCTCACGAACATATTCAAGTAACTCTTTCACCAGGCATGTAACATGTTGTAACATTGTTTGGCCAGAAAGGCAATGTTTTTTGAAGTGCAAGGGGGAGCTGGACACGAGACACGTCGCTACTAAACGAGTTAGGACGGTCGATGAAGGGACAGAACCATTAATGATGTTAAGTCGGCCTCAATGGCACTAATCAATAGCTCCCCCCAACCTAAACCAAATTGGATCGCTAAGCCTCCTCCTCTCTGGAAAAACCTCCTCCGTCCAAACTTTCCTATCTTCAGGTATTGTAAACAATTATCACCATAAAAGAAGGGCGGAATTCTTAATTCAATGCCCCTTTGTCATAGATGATTCCACCCAAATTGGTCCCAAATGTTAAATCAACAAGGTGAAATAAAGAGATAGTTATAGTTGGAATATAGTTATAACATCTCGGAATAGACCGATCAGAAGCTCTCTAGATATCCCTCATTGTTCTCTCAATAACCATTTCATGTTTTGAAGATTGCCAAAATACTGTTAGATGATGGTTTTAGTATATTAGGTCCCTTTTAAAAGTTATTTTCATATTTTTTAAATACATATTTAAGCAATTATAAATACATAAGATATATTAAAGCAATTCCCAATTCTGAAAGTTAATTAAACATTTTCATTCCTCGTTGAAAGGGCATTATATCGTTCCTAAATAAAACTGAGGGCGGGTATTCAAATTGTTTTTCTTAGATAAATTTGTAAACAGTAGACTAGTTGCTTCAGGAAGTAATACTCGTTCATCTTCCCTACGCAGTCATGGCTTTACCACGACGGATTTCCTCTTTCTTGGTCCAATCATGAATGTATAATAAATCCAATAATAAATTTAATGGAAATTGGAAAACAGAGAATTGTCCTAAATAAGCCCAGCAGCGTTTCATTCAACAAATAAACAAATTAATGTTGATTCATTGCAAAAGAAATATTATCACCACTTCATTTAAATTTGTTATTTCAGAAGGTTCCTAATCCATCAAAGCTAGACCGAGATGTTCCATAAATCCTGTATTCCATACCAACCGCGTGTTCGGCGACAGCCCTCACTGCCACTGTTATCACCATCTGCTAACCAGTGCAGCTAACAGATCCACTCCTCATGTATAATGCAGGAGCCATGGACACCCTATCGTACAAGGAGGTACAGGACTATCAATAAGCCCTTTCTTATCAGCAGATGTAAGCAACATGGAGGTCGTTATAAATATCACTTGCAAAAAAAATAACATTGATATAAAAAATAAAGGACATATGGAACATTATGGTGCGGTGTCAGTTGTATTGATGGAATCAAATCTCCTAACACTTCGTAAAATGGATTTATATCTTTACGTGAGATATTAACTATTATATTGTTGAGGATTTGTTGGAAAAATAACTTATAGATTGGCCTCAAATCGTCATACAACGAACAGAATTCAGGAGAAAATTTTTTTTTCTATTCTAAATAACTGGGCATTTATTTATTTATTTAATGCAGAAATAGATTTAATTAAGAAACAATCATTATAATGTATTTTTTTAAATTTAATTTTAATTCAAAACATGCTAAACGCAACACCTAGTACCATTTTAAAAATAGTGATTACTAATCTGTTGTAAAATAAGTTATAAAATTCTTATAATTATAATTGCACCATAATACTTTGGAAGATTAGGGAATGTTGAAGGATAATAGTATCTAGCGTTTCGTTTTTTCTTTCGTTATCTCATCTGATTTTCAAAAAATATTTAAAAATCGCGATATCTCTACTAATAGTGCTTCGATTTCGATGAAACTTCTTTTGTTTTTTAGGCAATTTAAATACCTTTGAAACATCTTATCACAACATTCCCAAAAAAGTGTATACTTTTTGAGTTATTCAGAATTTAATTTTACCATCCCTCGTAACTTTTTTTCAGCTTCTTTTCGCTGATGAATGTTATATAGATAAATTTGAAGGGTGTCGAGAAAATGACTTTAGCGAAGTTTCAATGAAATCGGTACATTCGTTTAGGCGCTACAGTCTATAGCTACGTTTCTATGTATTTTTATTTTTTTTCTCTTTTATTAACTTATCAAATTCTTTCAAAAGTTATATTTAGCATTTTTTTGTAACTCTGAATAATGTGAAATAATTATCTTTTTAAAATAAACCATATTAAAGGTACTTTAGAGGAAGACGTATATGAACATTGGGCATTTAAGCCCTGTAAAGTGACATCAATGGGGATAAGACCTAATTTATATTAAATACCACTTAATTATACAATGATACACCGAGTTTTATCAAAATCGTTAGAGCCGTTTTTGAGAAAACTGTGAAAATGTGTTTCAGCGTTGATATAAAGTGGCACTTCCGGTTAGCCGATTTTAAGGAAAAAGTTGCCATCACAACTAAGACATATACCTATGTTAAATACGTAATATCAGTTTCATAGGACTTTTCGTTTTTGAGCTAGACTGCTAACATACAAACACACAGACACACAGACCATTTTTCGGGACTTGGTCATTTCGACTCAGGGTACCTCAAAACGTATAAATCCGTTGAAAACTCAGATTCAAACATTTTCTCGATCGCAATACTTACACTTACTATATATTACATACATACGTAAGTGAAAGTAAAAAATGATGCAATACTGCCCAAGTACGGTATAAATAAATAATCCTAGTTCCTGACTTCTTTCGATCCGCCAAAGTGACCTTCACTAGTTCAAATCGGATTCCGATGTATTTTCTATATTAGTAATCTACCTAACATATAACTCCACTATCATATAATGTAGGGTTATAGATTTTTTAGATTTAAGGATTGTTTTTGTAGATCAACCTCTTATTATATTAAATAATGGTGAAGAAATAATAGGCAGTAGATTCTCACAAGAGAAGTTGGATGGGGTTGGTTTTATTCATTAAAAGAAAAAAAAGAAAATTTTCTGCCAAAGTTGTGCCGGAATTTTCAGGTCTCATCAGGGCTAACCATAGACGAGATAACAAATAAATATTGGAAAATAACTAAATAAGTATAACATATTTTTTACAGAAACCTAATTAATTATTTTTTCACTTTATATTTGTTTTCTTGTATTTCCTTAGCCCTGATGAAGGCCTGAAACATAGGCAAAAACTCGGCATGAAAAATTTGTATATAGTGTACAGCTGAATAAACGAAGAGATTTAAAAGAGAAGAAAGATAAACTATCGAACTAAAATATACAACTATTAGTATTAGAAAAAAAAAAACATTCTTAACTATAAGAGGTAATAAAAAAGTTGCATTTCATAAGACTGATGATGCATATATATTCAAATTTCCTATATATTCCTTATTTTCTCAATCTCATAACTTATTCACGAGTATTAGTGGTCTTGGGTATTTTGTAAACAGCCTTATTTTTTTGTTTTCAATGGTTATTTTGGGATGAGAAATTTCCTTTTTTTTTCCTCTTCCGTAGATCCGGCAGTGCTGTGCATAAACTAGATATTAGCTTGTCAACCGATTTGTCCTATAAATCCTGGTCTTTCGAGAAAAAAAAAATAGCAGATTGGATGAGTGCCAGAAACGTGTAAGAAGATAAATCCACCTGTAGCTCAACCTGAACCCAGTTTCCTAAGTAAAATTGAAACCATAATTCACGAGTACCGACCAAACTTGATAAATGAGACATAGAATTCCAAAACCAGCCCAATCCATTTTCTATTCATAAATATTTTTTTCCTATACGAATGAAAACATGTTTATTATCATAAAGCCAATAGATACAAATTATAATATTCATATAAATCTTAAAACACATAGACAATGGAAAATTCCGTCTGTCGAGGTCTGTGTGATCTTTCTGCAAAATGTGTTCCCTTTTATACCCTTAACAAATTAATGAGCAATAATATATTTGTTACTATACATAATAATTTATTTATTTATTTTTTTAAATTTCTTTATTGAATATTAATACATTCTGACACATTAAAGGGCATTAATATTAAGGCTACATGATTCATTCACATTCAATTAATAATATACAATTATAGTAGATTTTATTAAATCATCAATATATTGTAAATTAAAATTACTGAATTGATGCTGTGATCATTAAAACGTTTTATCATGCTTAGTATACAAAACAATTTTTTTTTTTATTTATGAATTTTTGATACCTCACTTTCCCTAAATATTGAATATAATAAAACCATTAATTACAATGATTATCTATATATGATTCAATATTTTTAATGGTCTTCTAAAACGAGGCAACTGCAATAAGCTTATGGGTACTCATATATAGTTTCCTTTTGCACATAAATTATATTTAGTTTTTCTTGTACTTTTAATGATTGTAACCTAGTTTTTTCATTTATATCTTATGTAGGTTTTTTATGAGATTTTTCCTACTGTAAAAAATGAATTTCAATTTTCTAAGTAGTATTCAAACCACCATTATGACATGTGTAAGGTTAATGCAACCATAAACATGTAGCTTATCAGTATGACATGTTGTAATGTATATAATAAATAAAATAATAATAAATAAATAAATAAATATGGATACCAGTAGCATGTCAATTTCGTTTTCTTAGTAAAACGAAAAATATATATCACCAGGCCTCTCGTTACATCGAACTATGACCTTTAGAGGTCAGCTCTGAAAAATTAATGAATATGGATCTGACATTTTTTTTTAATTAAACGCCTCAAATATTCCTTCTAAAAACTATCAATTTAAATATACCGTCTTACTATCAGTTGTAGTTTGTAAATAAGCCGATTAAACATCATTTTCGCTGTTTTGTTTCCCAAATAAAAATTATATAAATAAATAATTTCCAATTATGTACTTGGTCCTAAAATATAATCACATTGAACTAGAGTTAGGGTGTTATGAATTTTCATTGCCATGGCATTAACTGTGACAATGGAATATCACAGTAACTTAAGTGTAATCATAGTGATTTTGTCAAAACTGTTATTTTCCTAATGATGGAAGGATCGATCAGAGCTTAACAGCTGTTCTTAAGTAGAATCAAATCACTGTCCAATTCATATCTCAAGAAGCACTTTGTGTCTTCGATTCACATGATTTCACAAATAATAAAAAATCAAACTCTTGTTATATTTTAATTAATGACTTGCTCATTTATTTTTATATATGATGTGGTAGTACATTGAATTAGGTTGCTTTACACAGTAGATTTGTACAGAGTGTACCGTAAACACAGACGGATCTATGGGAGGTGGGGCTTTCGGGTTGAAGTCTCCCACCCAAAATGGTAAAATATAGCCATGTTTTATAGGAAAAAATATTAAAAACTATCTCTTAAAGTATTATTGTTACTGTAATTACATTTAATAGGACTTCAAGAATCACTTAACAACATATCATATAGGTAGGTAGTTTATTTCTTTCTTTTTTTAATTAATTATCATTATATATATGAAAAAAAAAGTACTGGGTCTGCCAGTGCCCGTAAGTAGTAGGCAATTTTTATAGCAGACCTTAAAAGCTACAAAGATGTTCGTATAAACAAAAATCTAATTTTCAGTAGAAAAGTAGGAAATCAAAGATTTGTGTTTTTGCCAGTAAGAAATGTTTTTGTTGAATAGGATGCGATAACTAAAGAAATACTAAATTTAAGTAATTAACAATAGTTTCACTGTAAACTAGACAAATTTACTTTAAATTAATTGAGAATTTGTCTTTGTTAAAACCATTTAAAGAGGACACTTTTTATTTATAAAAAAAATTAAAAATAATGATTTTTCATGTAAAGTAGTTATGAAACTGTTCTTGATCTATATTATTGGAATTAATCATACTATAATTGTATAGTAGCATGATTTTAGTTATATAATTAATTATTATACTACAACTATTAGTATAATTCACCGAATTTTCGTTATTGAAAAAAAATATGCATAAGTTCTAATGTGATTTTTAAAAATAAGGGTATAAAAGATGAAGTTGTCGCTTGTATTATACATTTTACAAAAAACAAAAGATGAAACACACATTTATATCGTTCATTTATTGCAAAAAGTCATTAAATAACATTTTATAAAATCAAATCGTCATCATGATTAATTTTTCGCCTACGATATCAGAACACTATCCACTTAACTTATTTTAACTAATAATAAATTATGATGAAGTAACGATGAATTGACTTTTTGTTCACTTATATTTTTCGATACGAAATATTTTAATTAAAATAACAAACAATCAGCAGATGACCTGGCATAATTATCAGATGAGGAAATAAATAAAACAAAATAACAGAAAAGAAGCAAGTCACCTATCTTAATTTAAAAAAGACTTTGTATCATTTAGATGTACTTATCTTGATTTTTTTGTCGTTAATAAGGTCAAAATTAATGAAAAGTACTTACGTCTTAAAGTACTTATTTAAGTACTCCAGCAAAGATGTGCGATTTTTTGCAATAAACGGACGATAAATACTTATATATGTTTAAATAAATTTCTAAAAATACAGAAGAGCCAAAGAAAAGTAAAAAATAAATGAGGAATTACAGAGTGTGGTGAATTCTTACATAGCTTTCTACTTGAAACTATAAAATCGATATATGCATATAAAAATAAATCTTCATAAAATTAGGACGGTCCTTAAAATGCCATAGGGCAGTGTAAGGAAAAAGATATATATGTATATTGCATGCACCTTTAGTGTAATAGTCGAAAAATAAAATGGAGTTTAAGAAAAAAAAATAGTGATGTAGAGATGGTTTGACCGTTGATATAATATGAGAAGGAGTTGATCGGGGGGGGGGAGGGGGTGGTCAAATTAATACTAAATTAAACAAGTAGAATTATTTAATTTCTGCCGACGTTTCGACCCACTTTGTAGGTCTTCATCAGGGCTACAAAAGATACAAAACATGGTCAAAATAAAATAAATGAATCTAAATCTACTTATATTCATTTATTATATTTTCACTATGTTTGTATCTTTTGTAGCCCTGATGAAGACCTACAAAGTGGATCGAAACGTCGGCAAAAATTAAATAATTCTACTTGTTTAATGTAGTATTAATTTGACCGCACCTCCTGATCAACTCCTTCTCAAAAAAAAAAAAAAAAAATAGGATGGTAAGGTCTTGTGCAAGGACTTCTAAACAAGTAGACTTGTCCTAACCTTTATACAACCTGGATGATAAATAAGCAAGGCGAAGTAATAGATCCTCAATCCAGGTCTGAGGGGAGGGTCTGTCACACAAATCAACCTCCAATTGGAGATGGACTAGTCCATTTGAGGATAATGGCCAACTGCACTTGTCCGATTAGATCAATAAAATGTCCCGAGAGCAGGTGTCGTAAATGTAAAAGGCCAACATGTTTCCTCTGTTTTTTAATTACGATTTACAAGTAAGAATAACTAACTGAACACCTTTCATATTTACAATCAGTACTTAGCATCAGTCGGTATAAGAATAAGTCTTTATTAAAATCCTTTTGTAAAGAAAGCACTGATGCAGATATCTGACGCTTGAAGTCAGCCAATTATATCTCGACATTTTTATAAAACATTTTTCAAAGAAACTTCCTCATACTTTGGCAGTTGCAGGAAAATAATATTTTACTTTCTATCTCAATAACAATATAAGTTTAGCTGAGTTCTGTAATGTTTAATGTAGCGTCTTCATTTTTTTAAATTGAAATAATCATTATTTTGCATTATTACTAGAATAATGAACTGTATTTCTATCTCTGTAGAAAGACAATTTCTCATTCCAACCATCTTTAAACATATTGTTAAGTATAATAATGTGTTTTATAATATAAAAATAGCCTTTAAAAGTAGCACTAAAATAGAAATAGGGGTGAAAGGTAGGGAGGGTATTTTGCAGGGTTACACCAGGGGCAGCCGGGCCAAGGTCACAGCTCCCACCTGTAACGGCTCCCTCGGTAACACAACCTTCTACAATATCCCTTTCCATTCTCTCTATTTATATATAAATATAAATATGTGTATATATATATATATATATATATATATATATATATATATATATATATACACATATATGGAGCGGGTCGACTCAGTGGTAGGGCACTGATCTTCCAATGCTCTACGGTCCCAGATTCGAACCCCGGCTAATGACAGAAAAAATATTTATTCTGTTGCATTGGCCATGGAGTGACCTGGGGTCAGGAGACCCTCCTGAGACGCACCCAGTCTTCATAAAGTGGAGATCCTTAATTAAATAATTAAATAAGGAGGAAAACTTGGCGATTGAGCGTGATCTCAGTCAAATCCCTTTCTTGCATAACCGTTGACTAAGAAACCCACAATAGTACTGAACCCAAGACCCTTCATGGGTTGTAGTGGTACAAGTATTATATATATTTATTTATATTATATAAAAGCAGACACCATAGCCAATAAAAAAAAAGTTTGTTTTCAAAAAAAAGGAAAATGTAAAATTTATATGAAATAAAGTTTTATTTCTATCTATCTATCTATATTGACATTTCAACCGTCAACGCTATCTACTTCCCATTCAGGATTCATAAGGTGTTTCTACATGGAAATTAATTTCTTATCTCGATTTTCATAAAAATAAATTAGGTTTCATTTTGGAAATAAACGACTGTTATCCAGAGTCCACATATGGAGGAAGTATTACAGGAGATTCATAGGAGAGTGCATAATGTTACATAGAGTATGTTCCTAAACTTAGCGCTGAGATCTTTGATGAAATCGTTTTGCTAAGTAAAGAAAAGAATGCTATGTCATCGATGAGCTCAGCGCTAAGTTTAGAAACATGCTCTTACATGCATCATGCCTTATTATGAGGCAACATTCGTAATCATGCTGTAAATACTAAGAAAATATTTACATTTTTTTAACATTCTTGTATTGTTGAAATTATTAAAATATTTTATATAATTGATATTTATTTTTGTCATATTTATGTATTTATTACATAAATAAATTTGTGTATTTGTTTTGTTTAACGGGTTTGTTATTTTGAATTTATTTATATATTTAATTGTTTTCATTTATTTTAACTAATTTACTATTATCATTGTTAATGTTAAATAATAAATTAATTTAATGGTTTAGTCCAGATGAAAAACATGTATATATTATTGTCGTTAAGATTAATTCTTAATTTTGGTTAAGATGGCGATAGGATTTTATTTAACATAATCCGCCATGCTATCTCCTTCCAGACATACTTTGTCGTCTTTGACTGATATATATAAATAATTCCATTTAAAAAAAATAAATATTGGTCAGTTTTGGTTCCGATTGCTAATTTTAATAATACTTATATTTATTTTACATTTATATTTTAATAATAATATATATAATACTTCAATATCAACTTTTTCTTAGCTAAAGTGTAGCAATCCTCAACAGATACGTCGAAAATAGGTGGCTTTTGAAATAATGTTTTGTATGCTATATCATTTCAGTTTTGTGCCAGTCAGCTAAGTGTGGTATTTATCTCTGTAAACTGGATTATTTAGAATAAATCATCACCTTTTTTGAAGTAATATTAAATTCTCTTGCTGATTACGTAATTGGGTGTTTTAGGATTTGTTTTAGTCAATTAATTTTAAGTAAGTTTCCTTTTTATTTATTTGTTACTTTTAGTAAATTCAAAGATGAAAACGGAAAAGGAAACAAAAATAAATGGTATAATTTATTTATTTAATACAATAACAAATTAATGTAAGTATACTAAAAATGGAAATAATGACTATTTATAGTATTTCATTCTATTTTCGTTTTTCGTAAACACTCCAGCAGCCCAAGACACAATTAATTTTCCATTATTAAGAATAAGTGAAACAAAATTGTAATGAACAACAGCTATTAAAATTTAACAATTAAGAATAATTTAAATATCTCTACAAGAACTCTTAATATTTTGCTGACTTTCTCAGTATTGTATCCGCTCAATTTATTTGAGTAATATTCAACACAAAAATACTTCCGATGAAATTAAAGAGTATTTTTTACTATTCATAATACACCATCAAATTACTGTAGCAATATAAAAAAAGTTCTACAAAAGACATTCATAGCCTGTAAAGCTTTTATTACCTTCTAATAGAGGGGGACAATTTATTCTCAATCCTTTAAATATGTCTTTAGTTTTACAATGCAATCGCTTACTTATTCCTAATTCGCGTTTCTCGCATTTCCTCAGTAATTCGTAATATATTACGAAACATTTCGTCCAATTAAAATAGGTAAATTCTGTTATATTTGTGAGAAAGTTACTCCAAAACCTTACCAAAAACGTTTATCTCACCTCGTAAAAAGATGTATCTTTTATACATTTCATAACATAAATATATATAACATTAATGAAAAATAATATTTAATATATTAATAATGAATATATATAAATATAATTTGATGCTCCAGAACTTTGATTATATAGGTTTTTCCTCTTATGGAGTTCATTTCCAGGTTACAGAGCCATTTAGAGTAATTCGTGTAAGTTTTTGACAAATTTGATAAAAATCAGCATTGGTTGACCGTGGTTTTATTACCTTATCAGGTAACCAAATTATAAAGTTTATGTACTCATTGGACGCAAAACTTAACGTTTTTTAATTTATTAAAAAGTACATTTTTCTCTTGGGTGCATCATTTAGGAGTTATAAGTGAAAAAACAGAAAAATTCTGACTTTGGTGGCTCTAAAAAGTTTTCTCTTGGTGGCCCTCGTTAGAAATTTTGTATTTTACATGTCTGAATCCATATATATAAGTTAAAAAATAAAAACGTTTCCCACATTTTTTCGCAATGGATTTCCCGTTTCGATCCACAAATTACTGACCTAATATTCTTTAAATCAGCCACAATTTTTAGAGTAGCGGCTCTGGAACGGCAGGCAAGGTTTTTTTTACTCAGAATCACACACACTTTTGTAATTTACAATCAAACCTTCGCCTGCGATCAGGTCGATTTTTGGGCCCTGGCTCCAGGGCTATAGGGTTTGTAATGGGCCTGTACCCTGGGCCACTACAAATCCTAAACGAGGTCTGACAGAATTATATCTGTACAAGGTTTGTAAATACGTAAACGGGTGATTAAAAAGTACTCATAAATCTGCCACAAGCAGCTCGAATAGTTTTCAAATATTTCCTCTGTAATTCGATTAGTCGACTCTATGGTATATCATCTCACTCTTCCCAACATCCAGAAAGAGACGATCTCGATTCGAATTAGGAATTTAAGTGTCTTCAGGAAGATTATCCTTATATTTTAAAGATAATTGTCGACCGATAATTATGAAAGCAGAAAGGATGAATTTTCGTTGGATGGGCTAATTTGACGACTGATCCCAGATGCCAACTTCAGACTATTAAAAATCACGTTGAAAACTAGCTGAAATGAATTTTAAGCTATTGCCTTGGAAACAATAAACCGACAACTTCTCTCGGTCTACCGAATTATGACAAGTCGCTATGACTATTTTCCTTCATTCTTATTCTAATGTCTTCCTTCTTCTTAGGGAACTTGTGACAAGCATCTGACGAGTATAACAAACTGTTTCACTGAAATATTTGTTTAATTAAATACTATCCGACAATTTTTGGAGTGTAATACGAGAATCCCCAGGTTTGTCTTGTAAAATAAAGATCACAAGTGACTGTTTAGAAAATTCTTTACACGTTTCCGTATGTCCAATCGAAGAAATTGTTTAGTGATGGATTTTATTAATTATTATTGTTACATTGCCCTACGAACCACACCATGAGTCTTGGTCTGCTCCAGCATTGACAGCAGTCTGTTTTGTGCAGCTGCCTTCCAGTTTCGAATGCCAAGTATCGATAACTCATCAGTAGCAACACAGTCTTCCCATCGGAACCTAGGGCACCAACCTCCCGTGCTCCAAATACCTTCTCCGATAGGACTTTAGATGGGATTTCCTCTGAATTCATCCTAGCGACGTGGCCTGCCCATCACAATTGCAAGAATTTAATCACATGGACCACGTCTAAGTCGCTATATAGACTTCTCAGCTCCATGTTCGTTCTTCTTCTCCAATCTCCATTAACACATGTAGCCCCATAAATTCTCCTCAGGATCTTTCGTACAAACCTGGACAGTCCTTGTAAGTGTCCAAGTTTCGGCGCCATATGTTAAGAATACCACAATATTTTTACATCCCTTATCAATGGAGCCTGAAATCGAAGTTCTGAAGCTATTCCTGGATTCAGTATGCTGAAATACATAAGAAAGGGCAAATAGTATTCCAAGGAGAAAGAAAAACTTTTGAAATTTTCAACATTAGAATTTCTCTCAAAATCTTATAAATATTACCATAATTTTATGATTTATGGTACCATCTATATCTGCATTTCATTTTAATAAATTATAGAGGTTTTTGTGGAGTATTCACCTAGCAACAAGCATATGTATTTGAATATTTCCTTGACTAGAAAGATTGATAGGAAGTTGGATAATCAGAGGCAGCTGCACAGCTAAAAATTATTTTTAAAAAATTGTATACTTTTAAATGCCACTATGAATTATTCAATGAAAGTATGGACGACCATTTGCACTAAATGAGTGGAATTAAATTTAGAAAATTGTCCTTCATATTTCGAGCTGGATTTCAACGAAAATAATTCGTTTCAAATGTTTTTCTGTTTACTTCATTAATGCCAACTGTAGATGTTTAAATAAATAGTAGGGAACATGGATAACTTCATTTTATTTCACGAAAGGGCCTTTTAAAACCACATGAATATCATTACTTTTCCTTTCTCATTTTCGCTGTTCTCTTCTCCCAGTATCTTCTCATAATTTCTGCGAGCCTTCCTCTCTTTCACCCACGCAGTACTCTTCCGTTTTTCTTTATTTTTCACAAGAACCTTGATTTCTTTTAATTTTTTTTCCCGTATTGCTCCAAATCCAGGCAGTCTTTGTCTATTATTTTCATTTTTTCTATTTCATCTCTCATTTGTTTAACATATCCTCTTACGTCTTGTATTCACGAATTCGGCCAAAGACTTTCCTGTTTAGTCTCCCTTTGGTACATTCTCATCATGTGCCCGTTTAATCTCAGTCTTATGATTCTTACTTCGGATTATGGATATCTTTATTTTGAAAAGATACGATGCGAAGAGTACTTAAATAATAATTGCTTCTAAAAAACATAGCACATTTGAAAATACTTATTGTTCTAATAGAAAGTAGTCTATTATATACCTTTAGGCGATATTGATATAATTTAAATATAATGAGAGGCAATGAGCAAGAGGGGCAAGGTTGGGCAATTGGCGACGACGCCGCAATGATCCAGTGCTAACGGAGATGGTTCATTTAATTCATGAGGTGCGTCCGTATTCGAACCTTCCGACCAATCTGCATCGGGGCTGTGTCATAGCAACAGCCCCCCCTCTGGGATAGTTGTCGTCAGGTCTCAATTTGGAGAGACATTAAAACAAAATGAGCCAAAACTGTTGGGTATGCTATAGTACATTCAGACTGACTTCTGGACTAAACGTAATTAATTAATCAGCATTTTATCCTACTTAATTATCCGACAAAGAAATATAGTTACCTGCTGCAAATAACAGGAAATAAATAGCCTTAGATAGGCAGAGATGAAGTAGGCTTGAAAAGGTGGCAAAAGATCAACAAGGTCTGTAATACCGATAGTGTTGCCCAAAAACAGTCTTGGTTTTTTTTTCGTTTTTGCAAAACAGAGACTGCCTAATTGTACCGACACTGACCCTACAAGATTTGGACAAAAACTAGACTGACGTGCGTGACTCTTACGCAGTTAAGTCGAACTGAGATTTGGACGTTATCGAATATTTGGTTCCAATAACTATATTGATAGAGGCTCACTAGTATCGATATCAAAATCACGATTCCTTCCATCTAACAACAAAGTTGGTCGTTATAACGCTAAAAGCTATTGTATTGATCAATATATTTTGAGTTATATTATATTTCTTAAACGTTTTATCCTTTAATTAAATCTATATAGCTGCTTTTCTTGTTGAATCTTCTATTTGAGTTCTCAAAATAGTAAACAGAACAATTTAAAAATATTTTCGAGTTAATTTGGTTAAATTTTGCGATTACTATGACAATATAAGCCCAAAATGTAACCACTCTGTTGCATTGTTAATAAGATCTGAAATATCGTGTTTAATAATAAAAATAAATAGCAATAGGCTAATGGACAACTGGTAGACTTTCCAGACTCTTCTACAAGACCGAAACCAATACCAAGACTAAGCGCTCAATACCAAGACAAAGAGCAACTACCAAGACTAGGTGTTTTGAAGCAAGAACAAGACTGGATAAGTTTCATCTTGGTTTTTTCATTTGGGCAAGACTAGTCAACCTGAACTATTAGTTTCTAATTTATTAAGATCCATAAAGTTCACAACACATTAAGAGAGAGATTATGAAGATAATTTGAAACTAAATTAAAATATATATACATATATTATTAAAATAAAGTGATATTTGAAAATTAAATCAAAGGGAAAAAAAAATCATGACACCTAGTGCAATGCACACACAAATTTTGGCTTCCACGATACACTCTAACCACAACACCTAAGTATGTCAATTCACAGATACTTGTTGTTTTTTTAACTAATACAGTTTTAAATTTCAATATATAAATACGTAATTGCAGAGGAAACTTTATAATTACCCACAGGAAGAAATAACTCTAAATATCACTCATCAGTTGAGTATTTATACGCTGAAGTACTGTTAGTTTTCTTTAGTTTATAACATACCTTGTTCGTAAAAACCTTTGTTAGTATAAGCCATTAAACTTAATACGCTTTCTATATTCAGTTTTATTTTTGGCGATTGGTCCACATTTTGTTTTCCAAAAATATTTCTGATGTTATTTACTAAAAAGATGTACACTTCGTCATTAACTTGTTATTCTTTTGAAACAGTGAAATCCAAATTTAACAAGGATTAAACTTAGATTAATAATAGTCTGTTTACCTTATTTTTTTTATTTTTTTTTTTTTTGGTCCTCCCTTCCTCGCCTTTAAGGGTTTTCCCGGGCCAGGCGAGAGCAGGGATTTAATAGACTCCCCCGGCACCAGGACGCAAACTCGTGACTATTTTAAATCCATTGTATCATAGATCAGGTTGCCGGGCAACGGCAGTGCTGTGCACACATGTTAGCTCAATCGGCCATCCCCAATGATAAAGATATTTGTATAACGACGAAAAAACGTCTCGAAGAAAACTAGGAATAATATATGATGTCAGCGAGGTAGCCTGATGTCAACTGCATTATTCAAATATTCGTCCCATAACCCTCATAGCCGTAGGGTTGTTTGTGATAACCTGTTGATGAAGCCCTTCGGAGTTCCTACTTTTGTAACAAGGGTTAGTAAACTGCATTGTTTCTATAAGTCCGGTAAAATGGACTTAATTAGTTGATGCCAACATTGCAAAATTAACATCGATTCTTGTGCTTCTATGCCCACAAGAAGAAGGGAATACGCTGTTCGACCATAGTCCTTTGGGTGAATGAAAAGCTTTCTATAAAACACCTTTTTCTATCTTCCTGGGTAGTTAAGTCTAGGGGAAACTAAGAGGATACTAGACCCGAGCGGCAGATTTCATTTTTAGAGAAAATAAAAAATATTTGTTTCTGCTTTTAGATTGTTTTGCCATTACTTCAATCGACGAAATGAGTTAAGGTCATGAGCTGATGATCGATTCTTTCGAAATATATTTTAAAATCCCAGCTTTCAGCACCCTTAAGGAAATTTTGAAATGTGTTCATTCACGTGGGTACTTGGTTCAACAATTCTCGGTTCTGTTAAATCAGTAAAGATTTCTAATTTCAAAAATATTTGTGAAACAGTCTTTCATTTTTATTTTTTTTAATTTTTTTTTTTGTAAAAAAATCCGTAGAGACCAGTTTTCGACACCATTTTTTCAATTTTCGTCACCCTGGAGTACCAGTTTTCGGTATCTTTTACTCAATTTTCAAAAACCTAAAGAATTAAATATGGCAGCCTTCAGAATGAAATAACTACAATAATATTGCACAGCAATGCGTGTTTCTTGCCAAAAACGTAAGACACGTCCTACATATCAAAAAAACGTAACACCGGTCGGTCTTCAGCGATTTTTTCGATCTATAAAACTAAATAAATAGTGTGGGAGGTGCTAGAATATTCAAGCGCAGGGAGGATTCCCGCTTCAAATGAGCGCCTTTGGTCAGATCTAGACCATTCCCAACGCTTAATACTCTTCAATAGCTGCAGTGGGGTGCCAAAAACTGGGGGTTTTACCTATCACCTTCAATAATGTGTTTCAATAAAATTGTTGACTTTTTTTATTGAGAAGGAGAGGAATTGAATGGAGTGGCGGAAAATTTAGCTTGCACTCTAGAAAAAATTCTACACGATAACATAAGTGTATCTTACATATTATATATCATAGAACATAATGTTCTCAGCAACAAACGCATTTAACTTTTTTTAGTGCCAAAACATTATTCTATTAACACTTATCTAATATTACAGAAGAGTTTTGAACAAGAGAGTCAGATATTAAATAACAATGATAAAGAAAGTGGCCTAGTCTTCCTTAAACATAGGAATCTGTCTTTCAATTTACTTTTTTCTGATTTCATTTTGACATTTATACAATAGTTATATAATCATTATTTAATTTTTCAACATTTATAACAGTGAAAATTCCAACACTGGATTCGGAATTGTGAATATTTCTTACTCTGGATTACACATTAAATAAACTACAATATGAAAGAATCAGGTTGAAAGCACTAAAAACGATTGAGAGGTTCACACTCGCTCCGAAATTTCAAGATAAACAGGGCACGTTCCTAAACTCAGCGCTGAGGTTATTGTTTAGCATCAGAAATCCATCAAGTACCGAACATTAATAATAACGACCAGAAATCCACTAAGAACGCCTAAACTCGTCAATTTAACTGTGGACAAGTTACTAAAGAGAGCGCTGAGATCATTGCTGAGCATCGGAAATTCATCAATTTCTGGGTTTAAGGAGCATGTCCACACACAGAATTCTCTGTTTTAATCTGATGATGAATAATAACGCTCATATACCGCATCGTTTCGCCCAATTTATAGACGGATCCAATGCCATAAACTGTCATAAACTCAGCGCCAGGGGTGCCCATCAGTTAAATCATCAATTAAATACTGCATCATAACTATCACGAAATCATTTAGAGACAGATCTGCTGTCATCCCAGTATTGTGTTATTTTCTTTAGGAAAAAGAAAAGACTAAACCGAAAAAGTGAATACATAAGGTAAGGATGCAAAAATCATCTATTACTTCTTCGCTATATAGTAACCATTGAAGATTAAAGATCTTGTGGACGGTCATATAAGGCTAGGTGAAAATCAACTGAGATAAATTCTGAACAATCGGTGGATCAAACTTTCAAAAGTTTTAGCAAACGAAAAGTTTCATGTGAAACTATATACAGTATGTATATGATATCAAATATGAATTCTTTTGTAAGGACCAAATTCCGGTAACATCAACTGAGATTTCTGAAGCATGAAAAAAGAAGACTACTGAATCGTTAAAAAAAAGCCTACCGTGTGTGCTTAAAACCACACGATAGAAGTGACGACATCGACAAGGCGGCTTTAAAAATCACTAGATAATACATAAGTTTTTAGGTATGTATAGGTCCATACTTCAAACAAAAATATGAATAAATTTTATCAAGATATGAAATTTTTCAATGAACTTAAAATCATATTCATTTGAGGAAAAGAAAAATATTCATTTCTATGTTTCTATATTTACTCATCAAATCAAGACGTTCATCACAGTTTGATTATTTGATAGAATCAATCATTAAGTTTTGATTTTCCAAACTTCGATTAATTTAGTTAATTATATGATTTCAAGGAACAGCCTACACTTCAGAAATTTTTTATTTTTATTTTTGTAAAAATAATTCTTGTGTTCGTATATGATTGGGAATTTTTCTTTTCTTTTTTTTTTTTGTTAAGGAAACAAACGAAAAAAAAAACAATATATTTCTATATAGATAAACTAAATATATATCTTCTAAATAACAAATGTGAATCATTACTTTTTTATTCCTATATTGATCATAAAATTAATTTAATAATTTTCGATTTGTGTCTTGTTTATTTATTTAGTTTTATTATATATTTTTTAAGTAGCAAATATATTGTTACACAATTGCTAATCTGTTTCATCAGTATATATTTTATAACTACGTATGTACGTATATTAATTCTTAATTTTTAGTTATTCATTTATTATAATATATGTTATGGGCAGAATTGATATTAATATTTATTTGTTTGTAGATCATTGTTGTTCTTAAGGGATTTTTTTTTCCAAGAAAAAAGGTTATTTTTTTTTTATTTCATCATATTCTAAATTCGTTACTTGTAGACAATGCCTACATGAAATTGGAATATTCAAACATTTTAAGTAGAATTCTATTGAAGATTCAAACTTTTTTACAAAATTTTAAATTAAAAAAAATAATAATTAAAATAGGTATGACTGTATTTTTGTTTTTAATTTACTTATATTTAGGCTATTTTATTTTTTTATTGTACATAGTTTTTATTTATTATTATTATACTTTTGTTTTTTTTTTTTTGGATATACGGTGTGAATGTGTTCATTTATCAATATAATGATTGTCCCCGTGACAGAATATTATATGTCTAAATAAACAAATTAAATTAAAATGATTAATAATTAAAAATCAGTAGGTAGTTGTGAGATAACGTACGTTATGCATGTTTGATAATTTTATTATCATATTTTAGACCATTTTGTCTTGATTTAAGAAACTGGTTTCATATGGATTGAATTTGTACATACATGAACTATGAAATTTTCAATTAATAAAAGTTAATGTAAATGGTCATATTTTTTTTTTTTTTTAATAACAAATTTCTTGGTTCTAACAGAGTTATATATTATTCATTCAGCTTTTTTTTTAATAACAAATTTCCTGGTTCTAACAGAATTATATATTATCATTCAGTATTTTGTTGTCGTTTTTTTCTCGGTTTCGAGAAACTATAGAGAGGCCGGCATATTTAAGTAAAATAGAAAGATAGTGACAAGGAGAGGAGAGTATAGTAATGGAGCGTTGATAAGGGATTGATAAGAGAGAGACTAGACCTGATCCGGAGCCCTTGGCCTTGGACTTCCTGGGGTAGATGACGGCGATGTGACTCTGCCCACAACCCATCACTGAGAGGAGCCGCCGGGCCCCGCCATGAGGACAGCAGAGGAGGCACTCGATGCAGGGGCACTGTACGCAGAGGCACTATACCAAGCACTCTATCACCGTCGGCTGCCGGCGCGGCACTGGCCCGCTCGCTACCCCCACTCCTAACGTCAATACCTCCACCCCCTCCCCTCCGTTCCTCCACCTGTCCGCTCCGGTTTCCTCTTCTTAATAAGTCACTCTGCCCAATTTATAGATTCCAATTGTTATACCCAAACTGAGAAATTATTGTTTAAAACTAGTATGCATATTTAAGATGTAAATAATTCCCATAGGACGGTCAGTGAACAAATAACTAAATAGTAAAGAAATAAGTTAATGAAATGTATTAAGGGATGAAGGAATTAATTTTCTTCTTCTCGATTGAATTACTATATTTTATCACCACTACATATAGAGTGTCCCGTAAATAGAAAGAAATATTTATAGCAGTGATAGCAGAATTCGAGAGCTATAAAAAAGTAGTGTATGTCATTCTGAAGAAAGAGAATCTTGTCTGCCCTTTCAGAGCCGCTGCTTTCAAAAATGGCGGCTGATTTAAAGAATATTAGGCTAGTAATTTGAGGATCAAAACGGTAAATCCATTGCGAAAAAATTGGGAAAAGTTTTCATTTTTTTAACTTGTATATATGGGTTCAGACATGTAAAAAACAAAATTTCTGACGCCGGACACCAAGGGAAAACTTTTTCCAGCCAAAAAGTCAGAATTTTTCGATAGTTTTTTGGTTTTTTCACCTATAACTCCTAAATGATGCATCAAAGAGAAAAATTTATTCTTTAATAAATTAAAGAAAGTTAAATTGTGCGTCGAAAGAGTACATAAACTTTATAATTTGGTTAAATCGTAAGGTATAAAACCACGGTCAACCAACGTTGAAAAATTTGATACTCCACAACTTTGATTCTAAGAGTTTTTCCTCATTTTTCGCAATGGATTTCCCGTTTCGATCCTCAAATTACTGGCCTAATATTCTTTAAATCAGCCGCCATTTTTGAAAGCAGCGGGTCTGGAACGTCAGACAGGGTTCTTTTTACTCACAATAACATACTCTATTGTATTTTACAATCACATCTTGGCCTGCAATCTGGTCGATTTTTTGGCTCTGGCTCCAGGGCTATAAAGCCTTCGTGAGGAATCTGGGAGTGCCTAACTTGACCATTTTTCTGCTGAGCTCAGGAAAGTTCTCGATTATGTGTTTTACTACAAGGGCTGTTTGACAATCCTGACAATTATTAATAAGGTGGTTATTTAGTCATCAGGTAGCCGTGGGTGAGGCGGCTGTGTCCGATACGCAAGCGAGTGATTACCACTTCATCTTTCCATAAGCCCTGGATCACATCAAACCGCCCAAATCGTAGAGAGGAAGCCGCCGTGACCAGGTTAAGAATAGGATACACGAACCTAACCCATGTACATTTCATCACTAAGCAGCCACCACCATATTGTCAGCATTGCATTAGCCTTCTCACAGTCAACCATATTTTCCAGGAATGCACTTATTATACTTCAAGCCTGAATCGATTATATCTAAAACCGGATATATCAGCAGTATTAAGCAACAAAAATCAAACATAGGAACCTTGATAAAATTTCTTAAAATTCATTGACTATTAAATAAAATATAAAAATAGATATAATTTGTATTTTATGGTTCTTTTTTTTAATATTTATTTTTATATATTTCATTTTTTATATGTTTTTAAATATCTTTTTCATATACCACTATATCTATCTATTATTAATTTTTGATTGATCATTTTTTTTTTCTATTTCTCCTCTAAAGAGTTAACAAACATAACTGACTCACAGGCGTTGATGACCTTAGGGTTTTACGCCTTAAAGCCTAAATAAACAAACAAACATACTTCATCTTTCCTTGACTGTGTCACACTGACTGTCTGTCCACTTCTTTACTGATGGTTTGACCAATCTAAGTTTATTTGACGTTTGTTGGTGTCCCAGAGATTTAGCCACTTACCCCATATATCTTCTCCTATTGGCTGAAAAATTTCAGAAAGCAACTTTCAACTCTATCTAACAATTGGGCTTCAGTTTCAGCTCTATCAGCCTATATCGTTACCCTTATGCCAATATAATGCTTTGAACTATCATTTGATTTAGTTCTTAGTTGGCCCGGATTTACTCAATAGTAAAATATAAATGAACCCTTTTAGAAAAATCCAAAAAAAAAAAAATGTAAATTCGTCTTAACAGTAAAATCTGTTTTTCTGATGAATAAAAAAAAATTAATTTTACATAAAAGGTTAGCTGGTATCTGACTGTTTTTGGAACAGGAATTGGAATAGAAGGGTTTTGAATGTAGATAGGGATAAAGAATGTCGGATTTGATAGGAAGGGAATTCCAAAAATTAACAGAGCGAGCAATAAACGAGTTTTGGAACGAGGCAGATCTGTGAGAAGGAATGTAAAGGTCGGAAGGTCGAGATCTTGTGGAGAGGGAGTGGATTGAGGACTTGAATTGGAGAAGGTTGTAGGCATAGGAAGGACGATGATTGTTGATGATATGATAGAGGAATGTACCTAGGAAATATTGTCTTCGAATGGAGGGGAAGAGCCACTCTAACTCAGTGTAGTGGTGAGAGACATGGTAGTATCTCGGGGCACCAATTACAAATCTCACGCAACTGTTCATTAATCTTTTCAGTCTGTCAGCGGAGCTCCACCGAGAGTCCATCATACACCACACAGCTGTAGTCAGAGTGGGGGAAGATGAGAAAGGAAACGAGGAGTCTACGAGTATGTTGAGGTAGGAGATGGCGGAAGCAATGGAATAGTTTGAGGGTAGAAATTGTCGTCGGGAGATGTGAGAAATATGGTGATTCCAGGAAAGGTTTGATCAATAAATAGTCCTAAATTTTTTACGGAGGAGTAGAAGGAGATTGGCTGGTCACCAAGGATCTAAGGAGGGGCTTGGAACCAATGACGATGGCCTGAGTTTTTGATGCATTTAACCTTAATCCGTTTAAGTTTGCCCAGGCACAGATTCGATCTAGGTCTGCTTGGATCTTAGTAAATGCCACCAATAGCTCAGGGAGAGAAAAGGATAGGTATATTTGAGAATCGTCTGCATAAAGGTGGTGGAAACAATGGATAATTGAGTCATGGAGGTCATTAATATAGGAACTAAAAAGTAGAGGAGATATGCTAGATCCTTGGGCACCTCCAGAGGATAAAGGCAGGTAGGCAGATAGTGGTTGATTAGGAATGGAGACTGCTTGGGTGCGTTGTGAGAGAAAAGATTGGAACCAAGAGATGGAGCTATTGGAGAAGGAAAGTGATTTTAGTTTGATAAAAGGATGGGATGGTTAATGAAGTCGAAGGCTTTTGAGAAGTCAAGAAGTATAAGGACAGTTAATTGTTTATTATCTATTGCAGTCTGAACATCATTGGTAATTTTGATTAAGGCGGATTGTGTGGAGTAGCCGGGACGGAAACCAGATTGGAGAGGATCAAGTTGGTTGGACTTTTCGAGGAAATTGGAAACTTGGGATTGCACCAATCTTTCTAGGGGTTTTGAGAGATTGGAAAGAATTGAGATTGGGCGAAAGTCTTCGGGAGAGGATGGATTAGGCTTTTTATTTAAAGGGAGTACAATGGCTTTTTTCCAAGAGGAAGGGAATATTGAGTTCTGTAGGGAGAAATTGTAGATGAAAAGGAGAACTGGGAGGATTTCGGGGAGACATAATTTTATCAATTTGACAGGAATGCCATCTGGTCCTATGGAATTGGTGTGGGATTTCATTACTGCGGTTAGTAAGTCAGTCGGGAAAATGTCGGAGAAATAAAAGTCATCATTATCAAATGATGACTCAGGAGCAAAGTTGGAAGAGGAGGGAAGAGAAGAGGTAGAGGAGGCAGAAATAAAATGTGAATTTAAATCGTCAGGTGAAACGGAAGAAACCAGTGAGGAAGAGGATCTGGAAGGTTCACAGAGGGAAAGTTTGAGAAGGATTAGCCATTTAGATTTGGGATCTGGGGCAGATGAAAGGGCTTCATGGAAGTAGGAAGCTTTAGTTCGCCGAATTCTTGTTTGTGTCAAATTGCGGAGCACCCTAAACGCTTGATAGTCATCTGTAAGCCTGGTACGTCTAAAGCGTCTACGGGCAGCATCACGCCTCTTCTGCAGATCCTTAATTTCTTGACACATCCAAGGTGCAGGCCGGCGGCGAAAGGTTGAGGTTTTTATGGGAGCATGGGTGTTAAGGATATCGAGGAGATTGGAAGTCAGGATCTCAACCATGGAATCGATGGAGGAGCAGGAATATATTTCGTTCAAGTCTAAGGCTTCAAGGTCAGGTAGTATTTTTCACGGTGAGAGTGTCTATCTGACGGAAAGTGAAGGTTCTCGGATGAATCAGAGGGGTTTGGATATTATATGTTATTAGGATCATGTCGTGAGACGATAAAAAGGATACTGGCAGTTGAGAAGAGGAGAGGAGATTTAGTTCGGAGTCTATAATGAAGAAATCTAACCAAGTGTCGGCCTTGTGGGTGTGGTGAGTAGGATAAAAAGGAAAAATAAAGAGATGGAGGGAAAAAAATAGGTTTTCTAGATAGGTTTTGTCTTTGGAATTAGAAAGGAAATTGGTATTGAGGTCACCGGCGATGATTATTCTCGGATAGAGGGGAACAAAGTTGAGTAGGGTTGATTCTAGGGACGGATCGAATGAAACAAGGGGAGGATTATACTCTTTTAGAATAAAGTACTCGATCAGTATGTAAAATATTTAAAGTAACACAATTCTGAATCGTGATATAAATGGAAAAATCCTAACAACAAAGTCATGAATCTCCAACATACAAGTAAATAGTTAACTTCCCGACGTTTCGCCAATTCAGGCATCATCTCCCCAGAAAAACAAAGATCACATATATGCAGAAAGAAAAAACAGAAAGGATGGGAGGGGGAATCTGAATACATCGAGGAATTTTTTTTTTTTCTTACGCCTCTTGAATTCGCCATTTTTTTTTCTAGAATCTTTTTGTGGCTGCTATAGGCGAGAGCAGTGATCGTTTAGTTCTCTTCTTCGAGATATCCAGAGAGCACGTGGTTTACTAACTGGACGCGATCACAATTCACTCCTTCTTCATCAGGCAACTTCCTGGAGGATGGTTGGCAGTCTTTTGCAGCAATCTCCACCCATTTTTTTTTTTTTATGGGATAGTGGATTATCAGCCCTACACTTAACCCCAACTTGGAGGACCAGGAGCTATAGTGTAAGACACAGGAGTCGCTCATCTCCTTGTGAATCTCTGGGTGGGGGACGTTACCTATGCGGGAATCGTAGTAGTCTAAATCGTAATGTTCTAAGCAATCAAGTAGGGCCTTAAACTTATTCATTTTAATTCATTACTAATTTTTTTTTGTTATTTAATTGAGTTAATACACCAAAAACCACTAAACTGAATCCGATGAGAATATTTAGGATAATATTTGATAAAACATGTACTTGATTATATTGAAGTTTTTGAGCTGAGACATAATAGACTCCAAAAATTATAATGTATTTCTTTCTTTTTTTGATGAAAGCTCTTTGAATTCAAAGAGTCAGTCTTCATTAGTAGTGAATTGTTAGGAAATACGTTTATTGCAAGGATCGACGTTTTTATTTCATTGATATTTTACAAGTTTCAAATTATCCATTCGAGTTAATGGGTAAGTGTATAAAGGTATTTAATTTAATAGCTTTTGCCTCTTCCTCCGGCAGAACTTGAACGTTGAAGTAGGAGATAAAGTTTATAACAACAGTTACGCCTAAACAGCTTTTCCTTAACTTCCCAAGAAAATATTTTTCACAACTGATGTTATCTCATTTAATTTAATGATGCGACGCCGTAAATTTCCGTCTGATTTTGTCGTTCCTTCTCTTTATACTATTACTATTAAACTAAACTGTCTATACAGCGAAAATAAAATATTTATTATAGCAAATTTTAAAACTAAAAAAAAGAGAGCGGTTGCCAACATGTAATGGAAATTTATTTACTAATATAAAATTTAACGTGTTTTTTTCTTCAGACATGAAAAACTCATATTTAAGTTTCTGTAGACACTCCTAATATGAACGAAACACTTTCCTACTACAATGTATAGACTACAGATGAAATGCAGTTGATTTTACGCATTTTTTTTTTATTTGAAAGGTTCCTCATCAATGTAGTATGGTTTAAGGTACAATTTAATTTATATTAAATTAATCTTAACAATTTTTATTAACATGTTTTCAAAAATGAAAAATTTAAAGTAAATTTAGTTTCGACTGTCTCGTAGAGTGGTAGATGAACTAAATTTGTTATATAAATAGATGTAACGAATTTAGACTAAAAATTATCTCTTAAATGAAATGCGAATAGTCAATAAAATATTTTTTTTTTTAAACCCTCAGATCTGTCAGGAGCAGATCAAGATATTACTTTAAAAAAAAAAAGAACAACATAGCATTCAGGACCGATAAGAGGCTGCTGCCCCTATTTATAATTTTTTAAATTATAAATAATATTTCATATATTCCTCTGATGTTTTTGTTTCATACATTAGAAAATACTTCGACTTTAATGTTATGGGAAATTTTTTCCTGTGACCGTCTCTCAGCCGCCCTGGCTATATTAGACAATAATTACTAGCCACAATAAAGATAGGAATTCTGCTTTTTAAATGGAATCGAAATTGTTACCGATACAATTAGTAACTTTATTAACCTGTTTCGCCGGGCCATGAAGGCTTCTGTCCGGTTTCCATTCGATGAGAATGAGTTTCAAAATGAATCGTTTATTTTCAAAGTGATCCCTAATCGATATTTATGTAAATCGAGATACGTATTGATATCTGTGTATGAACAGCCAATGAATTGTATGACGCAGTTATTCTTTTTCAAAAGCGAACCTGAAAATTTTTTAAAAAAGGAGTGAAAATAAGTATATTCTAGAAACCGGCCTTTTTTTCCAATGTAGTGAAACTTGGATTTCTTAAGTATTCTTAAAATAATAATTTCATCAAAAGAATTTTTAACCATTATATTTAAATGAAAATTAAATAAATTATATAAATATGTTTATATAAATAACAATACAACAATAAACAAAACAATAAACATTATTATTAACAAATGGTAATTTTTTTATAACATTTACTCCCTATTGACCATTAGCCTCTTATCACACCCTACAAATCAATCACAATTTTTTGTCTCCAAACCCAACCCAAATCAATATTTATTTCCTTCAAAAAACGGACCTTAAATTTTAATTCTTTCCAAAAGGAACATTATTCAAGTTTTAATATTTTTGGTTTATTATTGTCAATAATGATCCATTGTAATCATCAAAAAAATTTAAAAAACTTAACCCTTCCTCAAAATTTGAGGTTTTACGTTTCTGGATACGTAGCTAGTCTTTTAGGCTACACGGTTTTTTTCTCGAATCTGGGGAGAGGGTGAGGAAATAATGCTGAGTTATAGCCCCTAAACGAATACACTGATTTCAATGAAACTTGTCTAATGTATTCTCCTTGATGCCCTTTAAATTTATTTATACAGCATACTTCGACGAAAAGAAGCTGGAAAAAAGTTACAAGGAGTTTGATTTGAGTAAAGTTTGATTTCCGAATAACTCATAAGTTATATTTTACGAAATTTCCTAAAACATAAAAAAAAAGTCATTGAAATCGAACAATTTAATGTAGAGATATGATGTTCTAAATATTTGTCATATGTTCTACATCAAAGCTTAGATCCTTTGTCTGGTTTTTCATTTTTTTGAAGTTTTATATCTACTGAATCAATATTTTTGTTTTTCCAAGCAAATTACTTTTTTTTTTTTTATTTGAAAATTAATACATTTTGCCGCATTGGAGGGAATTAATATTAGGGGTACATTAAACATTCACTCAATATATACATACAAATGATAACTAAATTGGGAAAAGGAAGAAAA
Source organism: Nezara viridula (assembly GCA_928085145.1). NCBI lineage: Eukaryota > Metazoa > Arthropoda > Insecta > Hemiptera > Pentatomidae > Nezara > Nezara viridula. The sequence continues at coordinate 67,874,795 of OV725081.1, read as the reverse complement.
GAAAAAAGGTCTAATTCTATATATTATTGAATCATTAATTAATTTCCAGATATACACTTTTTTTATATTGTTTTGGGTTTTAGAAATAATTATCTATTTGTTTATTTATTCTATTTACTTATTGGGAATATATATATATATATACATATACATATTTTATTTTTATTATTTTTTTTTCTTTCAATTCGTTGTATTATTGGATTATATTGGGAGGTTATAATAAACAATAGGAATTTACATATGTATACGTATTTATATCTTTATTTATTTATGCTTTGTTTATGCTTCCATTGCCATTCAATACTAACAACTACTAACACCAAATGGGCCAAACTCCATGGCTAAATGATGTACATAATAGTCAATAAACTATCTATCTATAACTAAAATAGAGATAAAAGAAAAAAAGTTGTAGAAAGTAAAATAAGAAAATTAACATACATAAGTAAAACAAAAAAAAAAAAAAATTAGAAAGAAACTAAAATAAATTGAAATATATAAAACACGTACACACTATATACTATATTTACAAGCAAATTACTAATGATGAAAAACAAATAATTATTTAGGTCTATTATTAAAAAAGGCCTAATAGGCCTAATCATGTTAGGAACATAATTGTTTGGATATAATAAACCATTTGGTAATAATTTGTAGCGTTTTTAATGAGTATTGAAATGTGCAGAGATTTCCAAATATATCACAACTGGAACAGAAAATATAGTTATTCACATTTCCTGAACAATTTCAATCATGATTATGGTTTGGAAATGAACGACTCAAATATTTTTATAACTAGGTACTTATTTCACTTTTTAACAAGCCTTGTTTTGTTTAGAATTCAATTATGGAGCATATAATATAAAACATTTCCAAAAATTAAAATTTTCTATTCTCTGTTTTTGGCAATGATAACTTCCAAATATACAATTGATTTATTTGTTGAATTTACATGTTGAGTTTACGTTTCAGGAAATTTATTCCCATCTTCAGAACTTACAATCCCATATTTTCTCAGCGATTCATGGCTAGAAAATTGGTAATTAAAAAAGAATGCATGTTATAATGCATGAGAGTTGCGTTGTTACATACATTTTTATTACCTATAGTCTGATGTGCTCCTTTGTCATGTTTTAAAGTTATGTTATAGATAAAGTATAGCAACAATAATTTCTTCGCGATTCATGGCTAGAAAAGAGGAAATTCAAAAAGAATGCATGTTACAATACATGTTAGAGTTGCGTTGTTACATAAATTTTGTAATTACCTATAGTCTGATGTGCTCCTTTGTCATGCTTTAAAGTTATAGATAAATTAGTTATAATATCTAGATTATCAATATCCCTATAGACCATTAATTGGGTGCCTGCCATGGGGGATATTATTGACCTTTGGACATGATTATTTACTCTTTTACTATTGTTGTTAAATGACTGCTTGTTGAGTAGCTGCATTTCATTTTTACTATATTTTAATTTTATTTAAGATATCAGCATATTGTGTTCCCAAATGTTTGGTGCCTGTTTTGTAATTCACTGCTGTTCAATTGTTTTTTGTGATGTGGCTTCAAATAATTTTCTATTGTTGTTTTTTGGGTTCTGCGCCTAAAAATTATCTAACTCTTTAGGGCGGTGCGTGCTCTTTCTCTGGAACTGCCAATGGTTACACACTGCCATATAAGTCTAATAAATAAAGAATATATTGTAAAATCCAATTTTAAAATCTTTATTTTAAAATCAATATCAGGCATTCTTATATATAAACAATATTCCTCACATAACATATATAGTAGGGACATTAAACAAATACAGAGCATCACTTTTCTATTGAAAACACGCTATCTTCATCGGTATTGATGCCTTCATTCAGTATGGCCGGGCAGTATTTTTGTTTTTTAACTACCAAAGTCAGGATAAGATTTATCAATTATTAGTCCAGTTTCAGCTCTAAACCTATTTTTTGTATTTCAACTTTAGTCGTTTTTGCGGTACTTGTCGGTTAGGAGGCTTGGACGAAACTTCCCTCGTTATCTAATGTTACATCACAAAACCTCTTTTCTTATCTCGTCAAAGCTTCGAGTTATTCCATCGTTTATTTTTGTTTCATTTCTTTTATTTTCGTCAAACTATGGATGTTATTACATTCAAACGCTTATTACATTTACATTTAAACGCTGAGATAATTCCAAACGTGAAATTGTGTCAAGAAGGACATCAAATGAAGTTAGACAGGAAGCCAGCTCGTAGTTGGCTTCAGTGAAAGTTTTTGTCTTAAAACACGGGGTCAATTCGGACTTAAACGGTCATGTCTTAATGTGCGATTTTCTTGGTTGAATAGATCGAGGTTTTTTTTCTAAGTTTGATTCAATATTTCTACTTATATTGAATCACCATGTTTATAGCTTGTTTGTTTACAATCAGACTATAAAAGTTGAAATAAATGTAGCTGTTAGTTAACTTTTTCTAGTATAAAAGTAATATCTATCATGGTAGGCGACCTGAAAATGAAAAGTAATTTCTTAAGCCAACTTTTATTGAAAGGAGAAACTATAAATGGTTGTTTTAGTTAATTACTGACATATTTGTGACGATCAATTATTCATGTCTTGTGTCAAGTAAAAAACTGCTTCTGTTTCATTTTAATCATAGATCGGATAAAGTTTCCAATAAGACTATTTTTCTTCAAAGATATGTTGATTGATTGGAATGTGAACTTACAAATTAATTTTCAAGATAATACTAACTCACAGGATTCCTTTCATAAAGTGAGGAGGCCTATGAAAAATCTCAATAATTGTAGAGAAAGAACTTCTCCAATTTTAATTGTTTCTATAATAAGAAGAAAAAAATATCTGCTTATAATATAATTTATAGTTTTTATTATATTTCTATTTTAGATTAAAAAATGAAAAAGAAAAACGAGTAGGTTTTTAATATTTACTAATTTATTAAAAAATTGGGAGTATTTTTTTCCGAAAAATTAGGCTTTGTCCCACTGTGCGGCGCTGCACACTGGGTTTCTTGGACATCTGCTCTAAATTTTTCGGAAATTGGAGTATATTGCTCAAATCTTGTCTGTTTATGTTTTTGAGGGTTTTGGATATGAATTCAAGCCATTAAGTCGACCAGGCACATGCAGTAAATGTAAAATAATAAGATATTAAATTTTATTTTATCTCAGTAATATTTTTTCAGTTTAAAAGTTGTGTGGGTACATATGAAATATTAATGTTGTGTCCCTATAATCTTAATAATACATTAAATTAAATAATTTATATATATATGCATATAGAATTTCAAAGGTAAACAAAATATAAGATCGGCAAAAAGAGTATTCCTCAAAGAAAGATTGCAAACGATTGAGGACGACTGGCTGGAGATATACGCGAATTTTACGCAGACATTAGGAAAGAAAGGGTAGGATATAAAGCGAGAAATACGCAAATGCGAGGAAAAGATAGCATTCTGACGGCATCTAATGAAAGTATATTGAACATCTGGACAAAAACATTTCCAGGAACTTTTCAATCAAGGAGGCTCCACGAACGAACAAGACATGGACCACACTGAGGACCTTGACGCAGAAGCGGTTGAAAAATCAGATATATTAGATGTAGAAATGGCTATCGAAAGGCTCAAAACCAGAAAGGCCCCAGGGATAGATAACCTACCATCAGCACTGTTTCAAGATGGAGGAGACGACTTAAGAGCCAAGTTACTACAACTAATCCAATAAATATGGGAAGAAGAAAGGATACGGGCCTAATCTGTCCTATACTAAAAAAAGGCTCCATGTATGAGTGTAGTAATTACAGAGGCATAGTGCTCCTTCCGTTTGTCTACAAGATAATGACCAATATCCTACTAAACTGGATAAAATCGTATTACGAGAATATATAGGTGACCACCATGCTGGATTTATAAAACGGAGGAGCAAGCTAGACCAAATCCTTATCCTAAAACAAGTACCCAAAAAACGATGGGAAGTAGTAGGACGTCCACGCCCTATTTCTCGATTTCAAAAAAGCCTATGATTCTATGGACAGGAGCTGTCTTTGGAAAATCATGAATGGACTGGGAATTTCCGGTAAGTTGGTGAGATTGACAAAGGCGTGTACAAATAACCCCAAATGTAGAGTCCTAATACAAGGAGAAGTATCTGAAGCCTTCAAAATTCGCAAAAAAGGACTTGCGGCAGGGAGATGGACTATCAACAATGTTGTTCAACTTAGCCCTGCAGAAGGTAATAAGAGTAATAAAGTAATAAACTGTAAGAAAGAGTGAGAAAGTAATAAGCTGTCCTTGGAAGTAATCAAGAAGAGATTGATAACCGCGCTACAACACTTATAAAAGAAGCAGAGCAGATCGGTCTACAAGTAAACGAAGGCAATACAAAATATATGATAATAAGCTGAAAATTTCACACCAATAACAGGATCTGCGTAGAAAAAAAGTCATTTCCCAGAGTGAAAAAAATTCAATTACCTCGGATCCACAATAACCTCAATGAAAGACCAACAGGCAGAAATAGAGCAGCGTATAACAAGCTTGAGAAATCTCAAACTAAGGGTGTACAATGCTACGATAAAGTTAGTTCTAATATATGGTTGTGAGACCTGGAAACTAACCTAGAAAAAAGTGTTGAAAGATTTGAGAGAGACATCCTCCGTACGATAACTGGAGTGATCTGGGATCAGAGTACTAACACATGGAGAAGAACGACCGATGAGGAACTGCTTACAGAAACTGGTCAACCAATATCCCATGATATAAAGGCACAGAGCTTAGGATGGGGGGGGGGGGGATGTAGGTCGTAGTAATCCATCTGGAAGCCTCTACGTAACAATGAATACCTCAATAGAGGACAACAGACCACGTGGAAGGCCAAAAACCAGATGGATAGATAGAATCAATAAAGATGCAACAGAACTGCGGGCAGATAAATGGAAAGAAATAGCCCAAGACAGGCAGAGATGGAGCAGGCTTGTTAAGGCGGTAAAAGGGGCAAGGTCTGAAAACTATTTTTAGAAGTTCAAACCTTTGATAACAATAGCGTTTCTCTAGTTTTTCGAGTGATTTGCGAAATGGACCAACATTGCTTGCGATTGTTTGAAACTTGTAACAAATATGTTTATTTATAAAAACCGATGTTCCAGCTGTCTTAGTATTCACTAGAATTATTTAATTCTGTCCAGCACATACCATTAGGTTTGAACAAAAATTACGAACAACTAGCTATAAATATACAAATGGTAGTTTTCATTTCTTCTCCAATCATCTTACACCAGGACATTATTAATACGATAATTAAGTTAAAAATTGCTGGGCATGATGGGGAAAGGATACTAGTTTGTCACTAATGCAGCCAAAGTTCCAAATTTTAACTTTTGTTTTATCTCCGAATGTCCAACAGTAGGATTAGACAACCATGTGGGCGCCGGCAAATTAAAATTTATTTCGTTACAAATCCACAGAATGAATCTCGACCTTCCTACTATGGTTAGAATAGATTTGGTTGTACCCCTAAAACAACCTCTCTCCACAGATATCCCAAACGTGGCGAGGTAGAGGTAATCGAAAAAAAATTAGTCATCCTTTATTTTATTTATTCATTTTACTACTGTTGAGGAGTATTCATCCTCATGAGGTCTTGTGTATAAAGTGCATCACCTTAGTAACCACGAATCCGCCGGCGATAGAGATGGCCAGATAAGGAGTAAAGAAAAGAAAATAGGAAGTCATTCTTAAGAGGCCGTGCTAACCTATCGCTTTACCAATCTCGAGTTTAGCGGCGCTGGTTGGAATCCGGTAGACCGGGGTGAAATTTGTTTCGTGGCGGAACAAGGAAATAAATGTCTACGTTCTCAATCTGGTTAGAATACGTTTATCACCTGTAGGATAAACTCCCTTCCAATTTTCTCCTCCATATGCCTGCCATGACCAGGTACAGGAAAAAAAGTAGTCATCCTCAAACTACCTCGGATTGAACTTCATGTCAAGTAATCCAATATATGGTACATCTCAATTTTTTTTTTTCTGGTCCGGTAGTTTTTGAGCAATCTTTCCTTATTTTTGTTTTCTCGGGTTCTTCTACATTTTGGGGTTTTTAATTTTGCTGATATTGGTTTAACGCTTACTTATATATATATATATATATATATATATATATATATATATATATATATATATATATATATATATATATATATATATATATATATATATATATATATAAGTTACTGTGTAGTGGATTTTCGCTGGAGTATTTGTAATGAAGAATATGATAAAGAATCTTGGCCTTGCAACTGTTCATAGATACAAACAGCAATCGTTAGTTATAATGCAACATCTTTGTCTAATATGTATAATAAAATTTAACGTAAGTTCATAAAATAAAAAATAGTTTATTTTGTATTACTAATCATTTCAGTTTCTCTATCCAGCTACCTCTATGTGGCTATTTTCACTAATATAACCTGTAATATTGTTTATATATTAACTCGTAGCCTACCCATGAAGTAGGGATTGATTTCTAAACCTCAACCAATGTATCTATTTGCTTAATTTGGCAGTTATTTATCTGAAGTATTATAAATATAATGCCTCCAAAAAAAGGAGGTGGTTCTAAAGGTAAAGAAGAATCATCAAAAGAAGCTGGGAAGGATAAAAAAGGAGGTAGTGCAGTCAAGGTACTGGATTTATTTTTTAGAAAGATTGATTAAATTATTCAATAAAAAAAATGTATATAGTGATAGAATTCAAAAACGATGTACAAAAGCTTTATATAAACAGGTTAAATTTTAAACATTTAAGATATTGAACCACTTGATTAATTCAATAATGGTTTAATAAAATAGTTGCATTTATGAACTTTTCTATATACATTACTCACTCAATACTGTTTTATGGATAAAACAATTTCCATATTTTGGTATGTCACTTGATTCGTAGCTAGTTTCGTTAACTGAATTTTACTGAGTTTGTTTTCAAATTATTTTGTATGTTCTTCATTTATCTTTCAAAGTACTACATTATCTATTATTTTAGGTGAGACATATTCTGTGTGAAAAGCAATCTAAATGTCTCGAAGCTCTAGAAAAAATAAAAGCTGGTATGAAATTCAACGAAGTTGCGGCACAGTATAGTGAAGATAAAGCAAGACAAGGTGTAAGTAAAATATTCTATGTAAACTTTATATTAAAAAAAAAGCAATGTGGTCAGGAAAATTTTCATTTGATTTCCTGTTAAATATCCAGCTTATATTTTCTTGTCAATACTACTTCCCATTTGTCACTCCAATATGATGAATGGGCACAAGATCGCAGTTAAGCCTTCATAAGCACTGTAATGTGCTGCAATTATGAATTCTTAAGAACGAATATGAGGTAGGAATAGGGTAAGCTCAGGGAGTACGGCTAAATCCTGGGTTAGTGTTGCTGAGGCTGATAATTTTCTATTCTGTTATATCTACTCTGTGGTTGGGAGACACTCTTGAGGTACAACCATCCTCTCTAAAGTACACTATAAATTCTGGAGATAACCTGGTGGTTGAGCATGATCTAGGTCAAATCATTGTCTTGCAAAACAGTTGGCCTAAAAAAAGTACTTTCTTACAAAATAATGAATACAAGATCCTTCAATGGTTGTAGTGGTACAGGTTTTAGGTTATTTCAGTTTTGCTTTCAGATTGGATAATCAATGTTTTCATATATATGGGAGCCAAATGATCATGTTAGTGATTATTAGTAAGTTATAACCAGGAATAAAAGCTGCTGGTTGCCTATAATAGAGGCGAGAGGAGTGCAATACACCGGCAGTTGCAATACCATCATGACTCGTGGAGTGTTGGAAAAGCTATATGGTGGAGAGAGGACACTCCAAACGGTGTCCCGTGCAGAGTAGATGGGTAAGTGGAGATAGGATTAAGGAGGTGGGCAGCCAAGGGAGATAACCTTAAGGTGCATGTGGTGGGGGAATACCAGGTAATTATAGGGTGTGATATGTAGAGGAAGATGGGCACGCGACAAACAAATAGAAGGGAAAAATGGAAGATAAGGATAGGGAAAATCGAGTATACGAGCAGAGCGGCAGTAAAGGATGTGGATGGTAGGGCATGTATAGGAGCAATAAGTTGAGCTGAGGATTGGAGATTATCTGTGAGAAAGGAGTTCGAAAATATTGTCTTTAAGGAGGGGAATACATTGGGAATGACTGGTAGAGTGGTGCATAAGATCCCGCTGATGCACGAAAAGTTGAGTTATGTGAAAGAGAGGAGATACCCACTGGCTCTTTGCCATTAATTAGGGAAGAATTGCAAAGTATAAAATAGCAAGAAATAATTGTGGACAGTACATCACCGTGCAATAGTCCACTATGGGCGGTGAAGAAGAAAAGCGCTGTGAGAGAATAAGGAGAAATACCGGGGTGGTAACAGATCACCGCAAGCTTAATGAAAATACTGTGGATGAGAAGTATCCAATCCCTAAGTTTGAGGACATCTTGAAAAGGTTGAGCGGGGCGACGGTATTTAGCACACTGAACTTAAAAGCAGGATATCACCAAATTAGAACGCACCTGAAAGATTAGTCGAAGATGGCATTCACATTCGAGAGGGGACACTGCGAATTCACAAGAATGCCGTTTGTGGTGTATCAAATTTATATGGAGGACTTGTTGGTGTTTAGTAAAACCGAGGCAGAGCATGTAAAGCATCTACGGATTGTATTTGAGAGTGAGACAATTAGGGCTGAAATTGTCTAACGAGAAGTCTCTGTTAGGGCAAGACCAGATAAATTTTTTAGGTCACATGAGGGAGGGAGTCAAAACCGAGCAAAAAGTAGAGGCAATTAGGAGAATGGCCATACCTCGGGACGTAAAAGGGATCCGAAGGCTGTTGGGTACTCTTAATTATTATAGAAGGTTTGTGCCCAAAATGGCGGAATACCTTGTACCCCTTAACAATTTACTAAAAAAAGGTAAGAAGGTGATGGTGACTCCAATAATGGAGGACAACATTCAGAAGTGCAAGACAACGTTTTGACCCAAACATGTGTGTCATCATCAGGGCTGGGTTCGAGCACTGAAGATATTGAAGTACTTGAAAGTCTTCAGTGCTCCAACCACGCCCTGATTATAACCCAAACTTTTGGGTTGAAACGTCGGCGCTAATAAATACCTTATAATGGCTGTATCCTGAATATGTATCCATATATATACACACACAAAATTTCTTTAATCGACCTTTGAGTATTATAGTTTAACATGATTATTTAATTGGGAATTAGGTCACTTAATAATTATTCAATAAACTATAAAATGTTCATTGATCCTACTTCTCATTATGTTTTAAAATAGAGCCTCGATACCTCAGGCCAGGGACTCATTGACAGCCTCAGCACCGTCCATTAGCACAGATATTAAGCTACTTAATAATATATATAACAAGTTCGATATAATTGTAATGACAAAATAGTATTAACCGGCTTGCAGAGAAAATATAAAAATTTGTATAGTTATATGAATAAATGTTGTAATTTATTGAATTATTCTAGGGAGATCTCGGATGGATGACAAGAGGCTCAATGGTTGGTCCATTTCAGGATGCTGCATTTGCTTTACCAGTTTCTAGCCTAAGTAGTCCTCAATATACAGACCCACCAATTAAAACTAAATTTGGTTATCATATAATCATGGTTGAAGGCAAAAAATAAATGGTAATTAAAATTTTGTTTTATTTTGAAATTCATTTTATTTCTCCCTTTGTCCAGAAATAAAACATGTGATACAAATATATAAATAATCCATTTTTTATACAATGTAGTTTTTGTTTTTATTTTATTTCTTCCTATATATTTTTTTTTCTATCTTATTAACATTCTTTAATGCCCTATTTAAGAATATAACACAGTAGCAGTAACAGTCAAATAATTATTCACTTATTGGCAGATATGTTTTATAAACCTAATCTTATATTGATATCACCCATTGTAATACTTATTTCCTATGGACTTCAACATAAATTTATAATTGAATAACATGTTTATACTATATTTTTAAAAAAATTGTAATGGCAACTATCGAATATTTTAAAACTTAGAACAATGTTTTTTTTTTTTTAAATGATACAAAATAATTACAAATTATACAAACCAGCTAGTCATTACAACTAAATCATAACATAAAAAGATAAATAAAAAAACATTATATAGAAAAAGAAAGAAATTAAATTAAGCATTCTAAATCATTCAAGCTTTGGTTACACTGTTAATTATTTTTTTAATCCAACAAAAATAAATGTCATGTAAATAGTATTAATACATATTAAAACACAATTTATTAAGAAATACAGAAAAACACATCAACATATGCTTTAGATTCTTGTAGTAATAATATAAATAATACAAAGTTTTCTAGTATAAATGAATATAAACTAAATAATAAAAAAATAATTTTTTATAATATAAAATAAAATCAGTTCAAGATCCCCCTGAATGGCATATCTTTTCATAAAATGCAAAATTAAAGTAAAACTGATAAATAGGCACCTGATAATTTGCATTCTGCGGGTAAAAAAGAATAATTAAAGGCTTCTTAAATTCAATAACTTTTAAGTGCAAATGATGAGATGACTTCACAAGTTTTATCATCAAATCCAAATGTGAAAAGCAAGTTGGGTTGGTCAGGTGGTCTTGAATTTTTAGGAAATGTACCACAAAGGTTGCATACAACAAACCTACAAAAGTAAATTAATTTTTATTACTGTTAACATCTTTTAAAAAATCCACAATAAATAATAAACAATTAAGTCATTTGAAAATCAAATGATAATGAGTTTAGTTGAAAATATGGATTAAAATATCTTAGAAACTAATAATCAGACTTGCATACTATAAGCAAGGAAAATGTTCAGCATTTCATCCTCTTTATTAGCTATTATTTATATTTCATATTATTAATCTCGCCTCATTGATGTTTTCACTTCTATCGTGTCGTCTAATGCACACATCTCAGCTTTTTTAAAAATCAAATAGTAGGAATTATTTTATTATTTTTTTAAATTGTATAAATTCTAATAAATCAATCCATCCTTATGATACTCATAACAGAGGTTTTCATGATGATGCAAAATCATTTGTGATAATTTGTAAAAAAGATATGTTTTCTTTTGTTATGTTTACGCTAAATAAGGTTGTTTATTAAATTGTGAAATTTATTTCAATACACGAATTTTAGATGTAAAATTTAATATGTAATTCTACAATTATTTAAATTAATAATTATTAATATTTTTCAAATATAAAATTATTGTTTCTGGACTGTAATTTTTAGTTGTTTTTATTTATGACAATATGTTGAGCTCTGAATGTACGAAGTAAGTTAGAACAATAATTATTATCTAAGAAATAAGACTCAGACGGTATGGCCATGTGAAATGGATGAATGAGTATAATGGAAGGAAAAACTAAAAAAACAGATTACGGATGAGTAAATGACAAGTTATGATGTTAAATCAACTATGATTACTTGAGATTACAGAAATAATATATAATGATGGGATCCTGAATGTGAAGCAAAACTGTGAAAGTTTGATTGTGATATTTTAATCTTAATAATTAAACACAAAGAATAGAAATAATATTACATCGTATTCAAAACAAATAATAATTTCAATTTATTTAAATGATTTTATGTAGCTAAGTTTATTTATCCCGACATAGTTCTTTCATTACTATGTCATATGGTAGGAGGAAACTCACACTATCCTCTTCTCAGTATTTTATAACTTTGTAGCGAAGTACTTAATAATGAAGAAATGGAATTCTTATACTAAAACTTGATTAAGGCTGGCCTTTTTCTAAGTAATTTTTCCCAATGTAAATCTGATCTTTAAGACTAGGGATGGTGCATCTAGCATTTAAATTATTTCAGAAAATACTAAGATTTAAGGACTTCATTGCTCTTGCCAGTTCTACTAATATTATTATAACTTAACATTTGAAGAAAAAAAATCCACAATAGTATTCAATCAATGATGAATGAAATTGATTTATTTAGGATTTTACTGGTAATTTATTTAGTAATATTAAAGATAAATTAAATTTACCGTGTTTTATTATTGCTATCCTGTTCAAAGTTAACTCCTGCTAAACTGGTAATACCCAACATTGCTTTTACAATAATGCACTGATCAATATCTCCATCTTCTTTCTTGATTTCTTCCTGAATTTTATTGATAATGCTTCCATCCGCTTTCTTCTGAAAAGAATAAAACATTTTTTATTTATTTGAGGTATAAGAAACAAGAATAAAACAAAAATAAGTGATTAAGGAGAAAGAAGTCAATAACAAACCCAAGTATCTTGATCAAGAATACTTTCAATGTTACTCTGCAGGTTTTTTTGGTATATCAGGAATACAAACAGGAAAAAGTATCATAACTAGTGTTAAACGAAAAGAGAAAGACAGAATTATAACTAAATCGGTAAACATATCACTCACCCGGTGAAACAATGACGTAATTTCAAATCATACAATTTTATAGGAGAGAAAAAATAGTTAAAATTATTACTATAAGACATAATTTTTTAAATAGATTCTACCAGCTTAAACTTCAATCCATTTTGCTTATACTGTATTATGATGTCGAGGACGGGATAGCAGAGCATGTTGGGTCGCCGGCCCCAGGGTGCCCGGTTCTGAACATTATGGATTCCATTCCTACCAAGGTAGGTTAATTTTCATTTCCAAGTAGCGCCAGGAAATATATAGTCCCCACTCCTAGATGGTGTAAGCCAGCTGTGGGGGAGGGGAGGAGGAGGCCCCTAGGTCACTTTTTTCGGGGTTTCACTTATATCAGGAAAACTATCAATCACATCGATAAAGACGTTCTATACAAAATTAAAGCTGATAAAATTTGCAATATGATTAATTCTATATATTTTTTCGCTACGTCGCTTAGTTACAGAGATAAATATCCTCAACTATGGCGAATTCTGAAAAAAAAAAAAAATTCCTCCTGTTTATTGCTGTTTTTCTCTAATATCAGGAAAACTGTCTATCACATCGACAAAAATGTTCTATAAAAAATTAAAGCTAATAAAATTTTCAATATGATTATTAATTATACACCATTTTTCACTATCTCACTTAGTTTCCGAATTATCCGCCCCTAATTATCGCTAATTTGGTAAAAACAATTTTATCTCATATTTTTTACTGTATTTGACTAGCTGACTCTTGGCTGCAAGGCACTTCTTTCTCCTTCTCCCACTCTTCTTCCCACCTCCCACACCTGGCTCAACAACTAAGAGTGGGGACTTTTAGTATGCTTACCTCTTCACTAGTCCAAACAATTTCCTGAAGTCAAATGTTTTAAATAAAAATATAATTCAAATAATATAAAGGTATCCATCGTTCACCAATATTAATAGTTAAAAATCAGAAGGCAATTCACCTGTTCCTGAACTATCTGTAAAATCGAATTTTTGAACAATGCTACTAATTGACAATTGGATATCTCTAAACTAAATTTATAGTTGCTGCAGAGTTCAAAACTGAATATTAAAAAAAAAAAAGTTCCATAACATAAACGACCCCCGCTGGCATCATAGCCTACATTGGACTTATCACTTCCGGAGACTTTTGCTGTCTCGATCGAGGTTATGGTTTTCCAATGGTATTTTTAGTATTAATAATTAATGTGTGAAATAAAGATAGTAATTATTAATGATTTGGAGTTTCAATTTATTTATCTCTCGATAAATTAATGGGAGAACGTAAAAAAACTACCTATTAAAATAAGATTTTTACTAAGTTGGAATAGCGATGTGGTTTTATAGTTTATAACAATATTGAAGGACTTATAATAATAAAGGCTGCAGCTTAAAACACCATGTTGATGATTCAGCTGGCTTTTATAATATGATTTATTTTAAATGGATATAGTGATTGGATTTACTGACTCCATTTCTTAGAGTTTCTAGAAAAAATTCCTAAAAATGTTAAATTCATATTTCTGTTTAATAAGAATAACGAAGAGCAAAAAGTTCTAGATATAAGAAAAATTCTATATATGTTGCCGACTGGAGACTGAAGAGTAATAATATCTTGGCTCATCATCATAAATCAACATAAATCTTACAATTTGAAAAAAATGCGAATCTAATCGAGGCACATGCTGAATCATTTATACCCAAAAAAACAACGACTATCAACTCACGACAAAATCGGTTCTTTTCAATATTCCGCTATTAGACCAGGAGCTACCGACAATTTTATTAAATGGAAGGACTTATAGCTAGTAACCATTTTAAATTCTAGATAAACCTCATCTGAACACACAACTTCTGTCAGTCATTTGAAAGCCGTTGCTTTCTAAATGATAATTTAAAGTAACAAGGCGAAATTTGATGGTTATTTAATGGAAGAACTGAAGGCTGAAATTTTGATATGATGTTAAAATATGTTCCTAAATGATAATTCACCTTGACTGATGATATCATTAAATGATAATTCACCTTGACTGATGATGTCAAAGGCATCACATTAGGGCAGTCAGATGGTAATTGGTTGAAGAAAAAATTCAAATAGTCAGATTCTCTTCAGTTTTTTTGGGGACTGATTTCAGTATCCCAAAAAAACCGAAGAGAATCTGACTTTGAAGTTCCTGAACGAAATGTTCCATTGCGTATCGAGATATATGCAAAAACATCGAAATTTCTCAAATTTTATTAGTTTTTTGGACAGGATTTCGAAGCTGTGCATTTTATCGAAATTATTATTATATACGTTAAAGAAAATAAAATTTACTATCAATTTTATGCATATCTTTTTTATATGTAACAGGTGAGGAGTAAGAGAATATTGACTTTGCATTTTTCACAAGAAAAATCTATTTTTGTTGGTTTCCCCCAAAACTCATAATCTATGCATGTATCGAAGAAATTCAATATAATCAATTTGAAAGAGCATTAAGTTTCGTATGTAACTCATACGGACACTTTAATATGTAACAAGATTAAATGGCTGTTAAAGCTCAGAGAATTGAAGCCGTATTTCTCTTGTAGTATCTGCCGCTCTCAAACTAAGTGTTTCTTATCTTTTCAATGCTTTATTTTCGGCTAATTTAACTATTTTATAACAGAACTAGACTGTATTAACAAATTTCATAGCTTTTATGTATTAAGCTGGTATGAGAGACTTCAATACGCATAACAATCATAACAAGATGTATACTTACAGATAGTAAACAGTATTGTTATATTCTTTTTTTTAAAAACCATTGTTTTAACTCCATTTTGTTCATTACCCTTGTTTAATTCCAATATAACGACCAGGGCCGTTATTGACAGTGACAAGTGGATAGATATAGGTTATATAACGATATAAATATAAAGATGGTCAGATCGTCTATAACAATTATACATTATAACAACAAAATTTACCAGGTCTCTTAAGGTCGTTATAAATGACATCCACTTTATAGTAATTCCGATTTAAAAAAAATATTTTCGAACTGAAAAAAATTCTCTGACTAATAATTTTTCCCTGACTTTTTCCGGTTTTAAAATTCCCTGACTTTTCCAGGTTGGTCGCAACCCTGATCTTATGAATATAGCTCCTGCATTAAAATCATTTTTAAGAATTGTGACTTAAAAGTTCGACTTACTGAAAGATGAAAAAAGTGGGATGAAACTAAAGATTTTGCAAAACAAAAATAAAATGTTTCAAGTATAGCAACAACAATTTATGGTCATATTAGTATAAATTTGTAGTCGTAATAGAGACTGATAAGAGCCTCTCAGTTGATAAAATGACTAACTCCAATTTCAACATTTTTGATCATTAATTTTAGTGATATTTTGTAGTGCAAAAATTTATACCTTCATTCACAATTCTATATTTCAACACTGCAATCACCTACTCTCGAATCAACACTTTGCCTGAACAGATATTATAAATTTTCCAACTAGAAATATAACTAAAATGACTTTACTCAAAAATGTTGAAATTGGAGTTAGTCATTCTGTCAAGTGAAAGGCTCATATATTCCTAAGAGAGTTTTTCTACAAATGAGGTTATTCTTCTTATACACCGTTTTCAACACTTCTTTGATGTGAATATAAATTTAGATAATATAAAATAATTCTAATGTATATTATATTTCTATGAATTAGTATTTTTATAGATAGTTGTCACTTATATCTAGCTATATATAAAATCTTCAATTGAGTGTAAGAAGATTTATACAGTGAAATTAATAAGAATATTTGTTTTATACTTACAGATGCACTTTCATTTCCGTTTGCAGTTTTCAAGTTTTCAATTACTTGTTTCACTGTTGTTTCTTTGGTAATAGGAAAAGGTTTAATTTCTGAGTCATTAAATGTAACTATTTTAACATTTTTTTCAGTTCGATAAAAATAATGAGCAATGAGTGCAGCTGCTTCAACTAGCATTATGTAACGGGACGTCTGGCAGCGTTTCTTATCCATTTCTGGGCTGGACTCAATAGCTACATAATAATTTTTGCCAGTCGGCTTTACTTTCTGAAACAAAATAAATAATAAAGGCTGATACTTCATAAGTACCATATCTGTATCCCTATTAAAACAAACAAGTTGTTAATAATATGTAATATATAAATATATATATATATATATATATATATATATATATATATATATATATATTTTAAGCTGAAGGTTGTACATAAGTTAAGCTAAATTAAGTTTTTGAGACTTTTTCGAAAGAATGTTCGATATTTTGATAGAAAAGCCTTCAACACGATGAATAAAATAACCAGGAATTGAAATCAAACAAATTGTTTTGTATGAATTAAGATATGATCAATAAAGTAATTGTTAACAAAAATAGCTACCTACATTATAAAGATTTAGAATTTTTTTCAATCATTATCTTCTCATTACTTTTTGTCTATAGGTCGAATTCATTAAAATAATCTCTCCCAGCTCATTGATTATTCTTTATTAATACTATTATCCAACTATGAATTATCCAATACTGTGACATATTATATAATTAGATTATTATTTTAATAAATGCATATAAAATAAGTTAAATTAACATTTAAAATGTTATTCATTTTAAAATTAAGAATGACTGGTTCCGGATAGAACTTTCTTCTTCTCCTTTGTCTACCTCCGATGCCATTCCTAGCATCGAGGGTTCTTGATCCAATGCAGCCACACCTCTCAGTCCTGACTAAGCTGCCTCATTTCTTAAAGTTTTCCCTCTATTCCCTCCAATTCTGGGATGACCTCGCTGTCTCCTCCCATTGAGTCGAGCTTCCATCGCTTTCCGAGGTTTTCTCTCATCATTGATCCAACATACATGGCCAAACCACTTCAGTAGTCGATTTTCCAGCACTGCCTTTAGTTCCACCATCTCCCGTTTCCTTTCATTTCTGGAACGGTTTCTTCCGATCTTACCAACAGCTCTCAGTAGCAACGTCATCTCAGCACTTGTCACCCCGCTGGCCTGCTTGTCCAGCATAACCCAACTTTCACTTCCGTAAGATAGGGTTGGTAGTAACAGAATTGATAAATGCCTTTACGGTTTCATACTTACGTCATTTGTGCCCCCATTATGGTGTTACGGACAGGGAAATAAACATGGTTGGCTTTACAAATCCTATTTGCTCTTCTGGGTTAATCTTCTCTGTATTGCTAGACTGCCCCAAATAGGGGTAAATTCCTGCACAACCTCGAGTACCTCACCATTTAAGATCAGCTGGAATTTGTCCTCTCTTGAATGAAACTAAGATATTGCTCTTGGAGGTTTTGATGGCCATTCCCTTTGAAGAGGAGTTTTCTGCCATTTTATAAGGGCTTGTTGCAGCTGGTCTCTTTATTGCTATGAGGTACGATTCATCAGCTCCAATATGCTTTGAACCATTAACATTTTTTTTTTTTTCTCATGTTCCATTTACTGATGAACGTCCAAACAGTACAGCGCTTACAAATTTTATGGATTTCATCCATAAATATGATGAATAAGAGGGAACAGAGGCTGTCTCTCTGTCTCACACCTCTATCTATGGGGAAAGGCATGGACTCTCTTCCATCTCAAAACTCTTTTTGCTTCCTCATAAACTGATGTAATAGCTGTGAAAAGACCTCCTAGGACATTTTTTGCTGGTAATGGAGTCGAACACTGCTTTGAGATCTAGGAATCCATGTTCTTATCTCTGTCCCAAGATGCAATGTTGCAATGTTTCTCAGTAAAAAGATACGGTCATGAGTCTGCTTCCCTGACAAAAGCATGGTTGTTCTTCTATTTGGTTCTCGACTGCTGCCTTTAGTCTCCTTTCTGGGAATGAGGTGTATAGCTTGTAAGCCACTGAAAGAAAGCTTATTGACAATGAAACTGAACTCCTGATCTCTTGGAATTATCTTTGTGTCCCATAGTTTTTGGAGGAGTTGCTGGAAAAATTTAATAAGTTCTTGATCTCAAAATTTCAATAATTCTGGAACTATATCGTTCCTTCCTGCTGCTTCACCTATTTTAAATTTTTGATGGCATACTCTACCTCATCTTCCTCAATGGCATCAGAATTCTCGAGAATATAATTTTCTGCAGCATGTTCTCCTGGGTCATTAGGCCCTTTTGAGAAGTGTCCTCGATAAAACTCCCTCCACTGCTCAAGAATTTTTACATCTTCTGTTACTATCTTGCTGGATAGTATATTTCTCACTGGCTTAATTCTTTTCCATCTCAAGGTCTTTACTTTGCACCAGAATTTTTCAATACTCTCGAGGTAGTCTTCATCAAGGTTTTTTCCAAATTTCTCCCATGCAGCACTTTTAGCTTACTGATGGATCGCTCCTTTGCATTGATTTCTGGCCAAATGGTATTGGTTCCGTTTTCGGCCTATCTATCTTGCAGGTAGTCTTTCCATGCTTTCTTATTTAATAGGAGGACGTGGCACACTTTTTCATTCCAACATTCAGTGCGCTTCTGTTTGCTTGATATTTTACGCAAACCACAGACTTCTCTTGCCATTCCAAGATACACGTCTTGAAACGGCATCACTAATGTTCCATATCACCCTTCAAACTCGATGTTCTTAGTTTACTTTCCAGTTATTTAGTGTAGCAGGTTCTCTTTACAGGATCGTCTAGAGCTCGTTTAATGTTTGGAAACTCTTTTCTTTGATGAGTTGGCTCGACTACTAATAACACAGGATCGCTGCCAATTTCTGCACCTCTTATCACTTTAATGTCAGCAAAATACTGTCTTATGTTACAATCATATATGAAATATTCGATAATAATGTTTCTTCTCAGGCTTGAGAAGGTTATTTTGTGTATCCGGATAGAACCTACAATATATTATCTATATAATTTCAGGTGCTCAAATACCAACTGTCCAGAACTTTTGCATTCATTTCTTGTTTAATTTTGGAAACTACCTTAAGTAACAAATAAATTAATATTTATTTAATAAGTAAGAATATTCATTCATAAGGTGGTGTGAAAATATTTCCATTCGCTTCTGTAAACTTAAGCGGATTCATTTTAATAAACGTGAATACAGCCTTATTCACTTTTACAACTGTATTCACTTTTAAAGTGGTGAATACGGCCAAATTTTTGTTTACAGCTGTAAATACATATCATCTGTATTCATCTTTCTTTTTATGAATATAAATATATTCATATTTATATTCAAATGTGCCATAAATATCAATGGTATTCGTATTTATATTTTTGAATACAAATATGCCTATCTCTGCCCCCAACCATAATATGAGCCTTTAATCAATAGAAAGAATGACTAGCTCCAATTTCAACATTTTTTAGTAAAGTCATTTTAGTGATGTTTCTCGTTAGAAAATTTATATCTGTACAGACAGTGAGTAAGTTGATTCCAGAGTAGGTAATAGCAGTATTGAAATATACAATTGTGAATAAAGGTATTAAATAATGAAGAATTAAGGTCTTGAATAAATTTTCCTACTTGAAACATCACTAAAATTAATAATCAAATGTTGAAATAGGAGTATGTCACTCTGTTAACAGAAAGGCTCATATATTCCTCATAGGAGGTGGTAGTGTGGTATTTATTTGTAGGTCTAGCTTCTCATTTTATCCATTTGTTAAACTTATCCAAACCATTTAAATCGTTTGTTCTCCATGAATGTCTTCAATGGAGGAAATTCTCTCTCTCATTACTGCCAAATCCTTCCATTCCTGATGCAGTCTCACCTGACTTTTCCTGCTTCTAAATGTAGGAATTTTATATCAGCATAATTGTAAAGCATCATCCACCTCTTACCTCCATAAGTAAGGATAATGTAAGGAGGTATATATGTTTATACATATGAACCTTAACTTCCTTCCTTACTTCTCTGTTTTTACATTTACTATTTTCACATTATTCAACTCAATCAAACCACACCATTAAGTCAGAAGTTT
The DNA here is from genome assembly GCA_928085145.1 of Nezara viridula. Taxonomy (NCBI): domain Eukaryota; kingdom Metazoa; phylum Arthropoda; class Insecta; order Hemiptera; family Pentatomidae; genus Nezara; species Nezara viridula. The sequence goes on along the minus strand of OV725081.1, from coordinate 67,854,358 downwards.
TAAAAAATATTGAGATAAATGAAGAACCAAAGTGAATGTGAATTGATTCAGTACGAAGTTGTGAAAAAGTAGGGTTTCTATACATGCAGGTTAGCACTGCAAACAAATGCAGTTAGTTATTAAGTTATTAGACGGAGGACTATGGAAGTTCTTCTGAAAACTTTTCAACACACAGAAAAGTAATAGATGACTAGATTAAGTGTTTAGATATCGTAAATTAAATAATTGAGATAGTTTTTTACCTCATACATAATATCCATAAGTTTTATCAGAGCTTGAACTACATCTGGACATATCACAGGGGGTTTCTTACTTAGTTGTTTTAGTTTAGCAGCAAGTTCTAGTTTAATCCTTAAAAAAAAAAAACATTAACTTATGACCAAATAATTCTTAAATTTTATAATAGCCAAACTACTTATACATATATATATATATATATATATATATATATATATATATATATATATATATATATATATATACCAGCAAAACTCCACTTACCTAGCTGCATTTTCATAATTAACTAACGTTCTGAACACTTTATTGACTGTTACATTTTTTTTATTGGCTCCAGGTCGAGTAAGAGCTTCAACTAGGGTATCAACAAATACAGCATCCCAGGAACGAGTTCCCCTGAACAGCTTACGTTTATTCATGTACTGAATATGATCTAGCACTTGCATGACCGGCATTTGCCTTAATAATGCTAACCAGACCTAAAAAAAAAAATTATATATGTAATAATTAGAGAATTAAAATCATCTTCAAGATATGCTGAAGACAGCAATCCAAACCAACAAAAATTAGAATTATTTTTTGATAAATTTTAATCATTACAAAAAATAATTAATTTTATATGAAAAATCTGGTGCGCACAACAACTTTCACCTGCCACTCTACTTTGAATAGAAATTATTTTCTGGCAATGTTGGACTATTATAAAATTTTTTAAGTGCATTTTAAAGGGAGCTAAAGCTTAAAGCTTAAAGCTTACAGATAACAAATCATTAGGAACATTAAAATTACAAAAACTCTATTTATTAATCAATTATTTTTTCTAAAATTCTCAGCTCTTCAATGGTATATTGTATGTATACCTTCTGAGTGTTATTTCCGGAGATTCATTTTCAACCTGGATAAGCATATTTCTTCTTTTCTCCAGTTTCCAATTATCATATTCTTTCAAACTTCATATTTAGAGCCATTTTTTTTATAGTTACTGTCAATAACAGAGTTAATTTTTTTAAATAAACCATATTAAAAGTACTTCGGAGGAAGACGTATATGAACAATGGGCATTTAAGCCCTGTAAAGTTACATCGATAGGGATAAGATCTAAATCATATTAATGACCACTTAATTATACAATGATACACAGAGTTTAATCAAAATCGTTAAGAGCCGTTTTTGAGAAAATAGTAGGTGTTTCACCGTTGATACAAAGTGCCATTTTGGGTTAGCCATTTTAAGGAAAAAGTTGCTGTAACATCTGAGTCATATACCTATCTTAAATACGTAATGTCAGTTTCATACGACTTTTCGTTTTTGAGCTATACCGTTCACAGACACATAGACATGTTGCGGGACTAGGTTTGTTTGTTTGTTTCGATGTCTACGTGCAAAACATCCAGGTCATAAGCGCCCGATCAACTAAATAACATCATTTAATACTATTTGGATGATTGGTAAAAAAAATAAAAATAAAAAAAAATAAAATAAAATTAAAAAAATAAAATAAAATAAATAAAGAAATGGATTGATAAAATAAAATAAATAAATAAGGGTAATAGTAGACATTTATAGGTAATAAGATGTATAAAAAATGTAAATGTATAAATAAATAAACTTTAAAAAATAGCAGTAGAATCAATAAATGAATTGAGATTAATAAACAAATGAATTAAAAATGAAATGAAATCAAGTGAAAAAATAAATAAATAATAATAAGAGAAAATATAATAAAAATAAATAGATAAAAAAAAATTAATAAATAAAAAAAGCCTGTCAAATGTGTTTTTTAAGTCTTTCACTATCCAGGAACTTGATGACTTTGGTAACGATTTCTTCTTGATTTCCCAGGGATGCTGATATATTCTGGGGTATTCCAAAATCTTTTAATCTTGCGGTGTAAAAAGGGCATTCTTCCAAAATATGTTTTATAGTTAGTGATTGGTTACACTTTTGACATCGGGGGATAGAATCTTTTGTTATGAGGTGGAGATGAGTCAGTCTAGTGCGGGACTAGGTTATTTGGACTCAGGAGACCTCAAAACGTGTATTTCCGTTGAAAACTCACGATTCGAAAATTTTCACGATCGCAATACTTTCCCTTACTATATATTACATATATAGGTAGGTGAAAAATTTACTATTAAACTAGAATAAGTTTAAGAGATTTTAATTTAATTTATAAAGCAAAATATTATTTTAGAAAGTAACCTGTTTAAGTCAATTATTGATGGTTGAAATCCTTAAATCTAAGCAATGCATGTCAAAATTCTATCTTTACTCTCTTTCATTTATAAAATATTAAGAAAAACGTTAAAGTATGATGACTGTTTTAATAAAATTGTTTGGCTGATTTATTAAAAAAAAAAAAATATATATATATATATATAAAATAGTTAAAAATTATGTAATCAATCACCAACCTTTTTATCCTCTAGTAAAGCAGTACTGATGTGTTCTTTTCCGAGCATGTAGGACTCGATTTTTCTGAAAAATTAAATAAATTCATTCAAAAGTGTAAATATGTTGTAATAATTCATGTAAATATGTAATTTCTTTAAAGCATAGACCATGAAGATGAATCTAATAAATGGTCCTTGTGTTGAGTTACTACATAAGAAAAATATTAAAAGAAAAAGGATAGCAGACTTTTATGCATGCAACAAAAGTCGAACAGATAACTAACAAGATTTGACAGATAACCTAAAATAACAGTTAATAGGAAAGTTGATAATGGAATTGTAAACAATACTTTATGCAGACAGACCAAATCAACAAGTCTTAAACAGTTTCAATACCTCTCGCATGGCCATTATAATAGACCAATACCCAAACCACCATTTTGGAGCTTGTCCAATGGTGGAGATCTATTAAAAAAGTCAATAGAAAAAGATTATAAAAAACAAACATTTAGTAGACCAAGTCATAATAATTTAATTAAGATAATACTCACGCTGCTACTTCAGCAGGATCTTTCTTCTTTCGGTAGGTTTCAACAGTACATAAGTAAGAAACAACTTTTTCACATTCTTCGAGTGCACCATACTGTTTTTTCATTTCTTCGGCTCCGTATGTTGCAAACTTAAACGAGGCTGCTTTCGCTACAATGTAAATTGAAACCATTAATTATCACTTGTTGAATTATCTACTCATACTGGTTACTGGTTCTGGAGAGGGGAAGGGAGGAATAGTGGGTCACATGGTCCTTTTTGCAAATCCTGATGGCTAAGTTGAGAGTGGAAATTTTAAGATTCATTTCCTGGGGCCGCCGAGAAATGAAAATTAACCAACCTAGATGGGATTCGAACTACAACATTCAGAACCGGACAATCTAGGACCCGCCCCATACTTGGCCATCCCATCCTTAATTATCTAATCACAGACTTAATTTTTTTTCCTGGGCTTTTAATTGATCTCTTTTAATAATGCTCGTGATTGATTAGCACATTAAAATATATGAAATTAAATCAAGCATTTGTCAACAGTTTTGACATAGCGAAAAGGTCAATACAGAACTAGCTTCTTTCAAACGCCAAGGTTTTTTTAATTATTATTATTTTATTTTATTTTATTAAATAAAATAAAGGAAAAATAAGTTAATAACGAACAGTTAACTTTTAAATTTAATCAATTTCAATATAACCGAAATTTTTATTATCAATTGTTTTTCTATTCTTTTGCAACTAGAACTTTTCTACTATAAATGATTAGGCAGAACCTTAAGTTAAAAGTTCAATTAAATAAGTTCATTGCACCAAAAAAACAAATCTAAAAAATGGTAATTGTTCTTCACTACACAAAAAAAATAAAACTAAGAATCAGGCAATTCATCCATGAGAAATTACACCTGCCTGTAATCTAAACTCACCTACTAGTTATTTACCCTTTTTTTATTATTATTATAATTTACGAAATTTACAACTGTATACAAATTAATATGTCAGCAAATGTGATACATAGAAATAAATGGCATGACAAGGCTTGTAGAAAATCGACCTATTGCCAGCACTCTAATAAAATATCTACTAGGATTTTACGAAGGATTTTGGATTGTAAAGATTGGATACGAGAGGAATTCGATGGTTTAGTGGAGCCACAAAGCTCAACTCTGTAAGTCCAAATAGGTCTTATTATGGTCATGCATATGAGTCTTTTGTAATTAATTGAAAGGTAAGAGCGTCTGTCTAGTAAGTGCTGAAGTAGTCCGAAACGTTGATTTGTTTCTTGTCCTTTCAGTCTGGTATGAGGATTCCTAGTTAGACGTTTGTCCAGGTAGGAGTGCTATAGCCATGGAGCCACGACCCAAAAATTGACCTGATCGCAGATGAGGGTTTGAAAGTAAATTACGAAACTGTATGTTATTCTCAGTAAAAAGAACTTTCTCAGCAGTTCCAGAGCCGCTGCTTTCAAAAATGGCGGCTGATTTAGAGAATATTAGACCAGTAATTTGAGAATCGTAACAGAAAATCTATTGTGAAAAATGTAAGAAAAGTTTTTATTTTTTTAACTTGTATATATGGGTTTAGACATGTAAAAAACAAAATTGCTAACAGTCATTTATAGGTAACAGTTACATACATAGGTAAGTGAAAGTAATAACAATTCTGAACAATGGAAATTTATCAACAAAAAAAAATGTAAAATTTAAGTAATTCCAAGTGAATTCTATTTCACTGACTCATATCCTTTTTCTAAAAGATAAAGTTCATTATAAACAAACAAAATATAACTTTAATCAGTTCTCGCAAAAATAACTTGTATTCCTTTACCTGGGTCATCACACTTAACATGTGCTAATTTAATAATATCACTATGCCTCCATCCTTTGAACCTATTCATTGCTCCAATAGTTTCAGCTAAAGGAAGATAGTCTTTGGTTAAATACCATTCTTGAATAAATTTCCTGAATGAGCGGCCAAACCCTAATTAACAAATAATGATTGTTAACAATGGCTTAATCCAAAAATTTAAAAATTAAAGTAGCAAAAATTTAAATATAAAATTGTTATCAGATAATATATATCTTAATATCACCGTAAATTTATTACATACCTAAATGGATATATACATATGTACCGCTCAAAAATGAACAAGGATATTGATGATTATGTATGATTTATTATCCGTAGAATTTTTAATTTATTTCAATGTACTTTATTTTTATCATAAAACACATTGAAAATTAATTTAAATAAGATTGTATTTGACATCAGGAAATTTTATAAAAGATGTTTTAAAAAATAACAAATTTAGAGGTTTATCTGACCTTGTTTTTATGATTGCAAATTATAAACATCATGTAAAATTTAATAATTTGTATACACACTACCTCTCTGCACCAATTGATCATACTGTTTATAAAATTGTCACTGATTTCACTAGGAATCTCATACCTTAAACAGGGTAACACTGCTCTCAGTTGCTGAAGGTTGAAAAACTCTTTGGCACCTATGATCGCTATAAATACAGAAATGTGAATTGTTTATATAGGTAACAGCATTCCAATCCATATTCTCATCTAGGTGCTCACTGCCCCATGATCTGCGGAGTTGCTGGTGACATACTGTTGCTGCAGGTTGTCTTAAAGAGGCATAAGATATAGACCAACTTCTCACAAACGATTACGAATGGTTTGTGTAGGTATGGGTCTTGGCAGAACATTCAACATTTCATTTAGACCCTGTTGGGCACCATAAAAAAGGTTGCTCCTTGCAGTAATACTAATATTTCTGTCATCCCTTGGTGCCATAATGTGCTGAAATGCACTAACAGGTCTCCTATTGGTGCTCCCGTGTTTTCTGAAACTGGTTAAAGCTCGGAAGACCACAATCTGGAAGACGCCAACTGCACAGGCGATATTCACTTTCCAGTATCCTTGACTGCTGATTCTCACGATAATATTGCAAAATTCTGATTCAATATGATGTTTTTCTATTGTTAAACAGAATATTAATGGATTAAAATTGACAAAAGTCAAAAACAATTGTTAGTTTACAAAATGAGTATTATTCCTGTTGATTATCCTCTAATTAATAATTTATTAAAAATAAGTAATACTTGTTTTTTACTTTTTTGTTTACCAACAAATGAGAGAATCCCTAAGGAACAAAATAAAATTGGGTATATTAATTAAAATAAGCATCAAATAAAATTATCTCTATTCATTTTTGAGCAGTGTAGATAGATAAATAGGCAAGTTTTTCAAACCAACAAAATTAAATGTTAACTACACGTAAAATTTAAATTAGCTTTCAAATATTGTAGAAGATATAGAATAATATTGAAGAGAATAAAATTGAATCAAAACGAGAAAAATTTGAGACATAAGTTTTACACCAACAAACTTTTTTAAAAAAGCTTTTTCATGAGAGTTTAGTTGGGTAGGAAAAATAATTGAATTTAAAGACGAATATATTGCAAAATGTACAAAAGAACAACCAGGCCATGATGTGTGTAATGGAGGCAGAAACCTGTTCCTCAACTCCTAATTTTATTCTTTGGAGACAGCGTTGTCAACAATTTACTCCAAGCTCATTAACCACCTTTTCATTAACAGTCTCTTGATTAATCATTTCAGATCTAAGGGAACTCAGAATGAATCAGATTCATGAAACTGAGGTAATTAAGGTCCTATCGTCCTTTAATTTCTGAAAGTATGTTAAAAATATATATAGCTCTCAGATGGTTTAATACCATCATTATAAGAGAAATTTATGTGTACAGAACGGAATTAATGTCGAAAAGTTAAAAGAAATATAATGGGATGAACATAAAAATTATAAGTTAAAGGGGTAGGTCTTTCACTGGAAACAATATGTAAACAGGAGATGAATAATGAGGAAGCAAGTCATTTTTGGGATTTTTTATTTTTAAAAATGACTGCTTCCCGATCACTCATCTCCTGTAGTACATTCGACTAACTTCCTTCAATAAGAAACAATATAACAAAATTTATGTAAGTAACAACAAAAATCAATTAAATATCTCTTAACTTTTTATTTTAAAATATTATTATCAGTGTAGTTTTATATTTAAAAAAAAAATAATAAAAAGAAATAATTTTAATTTAGCTAATAATTTTGTTTTAAGTATGATAAATTAATGCTATTACTATTAAATTAATGCTATATAAATTAATGATATTACTCACCAACTCTTGGCTTAGGTTCAATTGATAGCTTAACAAAAATAATAAAAGACTGAGGTTCTATGCACAATATCTTTGCCACATCTAGAGTTTTTTGACGAATTTTGGCATTTTTAACCATTTCTGACAAAACGAACAAAGAAGCTTCAGGATAGCATGATGATTTCTCTGCATTAATCTGCAAAAATTAAAAAATATTGTTAATATAATGATAAAATAACTGCAGTGCGGACAAAAATAGTTGATAATACATTATACACTACACTTGTACAAAATAATCATTTAAATGACTAAATAATTTTGTTAGATAACTGAATGGTTATGATAATTTATATAATTTAAAGAAAATAAAGTACTGTCATATTTTTGATGTATAAGTTATGCTTTATGCTAATATTTAAGATGTCAGTTATGCCATAAAACTGAATCATTCCTTGATCTTGTAATAAATATGTATATATAATTAAGAATTAAATTTTTTTTTTTTTTTTTTATGACATTTTGAATAATGTTCACATACATGATAAGTACAGGACTAAGTGCATCTAATTAACTGGAGAGACAGATTGTTGTAATACTCAATAAATAAATAACTAAATAAAAAATTAACTGGATAATTTGTTTGGAAAAACAATAAGACCTGTGAATGAATTTTCGAGAAGCCTCCGTTGTCCTTACGCTAATGTTTAAATCCTCAGCATAGAAACAAATTTTTGTATACAGAAACTGCCACTTTAAAATTCCCAAATTAATTTTAAACTAGTCCATAAGTCATTTTTGCTTACTTTATTTAATGGATCTAGTATATGTCGGAATAGTGTTCAACAAAGATATAAAATAATTTAACAAAGATCAAAGATTGGGAACCAATGAGTTCAATAATTACCTGCACAGACCTAGAATTAGTAGAGAGAAAGGTAATGGTAATTCAGGTTTATGCTGCTATTGAAGGACCTTCAGAGTTAAATAAAGAACAGTCATATAGTGACCTCCCAAGAGCATTTAATGTAGCTAGAACTAAAAACAGAATCATAGTAATAACAAGAAATCTTAATGGAAGGACAAGAAAAGATAGCTCAAATGGCATTATAGGTCCATTTGGTGGAGAAATAGTTAACCAATAATAATGGATAAAGACTAGTAGATTTCTGCAATGGAAATAGTCTAGTAATTGACAACTTGTATTTTAACTACAAGCAAACTAGTTGACATTTGTATAGGAGAAGGAAGAAATGTTCCAAGTATTAAAAACTATATCATCGTGAGGTCTAAGAAGATACTTTATTGATGTTAAAGTAATGAGAAGGGCAGAACTAATTACCCAGTACAAACTAATAGTGGCTGACACAAAAATAATAATAAAAATAAAGCCAAAAGGTCAAAGGTATGAAAGGATACAGGTGAACAGTCTTCAACAGGGTAAAAAGAAGGAGCAATATAGTTGTATCCTGAGTGAAAGGCTGTCTAATATTAATATAGAATTAAAACTAGCACCTTCTGAAAACTTGTATCATCAATATGGCAAGAGAGGTATATGGATTAAAAAATATGGACCTCATAAAAACAAGACAAACAGGTGAAATAAAGAAGTGAGAGAAGCAGAGAATGAAAAGGACAGAGCATAGAAGAATTATATAAACATAAGGAACCTTTTGAAGAGGGATGAATATGTAAGGTGTAGGAACCATGCAAAGAGCAGTAAAAAATGATAAAAAGGGAAATTGGTTGAAACAATTACCAAGACAATACAATAAAATTCTGGAATACAGTGAAGGCACTTAGTGGTAGGAATGATAAACCTGTTAGGAATATAAAGGATCTCACAGCAAGCATTGCGACTAAAGATGAGAAAATAGTGGAAGTATGGAGAAGCTTCTCTGAAAAGAAATTTTCTAAAGACAAAGGACTAACAGTAGTACCCCACCCCCCCCCCATACCTAAGAAAAATAAGAACCAAAAACTAGTAGAGAACATGGATGACTGCATTCAAGGAGATGAAATAAAAGAAACTATATCTAATTAAAAGTTAGGAAATGGTGCTGGAAATACAAATATCTCACCTGAATTTATTAAGTTCGGAGAGAAAGAAATTGAAAAGACTCTGCAAATGACATCCCAAAAGGAACCTCTTCACTATTTAGGCACAAGCATTTGTATTTGCAGACAACATAGGTCTGATAGCAGACTCTTTAGATAATCTATAGAAAACAGTTATGGAATGGAGATATATTAATCTGAAAAGGGGTGTACATAAATGCAACAAAAAGTAAAGTAATGCATATTGGAATAAATGAAGAAATATAGAAGAATGTGTGGACACATGAGTACACTTGTAAACAGAGATACTCGCATAGATCCATAAATTTTAAACAGAATGAAAAAAGCTAATGGGGTCTTCTACCAAATCAGCAATACATTAATCAGCAAGAAGGGAATTAATAGAAATACCAAGAGATACTCGCATAGATCCATAAATTTTAAACAGAATGAAAAAAGCTAATGGGGTCTTCTACCAAATCGGCAAGAAGGGAATTAATAGAAATACCAAACTGTTGATTTTCTAAACAATATTTTTGGAATTATTACATGGACAATTCTGGAGAAGCATATATCAAGAATAAGTGCTGCAGAAATGATGCTCTTAGAAAAATTGTAGGAAAGACAAAGAGAGACTGTATAATGAATTCATTAGAGACGAATTAGTTATAGTCTCTGTGAAAGCAAAAATATAGGAGCATGCACTCAGGTGGTTGGAACATATATGGAGAATGCCAGATTCTTGTAAAACGAAATGGTATATGGAGGAAAAACCTGAAAGATGAAAACCTGTGGGGCGACCTAAGATGACAAATTGAGAGCACCTGAAGAAATCTCTTCTTAATTGGGAAAAATAATAGGAAATACATAAGACCATGTGTATCAAATAAATATCCTTTATTGAAGATAGGAATGAGTGGAACAAGAGGCTCGGGCTTGATGCTGGAAGCCACAAGAGCAAGAGAAAGATACAGAAGAAGGTTAGATAAAAAATATTGTATAATTCAGCAGAGGAACTTACAGCCATAGTTGATGAAGTAATAACGGTAAGAAAAATGTATATCATGTTTAATGTATTAAGAAAATTCAATATTTTGTAAACAAGATAAAATTTATAGGGTTTGTATTTACTAAGGTTATAAATGTATTTACAATCAACTTAAGCTATTTACTAAATATCTACTAATTAGATTGATTACAAGCCTTTCAGTTGACAGAATGACTAAATCCAATTTCAACTTTTTTTATTATTAATTTTAGTGATAGTTCTCATGAGAAAATTTATACCTTTATTTACAATTCTAGATTTCAACACTGCAATCACCTACTGTAGAATCAACTTACTCACTGTCTGTACAGATATTATAAATTTTCTAACTAGAAATATGACTAAATGACTTAACTCAAAAATGAACAGTGTCCAATTGGACAAAATTGGAGTTAGTCATTCCTTCAACTAAAAGGCTCATACAATACATTCTTCTTCTCTCACTATCTCCTTTGTGCTGCTAAGCGTGCAGAAGCTGCCTCTGACCATCTTGTCCAACGGTCCCTGTCCTGTGCAAGCCTTCTCATCTCCGGCATGGTGCTTCCTCTCGCTGTGCCAATTCTCATTCGCTATGCCAAATGCATAAGTGTTGGCCTGCCTTGAGGTCGTCTTCCTCCCGGCCTTGCTTCTAGAAGCTATCTGGCCTTATGGTCATCTCCCATTCTGTTAACATGCCTGTACCACTTCAACTGCCTTTCTTCGAATGTCTCTAGGACGGATCTAACTTCTAGTTCATCTCGCACCCTCCCTTTCATTCCTTATTCAATCTCGCCTGGTTTTTCCTAATATTTTTTGTAGGAATCTCATCTCTGCAGATACAACCTTGCTGGCATGGCGGTCCAAGAGTGTCCAGCTCTCCGATTCGTATAGTAGCACTGGGAGAAAAACTGATTTGAATAGCAGAAACTTCGCTTTTCTGCTTAACTCCTGCTTTCCAATGAGTGTCATGGATATTTGGTAGTATATTCCATTGGCCTTTTGGACTCTAATCATGACCTCCTCATCTATTCTTCCATTCCTGCCAATCATTGTTCCCAGGCAGCAGTAGGTATCGGTTTGCTCAAGGGTCTCTCCAGTGCAAGTGATTCTAAGATCCTCGTTCCTTTGTCCAACACACATGACCTTGCTTTTGGAGGGATTGATCTGCATTCTTCTGAGTTGCAGTTCTTCTTGCCACTCATTCATAGCGATCTGGAGCGATTCAGCAGTATCCGCAACCAATACCACATCATCTGCATACAACAATGACTGTGTCAACACTGGAGTCATATTCCAGTATCCCACAATTGCTCTTGGTGTCCTTTTACAAAATGCCAAATGGCATCCATGAAAATTATAAACAGCAGAGGGCTCAGGCTATCGCCCTGTTTAAATCCCCTAGAGAAATGGAATGACCTAGAATCAGTGCCAGCTAGCCTTATTACTCCCTTTGGGTCTTGGTAAACTGACTTAATTGCACTAATAAGATTTTGTGCGATTCTCCTGTGTGCATCCCATATTTCCTGTCTAGGAACATAGTCGAAAGTCGCCCGTAAATCTAGAAAAACTAGCTATACTGCTTCATATAATACATAAAAGCTATATTTAACAGATTGAAGACAGAATTCACTGGATAACCATGCCAATGTGCTTTGGAGTTTTAGAAATTATTAATGTTTTGGAAAAATGTATCTCTAATGTTTCTGAGTTGTGTATGCCTTTAAGAAGGTTAAATTTTTGGTACTTGTATACTACGCAATTGCGACAGAAACTTTCTTCTTATCTTATCTTACATCGCATAACCCCTTCTCATCTCGTATAGGTTGTTGATATCCTTATCAGTTATAATACTTACTGCTCTGATAATCAACTTGATAAAACGTGAAACCTGTTTTTTTCTGTGCATCCATTCTTAAGAAACTTGTGAAAATTTGATAAAGAGAGAAACAAATACTTAACAAATTTGATATAATGAACAAGTAGTCTGCAGAGGCAGGAGGTAAATTTAACTATTTAAAATTTTTTTATTCAACAAAAATTTGTTTCTAATGACTGTTCGTGTGAGGTCAATGCTGTCTCTGCTGGCATACAATATTGGCTTTTCTTCTTTTACTTTAATTTTTTCTAGATGACTCTAAAGAAATTAATTTTGTAAGTGAATTAAAAAAAATCAGGTGCGCGCAATACTGCTTTCACTTACAGCTCAACTTTGAATAGAAATTATTTTTTGGCCATGTTGGATTATTATGAAATTTTTTAATTACATTTCTAACTGAGCTAAAGCTAAAAGATTACAGATATCAAATCATAAATATTATTACAATACCAAAAGTTCTATTTATTATATAACCGGTTGATTATGGATTGTACCATCCGTTGATTATGGATTGTACGACTATTAGTTATTAAACTGTTATTTTCCATTGCAAAGTTTACTAAAACGGAATTAAGAGATTTGCATTGTCTGTCATAGACAGGTCAAAAGTTGTCACACTAATTGTAGGTGGATTCTGTTGGAATATCGCAAAGGGAAAATTTATCAAATTATTCACTAATTTAATTTTCTAAAAGATTACCTAAATATTTTTGGTACAAACGTACGATAGATAACTAATTATTTAAATATAATATCAGATCTAGAGTTATTAAACTATAGTAAATGTTTTTAAGGTTATAAATGTATCCATGAAATATTTTTATATTTCACTTCTTTCACACAAGTACAATGAAATAGTATCTTAAACTATCATTGCCTTGAATACGTGGTTTTTAAATAGTTTTTCAAACTTAAGAGTTTACGTTTAGTAAGAAAATTTCATTTAATTTCCTTGAAAACACCTGATTAACGTTAAATAATGTTAGTTTTTAAAAATTATTAGTTATATATATTTTTTTTTTTTTGTCACTCTCTGTTACCTTCTACAACTTTCTATATTATATTTTTTTTTTTTTAATTCTTTGCTTTCAGATATATTATACGTATACATTCTGACCATTATTTCCAAATATTCATTTTCAACCTGGATAAGTATTTTTACCTTTATTTATTTATCAAATTCTTCCAAAAATTATATTTGGTATTTTTCCATAACTCCTAACAATGATAAATAGTTATTATTTATAATAAACCAAATTAAAGGTACTTTAGAGACAGACACGATAATGTTGGAATTTCACAAAGGGAAAATTCAACAAATTATTCACTAATTTAATTTTCTAAAAAGTTACATGATAATTTTACGGAATAAACGTTGATATCTAATTATTTAAATATAATATCAGATCTATAATCACTAACCTATGGTAAATGTATTTAAGGTTATAAACATATGCTTTATACATCCATGAAATGATTTTATACTTTTTTATAATTTCTTTTTTCACACAAGTACAATGAAATAGTTTTTTTTAACAATACCATTGCCTTGATTAGGTGGATTATAAATACTTTTTACAAACTTAAAAATATTTTTTAAAGTTTACATTTAGTTAGTAAAGTTCATTTAATTTCCTTGAAAACATGTGATTTATTTATGTTAAATATTATTAGTTTTCAAAAATTATTATCTATAATTTTTTTGCCACTCTCCGTTACCTTCTACAACTTTCTACATTAGATATTGTTTTTTCTAAAATTCTCTGCTTTCCAATGATACATTATACATATACCTACTGACTAGTATTTCCAGGGATTCATTTTCGAGCTGGATAAGCATTTTTATTTTTTTCACCTTTATTCGATTATCAAATTCTTTCAAAGGTTATATTTAGCATTTTTTCATAACTTTTAATAATTATTTAGTTAGATATTATTTAGAACCATATTAAAGGTACTTTAGAGGAAGACGTATGTGAACATTGAACATTTAAGCCCTGTAAAGTTACATCAACGTGGGTTAAGACCTAAATGATATTAAAGATCACTTAATTGTACAATGATACACTGAGTTTAATCAAAATCGTTGAAGGCGTTTTTGAGAAAATTGTAAAAATATGTTTTAGCGTTGATATAAAGTGGCACTTCTGGTGAGCCGATTTTAAGGAAAAAGTTGCTAGGACATCTAAGACATATACCACAACGTAATATCAGTTCCGTACGATTTTTCGTTTTCGAGCTAGAATGTTCATATACAAACAGACCGTTTTTCGGGACTTGGTTATTTGGATTCAGGCTACCTCAAAACATGCATTTCTATTGAAACTCAAGACTCGAAAATTTTTATGATGCAGTACTTACTCTTACTATATATTACATATATAGGTAAGTGAAAGTGAAAAAATTTGGTACTTGGTACTGCATGGTCTAAATGGACTACTATCTGCCTATGTTTATAACCTGAACACTGATAATTCTGACAAAGCAGAGAAAACCCTATCTTCCTATTCATATTTATGGAAATTCAAATAGACAAAAAGAAATGTTATATTTATGGAAATTAAAATAGACAAAAAGAAATGTTATATTTATGGAAATTGAAATAGACAAAACAAATGTCATATTTATGGAAATAGAAATAGATAAAAACAAATGTAATAATAACAAAACACTTTTATTTTACAACTTATGTGTATAAAGCAATTTTATTTTACATTTTATACAAAATACAACACTTCTGGTTAGCCGATTTTAAGGAAGAACGTAGTTTTGTATTATTCTACTTATTGTGTTACAGTATTATAACATACTTTTATAATTATCTATACTTTAATACATCGAAAAGAAAAAAAACTTACAGTCTTTATTGTATCCAGAATAAAATCTTCTTTTCCATCATTAATCAATTCAGCTAAAGAAGGAACCAATTCTTTTTTGAAATAGTTGTTAAAATTTCGACATCCAGATGAATACACATTTGTTTCAGAAGTAATATGAAGAAATCTTTTTAGTCGGATTTCCGGTGAACTGGCCATTTCATAAGATTGAATAGCTGTAAAAGGTAATATAAACGTTAGTACACAAGAAAGATAATTTTACTATGGTAATAATCAAATTATATAATTTAAAAAGGAACTTTGCTAAGCAGAATTATTTCTCCACATTTTCATATCTAAAAGTAACAAGTCTTCATCTTGTTTATTATGATTAAAGCAGCAATATAAAAAACAAACCAGCCATTATTCCATTGTTGATTTCTTTGCTGATTAAATTTCCATCAATCAGGCAGAACTGAGATACACAAATGTGGGTGCATTTTCAAAGCTACAATTTTTTATTTCGAAGCCGCTGCAGGAGATCTTTTACCTGCTGCTGAGGACAGTTATAGGTATTCAGTTTTGCTTTCATTGATCACAAGCCCAACTTTGAGGCCATTTTTATATATTATTTCAAATCCATCTTTAAGTGATTTTTACTTGTGGTATCAATCACATATTTCTAGTCATCAGCATAAGCACAAATTTATAGTGCCTTTTTTAGCTGCATCTTCACAGCAGCATGCTAAGCTAAGTTGAATAGCATCTACTTGACACACTCCAGATTGTGCCTTAAACAATTGACCAACTTTGGATGATACATTCTCCATAGTCATGCATATTAAATTAATTAATGTATGCGGCACTCCATTTTTTATTAACATTTTTAACAGTTCTGATCTCTTGATGTTATCAATCAAATCCCTGCTTGTAATCAAAGAATAATAAGTGCAAAACAATATCATATTCAAAGCATTTTCCTATCATTTGTCATGTAATAAAAATATCTGTAGTATCTCAACCAGCTCTAAAACCACATAGGTAATCTTTGAAAATATATTTAATACTAAAAAATATATTAGGGCATTTGATTGATAACCAAAAACAAATCTTATATAGATACAGTCTGATCTTGGGACACGTTTAAACTACATAGAATAGAATAGAAAAATAATTTTATTCTGGGACGAAGTCCCTTCAGAATAACAAAAAAGTACAGAAATTAAAATTTTACATCTGGCCAGATAAAAACAAACATAACAAATTAAGATAATGATAGGTCATTAAAGAAAAGAAAAGAAAAAAATATTGGTAACATACTATATATAAAATAAAATAAAAAAATCTATATAAAAAACTCTTGAAACCATACTAAGATACTTAAAACTATGTACAATGTTAAAATATAAATAAACCCTTTTAGAAAAAATAAAAAATACAGAAAAAATAAATGTATATTCTTCTTAACAGTAAAATCTGTTTCTGTTGAAAAAAAAAAAAAAAAAGAGAAAAAGAAAGTCGAATCTATAAGTATTCAGGTCATGAGCTATATGTGGTCTTATAGATAATATGTAATTTTACATAAAAGATTAGCTGGTGCCTGACTGTTTTTGGGACAGGAATTGGAATAGGAGGGTTTTGAATGTAGATAAGGATGAAGAATGTCGAATTTTGATAGGAAGGGAATTCCAGAAACTAACAGAACATGCAATAAAGGAGTTTTGGAACGAGGCAGATCTGTGAGAAGGAATGTAAAGGTCGGAAGGTCGAGATCTTGTGGAGAGGGAGTGGACTGAGGACTTGAATTGGAGAAGGTTGTAGGCGTAGGAAGGACGATGATTGTTGATGATATGATAGAGGAATGTACCTAGGAAATATTGTCTTCGAATGGAGGGGAAGAGCCACTCTAACTCAGTGTAATGGTGAGAGACATGGTAGTATCTCGGGGCACTAATTACAAATCTCACGCAACTGTTCATTATTCTTTTCAGTCTATCGCGGAGCTCCACCGAGAGTCCATCATACACCACACAGCAGTAGTCAAAGTGGAGGAAGATGAGAGAGGAAACGAGGAGTCTGCGCGTATGTTGAGGTAGGAGATGGCGGAAGCAATGGAATAGTTTGAGGATAGAAACTGTCCGTCGGGAGATGTGAGAAATATGGTGACTCAAGGAGAGGGTTTGATCAATAAATAGTCCTAAATTTTTTACAGAGGAGTAGAAGGAGATTGGCTGGTCACCAAGGTTTAGTATGGGAAAGTCCGTATATGATCTAAGGAGGGGCTTGGAACCAATGACAATGGCCTGAGTTTTTGAAGCATTTAACCTTAATCCGTTTAATTTTGCCCAGGCACAGATTCGATCTAGGTCTGCTTGGATCTTAGTAAATGCTACCAATAGCTCAGGGGGAGAAAAGGATAGGTATATTTGAGAATCATACTAACATACTTACAATTACATGATTCACTCATCACTATTTTTTTCAAAAACTGTGTGGCTTTTTTTTTTTTTTTTTTTTATTACAGAAACTACTTCGTGAAAGTAATGATGATCTTTAAAACTATGTCTTTTGACTAATGGTCTTACCACATAAACCATAATTATTTATGATTTATAAAACATTAGATTGTAACAATATCATATACTTAATGTAAATATAAATGACTAAATATTAATGGAATTTAAATTTTAAGATAAAACTACCATCACAGATTTGTTTTGTTCACTACTACTATCACTACCATCACAGATAGTACCAGAACATTTGTTTTAGCAGTAGGTGAAGCCTGCAGAACATTTATAACTATTCAGTAGGTATGTTTCTTGGGTAGAGAATAGCGCCAAATGATTAAACCTCTAGCATGCTGATCTTATATTTAATAATAATGCGAATAAGTCTGTTCTTACAAAATAATCAAAGAAAATTATAGGAAAATGTGGAGTAGTTACTTTTAGGAATCAGTACTTTGGAAGTATCTTACTTTGTTCACTTTTATGATTCCCTTTGTTGCATTTTAGGGATATGAAAATTTAAAATTTCTAATTAAACAAGCAGAAATGTAAATTCTAAGTTGGTGATGATTTGAGATTTCAGAACTTGAAATATATGTTTTAAGTTATGGATTAAAAATTGAAAGAAAGAAAACAATCAAAACTGAATTTAAAGAAAAATAATAAATTTGAACCATACAACCACAGGAGATCCAAAATCAGAAATGAAAAACTTACGAATAATCTTAGCCAAGAACAATAAAACACTAATTTATACAAAATATTCTTTCAAAAGACTTAAATCCTTAATTCAATAGAAATAACAAAGAGTACAATAAGCAAACACCACTAAAAGGATAAGTCAATATAGATTATAGGCCAATTGGAATTATTATAAAACCATAACATTTTAGATTATTAATACACTACTTATTAATCTATCCAACAAAAAATTATGAATAGAAAGTAAAATTATATCCACATACCCCTTCAGCGTATTATAACCTAGCTGACAGCTACGTTACCTACTATATGCTCACTACAACACTGCAATAGTTTTTCAGTACTATAACACATTAAGTAGAATAATACAAAACAATGTTCTAATTGCAAGAAGATTTAAATTATGAAATATTTTGTTTCATTCATTATTAACATACATTTGTAAATAAGAAAAACATAAATAATAAATCAAAACATCATCAGAACTAAAATGGCAACACTGCTTGTAAATAAACTTTTCCGACATGACAGCACGTGGGTTGTTGACTTCAAATTTGGCTCCAGTTGAAAGTTTGGATTGAACATATTTACGTTTATGGACGAAAATGGCGGATATGTTTAAACAATCCATAATATCATCATCATTTAAACTGTTGGAATTAAAAGAAAAGAAAATTCTAAACAGTATAACTGATGCTGATTTGCTCTGTGGTTACATTAATAAATTTTTGCCACATAAATTTACCACAAATCATGGTGATCTAAATTTTGATTTATTTTTTTATAAGAAGGAATTTGAAACTACCATGTATGTTTAACTCAGCAAAATGTTTATATTT
This sequence comes from Nezara viridula, assembly GCA_928085145.1. Taxonomy (NCBI): domain Eukaryota; kingdom Metazoa; phylum Arthropoda; class Insecta; order Hemiptera; family Pentatomidae; genus Nezara; species Nezara viridula. The sequence continues at coordinate 67,835,176 of OV725081.1, read as the reverse complement.
TCTTTTAAGGTAAAAATAATCAGATTGAAGAAGATTCAGAAAATGATGGATTGGAAATACCAGATGAGCCAGGTGAGTTTCCATATATATAAATATATCTGTTTACTTTAAGTTCACCTATTTATTAAAGATTTATCCTTGTTAGTTCTAGCTATAGTAATTATATAAAACTTGATTTAAATATTGTTATACCTGCTACTATACTAGTGCTAAATACTGCAGTTGTGCAGGTATATAGTTTTGCAAATAAGCTTTTATATAACATATTTTATTATAGGTGATGAATATTCAGGACGCAGTCATTTAAAAAAAAAAATGAGTAATTTTTAAGTACTAATAAATCAAGTACAAAACCCTCAGTGCATAAACCACGCCCTGAAGATAACCCACATGTTTGGGTTGAAACGGTACAAATCAAAAATTTTAAAAAAGACTGCGTCCTGAATATTTATCACTCATGGTATGTAGAACAGTCGAATATATTATAGATGAAGAGAAGGGTGATTGGGATGATCAGTAAAAATAAATAATTGTAATTATTTTCACATTCGCCGTAGTTCAGTTCTTCATCAGGGCTGTTCTATCAACAAGCGTTGACAGACCAAATAATTGTTGATAAAACAGCCCTAATAAAGGTCCAAAACGTTGGTGAATGCGAAAATGAATAAAATTATTTATTTTGACTTATCACCCCAGCCATCCTTCTCTTTAATTATTCACTACAGTCAACCATCAACCCGCATATATTATATATGTTGTCCCATAAATAATGGAAAATATTTAAATATGTGATAGTAGACCTCAAGAGCTATAAAAAATATACAGATCCTGGTGGAAGTGATTTTTTTTTTTTTTACTTTGTACTATTGTACAAATGTAACTCCACCTTGGCCACTGGGTCAAGATCCCGTGTTCGTCGCTTAAATGGGATTCCAACAATTATGTTTTCACAGTATAACCGCCCTTTATTTATATTGTAATTTTCCACTTTGGCAAATTCTCAAGTTGTCCTTTTCAGCTGAAATAGATATAATTAGCTTTAATTATATAACTGATTTCAACTTCTGCTCGCTCTTGAGGGATAAACAAACTCCCAGTGGGTCCTTTTCAGTGGTGTTTCAGCTCTTACCAGATGAGCCGGTCATTTCCGTCTACTTTCCAACATAATTGTCCATTCTTGAGATTCCATTTAGGGTGTGATCATGGGATCTTGTTCTGCTGATATCCCATACCTGACCATTTCTGGAAAAAGAGAGAGAAGTTGGTTTATAGGTGCAACCATACCTATTCTAACTAGAGTAGGACACTCAAGATTCATTCCGTGGTTCTACCACGTTATGAAGTTCAGGCTTTAACATGATCGTCCATCACAACCTCAGAGGAAGTGATTGTTTAACTTCTAGAATTTATCTGTCACTCATTGTATTAAATGCATCAATGAATTAAAATGGACTACAATAGGTTTGAGGTTTACCCTTTTGACTTCAATATCTTTAATCTAACGTCCATGAGTTCCGGAAGCCAAGCACCATGATTCCTTGACATGATTGAACTTTTACTAAAAAATGTCTTCTATGCAGTCATTATTGAGAAGAACCCTATTTGAAAACTGCCAAATTTGCAATGCATGTTTAGAGAAATAATTGATGATCATAAATAGCAATAGAATTTAAATCAGGTGCACACTATAGAAAAACACTGATGTCTTCAAATATGTGACATTTGCAGACTAAGATAGGCTGGATGCTTGGTAAGAAAAATTGAGAACAAAGTAGAATATTTTCTTAATTATACATATTAAAGTATGGTCAGCAAACCTTGCTGATATAATTTTTCTGAGGATTCTTGGTTTGGAAAAATCAGCAGTGGCAATTTTGAATAGTGATGATTAAGAAAAAAGAATTATAGATACCTTTACTAAGCGACAACTACAAATTGACTTGATTTAGGATACATTTCAATTATAACTGATAAGTATTAAAATACCAGCACTTATTTTTAGTATACAAATAGCATAATTTAATTTTTACCAAGTTCTAAATGTTTAGTTTATTTGAAGTTTGCTATATTTTTGTTTTAGCACAATCAGAAAATACTGTGGTGAAGACTAGTCGTGCTAAAACGATTGAAGAACTCTATAAACGAATAGAAACTTTAAGAGGTAATTTTTTTATAAACTTATCCCCACATATATTATTACAGTAAGGCTCGAAATCGGTTTTGTACCAAATATAAGCTCCTGTCATGTTCAAATACCATGAATGGGGTACTGTTCAGAATTTCATGGGGGGTTAGCGAATTGTATTCTTCACTTTTGTTTTCTTTCTAAAATAAATAAAGTCGATACAAACATTTTGCTAGGCTTCAATACTGGAACGGTAGTAGGTCTGTAGATTGATACGGGACAAATTGGATCTTAAAGATTTTGATGCGTACAACAACCTGTGTTAAAGCCCAAAATCGTACTATTTTCGAGATAACGCAAGGTATACGGTTCACATCCACATAACCTTACATTAATTGTAGTACTGTCATTGAATACATGTCTCATTTCGTCGACTTGAGGTCTATATGATCGAGAGAGCAGGAGTTTATATTATTTATTGATGGTATTTTTGATCAGCAAGCCATATAATCGTTAATTTTTCACCAAATCTCAAGTTTGAGCCACCAATTTCGAAGGCTTCCTTCTCCTTCAGGCGGGCAAAATAGTCCAACAAGTTATGAAAGAAAACAACCATTATTTGTGAATAACTAAAAAATGACACACTTTCCCCTTGGTTATGCCAGTAATTATATAAAAGATTACTTAATTCCCTACAAAAAGAAAAAAAAAATCATCGAAATCGGACAATTTTTAGCAAAGATACAGCTTATTGAAATTTGTAAACATGTTGGTTCCAAACAAAAATGAAGATTTAAATTAATTTTTGTTTTCTTTGTCAATTATATTTATCGATAAAGTAACATTTGATTTCTTTATCTTTTAATACGTTGCATTATTTTATTTTCTTATTAATTTGGCATTTGATAACAATATGCTTTGCGAATTTTTCGTAAGGGCCTACTAGTTTGTATAATTCTAAGTTTAACTTATGGATATTGTGCACTACATCATTTTTCATTCATTCTTATATTTCCAGTTTACTTTAGCTAACATCAGTCATAATTGTCTCATTACTCTTAATTGTTTGCCAGAAGTTGACTTTGGTGATCTAGTCTTTTTGGTTTTCAAAGTGAAAAACTCAGCACATCCTGATTTGACAACTTTTTCTTTGATATTCTAACCTTTTAAATAATTCTCCATTGACTGAAAAACTGAGGGTAGAGAAAGATGATTTGTAGGACCTTCATTTCTAAAGTTTTTTTCGTTTATTTAGCACGAATAATGGGCAGAAGGCATGCTGAAATATCTCTTTTTTCAATATTGATCAAAGCAGGGTGCATCTCTTAAAATTACATAAATTAGGAATTCTCAGTCTTTTCCTACTTGAGTGCTCACTTTTAGGTTTGACAAGCATCTTGAAATTTATAGTCATGTACCAAGTACCAATTTGTTTCATTGTTTCATATAGAAAACAAATAACTATTTATTGGGTTTTCCAGAAAATAATGTAGGATTTTGGTTTTAAAAGAAAGATTTACTACTGTTTTATTTAATCAGAATAGTCTCTGCTACTATCAGTACATTTCTGCTGTGTTGGCAACTTTTCTATTCCCTCAGAATAAAATTGATAAACTCCAAAAATGCATTTTCTAATTCCCTTTGTCCATTAAATTTTTGTCATGTAAGTAGTGGTCCAGGTGTCTAAAAAAATGATAATCCGTAGGCAGGAGGTGCGAAGAGTAGGGTGGATGTGCCAGAGTTTTTCATATCTAACCTCCAACATTTTTTGTTGTTTGCTGTTTCTCATTTGACGAGCCACTGTCCAGAACATCTACTGTTATCGTAAAGTACCCACTGTTCATCACAAGTGACAATTCTAGAGAGATAAGGTTCATTATTGTTTCGACAAAGAAGTGTAGCACAAACTTCATAACGCTGGTTTTTTTTTTTTTGTGGTTGTTTAATGTGTGTGGAACCTAACTGCCAAGCTTTTCTAATCGCCTTTAGATAGTCATCGATGGCTGATTTGCAAACGTTATGTTTCTCTGCAAGTTCTCGAAGAGTTGTTCTGGGGATTTCTTTCACCAAAGCCCACAGAACATCCTCTCATCAAGAGAGGAAATTCTTCCATGACTTTCTTTGTCTTCAAGACCGAAGTCTACCTCCCAAAATTTTTTGAACCACCGTTGAACAGTGCTCTCATTGATGCTGTTCTCGCCTCAGACTTGATTGATGTTTCCGGCTGTCTGGGCCTTTATGCGAAAATCGCATGTTGACATCTTAGTAAAGACTTAATTATTTCTGAGCAGCAAAATGCTACAGAGTAAACGAACATTAACGTTTGGAAGAGGATTTTTACGTTTTATGGATACATAAAACATATGTTTATAATCTTAAATAAATTTACTGTAGTTAAGTATACAAAGTATACATTGATTTATTATTTAAAAAAAATTCTCTTAGTGTTATAATTAAAATTATGTGGACCATACCATAGGAGGCAATGTGCGGCCTCTGATAATGATAAATATTTAATTATATAAATTAAGAAAATGTGAAACTTATAATTTCTCTATAATTATAATTTAATTATAATTCAGTGTTTTTGAATTATCCATCACAATGTCCATGGATAGAGAGAGAGTTTGTTCATGGGGGGAGGCATGCGTGTTTTACATGATTTTTACCACGTCCACTGCACTTTATTTGTTTGTATGCATGTTTTGAATTAGGTTAGGAAAAGAGGAGAAAATCTAGGGAATGAGAAAAATGAGAAGGAACAGAAAGGGATGTATAATGCTAATAAATGAATGAAAGAAATAGTAAAAAAAATAATAAAAATAAAAAAATAAAAATATAGGAAAAAAATTATAATAAAAAAAAAAAATATATATATATATAGATAAAAAAAAAATTTTATACTATGCTCATACATATTGTTAATACTATATAATTGTATATTAGTTTTGAAAAATTGTCTGTAGCGATTAATAAGTATGCTGTGTTTAAAGCAGCCCAATGTAATTGGGCAGCACCCATTTATGATAATAAAGTGATTCTCTCTTGTTTGATATTTTGAAAGAAAACAAATCTGGTGTGCACAACACACAACTTTCACTCACTGCTCTACTGCGAAGAGAAATTCTTGACTGGCCAAATTGGGCTATTAGAAGAAGTTTTTGAAGCACAAGCGAAGAAGTTTTTACTGGAGCTAAACCTTGAACAATGTGTTTTTGAATTTTGGTCATATTCATCAATATAAAAACTCATTAACACCATCAAGATAACTGCCTGCAACCTTATAACTGCAACAGTCTATTTGAATAACATAACTCCAGTCTTTGAGCTCTATAAACAAAGAGAGATTTGAAAGTACATGTATTTAATTATGAATAAGTAAAGTCATACTGCATACTAAAAATTATAGGAATTAATAAATCTCTATCACTTTTTAAATGTATTTAAATTCTTATTTTTCACCCTTGAAAAATTTACCAAAAAATTGTTTGGATGCTGTTTTTAAATACAGCATCAATAAGTCAAAATTCATAACACAGATTGTAAGTGTATAATGTTATTTCACTTAGTGAATTTTTTTTTTTTATAATAAATTGATGTATACTTTGTATATTAACTACAGTAAATTTATTTAAGGTTATAAACATATGTTTTATGTATCCATGAAATGTCTTTATATTTCACTTTTTCTTTCACACAAATACAATGAAATAAATTTTTTAACGTTGTTTTCTTGATTTGGTGGGTTTTATAGCTTTTTTTTTTCAAACTTAAAATAATTTTAAATATTTATATTTTGAAGGATGGTTGGGTTGATCAGTCAAATTGAAGTGGTTAAAAAAATAAATAATTTTATTTATTTTTACATTTGCCGACGTTTCGGCCCGAAGTTCAGGCCTTCATCAGGGCTGCTGTACAAGAAGTAAAGTCAGACCTAATCGGTCTGACTTCACTTTTTAAAATGAACTTTAATATTTATACAGCAGCCTTGATGAAGGCCTGAACTTCGGGCCGAAATGTTGGCAAATGTAAAAATAAATAAAATTATTATTTATTTTTTACCATTTCAATTTGACTGATCACCCCAACCATCCTTCTCTCCAATTATTCACTACACTCAACCATAAATATACAGTTCATGTTTAGCTAAGAAATTTCATTTACTTGGAAAGATGTGGTTTCCATTAAATAATATTAGTTTTCAGAAATTATTATTTATAATTTTTTGTCACTCTTCATTACCTTCTATAACTTTGTATGTTAGATATTTTTTTTCCTCAAATTCTCCAACGATACATTATATGTATTAATTTTAAACTTTTTAAAGAAGGGGAACAAGGTTAACAATGGAACATTACATTTATAATACCAACAATCAAATATTAATTTAGTAACATTTGGCAATAAAAACAATTATTTCTAGGAACCATTAAAAAAACATGGTATTGATACTCATTTTATAAATGTTTTGCATAAATTACACTTGACATCTTTTACAACAGAGCCACAGATGGATCTACAGGGGGAAAGAGGGAGAGGGTAGCTTTCGAGCCTTCTCCCAAAATCTCATACCTCCATTTGTTTTGTAAACAGCATAACTCCATTCTCAGAGATCTTTATACCTAGAGAGTTAAAAGTACATCTGTAAATTTAATGATCTAAATGATTATGGATTGTACTACTATTATTAATTAAACTCTTATTTTACTATTGTAAAGTTTACTAAAATGAAGTTACGAAATTTTCATTGTCTACCATCTACATATAATTCAAAAGTTGTCACAATAACTGTAAAGAGATAATGTTGCGATTTTACAGAGAGAATATACGTCAAATTATTCCCTATTTTAATTTTCTAAAATGTTTCATGAAGATTTCTTGGAATAAACAGACGGTAGATACCTAATTATTTAAATATAAAATCAGATCTAGAGTTATTAAACTAGAATAAATGTATTCAAGGTTATAAATATATGTTTTACTCATCCATGAAATATTTTATTTCTTCTTTCACACAACTACGAGGAGATGAGATAGTTTTTTAATGTCATTCATTCATTACCTTGATTGAGTGGATTTTATACTTTTTTTTTTAAACTTAAAAATAATTTTAAAAGTTTACATTTACTTAAAAAATTTCCTTTTCATTTTATTTCCTTGAAAAAAGTGGTTTCCATTAAATAATATTAGTTTACAGAATTTATTATTTATAATTTTTTTGTCACTCCTCATTACCTTTTACGCCTTTATAAGTTAGAAATTATTTTTTCTAAAATTCTCTGATATATTATTACGTATACCTTCTAACTGTTATTTCTGGAAATTCATTTACGGCCTAAAAAGACATTTTTCCTTTTTCTGTTTTTGTCAATTATCAAAATTTTTCACACTCAATATTGAGCCTTTTTTTTTATTAATTCTAACAATGGGACTCAGTTAATTATTTAAAATAAACCAAATTAAAGGTACTGTAGAGGAAGAAATTTTGACCATTAGACATTTAAGCCCTGTTGCATGACATCAATGGAGATAAGACCTAGCTTACTTTAAAGGCCATTCAATTATACATTGATATACTGAGTTTAATCAAAGTCGGGCCAGTGTCTTATACAAGAAAATTCCAAATATGTGTTAAATCGATTATATAAAGTGCCACTTCTGGTTTGCCGAAAAAGCTGCTGTAACGCCGCAGTCATATACAATCCTTAAATACGCAATTTCAATTACGTACGATTTTCCGTTTTTGAGATAGAATGTTCATATACATACACTGACTATTTTGTGGTACTTAGTTATTTGGGCTCAGTGAACCTTGAAACGTGTATTTCCATTACAAAATTTTCGTGATAGCAATACTTTCCCTTACTATCTATTTCATATGTGTGTTAGTGAAAGTAAAAATGGAGGACTTCGGTTGAGTTGAACCCAGTCACAATATATGATGTGACATCCTATGATTGGGCTACATATCCTGGTGCTCCCCCCTCCCCTTCAAAAAACCTTCACATTCAAATTTTTGGAGAATCCCTGCATTTTTATTTTGATGGTCTATTAGTCTTTGAAAAAAATAAAAGGTAAGTTTTAAAATCTATCTCAACTGTTTACTTTCATTGTGTCTGTTTTGTACATTCACAAATGATACCTATTTTATCAAAAATGATGTTAGATGAGTGTTTAAATTTCATTTAAATTGTTGAATTTTATTTTATTTACTATCTTATTTCTATTTAGGTGACACAATTTCTTAATGAATTAATTAAACCATTCCATATTTAACTATAGCAGATGGGCTTATTGGCCATATTTAATTATTACAGTATATAATATTTCATAGCAAAACGTTTTTTTAATACATCAGTATTTATGATAACCGGCAGCATTTCTCTTTCAAAACAGTTATTATGATGCCAAAACAAAGTTTTAAGAATATTATTAATTAATTGTTTGTTTTTTTTTTTTCAGGAAAAAGGACAAATTACAAAGAAAAATTATTAAAGAAAGGTCTCAAAAATAGATTAAAGAAAAAGCAAAAACTTGAAGAACGAAAAAACTTAAAAAAGAAAAACATAAAATTGGAAAAACTGAAATCTGAAGATTCATCGTCGGAAACAGGTAATGACACAAAGGATACTCTTATCAAAGAACAACCCGAAGAAAACAGCATAACATTCAACAAGTTCTTATTATCAGAATCTGATCAAATTCAAAAACCTAGAAGTGATCCTAAAAGTTTACTTACAAAACTAGAAAAAAAGAAATTAAAGTTGAAAAAATTAGAATTAAAAGGTAAAAAAGAAAAACTAACAGAAATTAAATCTAAGGAAGCTTGGGATACTGCGATTCAGAAAGTAGAAGGTGTCAAAATCAAAGATGATATTGAACTTCTGAAAAAATCTGTAAGTAAAATAAAAAACAGAAAAAATAAAAGTAAAAAGAAGTGGGAAGAAAGAGAAAAACTTGTAGAATCTAAAAAAGAAAAAGTGCAAAAGAAAAGACAGGAAAATATAGTGAAGAAAAGGAAAGAGAGAAGCAAAAAGAGGACTAAGGTGTTAGTTAAGAAAGGAAGAATTCTTCCTAAATAATATAATGTAATTTGAACAACAGATTAGCATACTGTTAACTAGTATAAGCTGAGTATTCTTGTAAATTATTTCTGTATTAAATATTGAAGATCTTCATAAGTATAACAAGATTTATAAACTAACTTTGTTTTTATAACAATCAAACATGATGTAGATATTTTTAAATTACTTTTTGTGTACAAATAATTGTATCTGTGATTATATTAGAAAGAGTAGTAATGCTGTTAAAGATTAGTCATTAATTATCTTTAAGTATAAACATTTTTAAATCTGCTATCCATAAAAAAATATATTTATGTTATACATTTAGAACAGTTTCATAATTTGATATTTTAATACTGAAAATAAAATTTTGCTTCAAATGTTAATTATATGAGGCTGTTTTATTTCTTTGTAGTGTTCAGTTTATGAGAATAGAATTGTGTCTTATATTATTTCAATTATTCTGCTGACATAATTTTTTTTTTTTCTATTTTTATAAGCCTCGTCTATTCTGATATCTATATGATATTGAACTGATCGATCACCTTGAAATGAAAATGGGCAATCATGAGGGCAAGATGAATAGCTAAAAGAATATTATTGAACATGGTATGAAGAAACAGGTGGAATCATATTATAGTTCAACAAGAAATAACAATTATAAAATAGTAGTTCAATTATTACCAACAGTTTCTAAGTAATGGAGCATCAAGAACTGAGGGTAGTAATATAATATAGTAAATAATTTTTTGGGGAGGAGAGAGTACAGTAATTTAGCAGAAAATATTACAAAGATTTCTAAGCTAAATATTATTAGAATTTTCAAAAATACATAAGATAAAATATAACAAAGAATCCAGACGTTAATTTATCTCGAATCTTTATTCCTGCCTCAACGTTTATTTCTTAAAACTAGATATTGGATTACCAATGGTTAAGTCTATCATAAGTTTCTTTAAAATAAGAATAACTAAAATTAATAATTAAAATAAGGTAACAGTTTAAAATTGTTTTGTGGTATTTTTAAGACATTGGTTGCTCTCTTCTGAAAACAAAATTACATAAATAATTAACCAATCAGTAACTAACTATATTTATGATATATATATAATGAGATGATAGATCAAAGATTTATATAACAAATGACTTTTCGAAACAAGAACAACATATGGACAATACAAGATAGTTAATCTTTCAAAAAGTTTATAGCTAATATCAACTTGTTGACAATTTTTAAATTAATGAAGATACAAAATTGTAAAATAAAACCTAAGCACAAGATTATCTAAAAAAAAAATAATCAAGGTATATCTTGGCTGTAAATTAAAGGGCATCTCCACTCCTCTAAACCAAACAAAACAACTATATATAAATAAATTTTTATACATCTCAGTAATTAATAAAATCAACACTTTAGACATCGCATGATTTTTAGCAATTTAACATGCAATTAATTAGTTCTAATCATAGAGGTTTTTAAAGTTTTCATTTATTGTAGATTCCTAAATATTTTTGAGATCATTCACTTTTGCAACTCTTATTTCCCTTTTTTGCTTGCTTAATAGATTTGGGTTTTTGCTCATTTCCTCCTCCGAAAAATGATGTAATAACTTCTGACATTTCAGGCATGTCATATTTAGTCAAGTTACTGAATTGTTCCATTTCCTGTACAAAAACAAAAAAAAAGTAAAGACAATTAAGGCATCAAAAGAACCAATTTCATTTTAACTATAAAAATGCCAAATGTTCATTGGCTGATGAAAAAAAGCAGTCCATAATACAGACCTCTTATTAACATCCACCTAGAACTTTATGAATAGCTTCATCTCATCGTAACCTACAACTTTTTTATTTATGAAAATTCTCAGAATTGTGGTGTTTTCAATCTGGAGACTGGCAAACTTTGTCTATTTAACTCTTTAGATGCGCAAAGCCAATATAATGGCTCGGGTCGACTGTGACACCAGCGCAAATATAGTGGTTCCGGAAAGGCCTTAGCATGCCTCCAAGAGCCCTTAGCATGCAGGGCCAATATAAGCTTCAGCTTTTATTTAGTTGTGCAAAACCAATACTCCGGCAGATATCTTTTGAGAAGGCAGAATTGATGACCACGGACGCGATTTTTTTTTGTGATCCAATTATCTTACGATTCAAGTGGAAAGTAAACGGGTATTTAGGAGTTAGTACCTCATTAAATTAATTACTCTAATGAGAAAATGCCCAATTTCTGAGAATTTTCATAGATAAAAAATTTGTAGGTTACAACAAGATGGATCCATTCATGACGTTTTAGGCAGATGACAATAATTTGATAAAAAGTTGTTTGTACCACAGATTAATATCTTATGAACTGCATAGCAAAAAAAAATTAACTGTGTAGAAAAGCCAATCCATCTATTTTATTAATTATTTTTTGTATTAGATGAATTAGAATTGAAAAAAAATAATAAAACAATCTAGGGCATTGAATATTATGGCTCTATATTTGCATTCATATATTTTATATACAAATTAAAATATAAATTGAGACAAAAATAAAATAAGAAGAAAACATCTAAGTAAAAATATATACATTAAAATAAGAAAAAAAAAACACAAAAGTACATTAAAGAATAGTAAAGAAGGAAAAAATGTCACATTCATTCCTATGTACAATATTTACATTCAGGCTAGAGAACTCCGAACTATGCCTTGCTGTTCTCATGTGAAAGGAAAGGCAGGGCTCAAAGAGATCCCAGCCGCATCACTGTTCAAAAGCCAACGGAGACTGAGCGAGAGCGGTAAAGCCACATAACTCAGAATTAATTAATTAGGATTAAAAACTGATATTTATAGCTAGAAAATTGTTAATTTCTTGAAAAATTATTGTAAATAGTGGACTAAATTTAGGAAACAAAAACTGGTAGTATGTTGGATAAGTAAGAACACTATATAAATCATTTTCATCGCACGCCCAAAAAGAATAAAACTTTTTAAAGAAGTGAATTTTAACTTAATTAAACATACCTTTCTTGCTTCAGGATCATTCATCATCCTAGGTAGAACCATAACTAACAAAAGGGGGAACACCATCATAAGAATCTGAGAAAAAAAATTTAATGTTAATGATATAAATATAGTATATATAAGAATTTCAAATTTTGCTAACACTATAGTAAAATTACCATTGGGTTAAAGAGGAAATCAGTGATCCTCCATTGTTCTCTTATGTGAAAGAATCTTTTAAATCCAATTGCCTTAAGTTTCAATGGATATGGAACTTGGATAATTTGTGAACTCTGAATATAATTCACTTTTCTGGCCCTGATTTTCCCCTTTGAATTGATTTCAACTCTAATTGGTTCATACACGAAATTCGGATGTGTAACTTCAATAATATATGAGCCAGGAGGAACATTGGAAAAAGTAAACGAGCCATCATCTCTGAAAAAAAAAAAAAATCAGTACTAGATCAACAGTGCTCCTTCTGGATGAAGAATAGCCCATATCACACTTGTACATGGAGAACTTTATTCTTTCACATGGTAATATTAAGGTCGAGTTAATTTCATTGTTTAATTTTAAGCATTAATCGATGTCTCTCCTAATTCTTTGCTATCAAAATTCCCACTTTTCCAGCACTGATAAGAAATAAATTATTACCTATAAACAAATCAATAAAACCATGTGGAATACAATTTTTTCTTTAAATATTGATTGTTTTATTTATTCATTTCTGTTGTTATATCATTAAGCTTTGATCTTTAATACTTTTAACATTTCATTTGTTATCTAAATTTAATCACATTTTTTATGTTTAAGTTCTGGCATTATAATTATTATTATTTAAAATGGTGGCACTCAAAAATTTTAAAATCAGCAAGCAGGATTGTAAATATTTCTTTGGTCAGAAACATAAACATTATGTTTATTTATATATTCAATCATCAGCACACAACATAACATTATGTTATGTATTCTTTAGTTGACACTGATACCTACATTTATAAGTAGGAAGAAACGAAGATAATGAACAAAAACTATTCCTACTCGAACCATAGGTAATTAGAACTCTGGAAGTTGGCTATCTCAGTAATCATGCGAATAAACTCTGCTATTCTCAGCACTGCATGTACAAGTACACCCATTGTCCAGAAGAGAACCAACGAACCACTGCCCCAAGAAATGTATTAGAATATAATCTTTGGAACATAGTTGTAAGGACAAACATGGATCTTGGAAGCATTTTAAGATGAACAAATTGGTTGAATTTAAAAATTTGTATGTGATACTCCAATAAAATTAATATTACCACTCCTACTGGTCAGAGCAGGATGGAAACCTACAGTGCAAACTCCTACCTCAAGAAAGCTTTTTGAGTTCCTCCTTTCAAATGAACGACAATTTCGCTTTTCCAATCTGCTGGAGCCCATTCTTCATCAACAGGAAAAACCTTTCCAGTTATTAAAGAAAATTGTACATCCTTGGTGTTAGAATCAATATTTTCTGACACACAATGAATGCTAGAAATGCAATAATAAACTACACCAAAACACAATAACACCTTGGCATAAACCAATCTTTCCATCGTATCTAACTTGGACACAAATTTCTAGGACATGCAGTTATATAGTAACTGATTATGATTAATCAAGGTTATACAACTTTGACAAGTACCATAGCAGCACGATGAATAAATAGTAAGGCAGGCATATGACTTAATTACAAGATGGTGGACGGTTCTCTTGACGTCATTGGCCGAGTTTGCTTTGACTAAAGATGATTCCACCTGTTCTGTTGTTTTTACTTCCACTTAAATATTTGTATGATATATGGAATGGAAACTATTGCAGTCGTGAAAATTTTCGAATCTGAGTTTAAATTAAATTAAATAGTTTTTTTGTTGTCACTTCTTATTCAACAAAAAACGTGGCTTACATGAAAAATCACAAAACTTTAATTCCCCACTTTTCTGCTGAAAATCGAACCCTTGTTTATTTAAACTTTTTTGTTTTTATTGAGTTCTGCTATCGCTCCTTTAACTATTTCCCTCTACATACGGGACACCATGTATATGGGTTTAGACATGCAAAACATAAAATTGCTAACATGGATCACCAAGAGAAAACTTTTACAGCCAAAAAAAAAAAAATTATGCGATTTTCGAATTCTTACGTATTGTGAAATATAATACACAAATTTTGAGGAGAGTTTTTTTGGAAATTACAATGGTTCATTATTAAAAATAATTTACTAAAATGTTAGACAATAACCGATTTTTTTATATCAGCGATAATTGAGCATGGGCATCTCTCACGGGCGGATCTACGGGGGAGGGAGGCTTTCGGTCTGAAGCCCCCCCCCCTAAAATGGAAAAATATAACCATATTTTATGGGAAAAATTTTTCAAAACTACCTCTTAAAGTATTATTGTTCGTGTAATTACATTTAAAAGTACTTAAGGAATAACTTAAACGCCATTTCATATAGGTAGTTAGTTTCTTTCTGTTTTTCCGAAGTAATTATCGTTATTTTTATGAAAAAAAAGGTTTCGGGCTGAAGCCCCCCCAATATTAAATCCTGGATCCGCTAGTGGCATCTCTGAAACTACAAGAAATAATGGAAGTTGTGTGTTGCGCGCACCAGATTTTTACATATTTTTTATATATTTGAACGAAAGGCATTTTTAAATTCATTCTGAGGAAAAAAAGAAAAAAATCTGAATGACCAATAGGGAAATTTTAAAAAAAATCTGTTGCGCGCAATACGCAACATTCACTTACCGCTGAACTTTGAAGAAATTATTTTCAGGCCATGTTGGGCTATTCTAAATTTTTTAAATTAAAGCTTAAAACTTACAGCTAACAAATCATAAATACCATTAAAATAACAAAAATCCTATTTATTTATTATATCACAGGTTGATTATGGATTGTACGACTATTAGTTATCAAACTATTATTTTCCATTGCAAAGTTTACTAAAATAGAATTACGAGATTTGCATTACCTGTCATAGATAGGTCAAAAGTTGTAGCACTAATTGTCGGTGGATACTATTGGAATATCACAAACGGAAAATTCATCAAATTATTCACTAATTTAATTTTCTAATAGGTTGCATGATGATTTTTTGGAATAAACAGGCGATAGATCCCCAATTATTTAAATATAATATCAGATCTACAGTAATTAAGCTACAGTGAATTCGGGCTGAAGCCCCTCTCCCTCCTCCCAAAATGATGAATTGCAACCATGTTTTATGAAAAAATTATTTCTAAAAGTATTATTGTTCATCTAATTACATTTTATAGGACTTCAAGAATCACATAAACACCATTTCATAAAGATAGTTAGTTTCTTTCTTTCTTCCGAAGTAATTATCCTAATATATACGCATAAAAAAAAAACTTTCAGGCTGAAGGCACGCCCAAAATTAAACCCTGAATCAGTTAGTGGCCGTTTGTGTAGAAATAATATATCTAGATGACTGGGAGAACCTCTGTCATATTTCAATAAATTAGTTTACCTTCTTCTCTTTCATATTCAGTCAGTTTTCTATCACCATCTTTTCTTGCTATACTCAAGATTTCTAGTAAATTCTAAATTGTAGGATATAATTAGTTATATGTGCCAGTACTTCGCTGTCCATCGATTATAAGATAACATCGATGAAATAACTATTGTACTGTCAAATTCAACTTTTCTGGGATCGTATATTACTAAATTTTTGACGTGATTTCATGAATGATTAGTGTTTGTTGATCTATTATTACTATTAGGAAACATTAAATGATGACGAGTATAAAGGATATTAAATGGAGGGTTAATATCGTTATATCATCTAGGTAATTGTTACTTTTTGTTTATTTATGTTTTGTGCTAACTTTGGTGGTACATATTCTAGAACGATGTTACGCCTGTATAATGGCACTCCACTTTCAGGATTGGGCCAAGATCTCATTATTACATTTTGAATTGTATTAAGATTGACAGCTTGTTAACCTTCCTTTATTTACACTGTTATTAACAATTTTGGCAAACTGCCAAGTGGTCCTCAGTTATAATCTGGGCTTCAATTTGCTTTAATTACAATCCTGGTTTGAGCTCCTGCTCTACTCTCCCTCAAAGGATAAACAAACCCTCAATGAGTTCTCTTCAGAAGATATCAGGGGCTTACCAGAAGTAATTAGGTCACTTTTCTACTTTCAGACAAATTTCACCATTATCAGGATTTCATTTTTGGTTTGGTCATGAAATATTGTTCCATCCATGAACGTGGAATGTCATTTGTATAGTAGTGAGAATGTAATTTACAAGTGGGTGGAGATGTATTTCTGAATGTTTCCAAGTAGTTCAGTCAACGAATGATGAGGAAAGTGGATGGAACACAATTTTTGACTATGAGATGTTTGATCTAGTAAGCAGTTGCTCATACTAATAGTCTCCACTCCTTTAAGCTGACGCAAAAGTGGAGACCAACTGAGTATTTAAGACCATTGCCCATTTTACATTATTGTGCATGAGCAGGTTGAAATTAATTATGTCACAGACCCATGGATCTTGACCTTTACACTCTGGTTAGTATAGGATTGGTTGCACTCTGAAAATTTTCACTATGGCAGAAACCCAATTATTGGTCAAAAGGAGAATGTTGCTCTAGATAATAAATTGTAGAACATAAATTAGAAAATTGACGATGAAGCACATTATTATTATTATTAGAATTAAGCCTTGCATCCACAAGAGTATTGGAATTGCAGTTCTGAAGATGGGAATAAAAGGTCCCGAAACGTAAACTAGACTGTTAACATGTAATGTTAAAAATATACTCGTATTGTTAATAATTGGAAGTTATTGCCAAGCAACTAAATAAATTGACAACTTCTCAGGAAAAAAAGAAAAATATTTTTATATGAAACAATAGATACATAGAAAAGCAGTTATTAAAAATTATTTTTCTTGGATTTTCGGCTATACTTTTGTATTATATTATGCTTTAAATTTCTTCCAAATTATTTGGCCCTCCCCTCTCTCCTACATATGCCCATGCTAGCAGGAATGAATTCATGTTTTTCCTGTTGTAAGCGAAATAGTGCCCTTTACTGGACCAAAGAATGCCCCCATGTCAAGTTCCTTTCATTTCTCTCTATACCCCTTTTTTGAGAACTCATTGACTAGACTAAAGTTTGAGACCTTAGTAGAGTTGTGTTCCTTGTCTCTTTATCATTAATTACTTTATTTATTTTATTTGTATGGAAAGTATACATTCATTCCCTCTGTAGGCTTGTGGACATATTTGACTACTTTTAGATTTTTTTATTTAGAATGTGTTCAACTTGATTCACATGTTAGCCAGACTTCTTACACTTGTAAATTAGTACTGATATTTGGATTGGTGATTGAATTATAAATATGAAAATTGTTATTATTTATAAGCATTTGAGATTTTCTTAGTTAAAAAGTTATTTAATATGAAACTCATTTTTATTTTTCAGAGATTTGTCTAGAGTTTTGGAGCCTGTTGTATATTTGGAATTATGGTTGACCGATGGATCATTTAAATGTCTTGAAATTCCATTATCCAAATTTCATACATTGAGACAAAATGTTGCACTTCTTTTAAAAGAAATTGATGTTATTAATAGAAAAGGAACCAATATTATGAGAATTATTGGACCTTTAAATTAATTTCATATAATTATGTTTTTATATTAGTATGTTTTTAAAATGTTTAATCAAGGAAAATTGAACATAAAAGACAGACCATTAAATCATACTAAAACATGATATATATTATTTGAAAAAACTTAATGATATTAAGGTCGAGAGCACATTGAGATACAGTTAAGGTAGAGTGAAGTCAGAGATGGGCATAATCTAAATCAATTTTGTGTCTTGATCATAGCTATGATTACAATTACAATATTACAATCAAGTGATCATATCTTGTTTTTTTTACTGTAATTGTAATGTTTGATTATGTGATTCCATCTCTGAGCATAATATTGATTCATAGTGTGCATAGATTCTTTATCTCTGATGCCAAACAGACCTGATGCAACTTAGTGTTGCCTCTCAATTTATGCTATCTTTTTCTTAAACATAAGTCACAAAAATTGTGTCCCACTTCGCTGCTTTAACTGCATCTCAAAATGCATCCAGCCGAACTAACTTGATTTGTCTATAAAAGCTTTATGCCCTATAACATTGATTATTTTTAGTTCATAAAGTGGGAAGTTATATTTTTTTATGTTTAAAACATTAAATAAATTATATTATGAAGATATCTAAAACAAATAAATCATTTCTATATTTATTTACATCCCTGCCGTGCCTTATAGGCAATACGGGTTTTAGCAGCAGTGAGATGTTGCGTTTCCGCGTAACAACACACTGCTGCTAGAAAAACAATATTTATAAACTGGGTCCATATTTCGATTACATTTCTTCTAGGTTTGGTCACGGTCTTCTGCTACTCCGTCCGGCGGCCTTCCAGGCGGTGCAGCTCCTCTTCTTCCCAAAGAGAAATGAATTGGGCCTATAATGGATTTCCATTTTGTAATAAAATCTTTAAAATGAGGATAGTTTTTCTCACTCATGAGTTGAGGGAGATCTCTCTCAGTCAAAACGTAGAGACCGGTTTCCCTCAGCAGTTTTGCTCTCTGTGCCTCATAGGCAGTACACGCTACGACAATGTGCTCGGCAGTCTCTGGGACTCCACAACTGGGGCACAAGGGCTCGATATTCTTTCCAAATTGAAAAAGCTTTGCTTGGAAGCCCCTTTGTCCAGTGAGTAGTTGAAAGCCTTACTCATAACAGGGAGGAGACAGATAGGCCTATAAGACTTGGCCATTTGTTTATCCTTGTCACCTCCCTTGTAAATAAGTCTGAGATCGGCAATTTTCCACTTTTTTGGGAAGTAGCCCCTATCTAAGCAATCATTGAATATTGCCAGGAGTTGATCTTCAATATAGGGGATACTATTTCGGAGTATTGCCGTGTCAACATTATCAATACCTGGGGCACGACCAAGCCTTTGTCTATCCATGGCAGTACGGAGATCCCATATGTCTCAGGGTGGGCACAAGTCTGTACTGGGTGGGCATACCGGAGTGCGTCTAATAAATGCCTCTTCTTCGCCATGTTGGGACGGGTCGTCTCTGGAGTAGGTCTCTATAATGAAATTTTTCGCCGTCTCCTCCAGAGTGGCCACCTGCACATCACCGCTCTTTATTGCTGCAATCACCTGTTGTGGACTCATCTTAGCGCCACTCTGTAAGGGATACCCCAGGGGTTCTTGGATGACTCGTCGACGATAAACTCGTCCCAAGACTTCCGCTTTAGTGACCGCACTTCGTTTCGGTATGCCCTGAAACCATTTGTATAGTATGATTAGTTATTACTGGTATTATGTTATTATATTTGTTATATTACTTCTATTCTTTTTTTTTATTTTTATTATTTTAATGGAATTTACAACTGTATTACACAGAAAATACCATAAGTAAATGTGAAATTGGTAACATGACATGTACAACATGAAGAGAAACTACCCATTGGTAGAACTCAAATACTTCTATTGGTAAATAAAATTTATTGAATCAGATCAGACATCCCAACACATTCTGTAAGTTATGATCTATTAATACGAGAAAATATTGTGTTATTCTTCCATTGAACCATGAAGACTACTTAACTGTTTCAGTTCCTCTTTAGGCATTCTTTATTCCTTCAAGGGCCATCAAATTACATTTTTGTTGCTGTTATGATCCTTATATATTATCCTTTTTTTCCCCCGTTCTCCCATTCCTCGCCTTTTAGGCTATATGGGGTTTTCCCGGACCAGGGGATGAGGACGCGGGATTAATGCCAGAGTTAAAACCCCACTGGCACCAGGATGTGAATTTGTATTTATTTTATTCCGCATAAATTCGGTTATTAAGTTGCTGGACAACACATGTTGCTGTGCACACACATTATGCCCAGCCCATCCATCCCTAAAGAATTATGATGGAGCCATTCTTGAACCGGTAACCACCTATATCAGAGAATAGTACGCTAGCCACTGCACTGTGAAAGCACTTCCTTATATTTTATCTATACTTATTGGACATAGGAACAGATTTCGAGGGAAGGGAGGGAGCAATCGCCCAATAGAGAGGGGGCAAGAATATTGTCCCCTTCCCCAATATTTCGAAGAAAAATAATATAATCAATAACTTTAGAGGGAGGGGGAGGAGAGGAGATTCCATGGCCCCCCTAACCAAAATGGAAAGTCTGCACCTATGCTATTGAATTTTTCACAAATAAAATTTTTTTTAAGAATGATTCCCATGCTTAACATGATTCTTTAAAAGCAAAGAATAAAGTGGGTTTACTGAAAGGGATGAGAAGAGCTAGTTAAAACTTGCACATTTACCCTAATGTAGCTTCAGTATTACCAATTAGAGAAATTAGTAACCATTGTCTCTCTAAGCCAGTGGTTCTCAACTTTGCATACATACACCAGTTCATGTAATTTCTTTTTTGATACGATATCAAGAATTACTTTTATGCCATTTCATATAGATAGTTCCTTTTTCTAACTTTCTTTTTTTTTGGGGAGGGGAGAGGGTCTTCGCCTTTAAGGCTATACGAGTTTTTTTCCGGGTCAGGGGATGTGGGCCGGGATTTAAAACCTCCCCCCGACACAGGAACGCGAACTTCTGACTAATTTTTATCATATACCTCGTTGCCGGGCAACGGCGGTACAGTACACATTCGTTAGCACATTCGCCCACACTTCCTTTTTCTAACTATGTAATTATCATTTTATATATATATAAACCTTTTCGGCAGACAGGTTAGACATTCGACGCCACCGGTCAATGATGTCAACTCCATCCCCCCTAAAAAAATTAAGTTTGATATTTAAGCTGTATTTTTTTTTCTATTGGTATTACAGACCATGTAGATCTTTTGTCATCTTAACAATTCTGCTCCATCTCTGCCTATCTTGGGCTATTTCTTTCCATTTATCTGAATGTAACTCTATTGCATCTCTGTTAATTCTATCAAGCCATCTGCTTTTTGTCCTTCCACATGGTGTTTTGCCTGCTATTGATGCATTCATTGTTACGTAGAAGCTTCCAGATGGATTGCTATATGCCCCGCCCATCTTAATCTCTGTGCCTTCATATCATAGGATATTGATTGATCAGGTTATTTAAGCAGTTCTTTATTGGTCTTTCTTATCGTGCGGTGGATTTTCCTCGTTCTTCTCTACCTCGCCAAATTTTGGCTATACGGGATTTTCCCGGGCCGGAGGGTGAGGGCGGGGAATTTAAAATCCCCTCCGGCACAGGGACGCGGACTCGTACTTATTTTGGTTTCTCAAAACTTCATATATCTGGTTGCCGGGCAACACGCTTTAGCCCATTCGGCCACCTCACCCCCTACGAATAGTAAACTTAACTACACCCTTGGGCAACCTTCGCTAGGAGTTTCTTCCGAGTAGTAAGGGTATATTCGATTACCCTGAGGGGCAGCCCCCAACCATAGTAGAACTGGACAGGCCGATGACATGCTCGTCCAAATTTTTAATTATCACGTGCAACGGAAGATATACAGCCGGACAGCTCTTAGAGAATTCGATTTATGTTTAAGGAAACCTTAATGAATACTGTGGTCAAAGAATGGAAATTTGTAAGCGACCGCCTGATGACATTTGACCTAGAAGAAGGAAACGTCCTGAAGACCATCATCGTAGATTGTGGGCCTAACGACAACGCCATTGCAACTGAAAAAGAGTTCTTTGACAGCATTCAGAGAGAGATATATGATGCACGAGGGGAACCAATTATCGTTGGAGATTTGAATGGCAGAGTTGGAAGAGATTCCCACTAGTGGCCTAATGTTTTAGGTGTTCGTGGAGAAGATGTCAAAAATGATAATGGGGAAAGAATACTCCTACTATGTGCAAGCAATGGATTGATCTTTGCTAACACCAAATTTCCTTACAAGAATCCATACAAATTTACTAGAGAAGAACCAAGTACAAATGGAAAGTCTGTTATAAACTATTTCCTGGTTATGAGATACACAAAGAAAAAAATTGATCGAATTGTGAATTAAAAGATGATTTTAAATAGGAAGTGACCACTACTTACTGAAGATGGATTTGTTATGGATGAAGAAAGAAAGAAAGAAGCACAAGAGGGGTGCAAGAAAGATTCGAGAAGTGATAAAAGCACACAGACTAAAAGAAGAGGATAAAATTGCTATCTGCTGCTGATGGAATGTCTCTGAGGCAGAATCATTATCTTGATGTGGATGACCTAGTCTAAATAATTATAGATCCCAACACAAGCGCACGCGTATATGTGTATACAT
The DNA here is from genome assembly GCA_928085145.1 of Nezara viridula. Taxonomy (NCBI): domain Eukaryota; kingdom Metazoa; phylum Arthropoda; class Insecta; order Hemiptera; family Pentatomidae; genus Nezara; species Nezara viridula. Next base: position 67,812,635 of record OV725081.1, on the reverse strand, counting down.
ACATATATGATGGAGCAAGATTCTCAGTCGTTTTAATCTTATGAATTATTTTTCTAAAAGATTGAAAAGCATTTTACTTTAAACCACTAGCAGATCCAGGATTTAATTTTTTTTTTTGGGAGGGGGGGCTTCACCCTGAAAGCTTTTCTATATATCTAACGATAATTACTTTGGAAATAAAGAAACTATGAACATATGAAATGGTGTTTAAGTGATTCATGAAGTCTTATTAAATGTAATTTCACGGACAATAACTTTAAGAGATATTCTTTCCATAGAACAGTTATATTTTACCATTTTGGGGAGAGGGGCTTCAGTCCGAGTTTGTGTGACAACTTCCACTTACCACCCTCTTAGCAGAAATAAGTATTTTCAGACAAAGCGAAAGTAAACGTTACAATTGTAGATGCTATATTTATTTATATTTCATTGTGGATATTTTTATTTACGAGAAATACGAGTTCGTAACTGAGAATAGTTATATTGGAGGAACCAATGGGATAAGAGCTCGCCTGAAAGATAACAGTTTTCCATACATAACGTGAGCTTAATATAATATGGACTCCGACCATATTATAAACATATACATATGCAGTTTTCATAAATGCTATCGTGGATATAAAATAATATTTAGTTGTATACCGCCAGTAACAATTATAGAACTGGATTCAGTTCTAAAAGTAATGAAAAATAGAAAATCTCCCGGTTCCGGTTCTATTCCAATTGAATTAATTAAAGCAGGCCCTATCGAACTCAAAATGGCACTGGCAGAGAGTATGACACTTCTGTTAAATGGTGGAGAGATCTCCGAGGAAAGGAAGCAGGGTTATATCACCCCAGTTTTCAAAAAAGGCCAAAAGAAAGATGTTTCCACTTACAGAGATACTACCAGCTCGCTGAGTAGATTATACGGCCGAATAATTAAAAGCAGAATCGAAAATGACTTAAACGAAGAGATCAGCGAGGAACAGGCGTATTTTCGAGCTGGAAGAAAATGCACTGATCACATTTTCAGTCTCTCACAACTTACAGAAAAGAAGATGGTCCACGACCGTGAACTCCACATGATACTTGTAGATTTACACAAGGCCTACGATTCAGTACCTCAAGGGAAATTGTGGAAAGCTTTGGAAGCCACATCCATTAAGAGATATGTTATCAGAGCAATTCAAGGGTTCTATAAAAATATAACGGGGGCTATGAAAATAGGAGGTAGGTTGTCTAGAAGCTTCCCCATTAACAAGGGATTGAAACAGGGCTGCTGCCTTTCATCCCTGATTTTCAACATTTTTATAGAACAAGCCCTTAAAGACTGGAAAAGATCGTGCGGTGGAATGGGTGTTCAAATCGGGGATGATATGAACAATTTGCAGTACGCCGATAATCAAGTCATAATGGCATCGGATCCGGATGTTGTGAGTTATATGTTGAGGAAGTTGCTAGATACGCATTCTAGATGGAGTCTGAAAATCAGTAAAAGTAAAACAGAGTAAGAGCGCTTTCATCACTTCTCGAATCTTTCGTGCACCCCTCTTGTGCTTCTTTCTTCATCCATAACAAATCCATCTTAAGTAAGTAGTGGTCACTTCCTATTTCAAATCATCTTTTAACTCACAATTCGATCAATTTTTTTCATTATGAATCTCATAACCAGGAAATAGTCTGTAATAGACTTTTCATTTGTACTTGGTTCTTCTCCAGTAAATTCGTGTGAGTTCTTGTGAGGAAATATGGTTTTCAATGCTCCAAATTTGCCCGTTGAAATTGATGACTGGACGCTCAATGTCAGCCAACAGTTCAAGTACCTCGGATACTGGGTATCTTCAAAGGGAGGTAGTGAAGTTGACATAGAACATAAAAATAATAAGTTCGATAAATTCACTATTGGAAACTAAAAAGAAGATCTACCATTCCTTTGTAGAAAGCGTAGCCACCTACTTATCAGAAGTTTGAACAATTACAAAAAAGGCGAAAAATAGGTTGCTTTCCATGGAAATGGATTTCTGGAGAAGAAGCTGTGGCATATCTAGAATTAAGTGGATCCCAAACACTGCAATTAGAGACAAGGTCGGATGTTAAAAGAACATCCTTTATCTGATCGAGACCAAAAGGTTAAAGTGGTATGGCCACTTAATGCGGATGGATGAAAACCGCTGGCCAAAGAAAATTTATAACTATATGCCACCTGAAAGAAGGAAGCGTGGAAGAGCAAAGAAGTGTATAGAGGATGTGGAGGAATGCATAGCAGCCAGAGGGCTCCGTGAAGGAGATTAGATGGACGGGGAGCAGTGGCTTTTGGGTGTTGGGGATATTACTCCTTAAGTTGTAGAAAAACCCAAATAAAGAAATTCTATCGATTACATGGATATTATAATCAAAATTTGTATTTATAGAGGTACTTAAATAAATAAAAATATCCACAATGAAATATAAACAAATATAGCATCATAATTTTAACTTTTACTTTCTCTTTGTCTGAAAATACTAATTTCTGCTAAGAGGGTAGTAAATGAAAGTTGTCACACAAACTCGGACAGAAGCTCCCCCATATGGTAAAATATAATATGTTTTATGGAAAGATATCTCTTAAAGTTATTGTTCGTGTAATTACATTTAATAGGACTTCAAGAGTCACATCATTTCATATTTTCATAGTTTCTTCACTTTTTTTTCCTAAGTAATTATCATTATGTATATGAAAAACAAAAAAAGATTTCGGGCTGAAGCCCTCCCTAAAAAAAACAACTAGAATCCTGTAAATCTAAATGATTTTGAATCAGATTCTGTCTTTTGAGTCTTTCAGAAAAATAATCGCTAAGATTAAAAGGACTGAGAAACTTGCTCCATCATATAAGTTATGGTTAGATGTAAGACAATATAATATTTAATCCTATCTGTAAAGTATAAACAAACCGTAATGCTATATATATAGCATTACGGAGAGAATAAAGTCAGTCTTTACCGAGCAACCGATTGTGTTATTTGCTATCCTTTCTTTCTTTTTTTTATTCTTTCCTGTTCAGACGATCGTAAGTGGTGCCGAAACCCGGGATCTTTAGATTCAGTAAAATTTTCTTTTTCTTTTTTATTTTTTTTTCACGAGGAGTAATCAGAAGAAAGGATGCCGAACGGAACAGGACAACCGCCAGTACCGACTACACCACAGGTGGCACAGACGATCGCGCCACCGCCACCGGCAGCACCATTGGCTCCACCGCCGGCGTTTCCTTCACTGGCAGAAGCGTTGGCAAGGGATTTTCCTCCGCTACCCACTGAAACGTTAGCGTCAGCACATGCGACGACCTTGGAATGGCTGAAGGTGAGAACGGCGACGTCTCAGGATCTCAGGAGGGCGATATCCGATTTGGAAAGGTTTGACGGAGGAGTGGGTGAGTTAAACCATTTTCTAAAGTGAGGTGATCGGATGATATCGCGAATTCTGGCCAAAGAAGGGGAGAATTTGATAGATTCGATGGATGCGAACGCGTTGAGGGCGGCTTTGGTGTGCCGAGTTAAGAGAAGTGTGTTAAACATGATCCAGGCGGATGAGGACACCCCATGGAACACGGTGAAGGATAGGCTGAAGAAGGCGTTCGGAGGAGGTCGGTGGGCTCCCGAGGAAGACATCCTGCAGATGTTTCGAGAAAGGAAACAGCCTCACCAGACGAATGGACAATACGCAGCTAATTTGTTGGCACGGTTCAACAGTGTAACCGAGAAGACGAGAGAAGTAGCAGATGCCGTCGAAACAGGAGCCAGGATGGCGTTCCTGTCGACAATACTTAAAGTGCAGCTGGCCCGAGATACAGGTAAAAAGGATGGGTTACCCAGGGAGAAGAATTTTGTAGAATGTGCCCAGGATATGATCGACGCAAGCGCCCGGGATGAAGAAGCAGCTCGGGGTGACGAGGAGAATGAGAATGGGTGGAATCGAGTGGTGTACAAGCGACCAGAAACTGGAAGGGTCAGAGGGAGAACGGAGGGGTGGAGAAAAAGAGGAGAGTTTGGCATGAGGGAGAGGACGGCGGTGAGAGAGAAAAGACCAGTCAGAGAGAGAAGGAAATGGACAAAGGATGACAGGAAATGCCACGGGTGCGGGAAGATAGGTCACCTCGTAGCAAATTGTCCGCGAACTCGATGTTTCGAATGCGGAAACGAAGGGCACATCGCCAGACAGTGTCCATATATGAGTAGACGGGGAGACACGGGACGAGATGAGCCGATGGAGGTGAACGCACAAAGATTGTGGAAGAAGAGAGGATCGACATCGGAGTCAGACGAGTCATCAGGAGCATCCGGAACCGAAGAAGAGGGAACGGTGGTAAGAGGAGCTCGAGGAGGCAGCATCAGTAGAAGGAGCGGAGTGAGAGGGGCAAGTGCAGGAAAGAGAGGAAGAACGGATGAATGAGGAGAGGAGCAGTGGAGCGGCAACCACGCGGTAGTAAATAATATTGGAGGTGAGTGCGTGGGTTTGCCAATTATAAGTGTTGTGGGGAGGGGAAGTGTTTGGTAGATACGGGGAGCTCTAGTACAATATTATGTAAAAAGATGCTGGAGGAATTGTGTAAAGGAGAGAGGATACCAGAAATAAAGAATTGTAAGTGTAAGTTGATTACTTTGGGTGGTCCTTGTAGAGATGAGGGGGAGGTAGAATTAGACCTGGACCGATGGGTGACCGGAATCGGGAAATTGAGGGTTCACGTGGTGGAGAACATGCCGAGGGAGTACGGAGGCATAATAGGTTGTGACTTATTAAGTAAGGTAAGGCCGAGGATAGATTACAGGAGTACGGGTTGGGTTGTTCGAATGGGAGGGAAGAAGTATCGGTGTAAGCGATCGAGGGTGAACGGGACAGGGACCAGAACAAGCGGAACCTTGGGTACAGAGGATAAAGAGGGAGTACGCAGATATTTTTTTTAAAGACGGGGAAGTGTTGACTGCAACAGGGAAGACGGTCCATGAAATTCCTTTAAAACAGGAAAAAGTGACATATGTTAAGGAACGACGTTATCCGCAAGCGCTACGGCGACACATCAAGGAAGAGATAGAGAGCTTGAAAAAGCAAGGCATAATCGTGGATAGCACGTCACCGTACAACAGTCCCCTATGGGCAGTGAAGAAGAAGACCACGACAGGGGAGGAGAAGTATAGGGTAGTGGTAGACTTCAGAAAGCTCAACGACAATACCTTAGACGAGAAATACCCGCTCCCACGATTTGAGGACATCATTGACAGACTGAGCGGAGCCACCATCTTCAGCACTCTCGATTTAAAGGCAGGTTATCATCAGATACGTATGCACCCCAGGGACCAACATAAGACAGCTTTTTCATTTGAAAGGGGGCATTATGAGTTTACTCGCATGCCGTTCGGGTTGAAGAACGCTCCTATAACCTTCCAGAGGTTTATGGACGAATTTTTGAGGGGACTGGATGAAGCATTCTGCCAGGTATATATGGATGATCTCCTGGTCTTCAGTAAAGATGAAACGGAACATATTGGTCATTTGCGCCGCGTATTCGACAGAGTGAAGCAGTTGGGATTGAAATTATCTGCTGAAAAGTCGACTCTGGGGCAGGATGAGATCAATTTTTTGGGACACTCAATTATGAGAGAAGGGATCAAGCCTGATAAGCAGAAGGTAGAGGCGATACAAAACATGGTGATGCCCAGAGATGTCAAGGGGATCCGGAGATTATTGGGAACGTTGAACTATTATCGTCGGTTTGTTCCGGAAATGGCGGAATATTTAGCACCTCTCAATAATCTTCTAAAGAAAGGCCGGAAGATCGTAATAACACCAGCAATAGAAAACAACGTGAGGAAGTGCATGGCGAGGTTACAGGAAAAGCCGGTACTTGCGTTTCCCGATTTTAACAAGGTATTTATTATCACCACTGATGCAAGTGAGTATGCGTTAGGGGCAGTACTTGCGCAGGAAGGAACTGACGGAGAACAATCGGTAGCGTATGCGAGTCGGCGACTCACGGAAGCGGAAACGAGGTATAGCGCTCTGAAAAGGGAACTCCTGGGCATAGTATGGGCGGTCGGGCATTTTAGACCGTATATTTTTGGCCGGAAGTTTAAGGTGCATACCGACCACAAACCATTGCAATGGGTAGGCAACCTGAAGGAATCATCGGCGAGAGTCACTCGATGGAAGCAGTTCTTAAGCCAATATAATATGGAAGTCAGGTATAAACCAGGCAAGGAGAATGTGGTAGCAGACTGGCTGTCCAGAGCAATAATGATAAATGCCATCGAGGAGGAAGAAGGAGAGTCATCGCGGGACGTCCGGCAGTTTCTGAGAGCGTGGACACCGGAAGGCGAAGGGGAACCCGAGAACGCGGGAACAGGGGAATCAAGAGGAGAAGAAAGCTCAGTAGACGAGAGGCCCACAGACATGGAAGAGTGTGACGAGATGATCAATGATAAGCGCCGACAGGTGATTTGGAAGACCAGAACATCGGGGCTTATGAAGATGGATTTTAGTAAATATGGGAAGAGGAAGGTTACTACCATTTGGTCCCAACCAGGGGCGAAGGAATAACAGATTTGCAGGGCCTTGCATGACGCTTCGGAGCCGGGAAAAGTTCACTATCTGTACGTGGGGAATGCGACAATATGGGAGAAAATCAAGAAGATCTGGAGAACAGAAAAACTGGGCTTGGACAGGTCGTTTATTCGCTGTAGATATTTAGTCGAGACATTAACGGATAGAGAACAGCAGAAGGAGGTAACACTGGCACATCATCAAGGCAAGACGAATCATCGGGGGTACAGGAAACATTCCAGGCACTGCGCAGGAGATATTTCTGGGAGGTGCAAATTGATACATTTACATGGAGGGGTTTTAAATGGATCACAATGATAGACCTCTTTAGTAAAATGGCGACGGTACATCGGGTACAGGATAGGTCGTCGGAGGCTGTCGTGGGAGCTCTCCAAACGTGGGCTCAGTTCTACGGAGTGCCAGATCGCATAACATCCGACGGAGGCAGGGAGTTCGACAGCAGTATCATCCGAGAAGAAGCGAAGCGCTTGGATATAGTTTGGTACTTCAATACGCCGGGACATCCAAAGGGCAGGGGAGGTATTGAGAGGTTGCATAGCACCCTAAGCGATCATCTACGTATATACCAGGGGGAGCAGGGTTTAGAGGCGGACGTAGCAATGCAGAGGGCGGTAGCGGCCTACAACCATTCAATCCACTCCGTTACAGGGTTATCCCCAGTCGAGGTACTGTTCGGGATAAATATACGGCGTCGAGATTGGAGGGAAACAGTCACGAGCGAGGACCACGCTCAACAGATAACGTGTAACAGAGCGGAAATAAGGAAAGTGTGGGAGAAACGAAAGGGAGAATAGAGAGAGAGAAGCGGTAGAGGGTGGAAAAGGTTAATTTGAACCTCAAAGATCGAATGGGTACATTGAAAATAGGGACGATAGTCTATCGGAGGGTCGGATCCAATAGGGGGAAGGAATTGGTACGCTACGAAGGACCATTCAAGGTAATCGTGCTTCGCGAGCACAATATTTGCACAATCCAAAGTCTGAAGGATCCCAGAAAAAGGAGGACCGTGCACATAGAACAGTTAAAGCTCCCGATAGAGACGGAGTCATTAAAATAATTATGTGGTATATCCTCTTTTCTGCCTCCTACAAGCTAGGGACAGACGTTTGATTTTGTTTCAATTTCTTTTTGTTTTGTTCGAGGATGTTGTAAGATGACAGTGTTTTAATTTTATTTTGTTTTATTACTATTGCTATTGTATGAACTTTAGTGGAGATTATTTTTTGTTGTTTATGTATTATGTCGGTAGCCCTGCATTAGTTTATGAGGTATGTTCATAAACTGGCGGGGGGGGAGTTATGGTTAGATGTAAGACAATATAATATTTAATCCTATCTGTAAAGTATAAACAAACCGTAATGCTATATATATAGCATTACGGAGAGAATAAAGTCAGTCTTTACCGAGCAACCGAGTGTGTTATTTGCTATCCTTCTTTTTTTTATTCTTTCCTGTTCAGACGATCGTAAGTTATATGTATGTATACACATATACGCGTGCGTTTGTGTTGAGATCTATCATTATTTAGACTAGGTCATCCACGTCCAGATAATGATTCTGCCTCAGAGGCGTTCCATCAGCAGCAGGTAGCAATTTCATCCTCTTCTTTTAGTCTGTGCGCTTTCATCACTTCTCGAATCTTTCGTGCACCCCTCTTGTGCTTCTTTCTTCATCCATAACAAATCCATCTTAAGTAAGTAGTGGTCACTTCCTATTTCAAATCATCTTTTAACTCACAATTCGATCAAATTTTTTCATTATGTATCTCATAACCAGGAAATAGTCTATAATAGACTTTTCATTTGTACTTGGTTCTTCTCCAGTAAATTTGTGTGAGATCTTGTGAGGAAATTTGGTGTTAACATTGTTCAATCCATTGCTTGCACATACAGAAACTTGCTCCATCATATATGTATGTATACACATATATACGTGCATGTGTGTTGGGATCTATTATTATTTAGACTAGGTCATTCACGTCCTGATAATGATACTGCCTCAAGGACATTCCGTGTAAAATCAATACATTTTCAGAAACAAATAATTTGCTTTAAATAAATATTATTATCAGCTTAAAGAATAAAATTTCAGATTGTTCCCATTTTTATTTATTATTTAGAAAAACAAAAGTCTATTTTTTCGTTATTACAGATTTTATAAAAAAGAAAAAAAAAACAAGTTTTTTCATAATGAAAGATTTTATTTCGAGACAAAATATTGTTCGAGATAAGTTAATGATTTAACAACAGAAATAAAAACATGGAAGTTGCAATGAAGGACCGTCCAGCGATCCATAGACTTGAACAGCCGATGGAACCTATGTGTAATCAGTGATTTAATCATTGCAAATGAGACGGTCTAGTGATTTCCATAATGATTTACTTTGCAATCGATAAGATCATTGGTGTTTAGAAACGCCCTTAATTTTACACACACCCACATTTAGCTTACGTATGTTAAAAAGGAAATAGATAATAAATCATTTTTGTTTCTAAAACCTTTTTTTTATATGGATAGAATCGGTGATTTGCGTTCTATTCGATTATTCCAAGTAAACATTTACGGTTCTCAGATGATAAATCTGGAAAATGACACTTTAGATAAAATAATGTGTCTAGTTATTGGTAGTGTGGTGTAAGACAAGCATTTATAGGAGCAAAGAACTGTACGCCTGTTGTTACCAGTAATTAAATTGAGTGAGATCCTTTTTCTATTGATTTTTGTTATTAACCTATTGACTATAAATTGTTCTAAATGCGCTGGTTTTCTCGAGTTTAGAAACTTACGTTGTTTAAATTGTGATTTCGAAATTTTATTTTTAAAATGTCTAGTCCGTTCATCATATGATTAAGATTAGTTTAGAATTGGTAAAATTAAGAAGTTTTCTGAAGTAACTTTTGGTGGATTTGTTTTAGGAACGTAAACCTATAGTATTCTCGGGAAGACGTGTTAGATATTCATCGAGAGGTAACAAGGTTTAATGTTATGTTTCCTCTACTTCACTCGGTTTATTACCAAAAAGTTTTGTTTTTCACAATTTAAGTACTTATTAGACTTAAAGCCACAACGATTATTAAATAAAAGAACGAATAAAATACTGCACAATGTATTTAGGTTACTTCCAATATTAGGCTCTCATTTAAAGATAAAGATACTAATGTTTGATTAGTGCAGAAAGGTTAGGTTAGGTGACTGGTTCATTCTCACATAAAATGCCAGTAAGATGCACTGATTTTTTTTTTACGCGCTTTAGTGTCAATAATTCTTAATTTTCAGCATTTAAGGGGTATTCTGTTTGTTTCAATGCTATAAACATTTGCACAGCTATAAGTGTAAATTAGAATTTAAACCACAACTTATACTGAACATCAGAACGCGTAAAATACTACACTGAATACTTAATGGGTGACCGTTGTATATTTTAGAGAAAGGAGCTGGTCCGGGGTGGCGGTCATAAAGATACTAAAATAGTGGAAAACTATGTTAATTAAAGCCAACGTTTCGACCCGACTTTGCAGGTCCTCTTCAGCGGGGTTCATGCAGCATGGAGTTTCAGTTGAAACTGTATATAAAATACAATACAAAATATCTAGCTTACCTCAAATTTTAGGCATAGTCTCAATTAAAGAAATACTCATTATGTTAGACTACTGCAGGAAGGTTAGGGGAGATAACTGGTTCATTCCCAAATCAAATGCTAGCAAAGTTTTGACATCTGGTTAAAGGTAGAACCTAAGAATTCTTGAAGTTGCCTGCAGCGCATGCAGTTTATTTCTCTCTATCTTATCGGAAACACGTACCACAAGCATACATACTAAGTTATTGAGAAGGCTGTGAGCAGTTGAAAATCGGTTCCGTGGGACCTGGAATCCATCTTACTGGTGCTGTTAAAATGTGGGAATTAATCTTGATTTTGGAATTAGTTAGTTGAAATACTAACAAATAATCCGTCGCTGTTAATAAATTTTCAGAAATTAGTTGTTTATATATGTTGCTATTTTATTTTTAATGTTTTCTATGTTGGAAGAGAGGGTTATTGAACCATCTTAATTTTTTGCTAATTGTCTGACATTTGGGAAGAGAAAGATTAATCAAGGTTCGGGGAGCATCATCTTAACTTCGATATTGTACGTGAATGATATTAAAAAGTGCATTCCTGAGCCAGAGTTGGGCGTTAGCGCGCTAATTTTTAACTAGCTAACGTACCGCTAAAAAGCTAAAATTAGCGGCGCTAAATATTAAGCTAATTTAGCTTCTAACTGTTTTAGCGCAGATAACTTTAGCGCTAAATTAGCTATTAGCGGAAACGAACCGCTAACTTTTAGCTTAAGCTAAATTATCTATTAACTTAACTAAAAGCTAACTTAACGCTAACACTAGAGGAAAATTTATTTATTTCATTTTATTAGTTGATATTAGGATCGACTGTTATGTAATCAGGGGCGCTTTTTATAAAAATTGCCCCGGGCACTGACTTTTTGTAACTTTTTTGATTTAATCGATATATGGGTCGACTATTAGATATTAGGGGGCGCTTATTATAAAAATATTGTCAGATTTTAGATACGGCTCCCACCCCCCTCCCCACCGGCACCGACTTTTTGTAACTTTTCTGGTTTAATCGATATCAGGGCCGACTATTAGGTTTTGGGGGGCGCTTTTTATGAAAATAATGTCGGATTTTAGGTGTGACTTCTCCCTCCCCCCTGGGCAATGACTTTTTGTAACTTTTCCGATTTAATCGATATCAGGGCCGACTATTAGGTTTTGGGGGGCGCTTTTTATGAAAATAATGTCGGATTTTAGGTGTGACCCCTCCCTCCCCCCTGGGCACTGACTTTTTGTAACTTTTCCGATTTAATCGATATCAGGGCCGGCTAATAGGTTTTGGGGGGCGCTTTTTATGAAAATAATGTCGGATTTTAGGTGTGACCCCTCCTCCCCCCCCCCTCGGGCACTGACTTTTTGTAACTTTTCCGATGTAATCGATATCAGGGTCTACTCTTAAGTTTTCGGGAGCGCTTTTTATGAAAATGATATCGAATTTGAGATTGGATTCCCCGGGCCTCGACTTTTTTTAACTTTTCCGATTAGATCGATATTAGGGTCGAATATTATGTTTTGGAGGGAACTTTTTATGAAAATGATATCAAATTTGATATTGGGCTTCCCGGACCTCGACTTTTTTAAACTTTTTTGTTTAAATCGATATTAGGGTCAACTCTTATGTTTTGGAATTCGTTTTTATGAAAATGATATTGGAATACGAATCATTTTCATGGATTTTGAGATAGTGCCCCCGGGCTCCGACTTTTTGTAACATTTCAGATTTAAGCGATATTAGAGTCAATTATTAGGTTTTGGGTGGCGCTTTTTATGGAAATGATGTTGGATTTGAGATAGTGCCCGGGGCCCAACTTTTTGTAACATTTCGGATTATATCGAACCCATATATCAATTTAATCAAAAAAGATACCAAAAGTCGGTGCTCGGGGGCACTCTCTAAAATCCGACATTATTTTCATAAAACACGTCACCGAAAACCTAATAGTCACACAATATATCAATTAAATCAGAAAAGTTACAAAAAGTCGGTACCCGGGGGCACTATCTAAAATCCGACATTATTTTTATAAAAAGCTCCCCGAAAACCTAATAGTCGACGCATATATTGATTTAATCCAAAAAGTTTTAAAAAAGTCGAGGACCGGGAGGCCCAATCTCAAATTCGATACCATTTTCATAAAAATCGCCCCTCAAAATATAACAGTCGGCCCTGGTATCGATTTGATCCAAAAAGTTAAAAAAAGGCGAGGTCTGGGGGTTCCAATCACAAATTCGATATCATTTTCATAAAAAGCGCCCTCCAAAATCTGATAGTCAACCCATATATCGATAAGACCAGAAAAGTTACTATAAGTCGGTGCCCGAGGGGGAGGGAGGGGTCACACCTAATATCCGACATTATTTCCATAAAAAGCGCCCCCCAAAACCTAATAGTCGACCCATATATCGATAAAATCAGAAAAGTTACGATAAGTCGGTGCCCGGGGGGGGGGGGGAGAAGGGGTCACACCTAAAATCTAACATTATTTTCATAAAAAACGCCCCCAAAACGTCATAGTCGACTCTAAGACCAATGAAATCCGAAGAATTAGCTATTAGCTTTTAGTTGAAGATACAGATAAAGATAATTAGCGGTTAGCGGTAAGAACAGCTAAAAGTTAACTTGCGCTAAAAGTTAGCGCCTTGGTCCCGCTAATAGCTAATTTAGTTGCAGAATTATCTGCCCGCTAATAGCTAATTTAGCTGTTATCTGTTATCTGTTAGCTATAGATAATTTTTGCCCAACACTGTCCTGAGCACACTCATATGAAATATGAGGAATGCGATCGTTTGTTTTATTTCAAACTCATTGAACTAGGTCTGGAAAATTTAACAGTAGAATCAAACGAGGCATGAAGATGGATGATTTTATCGTCAGAAATATGTGACGTGATAAATATAACATTTCAGGATTCTTCTATGCATACGAAGTATATTGTTCATTGGCATCTCAGATTTAAAACCAGTTCGGATCTTGCTGGCTTTTTCTTGGTGAAAAAATTGGAATGTTTCGAAGGCGTTGATGACGGTCTTATAAAAAAAAAAAACCTTTTGCGAGACTGTGTATGGTTAAAAAAGAGAATGCTTAATAGAACATACTTTAGTATTATTTTGATAAAATAATACTGAGAGGTATCCTATCTAAAAGTACTGAAGCCTGGGAAAGAATCTTGGATATAGATAGCCTCTATCTCTTTGAGAGGAGTCACACGTTACAATATTTTTTTAATTTTACAATTAATTGAAAACGAACGAAACTGAAGATTTAGGTATTTACAAGTTCAATCATATTTTAAGTCAAATTGAGAACAACTGGAGTAAGAATTAACTGGATCCATTGTTCTAGAAAGCACAACGGACTTTGGATATCTTTAGTTCAAAGAACAATCGTTGTTATTTTCAGAATATTTTAATTTATCAGAAATAATTTTAGAAAAGAAAAATATAGAATCTGGATAACTGGAGACTCCTTGACCCACGGGACCAGAAGCTTTTTTAATTATCCTATTTACTACATGTTCAGTATAATAAGCTAATAAAAAGAATTTCCCATGGTCTTGCATCCCTCAGGATATTTAGCTTTAGGAGCTCCAACGCCCGAGTTTTTGCTGCTCCCCTTTATACCATCAAGACAATTTTCCTCCAGAACATCAATGAACTCTATAATATGAGATTAAATATGAGAAGGAATTGGTCGGGGAGGGAGAGGGGGAGGAGTGCGGTCAAATGAATATTATATATTGAAATAGTATTTTATTGTTTACGTCTAATATTTATATTTTAATATGTAATATTTATTTTACCGCACTTCCCAGACCAACTCCTGCTCATATTATAATCACGGTCAATCATCTCTACACCATAAGATTAAATAAAGACTTATGGTTAATTATTGTTATTTTAACAACTTTTTTGTAAGTGCTCCGTCTGCTGTTTCAAACAGCAGGATGGGCGATAGTCTATATTGATCACCATCATCGCTAAACTGTTTACAGGTGGATTTATTTCCACTGAATTCTTCAGATACTGGAGTGCTTCTGGTATTGCAGGGATGCCCAAAAGGAGGTTTCATGGCACAAGTTGCGCCGTCAAAATTTTTGAGAGGGATATATTTTGACGGATTTTGAATTTTTGAGGGAAGCATATTTCGACGGAGTTATGCATTTTCGGACAAAGGGACAAGGGGAAAACATGGAACACACCGCATCAAGTCTAATAGTATATTATCTACGATCTTTCTAATTTTGCCTTAGCTTGCTTTGTTTTTAAAAAAAGGTGACTAATAAAATATCTTGGGAGGAGTTGAGGGAGGTAGGTTCTTGCGCTATCGAACTTGGAGGAGATGGGCACCCCTAGTAGAGCGTAAGTCGTAACATCAAAATTTTGGTGAGACACATTTTCACCAAATTTTTTAGTGTTAGCACGTTATATAACAGATATAATATTCAATTTTTGTGGAGACCTTTTCTCTCTTTTTTTTATTTGTTATAACGGTAATTACTCTATAGAAAAAGAAAGAAACTATATACAATGCTGGTTAAGTGGTTCCTGAAGACTTGTTTAAAACAATAAAAACGGAGAAGGCAATTACAGGAACAATAATGGTTTAAAGAATAATTTTTAAAACATTTTTCCTTGTGACGTACTCACTAGCGGATCCAGGATTGAATTTTGGGGGGCTTCAGCCAGAAAGCTTTTTTTTCATAAAAATGACGGTAATTACTTTAGGAAAAAAAGAAAGAAACTAACTATCTATATGAAATGGTGTTTAAGTGATTCATTAAGTCCTTTTAAATGTAATTACACGAATTCGTACTTATTTTATCAATTTATCTTCATTATCTATCTGGCTCCCGGGCAACACAGTGTTGTGCAGGAGAGAATTTCATGAAGGAAGTTGTACCATTAATATTTTTGAGAAGGGCACATTTTGAGGTGATTTTAAATTTTCGAGGAGAACAAATGTGTCAGAAAAAAATCGAAATGTCGACAGAATTACGAATTTTCGGAGAGGAAAGTTTCAAACCAGGGGAAAAATATGTACAGAAGGGGGTTTCATGGCGTAAGTTGTCCCATCAAAATTTTTGAGGAGAGCACTTTTTAACAGAGTTATAAATTTTCGGAATAAAAAGTTTTAAACCAGGGAACAAGAAGGAAAGATGGAGCAGACCACTAAAAGTGGAATTGTGTATGAACTATGATTTTCAAATCCTACTTTAGCTGTACACACACACACACACACACACGCACACACACACGCACGCACACACGCACGCACTCATACACACACACCAGGAGAGAACAGAGCTCCCCCGCAACTACTTCACCAGTAAATGATGAATTGTTGGAGCAAATATTCAATTATTTATAAATTATTCGTTGTTTAGTACAGAGCATTTATAAAAATCATTTATTTGATACAATTCACTTTTCAACTGAAATGATAATAATAAAAGTGCCGGTCGTTTAGTTACTTTTTTAATATACTTTTTTTCTCACGTTTGGGAGAGAGCGCCCCTCTCCTGGAACCACTGGTGCGTGTGATCAGTACCCGATTTTAAATTAGGATATTCATGGCATGAGTTTTTGCTGATTCTCTTCCTACCACTTTCACCACTAGCGGACCCAGGATTTGATTTTGGGGGGAGAGTTTCAGCCCAATAGCTTTTTTTTTCATAAAAATTACGATAATTACTTTGTAAGAACAGAAAGAAACTAACTATCTATATGAAATGGTGTTTAAATGATTCCTCAAGTCCTTTTGAATGTAATTGCACGAACAATAATACTTTAAGAGATAATTTTTTAATATATTTTTCCATAAAACATGGTTATATTTTACCAATTTGGGGGGGGGCTTCAGCCCGAAAGCCCTCCCCGCCCCCCGTAGATCCGCCCGTGACCTTCACAATATTTATCAATAAGATAATCTAATAATTATGGAAATCAATAAACTGTATCAAAGAAGATTAAATGAAAACTTTATTTATCTCATTTTTACACTTTTATCATTGTTATTTAGAAGCCTTTTTTAACTAGCTCTCTCATCGTTACGTATGTACCCTTAGACTCGTGGTAAATGAGGCCTCCTGTTTTCCTATTTATCCTGTTTTAACTTAGCTAGTAATCATAATTTGACTTCTGACTTTTAACTATTACAACTAATTATAGTAGTATATTAAATATATTGAATTAATCTAATTAAAAATGTTAAATCGCTTTTTTTTCTAGAGTATTATTTTAATTTCGAAAATATAAAAACATGAAATTAACATTAAGAGTTATAGTTGGAGAATTTTGGAGAAAATTTAGTTAAGTTTGGAGGGGAAATGCAGGACTGTCTTGGCAAAGCTGCTTACTGGCAGCAGTACAGTAAATCGCTTATTGTTGAAGTAAAGATTAGGAAATGATCATTAATAAGAATAATTGGTGGCGAGCTTGGATATTTGGCGACCCCGAGGAATGACATCATTTCTCCCCAAAATATTTTATTTATTTTCTAAGCTGTTTAATATTAAGTAATACCTGAAATGTATTTCATTCGCTGTCTCTATTCCAATTCCTGTATTAATAGGCTAAAATTAAATGATCTTAGTTCGTTTTTCTTTTTTTTTATTCTTAACTAACTAGTGGCAGGCACCTCTTTCTCAGTTAGCACCCATAGGCAATAGTCTTGGTTGCCCATCCCCAAGCCCTGCACTGTTTACAAGCGCTGTTCCTATGATTATTCATTAGCATTAGGCCATTTCAATTGCTTATGAATATTTTTTTATTTAATATTTTATTTATTTTTTATTTTCAGCATGGCTGGTGAGGTTTTTACTAACACTGGGATGAAAGCAGGGATTTCATCCGTTTTATGGAAACGGCATAAATTAACTAAGGGGTTGATTAAGTATAAAGATGATGAAATCACTCGAGAAGAAAGTGAAGAATTTTTGAATTGGACAGCCCAGATGTTCACACAAACGTTAGAACAAGCCCCTTATGTATGTTTAATAAGAGTTCACTTTCAGTTTATGGACAGGGTGGACAAACCCTGTATTTTGTTTTAAAGCATAATTATTGATTTTTGGTCATCGGTAATGTATTGTGTAAGTTTTTACTGAAGCTAATTAAAGATATGAATAAAATAGACAAAAGTGACAGTAATTTTTCAATGAATTTTCATTACCTTCACCAAAATTTTAATTTACTAGATAGACCACCTAAGTGGTGTAGAAGTACCATCTGCTGACTTGTAACTCGGAATACCTATGAATTGTTTGGATATAGAAGAGGGTTCACTCAACCTGGAAGATATTTAGGTAGCTAATTGAGTAAATAAGTAGTGTACCCGCTTTGATAAAAATTCCAAATTTTGCTCCAACCCCTGTTTAGGTTTATATATAGGTCTTATACACTTTATCACAACAAAATTATAAATATTACAAATTAATTTAATAAGTATTATTTTTATTGTTACTTTCTTTAAGAAACTAAAACTGTGCTTTTTTTTTTTTGCTTTTTTTAGCGATGGGATACTTTTTCTATTGAACAAACAACGGAAATTTGCACCTTTTTCCCTGATCATCTCATTAATTTGATTTGCAATAACAAACCTTACACTTCTTTTGCAGGATATGTAATATTTGCTGATGTCTCAGGTAAGAGATGATTTCCAAAAAGAACTGTTGGTTTTCAAAGAATTTTTTAAATATAAAATATATATATATATATATATATTATCACTGAATTATATGGTAAATAAAATTCTAGAATCTCTTATGTTTATTAGCGCCTATTTACCTATTGACTATAGATATATAAATATGCTCATCACGGACATGGAATCTGTGACACTAATTATAAGCGTGATGTAATGTATCTTAAGGATAAGACTCTCCACTCAACTAGCCACTGTTTAACAGTTAATTTTTTTACTTGATCACAATCTGTCTGAAGTAGGTTGTTGTTGTTTTTTTATATATCCTCAAAGAGCCATTATAAACATAAAAATCAGTTTGAGGAAACTTCAAAACTGGAAGAAGCCATATATTGTATGAAGTTTTTTTTTTTATTAATGCTGTGGATATTATTGACTCTAGATCTAATTTAAGGAGTTTATACATTATATTTCTATTTAAGAGCTCTATTATACTGTAAATAACACAATGTCCATTTTTGCGTTTGTTCAGTGGAGCCAATTTTCCATAGCTTTGAGACATTAAAATTTGTTTCTTAGTTACTAAATTATTTAACAAAAAATTGGACATGGCATCCTTTACCTCCAAGGCACAGATATGAACTAATAGGTTGGAAAATTATTTTGTATATGAATAAGTATAACGTCAAATTGTAACAATGGTCCAGTATAGGACTTCAGTGGAAATCTTGGCCAACGAAATGAATAAAAGTACCAATGGTAATTATTTAGTTAAAAAGGCATTTTTTTGAATTTATGGAGGATTCTGATATCAATTAATTTGTAAGATTCTAATGGTATGAATTCTCTTTATATCATTATATATTCAACATTTTATATTTTATATATATATATATATATACATATTCAACTTTAATTAAAAGAAAAATTACATAAACATTTTTGAATAGTATGACAACTTTACGTATTTCTTTGTTATGCCTAAGGTAAACATATAGGTCAGTGTTGTATCTCGAACATTTTGGGGCTAGGAAGAATTTGTTTTTGAGGTCCCCTTTAAAAAAAAAAACTCCTATTATGTTGGGTCTAGGTTGAGTTTATTTTTGAGGACCCTTTAAAAAAAAAAAAAAAAAAAAATAAATTAGTAGATAAAAAACTTTTATTTCAAATTAAAAAGTTATTTCATAATTTTTATGTTTTATAATGTTCAGTTAAATAAAAAATACTTAGGCTACTGAATATAAATATAATATGAGGCATTCCTGAAAACAAATCAAGCCAATAACAAGTATATATTCTGCCATTTTCTTACTTAGGCTCGTTAATAAATTATTTTTTGGCAGAAGTGTATTAGTGTGATTAATTTAATAATTGTCTATTGTCTATTGTCTACTCTGTGATCTTCTCAAAGCCCACTTTTTTAATCCCTTAACAAATTTCCTTTTATGTAACCAAGGGCTGATTTACTTTTAATCCTATGCTTATTACATATTTAATATATATTTTAATAGTTCCATAGATAGACCTAAGGTTCATTCTCATCCAGACCAAAGACACCTTCCTTTCTTTCTAAGAATTTTGCTTCTATATTCCTAAACTTTTTACCAATTGTAGATCTATCACAAATTTTCTACAAATGTATGTGTAGAACACTTCTTTTACATTCATAAGCATAAACAAGACAAAATTAGTTTAGTAGTTATTGGAACTTACATGGGGAGGCTACAGTCAGTGAGTCACCAAAACCAATTTTTTTTTTGTGCTACTTCATTGAAAAATATTGGACACATGTCCTGTTGTTTGTTCCAATGGATCCTAGAAGCCGATAAAAATAATATGTTATATAATTTCAAATTAAATTATGTTATTTATTTTTGCCTTTGCTTTGCCCTGATTTTTAAGTTATTAAATATCAATAGATTTTATTTTTAGAGTAGAATAAGAAACAAATATTGATTATGGTATTAAATGAGTTATGGTGTATCATAAATTACAAAAACTAAAAGACGCTTTCAGTAAAGTACACCAAGTAAATTTTTGTAATGAAAAAGAAACTTCGATTCATTTACTTTGAAACTCTTGAATACTAATTTTCATAGAAATCATAAATTGCAAAATACTTAATTTTCTTAGAATTCAATGTGAGTACTACCACTGGAAAGATGAATTACTGCTCTTCCAATCCACATCGATAATTGTTATTTTTCATTTCTTTTTAACCTAGAAATTAAGAAAAACATCTCAATAATTTTTATTTTATATTTTTGGTTCTAATTTGTTTATGAACGTCGGTTTTGTTCCATTTCATGTAGCATATAGAGCCCTAAACCTCTTATAATTTTTGTGTGGATCAGTAGAGTCATTCTAAAGTTATCACAATTTTTGTGGTTGTCTATAAAATTTCATTGCTATAAAAATAAATATCAAGTGTTTTTAGAGTTGTGAAAAATGAATATTAACTTTTTTTCTCTCTAACAAATATTTACTCTAGATACCAGGAGCTGTTTTGAATAAATATTATATTTGGCAGATAGTTACCTTAGCTTTGACCAGTTACCTTTGGACAAACCGATGAAGCAATGTCAGAGTAAATATTTTTTTAGGGAGAGACAAAGTTGATATTCATTTTTCACATCTAAAAAAGAAAACCACCAAATTTTAGGGATTTAGAGCTCTATATGCTACATGAAATGGTACAAAACTGACCTCTGTAAAAAAAAATTATAATCTAAGATATAAAATAAAAATGTTTGTGAATTTTTTTAAATTTCTACTTTGAAAAGGAATGAAATCTAAAAGTTATCTATGTGGGTTGGAAGAGCAGTAATTCAGCTTTCCAAGGATTGTACTATTGTTAAATTTGGAGGAAATCCTGGGAAGTTATGAATGCTTTACTGATCGGACAGAAAAAAATAATCCTCTAAGAAAATTATTTTGCAATTTTTGATTTCTATAAAAAATTTTATTTAAGTTTCAAAGCACACTAGAAACGATTTTAACTTGCTTTTTCATAACAAAAATTTACCCTGTTTAATGAGGGAGGGAGGGGATGCTTTTTTTTATTTTTGTAATTTATGATACATTATAATTCATTTAATATAATAATTGGTAAATGGTTGACTGTCGTGAATAATGAAGGGAAGAATAGTTGGGGTGATCAGTCAAATAAGAAGACAAAAATAAATGATACTATTTATTTTGACATTAGCCGACGTTTCGACCTGAAGTTCAGGCCATCATCAGGGCTAAGAAAAGAACCAGATAACAAGGTATGAGAAACATAAGTAGTGTAAAAAAAAAAATTAAATTAAAGTAAAATTCAGTTGTTAGAATAATGACAATAGTAAGAACAAAGAGATAAATGATAATAAGCGTCACAAAGTGTGGAATGATGAAGTAAACATAATCAAAAAAGGTGACATAAGCATTAAAATGGGAATCTTAGAATAAAATGTAAAAACAGAAAAATATGAAGTTATATAAGAAATGGAAATAAACACTAAAATTAAGATATTGTGAATAGAAAATTGAGATGTTGTAAAGTCTATCAAGATGTATAGACAATGTATAATATAATAAAGAGTTAAAACAGAGCAGAGGGATGAAAGGAAGGAGGAAAGAAACTGAGAAGTCTGAAATAAGAAAGAGAATAAGAAAGAAAAAGAAAAACACACCTGACTGCAAAGATGTAAATCGAAGCAATGAGCGTGTTAGTCAAGGAGGGGATGGAGAGAAGGGATGTATAGTGGCGTCATCTCCAACAGTTATCTGACGAAGTTTGAACTAAAGTACCAGAAGCATAAATAAGGACGAGAGATATATTACTCATAAATAATCCTCTTTCTATCAACTTTCATTTAATTATCCATAATATTTATATTATATATTTATATATATCCATAATACCTTGTTATCTGGTTCTTTTCTTAGCCCTGATGATGGCCTGAACTTCACGTCGAAACGTCGGCTAATGTAAAAATAAATAGTATCATTTATTTTTTCCTTCTTATTTGACTGATCACCCCAACTATTCTTCTCTTCATTTAATATAATAGTCAATATTTGTTTTCTTACTATGTACAAAAAAAAAAGAAGAAATAGATTGATATATAATCACCTAAAAATCCGGACAACAGAGAGAATCACTTTATTATCATAAAATGGTGCTGCCCAATTACATTGGGTTGCTAAAAACACAGCATACTTATTAATCACTACAGACAATTTTTAAAATAATATATAATTATATAGGATTAACAATATTTATGAGCATAGTATACAATATATATATATATATATATATATACATACATACATGTATTATTATTTTGAAAACGAAATGAAAATAATTTTATTATTCTGGGACTAGTGTCCCTTTAGAACAAATCACAAATACAGATTATATATCAATATTTTGGTGTGTCTATGAAATACTATTTAATATTTACAGGTTGATTCAGAGTACAATAAAGTTATAAATGATGAAAAGATATAAATACATGTAAATATAAAATATACAAAGAAATTAATTAAGTGAACAAAATATCGTTGAATTACAAGATGATCAGAGTATCTGGGTGTACTTTGAGGTTTTTAAGTGCATTTCGTGATCAATCGGATTGGGAATGGAGTAGGTGTTGGAAGAGGAGAGATTTGAATGAGGATATTGTTTTTGCATGTCGAATATCTGAAGGTATAGAGTTCCAGAGGGAGACAACTTGTATTAAAAAGGATTTATCAAGGGAGGGGGAGGATAGAGGTCGGACGCACGGGATCTGGTGGGACGGGATTGAAAGGAGCGTTTGAATTGTAGGATCTGTAGAATATAGGCAGGTCGCCGTGTTGTAATGGCTCGGTATAGGAAGGTAGCCAGAAAATATTATAAAGTAGGACGGATAGTTCCACTTCAACTTGGTTTAGAACTGGGTAATTTACGTATCCCTTGAGATCCAGAAGATAAAGCGGACTGAGCAATTCATTTAACGTTTAAGTTTGGCTTCCCTTCAGATCCGGAAGATAAAGCGGATTGAACAATTCATTTAACGTTTAAGTTTGGCTTCGAGTTCTCCCGAGAGTCCACCATACACCATGCGGCCATACTCGAAGTGGGAGAAAACAAGAGAGGAGACCAGGAGTTGATGGGTTTTGAACGGAAGAAGATAACGTAGATAGTTAATCTGTTTCAGGGTGGATATAGTATGGTGGGAGATTTGGGAGATGTGTGGTTTCCAGGAGAGGCTTTGATTGAAGGTAACGCCTAGGTTTTTAACAGTGGTATGGAAGGAGATAGGTGAGTTGTCCAGAAGAAGATTAGGAGGTGTTGAAATGGATTTAAGGATTGAGGGGGATCTGATCAGGATGGCTTTTGTCTTCTCCGTATTCAATGTCAGCTTATTAAGATTTGCCCATGCGCATATTCTATTGATGTCTTGTTGCAGTTTCAGGATGGCATTAGAGAAATCTGTCAGGTTGAAGGAAAGATAAATTTGGACGTCATCGGTGTATAGGTGATATTGACAGTGCATGATAGAGGAAGGGAGGTCATTAACGTAGATGGAAAAGAGGGAGTACACCATTTTCCATTGTTATTTTATTTATTTTTTTTTGTGTATATCCTTTTTCTTTTCTTTTTTTAACGTTTATTTTCTCTTTCTCTCACTTCTCTCTCTTTATCTATCTTTTTTTTCCATTTTCCATTAAATAAATATATAAATTAAAACTCGTGCATGGCTAGGCTGGGAGTTTTAATTTATGTATTTATTTAATGGAAAATGGAAAAAAAAGATAGATAAAAAGAGAGAAGTGAGAGAAAGAGAAAATAAACGTTAAAAAAAGAAAAGAAAAAGGATATACACAAAAAAAAAAAATAAAATAACAATGGAAAATGGTGTACTCCCTCTTTTCCATCTACGTTAATGACCTCCCTTCCTCTATCATGCACTGTCAATATCACCTATACACCGATGACGTCCAAATTTATCTTTCCTTCAACCCGACAGATTTCTCTAATGCCATCCTGAAACTGCAACAAGACATCAATAGAATATGCGCATGGGCAAATCTTAATAAGCTGACATTGAATACGGAGAAGACAAAAGCCATCCTGATAGGATGATTCCCTGGGAGTCGAGGACAATATTTTCAGCCAACCTCGCTAGGTCCTTAATGTTGACACCTAGTTCCTCAAGGAAGTCCCTTGTTCTTTTTGGAATTGTTCTGCGTGACCCAAACCAGATGCCTCTCACGGTTAACTCTCTCTCTCCGAAGGTCTCACCGAATTTCTCTTTTAGGAAAGGGATACATTTATTGTATGTGTTCTTCTTTTCCCTTTCCACTTCACCCACCTGATCGAGGTCATTGCTCTCAAAGCGGACAGTTGGATCCAAGATCAGCTCTGTCTTTCCTGTCTTGGGAAATGCGACGATATCCCCGTATCTTGTAGAGCCTTCACTATTGATGCAATATACCTCGTCAAAGCAGGTGAATTTCCTTTCCCTAAGAAACCTAATCAACTCGAATTTGACCCGGTGGTGACGATGTGTTATGAGGAGGGAGTTGTTGGGGCATTTTCCCAGCACATGGGCTGGTGTTTCAGACTCTCTGCCGCATTTACGGCAGAGGGACCCAACTTCTCTGACCTGTCTGCTGACACCTGGGACTCCACGCAGGGGTGTATAATTAATGTTTAGTTTTAGGGCATTCAACCATTCAGACCCAGAAAGTACTTGTTTTTCGTAGATGTATCTGTTCGCTTTCGGGGTCTCTTTAAAATGGCGAACACCAATACCCTGCCACCTACAGTTGGCCCATTCCTTAAATGCATTTTCTAGTAGTGACTGCTGTAGAGCTTTCACATTTCGATGCCCCTGATCAACCCCCAATCTTTCGGCACACTCAGCAACTTCTGCCAAATAATCGAAAGTAGATTGAAAAAGAGCATCTGGTACATTGGACAGTCGCTGAGCAATGGACCAATGTTGAAGATGAGCCTCCCATTGGCAGCGGATTAATTCCAATCCTCGGAAATCTCCTGGGGGTATACAACATCTCCATGGAAGTATTCGCAGGGAGTCCAATAATGGTCTTTACGCTCCTGCGAATCATAGTGTCCATGCCCTCCAGTATGGCAGGACCCAGATTTGTGAGGGGTGCAGTTTGGAGAGAGTAAGTAAGACCCGGAAACAGATATTGATTGACAATGTTGAGTTTCTGCTCAGCTTTAAGTAAGCAAGAGGTTACCAGCTTGTTTAGATTTTCATTCAATTTAGTCACCGAATCTTCGTTACATTGTAGCTCTCCCGAAAATGTACATCCTAAATACTTAATCGTATCTCCATTCTTCAATGTTTGGATGTACCCTCCATTCTCAAGGGAGAGCTCCGTAGTTTCCAGCTCTCCTTTATTTAGAATGATGCCCATGCTTTTTTGAGGATTTATAGCCAGATCAATTTCTTGAAATGTCCTCTGGATGCTGTCAATCACTCTTTCTGCAGCCCCCTTGTCTCGCGCCAACACAGCCTGGTCATCCGCGAAATCTGTGAGGACCACACAATCTTGGTTATTCCTTAATTTGTATCCAAATTTCTTGAAAAAGTCCTCATCGTACAGGTTGCGGTAGAGATGGTTAATTAATAACATAACTATAGATGGTTAGTTAATAACTAATTAATAACATAAATTTTATAATTAAATAAAATAACTTGGCTATTTCTTGGCTCCTAGGGGCTGCTGGAATGAATGTCGGGTTGTGTCCAATATTTTTCGATGTATTATCACAGAAAAAAAATTGTTTGAAATTGATGACCTACTCACTGTAAATTCTCCTTGTTAGTGAGAAGTAAACTATTTTATTTACACTTTTAATTTATAAAAGTTTATTTGTCAAGTCTTTACATTAATTAGCAGACAAACTTAATTTGTATATGAAATCATTTTCTTCATTGGTGTCTAGACAATTCGTTAGCATGTCTACTCTAATAATTTATCTATATGAGAGAGTTCATTACTATATAGATGATTTGAATGAGAGTAAATTATAATTGTAAAAGTCCTAATACACTCTTTTTTCAGGGTTCACGGCTCTTTGTGAGAAATATGCTACTTTAGGCCATTCTGGAGCTTATCATTTAACTGTTACATTAAACAATTATATTGGAAAGATGGTTAGTTTAATTTATTCCCATGGTGGAGATCTTATAAAGTTTGCAGGTGAATTAAAACATAGAAAAACATGTTCAAGCGTGTTTAACAAATAATGAATATATTTATCTATTGCCAGGTGATGCATTTTTGGCCGTGTGGGAATTTAACTATTCTGAGGAAATATTTTTTGGCATGCATAATATTCTCAGATGTGCCATGGAAATTCAAAATTCTTTGGGTCATTATCAAACAGATGTAGGAGTTCTCTTGAGAGGTACCCTTTTTATTTTTTTTATTTAGTTTTAACAATTTATTTGTAATATGGTCGTGAATAAATATTTTTAATCTGTTTGTTTTTTTTTAAATAATTTAATTTATAAACTTGTTTTTTAGTAAGTACATATATTTATTTTTTGCCAATAAATTAGTAACTCATTTTTTTATTACAAATGTATATGTATTAAATTAAAATGTGGGATGTATTAATGGTAATTTATCATTTTAATTTATTTAATTAATAGTAAGTAACTAATGATAAAGTAAATATATCTTTTATGAATTTTACCAGTATCACTTCAGTAACTATTTTGTGAAATATATGCTCATAAAATCAGAATAACATAACAAAGATCTTACTAATATTTCAAAAATAAATACAAATTTTATTTTATTTTTTGTTAATCTCTCTCTCTCTCTCTCTCTATATATATATATATATATATATATATATATATATATATATATAAAAAGGGGGCTGGGGTAGCCGTGCGGGCTAAGGCACTTACAATAGGTAATCAAAGTTAAGCAACGTTGAGCATGGTTAGTATTTGGATGGGTGACCGCCCGATTTGGGTGACCTTCCACTAGGGAAAAACCATGCTGCCCGAGTGTCTCTCCCCCCCAAGTATGTGAGAACCGTCAGGCTACTGGAGGCAACTCACACCGACAGGGCATAGGACTGATGACCCTACCCCATCTACTTAATTGGGAATCGGAATGTTGTCTACCAGGATGTTAGTAACCCCACCTGAGGTTCGGTCCATGGACAGTCTGTTTCGGGGAAAGAAATATAGGTCCTTGTGCGCCTGCTGATTTCGAGCAGTCATAATCCATGGATCTGGACCGATTTGTCACTGTCCTTGAACCCGAGTGAGTCGGTGGGAAGGACACTGCCAGATTGGCCACAAAGGGATCGGCTATGGAGCTAAGGTTGGCCGCCGCTGCACCATGGTTACCATGGTAGCAATGTATAGTTGGGTGACCCTCTGCAGGCTATCTGAGCTCCCTCAAACAACATACGTCTGTAAGGAGACAACATCTCTAGGCCAAAGATCTTCATGGTTTGTAGTGCCAACCGAAAAAGAAAAAAAAATATAGATATATATTTTTGTTTTTTAACATGCATGACATGGACTATTGTCCGTCCATCGGGTTGTCGCTTTTCATGTTTAATTATAGTAATTATTATCCTTTTTTTTCCAAGTTACAAATACATTGCATAATAATTGTAATTATACAAAAAAAATTGAGAATACACATCACTCAACGATAATACCAACTACTACTTAATGACAATAACAAACAACAACAAATCTATTATTAAGATTTTGTATTTAACTATTCATACTTGATACATTGTTTAAAATTACAGCCAAGAAATAAATAAAAAATAAGTAATATATAAAGTGATGAATTCCATATTTATCTATCGAGATCCATGGTTCAATTAAAATTAAATTGTTCGACTAAGTATAAGGCTTGTACTGTATATTTGTAAAGTGAGAACCAATTTTTACCTTTAAGGATATCTATCATTTCCTCTCATGAGATGGTGGTTTTTGAAAATGACTTTTTTTTTTTTCTTCCCTACCTCGCCTTTTAGGCTATACGGGATTTTCCCGGGCCGGGGGGTGAGGGTGGGGAAATTTAAAATCCTGTGTAAGCGGTGCTGTTACACACGCTTTAGCCTATTCGGCCACCCCGCCCCCAAGAAAATGACAGGTGTCTTCCGGAGTATTCATATTATATGGAGAGCACTTGTAAATTCTATGGCATCTCCAGCATTAACAGTTCAAACCCAAAAGTTCCCCCCTTGCTAAGAAAATTATTTTAACAAAACCTGGGCTTGCATCATTTGTTAAATAATGATTAGATAGATCATGGTGTAGCTAGGCATAACCGGGATGAAATTTCGCTCTTCTTGCACTTAGCAAATCATACTTATTATAATTTTCATTTATTTTATTACACAGCTCTTGAATGGTCTGCCTATCCAATGTAGGTGTATTTGTAGTCAAATTAATCCCTAAAACTCGCTCTAAGTTTATTAGCTCTTTGTACCAATATATATTTTTTTCTATTATTATTTTTGCTGTAAAGTTGATGTATCTCTCTGGGCCATGAAGATTCAACACTGAATTTATATACCTCAGATGCAATGAAAGCAGTGCAGTAATGTATATAGGTGTAGCCGTTAAAAAACCTGTCTCAATGTAGAGCATATAATTAAGGGTACCAAGCGGTAAATTAAATAATTTTTGAATGAAGTACCTATTGAACTTCTCTACCTCCTCCACATATGCAAAGCTCCAAACTTGGGCCACATAGCTTACAATTGAATTGACAGCAGCATTATAAATGGACACTTTCTTATCTAGAGGTATTTCTTTTTTCATGATGATTCCACCCCATGTACAGTTCAATGCTTTATGGGGTCAATGAACAGTATATGGGGTAGAATCATAATGAAAAAATAAATACCTCTAGATAAGAAAGTATCCATTTATAATGCTACTATCAATTCAATTTTAAGCTTTGCAATTGATGTCTTCTTGCTCCTATGCCTCTTCAGGGAAAATGAGGATACGAGAGTGACATCTAAATATTTATACTGGGACACAATTTCTATTTTTCTTTGTGAAAAAAACACTTTTCAGATTTTTTTAGCTTGCCCTGGTGCTTTTTACAGACCATCACTTTTGATTGCCCATATTCACTTTTAGGTCCCATTTATTGCAATAAGTCTCCAGACTATTGATAATTTTTTGTAGAGTTACCATTAAATAGAGTTACCATGACCATCATGAGGCAAGTAATACAATGCCATCAGCGTACATTATTAGCTTGACAGGTTTACCCTGAACACTAATACCGCCATCCGATTCTTCTTCAAGATCATTAATGTACAGGGTGAAAAGTGTTGGGCTTAGTAAGCATCCCTGCTTTACCCCATTTTGGTTTTGGAAACTTTATGTTATTCTATTAGCAGTCCAAACCACAGTTTCAGTTTTATTGTTCAGGCATCTTATTATATTAAGTATTTTGGTCAGTAAATGTAATATTGATAGTTTATAAAAAGGACTATTACTATTTATTTTGTCAAAAGCTGATTCGAAATCCACGAAAAACAAGTAAACTTTTTGATTAGAATAAAATTGTATATTTATTATATTGTATAAAGTAAAAATATTATCTACTGTGCTGTAGCCGGGATGGAAGCTTGGCATTCATTAATTATATCATTGGTTAATGTCCATAGGGTAAGCATATTAAGGATTAAGCCGGAATAAATTTTTGTAATGGTGTCGATCAATGAGATGCCCCTGTAGTTCTTTACATTGTTGATCTCTCCTTTTTTATAAATTGGCATAATTATAGATTTAGTGAAATTATCTAGGATTTTATGCCCGTTCCAAAATTGAAAATTGAAAATTACAATCAAAAACCTTAAAATCTCTTCAGGTATATTTTTCCAAAATTCAAATGAGATCTGGTCCAGGCCTGGGACTTTCTTATTTCTCAATTTTTCCCAAATTTGTGAAAGTTCCTCTAAAGCAAAGTCCGTGTCTAGGTTCTCATATTTTATTTGAAAAGGCAAATAATTGAAATAGTTAACCCATTGACTTGCGGACTACATACGATTTTTTAATTATTTCTTAGATAGCTTATATTTTACCAAAAAAGGATTTTGAATCTTTTGATCTCTGAATTTTTTTACAATATTTTCATAATACTGCTGCTTTTTAAACTGATATAAATTTTTGTAATCTCTAAATACCATATTTTCAATGTTTCTGATGTGTTTTTTCTTTGTAAATTTAAAAACTTGAATGATTTTTGTCTTAATTTCCAGCATTCTCTGTTGATCAACTTCTCTTCTTTTTCCTCCCCTCTCTTTACTACCACCCTATCTGATTTCCTAACCACTTGATAAATTCCGAATATAATTTTGTCATCTCCCGGTACATTGTTTACATCTTTGAATGTAAAAAGATACTTTATTTCCAAAATCATCTTTATTTTCCTACTAATTACTAATTCAGCCTTGGTAGTAAGGGCTAATACATATCTTCATCTTAAGTTAAAGAACATTTTAGGCATATCTTCAGTGGCAAGTGATCCGAATAAATTTCAGGGAGGATTTGAAAGTCACTAATAAGGTCAATCTCGTCGACAGGATACCTTCCCAATATATAGGTAATTTCTCCATTTTCATCTCCTTTTGTTCGACCATTCGTAATAATAAGTTCCCGTTCATCAAATAGTTCTATTAATCTTTCTCCACGTTTACTATTTTTTTTTTGTCTTTACACGGTCTATAGTCCTGAAGCAAAAATTGCAATGCTGGCAGCCTCTTCTTCTGATGGGTGATATCGTAGACAGAGGTAAACTCCTCCTTCGTCTACATTGAAAGCATAATTACAAAGAAAAATGGCTTAGCGAAAGCTGCAAAAAGCCATATAAAGTCTTCTGATTTTTCCGACTATTGTAGAAAAAAGTTGTGATTCACCAGCTGTGGATTGAAGAATGGCAATTAATCTTCCTAATATTCAAAGCATTAAAAGCTAAAAACACACCTCTATTGACAGATTGTCCAGTATGAGTAAATATTATTATTTTTTATACAAAAATGGTTCAGTGCTCTGTTTGTGATGGTGCTTTCACTAGGGAAGACAGATTTAATTAATTGAACTAAAACCTTTCTTCCTAAAGGTTCTTTTGTTGCCAACTCTAATTTGCCAGTCTTCTGAAATTCCCGGGCCATTTGATATCATTATGTCTCTTCATTGTCTTCATTAAATTACATTTTTTACAAATTCCTTCTCACATCCCAAACAGATGCTCTACAATCATAGAATAAATTTTATGAATCAAATTTTGATTCAAGCTAATGGTTGTTTTTATTGGATGAGTTTTAATTTTAAGAATCAACACACAATGTTTCTAAGGTTTTGGGCTGAAGCCCCCCCAAAAAATGGAAAAATATAACCATGTTTTATGGGAAAAAAAATTTAAAAATACCTCTTAAAGTATTATTGTTTGTGTAATTACATTTAAAAGGACTTAAGGAATCACTTAAACACCATTTCATATAGGTAGTTAGTTTCTTTCTGTTTTTCCGAAGTAATTATCATTATTTTTATGAATAAAAAAGGTAGACAGAAGCCTCTCTAAAAACACAAAAATACGACTCTTCTATATAGATGTGAAATTAGTTCTGCTTTATGGCATCAAAATCTGAAAACTCACAGAAATCATAACACCTCCAATACAGGTATTCATTTACCGATGCCTGAATAGGATACTGGAAATTTGGTGGCCAGAATTCATATCAAATAAAGGACTATGGAAAGCCACCAACCAGCTACCAATCCACTTGGAAATAGAGAAGCGAAAATGGAAATGGGTAGGGCATACACTGTGGAAATAATATAAGACTATAGAAAAAACAGCCCTACAATGGAACCCTAAGGGAAAAAGAATGAATGGCAGGCCAAAAGATACTGCTGGCCAAAAGATGTTGCAAGTCCGCAGAGAAGGAATTACGGTGGGTTGGTAAATCATGGAATGAGGTATGTAGGATTGCTGCAGATTAAAACAAACGGAAAGCACTTGTGGCTGCTCTATGCTCCAGTGGGAGTCAACATAATTTATTAATTTAATAATTAATAATTTGATAATTTGATTATTATCAAAAATAAAAAATATTCCGAGTGTGAAGGTGATGAAAGTTTTACTGTCCAACACATGCTTGGCTATGATGTATGCACCATATCAATACAGAAGCCTAGTTGAACATTTTTGGTGTCAGTGGGAACTTTCTCTTCAGCATTGATCTATTTCTTAAAAATTAACCCATATGACTGATGCCCTGTCTCAGGTAATTTGAGGATGAAGTGTGGTGATCTTTATCATTGCCTGAAACCCTTCTTATTTTCTGCCTCTTTACCATTGTATTATCATATCCTATTACCATCATTGCTAATTGTTATGAGTGAGCAATAGACTATAAAAACACCAATTCAATTTGTACATTATCATGTTTCAGCATTATCTTACAATATACCATCTTATCTAATTAATAATAAATTTACAATTCTCTATCACAAATGCTGAAGGATGGTTAGGTGGTCACACTAAGAAAAAATATTAATAAATGACTAGCCAAACATATCTTATCTGGTTTTGGTAATTACAGAATGATCCAATCAATGACAATACATTAGATATTAACATTTATTAAGCTACAAAAATGCAGTTTGAAAATACAATATTTCTTTAATTGCCATTGGGTTATTTATATTTTCAGGTTAAAAGTACAACTTAATTAATCACTCTGTTTTTGCTTGGCAGGCATTATGTTTGCTTTCTTGGTGATTTCTCACATGGGAATTTTATATATTTGAGCCAAAACGAGAAAGCTTAGTGTATTTCTTATTTTTATAAATAATTTGTAATTGTTTTTGCTTTTATACAGTGAAGCTATCAATATCATTGGGATCATTTCTCTTTGCTACAATTGGATCGAAACAGAATGCCAACTATATACTTTATGGTTTGCCTATCTTAGAAGTAAAAGCAGGTGAAAAACTTTGCTCATCTGGTGACACTGTTTTGTCTCCAGCAGCATGGTCTCTATTGAACCCAATGAACTATGTTTATGAAGTTGTTAAATCAGATTATGTAAAGGTATGTCACTGTATATTTTCCTCTATTATAAAAAAGGTATTATTCCCTTAAACTAATTTCAAATATACCAGTTTGATTATAAAAAACAATAAATAATTAACTCTCAGCATTCATTATTAGGCTATCATAAGAATGAATCCTTGTCTTTTGATTTCATAATTAGTCCTATTCATGAATTCAAGATTGTATATAAAGTACAGCAGTACAAAATTGGCCAAAAATGAGATAAAATTATCAAGTTATAAACAGGCTGTCTACGCTTTAAAGTCAGTCTTAGAATTTCTCTCATACAGTCAACAGTTTAATAGTGTTTCACCTGCTACGAAATTCTTCCCACAGTAGTATGTTAATATTTCTGTAAATATTTCTCTGTAATACAGCATTGATATTCTCACCAGGCCACATTATATAACTAGTTGTTATATCCTGTCACTTATCCTCCACCTTTCTCCTTCTATTCTTCTTCCATAACCCTATTACTAATGCCCTGAATTCCTGTCACGCTCAATCCCTTATGGCTCACCATGATGAATTTCAAAAATATTTCCTTGACAATTTTTATCACATAAGAACATAACTGTATCAAAACCTGGCTCAAATCTTATATTCCTTCACCCCACATTTCCCTCTCCAATTATTCTTTTCTACGTTATGACAGATCTTATTAAACGGGAGATGGTGTCGGATTATTTATCTATGAAAGTCTCAAGGCCGAAATCCTCCTGCAGCCTCCCTCATGATTTTCCACCCATAGAATACATGGTCATTGAAATTTCTTCTATTTCCTCTCCTCCATTATGTGCTGTAGTTTACTGCCCACCTAATGTTCCATTCGATAACCTCTTTGAATCCTCCCTGGTCAACCTGGTTTCCACTTATGCCAATATCATCATCACCGGTGATTTTAATATAGATATGCTTTCAGAATCTCCCCAGAAATACTTTCTTACTGGCCTGTTGTTTTCCCTTAATCCTTATATTTTTTCTTATTCTTCTACCCATCTCACACACACAATTTTCCGGTAACTTGGTAAAGGTCTACTTTTACATCACTGATTCTCCCATCAAAATTCTACCATCTTCTCAACATTCCATTTCATTTCTTTCATCGCCTGACCTGATCCAAATTTGCTATGACTTACCCATTAAATCCAAATATTGTTACCTCCTCAACATTTATATTGAGTGGGGAGGGGACGATCTCACCCCTCCGTAGTTTTGTGTCTACGACTATATGGTCCAATTCCATAAACAAAATTTAGGTTTTAAGTTTTTGTTTTTTTAAGGGTTAATTTGTTTGTTGAATAGGAGGTGATCACTAAGAAGTATTTAGTTTGTGTAATTAACAATTGCAGCATAGTAAACTAGACAAAATTTCCTTTAAACCAAGTAAGGTTTGTCTTTGTTAAGGACATTTTAAGAGGGATTTAAATCAGCTGAATTGTGGCATGTATTGTTACTAACATCATGGATTGTTCATGATTTTTTTTTTATTAGTTTCATTCTGGATTACAGGATTTCTTTTTCTGGAAAAACTTCCTTATTTAATAAGTTTCAAGTTCATTTTAGGTAGTACTTGTCATAGAATAAGCTGATATTAGCCTATATTTTTGTAAACCAATTTCCCCACAATCATTAGTATTTTTTTTATACTATACTCAGTAGTAAAAGAAAATGGAAAGTGATGCAAAAGTATATATTTAACAGATTTGATGGGCGGGCTAAACATGGTAAAGAATTGTTTTTAACAAAATTATACCATCGTTTTCACTTTGACTTCCCTATGTATGAAAATACCTATCTAAGTGTACCATTGGTAAGTGAAAGTTGTGTGATGTGTGCACCACACTAGATTTTTTCTGTGGGGGATCACACCATACTCTGAACATTTTTTTTGACCTTGAGTTCTACTATCACCTCTTTAAAATATTCCCCATTACTTCAAACATACAGTTAGAATATTTAATACTATTTAGAGTGACACGTTTCATTTTTGTATACTATTGCTTCTTACTGATGTTTAATATGGAAGATATTTGAATTATGTTGTATTTGGTTATTTAAATACCCATTTTAAGCTACTTGAAAATTATTCTGTTTAGTATACTTGTAAGTTATCTCAGTATACCAGGATACTAGGGTTCATTCTCATCCCCACCAATTACTTGAAGAATCTATTTTCTCATAATTTTAATCAGAGTGAGAATGTGAAAATTCATTCCATAAGTCCACCACAAAATAAATTTCAACCCGCTCAGGCCAGATTTGAATCGGTGTTGCTAGACACAAGAATTCTAATATAGACAATGCTCTAACACCCTCAGCCATCATGACCTCTACTCCGATTCTAGTTAGTATGCGATAACGATCTCTAGATAGCTATAAAGGGTTAGAAAAAACAACTATAAGGCCATCTTTGCGTATTAATTTCTCCCAACAAT
The DNA here is from genome assembly GCA_928085145.1 of Nezara viridula. Lineage (NCBI taxonomy): Eukaryota > Metazoa > Arthropoda > Insecta > Hemiptera > Pentatomidae > Nezara > Nezara viridula. The sequence goes on along the minus strand of OV725081.1, from coordinate 67,777,258 downwards.
ACCAGTAATCGATCTGCTAAGCTTATGGAGATTCACAGTCTCTTCCAAACTGTTCTAACAGCTAAATTAATTTTGGACCTAATATATAGTGGTAAAATGTGAAAGAAAAAAAGGCAACACTTGTTATGTGATTTGATGCTAAATTCTGTCCCCTACCAGCAGACTACTCCATGGTCAACTCATCCAATAGCTTGTGCCTCAAATGTTCTAAGGGACAAACACTCCAGAGTTTTTATCGTGGTAAAAGATCCTTTTGAGGCTCTTGGGTAGAACTGCAGTTACAAAAGTTTTGTTTATGGCTTTTTAAAGCCTAAATTAGTTATTTCATAATAAATAAATTATTTTAAAGTATTTAAAACAATAAATCATTGTTAAGAGCTTTATATAATAAATCATTATACTAATGATGGGTAAACAGCTAGTATCATCTTACCTTACCTAGATTCTGGATGTGTTTTGTCTGAATTAATTTATGATAAAAATAAAAATATTTAATGGCTATTAAATTAATGTATGCTTAAATATCTATACTAATTCCTCAATTTAATGATTATCAGGTGAGAAAGATATTATATGACCCTATGAAGCTTCGACTACCTGCAAAACCAACAAAAAGTAAGAATTTTTCTTTTTCTTACAAAATTTTATAATCAGTATTTTATTTTGTATTAGTACAGTAATACTTTAACATTTATGAGGGTTGAGTTCCTGAAAATCATGTAAATCTAATATGCATGAATGATCAGTCTATCTTTCTGAGTTAATAGGGAGTTACATTTTATGTTAGCAATCAATGACAAACATACATTATTGACTTAAACATATTCTTTTTATCATTTTTCATTACAATATATAATTTAATGATAAATATTTAGCTGGTTAATAATATTGAAAATTTTATATAAATTATTACTAGGAAGGCTAAATTGACTGAAATAAGCATATTTTTAATAAGTAATATTTTTACAGAGATTTTTTGTTGAATTTAGATTTCCATAATTATTGATTTATTTAATTAAATCAACTTAGTGTCAACTATGATGTTTAGGGTTTAGCCTCTACTACTTAGCCGCTGACTAAGCGAAGCGAAGCGAGGGTTATGTGTTTGGGTCGTCCGCTAAAAGCTATGTAACACTTTTTTGAGCAAACGCCTGGAACGATTTTTAAGTTTGATGGCTAAAATTATTTTGTGAGATTCCATGAGTGCTTTGAAACCATTTGAGCTAAAAATACTAAACCGTAATTAAATAAAATGTGTTTAATCAATTTGCAAAAAGCTTTGTAACACTGTTTTGAGCAAACGACTGGATCGATTTTTAAGTTTCATGGCTCCAGTTATTTCCTGAGATCCTCCGAACGTTTTGAAATCATTTATGTGAGCTAAAAATACTGAACCATGATTTAATAAAATGTGTTTAATCGATTTGCTAAAAGATTTGAAACAATTTTTCGAATGGCTGCATAGTTTTTTGAGTTAGATATATGACATTAGTCGGGGAGGCTCCCTGAGTGTTTAGAAAGCGAAATGACACAAGGGTCATGTGTTCAGGGTGTCCTCTAAAAGATTTTTTATTTGGGTTTTGTACAACTTAAAGAGTCATATCCCCAACACCCAAAAGCCACTGCTCCCTGTCCATCCAATCTCCTTCACGGAGCCCTCTGGCTGCCATACTTTCCTCCACGTCCTCTATCCATTTCTTCTTTGGCTCTTCCACGCTTCCTTTTTTCAGGTGCCATATAGGTATACCTCTAAAAGATATGTAATGCTATTTAGAGCGAACAGCCTGATTGATTTTTAAGTTTGATGAGTAAAATTATTCAGTGAGACCCCCTGAGTGTTTTGAAACAACGGGTGGCTACCACACACTGAAAAAAATTCAAGACTCTGTATCAAAAACTGTATTTGACAAAAATTTTATATTGACTTCTTATGGGTCAATCCATATTTAGTGGCCCAATAGTGGTCATTTAACCATTTTTTATTTTTAAAATATTTTATATGTTGATTCTTCCATGTCTTGAGAGACAAAAAGAGCCAGCAATTTTTTCTTCTATGGTAATATACAAATGGTAGCTATATTTCTATGGTTGTTTCTATGGGCCAATTTCAATATGAGCATTTGTGGTTCCATTGATAATTAAAAAATTAAAGAACTTAAAAAGATTAAATAAACATTGCTTTCTACGTAATGTTTTATGTTAAAAAACTTTCTATTTGTATGTTTAATTTATTTCTACTCACAGTATGATAAAAATTGACCTGAGTTTAAGCCTCAAAATACAAAAATCCATTTTCAAACCATTTTTTATATCAGGAGTACTATTTTACTACACCTTTCACTGCACCTTACTTTTGTGTAGTGGTTAGGAGCCTAATAGTGAGTCAAATAGTGGGTAGTGGAGGTATCGTCTGTGTACAGTGTATTTTGAAATATATGACTACCAAACACGGCAAGTCAAAATCAAAGTGTCTCTGAGGTCTAGTTTATAAACATGTATTTATCATATCTGCTAAATGCATCTTTCATTTTTTCATAATTGAAGCTTTGATATTTCCGATGGAATGAGTTAAAAAACTGTAATTCATTTTAAAAAGTCTGAAGTTATGGTGGGTTTGGGGAGGTTTATTGTAAATAAAAGCCTTACTTGTTTATTTTCTTTGTTAAAGTTGGGTGACTGAAAATAAGGAAAAAACAAGATGAGGAATCGTAATTCGAGAGATTACTTACATGGAAAAAAATTGTGTAAATTTGAACTGCTACAGAATCCAAATGATAGAGAATGTATATAAGTTTGAGATTGTATTTTTTAAATAATAAAAACAGGTTCATGTTTTGCTAAAAATACTGAACGGTATAAGCCAGGCCCTAATAGTTGATGACACAGCTGTGTCTCCACTCTTGTGGCGTAGCTCCATCCTATAAACTATACTATAAACCTCTCAAAAAATACTTCTGTGAATTTCACATTTTTTCAAATCCAGTCCAATCGCAGATATTGAAGCTTCAATTTTGAAAATATAATAATTCAGATAACAATAATATAATTTTATGGTAATAATTATACCATCTTTGACATGACAAAAAATTAATATCTTATATCATAATTTTTTAAGTATATTTTCTGCTTGTGAAACCAAAAAATTATTCCATGATCCAATCAAATTACTATTTCTTATTGTGTTTTTGCCCATTTTCGAACAGTCACCAAACTTCAACCAAGCAAATAAACAAGTAAGGCTTTAATTTAGCTCCTTATTTACCTTTTCAACAAATCCTATAACTATTGTGAATTTCAGGTTTTTAACTCCTGTCTCATCGGAGATATTAAAGCTTCAATTTAAAAAAAAATCTCGAACTTTAAGGAGTCATAAAAAAACAAGGATACATTTAGTCAAAATGTATTTATTTCGATTGACCTAACCACCAAACAACAGGTAAGTGGGTAATATTACTCTTTCTCATTTAAAAAATGGTTTGAAAATGGATTTTTAAAATTTTATTTTAATGCTTAGCTTCAATCAGTTTGTATTAATTAAAAGTAGGAATAAATTAAATATGCTACCAATATTTTTTTCGCCTTAACATTACGTTCAATATGGTGTTTGTTTGATCTTTTTAGGTCATCTAGTTTTTGAATAAGTTACGAGACCACAAATGCTTACATTTACTAAAATTGGTCCACCAACCATTGAACTAAAGAAAAATGGCCGTCATTTGTAAACAGACAGCCAAGAAAACATATATATCTGTCTTTTTTTTTCTCTAGAAACATCTAGGAATCAACATAAAAATTATTTAAAAATGGTTGAGTGACCAATTTAAGTTATTTTTGACCATTGGTTATGGATTGATCCTTATATAGTTCCTTTTTATTTACATTAATTTTACTCCAAAAATAAATGATAGGCCAATTTTTAGAATTTTTTATGATAAATTTAAGATTTTTCATAAAAAATTCTAAAAATTGACCTATCATTTATTGTATTGTATAAGGAGGATAGCACACATCCTCCTTCGATCCCACATGTTTCTCTCACGGATTCATCGTCTTGGGTCGTTCCACACTGTCTCACTTTCCATTTATTATTCTCTATTGAACAGTGTATATAACCATGGCTTTAGTGGCCCTATCTTTCCTCTTTCTTATCTTTTGATTATCTTCTCATTATTGTTTTTTACAGATGTCTACTTTCAATAAAAATCTCCGATACTCTTTGCTTTCTCACCAATAACTTTAATAGCTGTTTCTTCTATGACCATCTTGAGTCTGCTCCGATCTCTCTCTATCTTTTCAATGTTTTCTGCTATTGACCAATATGAAAATGGTGGCTGGAATATACATCAAAACAAGGAGCTTTACCCATTGTGGAATATGCTAACCTAAACCGACTTTGCTGGGCGTGGAATTTAAAAAGAATGGGGGAAGATCATATACCGATTAGGATTGCTTTATTTAATTATTTAAGTCCCCAGAAAAGTCTTGGGCAAATGATTTTCTTTTTCATCAAGTCATTTATTCAGTAATTGTCAGCCACTGATCAAATAGCCATATTTTCTGAGCTGTGCATTTAGATCACCTAATATAATCTTAATGTTATACCTCAGGGCAGCTTCTATGACTTTATCTACCTGTTTGTTAAATAACTACTTTAATTATCACCAGCTTTCTCAGCAGATGCTTAGACAGAAGGCACAATAATTTTTCTAAATCTTCCTCTGCAACAGAATTTATGTATTCTTTTATTAGTGACAGAGAGTCTGAAACACCAGCCCATGTGCTGGGAAAATGCCCCAACAGCTCCCTCCTCCTAACACGCCCGAACCATAGGGTCAAGTTTTAGGTGATGAGGGTCCTTAAAGAAAAAGAATCCACCTGCATTGACAAGGTCTACTGCATCGACAGTGAAAGCTCTACAAGATATGCAGATATTGTTATGTTTTCCAAGACAGGAGGGATGCGATGATCTTGAATCCAACTGTCCATTTTGAGAGCAATGACCTTGATCAAGCTGGCGAAGTGGAAGAACATAAATGGCAAATGTATTCCTTTCCTTAAAGAGAAATTCTGCTAGACCTTCGGAGAGAGAAAGTTCACCATTAGAGGCCTCTGGTTTGGATCTCGTGGAACAATTCCAAAAAGAACATGGAGGAACTAGGTGTTGATGTTGGGGAGCTTGCGATATTGGCCGAGAATATTATTCTTGACTCCCTGGAGATCATCCACTATCATTTATATAGTAATTGAGGATGTCTTTTATTAATTATTTATTCAATTTTAAATTGTTTAATCATCATTTTATCTTTTTATCTATATTCGTGGAATTACTTTGGTACATATGTGTACGATTTATGTTAATAGTTATGCAATGTTAATAGTTTGATATGGAGTATTGTTGATACTTTATAGGACCAGTGTCATGAAAGAAAAAAAAAATATATAATATAATATATGTATATGTAGCTTAATATATGTGCTGGTGAACGGTGCTGAGACTGTCGGTGTGTCCCTGGCCTGAGGTATCGAAGCTGTATTTTAAAACTTTAAAGAGGATCCCATTGTTAACTTATAAAAAGAAAAACTGGGATCGAAACGTCAAATAAACACAGAAGCAATGAACATTTAGAAGTTTATTGAATAATTAATAAGTGACCTTATTCCCAATTAAATAATTATGTTAGGTTATATATAAGTATATATAAAAATAATAAATAAAAATAGGGGGCTTACAATAGGTAATCAAAGTTAAGCAATGTCGAGCGTGGTTAGTATTTGGATGGGTGACCGCCCTATTTGGGTGACCGTCCACCAGGGAAAAACTGTGCTACCCGAGTCTCTCTCCCCTCTCCCCCTCGGGTATGTGAGGCCCATCAATCTACTGGAGGCAACTCACACCAACCGGCTGTAGGTCTGATGACCCTACCCCATCTACTTAATCGGGAATCGGAATGTGGTCTGCCAGGATGTTAGTAGCCCCACCTGAGGTTCGCTCCATGGACAGTCTGTTTCGGGGAAAGAAATATAGGTCCTCGTGTGCCTGCTGACTCCGAGCAGTCATAATCCATGGATCTGGACCGATTTGTCACTGTCCTTGAACCCCCGAGTGAGTCCTTGAAATGACCCGAGTGAGTCGGTGGGAAGGACACTGCCAGATTGGCCCCAAAGGGATCGGCTATGGAGCTATGGGTGGCCTGCCGCTGCACCATGGAGACCATGATTCCATGATTTTCCAACTTACTGTAAATATCTCTATCTACTAGCTTTGGTTGGTCTACTGTTTATTAATCCAACCTTAACTCTTGTAGAACTATTGCATCAAAATTATATTTTAAAACTTGTTCAACCATCTTACCAGGCTGCAACATTTTCTTTACCTCCATGTTGAGAAAAACCAGTCCAAGTTCCTTTTTCATTTGCCTGGCAGACCAGGTTTTTTAAATTCTATTTAGGGTATATTAGGTAATATTTAAACAATTATTAGGATTTATCTCCCTTAGCCTGGTTGCTTTACACTGCTAGGGATCTAGGATATCTCTGTTTTATTTTGGAATTTCTTCTCTTAGCCTTTGGGATTTCCTCCCATAACTTACAAGGCAGCATTTAAATGGTAGGTTGGTCATTCCGTAACCATGACAAGAATGTGATGTACTTCACTCCCATCATTTGCATCTAAAATAATTTTTACAGAATATGAGGTATAACTCATACAGTTAATCTGACTTCAAATATTCATTTCTTTAATTTTGGTGAGTTTCATAAAATTGATAAAATTCAAGTTTGAAACAGGATATGGATAAGTATTGTATGTTCTGAATTCAAGAGGACATTAAAAGTTTTTTTTTTTTTACTTCAATATTCTTAGCTATCAACTCTCAAATATTATACTAATATATCTCAGTCTCAATGTAACCAGAATAATTATCAAATCCCTACTTTTAAGAAGAGAATAAACACTTTTTATCTTATTCAGATATGTTTTTAGTAATAGTAAGTACTGTCAAGTGATTAAGTGATCTAATGTCAAGTTGAAAAATTTTACTATTAATTAATTGGTATTCATAAAATTCAGGTAAAAATTAAATAACCTTAAATCAAAACATTCGTACTGACATGGTTTCACATTGAGACTAATGATATGTTTGTTTCTAAAATACACTTTTTCATTTTTATATATTTATATCCTGAATGTATAATAAATTATTTTTAAAAGCTATTTCTTAAAGGCCTGATTTATTTTCAGGAAATAGGATTCCTTTACTTTTAAATCCTTGGAAACTCAAAGAAAGATACATTGAGATTCTTAAGGAAGAAATGGATAATCGTGGAACTAGTAAGTATTTTATTAATTTATTAATTATAAAAATAAACAATTTAGCACATCTTCTTTATGTTGTCTCTAATTGAGCCAAAAAATCAACTACCCAACCAGCAAAAATGTGTATAAAAGATGGCTAACAGATGTCTTGACCAAGACTTGGGATGTCTAAAAGATATACTGAAAGACATCAAAAGGATGGCTTATGCGCAGATTTTATCCTTCTTTAAGACATTTCAAAAAGGGTATGAAAAAGAAATCCACAAGGCATCAAAGGCTATTTGTGATATGTCTGAAAGGTATCTTTTTTATCCTGAATAGGTCATCTGCAAGACATCATTTTGATATCTCCAAAAAGATCTTTAAAAAAAATTATTGTTTTACAAAGAAAAATAAATAAATATGTCTTTGTTGAAAAATAATTTATTTATTTAAATACATATCAATGAATTAGAAAATATTAACTTAGAATATAGCCGCAACTATTATATTGCAAAAAGTTACTAAGTGCATTTTTGATACATGTTAACTTTCAAAAATGATTTTGTAAATATCGACTTTATTTATCTATGTAAAAACACCGTAAGTGCATAGAAATGGTACAAAAACCTTTATTTATCATATATATATATATATATATATATATATATATATATATATATATATATTGTAATGTCAACATTACATGGCATTTGAATAGTGGCGCAAAAGCGGTAACAGCACGAACTATGGGGAAGAAGTGGGGGAAGCAAGCCTCATGTAACTCAGAAGGTGACGGGCCGCCAGGAGAGAAGGTGATAGCGGCCAAGAGAGAAGGTTATGAGCCGCCAAGAGAATGTGACAAGCTGTCAAGAGGGAAGGTGACGAGCTGCCAAGTGAGAAGGTGCCAGCCAGCAAGTTGAGAAAATAGAAAAAGGAGTCCTAGCCGGTTCGAGTGTTGATAGAGGCCACTAGTGAAGATTGTTTTATGTTGGAAAAAAACAACATAGCAGAAAACAATTAAGTGGTACAGAAAACGGGACATTCGTAAGTAAGAAGAGATTATTTCGCTGGCAGGCATAAACATTTGGGTGAGTGCTAACAATGCCATTTATGTTGACAGAGGGATAGAACCAAAAGTTTAGACGGGGACAAATTATTTTATAAAACTATTTTAAATTATATATTAGTGTAGATTATAGTTATTTAATGTGTTCAGTTCAGTGTGTTCAGTTGTCAGAACCCAACCTGAGATTTATGTTATATGTGTAAAATAAATAGTATATTGAAAAAGGAAACTCGTTGTTTGATTTATGTTGGTTTTTGAGAACGTTACAACATGGCGTCCAACTAGCGTGGCTTTTGAAAACGTACATAGTCACGACAACTGAACACGCAATCCTTGTTAATTTTATTTTTATTTCTTTTATTAATAATTTTTGAGTAATATGGAGAATAAGCAGAGAGAGATAATAGAAGTTAGAGATCTTAATAATGTAATTCTTGGAAAATCTAATGGGAATGTTGTTATTGTAGAAAATGAGGCAGAATCAGTTGTACAAAGCCTACTTGATGAAAATAGACAGTGTGAAAGTCGGTCGGGATTAAATGAAATAAATGAGTTTAGTGAAAATAATATGGAGGGTGAAAAAATAGATATAAGTAGTAGCAACAATTTGAATTGTACGGATATTAATAATATGTTTCAACAAGTAATGACTATTCTTCGTAGTATTGAAAACAAGCAGGAGGCTTGGAAGCGAGATTTGGAAAGTTAAATTCAAGAAACTAAATTAAGAACCCAAATTATTGCAAATATAACTGAAGCCCAAGAAACTACACTGGCTGAAAAAACTTCTAATAATGAACAGGAAATTTTGAACAAGATTGTGATAACCCAGAAACCCAAATTATTGCAAATATAACTGGAGTTCAAGAAACTAAACTGGCTGAGAAAACTACTTTTGGTCACTCAGAAAGTGATCAGAAGCAAACTGTTACTGAAGAGCTTAGCAAAATTAATTCTTCAATTGATATTGGATCAGAAAATCTCTTAAGAAAAGATGAAGAAACCCTTGAAGAAAAATTAGTGACAACAGAATTTCTAGTAGAAACTCATACAGTTAATCTTATAGATATCAAAAAAGAACTTCTCAAGTTTCAAATTGATTACAAAGGAGTAAAATCCAGCAGAGAAAATCATGGTAATTATTTTAATTCAGAAGTTCCTTTAATTCCAGAAAAGTTAACTCTACGATTTAAAGATGAATTAGGAAAGTTTGATGACTGGAGTAAGAAAAGAACAGGATTATATGAAGTGTCATTCCATGGACTCACTAAGTATAATTTTGATTGTAATGGATTACCAGTCGTCCTACTTATTCTAGAATATGAGTTTTATGGAGGTTATATGATCCTGGATCATGTTAGAGCAGGCCGGTTAAGATCTTATTTTAAGACACGGTAGTCTTTATCCTATCCAGAGGATAAAAAAGGGTTTTAAATTAGCGTCCCTTCCGTTGACGAGCTAGAGGGTCCTGGCGAAACCATCGTTAGGTTACTCAATCTGGATAACTTGTAAATATATTGTAAATAGTCTAATTAAATTGTTGGTAGATAGGATAATAGATTAATATCTAAAAGTTTAATAAGTTGTTTTGGCTGGATATTGCTAGGTAAAATCCAAATTTTAGAAGAAAGTTAAAAAATTGTCTTAATTAATTAGTGTCTTCTCTCTGATTATTCCTATAATACAATTTAAAATATATTTTTGAATGTTATATAAGTAATTTAAACAGTTATTTTGTAAGTTAATTATACATAAGATATAGGAATTATAAGGTAAATTTATTTTGGTAAATAATGTATTCAGCTTATTTTATTATTTGTATATCAATCTACTTTTCCTGTACATAAATTAGATGAACAAGTTATGTAATTACTGTATGTAGATTAAGGTAATATAGTGTAAATAATTCAATATTTTGTATATAAAATTTTAAATGTTTGCTAACAAGGTTGGGAGATCTATTGTGAAAAAAAAAAATGTAAATATTTCACCGAATTTTAAATTTCCATTTTTTTTTTTTTTTTTTTAAACTGGAACGGAGGAGAAAGGTAATGTCAACATTACATGGTATTTGAATAGTGGCGCAAAAGCGGTAACAGCACGAACTACAGGGAGGAAGTGGGGGAAGCAAGCCTAATGTAACTCAGAAGGTGACGAGCGGCCAGAAGAGAGAAGGTGATAGCGGCCAAGAGAGAAGGTTATGAGCCGCCAAGAGAAAAGGTGACAAGCTGTCAAGAGGGAAGGTGACGAGCTGCAGTGAAGGTGCCAGCCAGCAAGTGAGAAAATAGAAAAAGGAGTCCTAGCCGGTTCGAGTGTTGATAGAGGCCACTAGTGAAGATTATTTTATGTTGGAAGAAAACAACATAGCAGAAAATAATTAAGTGGTACAGAAAACGGGACATTCGTAAGTAAGAAGAGATTATTTCGCTGGCAGGCGTAAACATTTGGGTGAGTGCTAACAATGCCATTTATGTTGACAGAGGGATAGAACCAAAAGTTTAGACCGGGACAAATTATTTTATAAAATATTTTAAATTATAAATAAGTGTAGTTAGTAATTAGTAAATTAGTGTACATTATAGTTATTAAATGTTGAATGAGTGTTCAGTTGTCAGAACCCAACCTGAGAATTGATGTTATGTGTTAAAATAAATAATATATTGAAAAAGGAAACTCGTTTGATTTATGTTGACAAAGGTAACGTCACAACATGGCGCCCAACTAGTGTGGCTTTTGAGAACGTTACAATATATATAGTTACACTGAGTGCACAATTTTCTGATTTCATTAAGTGAAAATTCATCAAGGCTCCTAATTATTTGAGGTTTTAAAATGTCACTTAATGACTTTTTGCAATAAACCGACAATATTATTTTATTTTATTTGACGTGCCTCTCGAATTTCCTACCTCCATTTTGTAACCACGGTTTTACTTCCATCATGTCTTCATCGTTGCTTTGTCCACATTATTGGAAACAGTATCTAAAATTATAAAATCCATAAATATATGATGTTGTTGATGATGAGGATAACAAATAAAGCATTACTTGTCAGTTCTTCATAATTTCTTCCCCCATTTTCTAATTGATCGCTGTGTAATAAACAATGAAAACCAAATTTATTCAAATTCTATCTGCAATTGTAAAAAATTATTCTTCATTTTGTGATGATGTCCTCACATATCGTGATTCACTTGTGACTTCTTTTATGTTACCTATTTTCAAACTTCTTTAATCCATACTCATAGAAAATATCTATTTTCTTTGTTTTTCATGTAAATGAGATGGATTCATCACAATTTTTATATGAAATCTGAGCCAATGTTATGCCAGCGTTATTGGATGAAGATGCATAAATGTCTTAAAAAACAAACTAGAAAAATATTAAATGTTGCTCAACAAACAACTGAGTACAATCAATGAAAAATATCTTAAAGGATGGAAATACATCAGCTGAACAAAATACAAATGTAAAACTGAAAAGTCATTTGTGCAATGTTGCATTTTGACATTAAAAAGGAAATTTTTGTGTACAATTGTGATTGTCAATTAAAAATAAATTTGGTGATGAAGAATTAAAAAAGAATGGTGTATTGCAAACTTCTGAAACCAAGAGAAGGAGAGAGAATCACTTTATTATTATAAAATGGTGCTGCCCAATAAGCCATAAGTCATAGTTGACTATTGTATTTCATAATGGTGTACAACAACACTCTTCAAAACTAGTGGAAGAATGAATAAAAGTTGAAGAATCTTGTCCAGAAAGTTTTAACCCACTAGCCGTATATACCAGATCTTGCTCTTTAGGGTTGCCACTTGTTTTGATCGACAGCACCTGCACTTTTGGAGTAGCATGTAGTAGATAGCCCCCAGTATTTACTCCTTCATGTGACATTGTGTGAGGGAATGAGAAGGAATATATAGGAATGTGACGTTACACGATGAATTGTACTCAATTATGCAGTGGACAAATTATTCATGGAAAAGTCTCATATCGATAAACAATCGATGAAGAAGGAAGCTGGAAAAAGGTCAGAGCAGGTAGCTAGCAACAGCTGGCAGAAGGACGCCGAGAGGGGCACTTGAGGCCTGGACACGAAGACGAGAAGACGTCATCTGGGAAGAGAGGCTTACTACATTGAAGACTAAGAATATCAAGCCTACAGTTATAAGACTTTTATACATCAATTTATTACAAATGCTATGGAAACAAAGTCATTTTATTTAGTTGTCTATATGCCTCACAACTGAATAATAACAAAGCAGGTGAGTCAATTCATTCAAAGTGTGTTTACTAAGTCCCACATTTCATATTTATATTCTTATTTTTTCTTCTCACTCAGTGTCACGAAAAGGTATTAGATTCCCAAATTCCCTATGACAGTTAAACACCCTCAAAAGTCTATATCCAGTGCTGGGGTTTTGTTTTAATAAACACGAGTGTAAATAATCTAGTTCCCCGATAAAAGCGGAAGGCTATTCGCCTATTCCCGTCAAAACTAATTATTTACATTTAACTTTCAACATGTTATTTACAAGCACTTCTTCAAAAAATCACTCCGAGTGGCTTATTGTAAAACAAAAAAAGTTTTTTTTGATCAATATTCATAAATCAGAGGTGCCTACAAGGGGATTGCGTGTGTGCATGAAAGTTGTGCCATCAGAATTTTTGAAGCGCCATATTTTTACAGAGTTTTGAGTTTTTTAGAGGAGCACATTTTTTGACACATAGTTTCAATTTGGAACAACCTTCAGACCAGGAGCCAACTGGAAAATATAAGAGATACCACAGCAAGTGTAATTATATATGATGAACAATTATTTAAACTCTACTTTCGCTTTCAAGAAGAGAAGAGCAAAACATTTTCTTGGGATGGAGGTAGAGGGGGTTCATGCACCATCGACTTTGGGGGACTCCTTTCACAAATTACCTGAAATTTGAAGAAAACTTGTTGCTACTACTTTTTATTACCGGACTACTTTTAAAAAATTACTTCTAATGCTCCGTCTGAAATTCTTCTTCTTTTTTTTTTTTTATTATATATTCCACATTAATACAATAAATATATAGTTTTGTCTGTAACCTAATATATTGTAATATAATTAAAAAATCATTGTGGTTACAGTGAGGCCTAATATTTTGAATTCGGAGCTAAAAGAACATGCAGATGTTCTGAGGCGCTTTGTTATAACTCCAGTAGTGCATCAGGTATCGATCATAGAAAACCATGGAATAATATAATATAATCATAATTTTATTGATACTAATATTTTAAATAAAATGAAAGTACATAATTAAGCCATAATAGTTAGTGGAAAACAGTCACATGATTCTAAAATAAATTCATCAATAAACAGTGTTAACAATACAATATATAAAGTGGATTTATCAACCATTTTTATCTGCAGAAAGGAATTTGAGTTATTTTAATATGTGTAGGTGAATGTAACTTTTCCCCTTTTATCAATTTATTGTTAACAAGTATGCATACCTAAGGTGTTATAGTGCAAAGAAAAAAGGTTTGGTATGATATTTGTCTAATATTTAAGTCTAGTGTTTAAAAAAAATTAAAAATTGATTATGACAAAGTTGTTAAAATAGAAACAGAATTATCAGTTTAAAAATTTTCTTTCTATATTTTTCCCTTTACATACAATATTTTTCTGCCACCTACATTCATTTAGGAAACATTTAAAATTTTTTCAAAAAGTTTTTACAGGATTTTTAAAATGAAATGTAAGTAATTAAGGGGATGATAGTCTATCAAAAATATATTTCAACGCCACCATATGGGCATTCATGTTTTAATCCATTTCCAAAGTATGATATTTTAAAAGTTTTTCTAAAAAAGCCATGTTTTTCTCCATAAAAATCCAAATTTCTCTAATTTAACTGAACATTTCGTTTAATAAACGTGAAGTTTCTATACTAAAATTCCGGTTTCATATTTACACACCTGGTATACTTAAAATAAATTAATATTATATGTTTTATTTATTTTACGTGTATATTATAATAAATAATGATATTGTAATAAGTTTTATTAATTTGTATTAATCTTTTAAGAAATACACATGATAAAAGTTTATTGATATTCAAATGGCAAGCTTTTCATTTCTGAATTTCAGATTCAAAAAGGTTGTTCTGTAGAATATTTGATTGAAATGAGACAAGTGACTATATTGTTCCTTAACATTGTGCCCAAAGATTTAACTGTTACAAAAATGACTCTGCTAGCGAATGAGGTTCACAGAACCGTTACAAAGTAATTGAAGCTGGTATATTATCATAATTTAAAATAAAATTATTTTTACTTGTAGATAAATAAAAACTATCATATTAGATTAAAATTATTTGTATTTGAATTTATTATTTTAAAATTATTTATCTGCAAGATTAGGGCTCACTGGTTTGGTTATTGTGATGGATTTCAGGTCTATTAAGTGATATAAATCCAATTCATTAATATTTATGATTTTAAATCAAATATACATGATTTCTCTACACTGGTGAATTGCTGCTGTTAATGCTCTGATAGATGTTCCACTTAGATATGGTCAACCATGATATCAATGCCATCCTGTGTGAATATGAGGGTTATAAGTTGCCAGTTGATTCATCCTAGGGTACACACTAAGTGCTGCTGAGGAGTGAACAATGCTGTCCAGAAGCCTGGAGAGAACCAATTGGCTCGTCGGTGCTAACTGACTTGGTTGGCCGAAGTCAGAGAAAAGACAGAGTTGCCTGACTGAAAACTGAAGGAAAATAGGTATGAGAATTTAGTTGGAACTAGAGCAGTGCCTTTTGAGGGTCTTAATTTATTTTTTTCCTACCCCATCATTTTAAAAGCTGGATTTACATTTTTTTATGTGGCTTTCATGTGGAATTTGATAATGAGAAAGAAAGTCAGCAGTTTATTTGATTTTAAAACTATTTTCAATTTTTTCAGGTGCATTAAATAAATTAAACTTTAAACTAATTTTTCATTAGTTTATAACAACAAAAATGAAGCAAAATACGACCTTAGTCTGCTCTGTTGCTCATGTTTTTTTTTAATCGTTATGTGATAATATTGGAGAAAAACTTGGATATGTATGCAAAAAGAAAGTATAAATGTACGAGAAAAAAACTGGACACCCTGTTGATATGGTTAGTTGTGTTGGAAATATAAGTGCTTGTAATAGCATTATTCCGTTGTATTCATTAAACAGACTGGATTGCCCGTCCACCATGGACTTGGTATAATGTAGGATTGATAAATCCTAGTCAAACATAATGCTGACCAGTATAGTCTGCTGTGGACCGAAATGGCTAAAGAGACAGTAAAATTAATAGATATATATATTAGAGTATTTTTTATCTCATGTTTATCACCCTGAATACAAAGATGAGAAGAAAATAACAACATTGAGAGATATTGTTATTGGGATACATTGATAGAAAGTCTTCATAATGGTTCTCCTCGACTTATCACCATGCTGCCTAACAACCCTAGTCCACTTTTATTTTGACCAAGCCTTAAGAAAGTTTAAAATTTTATTTTAGTTGCATATTATTTGAAGCTATAAACATTATTTAAGACATTGGAATCATTGTTATTTATTTACCCTCTTTGCAGGATAATTGAAAGAAAGCTCGGATTGATAAATAAAATATGTTTGTTTGATAAAGATATGATGCTTTTAATATTATTTGGACTAAAAGGTTACAAAGGAAAAGATGAAGCTTTGAGAACACTCCAGTGTGGTGCTACCATAATTGATCTTGTATCAAAATTCTTAAATGTCAAATCAGTATCTGTTGGTGTCACTGTTGGTATGCAACTATATCTTTAATATTAATCCAGTTAATTTAGTTCTGATTACTACGTATAGAAAGACCTGAAGATTGGATATGGAGATCATGATTGGATTGGGATTCTCTTTTTTGCAACAATACCTCCTTGTCCTAAGGTGTATACTTTGAGTCTACTTATAAATGTTATAGTCTGTGGTACAGACTCCTTTTTTATCAAATCTTTAACATCCGCCTGAAACATTGTAAATAGCTTCATCTCAGTGTAACCTACAACTATTTCATTTACATAAACTCTTGGAATTGGGACTTTTCAATGTGGTGGTCGGCAAACCTTGTCTCTTTAATTAGGTACTAAGAACTCGTAAATATCCATTTGCTCTCCACTTGCATCATAAGAAAATTTGAGCACAAAGTCGAAAAAAGGTGGCCTTCAAAAATATTGAGCTGGTTGGTCTGACCTACACACCCAAATGGTCAAAATAACGAGGTTATATAGACTAAACGGTCCAATATTTTTGTAGGCCATCTTTTTTAACAATTTTGTGATCAAATTATCTTACGATCTAAGCGGAAAGCAAATGGATATTTACGAGTTTTTAGTACCTAATTAAATAGACAAGGTTTGCCGACCTCCAGATTGAAATTGCCCCAATTCCAAGAGTTTTCGTAAATAAAATATTCGTAGATTACGATGAGATGAAGCTATTTACCAAGTTTCAGGTGGATTTTAATATATAAAGGGGTCTGTACCACGGACTATTACAATAAAATGCAGAAATTGATTTTAGAATTATAGCTCTTTAAGTTTAACACAGACTAAATAGGTGCACAGACCATAGCACCGCCGCACAGTGGAACAAAAGCATCTTTTTGGGGACAAAATTCGGTAAAAGACAAACACTATGAGATTGGCAACAGTTGATGATTGATTTTTACAGCTCTGTTTATGCTGAATCGATCGATACATGACACGTGTTCGTACAACATATTCTTCATGATAGTCTAAAGACTCAACTAAAATATTTAAAAAAATAAAATTCTTAATTTTTCATTCAAGTCAAAAAAACTTATTGTTAAATATTGTTTGTGTATTTATGTTAAGTTTTTAAATGTATTCTATGAAACTATTCATAATCTTCCACAAAAGATTCATTAAAAATATAAATAACATTTGTTATATGTTTTTTAAATAATTGTAAAACTCGACATCTTTTTTGGATGTTACATATGTATATTTTCTTTGCAGGTATAAAATAAGGACTAAAAGGTATTATATATAAGGTATATATATAATATACGTAAAAGTAAATATAATGTAAAATGATAAGGACAATTTTTTTAAAAATATGTGTCTATTGACAAATCGACTTAAAATTCATGAAGGTAATGCTTCCTTATTTGACCAACATTTTCTGAACGCTAGACTTCCTATGATAAATCATGTGAGTGGTGTTAATAGTCCGTCCTGCTATCCATTTCCATCATTCAAATTAAATTAAATTAAATTAAATTAAATTTTAATGCTCTCTAAAAATCAACTATCCAGTATTTAGAATGAATATGTTGTTTTCTTTACTTATTACTTTGTGCTAACATTTCCTTAATTTTTTTTTTTTTTGGTACTTCCACTCCGAAATTTGAAATATAATTTTTCGTTGACATATTCTAAATAAAATTAGTTCAACCAGTACTTATAAACGAGGTTTATTTCTGAAATATGAATCTCATTTAAATTTATATTGAAATGTTAAAGAAAACAGTCACTCAATGATTTTAAATTATTAACGCTAATTATTTCTGCTGTAAATTTCACCACACTTTCAAAACTTAGTTTTTTTGATAAGTAAGTTTTCACTGAATAATTTTACCTTATTTTAATATGTACACTATCACAATTTAGTTAACAAAAACAACATTTAAGAATTGGTTCAATTAAATTTTAATTTCTCATACTTATGTCCATACCAGAATTAAAACTAAAGATTCTTAAAAAGAAAAGGTCCTAACGACTGAACCAATCAAACTCAATTCACACACGGAGATAATATAAATAGATTTCTATTGGTTTTACATCGATTAATGGCTGTGAATAAATACTAAAATTGTTTTATCAGAGTTTTCTTAGCAATTAAGTTAGAAAAAAAATTTTAAAAATGTGTTAGAAGGGCGGTCGCAGGTGGTCGTGGCTAAATTGTCTCTGAACATGTTAACTACTATCCCAGTGACAGTATAAGACTGAAGTGGACGGTGTTATAACCCCCCTCTCTCCTGTGTGCAGTCCTATGACCATAGATGTTAACTTTCACTTAATGAAGAATGGTAGCGGTTTTATATTTTATACTCAAATACAATCAATACATGATTGCAATTGATAGTTGAATTAACAGTTCATGAATAGTGTGAAATAGTGTAATTTATCTCATTGCAAAGAATGTTAGTCATTTAAGCAATTTTACACATATACAAATAGTATCAATTAATACTTATAAATAGTTTGGTTTTTAATGAGAAGGGTGATGGTAATCAGGGTACATGGTTAAATACTTATTAGGAATTTTATAATTTCAGGAACTACTTACTGCGGAGTGGTGGGTCATCCACAAAGAAGAGAATATACTGTTATAGGAGGTGCAGTAAACAGAGCTGCTCGTCTGATGGTCGCCTTCAAAAATGTTGTTTCCTGTGATCTGTCTGTTGTCTTTAATTCGAGATTACCAATAGGATATTTTCAAAAAACTAAACCAGTTTATTTGAAAGGTATAGGAATTGTTGGTAACATCTTCATTTACCTGGGACCAGGGTAAGAATATATTAAAATACTACAGATGTCTGTAAAGTACAAACAAAAAATATTTATTTTATATTATTTTCAAAGCTTTGACGATTACAAATTTATAAATTGTCTATTATTTATAAATCTGCTAGATATTCATAAATTTTCATAACGTCGTTCTGATGACATGTTGGAAGTGAAGGTTGTTTTCTGTGACCTACCTTTCATCTTTAATTTGAGGTTACGCCAAAGGTCCCAAACATTTTTTTGTAGGACACTAGGACCACTTCATTGTACTCATCATTATTAACCATTAATGTGAAAATCAGCTGGATGTTCATAAATTCTCATAACATCATTCTGACGACATGTTGAGGGTGGAGATAAAGCCTAACGCCTAATTTCAAGAATTTCCAAAGATAAAATATTTGTAGGTTTTGACAAAATGAAGCCATTCATGAAGATCTAGGCGAATATTAGTAATTTCATGAAAAGGGGCGTCTACCACGGACTATAACACAGTGAATCCTGAAATATCTTCTTCTGTTATTGACTAAAATTCTACGGATCTTCAGCGATATAATATAATTTGAAAACCATTTGGTAATGTTTATTAATGTATAGCAGTGTCCTTGAGTACCTATTTGACCAGGTGTGCAAGACTGGGCGAAAATTTGGATAATTTTATAATAATTTATTTTATTGACTGGAACTACGGATACCTAAATTATGACCTTCTTCTTTATCTTCTTCTATAAATTATCCTTTCTGTTATCAACAAATATCATTTTATGCCCAGATAAAACACCCTTATTGTGTAGTCTCGTACAGTTTTTTCATCATATCTGATGCAAGAGATCTTTCCCCCACTCGGGGCAAGGACTGGAATCATTTTATTTATTTCTATCAAACTGCATTTACCAAGTAGCAATTCAGTGAATATACTCATTTATATGTCAAATAGTCACCAGAGTTCAATGACACAAGATGGCACAAGAATAATCTGCGTAAGGGTGTAATGAATTTTTATATGAATCTTTCTCCTTGGTAATACACTATTTTTCTTGCTTCTGGTTCTTAAAATAGAAAGATTTAATTTTTATAACAATTTTTTTTTTTTAGTTTTGTCTATTAATATTTTGACTGGAGCACTAATTATGTACAAATAAGCTCAAATTTTAAATTCTACAAAACACACATTTTTAACAATAATCATTTTCTGTATTTTAATAATTTAATATAATTGTTCAAAATAAAACTTCAGTATAATATTTAATGTCACTGTTTGTGTTAATTATTTTTTTTAGTGGAAATATTATTAAGTCACCCCTTCTTGGAAGATACAATATTGTATGTAAATTTGTTGATATGATGGCAAAAACAATTCCTTATCAGTGTTTAATTTTGAGAGGGGATCCTAGAATAGGTAAATCACGTATTTTACAAGAATTTATGGATATTTCTGAGCAATGGGGATGGAATTCTTTAATGATCGCTGTTAACCAAATGAACACTACTGATATCTGTTTGGTGAATAAACTTATTTCATCTGTGAGTAAATTTTATTGTTTCTAAAATTATATTTTATTTATTTATTAGAAATTATTCGTCCTATTTACTGCAGACTATGGATGTTTTATGTAGCTCTCATCATCTTTTTGACCTTAATTCCTATTTGGTAAGATTCACCCTTAGATCTCTTGATTTTTCTTTTGTTTAAATTGTTTGAAAGAATTCTGAATGGTTTTTTTGTCTCTACCATGAGTCTGACAATATTTAATCTTATAAATTGAAGCAGCATTTTCTCCTTTTTCGAATTTCCAAAGCATAACATGGAGTAAGTGATTTTTGTTGAGATCCATTTTAATTGAAATTTCAGCTCAGAATAATTAATTTTCTCCAACAAAAACATAATAAATAGAAGAGTGTGTAATGCTATAATAAATAGATTATGAATACACAATTCAATAGTAAAGGAGGGATTAGTAATATCAACATAAATAGACAGATTTTTAAAAACCGACATTACTTATTGAATGACCTAAAAGTAGCTGTAATTAACAAAGTTATATATATATATATATATATATATATATATATATATATTTTTTTTTTTTTTTCTGTTGGCATTACAGATCATATTGATCATGCCGCCTTAACAAGCCTGCTCCGTCTCTGCCTGTCTTGGGCTATTTCTTTCCATTTATCTGCACGCAGCTCTATTGCATCTTTGTTAATTCTATCCATCCATCTGCTTTTTGGCCTTCCACATGGTCTTTTACCTTCTATTGAGGCATTCATTGTTATGTAGAGGCTTCCAGATGGATTGCTACGAGCTACATGCCCCGCCTATCTTAACATCAGTGACTTCATATCATGGGATATTGATTGACCAGTTTTTGTAAGCTGTTCTTTATTGTTCTATCTTCTCCATGTGTTAATACTCTGATTCCAAAGTTTTATATTTAAATAATATATCTACTATATATCCAAGTCTAAATTATTACATTATGTTATCATACAAAAATAACAATTTAATGTTTGATAGTAGTTTATAGGTAAGACTATTAAGGATAGAATGAGAGTCTTACTAAATGCAGCTTCAGAAGACGAGCTTGACCATCTTCACTTGCTAAATAAACTTTTTGATGTGAAATTCTCAGTTCCTCATGACTATGATAAGATATTGCATTGTGAAGATGAACAGGAGTTATATAAAAGAATGCTAAGGAAGGTAAGTTAGCATATAATATTTAGTGACTTTAATTTTTGTTGATCTCTGTTGCAAAATCATTCTGCTCATTATTTCATCACAATTTTGTATATTAATGTATATTTTTATGCTAAAAAGGTTTTTTTTTTTAATCAATATATATGTCATGTAAAAATTTATTAGGTGAGTGCCTGCTTCAGAAAATTGTTAAGAAACATTTTTTGTAGGCAATAAAAATTTAAAAATCAAAACATTCGGCTTAGGTTCCTGAAAAATTTAATAACTAAATAGCATTGCATTTAGAAAATAATCTATTTGTCAAGATTATTTAACATTGGTTGATAACTATTTTAATCTCTGATTGATTGTTAGAATACCTTTGTGTAAGAAAAGAATGTGTGGAGTGGAAGAGATTTGTTGCCAATTCTTTAATAATTATTCATAATTAGGTGGGTGCCCCATATCTGCCTTACGACAGGCCATCTATTTTACAAATTATACAACTGTTCGTTTAATTATACTACTCGTTGCTAAAATTGTATAACTATTATTTACATTACATTCTGTTGCTCAGATTGTATTATTTTTTCAATATAGTTTAAGAAGGAAAAAAAAAAAAAAATTCAAGTCTATTTACTTTTTTATATAATAGAGAGAAAATCACAGCATTTTAATTTGTTGAAATTAGAAAATAAATTATGGCAGTCACTAAAACCTTTTTTTTTTAATAGAGAGCAGAATTGGGCAGTATTTGGTGAAAATTTTCATCGTGAGTACGAATTCAGTATTCAGTTTCATTCGAATACTGTCATCATGTAATGTCAGACGAGTACGAATTCTACTCTGTACTCGGTATTCATGAATACGTCAGTACTCTTTCAAAGTTATCATGATTAATTTCAGCATCTGTACTCTTGACTGTGATGATCGCAATCTCAGATACTTAAAAAAAAAATTAAATATAATAGTAGAATTAAACTCATTTAAATTTGTATCACAATTAGATAAACTCAAGAGTTAAATATATAGGTTAGAATTCTCATTATTTTTTACAAGTTTGTGCAGTGCATCCTCGGTTTCGGTTATGAGCAGAACACACTTAGTGTTTATCCCTGAAATAATCTTAAAATATGATGATATAATTTATTTGTTTTGAATTGTCTGAAAAATTATTAATACGTTCATGGAGGAGGGTGTGGGGGTAGTTTTTGCAAACTTTTGATTTTGAGAATCCACACTCTCTTATTTATCGATCTATTTAAACTTTTTTTAAATTTATACCTCAGGTAACATGATGGACCTCCATGACCGAGGAAATCTAATTTTTTTAATATTTTGCTCTTCTCAAATGAATTCCTCAAAAAACTGAATCTATTTAAATCGGAAATATAGAAAGTAATTGGAAAACTGATAACTTTTTATACTTGTAAAACATCATCTGCTATAGTTGTATTTGTCTCTGTAGTATTTAGTTTTAATTTTTTTTTTAAAACTAATGTTTAGTTGACTGTGAGAAAAATATATACAATTTGAGAAAGTATTCATAATTGTATTTGAAAATATAATCAAATACTTCTATTGTTTAATCTAATGTAATAAAATATAAGTAGTAATTGGTATTCGTTAGCACATGCGAGTACATACAACAGATGTAATCAGTATTTGTTAGCATTTCCAGTACAATTGTAATTGGTATTCATGAATACTTTTGTCAAGAAGTATTCTGTATCTGTAATTGACAGACATTACAATATGCCCAACTCTGATAGAGAGATAAGATATTTTTAATGCTTAAATATATTGTTGAAAATTTTATTAAAGCCAAATTTTGTTCAATTTGTTTAGAAATAAATCATTTTCATATTTTGTTATAGCTTTTTATTCATTCTGTGATTGTGATTGATGATGCGGAAGATTTGGATTCTGAATCATGGAAAGCTCTTTGCATGTTAATCCGAATTCCTGAAATCATTGTGGTGTTTGCTATACCAACCTCTTATGAATTACAAGATAGCTATGCAAAACAGCTTATTTCTGATCCTTTATCATTAACAATGAACATTGAATGCCTTCCTGTAAAGTTTATAGGACCACTAATATGTCAGATGTTATCAGCTGATGCAGTGCCATACAAGCTAATAAGGTATTTATGAAGTTAATAGCAAATGTTGGATTGAGCTCCTATTGACTTAGTGGTTTTTTGTTTCTCAAAATATAGCAATTACTGGTCCATTAGCCAGACGGGACGGACTGCTATCTGCCAATGTTTATAACCTGAACACTGATAATACAGTGATAAGCCTTCTATTAATTCCTATCTTCGTATTTATATTTATTGTATTATATTCGTATTATTGAAATTGTAAACAGAAACAAAAACAAATATAATAAAATACTTTTCATTTGATGACGCTGTTCTCACAATTTTATGTTTGCATGTATCTCAACGTTTTGGAAATATTCAATAGCCTGTTCTTCTGAAGACGGTAATTCCCAGAATGTTACAAGATTCATAATTTCACAAAAATAACACAAAGGGCCAAAGATAAAGAATTTAATAAGTGATTGTAATAAGTGAATAACTGAAAAATAATCACAATTGGACCAAAAATAAATAATTTAATAACTGAATGTAATAAGTCAATAACTGAAAAATAAACAATGTAATAACTGAAAGGTTCAGCGAGATAAGAAGAGGAAGATAATGTGACATTATGTTAGATAGATAACAACAACATAGATAACAAGTGAGATTTCGTCCAGCCTGGCTAATGTACCAGTACCGCAATTTGTTATTGGCAGTCACAGAGAGTGAATGCTAATAAGTATCCATTCTGAGATATCAGCTGCAGTGATAAACTTTTTTAGAGACTTTTTCTTTAACTAAGTTTATTCATTTACTTTTTTTATGTGGATTTCTTTTTTTTTTAATTGATTTTTGATGCTGCTTATGGTAGGGATCCTGATCTCTGTGAAATGAAAATATTTTTTTTTATTATCCTGGGACTGTTGTCCCTTTAGGACAAATTACAGATACAGAATAAATGCCTGTGTGGCCATACATATTATTAATTATTTACATTTATTATTAAGATTAAGATTTTGAAAAAATAATAAAACAAAAAATATAACTATTACACTAAAAACATTCTGGTATGTATAATACAAACTATATAATAAAATAAAATAGCATAAGTAAAGAAAATCATTTCTGGGGGAACTTTAAAAGTTCTCTTATCTACATTTCCTGATCAATCGGGTTGGGAAAGGAGTAGGTGGTTAAAAAGGAGAGATTTAAATGAGGAAACGGATTGTACATGTCAGATATCAGGAGGGATGGTATTTCAGAAGGAGACGGCTTGAATTATAAAGGATTTGTCAAACACTGCAGTTCGGTGGGGAGGTGGATAGAGGTCGGAGGTACGAGATCTAGTGAGACGGGATTGAATGGAATATTTGAATTGTAGGTTGTGAAAAATATAGGAAGGCCGCTGCGTTCTGATGACTTGGTATAGAAAAGTGGCAAGGAAGTACAAACGGCGGTTGGATGGATAGAGCCACTTCAACTTGGTGTAATACTGGGTTATATGCCTATCTCTTGAGATTCCGAAAACAAAACGTATTGCGCAGTTCATTAGGCGTTGAAGTTTGGCCTCGAATTCTCCCGAGTGTCCGCCGTACACCAGACAGCCATAGTTGAAGTGGGGGAACACAAGGGAGGAAACCAGGAGTTGATGGGATTTATATGAAAGGAGATAGCGGAGACGGTTAAACTGTTTCAGGGTAGAGATGGTACGACGGGAAATTTGGGAGATGTGTGGTTTCTAGGAGAGGGTTTGATCGAATGTAACACCAAGGTTTTTTACGGAAGTATGGAATGAGATAGGTGAGTTGTTCAGGAAAAGATTGGGGAGTATCTGTATAGATTTGAGGAGTGAGGGAGATCCAATCAGAATGGCTTTTGTCTTATTGGCATTTAGAGTAATCCTATTGTGATTTGCCCAGGCACATATTGCATTTATATCTTCCTGTAATTTTTGGATGGCGCCAGAGGTTTCAGTTGGATTGAAGGAGAGGTAAATCTGGACGTCGTCGGCATACAGATGGTATTGACAGTGAAGGATAGAGGATGAAAGGTCATTGATGTAGATGGAAAAAAGGGTGGGAGATAAAGAGGAGCCTTGTGGGACACCCCTGGACAAAGGTAAAGGTTCTGATGGGAGGTTATTGGGAACTACAACATACTGGGAGCGGTCGGAAAGGAAGGATTGGAACCAATTAAGGGTACTAGTTGAGAAGGAAATATTTTTAAGCTTGGTCAGGAGAATTTTGTGGTCTACTGAGTCAAAGGCTTTGGAGAAGTCAAGGAGAATAAGGATGGTGAGTTTCTGCTGGTCCATGGCTGTATGAAGGTCTTGGGAAATTTTGATGAGGGCAGACTGAGTGGAGTAGCCAGGCCGGAAACCGGACTGGCTGGGATTTAGAGTTGCTCTAATGGTTTAGAAAGATTTGAAAGGAGAAAATTGGACGGAAATCATTGAGAGTTGATGGGTTGGAAGTCTTTTTCATAGGGCGAACTAGTGCGGTTTTCCAGGATGTAGGAAAGGTAGCGTTTTGTAGTGAGTAATTGTAGATATGGTAGAGGATTGGAAGGATGGATGGTAGTGAGGCTTTGATCAGTCTGACTGGGATATTATCAGGTTCATAATCATTGGTTTGCGACTTTTGAATGGAGTTGAGGAGGTCATCAGGTGTGATATGGGAAAAAAAGAATTGATCAGGATTAAAATTTATAGGGAAACACACAGGAGTCGGCATAGCCACGGGAGATGAGGATGAGAAGGGACAGGAGACAAAGTGAGCGTTAAGGTCATCAGCAGAAAAGGAGATGAGCTGGGTTTGAGGTGTGTTGCAATTGGTCAGTTTTTTTAGGATAGCCTACTTGGCCTTGGAGTTTGGGGTGTTGGATAAGGAATGATGGAAGTAACGGGATTTGGCTCGGCGTATAACAGCCTGAGTGCTGTTTCGTAGTTGCTTGAAGGCGATATAGTCTTCCGAGAGTTGGGTACGTTTAAACCTTCGTCTTGCCGCATCTCTTCTTCTTATGCACTCTCTTAAAGCGGGTGTCAGCCAAGGAGCAGGGGAATGTCGGATGGTTTTAGTTAGGAGAGGAGCATGGCAGTCGAGGATGGTATGAAGATGGTTGGTAAGGATTTCTACCATGGTGTCCATGGATTTACAAGAATAAATGGGGTCCCACTGGGAAGCATCGAGATCCTGCGACAGGGCTTCATAGGTGAGGGAGTTGAGGTTTCGGAAGGATATGGTTTGAGGAGAAAAAACTGGGACTGGGATGTTGTAGGAAATCTGGATAAGATCGTGGGAAGACAGAAATGGAACCGGGTGCTGAGATGGCGACAAGAGTTTATCCAGGAAATCCAAGACAAACAAATCAAGCCAGGACTCTGAGAATTGGGTATGATGGGTAGGGTTGTAAGGTACTATATAAAGGCTGAGTGATTCGAGGAGGCCTGTCAGGTAGGAATGGTCAGAAGATGGTATCATTAAATTGGTATTGAAGTCTCCAATGATGATAATATTGGAGTAGGAAGAGATCAAATTGTAAAGGGAAGTCTCAAATGATTCATCAAACGGAATTCTTGGAGGACGATAAATAACTGCAAAGAGAAGGGGAGATGATGGGGTGAGGATTTCAGTAAAAAGATATTCCAGGTGCGGAGAATTGGTATGGGAAGAGCACTGTAGGATTTTGAATTTAAGGCTGTCATGGACAAAGAGGCCCACTCCACCACCTGTACGATCCTCTCTGTCATGACGAAGGAGGGTATAATTGGGTAAAGTAATTTGGGAAGACGAAATAGAGAGCTTTAACCAGGTTTCAGAAACTGCAATTAAATGGTAGAAGTTGTGGAGGAAAAAATCATAAAAGTCTTCAAAATGGGCTAGGTGTGGCTGAGCGTTGACGTGGCTGGTTAAAAGGATATTAGTCATGGGAGAAGGAGAGGTGGCTTGGTTAACAGATTGGAAATGCTAGAGGTAGGAATATTTCTATGTTGGTTGGAGCTAGTATGAGCCCAGAGTACATAATTGTTAATGACACCTTTATTGCGAAGAATCATGAGTGTCATAATAAATGATGCTAAACAAAAACAGAAAATAAATAATAGTAATTTTCAAGGTATTAATAATGTTGAAAAGTTGGAGATATACAATTCAGTAAACGAAAGATGTACCTCTACATCGGAATAAAACGTATTTAAGTATATTAAAATGTCTAAAAGTATGAAACATAGTCTGTTCTTATAAACGAAAATAAAATAATTATCATAATAAATTAGATCAAAAACAACTAAATTATTATCTTTAAAAAAAATTAAATAAACATCGAAATATGCAAAAACAGAAATGAAAAATAAAATGAGCAGAGCAATTGAACATGTGAGTGCAAGTCATGCGAATATGTCCAAGTCCGTTGGCGAGTTGATGCGCCCGCCGCCAAAAAAACTCACATAAATATTAATCCAGATGTTGTCTGGCAGTTCCTCTGTGTTTTTTATTTCTCCACTTAGCTGATGAGTCCCATAATCGTTCAATGTGTTGAGTATGGACTCCACTTGATGGATTAACAAAATTATACCTGTGATTCACCTGAAAATGATTGTAGTTTGCTTCATTGAGTTGTTTGGTGTTGTATACTTTCCAACATTCGGAATAAATGGTGCTTCCCTCTTCTACATTGTTTTTAATGGCTTTTAATAAAGTTGTTGCTTTTCTATCGTTTATTTTAATGATAAAACACCCGTCTATTTCTCGGCAAACTCCGCCAAACATCCATTGCTCAGGTAGGACTCTCCCCACATGATTTTTTCTTTTCGAAAAAAGACTCTCGTCTACTTCGACGACTTTGGCAGGCCCTCCAATTTTTTTATTCGACCTGTATAACATGTCATGAGCACAAACTTCTCTTAAAATTTTGTTCCATGCTACTACAGTTCCGATGGATAGTTTGAGCTGCTCTTTTCCCCACTGTATTGTAGTTAAATTATGGGACCACCCATAAATGGATTTTAAAGCCATTAAAAAAGAAATCCTCGACCCCTCTAACCACGTTCCTTTCCTTATAGAAACGGTTTTGTTACACCTACGAAAGCATCTCCATTTAATCTTCCCGTCGAACTTCATTTTATGACCCTCATCACAATATTTCACCTTATCAAATATACCGGCGTCTTGAAAATATTTGATAGCCTCTTCTTCTGAAGACGACAATTCCCACAATGTGACAAGATCCATAATTAAATAAACTCACACCTGGCACAAGAAACAAAAACTAAACAACAGAATAACTTAGGTTAGATGAGATAAGGGAGGTTATCTGAAATGAGATTAGATAAGAAGGGAGGTTTTGACGCTACCCGCTACTGGATAAGTACCCTGCTTATCTCCCGAAGGTCTTTTACTGGCAACTCACCTCATATGTTTATGCCTTAAAGACTAAAAGTTCTACAAAAAAAAACTGCTGATGTTAGCGATGAATTTATTATCATTGTTAATAATAGTTTTGAAGTCCTATATGACCTGGAATATTTCTAGTAATATTATATAGTTCACAGTTATATTGAAAAGTATTAAATATCTAAAATTCTGGTGTGTTGTACGCATCACACAACTTTCACTTACCACCCTTCTTTTAGCAGAAATAAGTATTTTCAGACATATGGAGATGAAAGAAAAAATTACAGACTGTACAGCGTACTATTTAAAACAATTAATTATCATATGTTTTTCACAACCATATGTATTATATTTGTGCTTTTTTCTTCAGTGACTCTTTCCTTTTATGACCTTATATTTTAATTACATTTAATTATAATAAATAATTCTTATTTGTTTAAGCGCTAGTATATATTAAAATTTTTATTTTGCTATAAGCTATACAATTAAATATTAAATAATACCAACATTAGCATTTATGAAAAACCACACATGAATGTGTATATAATATTATAGAAGCCCGTATTATATTAAGCTTGTGTAGAGTTTGGAAGCTTATTCTAACATTTCGGCCAGGCTCAGGTTTCTCCAGTCCTCCACTACGATCCCTGATTTCTGCCTTAGTTTTTTTTTTTTTTTTGCACTTACATATATTTATCCGCACCTGTCAATTATAACTATTGACAATCAGCAGATGTGCTGGCACAGTCATGAGAAAAAAATAAAAATAAAAAATAAAATAAAATAAAAAGGCTTGATAGGCATGAGGAAAAGCAATACCCAGCGGCATCCCTTCCATGGCTTTTACTTACTTACATACAATTGAATTGAGGATAGACCTGAACCGTGTTGAACGGAGAAAAATCTGTCTGAGAGAAAGGAGTGAAGAATTAAGTAGTAGGTTGGTGGGAGTATGGTCTTAAGTTTGAAGAGAAGCCCCTGATGCCAAACTTTGTCGAAAGCTTGGGCGACATCCAGAAATACTCCGGTTGCATATAGTTTTCGCTCTAGTGCTGTCGATATGTAATCAGTTGCCCTGTGTAATTGTTGTGTTGTTGAATGTAATTTTCGAAACCCGAATTAATGGTCAGGAATAATCTGTTTGTCTGTTAGTATATGTAATAGTCGTGAGTATAATAGTTTTTCAAATAATTTAGAACACACTGGAAGCAAACTAATCGGTCTATATGAAGAAGGATTGTTAGTTTCTTTGTCTGGCTTTTTAATCATGGTTATATGAGAGTATTTCCACTGTATTGGAAATTTTGTGGTCCTAAGAATGCAATTGAAGATTGTGGTGAGAAACACTAGAGCTTTCCTTGGCATTTGCTGGAGCGCCTCAGCATTTATCAAGTCATGACTAGGGTTTTTTTTTTTTTTTTTTTTTTTTTTTTTTTTTTTTTTTCTTTTCTTTTAATGTTGGCTTTAAGCACGTCGACCCCTTTGGGTCCATTGTGCGCCAATATTCGCTAGGTCGTTTTATTTAAAACGTTAGTCCTGTCGCTTCCGCGTATCTAAGTAGGCTGGTTGGGTTGACCGACTCAAATCTACTGGGGAGATCCATCTGTTCCTCTCCAAATACCACGAGTCTCAGCCTTATAAACTTGTCACATCTGCATATGATGTGAAAAGCTGTTTCATTCTCCTCCTGACAGAATCTGCATAGCGGATTCATCATTACTCGGAGATTGAACATATGATTATTTAACTTACCTGTGTAGTGACCTGTGTAGATCGCTGTAAGTTTTTTAAGAGCTGCTCTGTCCATGTTCAGTAGCTGTTTACTTCTTTTTTTACATGGGCCTTCAATGAACAGCTTCGAATGTCTCTGTTTCTTGCCGGTCCAGTAATTCCTAAATTTGTTCCCATAGATCTCCCTGATCCTGCCCTTGGCAGTACTAAGGCTGATTCCACAGACAGGCTCGGGAGTTATAGGAATAGTATCTGAGCCCAACCTGGCTTGCTCATCAGCCATCTCGTTGCCTGGTATGCCAGAGTGGCCTGGCACCCACTCCACTGCAACTCTGTTGTGCTCAGTTAGCTCGTTAAGTGCTCTATTGCATTCCTTAACGACCTTTGAATAAGCATAATAATTGTCAAGAGCACCTATTGCTGCCTGACTGTCAGTAAAGATGGTGATCTTTTTCTCAGTCACATTGGTTTGCAGTAGGTTTTGTACACAGTGGCAGATTGCCAGTATCTCGGATTGAAACACTGAAGCATACCTGCCAAGTGGTATAGAAATTTTTTCTTTTATATCTTTGCGATAGATGCCAGTTCCAGAGCCTAAGGCTGTTAGAGAGCCATCTGTATAGCAATTTATTCCACTATTTGGTTTATGACTTCTGCTGCTATCTATCTCAACCTTATATTTTCGGTCCTGATATTCTCGGATTAGAGTGTCAGAGTGCATAGCTAGCACTCTTTCACTTCCAATCCTGTTCAGCAGTATTGTGTGTCCTCCCTGACAGGGGACTGTTGAACAGTAAGTTGACTTGCTTATCCTGTACAGTGTAATTGTTGCCCGAGCCTCCACCTCCAGCTGCAGCGGGGGCATGCCGAGCATCACCTCCATAGCAGCCGTCGGTGTCGTGCTCATTGCGCCTGTTATCATTATACAAGCAAGCCTTTGAGTCTTTCCTAATAAGGATAAGTTGGCTACAGTCTTTGCTTTGTGCCACCATAGCAAAGCTGAGTAAAGTATGATAGGTCTGACTGTCGTTGTGTACAGCCAGTATACCATTTTTGGTTTTAGTCCCCAATTCTTTCCTATCGCTCTTTTACAGGCCCATAGGCATTTGAGGGCTTTACTTGTCACGTTTTGAACGTGTTTAGTCCATGTCAGTTTATGGTCCAAAGTGACTCCAAGGTGTTTTACTTCCTTACTCAATGTCACTTGGATACCATTGATTTCCGGCATTTTTATAGCCACCTTCTTCTTCTTAGTGAAGATACACACATTGATTTTCCTAGGGTTGATGCTTAGTCCTTTAATCCTGCACCAATTCCTAAGAATATTGAACACTGTACTGAGGATATCAGAGAGGACACTCTGATGCCTCCCTCCTATGAGGATGGCAATATCGTCAGCATATCCCTGAGCATAAATGCCTGCAGTGTTTAAGGCTTCCAATAATGAGTCAGCCACAAAACACCACAGTAGCGGAGAGAGCACACCTCCCTGTGGACATCCCCCACAGGGTTTAATCCACAGTTCCTTGTGCCCTATTTCTGATTTTAGAACTCTGTCCTCGAGCATTCTCCCAATCCATCTGGAGGTCATAGCGTCTATATCTTTTTTCCTTAGCGCATCATTTATGATGTTATAGGGAGTTCTATCAAAGGCACCCTCGATATCAACGAAGACGCCTATCATGATTTCACTCTGTTCTAAGGATTTCTCAATTCTTGTTACCAAGTTGTGAAGCGCCACCTCACAGGATTTTCCTGGTTGGTAGGCATATTGCTTTGAATGTATTGGACTAGTAGCCAATATGTGTTCCCTAATATGTCTGTCCAGTATCTTTTCCAATGTCTTCATTAAGAAAGATGACAGACATATTGGCCTAAATGCCTTGGGGTCTTCATAAGATTCCTTTCTTGGTTTAGGAATGTATCACACTTTGGATATCCTCCACTTACATGGTAGATATCCCAGTGCTAGGCTACCTCTTAGAAGTTCCAGAAGATATGGCCTTATTTCTGGGAGATCCTTCTGCAGCAGTGCTGGAAAGATCTCGTCCATTCCAGCAGATTTGAAAGGATAGAACGAATTCACTGCCCATTCAAGTCTACTGTTTGTTATCACTCTTCTTGCCAGACCCCACATACGTGCACCAGTACCACGATCCTGTGTATTGGGGTCAAGAAGTTCATTTACTGTCGTGAAACAATTTGGGAAATGAGCTTTTGCTACCACACTCAATGTTTCCATCTCATTCGTGGTGTGCTTATCGTCATATTTGAGTGTTCCCATTATACCTGAATTGGTTTGTTTTGACAGTATTTTGTTTACCTTACATACCGCCGGCATGTTGTCCACCTCCAGACAAAACCTTTTCCAGGCTTGTCTTTTGGCTTTCCTGACAGATTTGTGATACTCAGTAAGAGATTTCCTATAGGTATCCCAATTGCCAGATTTTTTAGAAGCATTGAACAATCTCCTCATGAGTGTTCTTTGCTTTGTTAGACTATCATTCCACCAGGACACTTTCCTGTTGGTTGTAGTTTTTTTGGCTTCATTACTGGCCAAATATGCTCTAGTCATAGCATCAGTAATTGAAGTATTTAATATTTCTAATTGCCATGTATTGTGGATAACTTTGGGGCAGCATTTGACAGCCTCCTCCAAGTTAGAACTATAGGACACCCAGTTTGTTCGCTTGGGGTCTCTATATTCCACATCATGTTGTATTCTGTCAGATATATCAAACCTGATATACCTGTGATCCGAGCATGTTTCTTCATCAGAGACATGCCAGTTATCTATAAGGTCACTAGTCAATCGAGTCGCTAGTGTTATGTCTATGATCTCAGTCCTAATTCTATTACAAAAGGTAGGCTTATTCCCCTGTTCAGAATATCAAGATCATATTTAATAATAGTCTCTAAGAGTTTCTCACCTCTTGAGTTGGTGTTTGTGCTTCCCCAGATCTCGTTGTGTGCATTAGCATCCAGGGCAGCAACAATTTCCTCCTTACTCTTTAATAGTTCATCCATTCCTTCTGCAGGTTCTGGATGTTCATATGGCAGATAAACCGCCGCTATGATTAGTGATTTGTTATACCCTTGTTGGGTATATTTGGCTGCTGCAAGATCTCTAGAACAGAATTGCCATAGAGGCAGCAGTTTTAGTTTGTTTTTAAAAAGTAGGCAGGCTCTAGGATATGTGGGTGCAGATATTATTCCATACCCATGCATATTTAGTCCTTTGATCCTGCCTTCATATAGGTAAGGTTCAAGAATTAATATTATATCAATATCATTACCTTTTATGTACTGTTGCAACACTCCACATGCCGCAATGCAGTGGTGGATGTTGATCTGCAGCAGTTTCATATGTTTTGATTGTTTATGTTCTGGAAGGTGGTTTTCCAGACGGGGCCGATGGTAGGGTTCTTCCCTCAGACTCAGTTTTCACTTTGTCTTTAGGTTTCTCCCCGCCTCTCGACCTCGCTTTCGAACCACCACCAGTGTTAGATGGGTGCTGCGAGACAGAGGTCTGGCCACCTGACCGCGACAGTGGCTGGGGTTCGCCTCTGTAACCAGTTTTCACTGGTTCCTTTGGCTTAGCCCCGCCTCCTGCCCCGGCCGACGGCCTCGACCCCGTCCTCGACGCACTCCTTCCCGAAGAGGAAGATTCCTTGTTCTCCCTCTCCTTTGATGTGCCTGCTTTCGGCGCCTCCTCTTTCATTTCCTCCGGAGCAGGTTTACTTCCTGATGCTAAAAACCTGAAGGTGATAACATATATCCCACAGCAGGCCTGCATTCCATGTTCAGTGAGGCTCTGGAGGCTGGTCTCCGGTATGTTAAATACTCCGAAGGATCCTCTTTCCAGAGCATTGAAGTTAAACATGGTCCAGGTTTTGATCCCGGTAATAGATTGGTTTTGAATCTGGAGCCGGTTTAAATAATAATCAGCAGGTAGTGCCTTTTCTGGAAAGAAGGCTCCAATCCTGATAATTTTTGTTAGATCACCTGCTTCACAAGTTCGTAGGGTTAATCCTTCTTTAATTGTGATGCTCGGTGTTATGCTTTTAAACCATTCTACCGTATGGCTGTCTAGGCAGGATACAAGACATCCTCCGAGCTTAAAAAGCGCCCCGTCGAACTTTGGATGTATGTCTCCGCCTATTGTGAGCTCGTCAATTTTACTTGCGATTGCTTCTTTAAGATCTTCGCATTGGTCATAAGTTAGCTGGATCTGCGGGTAGTCGACAGGAACTACCGCTACCAACTGTCCTTGCGCAACCTTTGCGTAGTTTTTGGGCCTTTCAGCCTCCCTCGGTTTCTTAGCTTCCACAGCTGAGGCTCCTAGGGATTTCCTAGCTCTTTTATCCACAGGCAGTCTTGATCTAGACCTCAACCTTTGAGGCCTCGCACTCTTAGCTGCTGGCCTACGTGGCCTCGCAAACTTAGATGCTGGCCTCTTGGATGTGTCCTTCTCATCCCCTGCCTGTGTTATTGGAGCTTTACCCTCCGGCGCGGCAGCTTCGTTTGCCAGGCCTTTTGGGGCCCTTGCATCCTCCACTGCCTGCCTTTGAGTAGGCTCCAATTCACTAGATGCTTGCTCTTGATCTGAGGCCTCCCTTTCACGACTCTCTGCCTTGTCCGCCAGGCCTTTTGGGGCCTTGCTTCCTCGGCAGAGTTCTCTAAAGGTGGCCTTCTCTCATCATCTGGGCTTGATAGTTGTTGGGCCTTTGCCCTCCTCCTAAGGCGCCTCTTCGCATTCCTTATCTTCCTCCACGTGGCAGGCCTCGAGTCTTCCGACTCGTGGTCCCCGCACTCCGTGTGGTCGAGTCCAGAATGCGATCGGCTTCTAACCATTTCTGGCTTGTTACTTTCTTCCACGTCCATATACTCTTCCGGGCCTGCACCATTGCACAAGCCACCTCCATCAATTCCTTCTCCTTAAGGTCTGTTTGGACGTGGAGTGTTCCGACATCTTCTGTTAGGGTTTTTAGTAATTCCCCTACCAGAGTTTCATCAATCTTATCTGAGGTGACCTCAGATAAGTTTAAAAGCTCCTCGGAGGACAAGTCCTCCTCGGATACCGACGATTTATTTTTTTTGTTTTGTTTTAAGTTGGACATTTTGGTTCCCACGAGTATGGGGGTCAATGGAACTGCAGGTACTACCCCCTCTCCCTGCAGCCGGCTACTTGAAATGGGGTGTCGCCCGGTTCCCCAAGTGAGTCGATACAAGACAGTATATTTTTACCCACCCTCGGCCACTCAGCCTAGCTCGTGCGCCCCGACTTAGCTTGGGTGCCTAACAGGTTCCTCAGTTCCATCTCACATGTATCATCCGCATACACATGGATGGAACCAACGAACCCCGCCTCTGTCGTCCGCGAGTCCCATCGGACTCCCCGGGGGGCGCCACATGGAGGTGACAGTAGGCGTTGATAGGGATAAGGAGATCTGGGAACTCACAAGCAGTGGGTAGGGCACTTCACTCGATCATTCCGCAAAGAGTTGGGGAGATTCCCGCACCTATCTCCCTCTCTAGACCTCCCGTTACCCTACCCATTAGCCCCCCTAAATTCCATATATTTGTAATCCATAAGTCCAGAGAGGTTTTAATAGGTATGTATAAATATTTAATTTCTGTCTTGCTTTTAATTTCGAATGCCGTCTTAATAATGAATGCAATAGTTTTAATCTGTGATTTAATGATGCACATTTTTTCTTTACATGTGGACCCCATGTCATTCTTCTGTCAAACGTCAGGCCTAGGTATTGTACTCTATCTGTTTATGGAAGTTTATGGAATCGGTATGTTGTCTAAGTATACAGAAGGGCATGTTTCTAGTCTTAGAGTAAATGTGATGTGTTGTGACTTTTGATAATTTATATGAGTTTTCCAAAGTTTACACTAATCGTTTATTTTTTGTAAGTGATGTTGTAGGTTAAGTGATGCCTGTGTAGGATTATCGTGTCTAGTAATGATAGCAGTGTCGTCTGCGTAGGTTGCTGTAAGTGTGTGGATACTTTGAGGAATGTCGTGTGTGTATGTGATGTACAGTAGTGGGGCTAAGATTGACCCCTGAGGTACGCCAGCTAAAATAGGTCGAATTGAGGATAGACCTGAACCGTGTCGAACGGAGAAAAATCTGTCTGAGAGAAAGGAGTGAAGAATTAAATAGTAGGTTGGTGGGAGTATGGTCTTAAGTTTGAAGAGAAGCCCCTGATGCCATACTTTGTTGAAAGCTTGGGCGACATCCAGAAATACTCCGTTTACATATAGTTTTCGCTCTAGTGCTGTCGATATGTAGTCAGTTACCCTGTGTAATTGTTGTGTTGTTGAATGTAATTTTCGAAACCCGAATTAATGGTCAGGAATAATCTGTTTGTCTGTTAGTATATGTAATAGTCGTGAGTATAATAGTTTTTCAAATAATTTAGAACACACTGGAAGCAAACTAATCGGTCTATATGAAGAAGGATTGTTAGTTTCTTTGTCTGGCTTTTTAATCATGGTTATATGAGAGTATTTCCACTGTATAGGAAATTTTGTGGTCCTAAGAATGCAATTGAAGATTGTGGTGAGAAACACTAGAGCTTTCCTTGGTATTTGCTGGAGCGCCTCAGCATTTATCAAGTCATGACCAGGGGTTTTTCTTTTCGGTAATTGTCTAATTTCTTGTGCAACTTGTGATGGTGTGAAAGGAGGTAGTGGTAGTGTGAACTGTAGTGGTATGTCTAAGTTATTTTGTAAAAAAATATCTTGTTCTGTATTAACGAAGTCCGTATGTGATTTAAAAACAGAGGAAAGATGAGTAGCAAAGCGTTCAGATCTTTCTTCGTCCGAAACAGCCCAAGAACCATCCTCTCTTCGTAGGGGTGCTGACACCTCACGATGCTTTAAAAGATTCCTTGTGTGTCTCCATAAACTTCCATCGTCCGTCGAAAGGTTGTTAATAAAATTGTCGTAGTTTGTGCTTTTGAATTTTTGAATATGTCTTTTAAGTTCGTTGTTCAATCTGTTAAAAGTTTGTCTGTCTGAAGGAAGTCTATTAGTCTGCCACACTTTACGAGCTCTTCTCTTTGCCCTGATTAAGTCCCTTATGTACATTGGATAATGGGGCAAGTTCACTGCTCTTTGTGACCTAGATGTTGATGAGGACCATGCTGCACTTGTATACTTTTTGTAAAAGTTTCAACGGCTTCTTCTAGTTCCTCTTGATTTTTAATTGAACCTTGGAACAGAAATATTGTTGTTCAAATGGTCTCTATATGCGTCCCAGTCCATGCAACCTGTTATGAGCTTAGGTCTCTTTTGTGCTTCAGAAGGCGAGTCGAAGAGAACCATATGCACCGAGGAGTGATCAGAGCAAAGATCAGAGCTTGTATTGACGGCAAAAGGTACGGTTCTAAGTCCTTTTGTAATAAAGAAGTCAAGTAAGTCGGGAGTTTTGCGTCTGGAGGTGGGCCAATAAGTGGGTGAATTTGGAGTTATTGTGTCTAATGAAAGTTCATGGAGGACAGACCAGAGATTTCTGCCTCTAGGAGTAGACAACCTTGAACCCAGCCAGAGAAAGCCTTGATGCTTAGCATTATAGTCTCCACCTGCGATGAAGCATCTTCCGAGGCGTTTGAAGAACTCAGAAAACATCGTGGATGTAAGCTTGTACCTAGGGGGGCAGTAAACTGAGGCAAATGTTATGGTGTAATGTTTAGTGTATAATGTTATTCCTGTTGATTGTATGTCGGGTGTAATGGGTAAGTCTATGGGATTATGTTTTAGTGAATTCTTTATGAGTATTGCTGTTCCTCCATGTGCAGTTTTGTCTGGGTGATCAGTTCTATAAATAGAGTAATCCTGGATGTAAATTTTTGATTGAGGTGTCAGGTGTGTTTCAGTAATGAGTGCAACGTCAATCCGTTTTTCGTGTAAGTATAAGTCAAGTTCAGTACTGTGTTGTGTCAGTCCGTTGGCATTCCACAAAAGGATTGACAGAGAATCCATAGTTAAATTATTGTGGGACATAATTAGGGCACCAGACCTGTGTAAACTGTGATAGCTGTTGAAGAAGAATGAAAAGGGGCTGGATTAAGTTATTTAACTCATTAATTATATTAAATAACTGGGAAGAGCTATTATCTACCCGAGGTACCGTCTGGGTAATGCCTCCTCTCATACCTGTACATGTTTTTTGGTTCTGGGGTGCTGAGTTCGATGATGGTTGATTATGTTGCTGCTGAGGTCCAGCGATGTTCTGTGGTTCCACTTGGTTGATCCGCTGCCGTATTGGAGGGAATTCATGGATGCCTGGAGGTCCCTGTGGTGGCTCTGCTACTGTGGGATGCTGAAGGCGGTTTCTTGCATTGCGCTGAACCCTGAGATCTTTCAGCGTCTGGCAGCCTCTGTAGTTAGCCGGGTGCTGACCACTACAATTGGCACACTTAGCGGGAGTCTCTCTAGTTTTTAAACATGAACTTCTTTTGTGATATTCGCCGCACTTCACACAGCATGGTCGATGGTTGCAATATGTTTTAGTGTGCCCATATTGCTGACACCGAACACACTGAGGAATGCTTCGCTTCTGACGTGGTTCCTCGATTTTAATGTGAGAATAATATAAAAACTCAATTTTAAAAATATCTTCTCTGAATGTCTCTTTTGTAACGTCTACGAAAAACATAGGAAGAGGTTTTTTAAATCGAGATATTACATTGACTACATTGGTTACTTCATAGCCCATATTTTTAAATTCTTCTCTGATTATCTTGACTGGTGTTCCATGATGGAGATATTTAACAACTCTTGGGCACCTGTCCTGTGGGAGTTGGTAGGTGTGAAAGTCGGCACCTTTATTTCGTAGGCTTGAGTTTAATTTTCGATATATATCAGGTGTTTGTGGGTAAACAGTGACTCCTTTTAATTTCGATTTTTTCTTGAATGTTTTAGGGCCAGCTTCATTTTCTAAGAATGAAATTAAAGCATGATAATTCTCCACACCATTTATAAAAATTGGTGGGGTTTTATCATTTTGAGGCGGTTGTCTTATTTCTTCAGTTAGCTAGTTGATCTTGGTTATAACCTCAAAACTGTTAGAGGTTGGAATAGGTTTTGTTGGTCGTTTTTGTGCTCTTGGCTCGCTTGAATTTGACATAGATCTTTTACGACCAATAACCAGCTCTCAGGAGCCAACGTCAGTGTTTGTATCACTATTTGCTAAGTTCATATTGCTTACCTCCTCGTGTTGTGACCGTTCCACCATCGTTGGCGGTGAAATCCGCTTTGTTTAGTTTTTTGTCTTCAGCTCTGTTGTCTTCAAAAAACACTTTTGCTACACAAAAAATGAGTATTTATACTAAATTATCACTTTTTAGAAGAGACAAAAGCAAATTAACCTTTATCATTGTTTAACATCAACAGCTGTTCAGTCACCTATCTCTGCCTTAGTTAATTATGAAATTCTTTTTCTTCTTAATCGACTCCTCTTCTATCATAGATCAATATAGAGGATCCCTTATAAAGAGCCTGATCCAGTGATCTTGTTCTTGCATCAGCTGACTGCGCCTATTCCAGTTTATTCCTCTCTTTCCTAAATTATCTCTGACTGAACTTTCCCAAATCTTTAGGGCCTTCCTCTTGGCATTCTTTTGACATGGCCAAACCAGCATAATCTGTTTTCTATTTTCTGCTGGTTTTTCATGCTATTATCGTTGTATTTCTGATTTTGTCCCTTCATGTTTTTCTCTATTCTCCTCAGAAAGCACATTTTCATTGCTTGAATTTGGCTTTTGTGCTTTGAGGTAATAGTCCAGGATTCACTGTTGTAGGTCAGTATGGGGCAAGTGTATTTTTATATACCATTTTCTTAAAATTTGTTGACACTTCTCTCTTCCCCCATAAGCCTGTTTTTAGTGATTGGAAGCATTTGCTGGCCAGTTTTATTCTTTCCCTAATTTCATAATCTATCCAGATATACTCGTTTAGATGATCTCCCAGATACTTACAATCTCTGGCATGCTCCAGTTCCTCTCCCTTCATTCGAATTACCCTGTCTCCCGTCTCCTTTCCTCTCCTCTACATATCCTCATTGCTTTTGTTTTGTTGATGTTTATTTCCATTTTGAGCAGTTGTAGTTCTTCCTGCAGGACTTGGAGCTTGTATAGGAGGTTTCTTCCATTGTTCCCGAATACAACAATATTCAGTATATATTACAATATCATCTGACCAGGAAGGTTTGAGCTCCCTGTGGCCCAGTCTAAAAGGCCTTATTCTCTTCTTAGCTCTATTTAGTGCCATGTTGAGCACTATTATAAACAATAATATGATAAAAAAATTTCGTAGTTTATATTTTTTTTATATATTTTTTTTTATATATTTGTTGGCTTTAAGCACGTCGACCCCTACTGGGTCCATTGTGCGCCAATTTCAGTAAGTCGTTTTGTTTAAAACGTTAGTCCTGTCGCTTCCGCGTATCTAAGTAGGCTGGTTGGATTGACTGACTCATATCTTCTGGGGAGATCCATCTGTTCCTCCCCAAACACCACCAGTCTCAGCCTTATAAACCTGTCACATCTGCATATGATGTGAAAAGCTGTTTCATTCTCCTCCTGACAGAATCTGCATAGCGGATTCGTCATTACTCGGAGATTGAACATATGATTATTTAACTTACAACCTGGCTAGCTCATCAGCCATCTCGTTGCCTGGTATGCCAGAGTGACCTGGCACCCACTCCACTGCAGCTCTGTTGTGCTCAGTTAGCTCGTTAAGTGCTCTATTGCATTCCTTAACGACCTTTGAATAAACATAATAGTTGTCGAGAGCACCTATTGCTGCCTGACTGTCAGTATAGATGGTGATCTTTTTCTCAGTCACATTGGTTAGTTTATATTTAACTATTTTTTATTCCAGGTAATAATTAACCAGCAGAAGAAGTTAATTATTTCAAATAAACAAAATCATAGGTATTTTAGAGGAATACATTTTTAAAATTTACCATTTAAATCCTGTCAAGCTGCATCAATGGGGATAAAATGACCCTAAGGTAGTTGTGGCATGTTATCATACAAAACTCTGCAACAGCTTCCTTTCTTGGCAGGTTTATAGGTACCCATTCTGCTTTATTAAGCAATTTTCTACATTGCTTTTCAGCAATAGCCAGAGCCATCATCCACCCATTGAACAAAGTTCCTGCTCCTTCATCAGCTTCCATATTCACTTGCTATTCATCATTAAATAGAAAATAAGAGGGCTTAGATAAAAACAGAAAAAAGATAATAAGAAAGAACTAAATGATCCAAACATCAATACATATATTAAAACTAATCAAAACAAGACCAGAAATAAAAGAACAAATCTAATCATAAACTACTTTAAAGTAGATGATACTAAAAAACAAAATACTGAACTATAATTTCAGTATGAGAAAAGAAAGAATATTAACTTAATCTGCAACCCCAAAAAATATTTTGTTGTCACTTATATTAGAGGTTGAGCTAATAAAATAGAAAACACTTATAAAAAATATGATCTTAACGAAATAAAATTTGGGAATAAACCAATTAATAAATTAGGAAAATTATGCAGTAGAACCAAGGATATTTTTCCTAAGGAAAGATTGACTAATATTATATATAAAATACAATTAAAGGATTGTGAAAATAAAACATAATACGGACAAACCTCACAATGGTTTCAACAGAGGATGCAACATAAACAGAACTGCATGTCTAAAATGACAAAATCAAAATTAGCTACAGGATTATCACAGTATACCACAAATAATGGACATAAATTTGATTTCGGTACAGTGTCGGTTCTACATAGAGAACAGAATGTTAACTAATGGAGAATAATAGAGTCATTATTTATTACTAACAACCTCTAACTATCTGTAAATCAACGGACGTATGTAGATAATCTAAACACTTTTTATGCTTGCGCAATAGACAAAATTAAAATATAATATACCGAACAAATACTTCAAATAAAACAGATAAAACAAGCGATCCCTAACTCCTCCACCCCACTCCTGTATAAAATAAATGCAGTCTTGTATGAATGTGTCAGAAGAACATATTTAATATTTTCTACGAAAGAGGATTATAAATTGAGATCAAATAATATTCTTTTTGTTTTCTTTTCTTAAAAATTTTAACATTTTATTTTAATTATTTATTTGTAATTTTTAGAAGTAAAAAAATGACATTTGATGAAATAAAAGAATGACAAACCGACCTATTATATTATAATGATACATTTTAAGAAATTTTATGAAGCGGTGCCTAGTAGGTAGATAATAAATTTTGCATTAATTTAAACCAAAATGTTATGTTTTATATATATATATATATATATATATATATATATATTGTAATGTCAACATTACATGGCATTTGAATAGTGGCGCAAAAGCGGTAACAGCACGAACTACGGGGAAGAAGTGGGGGAAGCAAGCCTCATGTAACTCAGAATGTGACGGGCCGCCGAGAGAGAAGGTGATAGCGGCCAAGAGAGAAGGTTATGAGCCGCCAAGAGAGAATGTGACAAGCTGTCAAGAGGGAAGGTGACGAGCTGCCAAGTGAGAAGGTGCCAGCCAGCAAGTTGAGAAAATAGAAAAAGGAGTCCTAGCCGGTTCGAGTGTTGATAGAGGCCACTAGTGAAGATTATTTTATGTTGGAAGAAAACAACATAGCAGAAAACAATTAAGTGGTACAGAAAACGGGACATTCGTAAGTAAGAAGAGATTATTTTGCTGGCAGGCATAAACATTTGGGTGAGTGCTAACAATGCCATTTATGTTGACAGAGGGATAGAACCAAAAGTTTAGACCGGGACAAATTATTTTATAAAATATTTTAAATTATAAATAAGTGTAGTTAGTAATTAGTAAATTAGTGTACATTGTAGTTATTAAATGTTGAATGAGTGTTCAGTTGTCAGAACCCAACCTGAGAATTGATGTTATGTGTTAAAATAAATAGTATATTCAAAAAGTAAACTCGTTTGTTTGATTTATGTTGACAAAGGGAACGTCACAATATATATATATATATATATAATTATGAAATAGAATTTAGACTCCCTATGTAACTGAAATTATAAAATTAATAAGTTTTACAATGATATAGTTTAAAGTATTACAACTAAATTAAAATTAGTTTGCAGGATCTTGAAAATGGCTTTTGAAGCCAAAACGTCGAATAAATAATACTTGATGTGATAACATATATACTTGGTGATCTTCGGCCAAATGTTTTTTAAAAAAATTAAAAAAACATAATATCTATTATTCATATTATTAAATCCTCTGCCTATGCTTTTATTACATTTTTATATTTCATCAGATTGCTTGAAAAAATATCTCATGGAAATGCTGGTTGGATTCAGACATTTTTGTTGTCATATGTTGATTCAGGAACTATCATTGTCATGACAGAGCCTTGTTCCAAAGTAAATCAAGATATTTACATGATCCCTGATCCATCACTTATAAGGAATGAGGTAAAAAGTTTGTATCTAGAAGAAATATATTTAACATTTTAGTTTAGTGATATTTTTAGTCTATAACACTTGCTTTTGGTGGGACAAAATGAAGCCCTCTGATTGAAACTTAATTCAAATTTTTCTTATTCCGTTTCAAAACTTCTACGACATTAGTTTTGTTTATTTAATATTTATAGTGACCTAAACAAATGCAAACCAAGATGGGTTTAGCCGTTTTTATGTAAAAGATTCTATAAACTGTCTAACACCACATTAATTAAAATCATTTGAGGTACTAGTTTCTGATACTAAACATCTTGTCAAAGATAATCTAGAACAGTTTGGACTAAATTGAAATTAAGTTTAACTATGA
Organism: Nezara viridula; assembly: GCA_928085145.1. Classification (NCBI taxonomy): domain Eukaryota; kingdom Metazoa; phylum Arthropoda; class Insecta; order Hemiptera; family Pentatomidae; genus Nezara; species Nezara viridula. Next base: position 67,732,556 of record OV725081.1, on the reverse strand, counting down.
GTTACTAATGACTTTTACGATTTTATAAGTCATATTATCAAATTTACAATGATCTATGATCTATCTTCTGTTAATAATAAAATTGTGAAAATTACTCCACAACTTGAGTGCAAAATGTGCAACACTAAAGAAAACTAAACACTTCATCATATATTATTTAAATGCTCAATTTACAGTAGTTTAAGGTTAAGAATTTACCAGGGTATGGAAA